>CM062289.1:92476521-93901521 GCA_031216915.1 Pictodentalium vernedei | reverse complement strand
TTTAAATGGTTTTACTTCTGTAAAAATACAGTAATAAACAATATCTCGCTTAATATTTTTAAAGTTTCAACCCGCCGACTAATCTTTGCGTATTTTTAAGTTTTCTTATACCTCCGCCCATCCCTCAAACCCAAAATCTATTTTAGGATAATGGATGAGCAGGAATAGTAAAATTTATAGTAAAATTTGCTCACTCATTACGTTAATTCTTTACCCAACGCAGATTATATGAAAATTTATTATTTTAAATACCACTTTTTTAAATTTTTCAAAAAATTTAAATAAAAAAAACAATCATGTTACACATCATTGGAACGAGCCATCACATTATCATTGTCAGTTGGATGGAGTAGGTATTGGCTGAATATCTGTCAGTCTATGGTCCTTGTCTTGTCTGGTTATTGTAAGGGAAAACTCATGGACCAACCTGGGAAATGTATTTTTCTTGTGGATAAACTGACTGTAAGTCAGTTGGAGTTGGGAGATCTAGGTATTGGCTGAATAGTTGTTAGTCTATACTCCTTGAGTAGCCTTGTCAGTGTTCTGGAAACGGAGGGATAAATTACAAAAGGCTGGTTGAAGATTTGAGTCGGAATTTCGGTAAAAGTTTGTCAGCTGACTGAAAAAGTTTGAGAATGTGATTGAAAATTGGAAAATCACCTGGGCTCTGATCAACAAATATGACAAGAGCATATTACATTGATATTATTGAATCTCCAACTTTTAGAATTTACATCACCGAATTTCCTACTTTTAATAATTTTAGGTGATAATTTGGGGGAGGTGGTGAAATACCCCGCCACACTCATCGTCTAGCTACTTCCCTTTCACGAGGCCATAAAATATAACGTACACTTTTGAGGGCGTTTCTAGTTTATTATCAGAACTTTATCCAGGAAGGTAAAAAAGCTCATAACGTTCGGGCATCGACCAATAATGAAAATGGATTTTATTTTTGGTCCGATACCCTGCCCATCGCGTGACGTCACTACTTGCGTTTTAAGTTTGGTTTGAACGCATCTAAGACTGGAACGGAGTGACATATTGTTTTGTTTTGTTCGACAGAATCATGAATTAACCCTTTACCCAACACACCTGATATCAAAATTTGCAATTATTTCGTTATTTTTTTTTGTTGTTGTTGTATAACGTAAAACGTAATTTTATTTCCTTTAATATAATACCTTTATTGTGGCAATATTTCAAACTTCATTGTCCAACAGTCATGAACAGAGACAAAACATGAACACGTATGACCAGTAGAATTTAGGAACTGTCAACTGTTAAAAGTTATATGTCATGCTGTGCTGTAAATATTAACACGATTCGATCTTTGGTAAAATTAGTACTGAATCATGTGCCATAATATTAAAACAAACTAAGACATAAGGTGATACCTGGTTTCTTCATTTAAATGAGAGCCTTTGTCAATACCACGTGTATTGGATAGATTATCTTTCACAAAAAATACACAATGTTTACGGAAATATGTATCCAAAATCTACAGAGTTTTAATCTATTTTCAAACATTTTTCAAAACGAAATTCTGTAACATTTGTTAAAAAACAAACATACATTTGAATGCGTTAGTTTTACATTATGCTTTGGGAAGCTTAATATTAAATTTGCATTCGATTAGTCAACGCTACTCAGTCAACTTCTGACTAAACGTATTCCAACGTAAATTATAATCCAAAATAATAACAGTCTACTTCACTGACTGATTCGCCTAAAGTAACCCCGTACCCGGCCGGTATTTAATTTGTACTATAATGTTTTTTTTCCATTATGGCATCCAAAATTTAGCTGAGGACACTCATGCTCCGTTAATTTCAATCGCGTGATCAAATGCTAAGTTTGAGAGACAGAAAAAAACTAAAAGTGGGTTTTAGTCTATATACAGTACGTGGGGAGTGTATTATCATTACATCACCCGCAGAGTGGAGATTCCACCCGGGCAATAATGGCAAATTTGTTGAAAAGCATAACAACCAAAGCAAAGTTTCAGCCAATGGACCTCCGGGTTAAATCCGGAGGTCCATTGGCTGAAACATTGCTTGTGTTTTTTGTCCATATGCACAGAATTTGAAAGTTATACTTTGGGTAATTACTCAACTCCACGGGTGATTTAGTTACAATCCACTCTCCACGTACTGTGCCTCCAGTTAGGCCTATGCGAATCATACATTTTCGATTCGACTCGAATCAGGACTATTCCCCGTCAGCACGACATTGAAATCATATTGAAAATCATATTGAAAATCAGCAAGAAGGCTGTGCACAGACACTTTACATTTAAGCAGTATTCTCAATTTAGAGGTGGGGTATTCCTACCATGCCATAATGGCACATGAACCACCACTGATATACCAGTGTGTGAGTGCCCTCATATGATCATTCCACCCTACCGAGTTAGAAATGATTCCTATGCCCCTGCTGTTCAACAAACTGTTAAACATAGAATCCGAAATGTGCACATTTCTCAATGTTTAGGTACGTCAGTCCAAAAACATACTTTTCTGTACTGTATTCCTATCATGCCTCTGTGAAACATGGCCCACCACTGACGCACAACAGTCTGTGGGTGACCGACTATAATCGTATCCTCCCACCCAACTACACCTCAAATTTAAAACGCTCCTACATACGACACTGGGAGAGTACGAGTTGGTTTTATTAACACTAACACAACTTTATGTAATACACACACTCTAAAATCAGATGAGTTCGGAATCAACTGGGTTCATTAAAAATAGGTTTAGTATTATGAGAATCACAAAAACACATCTCATTCGAGTACACTCCGGCAGCAGCAGCTCCAGAACATCTACAAACACACACTTGTAACCACGACAGAGTGGATTCAGAGAAGCAGTAGCGATGAACAGCATAAAAAATAGTCACCTCTCCCACCTCCAGAACAGTCGCCAGCATAGCTACTGGGTACAGGTCGTTGTTTGATCCTGTCCCGACGGACTCATAAGATTCACACTGCACAACCACACTTCACTCGCGCACCCTCCGACAACATCGACTCAAGAACTGACAGAAACACACGCAATCAGTTACACCAGAGTGGATATCGATAGGAAATGGTGAACTCTGTTCACCAACCACTCCCGCCCTACCACCAGAATAGATACCACACAGGCATTAATTGTTGGATGCTGTTCATGGGTACCCTCTGCCCGCTCGACTCATAAAACATACATAATCACAGCTACAAAATCTGGGTTTTTTTTCATTCTGCAATTTAGTAAATGCACAGCGCACAGTGTGTGGATTTCATGCAAAAAAAATGAATATACATATTATCGCTACAGTGAAATGATCTGGGTCGTCGTATTACGTCTCGTGGAGGAGGTCAGATCTCCGGATCAAACAAACAGCGATCTAGCCTCCTCAACTCCACGTGATACAACGACCCAGATCACCTGATTGTAGCGCTAAAAGGTTTATTATATGACTTGAAGTTCAACATCGCATGCCAACGCTAGCATTAATAATTCCCCCAACCTTTTTTGTGGTAATCTACTTACTCACATGGACATGGACATCACTGACAACTTTACTCAGTTCGGATTCTCTCAGAATCCTCTTTATAATAGTAGCACATAGTGCTATGGGACCGAGAGATTCCCAACGGATGCGTTCGATTGAACTGGGGTATCTTTAAAGGCTCGGATTCTTTGTCCGCCGATTGCTGTATCATCATATACAAAGTTATAGGAAGATACAGTTTACGGGAAGTAAAGCAAAAGCCTATGTAATTCTAAAACCCGAAAAACAATCGAGCAGTGACTGGAACAGGTATTGCTCGAACGACTCGACTATTATCGAGAAAATAAGCCATCGACTAGACCGGCATTGTCCGAACGCGCCGAATCTAACCGAGCAAATAAGCTATCGAGTAATTGCTCGAACGAGTGACTCCTCTTACGATTCATCTCGGAAAAACGATTCCATAACCATAGACGTTTTCCTGGAAAGAATTCTTTTTAGGATACCATGATGATGACTTCTTTGTTCGGTTACGTGACGCTACATCCGGGCACCTTGGTTGGGGAGATATAGAAAAGGGGCAGCTGTCGACGTTCAGTTCATTTGTGCACCGACCGTCGTCGAGTGAAGATATGCGGAATTCCAGGATCTGAAGTTATTGTGTCAAGGTGTTTACCCGACCATTCAACGCGCATTTTCTATACAGAGATACAACACAGGAAGCAAGTATGAAAAGAATCACAACTGGAACCAGAGAACCCCTAAACAATTTTTTTGTAGATATTGTGGGGAGGTTTCCATGGTCTTTCGCCGGCCTCTCGTTTTATCCTTCCGCGCTGGCACCCGTGCCATATCGATTAATCTATTCAAACGCGTGCTGTGTTAAATACACACCTTCACGTAGATGAAAACACTTATTAGAAGGACACTCAACAATTCCTTTGACACTATCAACAAACAGAACACATGTTATAGCCAACCCCATTTGCAAGAGGAATCAGTATTAGTATTTCGTCCCCTGTGTTCCAATGGTTTCCATGTGCCTACTGGCACATAGAGAACATTGGAACACAGCGGACGATTATCAGTTATCACTAGGGATTGAAATTGTAATTGCGATGCACGATTTGTAGAAAATTCCAGTAAAATTTCGCTTCTTTATAAAAATAGTCCGTCAACGATTTCCGTTCCACACATATGTGCGGAACATATTTTCATTTTCCGCACGGTTTAGTGTTGTTTTAGATTGGGATTACTTAGAACAGGCGTTGTTGCCTTTTATAAAATCTGCCCAAAACAGTTATTTGTCTGTCTAAAAATATTGGAATTAACACCCGTCCCCTGCCATACCCTCTCCACAACCAGTTCTATTGGAAAAACAATTCCAACACCACACCACAATAGCTGAATCCTGAAGTCAATGGAACCAATGATTTGTTCTTAAACTGGAAGGCTTTATCTTTTTCATCTGTTGTAATAGAACAGGCGTGTAATAAAATAGAAAAGCATTGGAATTTTTGTGTGACGCGGACAAGAAAATGGGCAGGTGCTGTTCTACAAGCAGCGTATGACACTGTGATTGATTACCCGTTTGAGTAGATGCGCTATTAGCATCATCGAGGATAGCGAACGAAGAAGAAGAACCTGTTGGAGATTCTCAGGACCCAATAGAAAATGTTAGATGGTTCTCAACATTTTCAAGAAGAAATTCTTTCTTGAATGCCTTATAGTCAGTATAATTTTCTGAACCTTAGAAATGAAGTTAACTTTTTGTATTTTTTCCTTTAAAAATTCGAATCGGTTGGTGGAAAGAGGTGATTGAATTTAAGTCGCGCTGATTCAGACGTGTTCGAGCGTAGACATTTGGTAGCATTTCGACGGCATGTCGACGATTCGAATCGTCGAGATGTCGTCGAAATGCAACCAAGTGCCTACGCCTGAACACATTTATCACCAGGCCTCATGTTTCAAGGGTGCCTGCTTCAGAATATTCCACATGCTTGATTTGTTTACTTTCTCTTGCAACAAGAACGTATTTCCCCCAATACAAGTAAAAACGTCTAGACAAAATATAGATCTGTATTCCGGGTAGCAAATGCACCCATGGGATCATTCGATTCAGAAAGAGAATGTTTTGTTACCTGAAATCGGTTGGCATCGCGTGATTACACATGTTGAGATCACCGTTTTTGATAACAGTAATTAAATGATAAATAAATCACCAACTCAACGAAAACAAAACCTAAGACTATATCATTTTCCCGTGATGACAATTAATTTGTATATTGGCCTACCATACGTTAAACATGAAAAATAAAACAAAGAAACAGAAAGCTAGAACACTGCTATAAACCTAAATAGTTAGAGTAGAGCAATATCATACACAACGCAATAACTCAATACCATGACGCCATGATCATCATTCATAAAAAGTCAGTTCACAGACGCTCAATGATTGTCAAAACAGACAACCTTAAAACTGTCCGCAAGCCTTTTATTATGTGAACAAGACAACATGGTGAGGAATATTGTAAGATAAATTGGTTAATACCATCATGTTGGTTTCCGAGATGGTGTATTACAGTCGAGACCTCGTCTTTGGGCATATATCGACGAGTCCGTTAATCCTACACTGAAAATGACAATGTGTACGGCTGTAAGAGGTGCAATATCTACATCTTAACTCTTTACCTAACATGAAAAACAGACGACGCTTGCAAACAAAATTCTTGAATAACTGTTTTTTTCGTTTTTTGTGTCAAAAACATAGGTTATGACCCCTCGTTGGAACGAACTCGACGAGCTCGTTCCAACGAGGGGTCATAACCTATGTTTTTGACACAAAAAATAAAAAAAGTAATGAAAATTAATTGGCGATTTTTGACAATAGCGCTGACCGGTTTTTGCCGTTACGTTGGGTAAAGAGTTAAAGGTGACATTCGATTCGAAATTCGATTCGAAATCCTTTGCTTGATTTGATTGAGGATTCGCTTCTACCTGACCTGGCAATATGAGATGCGCACGGCCCTACATGGTCTCAAGTTTTATGGACAAGCGTGTTATCTGAATATGAATATCTAGATTTCTGAATAAAAAGGTGATTTGAATCTGTGTGTGCGAATTTATTTCTCTATTGAAAAATATTTAGCATAGTTACAGTCATCACGACAACTCATGGTGGACAAATCGCCGCGATAACTCGGCGCGATAACTCGGAATTACTTTAAGTGAGATATTTTAAAGTGTCATATTCTCTGATCACGACTTCATCACTGGCGATAAATACAACAAATAACTTACTGAAAGTGCATTTCTCTGTCAGAAGTACAACACTACCAGCAGCACAATATGACGTTTTATTTCTCATGGGCTTTACAATAAATAATAATTTAAAAATTCTTAATACGGCGCTCATAACTGTTACTCATTCACATGAGTGATGAACATTCTATGTTTCTGTAAGTCTCAGTCAGTATGATGTTAGTTGGACTATGTTGAAAGCTCACTTGAAAAGATGGGGTTTTGTTTGATTCAGAATTTTTGAACTGTCCCGCTAGACTTTACACCCTCTTGCAAATAATTCTAGAGAGAAATCCCAGTAGAGCCAAATTATATATCAGCGAACGTAACATGTCTGTGAAAAGTACCTTGAGCAGATGTTTGTTACCAGATCTTGTGGCACATGATCTTGGTGTATCTTGAATCAGTTCTGCTTAAGTTAGAGGGTGCTAGGTTATTTAAACCTTGGTAGATGAATGACAATATCTTAAATTCAATTCTTTCTAATATGGAAAAAAAGTGTGGTTCATGACGACCATCTGATGTGCTGGAGAATTTGCTTCCGCCCAAAATTATCTTGGCGGTAAAATACTGCATTCTTGGGAAATGGTGAAGTCGACATTTTTGAAAATTTATAATGAGACTATTTCCGTAGTCCATATGACACAAAAACAGTGCATCGGCCAATTTTTTACATGTGTTCTGGAAGAGATAAACTCTGAGTTTCTTAAATCTGATTTTTTATGATACAGTTAAAACTAGAAGTCATGTCAGGAAATGCGCACAGATAGCACGTCGATCTGCGCGTTAATCTACGCGTTATGACCATAGTAAGGCCATCAAATTCTGTACATATGGCCTGTGCTCAAGCACTGTTTCAGCCAATGGACCTACGGGTAACCCGGAAGTCCACTGGCAGAAAAATTGCCTGTGTTTGAGTAAACAGGGGAACCTGCCGTGCTTTGAGTGCCATACGGGATGGCAACTGCGCACAATTCCTACGCGCAATTAAGCCTAAATAAGCACACAGGTCGTGACAGGACTTCTAGTTTGAACTGTAGCACACGACGCTGCCCTAGCTTTGAGAGAGACATGATGCCGAAAAGTCAGGCTGGCACCAAGGTACATACCCAGAAGCTTAATTTTATCTGATTTTTCAGTATGAAAAGCGCAAACATCTATTGATTCTAATCGTTTTATAAATGTTTTCTTATAAAATTAAATCTCGATTATTATGTAAAGTACTCACATTATGCACACTACCACCAGAGTGAGTTTTTCACGCAGGGAGTTGCTCGAAAATCCTGCATCAAAAATACATGACACGAATAATATTATTTCAGCGCCTGCACCATTGAATTGAATCTGATCATCTACTAGCAAAAATACTTTTCAAACTCTTTTTAAAACAGAATTTATTTATTTACTGGTGTTAACGATACTATCGACTGCCAGGGTCACCTCCTTTTGGACAATTTTACTGGTGGGGGAACCCGGAGTACTCGGGGAGAACTAACGAACAGCGCTCAGCAAGGGACAGACTCGCCAATGTACTAACTCCGTATAAGCAGGGTTCGAATTGGTTGAAGAAAAGTGCATCATCGTCTAGCAGTCCTCCGCGGTATTCAGTGCCACCGTGTCCCCAAATGGGACATCAGGATTAAGTGCCTTGCCCATGGACACGACGCAGTTACCCTGGGCGTGACCAAACCGTGGACATTTCGGTTTAAAGTCCAATGCCCTAATTACCGACCACTGGACACCCTTTTTCAAAACAGAATAAAGTTTTTTACCCTTTGTTTAATGAATCGGTCCATCCGCCCCCGTAATATACAAATTGTGCAACTGAGAAAACATATTAAAAAATCAAGAAAATCATATCATATGACCCCTGTTTGGAACGAACTCGACGAGTTCATTCCAATGAGGGGGTCACTTGATGTGGTTTAGTTGATATTTTGTGACATATTTGAAAAGAATAATACGATTAAAATGTGGATACCGTGTCTCTTGGGTAAAGGTTTAACTGGGTAATCGCATTTTAGTGGTGTTAGTGTTTCAACATCTTGGTTGCACGGGTATTGAAGTGGAACGGGTGTTTCATTAGTATTGGTGTTTTGGTGGGACGTACATTTTAGTAGAACGGGTGTTCCGAGAGCAGTGAATGATTTCTTAAAGTCCGTCCAACAACACTTTTTCCCCGTTTTGTTCTTAACTCACGTCTTTCCTGGCATTTCCCTATTTTGGAAATTTATCTTCATACGAAATTTCTTTACAAATATAAATAGTCAAATAGTGAAAACAAATTGTGGCATTGATTCAGACTGACGAGTTTATCAACTTTAGTATTGTTTGTTTCCTTTGTACTGTCGCTAATTTCAGAATGCTCAGTGGTTCTCTCCGGGCTCTCTGGTTTTCTTCACCCGTAAAACTGTCCGACGTGAGGAGACCCTGGCTGTCGAAAATGTCGCTAAACTCTAATAAATAAATAAATAACTTCAGATTTCATCTGGAACCTGTTTAGATTTATTTGCTTCATCAGACTGGAATCTAATCCGGAAGTATGAATATGCCCATCACACAAACCGTTTTATTGTACAAGGAAAGAGATGATGAAGAGATCATTTTATTACCACATCATCTTATAATGACAACAGTTTAATAAGTCTACAAAGTGAGGATTAAGTAAAAAGAGGGTAAACTCATAAAATAATGTTACAACTTCCGCTTTTTCAAAGACTTTATGGTTTGTTTTTCCTGAATGATTTTTATGATACAGTTAAAATTAGAAGTCATGTCATGAAATGCGCACACATAGCACGTCAATCTGCGCGTTAATCTATAAGTTATGACCATAGTAAGGCCATCAAATTCTGTACATATGGCCTGCGCTCAAGCAATGTTTCAGCCAATGGACCTACGGGTAACCCGGATTTCCATTGGCCGAAAAATTGCCATCAAATTCTGTACATATGGCCTGTGCTCAAGCAATGTTTCAGCCAATGGACCTACGGGTAACCCGGAGGTCCATTGGTAGAAAAATTGCCTGTGTTTGCTATTAGTAACCAGGGGAACCTGCCGTGCTTTGGATGGCATTCGATATGGCAATTGCGCGCAATTCCTACGCGCAATTAAGCCTAGATAAGCGCACAGTTCGTGACAGGACTTCTAGATTTAACTGTAATCCTTCAATATTTATGTATACATTATCTTCCCCATGGGCGGTGCAGATATTTTTCACCGTTGAGGGTGAGGGCGAATTTATGTTAAAGACATTATAATGCTTCTATAGATTTCAAATTGGAGAACCTAATGTCTGCCGTGTTGGTACCTAAACTCGGCTACTTGTGGCTAAATCTGTTTAAAAACATATGTTGAATTAAAATATAAATACTTTTCTCTCCCTTTTGCAAAACCGCCTCAGCATTTTCCGAACGATCCGAAACTTTCCACACCCTTTTATTTGTTGTGGGCCTCTGCTCTCACACCAACTCAGCCCTCGTATCTACGCCACGGATACATTGATAGCTGACCAACAACACACTGCAATCGCGAAAAACAGAAAGAAATAGAAAGATCTTCAATGAATGTTCTATCTTGTAATTTTCTAAGCCACAGTAGAGTCATTGTGGAATGGTCGTAATCCACGCGTGGGCAAATTATTATCAGTAAAATTTTTATTAATGAAGCGCCGGGTTGTACCTGGTGCTTCATTAATTAACTTTTTATACTTGGCGGTATTCCTATAATTAGTGTTTAAATCTAATATTATTGCGTCCGCGGAAATATTGCCCACCCGTGGAAAGTGACCAGTCCAAGGTGGTGTCAAGGAGGTGGTACTGTAGTAATAGAAAAATGGTTATCTAAAAGTATTCTATTCTTTTCTCAAGTCACTCTGTTTTAACCACAAATTTTCGGCCACTTGGCCTCTATAAAGGCCAAGTGGCCGAAAATTTGTGGTTAAAACAGAGTGACTTAAGAAAAGAACATATATCTACTTCCCTTTGGAGAATTTATATTTGAAAATAAAAGTATTTTGTTCGTAAAATGAACCCACTTTTGTATGAACCTTTCACCCAAACGGTACCAAGTGTTGTATTTGTAATTTAACTTTACAGATTCCATCAAATATTTTAAATTTGCTATTTCTAATCTTTCCAACTAGATATATATAGCGTTGTGAAGGAGAGACAGGATTCACAGTTTGAATCTTTCATACTACTAGATGGAATTATATTTCAAAAGTTTCAAAACAGTGCGATTGAGCACCACTAGCTATAGAAAATTGCGCTAAAGAAGATTGGTAAAATAGTTTCACATACACATTATGATATAACTAAACAAAACTAAGAGAAAATGCCCCTTGGGTATTTTCTCTCGTCTTTCTGTTATATCAAATATCTTTAGAAATACTTAGTTCATTGGTTATTCTTGGCTGGAATTTTGAGTAATTTTCTGTTGTTTGCCCTTTTATGTGTTAACTAGTGTTGAAAATATTTAAATCCAATTAACGAATAGTAAAGCCTATCGTCTAGAATGTAGACATTTCGTTAACTGTAAGTCTTGTGTGGCTCAGGTACCACTTTTAAATGCATAATTCCTTTAGTGGGGCGACTCGAGCCATGTGTCTGACGCAACCTTTGAATGTTTATTTAACATATCTAGTTATAGGCATAAACAATTTCTGATAGTAACGCAGGAAACCTTCAATACACCATACTGTATATAAATTGAAAGAAATAATGAAATGACTGAATATTATATTAGACTTAGGAATCCGTGACGAATTACCATCATTTGTCTGTTGACTGCTATGACAAAGTGTTATTTGGTTTACCCATTTCGGAGATTATAATTTTCAATGTAATTATAAAACACAATTTCCGTTTGTCATAACTACAAAATACCTGTCCGACTATAAACCTCTTTCGCAATTCAAATATAAGTTATTTGCACTAATATAATACACGTGTTCACGAGAAATGACATCGCCAATGTTCGACTAATACTAACAGATACATTCCGATAATATAAATTGGATTTTTTAGCATGTTTCTCCAACTTTCCAGACTTGAAGTCCCCACTGCTTTCTTTTTTTTTGTAATTTTCGACAATTTCCAAATTGAATTATTCCAGTACATTCATTATGTAATATTCGAACATCAATTGACATGAACTGTCTATTCCAATATGAATTTCGGCATTTCATTTTCTTTCAAAAACCGCGGAAAGTTTAATGATATTTATTACTTTCCAAAGTGTGATTTACTGGGATTTCCGGGTTTGATTATAAACGATAACTTAAGAAGTGAATTATGCAATCAACAATTCGTCCCCTGAGTTCCAATGTGCTCTATGTGCCCACTGGCACATAGAACACATTGGAACTCAGGGGACGAATTGTGTCATGTATCCGTGCGCACAAACGAAGACGCTTCGCCGTAGATGTAATGGGGACTTCATTGTTTATTTTTTGTTTTTTTTTAACCCTTTACCTAATATGAAAAACAGACGACACTTGTAAAAAAAATTCTTGAATAGCTATTATTTTCATTTTTGTCTCAAAAACATAGGTTATGCCCCTCATTGGGACGAGCTCATTCCAAAGAGGGGTCATAACCTATGTTTTAGAGACAAAAAATGAAAAAAATAATGAAAATTAATTGGCGATTTTTGAGAATAGCGCTGGGCGTTACGTTAGGTAATAGGTCATACAATATAATTATCGTTAATAATGAAAAGTAATAAACAGAGTAATCGCTTGACTGGACTGGTTACGTGAAATAATTCATTCGAGGCGAGGGACTATATTGTAAAACACTCGTGCGCATTCGCGCACTCGTGTTTGTACAATGTCCCTCACCTCTCATGAATTATTTCACGTAACCAGTCCAGTCAAGCGATTACTCTCTATTTAGCTGTATTCTCGTGGTCGAACATAACCGGGAACGTGTATTGATACGGCATGGAAATGCGTCTACCTGCATGACTACACATTTAGCGCATTTTAATTGAATATTGTGTAGGTGTGCAGTGGACTGTAGTGACTCAAAGTCCTGACCGACTGATAAAATATTCCAGTTGTATTATCAAGGCATGTCTTCATCGAATGGGTGAGGTGGATGGAATATGAATGTTTGTCCGTCGGGAGTTAAGTTAACTGGTTGAGGGCTAGATTATTTTTGATGGGCTGAATTCGTTATTGAATATTTTTTTATTACACATAATGACATTATTGGATTGTGCCCACAAGCACTCCCCAATAATTGATAATAAAACACATCTGTATTTATATGGACAAAATATTATTTGCTATTGACTGAATATGAAACACGAGCATGGAAAATGTTGGCTTTTGCTCTGGTACCCTCATTTTTTTTTAAAAGCCCTGATAGTGGCTTCTAGCACTCAACCAGTTAAAAACCTTGGAAATTTATTTATGGATAAATAATATATACGTGTAGTAGCCGTGGCGGAATTTCTTATTTAATTAACACGTACCGTAACAATATTCCTAATTAGTCATGCTAAGTCCCCAACAGTCCGAATCGGGTACAAAAGACATCCATATCTATGACGGACATTGTGTTTGACATAATTCCAAGTTTCAAATCTAGTCTTTTAAGAAAGTAAAGATAGATAGATAGATAGATATTCTTTATTTCAGTATACATAAAAAAGCAATTACAAATATATTTTTTAAAATTGTTGGTATGCATACTGAGGGAGGTGACATAGCCAGATTGGCTGTCTACCTGTCACCCCCCTTAAAATTGCAAACAGACTGTGATCAAAATTGTTACAGAAGTTTTACATGTAGCAGATCATGTACGATATATAAAGGGGGAATGCAACTCGAGTAATGTCATGGCATTGGGCCATACTAATGTCCCAGAAAAATACTGTCCCACACCTTTTCCGACTGGAGACCGATGATTTCAATTTGAAGGATGGTAACCAGCTTGTCGTGACCACTCCACTATTTCAGCTAGCACCGTGTTCCGGTGAGAATTACTTGCAGTACAAGCATTGACAGAACACTTGGTTGGTATGTTTTAGCACTGAGTCCACGTCGGTTAGCACATTCGGGGTGTACATTTTGAAGAGTGCTCGACAAATGCGCTGACCGATGAGTCTCGCATCATAGAAAAAGGTTGTGGGGGTTTACCGACACATATCTGGGCTGTGCGCTCGTAAGATTAATCAACTGTTCTGAAGGATGTCTAAAAGATTACTAATACTTGTCTGTTGTTTGCTGTTTACGGATTCTTTCTTGAGTGTTGAGGAGATTCTTTGAAATAATTTTGGAACGGGCACGAATAACAAGCTTGGATAGGACGAGGGTTCCAGATTATTATGCAGAGTACGTCAATTAGTCGTAAAAGTACAGGGGCATGTCAGACCCACTGTGATTAAGTATCCTAGAAAATTTATAAATTTAAAGTGTGCAGTCTGGACAATAGGGATTGCTACAGTGAACATCGATTGGTTCGCGTTTTCTCTATGTGTAGGAGACCAGACTGCCTGGTAGTCATACCAAACGGATTGTCTACGATTCTGAAGATATCGTTAAAGGCTGGTGGTAGTCTACCATTTTTCCAGTCAAAGACGAACATGGACGCTTGTAGTTTAAACAGATCATCAACCTTAAGTATTTTATCTTTCTTGAATAAAGGGTCTGTATGGGCATTATATCTTTTGTTGTTGATTATTCGTAATGACCGTTTTTGCATAATTAGCAGTTTTTTTTATTTCCTTGGAGTTGCCCCAAGTCTGTATTCCGTATAACAGTAAATAATTACTGGTAAGAAAGAATTGATATCCTACACTCCATGGAAGGGTACCATGCCGACATAGTCAACAGGGGGGCGGGAAGATGCCTGACTGAGTGTACACAACATACGCCATCAAAGGCCAATACAGAATCGGATCATCTACTGTTTCTTCGAGTCAATCTTCTTCGCGAGGGCCAGATGGCGTTCACCCCAGATTAAATGCAGTTATTTCCATGCGACCCAAAAATAACAAAACATAACCAACAAAACAACATTTTTATTATATACTTATAAATGATACACCGTGTTTTTTACCCACTGAATTCTGATCGCCCCATCACACTGAGTGGTTTTCCGACTCCGTGTCAGATGGTTTGTCTCAGAACGAGGATGGCACTGGATAACCTGAAACGACCCCGCCCAGGTTACCAACCGTTTCTAGGTACGCTTCATTTGTGTAAATAAACACTTCGAATAGTTCAAGTTACAATAGCACGTTATTTACCCTTATGTTGAGTTTTCATGTGAAAGGTGAATTTCCACAACGGCATACAATAAACAGATAATTATGACAGTATTCGGCGGCTCGTGTGATGCGGCGATTTCACCTCATCATCCCGACGGAATACGACAAACCAGATCATTTTACTGTCATACTAATTTTTTTATTGATCTGATCTGCTGTAAATAGGAAAGTACACAGGAAGGTGAGAAATATGGTGGTTTGAGGGTCTTTCACTCAAACCACCATATTTATAAGCTTCCTGTGCACTTTCCTGTTTTCTCGCTAGGTCTAAAACTTCACTTGCCAAAGTTTTTGGCAAGTGAAGTTTTAGACCTAGCGAGAAAACTGGTAAACAAAAAGCCCTGTATGCAAAGTGTAAGACCCCAGAAGCAACGCAAAATTACGTAATTGTGTAGTGAACAATTTTATTGCAGATAACGTTTCAGATACTAATTCTGTTGCAGATGAAGTTTCAGATACCACGTTGCGATGTGATAAACGGAGTAGCCCTAAAGTGATTGGAAGAATTCCACACAAGTAAACACAAAGGCGTGATATCCTGCCTGAATAACCATTCAAATAATTTCACCTTTGCTGTTGCAGGAATGGACGACTGTCACGAACAATAACACTACATTATTTTAGCAATAATTGGGCATTATTACAACAATTTTGTATCACGTCAGAACAAACACCGTTAAGCTTTCAGTAAAAGCTACAATATACAGTACGTGGAGAGTGGATTGTAACTAAATCACCCACGGAGTGGAGTTATCACCCAAACTATAACTTTCGTATTTTGTATATATCGACTAAAACACAAGCAATGTTTCAGCCAATGGACCTCCGGGTTTAACCCGGAGGTCCATTGGCTGAAACTTTGCTTGAGCGTGTTATGCTTTGCAACAAATTTGCAATTATTGATTGGGTGGAATCTCCACTCTGCAGGTGATTTAGTGATAATACACTCTCCACGTACTGTATGTAGTGACAATTATATTGGCGCCCAGAGTTTACAGAATCAAGTTATCTACATCAGAAGGCATCAGTTTGTCAAAATGAGAAAAAGGCATTAAGTGGAATTAAGCAGATTGCTGGCAAAGGGAAAACATCAATTTACGTGGACTGGAATAAGTAACAAAATGGTATGTGGTGTTTACTAGAAAGAAAATGTGTGTTAAGTTGAACTTCCTAGTAATTAGTGGTTTCGAAATATAGTATGATAAAAAGAAGAACAAGATTTCATACAACAACAATGCTCATGAGAGACCAAAAGTTTTCACCAGACTAGACGAGGCTGCAACCTTTTGCGAGAGTTAACACTATTTTATAATTCACAGCGAGTGAATTACTACTAAACAGACATTGTCAACACTTTCATCCTTGAATTTCTAAATGGCATTTCCACCTTCAACATTGGATCTAGCGGTTTGACGAATCAATTTTGTATCTGCTGGAAGATTAAGCCCCATGAGGCTATTGTATCGGATTAGAATTAACTCTCTCAACTATTGCTTGTTTATTGTGGTATTTGCTAATTAACTATCGAGTTGTCTTCCACGCCAAATGATATATACATACCCAATTCTAATGTTTACGTTTTTTACACTGATCTCGTTACAACCAGGTTTGATGATGTGGATGTACTTCATAATATGAAAATACGTGACACGTAATGGTGCACACCCAATATTGTTAACTTCGGTAAATATTGCAGGCCCCAAGCAAAATTTTTCAGGAAAGAGATGGTATATATCGCAGAAATAGCAGCGGTTATGTGAAATATAACAATTTGCCAAAACGTGTTGTACAGCGACATGCAATAAACACAGAACCACACATGTATGTTCATATGTTAATGTGGCGACAAATATGGCAATCGAGAAATCTTGAAAGATTGCGGAAGGATCAAACTTCAGACAAGCAAATGTAAAACAAACCTTCATTTTTTAAACTGACAAAGGATCATAATTCAATGGCAAATAGGTTCATTAGGGTTTAACAACACTTTCAAAAACCAAGGCTATATTATAAGCGGGATTGTACGTCAATTTCAATAACTAAGGTTATTATATCACATTGTTAGTTCCCAAGATCCTTCCCATCCTTCAATACCTATATAGACGAGCAAAAGAGTCGTACGTGGAGTCACTCGTTCAGGCAATTTTGCTCGATGGGATTCTGGTCGTTCGAGCAATCTGAGATGGTTAGCAAGAGTGGAAGAAGACTACAGGATTTGTGACTACTGTAAAAGCTTATCAAAGGACAGACGATGACAATATTGGGAAAATCAGTAATAATGGTGTCGGAGATATGAAGATCATGGAGAGGTCTAGAACTGGGCAGATGCTAGGAGCTAAATTATCATCAGGTATACATAGTACTGCATCATCATGTCATAGCTACCCTCCTATACCCCGATGAGCATTAAGAGCCGTAAAAGAAATCGCTCTTTCGATACTCATCTGCTCAATGGGATTTGAGTCGTTCGAGTACTGACTTTTTCAGTAACTGCTCAAAAGCTTATTTGCTCGATAAGATTCGAGTCGTTCGAATAATACCTAACCCTGCGTGATCGTATTTTGGGTTTGAGGATCATAGAGGACTTCGTTATACACAGGAAAGCAAAAAACAGAGACGGCAAAGACAAAATAGTCTGCTGGGATAGGCAGAAATGGGACCAGTAAAAGGCAAAACAGGCCAGGAAATAGGAAAACCACAGAAAATATCGGGATAGATAAAATACCGAGACGATGGTGCACATCCGAAACAATAAAGTTAATCTTATACAAAGGAATGTGTCTATTGTTGGGAAAAAATAAGAATTCTAGGGAACAACAGATAGAAACCGAATATTTAGTGGGAAATCAGCACTAGTAAAAGAACTGTTGGATTTATTTGGGTAATTTTACAAAGTATTCGAACAAATACAATTACTCATACCAGGAAACGCACCTTAAAACACTGTATGCTACTCTCTTAAGCCCAGTATTGAGGAATCCGTGCCAAATAAAGTTGTTTTGATGGTTTAGAGAGATTGGTTGAATGTTTGTGGTAATACGATGTATTCTAGTTGACTTCAGTTTATCCACATGAGACCTCTCATCATTCATTTAGCACTACGTGCAACTATTATAAACCATAGGTGGGGGTTTTCTAAGTCCATCTCGGTAGTTTTGGATTATTAAGAGGGATTGTCGGGTTGTTTGCTGTAATTGAAATTACCCCTATTCAATCGAACACACCCTCCGAACACACCCTTTTCCTACTAGAAGGTTTTGGGTCACATAGCAACCATGTGCTACCATAGAAACCAAGATGGCGGCCTCAGATATACAAAATGGACGATGTACACTCGCCTCACCTCAACAAAACGCGCTGCGCATGCACACTAGGACCACGTATCACTATGGGGATGTTGTCACAAGATGGCGCTCATGCACGCTACCATGACAACCAAAAATGAAGTAACTGGGTCATGTGCCTATGACGTCACTTGAGATCCGGCCAATGTGGGTCGATCGGGTACATGATCTACTACTAACATCAAGCCGAGAGATCCACGGTTCGATCCCCAACAGGGGTAACTGCGTTGTGTCATTGGGCAAGGCACTTAATCACGATTGCTCAAGTGGGGGCAATGTCCAATGTCGAGTTGTGACAGTACAAAAGTGGGTTTAATCATTATCATCTTATCATCCGGAAACTAATTGTTTACAATTTACTATGTGAAGGGTCACTGTGACCTTGACCTTCGACCTACTGATTTCAAAATAAATAGGGCTCTTTCTTGCAATAATGCCAACCTACCTATGAAGTTTCATGAATGTGGGTGGAACCATTGTCAAATTATCATCTGGAAACCAATTGTTTACGATTTATTATGTTCAAGGTCTCTGTGACCTTGACCTTTGACCTAGCGAGTCCAAGATAAATAGGTGTCTGCCACCCACCTAGGCCAACCTATCTATGAAGTTTCATGAATGTGGCTTCAACCGTAGTCAAGTTAGCATCCGGAAACCAATTGTTTACAATTTACTATGTTGAAGGTCACTGTGACCTTGTCCTTTCACCTAGCAAGGCCAAAATAAATAGGGTTCTTCATCTCACTGATGCCATCCTACCTATGAAGGGTTATGAACGTGGATCTAACCATTATCAAGTTATTATCCGGAAACCAATTGTTTTGATTTACTATGTTCAGGGTCACTGTGACCTTGACCTTTGACCTAGTGAGTCCAAAATAATAGGGTTTTTCCTCTCATGAACGCCAACCATTACCGACGTATGAAGTTTCATGAATGTGAGTTTAACTGTAGACAAGTTATCATCCGGAAACCAATTGTTTACAATTTACTATGTTCATGGTCACTGTGACATTGACCTTTGGCCAAGCAAGTCCAAAATAAATAGGGTTCTTCCACTCACCAATGCCAACCTACCTATGGAGCTTCATGACGTGGGTCGAACCATTATCAAGTTATCATCCGGAAACCAACTGTTTACACCCGCCCGCCATTCACCAAACTATAAGTCGAGCTTTGACTTCGTCACAACTTGACAAAATAAGAGACCCCAAGCGGCTGTAATCGCTCACCTGCCAAAGTGGTTCAAAGAAGTATTTGGGGTCACATTCAGTTACACATGGTTCATCAACTCTACAAAGGAATGAAGTCATGAAAGGCAAATTTTATGGAAAAACACTAAGGAATCGATTTGAACAAATCTAACATGCTCCCCATTCCACCCCCACCCCGCCCATAGAGAGCCCAAATAATAAGCCAGGGACTCAAATTGAACAAACTTGAACCTGATACCCCATGAGATGTTATATACAAATACGAAAGAATTCTGGACGGTGGATCTGATGAAAGGGGTTTTAAAAGAAATGTCCTCACATTGCATTAAGTTAAACTTTGGGCTCAAACAGGGAGCCAAAATATTTACCCAGGTAACCAATTTGAACAAAACTGAAACTGACTCACCACAAGATGTTGCATACCAAATATGAATGGATTCTGACTGGTGAATCTGAAGAAAAAGATTTTTGAAGAAATTCCCAAATATTGCATTAAGTTAAAATTCAGGCTGCCATAGGCAGCCCAAATATAAACCCAGGGACTCGATTTGAACAAACTTGAATCTGACCCCCCGATAGATGTTGCATACTAAACATGAAAGGATTCTGACCGGTGGATCTGAATCTGAAGAAGAAGATTTTTAAAGAAATTTCCTCAAATTGCACAATAGAGAGCCCAAATACTAACTGAGAGACCAGATTTGTACAAACTTGAATCTCACCTCCCCCCTAGAAATGTTGTACACCAAATATAAAAGCATTCATACCAAATATGCAAGATTTTTAAAGAAATTTCCTCATATTTCACCAAATTAAAATTCGGGCTCCCAGAGGGAGCTCAATGATGGTTCTGGAGAAGTAGATTTTTTTATTTTTTTTTTAAAAATGTATGGGTGCTAGCAGAGTAATGCCCCTTGTGGTTCAGCGCGGCAAGATTTTTTGTACAAACTTGAATTGACATATGATAAGGAACATGGACACCAAATTTGGTTCAATTTGGTCCAGTAGCTTGGGAGGAGAAGTCAATAATGTAAAGTTCACGACGGACGGCAAGTGATAAGTTACGTTCCCTTCGGTGAGCTAAAAATCAGCCATATGCCCCCCACCCCTTCCCTTCAAGTTAACCAAGTTAACCCATAAAGGGAACATCAGGCAAGACATTTTAATATCGAGATATTTATACTTGCAGGATGTATAAGGAGAAGGGGTGCGTAATAGCAGATTTATGTGTGATATCCGACCTATCTCCATTTAATGACACCAATGTTGTCGATTATTTGCCAGACTCGAGAAAAAAAACGTCGCCGGTGTTCCGTCGAGGATTTACGAAATAACGTCGCCGTTATTTGGTAATTTATCCGTTTCTTCTGGTCCGGGCTCGCCATTTAAAAGAAGAATCTCTTGGGACGGTAGGAAAATAGG
Source organism: Pictodentalium vernedei (assembly GCA_031216915.1). Taxonomy (NCBI): domain Eukaryota; kingdom Metazoa; phylum Mollusca; class Scaphopoda; order Dentaliida; family Dentaliidae; genus Pictodentalium; species Pictodentalium vernedei. The sequence continues at coordinate 93,880,460 of CM062289.1, read as the reverse complement.
AATCATTTACAAAAGCAAGACAGTAATATTATTTGATAAGCAATTGCTGCCAGTTTTAAAAAGCATAAACCGGCTATTTCTCTTCATTTTGTGTGATATCATTAGACATACTCATTTAATTCTATTCATTTAGTTTCCTATTTTCAGTCGAATGTTTCAACAAAAAAACCTTCAGTATTGGTATGGCGAGGGCCGGTCGCCGGGCAGGTGGCCGTTTTTGCTAAAAAACTTGGTTATTTCTGGACGGATTTTGATATTTGATTTGTGGCTTGATAATCATGTGCAACACTCGATGATGCAAAATAGGGCGTGTCCACGCTTTTTCGCAGGAGTTATGGCCCTTCGTTAAAATCTACTAATTCTGAGCTTGATAGTACGATACTTCAACAAACGTCAACCGATTTGACAGATATTTGGCACGTGGGTTTCAAGGACCAATGTCTTGGTCGAGTTCGAAAACTGGCTCGGTCCGATGTACGGCTGAAGAATTTTTCAAATTTTGTGCTTGATACTAATGATACTTTTCAAAGCGCCATAACTTGATCAACTGTTTACCGATTTGATTCTTTTTTTTTATTGTATGGGTTTCCAAGATAATTGTCTCGATCAAGTTCGAAAATGTTCCGTCGAATATATGACCGCAGAATTATTGAGTTGACGTAGTCATTTTGTTCAAATTAGTTATTTAGAAAAGGGTCCTCTCAAGCTTTTTGGTCCATAGTTACTCACCGTTGTGTTAGCCACGAACTTGAAAACACGACCTCGCATCGGCGATGCGGATCATTTCTATAAATGGAGTTGTTGAGTTGACGTTCGTTTCGTGATTGATCATAATTCAATGATTCACATAGATTATTATTGTCCTCACACAAGGTGAAGGGGAAATAAATTTGAAAAAAGAGTTTCAATGTGGCCTAATTATTGATGCCTTCCACTCGTCCTTAAATAAACTGATTTTGTGTCCATTGCTCCAATAGATTAGAGAAATTGTGTCCCACTCCTCTCCCCACCCCACGAAACAAACGCGAACGTCAATTTTGTTTCTAAAATTGGGGTTGCAGCTATATTATTCAGCAATACAGACACTGCCATTTATCCTAACAACTGATGTCAAATTTTCTTCCACATACTGATGTGGTAAAAAATAGGCCTCATTGAATGTGACCCCCCCCCCCCACACACACACACACCACCCACATAGCCCTTTTCATAAAAAACTATGATATAATTCATAAATTAATTGATGTTGACACAAAACAAACATATTGCGAAAAAGCTATCACAAATGGGAATTTTATACTGATGGGGTAACATTTTTTAAAAAATAGCTCTCAATGAATGTGCCCCCCCCCCCCCCCCCCCCCAGTATACCCCTCTTCATCAAAAACGTGACATAATTCATAAATTAATTAACATTGACACAAAACAAACAACTTGTGACATTAAATATCCTACTTGTGATCGTTTTGAAATCACATTCAGGCTTCTGAAGACATTTCACATCATGTGTTTGGTGAATCATTTGCATTTTTTGTAAAAAAAAAAGAAACAAGAGGCCCCACGGGGCCTCATGCGCTCATCTTGAACAGAACACAATTTAAACAGAGTCCAAGAATGAGTCTACATTAAGCAAGCCATCTCCATAGGCTACACTGTCAATCCTTGAGTCCCTCAGGAGTGACAAAAATAATCTGGGCATCATGCCTTTTCTTCGGTTGATCATAAAGTAAAATGTAGAGCTCCCCTATGAAGCCCCTTGATACAACCTATGTGGATTAATCTTAGTTACACACCTCTAGAGGGTACAGAATACATTTTTTTTAATTCTTCAGCAAAATGGCCAATTCCGGCTCCCATAGAGAGCCCAAATATTAACCCAGGCTCTTGATTTGAACACAGTTGAATCTGACTTCCCTAGAGATGTTGTGTACCGAATGTGAAAGCATTCTGACTGTTGGATCTGAAGAAGAGAAATTGTAAAGAAATTTCTTTGAAGTTCATATTTGGGCTACCATACCGAGCCCAAATATTAACCTATGGATCCGATTTGAACAAACTTGAATCTGACCCCTCTAGAGATGTTGTATACCAAATGTGAAAGCATTCTGACGAGTGGATCTCAAGAAGATTTTTGAAGAAATTCCCTCATATTGTACCAAGTTAAATTTCATGTCCCCATATGGATCCCAAATATTAACCTAGGTTCTCGAATTGAACAACCTGGAATCTGACCCTCCTAGAGATGTTGTATACCAAATATAAAAGCATTCTGACTGGTGGATCTGAAGAAGATTTTTAAAGAAACTTACTCATAGTGCGTTAAGTAAAGATTTGGGCTATCATAGTGAGCCCAAATATATATCTAGCGATCTGATTTGAACAAACTTGAATCTGACCCCCTTAGAGATGCTGCATACCAAATATCAAAGCATTCTGACTGATGGATCTGAAGAAGAAGATTTTTTTAAATTACCCTCCATATTGAACAGAGATAAAATTTGGGCTTCCGTAAGAAGTCCAAATATTAACCTAGGGACATGGTTTGAATCTGACCCTCATAACAATGATGTATACCAAACATTAAAAGATTCTGACTGGTGGTTCTGAAGAAGAAGATTTTAAAAAATATTCCCCATATTACCCTATGTTAAAACTTCGGGCTCATGTAGAGAGCCCATATATGAACCAATGAGCTTTATTTCAACAAACTTTTATTTGCCCCCCCCCCCCCCCCCTCCTCCACTCCCTATGAATGCTGTATACCAAATATCAAAAGATTCTGATGATTGGTTCCGGAGAAAAGATTTTTTAAAATTATTGCAAATATGCTGACTCATTATTTTTTCGATGCCCATTACAGAGCACCCTAACATAACCGATAGCAATTGTGTTTTACCATTCAATTCTACTGGTCCTAAGGATACTTCATACCAAATAACAGCTCTCTGTTCCGTGTGGTTTGGGAAATATGGGCGTTTGAAAATATTTCTATTTTTAGCTCCCTGGGTTCCCATGGGGATGCGGGATTTTTTTTTCTTTTTGCTTGGGTCAAGTACTTATGACCTAATAATACCACATACCAAATTTGGTTCACACAGGACCATCGGTTCAGAAAATAGAAATTTTGGGCGGGGCCAAAACACACTGGTTCTTGAGAAGAAGATTTTATAAATATTTTGGAGCATTTTTCCCCACTCCCTCCCTATGGGAAACTGAGAGTGTATGAGTTGAACAAAAATGAAATGCCCCTTTGGGACCATCTTTCACAAAAACTTTCACTTGAATTGGCCCAGTGGCTTCGGAGGAGAAGACCAAAACATGGTGTTGACGGATGACGGACGGAGAGCGATGAGATTAGCTCAGCTTGACTTTGTCAAGTTGAGCTAAAAAAAGCCAGTTTTCCCAGTTAAGGCACCGAGAGTCATTGGTATGGTACCGACAAAAACATAAAACACTGCTTTTTTCAACAGTATGACCAGTACTGCTCATGTGGTATCTCATAGCACTGTTAAAATGCCGAAAACATCCAATATTGATTCTGTGGTGCTGTGCTTGAGCAGCAAGTATCCATTAGGGCACTTTCACAACTTAGATTTAATCCCCACAAACACCCATTCTGATAAAAAGTATGAAATTGTGGAAAATATGTCTCCAAGGAGGATGAATGAGATATTTGCTTAAAAATTTTGTTTTTTTAGTGTTTTGAAAGTCTACACAGAAATAAAAACTAACATTCAATGGAAACTTTTGTTAGAAGAGCCAGGACAAGATTGTCAAACAGAAAAAAACCCTCAATGGACCCTGAGTTCTGCAGCACCTAAGCAAATCATAGGAAACTGAGAGTGTATGAGATTGACTTTAGTTTCCAAAACATACTGTACAGTCTTTCCAATTGTTTCTCATCAACTGAGGCTTCAGTATGGGCAGGTGGGTGGGGGATTTGATTCAAGGAGAGAACAATATTTCACAGCTGTTACTGTAGTTTTGTGCTGTAACATGGGAACCGTGACAATAACGCTCAATTTGAACAAAATTTGATCGCATCTCTTTAATTTTGGGATTCAAATATCTTTGTCAAGTATAACCCTTCAGAGAACTTTTTCCGACCCCAAAACAGGGGGTCGTGCATCAAATAAGAGGGAAAATTTAGTACTAGACTCCTTTATTGGTAATAGACTACTTTATTGGTAGCTGTGCACAAATGCCATTCACTCAAATTTGCAACTCTATTGTGTTATTTTTTCCACTGTACCCCACCCCCAAATTTGTGTTCTAAAATGCTCTTTCAATGAAGAAATTATTTTCTAACACTTTTTAACCCTTTACCAAATATAACGGTCAAAAGCTGCTTGTGCTATTCACAAGTTTTGCCATTCCATGTTCATTATTTTCTCGTTTTTTTGTGTCAAACACATAGCTTATGACCCCTCATTGGAATGAGGTCATTCCAATGGTGTAAAATGTCATGTTTTTGACACAAAAAATTAGTAAGTAAATAAGTTTGTGGGCAAGGGTACTCAGCTTTTCATGTTAAATGTAAGTAAAGGGTTAACAGCATAATTCAGGCAAACATCTAAATGCCAGTAAATAAAAGTGCAATATGGGTTTTCTGGCTGTGGGTTTGAATGGTGATTTGGAAGGGGTTGGAAGATTGGAACCCCCCTCTGCCCCTAGTACTATGATGTGGAACCATGGTTTAATTACATTTGTTAATACATGTGTACATGTAGGGTAAAATAGGTTGTTATTTGGCATTTGCTGGGGGCTGTAGTGTGCCACTGGAGGCTACACTTGCTCAAGATGTGAATTTGCTTGCAATATATAGCCCTTATTGATGATGATGACAAAAACATACTTTTCAAAACAATAAAAAAGTATTGTAAGGTGTGTGGTACCCCAATGAATTTTTAAATGTGAAATAATCTCTCTAAATAATAATTAAATCAGGTTCGGAAGCCAAATTATGTATTTCCTTAATCAACCCCAATCCTTCAAAGATACTGTTCACCTCTTTCATGTGACAAAAGAGTCATTTCTGCATGAGAATTCAACTTTTGGCTTCCACTGAGTTAAAAATATGGGAAATTTGTTCTTTTAAAGAAAACTGTCCAAACTGTGTCAAATGGATAAAAAACTGCTGTTGCCTCCAATACATTTTTCTACTCTGCTTTGCTCTCTTACCTAAAGGAATTCATGTAGATTTTTTTGAAAACTAACCCAATCCCCAAATAAAACTAAAATCTGCATCAGCATGTAATACTTTGAGGAATAAATTGTCTCCTTTAACCATACAGCAAGACAAAGAGTGGTGTTCCAACCCCATGAAACCATATAAATGTCAATTTTCATTCAAAAAATGGGGTTGCAGCTATATAATTCACCAATATCAATAGACAGTACCATTTTGTCCTAACAACTGATGTCAAATATTCTTCTACATACTGATGTGGCAAAATATAGCCTTGAAGGTGTCCCCCTAGTATGCTCCTTTTTATCAAAAACTATGATAAAATTCATAAATTAATTGATGTTGACATATAACAAGCCTCTTGTGATATTAAATTTCCCATTTGTGATAATTTCTAAATCACATTCTGGCTTCTGAAGATATTTCACATTGCACTTGATGAATGTTTTGCCATTCTTGTGAAAAAAGCCTCACTTTCTCAGTTAAGACACCTGGAGTCATTAGTATGGCACTGACACAACATTAAACACTGATTTTTTCCAACAGCATGACCAGCTGAGCACTGGTCCTATGTTATAGCATAGCGCTGTTAAAATGCCTAAAACCATCAAATATTGACTCTGTAGTGATGTGCATGTCCCACAAGTACATGTACCCACAAGAGCTTATTTACAACCTTGGATTTAATCCCCACAGGCACCCATTCTGATAAAAAGGGCGAAATTAGGGAAAATACATGCATGCCTAGTATCCAGTGAGGATGACTCAGATATTTGCTTCAGGAATGTAGTGCTCTTTAATGTTTAATATATTTGTGTATGTGTGTGTATGGGCGTGTGTGTGGGGGGGGGGGGGGGGAGGGGGGGGGTCAATTGGCAGTTATTGAAAATGCAGAACTGTGCAAAAGGAAACAAACCAACACTTTGCATGATGGACATACAGACATGCAATCACATATCTTGAAAGAGACAGTCTACATGTACATAGGAATTATGATGGACAGACAGACATGCAATCACATATTTTGAAAGTGACATTCTACATGTACATAGGAATACTGACTGACATACAATGAAAAATATAGCGAGAACAGCCAGGACAGGGTTGTCAAAACAGAAAAAACTCAGCGGACCCTGAGTGCTGCAGTACTAAAGCAAATCATAGGAAACTGAGAGTGCATGCTGTTAACTTTCTCATCAGCTGAATGGTTTAGTATGGGTGGTAGAGGGACAATTGTCAATGCAGTTTTGTGCTATAACATGGGGACCCTGACAGCACTAGCATCAGATTACTGTATTGGTAGCTGTGCACAGAAGCCATTCATTCACATTTGCAACTTTGTTACTTTTCCCACTGTACCCCCACCCCCTTTCCCCAAATTTATGTTCCAAAATACTCTGTGAATGAAGAAATTGTTTTTTAACATTTTTAATCACTCACTCAATGTAATGGCCAAAAACAGGCTAGCACCATTCACCAAAACTGCCATTCAATGTTCATTATTTTTGCACCAAAAACATAGCTTATGACCCCTCATTGGAATGAGCTCGTTCAACTCATTCCAGTGGGGGTCATAACTATGTTTTTGACACAAAAAATGAAAAGAACTTAGTTATTCAAAAGTGCCATCTTCTTTTCATGTAAGGTAAAGGGTTAACATCATAATATGGAGAAAGCTTCTATTAATCATTCACTCAATGTAATGGCCAAAACCGACTAGCACCATTCACCAAAATTGCCATTCAATGTTAATTTTTTTTGCATTTTTTGGCATCAAAAACATAGCTTATGCCCCCCTTATTGGAATGAGCTTGTTCAGTGAATACAAGTGAAGTATGGGTTTTCTGGCTAAATGTTTGGATGTTGATTTGGGAGAGGATTGGGATATAATTGGAATCCCCTCTATCACAAGTACAATGAGGGGAAAGCGTGGTTTCATTAGATGTGTTAATAGGGTAAAAAAGGTGGTTACATGTGTACATGTATTTGTCATTTGCCAGAGGTTATAGTGTGCTTCTCAGTTCTGGATGCCACACTTGCTCAAGATGCATTTAACTGCATTATTTTTGGCAATATATGGCCTTTATTGCCGACTGTGACAAAAATATAACTTTTCCAAAAATAAAACAGTATTATTCAGTCTGTGGTTCTCGAATGAACATTTATAAGTGAAAAATGTGTAATATCCAAAAAAATATAATTAAATCAGTGTCGGAAGCGAAAATACATGTACATTTACAATGTACATGTACTTATTTCCTATAATCAAACCCAAACCTTTCGAAGGGTAACCTACAAAACTTTTCCCTGACAAAAATCCCCCCCCCCCCCACAATCAGTTTCACCCAATGCGCAAAAATCCCCCCCCCATGTTTTTTCAGGTGAACAGAAATTCCTCTCTCCATAATTTATGGTGAACAAAAATCTCCCCACCCCCTAATTTTTTAGAAGTACATGTATATTTAAAGCCATACAAAAATGTCCAAAGCTTTTTACCACTTGAGGCTGAGCACTTGTTGCTTCAATCAATGCTAACTTTGCTTGTGTGGAGTTAGCACGTTGGATAATTGCTCACTGTTGCCAGGTGGTTCTCTCAATGCACTTTAGTTTCCTCTACCCATAAAACTGTCCGACACGAGGTGACACTGGCTGTTGAAAGTGTCCTTAATCTCCAGTAACTAAATAACTGTGTTGATAAATAGTTACTGAGGCATGTTTTCTTATAAAGAGTGATGAGTGTTTATGTAATTTACAAATTAAATACATAAGTTTTTAAATCCTTTTGGACTGCCTTTTAATCTTTTGGTGTAAGAGGCCGGGAGGGGGATTCTTGTACTGCTCTTAAAATAATGTGAGAGAATGTGGTACTACTCAAAAACTGTGGGGGGAATGTTTGCTAAGTGTGTAAAAATGATTGGGGGTATTTTTGTAGGGGGGATTTTAACCTACATTCCACTCCTTCCAAAGATACATTTTATCTCTTTCATTTGATAAAAGAGTCATTTCTGCATGAGAAAGCACTGCTTTCTTTAAAAACTACCCCAATCCCAAAATAAAACTAAAATCTGCATCTGCAGACAATAGTTTTGGGAAACATCTGTCTCATTTTACCATCCTGCAAGAGAAAAAGTGGTGTTCACCACCACCCCCCCCCCCCCCTCCACTCCACACAAAACAAAATGAATGTCAATTTTGATTTAAAAACTGGTGTTGCAGCTATGTAAATCACCAATATCAATAGACAGTGCCATTTTATCCTAACAAATTATGTCAAATTTTCTTCTACATATTGATGTGGTAAAATATAGCCCTGGATGTGTTCCCTAGACCCCCAGAATACCCACTTTCATCACAAATTCTGATATAATTCATAAATTAATTGATGTTGACACAAAACAAACCTCTTATGATATTAAATTTCACATTTCTGATAGTTTGTAAATCACATTCTGGTTTCTTTAGATATTTCACATTGTGTTTGATGAATATTTTGCAATTTTTGTAAAAAAACAATTTTTTTTTAAATTCCTCACATTTCTTAATTAAGGCACTTTGAGTCATTGGTATGGTATGTCTCTGATAAAACATTACACATTGATTTTTTGAATTTTTTTCCAACATCATGACAGTGCAGGTCATATGCTATCTCATAGCACCATTAAAATGCCTGAACCCATCAAATATTGATTCTGTACTGCAGTGCCAAATATTATTTAGAGGTCGGTTCTGGGGAGGTTGGTATTTAGGCTTTTTAAAAGTGTTTTGCCATTTTTGGAGAAACATACTCAAGTCTAAATATCAGAATCCCCACCTCCAGATGTTGGTTAGACGAGGAGGGCGACATTGACCAGTTTGAAGTTGAATTCAGTTCTATTCTGGTTGCAATGCCTAAAGCATCCAGGAATTAAAACAATGTTTACCAAAACACAGAGGAAGTGTGCATGTAATTTAAATGGGAGTTCCGAGTGATTCTGGTATTTAGTCTTCAGGAAAACACGTCGGATCACAAAATTGGCTGGCCGCAACACTGTAATTCTGACAGTCTTAAACTGACATTGTATTGTATCATTGGTAAAAATAGTTCATAGACTGGATTCAGTGAACTTGTGAAGAAAAATCTAGGAAATAAATGAATAGGTATCGCTGTTCGCGTGCATGTCTGTTTCTGTAAAATTTTACTACAACAAGACTGCATGCCCGTGTTTTGAGAACAAAGATTTCCCCAGACCTTACGTCAGCATAACTTGAATTCATCCGAACTCCGGCTGTTTCTAAGGAAATCGCGCTAAGTTCCCCACAAATGAAAAAGGCCCACTAAAAGTGTCAATAAATCACTTGTTTTATTTTTTATTCGTTGTCAACAATTTGTGAAGTGTACGTACTCAATTAAAATTGAAACTGGGCTTTAAATCTGACGAAACCGGCAACGGACGGCATTGGCACTTCGAACTTTCTAACAATACCTAACTCGCCAACAACTACCTAACTTCGAAAGTCACTTCATTACTTGATTATTTATCATAGTTTCAGCATTCTGCAACAATATATTTTACATAATGTCCTTTGAAAGGCCCAAAACAATTAAGTATCCGTTACAATGATTCTGGATTTTTTGCCAGTGGGAGAGCCACGCCGCCAGATGGCACCCCAAACTCTGTTGCATGGTATATAGAAAAAATTATAAAATCATGGACGCGTACCCATTACCTATGTGCGCACACGCCACTGCGTGGGTGTGCACTATTATCTCTGTTTTTCATCTGTTTGGATTTGCCTTGAAGTAATTTATGAAAGTAATTTCTTTTGGAACTCTCCTATAAAATGTAACATTTCAAAGACATGTGAACAAGTTTTGACTAGTTACTGTTCTACATTCAATGCAGTTAAGAACAATAGGAACTTATAAACGACAATAAGCACAAACTTTTCAAATTTGATAAATAGAGATTATCATGACCATGTGCATGTCCTGTAATTTGTATCAGATTCGAGGTCGTGTTTACAATCAGATCGTAACGAGATCATCAGGGTGAGTTGTGATCCGATTGTAAAAACGACCGAGAATCTGATACAAATTACAGGACATGCATTTGGTCATGATAATACATTTATCTAACAATCCCGTTACATAAAGCATGTTTTTCCGTTTTTCTGTTTAAATTGGGTTGGAATTGGTCAAAATTTTGAATTTCATATTTTAATGCGTAATAACAATGCATATAATGATATTATTTGTCATAGGGCGGTGTTTACCGGAAGTTGAATCTATAAGATACGGAATCAGAATGAGTCGTCTATATAATACGGAATCGGAACACATTATGTGATACGTACCGTTTCTCGTGGTTTTCAGGCCAAAATCTATGTGATTGTTAGATAAAGTAAAATATTATGGTCACAATCTAGGTCTAAAATACAATATATTTTTTGGAGTCTGCCAACCAAGGAAGATATGATGCGGTATTGTTTTGCATAATTTACACTTGAATACAGAAAAAAACGTGAATCGCGGAACATATGTTTACTTGTTGCCACCCAAGGAAGATATGATAGGCTTAATTTGCAAGTAAGACACTGAATAAGGGAAACAACATGAAACGCGGAACATATCTTTACTTGTTACCACCCAAAGAAGATATAATACGCTCATTTTCCTGCTGGTTTCGTGATTAGGAGCTAGACAACCACTCGCCAGGTAATAACTTGACCTTTAGGACGTACGTTCATCTTGAACATTTTTTTTACTCCTCATCTAAGAATTAGGATGAGCGCGACGCATAATGTTTACTTTCCCATGACGCGATGTATATTGGGACGGGACTTAACGTAACGGAATATGAATTAGTCAAAAGTGAAAGCAGCTCAGAATGGAGTAATCTTCCGAGCATGACGGCAATTTGACAAATTTATATTATGTGCATCACTGGAAATCACCCAAAACTGAACTGAAGTAAAACAAATAGAGTTTAATTAAATTGTCCAGAATACTGCATCACATGGTACACGTTATCAGTCAGCAATGAAAATACACTATTGCTGGCCCGTGTTTTCAATGAAACAAAACTTACATACAGTTTTAGAGAACCTGTAGACTTTCTAGAATAGCAGCAACAGACACAATCACTGTTTGTAAATTTTGTAAAGCCAGGGATAACCAGACCACACCAATGTTATATGTGATGCAACTAACCCTTCAGTCGTTGCGCCCAACCTATCATGAGCATTGGAAAAATACAAGATACAAATAATACCAGCTGTATTTATCAATTCAGTTTGGGAGAGTAGTTAGCAATAGGTGTGTGATAAACCATTGTGTAGGATATGGAGGATCTCAAACGAGTGATGTTTGGATATAAGATTTTTTGAAACGAGTTTGATGAATTTGATTCACAACGAGCCTTTAGACGAGTTGTGAATGGAATTCATCAAACGAGTTTCAAAAAATCTTATATCCAAACATCACGAGTTAAAGATTCTGCATATCACATGAATTTTCGAATGTTTTTTTACACTTTTTATTTAATTCATTGTCTCTAAATTCTCCCAAAACAACCGATAATCAGTTCGTTGGCTCAGACGCTTCACACCATGACGTCATGAATGCGCTTTACTTGCACCTGTTGTCGTAATTGACGCCATGTTCACGAACGTCATGCCAAGAATACAGTGCTGCTGCTGCTATGGGACCACGCGCCCATTAGACACTAGTTGATAAGCAGGAAATAAGATATGGGTTGTTACGTCGAAATTAACGACGTTTCGTGTGATACATGTCCGTAAGAACTAGATTGGCCAGTGTATTGGTATGGAAAAAAAGAATTGACCATAATATGCTGTGATATATTAATGGAAACGCGTATAGCTGTTAAAGCATACCAAAAGATTGTCTGAAACTAAACTATAATGTTATATCTTTATCCTCTATTTCTGAGTAGAAATTTCATCAAAATATTTCAATTTGTATAAATAATTCTAATCCTATTATATTGGAATTTAAACATATTAATTTGAGTTTTAAACCGTATCCAGAAATGAAATCAGAATTTGTCAGAAGAACAAAAATCCTGGAAGCGTGGTTGAGATGGCGCTATGACGCTATCGCTATGATCTCAATGTTACAGAAATCAAAATGAATCCAACTTTTCATGACACTCATAGCTCCTGTACTTAACGCATATACAGGTAGAAAACTTCACAGTGTCAGTTTGGCGATAGATCTGGTGTACGGATATGTTTGAGATCTGAATAACCTGAAAATGTGAATGTTATAACGCAAAAAAAATGTTGTTTTATTGGTTTCGATTCATGGTCCCTCGATCATTTCTAACCTTTTGATTTTAAATTTCAGAAATATAATTTTCCATAAAGAAGATATAGAGATATGCAATTAGTTTTCAGCAGATGGATGGAAACTCCTGGGCGTACTTGCTGTTGTGGTATAAAGTCAATGAACAATAAATTGATATGTGTTACATTTTCATGACAATTTGGTAATTTGAAGAGCTAAAAAAATAGAAGCATGTTATTTTTGTCTTCTATTTCGCCAATATTTAGACATTTTATCTCACTTGAAGTTGGATGGTGTTTTGCACTCTCCGGCTCTGTACACCAAGTTGGAAAAACGCACAACTCTGCCTTTACTGAGGATACAGCTATATAACTTCACACAATGTTCCTCCATGGACAATCTTGTGTACTGTTTTCGTTGTCAGTAAGGTGACAATGTTGACGTCACGACACAAATAACGTTGTATCCAAACATTTCAATTTATTATACAGTTATCGGGTCTTGGAATGTGTTTTAAGGGTTAGCAGACGTTTTTTTAACTTTCACATCCGTATACATATCCGACCTGGAGCCTACACTACAACACTTTACAATTATATTTTCTAGAATTGTATTTTCTACCTATTAATATGTCAGACTAAAATGAATCATTGGCATTTTAAAAGATATGGCAATTTGCCAACTGGCAAATTGCAAGATCTTTGAGAAAGCTAATGGTTTAGTTTAACCCTTTCAAAGTAATAACTATAAAATAAAATTCTAGAAAATACAATTGTAAAAGTGGTATAGTATTGCCTCCCGGGCGATGAGACGATGTTGGCTGTGTATCGTTGAATATTTTCTCGAGATTCTTTTGCGCTCACAAATAAAATCTGATTATATCATTCAACGAAACTTTGTTTTATTTTTAACCTCATTTTTGTGCTGATCTCATATCCGTCTCGTCCTGTTTTGAAGTTACAGATTTCCTGACATGTTAACCCATAAATGCCCATAGAGACACAAACCGCCCCATTTATATTGCTCCGAAAATTGCCTTGAGAATTCTACTGGTAGGATGCATTTACCTTGACAGTGTTGTACTGGCAACCAACAATAATGTAGAAACATTGTTTCGTCATCACTATCTATGTACATATATATATATGGTAGTAATTAATATGCAATTAATCTGAGGACTCAGGTGTTTGAAGATGTAGTTTTTTCTGGCATGTTAAAACCGATTGAAAAGTTTATCTGAAAATAAATACGATTTTTACTTTATTCCACTTTAAATAAATATATTGTTCCAGTACAAGACCTTATCTGCTACAGTGCAGTCGCGGTGGACTGGTAGTAATCCACATGTGGTCAGTAATGTCCACTCATGCGTTTTACCACGGAATAAAAGTAATCATCAGCAAAATTGCAATTAATGAAGCACCGGGTTGTACCCAGTGCTTCATTAATTAAAATTCTGTTGATTATTGCTATACTTAGAGTTTTGAATATAATATTATTGCGTCCGTGGAAATATTGCACATCCGTGGAAAGTGACTAGTCCACGGCAACCGTATTGTATAAGCATTGACCTAATATGGGTAAGGTGATTCGTTCGTCGTTGTACGGGATTCCATTTTCGTGGGATTCTGTTTTATACGTTAGACGATCCTAATATTGTTCTCGCTGAGCCTCATGTGCACCCCATCCGCTACCTAAACATCCCGTAACGCATTTATTATGCCAGCCTACGTTGCTTTTGCAAAGTGTTTCATGTTTTGTTAAATTTCCCAATAGGCATTCGTTCGTTTACAAAATCGGACGAATAGTGATGTAATTCAAGGGGGTAATCCTACATTGGTTCGCCAAGATTTATTACCTCCGACATTTTTGGTCGCATTTAGAATTCTACCTATTTTCCGACTCTTTGAACTGAAAACAAACGTCCTAAAGTATCAATTGGCCTATTTCAGCCTGTGGTTTTGGTATATTGAATTTATACGGGTCCACTGTTGACCATGATTATTGGTGTATTCCTCAGTCCTCGATCACTAGTTCTTGCCGTTCATTGCTGGCTAATAACAGAGATGATTAACATGAGCTCCTTGCTTTCTGTCAGATTTCCCCCATTACATAACAATATAAATAAGTCTTTTGTTAGTATATGATATATTCTTGATGTTCACAATATATACTGTTACTTTTTTTGGTGTTCAATCCTGTAACATACTTATAGAATAAATATTGTTTAAACTAATAATATAAGACACAGAACAGTCGCTGTGGACCGGTCTTAATATACGCGTGGGAGGTATTGTCCACGCATGCGTTTACCAGGTACTAAAAAGTATCATCAGCAAAATTTTAATTAATGAAGCACCGGGTTGTACCCGGTGCTTCATTAATTAAAATGTTGATGATTATTCCTATAATTAGTCTTTTGAATCTAATATTATTGCGTTCGTGGAAATATTGCCCACCCGTGGAAAGTGACTAGTCCACGACGGCCGTACTGTGCAGGGAAATTTGTCTTGTGGAATTATTTCCGTTTTTGAGATATTACCTCTCCATTTGCGCTTGGTTTCTATATATTACTCCATGATTTTGTCATTCTGATTGTGGTGAAACGTGGATCATTTGCTTCGTTTCAAGACTTCAGCATAGATGTTCTTTATCTTGAGTTGAAATTTACAGAAACATGCTTCTGATTATTTCGGAATGAGTATCGTCCACAATCCACGTTATCCATGTCTTTTTTGCAACCGAAAAACAAACTGTGTGAAAGAGAACCCCATTTGTAAACTCCATCTGTTGTGGTGTGCGGAAAAAAAAAATCCTTTAATCAATCGTAAATTCTAATTAGATGGTTCGTTTAATGTTGAACGAGCAATTGATTGACACTTGCGAATATTATTAAGATATGGGTGTTGTGGGTGTGAAAAAAATCATTTTATTTATTTCATTGGTAAGAATAACTCAACCTAATATAATAATATGACATCAAACGTTATTGACTGAAGACTTCCAGATGGTCAAAGTAACTTGTTGTTACAGATCTGGAGTCTTTCACTTCCTTGTTGAATACAACGAACAATCTGCCTTTCAGTTCAAAATGGGTAATGACGGTAGTCAATGTAGTTAGCACCACCACCCCACCACCCCACCCCCACCAAAATACTTTTGATTCTCAGGGACCGTCGCATTCATTTTTCTTCTTTTTTGTGCGCGTTGGTACATTTTATTGACATTTTTCAAATATCATCATTGGTTGTGCTAGGAGACATAACGGCGTAAAGTCACATATTCATGGATCGATTTAAGCGAGATCTGGTGCTAGGAAGCGTGAACCTATGTACTCGTGAGTCCGTTTCAATAATGGTTTATGTTATAAAATAACTACGAACAAACATCAGATACAGTGGAATTGACTTTTGCTGAAAAGTCTGTGTAAAAAATCCAAAGTTTCCGAAAACACGAAGTCGTTGAATTGAACGAAACGAACGCGTACGTTTGTGTATACAAGCTTCCAGGTCAACATCTTACTGCTTCGGATATATTTGTAACTCTGAGTATACATGCATTGAATGACGTCTTCAGTCGAGAGATTTTGTCCGTTAGTTTAATGTTTGTACGGTGTTATAGTCTCCTGCTTAGCATTTTATTATCGAAAAAAAGGATCCCTATATAGCATTAGTTCGGTGATCTGGACGTACATGTAGCGGCTACTCCACGTTGTGGGGTAGCCGATGTGTTCAGATCGCTAAACTATATATAACATATGACACACGGGGTTGGATCGCCATGACCATGCTCCTTTTAATTCATAGTCCTGACGGTAATAAAAAATAAAAATAAAATCCCCTTCACCGATTTAAGAAAAAACGATTCTCTCAGAATCAAAACTATTTTTTTTTGCCTTTTATCAGAGAAAATGTGTCTTGTATTATTTCTCACAAACCAGTAGACTAAGACTAAAGTAAATAATCATTTACATTGTCTCTATATGCTGCAGGATTATTTATTTATTTATTTATTTATTTATTTATTTATTTATTTATTTATTTATTTATTTATTTATTTATTTATTTATTTATTTATTTGTGTTTAAGTTCACACATTTCGGCACAAAGGTTATTCGTTACCGCAATATTGATATAAATATTCCTACGAATCTGTCCAATACTCCAAAGCCAAAACACAAAAATGGCATTGAAGGATTTTAGGTTTGTGTATGTGGTGTGTGGATGGTGGGGTGAGGGTTGGGGTATAAGTCCTTTGCTACCTATCGGTGAGCTACGATATCCACTTGTACAACATTGGTTTTACAGACATGCCAGGCGAAGGCATTGTGACATGAATGGCTAGCGATGTTATGATGTGTTACCAGATGTTTCAGTGTGGTTTGCAAATAAAACTTGTAGTTTTAGTATATTTCAAAGGCGAATAAGTGATTCGATAAAAGCCACCTCGCGTCGTATTTTGTAAGTTTTTCCTTCATTGAAGCTGCTTTCGAGTGCTGAACAAGTCAAGTTAAAGGACTATGAAATATATGATTCGAGATGCATTTTTTTTACATTGAGGGGGAGTTGTAGGAAAGTGGATAGAACAGTAAATAAAGAAAAAAGGTATAAAAAGCTGAAGAAAGTAATTGGAAAAGCATTTTATGCTGCCTGGGCAAGAAGAAGTAAAACACAGTCTCATTTCGATTGATAATGGACTATACTTTATTGTCATCTTATAAACTCAGTCTTACAAACTTTTGATAAAGTATAGCCAATAAATAAACTTGTTAACAAAAATATATTTAACACTAATAAACTTGTTTACAAAAATATATTTTGCACGAAAACACATTAAGAAATGGATCAAGACCTTTATGGATTGATCCACAAATAACTATGTTTATCAAGACTGAAT
The DNA here is from genome assembly GCA_031216915.1 of Pictodentalium vernedei. NCBI lineage: Eukaryota > Metazoa > Mollusca > Scaphopoda > Dentaliida > Dentaliidae > Pictodentalium > Pictodentalium vernedei. The sequence goes on along the minus strand of CM062289.1, from coordinate 93,863,088 downwards.
TAATGGGCGGCAAAATACGCCTATGCCGCCATTTCACCAAGACCAAAACTTGGTTTCACAATATATTCAGGACTAAAACATGATATGCAAAGAATCATTGAAACTGGAAACCATAAAGCTGCATTGAAGTCTTTCGACTGTAAGGAGGTGCTGGGGCGGAGGCGGGAAAAACAATATTTAAAATGAAAATTCTTTAAGACTGGTAATACTATGAAATTGAGAAAGCATGTGTGGACAAACTATTTACGACGGTGCTTTTATTGCTTGATTAATAACCTTATCTCCGTCCGCGAATACACGCTAAGACAAAAGCCATTTGTCATGTGACGAAATAATCCCTCCTATTGACATGTATTAATGAGCGGTCAGTCGAAGCTATCAGGTAACACCTGTTATGTGCAGGGAAATACAGCTTTAGCCAAAACAAACTATCATTCCGTTGCCCTACATCATAAATCTGGCTGATCTTTCAATTAGCCAGCCATTTATTACACGGCTGTTCTGTGTAATCTCCATCTACAGCAACACTAAAACTAACCATGCGGAAAATGAAAATCTATTCCGCAAATATGTGCGGAACGGAAATCGTTGACGGACTATTTTCAAATAGAAGCGATGTTTCACTGGAATTTTCTACAAGTCGTGCAACACAATTATAATTTGAATCCCTAGCGATAGCTGAAAATCGTCCCCTGAGTTCCAATGTGTTCTATGTGCCAGAAGGCACATAGAACACATTGGAACGCGTGGGGCGAAATAGTAGCACGGGTTCCCCTCGCAGATTTGACTGACGATAAAATGTGTTCTTTTTGTTGATAGTTGTCAAATGAATTGCTGAGTGTCCTTCTAATAATTGTTGTTTTTATAGACGCGGAGGCGTGTTTAAACACAGAACGACACACCCGTGTGAATGGGTTAATCGATATGGCACGAGTGCCAGCGCGAAAGGATAGAACGAGAGGCCGCGAGATGTTCTGTGTTTAACTGACAGAAAAGAGCATCACATTTTAATTTTAGAGCTGCCATGGACCCCCAGAAAGAAACATTATTCTTTTATAATTTTTTTATATCTTTTTAAGTTTGTTTTATTTTATTATCATCATTTAAAAATGGTTTCTGTTGGGTTCAAAACATTCCAACATACAAAGAAATTAATATCAATGAATATGTTTTACCAAACCATTTTCATGCAAAATGTATACATTTTGTTCAGTTAAAAGACTGCTTTAAATATTTAAAGTATTCAAATCCAAAAATGTACAAACATAAATGAGCATGAAAATGGTCTGAAAGAACATTTTTGGGCAAATTTAATTTAATACATTTTCGTATTTGAATGAATAATTATATATATTTGCTTAATTATTTTTATTAATTTGCATGAAAATTCAAATACATAAAAATTATTTTCATGCTCATTTGAGAAAATACATTTTCGGATTTAAATACTTCAAAAAACCGAAATTAGTATTTTAACCCTTTACCTAACGTAACGGCCAAAACCGGCCAGCGCTATTCTCAAAAATCGTCAATTAATTTTCATTATTTTTTTCATTTTTTGTCTCAAAAACATAGGTTATGACCCCTCGTTGGAACGAGCTCGTTCCAACGAGGGGTCATAACCTATGTTTTTGAGACAAAAAATGAAAAAAATTAGTTATTCAAGAATTATTTTTGCAAGTGTCGTCTGCTTTTCAGGTTAGGTAAAGGGTTAAGTGAAAATCATGCCCGTGTTATCTGTAATATGATTATAATTGATATTCATGCTTCTTCCGATGGGGATTGGGGAGTGGTATTGATCCCCCGAAGCCACTTCGGTGCCTTCTTTGTTTGTGTCATGTGACAAACAACCTAGGGATCACAAAGAGATTTAAATGCAAAAACAGTGCTTAACCTTTCTAAGTACATGTAGATCGTAAATTGTGTCTTAAAGAGGTTTCTGTAAGTTCAGTTGTATGGTAGTAGAGCATTCATGGCTATGCGATTGGGTGTCGCAGGTCAGGGATTGATTCTCGTCGGGGGCCAATTTCCGAAAAAAACTTTAGAGTTTTCAGTTCATTGGCTCGGACCCAGGGCAATATATGGTGGTATTTTTATTTGACATTGGCGATATAAAATTAAATTCAAACAGTTGTATCTTCACACATCTTCCATTAATTGAGATTCCTGTGTTTAAAAGCTGGAACAGTAGACCTATATGTCGTAAATTGTGTATATAAGTTTTCAATGTTTGATTTCTCAGTAGTGAGAGACGCGCCCCACCCCACCTACCTCCCTGTTATCAATGTATTGTATTGAATTTGCGCAGCGAAAGACACTGAGATTATATAATTCAAAACGTTCCAAGACCGCCAATCAGCTTACGAATGGGTATAAATAGTATTTATTTATTATTATTACCGATCTAGCATAAGGGGGTGTGGTGGCTCAGTAGGTAGAGGTGCAGGCTGCAAGCCGAGAGGTCCTCGGTTCGAATCCCACCTGCGGCAACCGCGTTGTGTCTTTGGGCAAGACACTTCACCCCCATTGCTCATCTGGGGGCACGGTGACGTCGTGTACTAAGGCGTACTGCACGTCGATGGTGCACTTGTCTTCAACCAATGCTAACCCTGCTTGTGTGGAGTTAGTATGTTGGGGAGCTGCTCGGTGGTTCTCTCCGGGTACTTCGGATTCCTCCACCCGTAAAACTGTCATGGTCATGATTAGCCATTGTGCAGAAATATGTGACCTTAAACCCCAATAGATAAATAAATAAATGATCTAGCGTAAACCCACTGCGCACAATTATTCGTCTCTTATCAATTACAAAAAAACAATTGTTTACCATTTTAAGTGATGTATTTTTATTTTCAAGAGTCCACTTACCCTTAAATAACATAAGTAAGATGATAGACAGTTGTGTACTTTTTCCTCTTAAACCGCAGTTTACTTCCATTCCAAGTACTCTGTTAAGTTCTTCGTGGAAACTCCAAGATGTGAAACAGTGCATGTTGGCTGTTACAAACAAGTACCTTTTTACTTATAAAGCAGGAACCCCGTCATCAAGGACTTGCGTGAGCAGCACAGGTATAAGGCAATAAGCTGAACATGCCATCATACTTGTGCTGCACTCATGTTATTGCGATATATATTGATGGTGACCTTAAACGCCAATAAATAAATAAATTATAGTCTGTTATATCAATTCATACATATTAAGAATTTCAGTACCTTTTAGGAGTGCGGTGGCTCAGTTGTTACGGCATTGGACTTCAAGCCGAAAAACCCACGGTTCGATCCCTGCCATGGGCCACTACGTTGTGTCGTAGGGCAAAGCACCTAATCTCGATTGCCCACGTGTGGACATGATGTTGCTGTGTACTAAAGCGTACTGCACGTCGATGGTGCACTTAACATTCAACTAATACTAACCCTGCTTATTCGAGGTTGGTAGGGTGAGGAGTCTGACATTACTCCCCGCTACTTGGTGGTTCTCACATGGTACTACGGCTTCCTCCACCCGTGGAACTGTCCCTGGCTGTCGAAAGTGTCGTTAAATTCCAACAAATAAATAAATAAATAAATCAGTAGTTTTTTTTAAAATTTTTTAAACCACAGAGGTGTTTTCTTTTCATTGAACCCTAAACACCAATAAATAAATAAATTACTTTTTTTAAATCAACGTGGTGTTTTTCTCATTGAACCCTAAAGGCCGTTTTTGCATACCAAAAACATGATACCTGACACTCTTACCAAATAGGATGGCCACGCAGTGCATGTGTTTGGTAACCAGTCTATATTTTCAACGTGCAGCCTCCTGGCTGCATGTTGAAAATATTGAATGTCTTCTCCCAGGTGATGAACATGATCTATTACAATTGCTGTCACAGCGCTGATTCTGTGGAGTAGGGGATGGGCCCGCAGGGTCCGCATTGTGGGGGGTGGCTAGAAGGGGGCGGGGCGTCTTGAAGAACGTCCCAACGCGGGAAGAAAGAGGGAAAGGAAGAGAGAGAGCGAGACTGTGGACCAAAAACATATAATTTCAAACTCTCACTTCCACACGACGTACTCTTTGTAGTCTATGTATTATTCTTTTAACCCTTCACCTAATGTAACGGCCAAAACCAGCCAGCGCTATTTTCAAAAATCGCCAATTAATTTTCATTATTTTTTCCATTTTTTGTCTCAAAATATAGATTATGACCCCTCGTTGGAACGAGCTCGAGGAGCTCGTTCCAACGAGGGGTCATAACCTATGTTTTTGAGACTATAAATGAAAAAAATTAGTTATTCAAGAATTATTTTTGCAAGTGTCGTCTGCTTTTCAGGTTAGGTAAAGGGTTAAGTGAACGCTACATCATTGTAACTGATAGAGGTGAGAAATGAACAATATGCTTATATGGAGCCTCTCAAGTCACACATGTTGGGCGTGCATGTGTGTATCGTTGGATGGTGGGGGTGAAACTTAAAACATGTAATGAAAACATCTGCAGAGTCGTACTTTTAGAATTGATCCTATAGGCTATACCTTCATTTAATTTATGGCGTATGTACTACGTGAAATCCTGTATGCTGTGCACGGTAACAACACTAAATTTGTTCCCGTTTTAAAGGCAACCCCCGTCTCTATCTCGCGGGGGGGGGGGGGGGGGGCACAAGATTTCCCGCTACGCCGCTGCGCTGATTTGGAAGATATTGCCAGTGTCCAGAGAGTTAAGCAAGTTGTTAGTGATGACGACAACCGACCCTTAATAAAAATTAGATTATGAATACTTGTGAAGAAATTGAAATTTCGAATTATCCAGGCTGCCTTACGTGGTGTTAGTGGCGTCCAACAGAAAATGACATGTTGACGTTAAGCTGAAAGCAGTCTAACGCGAAGCTGATATAAAACGCTTCATAATGTCAGTCGTCGAACGGCGTCAACTGGATGTTTTTGAAATCACAGGAACTTAAGACCTGTTGTGGGAACTCAGGCGTACTCAACAAACTATACAACGTTATTATAGCTGCAAACGACAGTTTATGTAACAAGGAGTCGTGGATTAAGATCCTTATGAGAACACGAACAACGATACAAGATAAAATCTATTCAAGCCAATTAAGTAAATTACGTCTAATTATAGATTTATCATCAAATCAACAAACTCTATATCGGCTAGACTATATTTCTAGACATTTACAAAGCATAGCAAGGAAAATCTGACAATCTAATGGTATTAAATTCATAGCTGATTCATTTCGATATTCTGCCATTCATTTTGAAAATTGGGAAGAATACAGAATTTTTTCTAACAAGCGTCAGATATGCTTGTGTCTTTCTATTATTTATTTGGACCGTTAATTTTTAATCACATGCCGAAGACAGATAAAAACACGATAGTTATAAAATATAAAATAAAAATTAATCTATAAAATATTTCCTCCTTCATCTTAAAAAGATACTCTATGGCCCCATCATAGGAACGAGCATTTTTAGCTTGATTCAATAATGGAATTTAAGCTACATTTCTGGAGAAAAAATTAAAAAATAGTTATAATAAGGAGTTAGGGACCAAGAATGCTATAGTCTAGGAGCTAAAAATCCCGCCCAAGTGTAATCTGGGAGAATGAAGTCCATTGAATATACTGAGAGATTTTGGAGCCAGTTTGATGGAACGCTACGTTTTGGGTGGCAAACATAATGAACATCGTAAGGCCATTTGGTATTTATCTCCGCTCAGCCATAGCGTTAACCTTGATATATCGCTGTAAACAAAATTCGGTTTCACCTGATCTATACTCGCTATCAGGAATGCAGCCAACACCACTGTTATGTTCATTTTACGTCTAATGTCACAAACGGTGTTATCTGTCAGTGACCGTATTGCGAAAGTCGGTTTCGTGGAACACTTCTCCTCTTGAATGCATCAAGTGCCATCTGCAATGCATTAGCATTGCAAATTGCACTAGATGCACACACAGGACGATTTTTTTGTTTTGTTTTGGGGTTTAGTTTTTGTTTTTTTTGGAGAGGGGGAGGTGGTGGTGGGGAGAGGGATTCGGGGGATTTTTATATATCACTATTTACGTATTTTAGTTGAACATTTGACTATTTGTGTTGCACACACTTTTAGTTGTATTATACCTCTTCATTACTACTAATAAAAACCGTGTCGTTAATGAAACACACACCCGTTTACCCTTCATGACTAGTACGGCCTTTGAAAAAGATATTTCTTGAAAATCCACAGTTTTCATTTTTGTCTCAAAAATATTGCTTATGGCCCCTAATTACAATGCACTTAACGACTCGTTCCAATATGGGGCCATCGGCAATATTTTGAAGTCAAAATTGGAAAGAAAAGCTGTAAAATTTGTGGCGATTTTTGTGAAGAACAGGGGGTTACCTATGGCCGTTACGTAACGTCAAGTGGTAAACAAAAATAATTCCATTACCTAATTTCCCGTCATGGCATATGGTGTAATTTGCACTTACTTATTTCGATATTATTCCTTAATGGAAGCCGCATTTCCGGTGTAAAATACCCATTAAATAATCGTACAGCTGAAAGTGATCGCTCCTCTCGCACTTACCTACATAATGTTGTTATTGGAAGAAAACATAAAAATTGAAGAACTGGCAGGTTATCGATACACAACTGTCACACAATCGCGAACATACACCCCACCCTTAAACCCATGCACATTGTAGAAGAAAGGTTCTTCTTATTTATTCAATTTTTATTCATCTACCAAATAATGAATGTTAAAATGAATGAGTTATATAATCCGTAAGTTATAAAATCTTAACAAGGAAATCCTAAAGTTGAAAGCCACTCACTCTGTCACATCTGAACGTTCAGTTAATTGTAACGGTAATTTAACGAAAACAGGAATGCAGTTAAAATTCACAAGGCCGATGTGACGGAGATTCAGTACGACCGGAGATAGTTAAAGAGGCAAGAATGACAAACCTGCTTGGGCTGTTTTTTTCAGTTCAAAGAGTTCATAACCTAGGACGACTTTCTGTGGAAGGCATATCGTCCCTTGAGTTGAACAAAGCGCCACCTGCACTGCATTAGCATTGCAGATGGTGCCTTGTTGCACTCAAGGGACGATCTCATTATAATGTTCCACAGAAACGCAAGTGTGGAACTTTGCAGAAATTTGTTCTGCGCTTTCACAGTTGCTCCTTGAAAGACGTAAAATGTCAAGAAAATGCGACGCAAAAAACACTCCCAATATATTGTAGGCAATGAAAAACTTGCCGAGTGTCGTGAACTGTAAACTTAGCATTTGTTATTGATATATACAGATTATCATGGTAGTGTGCATGTCCTGTGATTTGTATCAGATTCGAGGCGGTGTCCAGAATCCATGTGTGGGCCGTGTTGCCCACGTGCGCTTTTCTCAATCAATAATCAGTACTTTTCAGCAAATATTCAACGAAAGAAGCATCGGGTCGTACCAGGTGCTTCGTTCATTGAAAATCTGATGACGATTCCATTGTTTTGTGTCGGATATTCACTCTAAATACATAATTGAACCTTTCCAAGACAATCGTACTGTAATGCGATTCATACATGTAATAGTGGTATTAAGATTTGCCCGAGCGCATTTTGAACGTCAGCGATAGATTTAATGCTTGTTGAAACGGTGGTTCCTTTTCTTGACGAGCGCAGAATAAAACTTTCACTACAATATATTTTATTACTCATCCTTTAAACTTTAAACTATTGTATTTAACAGAGTCGCCACTATGACACAAATGTTTCTGTATTGAACTGGTGATGTACAAGCCGGACTTTTTGTTCCCAGCACCGTTTATACTAGTTCTTTTCCCGACGAGTTATGCGTAGTGTGAAAATGAAAACGTCCAAAGCAAAATAAAGTCTGTTCACAAAAACTTAGTTAACCAAAAATGAGATAATATTAAAAAAAACAAATAATCAGTTCCAACCACAACATTAACCCATTCTTGTGGCCGTCTCGTTTTGTGGATCCGTTATATCTAAATTGGTCAACTTTATTTCGGTAAATCTTCGAACATCTTGACATGCTTCGAACTTCTTTTAAAAATGTTTCTCCCAGATGTTTTGCAAATCTGCCCAAATCTGTACTTATATTTTTACTAATAGTAATAGCCACCAAATGGTTAGACGTGAATGGACACCAGTCGACGAGAAACAGCGATACGAATTTCAACAAACACGCCCAATAGAAAAGATAACGAATGTAATTTACGCTGGTTAACAAAAGGTTGTTTTGATTTTTTATCGATCCATTTGATCAGTACAGCTTCAAACAAAACAAACGGACTCTTCAGCTTTTGGTTTAAATATCGGAATTAAAATTTGTTGATATAAATGAATTTTAATGCATTGGATATGTAATAAACACAGGACGCGTTGGATTGGATTAGTCATATTTCGCTCGAGTCTACGGCTCTCTCGAAATATGACAACGCCATTCCATCTCATTATACAAAACACCCACCGATTCAAACACAAATCGCGTTCTGTTTATTTAGGACTGTATAAAAAAATCAAACTCCGCTTATGATTATGTACTGAACCCTCAAAATGTTGGGTTTTTAACAGAAACCAGAAACATATTCCTACATTGGGAATCAGAATGGAACCTTATATGGAGTCGATAAAAGAGAACCGTGGCTCAGATAGTTCGCCTTACCATCTGAGGAAGTCTAATGTTAGTTTGAATCTTGTCTCTTCGAAAAAAAGCCTGAACACGCCCTTAGCAATTCAAGTGAAAACATGTTGGCACAATCTCTGCGTGTATGACATATGAAAGGATCTGCCAGGTGGATTTAAAGGATGTTGATACATAAAGATTATCATGATAATGTGCATGTCCTGTGATTTGTATCAGATTCTCGGTGGTGTCCAAAGATGGGATCACAACTCGCCGGCAAAGCCGGCTTGTTGAGATCCCATTCTGGACACCACCGAGAATCTGATACAAATCACAGGACATGCACATTATCATGATAAATCATTTATCTAACAATTTTGTCACATAAACAGATTAAACTTTAACCCTTTACCCAACGTAACGGAGAAAACCGGCCAATGCTATTCTCAAATAATCGCCAATTAAATTTCATTATTTTTTCATTTTTTGTCTCAAAAACATAGGTTATGACCCCTCGTTGGAACGAGCTCGGCGAGCTCGTTCCAATGAGTGGTCATAACCTATGTTTTTGAGACAAAAAATTAGTTATTCAAAATTTTTGTTTGCAAGTGTCGTCTGCTTTTCATGTTAGGTAAAGGGCTAAATTATTTTTAAATATTTTTGGGACATAATGTTCGGTCGATCACTGAAACGCACATAGAATGTATCCATGTGCCTGTTATGATAGCCCGTAGCGCTACCGGAAAGGAATCGTCTATATGATACGGAATCAGAATGAGTCGTCTTTATGATACGGAATCGAACACATTATGTGATACGTACCGTTTCTCGTGGTTTTCGGGTCAAAATCTATATGATTGTTAGATAAAGTATCATCGCTGTTGTTACTCTGATTGGATAACATCAATTAGAATAGGAAACACACGTTCACTTTTCACAGCTGGAGTTACAGGTTCACTCATGGCGCTCGAACAGACCGCATGAATGAATAAGAGAGGAAGTCGATATTTTTCCAACTTCCTTTCCTCTTTGCAAGCATTACTAAACCGCACGTGGAAAAGCCCACTGATTTTCAAACTCTATTGCAAGCAACATACAGTTAGAACTAGAAGTCCTGTCATGAAATGCGCACAAATAGCACTTCGATCTGCGCGTTAATCTACGCGTTAGGGCCATAGTATGGCTACCAAATTTTCTGTACATACACATGTATGGACTGTGCACATGCAATGTTTCAGCCAATGGACCTCCGGGTAACCCGGAGGTCCATTGGCAGAAACATTTCCTGTGTTTTGTAAGAGTAACCAGGAGAATCTGTTGTGCTTTGGATGCCATTCGATATGGCAATTGTGCGCAATTCCAACGCGCAATTAGGCCTAGATAAGCGCATAGTTTTAAATGTAATAAATATTATGCTTGTTTCTGATCAATAGGATATTGAGGGTTGCTGCTTACGTGGGCACGTTAGTTTCTCTGTTAAATACAAGGACAGACGGTGAAATAAACCAAGCCAAAACAAGCCTATCACCGATTTTCAAATTTCTTTCAGTGATAACAAACGACGTATCAGTAAATACATCAAATTTACTTGGCAGGCGGAATGGGATGGGGCAACAAAATAGCAAGATCCATCGCTTCTAGCCAAATCTCGCTAATACTTACACGTTCAAAATCCTTTGAAGAAAGGACTATGTAATTCTGACACGATGTCGTATTGGTCATACAAGACTTACGCATTTCTTATTGTTAGACTTTAACATGCAATCAGGAGCCAATACAACAAAAATTTTATAATTGTATTTTCTAGAATTGTATTTTCTCACTATTAATACAACTGACTACAATGATTCGTTACCATTTTAGAAGATATGGCAATTTACGAACTGGCAAATTGACACATCTTTGAAAATGCTTATGGTTCAATTTCACCCATTTAAAGTAATAACTAGAAATTACAGTTCTAGAAAATACAATTGTAAAAGTTTTATAGTATTGGTCACTGAAGGTGTTTCTTGCCAGCATGTGTTGACAGTGAAGTCAATTCCTTTACATTGTATAAATTTTAATCACATCCGACGGTAATGTTTCTATCTGGGGTCTCTTAGCGATCTTTATTTACCAGCTCGCGCAAGATTCTGGCGTATCAATTTTTATTTTCATATCATTACAGTGGCTGATTATTTCCTAGTTTAAAACAATGTCTATTATACTGCTGAAAAAAAGAAAAGCAAAACGGGTTTTCTGTGATGAGGGACGTTCCCGCGTTATGGGATAATGAGATAGAGAACGAAATCATTTCATAACGAACGTTTTTATGGATGAATGAAGCACAAATGGAGACGTTAACGACACGAGTCGACATCACCCAAACTCAATATCTAGTGTGACCGCCATCTGAATCCAAAACTGCTTGCCACCTTCTGTTCATTGAAGGGATCAGATTCCGGATGGAAGCTTGAGGTATGGTGGTCCACTCTTCGTGCAACACTTGCGCCAACTGAGGTAACGTCTGAGGTTGTGGTTGACGTGGTCGCACTTATCGATGCAGTTGATCACATAGATGTTCAATCGGGTTCAAATCTGGCGATTTAGAAGGCCAGGGCAGGACTTTGATGTTATTATCCTGTAGATAAGCGGTCGTGAGCCTTGCTGTGTGCGATCGGTGGTTGTCGTGCTGGAAAATGGCGTTGGTATTCTGCCTAATGGGGAGCACATGCGGCTGCAGCATTTCATCTCTGTACCTCTGGGCCGTCAAGTTACCCACAACATGGACGAGGTCCGTGCTACCAGTGTGTGAAATGGCTGCCCATATCACAACGCTACCATCACCAAATCTGTCCACCTCCCGAACGCAGCTACGCGCGATACGTTCTCCACGACGTCCGAACACACAGCATCGTCCATCAACTCGGCGAAGAAGGAAACGTGACTCGTCACTGAACCATACCGTTCTCCATTTCTGATGACGCCATGCCCCGTGCATCTGCCACCATTGAAGTCGCTCTCGACGATGCTGCGCCGTCAAAATGACGCCACGAACTGATCGTCAAGCACGCAGACCAGCCTCGCGTAGACGGTTGAGAACGGTCTGATCTGAAATCCTCCTCCGACCGGGAAGCATTTACGCTGTAGAGGTTGCTGTGGTTGTTCTCTCCCGCAAATGACGTAACCGGATGTATCGATCCTGAGCTGGGTGGTCACACGGGGTTTTCCGGATCTTGGAAGGTCCTGCGTTGTCCCCAGGATTTGTTAGCGGTCCACAGACGTGTGATGATGCTCAGTGAGACATTGGGCACTCTCGCTAAATTCGAAGCTGATTCGCCTGTTTCTATGCGGCCAATGGCATTATTTCTCTGAGCTTCGGTCAAACGCGGCATTTTGTATAAGCAAGATTCCTTTATCAATGTGCAAATTCAGACCGATGTCCATGTCCATTTATACCCCGCACACGCTCAGCTCGCATTCTTGGAGCGTACAACTTCATGACCAGCTATTCACTCAGTGGAAACTTTGTTTTGTTTATTTCCAATATTTTTGGAGTCACGGTGGCTGAAATTATGCCCCATTGTCCAAAATGTTACATAATGTTTAGACCATCACGATATGTCGTTAACCATATCTACATCCACACTTCATCACTATATTTTCCAAAATTAGCCATGTTATCCTGACTATACCCGTTTTGCGTTTCTTTTTTTTTTTTTTTGAAGAGTATATTTAAGATAATGAGCTGTTTTACATATACCGTTTACGGCGACGATATAGCCATAAATGCTGACGCGGCGTTAAACAACAATAAATTAACAAATATATGACTGTTTGCATAACTTTTTCGCGGCATTGCCAATCTCCTTAGCTACCATCGGTAATTATAGAATGCTTGTCTGAAGTATTGAAATGTAGGTAGGAAGATGTAAGAACTGTTGAGCAAATGCATGTCATCCACGGACATGGGTAATAACCCCGAACCCATCCCCTCCAATATCTGCATATATTTGTGGTTCCGCCCCTAAGATGGAATGGGGAATCAAACAATAGAATGATTTTGGATGTCATTGTGGTTTACGGCTCAATAGAAATGATTAACAGCCCGACAGTTTTAAGCGGTCCGAGACGTAGTCGAGTGTCATTATTAAGGTGAAGGAATGTTAATCATTCCCGGTCGGCCGTTAATAAAACGTAAAACCCGACAGTCATGTTATTCCTATTATTATTTCGGTTAGTCCTGACGAAAAGTCTGAAGCATGGGAAGCATGGGAAGGGGCGATGAGTGATACGGAATGAGAAAAGATATTTGAGGTTGCTTCCATGTTCACTTTGTTTGTATGCAATAGTCTTCAATCAATGATTATGCTTGTGAAGTGTTAGTACAGTACGTGGAGAGTGTATTACCACTAAATCACCCGCAGAGTGGAGATTCCACCCGAGCAATAATTGCAAATTTGTTGCAAAACACAACCAGCACCAGCAAAGTTTCAGCCAATGGACCTCCGGGTTATACCCTGAGGTCCATTGGCGGAAACATTGCTTGAGTTTTTGACGATATGTACACAATTTGAAAGTTAAAGCTTGGGTGATAACTCCATTCCGCGGGTGATTTAGTTACAATCCACTCTCCACGTACTGTACGTTAGTGATACAGATAGTTGCCCGGTTGCTCGCCGTTGCTCGGTGGTTCTCTATGGGTGCTCCGTCTTCCTCCACCCGTAAACAACCAGATACGAGATGACACCGGCGTTAAAAGTGTCATTAAATCCCATAAATGAATAAATAATTCAAAAACAAACAACTAAATAAATACACAGGATGTCAAAATCGTAAGTGGGTCTTTAATGGGTAATTTAAACAACTTACAATCCGTGTCATTTTAGGGGTTCCGTACCTTGTGATATTTCATAGCATGTAACATTTGCTGGTTTTTATAACATGTATTGGCATGCGTATAACACATTTTCAAGTGCTGATGATATAATATGCACCAGTTGTTCAAGTACTTGACATACAAAATGTAAAGCGCCTGCCGTTATCTCATACACAAATGTTATGTGTTTTATGACTAATTGAGCTGTCTTTGTTAGATCTAGTTAACAACAACATATCTGTCGAGTTTGTTGAAAAGAAAAACACGTATCATCGACACGAACACCAGAAACAGTGTTCTTTGAAACAGCTTGCTCCTTCATAAAGCCAACAATAACAAAATAACTCCTGAAATTAAACCCTTACTGACAGATGTCGTTTTTTTATCCCCAGACAAAGTAATTCTACTCTTCCACAGTCTTTTTATCTACCGACGGCGTGAGCCCTTGGGTCTGTTTTGGAGAGACACGTGGTACGTTCTTAACAAACGTGTCCTCAACCAAACTAACTCGGGTTTCAGAATGCGCTCGGGAGGTAAACTTGATAAAACGAATAAATACAGCTAATTGGTGATTTTCGGCGCTATCTGAAGAAGCTCACGGACACAAATTATTGAGGACGGCGATGGCCTAACTATCTGCCACTTGTCACAGTGAATCAAAGAACCACTCAGAGGAGCAGCCACTTTCCGATACATCGGTAAAGGGTTCCCATCATTCCACTATTAAAAGAGTTTTTTTTAAAACAAAGAACCCAAACACAATACATACCGTATTAAGAGGAGGTTATAGCATTTTTTCTTAAGCACTTCTCTCTTGGGATGGATTTGTCACCGACAAATACAAACATTACAGTTGAAACTAGAAGTCCTGTGACTGTATTGTGAACTATTTGGAAGTAATAGCGCGCTGAGTAAGTGCATTTTGCCCCTGTCAAACTACACAATTAGTGTTACTCAGTTCCTATAGAAAAACCGCATGCCCAGCTCTGTACAATTCTCTTCTAGTTAATTGAGATCATTAAGATCATTCCTAACCTCTACCGAGATGCATGTGCATGTAATAACTTAAATAGATATCAAAATTCGACTGCATATACAAAATGAAGAGAGTGGGTTATTACTTAATCGCAGCGCCATATATTCTCCACTCGAAAAAGTGGTCCACTTGAAGGAAGTCTGCAAGTGCTTCTTGTGTTTTTTCTTCAGAATTTGTAAATAATTACAAAGTAAAAAATATATCCCACGGCGATTTAGTAGCAATCCGCCTTCCACGTATTATAGTCTCAATATTTTCTTTCTGTTTGATCGGTTCAGTTCGTGTTTTTACAACCGACCTCGCTAATAGCGCCTTACATGTTGCATTGCACAGCACAAACACTCTTGTGTATTTCAGACTACTTCTTTCTTCTGCAGTAAAGAGTGCTAATTGTGACAGGACTTCTAGGTTCAACTGTAAGTCTTCCACGAGATAACATGCAGTTTATGTTCATTGCTATTGATTACAACAAATAAAAAGGATGAAGTCTTCCAATTTAAGAACACTGACTTCAGGATTCAACTATTTTGCTATGATGTGGGAAGTGTTTTCCAAATAGAACTGGTTGTGGAGGGCGTGTGGCTGGCGGGTCAAATCCAACGTTTTCAGACGGGCAAATAAAAATGTTGGTTAGATTTCAGATTAGGCAAGAACATTCATAAAGTTTTGGCTCTCACAACGAGATAGCTTTCGGAAATTCATAATACAAACCTATGTTATAACCAAAAATATCAATACGTCTTTCGTCGCCGTCTCCCCAGTCTACAGTTCCGCAGTTTGTATTGACACGTAGCCACAGTTGGAAACTTTTAAAACTAAAAATGTGATTCCAAAGATTGTGTGATAAAAGACAGAAGGAGCACTCATTTTGCATGCTAAGATATCTTTACACGGAACACTGTCCAACATACACACAAATCTAATTGATACTCTCCGTACTTGTACTTTTATACTGGTAAAACACACATTCATTTCCACATTAATCCATTGTTTATGCCATTCGGTATGTGGAGAGTAGTTTTACACTTGGAGATGTGTAGTTTTGTGATTCCGCCTATACAATAACACCCAGAGTCTGTTTAACTGAACGTTAATAACACAATTTACACAAACAATGTTTCAGCCAATGGACCCCTGGTCTAAAATGGGAGGTCAAATGAAATGTGGGCAGAATTGGGTGTGGATGAAGTATCCCCACCAGGTTATCTAAGTTGTGATCGAAGGTTCGGCGGTATTAAATAGCAACCCAGGACGCATAGGGTCTTGGTCCAGACGGAAATCACTTGTATATATAGAGGCGTAATTGGAACTTCCCTCTGAGCATTTTCGGGAGGTAATTTTCTCTTATTGCTTAAACGCTGCAGTAAGCAACAATATTTGCGACCCAAGACAACTTTCCCTGGCTCAGATAACATAAAATTTCCCGAAACAAAATCAGGATTAACACTGGCATTTGCTTTTTAGTTTTCCCCACAAATAGCACCACAGGGCGCATAGGGTCTAGGGCCAGACAGTAATCACTTGTATATGTACAGCCATAATTGGAACTTCACTCTGGACATTTCGGGTGGTAATGTTCTCTCCAAAGATTTGTTTATTGCTTAAACGCTGCAGTAAGCAACAATATTCGCGACTCAAGACATATTTCCCTGGCTAAAATAACATAAAATTGCCCGAAACAAAATCAGGATTAACACTGGCATTTGCTTTATATTTTTCCCCACAAAATAAGATTATGTAAGCTGCGCAATTTGCGTCTGTGATCAACAGACGCATGCATTATGACAGGACATCTTCTCGCTGATAAAAATACATACACTCTATAATCAGCCGGTTTAAAAATCAACCCAAATCAATTGGGTTGAGAGAATACGAACCCGCTTGGGTTCATATTCACTCAACCCAGTTGTTTTGGTTTGATATTTAACTCAACTGATTTTAGATACGTTCGCTTAAAAATGAACTCAAATCAACTAGCGTGAGTGAATATGAACTCAAGTGGGTTCATATTCACCTCAACCCACTTGATTTGGATTGATTTTTAACCCGACTGATTTTAGAGTGTAGAAAACCCCTAACATCAGAGTGTAAAGTTTAAAACGAATTCACACTTTCCCAACTGAAAACATTATACCTCGATTGTTGTGTTTTTAACATATCTCGATACAGTACAGACATTGAGAAATATGCTTGGCACACTGCCTGTAGAATTTGGCCTACGTGTAAGAACGTCATGTAACAAAGCATCATGATTAGTCACTTCGTATCTGGGTGATGTTATGACGTGAAATGCTACAACGTAAACAGTGCCCAGCAAAAATGTAAACAGACCGCTAAGGGTGAATTTTTTTCTTTCAAAAAGATCTTAGCTTCATCCTCTTAATTCATGTTTAATGGTGACGTAAATACAAAACACAACATGGGTAGAGTTCGGGGAACAAGAGTCACCGACCCTTCTGCGCTCGTGAAATACAGGGAAGATTCCAAATCGGATCATTGATTCTAGTCCCCCGTATCACATCCTTGTTGTTTTCTATCATATTACCTGCAAGTCTTTGGCTGGGGGAAAGTCTTCTGATTCATCTTATCAAAGGAATGTCGATACCACGAAAGCTGGGCTTTTGTGGTTTATCCCTTTCATACATTTACAGGGAAAACAAGCCGCTTTGTCACAGGACGCGAACAGTTTTCTGTTAATGATTTTAATTCATCAGTTAAATTCGACCTCGCTGTTCGTTCTGAACCCGTAATTTGATTGGATGGCAGCCGTTCGGCTCTATGCTCTAATTTCAGATAAATTCACTCTTACCGTGCTCTAATTGCCGTAAGCGTGTGAATTAGAACATGCCTGTATCCACGCCACGCGGGAGCAACGGCGCTAAACCGCTCATATCACAGATCGAACACACTTCGCAGTTGTTTTCTATGGCAATGGGTGTCAGCGTCCGTGCTTCGAAGTGCACCTTGTAAATTCGATCAGGTCAAATAGACCGAGATCAAAAATGACATTTTTTTTATTCCTTTTCTTCAAATAAAACGGGTTTAGAGATTTTTTCACTTCTAACGATGGACAGGAATTGCAATGGAGATAAACGTCTCTTGTTTCGTCGGACATTCGGGAATTGGACTATGGAAAACCATTTGTTAACGAGTCCCGATCTCCTAAATCTGTTTTCCCTGGGAACAACCCGCTTTCTATTTGTTTTGTTTTGTTTATTAGAGTTCAACCCTTTGAACTCTAGTGGTATATTTCATGCCAGTTTAATGGCAGCAATTAGAAGATTCCATAATCATTATTCGGGGTAGACCAATCAATATTTTCAGCGTGCATCCTCGGAGCTGCACGTTGAATATATTGATTGGTCTACCCCACATATTTACTGAACAGCCTCCTATACAATGTCGTTATGGCGTATCATGTTCCTGGTCGGAAAAGCGACCGCTCGGGTTCAAAGGGTTAACGACAATTTCGACAGCCAGGTTCAAATCGTATCGGACGGTTTTTAAGGGTGAAGAAAGCCGGAGTACACGAAGAGAACAAACGAACAGCGGCATGCAACAGTCAGACTCTTCAACTTACAACTCTGTACTCGCCGTTAATAAACTGTGTGTTTAATGGTCAATAAACGCTGCACTTCGCTTCTTTCCCTGTGTAATACCCATCTAAAACAAAACTAAATGAAAACAAATAATTACAAGGGCTGCGACTGGAGCAGGAAGAATGCGGATGGGAGGTCTCCCCTTGATTAGGGTGTGGTGGGTTGAGGGGGCCAAATCTGAACTGTAGAAGTGGGGAGGGGGGAATCCGGAGAGGACTGTCTCTCAAAAAAGTCACTTTTCGAATGTGAAATGTGAAATGTTCTGAAAAAGATGTTTCTGTTATCTATCTACCAGCGTCCCAAAAGTGCCCTCTCCAAATTTGTGCACCCCTCCCTCTTGTGAGTCTACTGCGCCGCTTTGACTCCGAACGAATACCAGATATGTTCCAAAACTTAATGAACATCACTGAATTTCACGAACGGAGATAACAAATATTTGCACAGCTTTACTGTGGATTTCTAGAGACAGACAGACAGACAGACAGACAGACAGACAGACAGACAGACAGACAGACAGACAGACAGACAGACAGACAGACGGGAAGAGGAGGTGTCGTTGCCAGGGTGGACAGGTTAGTGCAAGCCGCAGCACTTATGTTTGTTTGGGATAAATTTCTTCGTCAAATGTCGACACCATCCTTTACAGTATGTTTTGAATGTTTTGTGTACTACAGTTGTCTCGTGTATATTCGTGTACACTTGATGCACCATACACACATTTTGTGGTAGTACAACAACATTATCTCTTCTTATCTTAATTTATGACGAGTCGATATTTGTAACCGGTACCGTCGAAATGTGAAAATATTCGTTTTGGCTTGGAGCCGTCATCATCGAATTGTGATAATGACGATTGTATTTTAGAACCATCTAAACCATCATCGCCGAACCGGCCAATAACGGGGTAGTTTTAAACGTGTTTTTAGATAAGTGAATGTCGGCGGTATTTACGAATTTCGATGCAAACGGTGACCAAACGTTACTACAGAACGGATTAGTATGGAAAGCAAACTCCGAACGCGATTCGATTAGTTTCACTCGGCCCTTACCTAAATCAGATACGCAGCACTACAGGTATGTCATCCAAAACAAAATTATCACGATTTTTCGGTGGTGTCCGACAAATACATGATTGTCTGCTGACACTGTATGATTGTTGGCTTGTTAGTTTTACGATGGTTTACATAATGTATCAAACATATTACAAAAGCACAGTTCTAGCATATGGACTTTGGGCTTCAACTCTCTGTCCCATAAGCTACGATATTTTGCAATATTTAACCAGTTACCCAACTCAGGTGTAATCAAAATTTATTATTTTAATTGTTGTTTTTTAAATATTAAAAGGAAAAATATTTCAACAAAACCATATCATTTGACCCCCCCCCCCCCCCTCCCCCGCCAATGTTTTTCTGGTGTTTCAGTTTCCTATAAATTGCTTCTGACGAAAACATCGTTTCGCTTTTGCATTGATAAGTAAAGGAAATTGAATCATCTTTAGTTTCAAACAAACTGTTTGCTCGTACATGTAAGTACCATAGATGGGGGTGCGGTGGCGTTGCAGTAACCGGTTCTCATGGTGCGTATGTCTTCAACCAAGTACCATAGATCACTGAAAGTATTTTTTCATGTTCCCAATTCTTCTGAAGGATAAGATCTGATTTGGTTCATAAACGATAATTACCACGGACAAATTACCGACAACATTTATTTATTTATTTAACCCTTTACCTAACATGAAAGGCAGACGACACTTGCAAAAAACATTCTTGAATAACTAATTTTTTTCATTTTTTGTCTCAAAAACATAGGTTATGACCCCTCATTGGAACGAGCTCGACGAGCTCGTTCCAATGAGGGGTCATAACCTATGTTTTTGGACAAAAAATGAAAAAATAATGAAAATTCATTGGCGATTTTTAAGAATAGCGCTGGCCGGTTTTGGCTGTTACGTTGGGTAAAGGGTTAACCCTTTACACAGCGTTACGGCCAAAAACGGCCAGCGCAAAAATCACCAATTAATTTTGATTTTTTTTTCATTTTTTGTCTCAAAAACATAGGTTATGACCCCTCTTTGGAACGAGCTCGTCAATGAGGGGTCATAACTTATATTTTTAAGATAAAACATGAGTTATTCGAGAATTTTGTTTGCAGGTATCGTCTTCTTTTTATTTAGGTGAAGGGTTACTGCTGCTTTGCGCCAAATATAACCAGGTCTATATCGTGGCGAAAAGAAGTGATATAGACTAACACAATTCTTCTTTCAAAAAGTAAAAATATGAGAAAAACATGAAAAATGTACATGATCTCAAATAGCGCGCGGAGAGTTGTGAATAGTGATGCCGAAAGTTGAAAAAAATACCCTGTAAATCAACCCTATGATACGAAAAAGTTTTAAAAAATGAGATGTCGAAAAAAAAGATTAAAACAACTAAAACGTATTAAAAAGGTTGATTTCTTTGAGAAACGAGAGAATTTGGTGCGAAGTCGTTGTGTAAAATAGTTCCCTCGGAGACGGTGCACTATAAAATTGCCGATTGATGTACTTAAAATCAGTACAGTTTTATAGAATGTGTTCGATTGCCAAGGGACCTTGAAAAAGGACACATTCTGGTCGCATATTATCTCCCCCACTGCATGTGTAACATGCCTGTGTCCCATACTAGTGAGAGACAGATTTTTCCCACCCCACCCACATGCCGTTATGCCTTTATAACATTATTATGACGTTATGCATATCGTATCAGTTTCTTGCTACCAACTAATTCATATTGACGTAATCGGAATGCAGTGTGATCAAAGTTCGATGCTCTAAAGCTCTTCAACCCTCAAGCTGCCACTGTTCCTAATCGATTTCGTGGTATATACCTTAGACATATGCATAACTTGTGCATGCTCTTTCCGATGGTTTCATCGGTTTTTCAAAACAACGAATACAAAATGAGTTGATTGAATCGGCACGTGACTTCCGATTACATCTGGCTAACGTAATCGCTGCATGGTGGGGGGGGGGGGAGAAAATAATCCTCGATGAGTCTGAAGGTGGGAATGGGGAAATCTCACCCTCGGGGCAACCCTCATAAAGCCTCGGGTCTGGCTCAAATATCTTGCCCCTCGAGTGAGATTTCCCCATCCCACCTCCAGACTCATCGGGGATCATAATAATGAAAAGTGACACATTCTAGTCGCACATTATCCTCTAACAGAAAGGAGATTGAAACTCGTATATGATCAATTTGACATCGTATTAGAATGGCGTGATCATTTCTTCAAAGGTTACTAGACGGGTATTTATCAGTGATCGTAGTTCGGAAGCGATAGAGCTTGTTATTTGTCGCTCCACCCCGATCTACATGCCAAACAGACTTGAACCGTAAACCGCACAACTATTATCTAATTTTAAGCTAGCAAGTGACTTATACATATGTAGTAGCAGCGTTGTTTTGGTCAGCACTCCAATTACTGCTACCAACTACTACGTTCTGGAGGTTAAGTGCATTTGTTCATCTCACTCTTAGTTGTTTGATATGAGAAGTGAAATTTATTTTTTTGTCAAATATAAACCCAAGAGTTTCGCTTCCTTTACAACTTTAATAGGACTCTGATCTATTTTTAATTCCGTATCAAGGTGGTGTTTCCGGAGCTTACAAAAATGAAAAAAAAAATTATTTTAGACTTGGACAATTTGAAACCATTTTTGGCATTTCTGAATTCTGTTTAAACAGAGATGAAGTTTGCGCTTCATGGCATTCATAATTTTGCTGATATAGTAAATTAAAATGTCATCAGCATACAGTGATGAATCAAACATATTCTCAATTGCGTATATGATGCCATTTATCTTAACCGATAAAAGAGTAACGGATAAAATACTATCCCAAGGAACTTCCAATTCTTGCACGTGTGGATCAGATAATGTAGACACGACACGAACATGAAAATGACGGTCTTTTAAAAACGTTTCAATAAAAAGAGGTATACGCCCTCTCAACTCATGTTATAAAGATCTTTTAAAGTTCCATACTTCCACGTTGTGTCATATGCCTCTTTCGGGTCAAACAAATGGCGGACACATGTTCTAACCCGGCAAAAACATTTCTTATAGACGTTTCAAGTCGCCTAGCCAAATGACAGTGCTTTCCGGGCTTCTGAAACCACACAAAACATTCGCAACTAGATTGCTTTCCAGAAACCAGATAAGTCGATCATTGATCACCCTTTCCATGCTTTTACACAGACAACTTGTTAATGCAACAGGGCTGTAATTACTGTGATCTTTATCAGGCTTCAGAATGGGAATTAGTTGTGGACCGATTATCGAGTTCGGACGCTCTACTGGATCCTTCGTGAGCACCACTAAACGCAACAAGAATGATTCGGGTATGGTAAAATGCTTTAATGTGGGTAACACCAGTGATTGGTCTATCCATGTTACTGGTGATACCTGCCAGGTGATTTTGGATTTTCCAATACCATATGGAAATTCTCCTTATAAGAAACCCTACCAGAAACCAAACAAGTCAGTTGCCAGACCATCGGACTCTCCGGAGATTTGTAGTACCTTTGCCCAGTTGGGCTCTGGTCCACACCCGGAGAACCCTGACAGGACCAACCCCCAAAAGAAGAAGAGCCCGTCCTCTAAGCGCCAGAATACCAAGCGCTCTGGGGCCTGGAAGAAAAGAAGACAGACGAATCCCACAAAGAGAAGGAAGAAGAGGAAATGGAAATCCACATCTCCATCTCGCCGGAAAAAACTACCAACTGCCGCCACCCACTCATCAAGCGTCTCTCTCTCAAGCTCCATCTCAAGCTTGGGCCCCTCGTGCTAGCGAGGAGGAAGATAAAGAAATCGGCATGCTGGACAACGAACTGGAACAACAGATCGTGAGCACAGAGACTACCACATCTCTCCCTCTCAAGCTGAAATGCTAAAAAAAAACACAGCTCAAGGAAGAAGCTGAGAGAGATGCCACTTCACATAGCGAGTCTATGGAGAACGTGGCAAAGGAACTGACTCAGCTCACAGAAGCAGTTGACATACTTAAATCAACCTTTGTCATTGCATCAGCACAAGCTCAAAATTTAGAGACTAAATCAAAACCCCCACCGCCCACAATCCAGCCCCCAACCCCTCGCCTCCGCCGCCACAGCTGAAAAGGAAGAACCAAAAGCAATCGAGCCAACCACTAAAGTGCACAGCCATATCACATCCACTTATGGTACGCACGCCGCATCTCCAAGTGAAGATTATTTTCTTACTTCATCACGTGGCGGTACCTTTTGCTTTATGCAAAGATGATATTTACGCTGGTTTAAGGCATATAGGGAATTATCTCATGAGTGTGAACCTGAATGTGTTATTTTACGCGAGCGCATGCGCGAGTGAAAAATAGTATTTTCAGTCAACACGAATGAGGTAATTCCCAATATGCACTAAAATAGCGCAGATTTTCTTTTTATTACATGCCACGTGACACTTTACTGCGCAATATTCAGCCCAATTCGACTGCAAACATTTCCAAGACAATAACAAAAGGCTGCTGATCGTTCCTTCAAGGTGACGTTCAAGGCGCCTCCATGCGTCGAAGTGTAACTTCATTTACGAAGCTTCTGAAAAACTTCATCGTGAGGACCTCAAAATATTATTTTTCACTCGAGTAAGCCCTCGTTAAAAATAAAACTTTCAGGTTCACACTCATAAGACTATTCCAGATACTGACTTAACCCTTTACCTAACATGAAAAGCAAACGACACTTGCAAAAAAAAATCTTGAATAACTATTTTTTTTCATTTTTTGTCTCAAAAACATAGGTTATGACCCCTCGTTGGAACGAGCTCGACGAGCTCGTTCCAACGAGGGGTCATAACCTATGTTCTTGAGACAAAAAATGAAAATATTTTGAAAATTAATTGGCGATTTTTGAGAATAGCGCTGGCCGGTTTTGGCCGTTACGTTGGGTAAAGGGTTAAATAGAGTAGATTTTCTTCTTTGCTACGAGACATTTTATTGCTCAATATTTAGCCCAAGTTGACCCCAAATACGTACGTTTCAAAACAGTAACAAAGATCGTTCCTTCAAGGCGACGTGATGTGGCGTAGCGTGACGTCATTTAGGAAGCTACTGAGGGATATTTCTCGATATCCATCAAGTCGATGGATATCGAGAAATATCGTTTAGATAATTTGCGATAAATCACAGGCTTGCATATAATAAAAAGAGTTAGTTGGCACTTCTAGAGAAAGGATCACTGCTATCCTCTAAATTATCAGAGGTAAATTTGAGTTTTTGTTTTTCCTGTTGTTTTTCAATTTCAACGAATTCCGAATTACAATTTTCAGATGTTGATTGGTTAGAAAAAGCTGAGGCCATCTTATCTGATATTTAATCCTTCGATGCTATTAGTGTGTTGTTAATGTGTGTGTTGGTTAGGTTTCGATACATAATTTTCCCAGAAACCTTTTTTTATTGTTTTGTTTTATAAGTCGTCTTGTTTTTGCCCGATTTATATGTAGTTTCTCAAATTTATAAGTAGTTGGTGACTTGTTATATTCCCGTTTAGTTTCTTTGTGCTTTTTATACCAACAAAATTAAAATTAAACTAGCGTTTGGTGCTCAGGCCATGGTTAATTAATTTTTGGTTTAGCGTCATTCGCCTCATTTTGTTTTCTGCCCGAAATAATAAAGCATTTTCTTTATTATCGGCTCCTCAAATGGGTTACCTCATTCACATGGCCAGGAGAATACACCATTTCATGTTACTTCTTCATTCATTGAAATACCAGATTATTACCTCATTATTGCCAGATTGCTGTAGCAATCTGGCAATAATGAGGCAATAATCTGGTGTTATTAGGTGTATAATGTTGACTAATGGTACATTTTGTTATGGGCTGTTCTGTATAGAACCCTGGCCATTATAAGTTCTACTATCAGAGGCAACCTACACGTGCAAGGAAGCAGTGTCAAAGTGCAAAATGATAAAATATGCATCTTGTAGAAAGGGATATATTACGCCACTTCCCCACAAGGATATTATTAATAATTAATAATAACCTCATTCCGCATTTTGTTCTGATAACCTGCAATAACGCTAAACTGAAAATTAACCAACAATGGCCTCAAATTAGTTTCAGTATTGCTGTTGAGGTGGGGTCGGACAGTTTTTCTCAACGACATCTTCAAATTGTGTTTGAAGAAAAAATATGTGATCCAACAAATGTATCTTCATTTAACCGTTTATTTCATACCTTAAAATCACAATTGAGTTTGCTTTACTTTTTTCATATTTTGTCTTTTATTGTGGTAGCTTCTTTTCGTGAAACACGGACAATTGTCCAGGGGCAATATGCCCTCCAATCTATTGCAGTTATTATCGTAAGATCCATAGTTTTTAGTAACACGTGCCATTTAGTAGAATCACTTTTCACCTCAACAGACAATGCACATCCTGAATTCCAGGAAATGACGTAGAGAAACAATTAGCATGCAATGTATTTCAGCTGCAAGCTTCTGGATTCGATGGTCTGTGATGAAAAGAACATGTACTCTCCAATTGCCCGTGTATATCACTCCACCTTTCTAATTAATAAATCATGCTTTACACGTGGCATTTAGCACATGGTACGCATTGGCATGAATAACATTACTCGACAACAGATCATCAATGTAATATTAAATGGACACCTGTACGCCATATTTTTGCAATAAGACTATCATCTTCAGAAATTGATGACCGATTGCTTAGAAAAAGTTAACAGCAGGTGCGCTCAACAATACATTTCAGTTAACTATTTCCCAGGTGAGAATTTCGTATCATATCATATTATCATTCTCCCAATTACTGAAAAATATTGATGTTTGGAAATTTAATATGAAACAAGTTCGAACAACAGCACTTTATATGAAGAACTTGGATTGTGCAAAATAAGATGTGTTTATGCAACGTGTACCTAATACAATTACAGAGAGATATTTATTGACACTGACAGTCAAAACGAGGTTCGGGGCAAACGTGGAGACATTCATCTTCGCATGAATATCTATCTGCTCCTCGTAATAGCCATAAACAAACAGCACAATACACAAATTTCGACATTCGAGTTTTGTTTTATTTTCAAAGCTTGCTATGCCTCATTGGAACGGGCTCATTAAGCTCCTTCCGATGAGGATTCATAAGGACTGTATTCATGCGCGTATGTAGCCAGGATATCACAGTTAGGGGGCAAAAGTAATATCTAGGGGATGGGGGGAGGGGGGCTAGTTCAGTGATCTGAACGTAGCGTCTACCGCTATTTAGGAGGAGGGGGTAGCCGCTATGTTCAGATCGCCGAACTACTTCGGGGGCGTAGATGATAGGATACGCAACATCTTCCGAGCCACGTAGCGACGAGCTGGGGCGAGTACAAGAGAGGAGACACCCCCTCCCACTGGAGAGGGGGCCTCCATCGGGAACAAAATTGAAATTTTAGACAAATAGCCGCCATTTCCTTGACTCTGAGTCCGTTTGTGTCCAAAATTTATAAGTTGTTAAAAGCATCACTTGGGGGGGGGGGGGGGGAGGAGGTGGCTAAATACGCCACTGTTTGTATTTTGTATTTGGTTGGAAAAAGTGAATATTTTTGTAAAAGCCATTTCCAATTTTAATTAGGCAAAGGGTTAATTCATAGCTATCCTCACACCAGGACCGCAAGTTGAAACTGTATATACATTGAAGGCGTTAACAGTAATGGTGGGGCAGTGGCGTATAAGGGGGGCGCACTGCATTATAACACTAGTAGTAGTACAAACACTGATGGTACATGCCCGTAGGCCTGGGAATAGAAGAAGCCAGTAGTAGAGGCAGAGAATACTAATACATGAGAATACACAAGACGTGGGGCTAATCATAGTACAGATAGTGATAGTCATGGTACAGGACAGTAGATCTGAGAAGGAAAGAAGCCATTGGTAGAGGGAGAGTACCCCAATACAGTAGAATATACAAGAGGTGGAGTTGACCTTAGTGACAGATAGTAATAGCCGTGGCACTAGACAGTAGAGCGGGAATGGAAGAAGCCAGTAGTAGAGGGAGAGCACACTAATGCAGAATATACAGGACGTGAGGCTCATCCTAGGGCAGAAAGTGGTAGGGTTCATGAGAGTATCTTGAAAATATATTTTTACTTTTATTTTTAGGTTGTAAGACTCCACCGTGCTTCGGCTAATCGAGACAAAACTTGGCACAAGTGGACAATTTGGCCACTTAAGGGGCCTACATTGGCTCCCGACCGCGTCCGACGTCGCATTAGCCCTTCAACGTGTGCAACAGTTGATAGAAACCGACCCAGTCGTGCCTCGGCGATTGAGACATTTGGCGCCTAGAGGTAATTTGACCAGCAAAGGTAAAAGGGATGGGCCACGATCGGGCTCAGTGTCTTGTTCACCCTTCCACGCTTGTAACGACGGCATAGTTCGATTCGCGTGATTCAGCTAATCTAGACAAAATTTTATCCCTACGGATAATTTGAGTAGGAAAGGGATATGGGATGGGTCTCGAATTCATCCAGTGTCCCGTTATTAGAGTAACCCTTCAACATTACATGGGTGTGTGGCGTCCTGTTTGCCCTTCAACTACCTCAACACTGGGATACATTTCAGAGATATTGAGCTGAAAACTGGCAGTTGAGTTTTTTTCTTCTTCAGTGGAAACATGGGTAGGTTTAACCATTTGAACTCTTAAGATCGATTTTTTGGGGGCCACGGAATAATTTCGTCCCATTTTTGCCTTATAAGAGGTTCATATACTGGGCATTGATGGTAAAATAAAAACTGCAATCTGCATTCAGACGGCTACAGACTGCAGTTATTATTTTATCATCCTTGTGTATTGATATTGGACTGACCCGTCTCACTGTAAGTTTACACAAAGGCAATACCATTCTAGATAACGATGGTTAATATTTAATATTAACCGTTCAACCACAGCAATGATGAGTCGCGCTTCTATATTTTGTTATTGGATTGAAATGTGGCGCGGTCGGTAGGGAAATCACGAACTGAACCAATCACACAGAAAGAAAATATTGAGACTGCAGTATGTGAAGGGTGGATTACTATTAAATCGCTGTGGGGTAGATTTTTCACTTAGTAAGTATTTACAATGTCTGAATACAAAACACAAGAAGCACTTGTAAACTTTCATCACATGGACCACCGGGTTATACCCGGTGGTTCATGTGATGAAAGTTTGCAAGTGTTTCTTGCGCTGTTACGAACAATTATAAATACTTTTCGAATGGAGAATATATGGCGCTGCGATTAAGTAGTAATCCATTCTATTCATTCTATATATGCAGTCGAATTTTAATATCTATTTACGTTATTACATGTATATGTATC
Organism: Pictodentalium vernedei; assembly: GCA_031216915.1. Taxonomy (NCBI): domain Eukaryota; kingdom Metazoa; phylum Mollusca; class Scaphopoda; order Dentaliida; family Dentaliidae; genus Pictodentalium; species Pictodentalium vernedei. Next base: position 93,834,600 of record CM062289.1, on the reverse strand, counting down.
ACAGTAGAGGTTAGGAATGATGTTAATGATCTCTATTTACTAGTATAGAATTGTAGAGTTAGGCACGCTGTTTTCCTACAGGAATTGAGCTACACTAATAGTAGTCTGACAGGGACAAAAGTGCACTTACTCAGAGCGCTATTACTTCAACATAGTGCACAATACAGTGACAGGACTTCTAGTTGTGTTGACATTTTGCCTGAACAATACGTAGAGGGTGAGATGATTTGTACATGGTGGTTTGTCAAATCTGTACGAGGTATTTTTGTACATGGCGTTTGGCAGATCTGTATGTGACATTTTGCCTGCCCCATATACGTGGTGGATTAGATGATTTGTACATGATGTTTCGACCGATATGCTCCTGATATTTTGCCTGACCTATATATGTTGTGGTTTGGGTGATTTGTACATTGTGTTTTGGCAGATCTGTACGTGGTATTTTTCCTGACCTATATACGTAGTGGTAAAGTGGAATTGTGCATGTTGTTTTGGTAGGTTTGCACATGATATTTTGCCCGACCTATATACGTAGTGGTTTAGATGTTTGTACGTGGGGTTTCTGCTGATCTTTATCCGGTATTTTGCTTGACCGATACGTGGTGATTTATGGGATTTGTACATGGTGTTTGGACCTATTTGTACGTTCAATATTGCCAGACCTTCACGTATGGATTCAGATGAATTGCACAGGGTGTGTTTTTTATCTTATCTGTGCCTGGTATTTTGCCTGACACATATGTAAGGATTTAGACTATTTGTATCCGGAGTTTGGACACGTCTGTACCGGGTATTTTGCCTGAACTATACGTGGTTGTTCCGATGATTTGTACACAGTGTTTTGACTGAATTGTATCTTATATTTCGTCTGACCTACATACGTGGTGGTTTTGACGATTTGAATAAGATGTTTTGACTGATCTGTATCTGATATTTCGTCTGACCTACATTTGTGGTGGTTTTGACGATTTCTATAAGGTGTTTTGGCTGACCTGTTCTTTGTAGTTTGTTTGTGCCGTATACTTTGTGGTTTATGCATGGTGTTTTGCCTGCTGACCTGTACCGTGTGTTCCGCATGATTTAGACAACTTGCGGTTTAAATGATTTGGATAAGGTGTTTTGGCTGATCTGTACCTGGTATTGCGCATTTTCTGTATACTCTGTAGTTTAGATGACATGTAAATGCAGATTTCACGGACTTGGTCATCATGTATGGATCGACATATACATGATGTTTATGCTCGACTGGACGTTGTTTTGGCCTACCGTACATAGTGGTTTGGCTTATCTGGTTTATCTCTTCATAGTATTTTGTACTTAGGATGATTTGTTTATGGAGTTTTCGTCAATCTACACATGATGCTTTGGCTGTTGTACGTGTTGTGTTGGCTGAACTATACATAAAGAATTGGCTAATTTATACATGATGTTTGGCCGATTGGTACTTTGTGTTTTGGCTGGACTGTAATTTGTCTACCAGATGACCAAAACTTGTTGTTTTCGCTCATATACGCTTTCAGCTTTAGCCCATGTGTGTGTATTGTATCTCATCAATACGTGATGTTTCGGTTTTGGGGCTTCAGAAGATCTAACATAATGTGTGGCTTGTTTGTACTAGCTGATAGTTTGCTTGAGTTCCTTGTATGATGGTATCATTGGAATGATGCTATGTTTTATTATAATGTTTGTTGGACTTTTGTTTTGTGAAATATGTGTGAATTGTATGTAGGGAGCAGCGAAATCGGCCGCGCTGTTCGTTTTCTGTCAAACATATTCACAGGGATGTATATTTCTGTCAGTCTTCTAGGCTGTCTCACATTTCGTATAGTTGAGATGCAAACTATTCAAAAATAATTCCGAAAATCTCCGCTAAATAAACATAATTATATCTGCAACCATGTTATCGCCAAAGCTACTTCCAGTCTCACTTGTCACTACTACTGTTGAAAATAAATTTAAAGTATCCGAACCTTGTTCACGATACGCTGTTGCTAGGGGCTTGTCCTGCGCAGTGTCAAATAACGGCCATTCTCGCACTCGTTCCTGTTTTTTAACAACATGTACAATCCTTACTGCGTAATATTCCAACTGCATAGTCAAGGCATCCTTCGACGAAGGCATGCCTCGAGGATGTAGATGGAAACTATTCTATCTGTCGGGACGCTGGATTTGAACCATCACAGACGGAACAAATCAGGTCTACAGAGTTCCACACCCACCCTCATCCCCACCCCACCCACAATTGATCATCTCTAACCCTTTACCTAACGAATCGCCCATATCTACCCGCGTAATATGCAAATTGAGCAGTTGAAAAAATTAAATTTTTCAAAATATTTCAACAAAACCATATGATGTGACCCCTCATAGGAACGAGCTCATTGTGCTGGATCCAATGAGGGGGTCACGTGATATGGTTTTGTTGACATATTTTGAAAAATTTAAAAACAATGATATTTAAAATAATAAATTTTGATATCGTCTCTGTTGAGTAAAGGGTTAAGATGTCTCTCATTCGATTCGAGGTTCGATTCAGTTTCGAAAAATAGGCCCGATACGATTCCCGGTTCGGATTCGAATCGAAAATATGTGATTCTTCGGGTCCTTATTATACGTGTGTTTATATATATTTACCCCTCCTCTTGATTATCATCCCTTACAAACTCGACTCGTGTTTCATTGGAGATGTGCCAACTCTTGTTGTGTAATTCGCCTTATAGATGTGGCTGTGTAGTGCTGTTAGGTTGAACCTGTGACTTTAGTGGAACCGCTCTAACACATTGACACCACCTCCCCCATCTGAGAGCTGCGTTACTAGGAGAAATGTTTCATTTTTCCAACAAAGCCAATACACTTGTGACATACTGCGATTAACCAACAAACACGTTGCATTATTTTATTAAGAATGATACGTGCGGAAAATTGAACGGAATTGAATGTTTCAATTCCGTTTGTGTTTGTTTGTATTCTCTAAAAATGTGGCCAATGCAGTTTGAGGCTATAGACAAGAGAGCCTCAAAGTATGATGGACATTACTTTTGTGCGAAATGAGTTTCAGTCCACGTCTCCGTGTAAACAAATCGAATAGACCCGGGAAAACATACTACATGGCTATCATATTGTTCTCACTTTTCATGAGCTACAACAAAGCCCCCCCCCCCCATCCCCCACCCCATCTCCTTTCATATCACCACCTCACATCAAGCACTCAACAACCGGGCCCACCCACAACAACACGTCCAGCATTACTCTCCGTCGCGAAAGGGGTCCGGGCTGCCAAACCACACATCAGCTAAAGGCACGAGCACAAAAACACGCCCCCTCTCTCACACACAACACATAAGTCGCAGCCTCCTTATCTGCACCCCCCCCCCACCCGCTTTCTCGCTCTCACTACAACCCTTCAAATCTCAAGCAATACGTCTCTCATGAATACTACTACTACTTTTCATGAGCTGCAACAAAGCCCCCCATCCCCCACCCCCATCTCCTTTCATATTACCACCTCACATCAAGCACTCAACAACCGCCCACCCTCAACAACGCGTCCAGCATTACTCTCCGTCGCGAAAGGAGTCCGGGCTGCCAAACCACGCATCAGCTAAAAACACGCCCCCTCCCTCCCACACAACACAGAAGTCGCAGCCTCCTTATCTGCCCCCCCCCCCCCTCCCGCTCTCTCTCTCACTAAAACCCGCCATATCCCAAGCAATACGTCTCTCAACAGTACCATATAACTTGCCCCTGTTCGTGGCAACCATACCCACAATCCTTGCACCATGTTATATGATATCATGTAATGCATATATATTTAAATCCGAGGGAATCAATGATAACAAAATTGGAATGTTTCGACAGAATACACAATATTCAATTTTACGTTTAGAAGCAGTAAAATGTAGTAGGGGGCGCTGTGGCTCGGTAGGTAGAGGTGCAATCTGCAAGCCGAGAGGTGCGCGGTTCGAATCCTTCCTGCGGCAACCGCGTTGTGTCCTTGGGCAAGACACTTCACCCCATTGCCCACGTGGGGGCACGGTGGCGCGGTGAACTAATGCGTATTGCACGTCTGTGGTGCATCTGTCTTCAAGCAATACTAACCCTGCTTGTGTAGAGTCAGTATGTTGGGGAGCTGACAACTGCTCGGCGTCGTTTGATGGATCTCTCCGGGTACTCCGGTTTCCTCCACCCGTAAAGCTGTCGTGGTAAAGATTAGCCATTGTGCGGAAGCGTGTGACCTTAAACATAAATAAATAAATAAATAAATAAATAAATAAATAAATAAATAAATTTAGTAGTGCTGCCGGATAATAACTTGAGAATTTGATTTCTGTTTATAGAGATGGTGATCAGTAATGGAAATCTTCGGCCATATGTAGGGATTTAGAAACCGCTTGTTACTAACCCTCGATTCCATGCTGTTCATGTTAACACATTGTCCACTGAGATCCAATGTGTTATATGTGCCTATTTCTACATTGAACGCATTGGAACTCAAGGGACGACATCGCACTCGATGCTTCTTTAATGACATAACGTCCTTTGAGTTCCAATGTGTTCTATGTTCCATCTGGCATTCAGAACTCATAGAACACGTTGGAATAAGAAGAGGATAAATGGAAATAAAGTACGAATCAGCAGTAATTTGGAGAACAATAGAATCCAGGTAGGTTGGCCACGCCCGTGCACATAACACAGAACGCAAAAGCGAAAAACATCGACTGTCATGGAATATGGCGGTTGAAACCTTTGGGAAGCGGTAGAGTTATGTTTTCGCTGGGGGCGCAGCCGCCACCCACAGGCTGTTGCCTGGACTCCTATCCGAACGAAAGTCTCACCACCTTTTCCAGGTGCAATATGTTTGAGTGTGATCATGTGGCAGGGTTAAATTATACACCGAAATTCCATTTTGACTGGTTTTATTTTATTCAGGATGATAGTATATATTAAGGTCTTATTGTATATTTTTAAGTGTGATATCAACAGTATTATCACGATGATATTTAAAAATATTTCAGACACTGCATCATGATGGTTAAGGAACATTGAATAATTCTGGTTTAATACAGCTCATTCATGGTTCACTTGATTTTTTCCCACAGCACGGTCTGTCCTTTTAACTGCACGCAGTGAGCTTTGTTGAACTAACTCTGCATTGAACAATCCAATTATTAACATCTATGCAGTGACCAAGTGTAATAAATTCAAGGCTTGTGTTCTTCAGTGCTTTGTTCTGTTCTGGACAAAAAGTTCATATATTTATATACATTTCTTTGAAACCGAGTTTGTGATCTTGGAGGATTTCTCAGGACAGGATGGAATCATTCAGGACTGAATCTTTCTTGTTATGCACGATAACCGATAACCAAGGTACAGTGGCCATTTATTTTAAAGGGCTATATATGTAATGGAATTTTGTTTATTTTGAAAATTCTCACCTCTGATATTCCTTCAATTCAAATTAAATATACACAAAATGTACATCAAAATGAAGAGTGAGATGTATAGAACACGCAACACGTGTGTAATCAACTCATAGAGTCGACCGAAGGCACCATAGGTTCCTGGATGTCTACTACCGTATTCGTACCAGAACTGATAATTTTATAATATTTGACGAGAACAACTTGTGGCCAAATATGCTTTACATATCGAAGAATAAAGCCAGGGTATCAAAATTCTGCAAACCACAGCGACAGAGCTGCATGGGAGTAAATTCCAGAACCTTTGCTTTTGTTTACATGTTACTTTCGATTTCCGGTCGACGTCATCGGACGGAAAAAGCATTTATATCCAACGCCGTCTAAAATCAAATAATGAGAAAGATCGCATTAATACACTATACTATTATTAGCTAGAGACTGCACAGTTGCCATATTCAATGCAAGGTATCATGATACCTGTTGAAATTTCTGATAATTACGATTTTGTTTTTCGACGGAAATTCGTGGTATCGAGTGATTTGTGCATGTCTGTCGAGCATGGAAACCATCTTCAATAACAAGTGCAGACAGTGTTGTATTTTTCCAAAATGCAGTCCTATCGTTTTTTAACTATTGAAAGTGTTTTGAATGCCTAGCTTTGTTATTGAATATCTGAAGCACATTCGGCCACGAGTTCTTGCGAAATATTATTTTATTACCAGTTCTGGTGCGAATACGACTGTAGACGTTCAGGAACCAATGGTGCCTGCAGTCAACTCTGTGAGTTGATTACACATGTGTTCGTGTTCTATACATCCCAACCTTCATTTTGATGTATATTTAATCTGAATTGAAGGAATATCAGAGGTGGGAATTTCAAAATAAACAAAATTCCATTACTTAATGTACAAAACAATATTTTGGTTTTGATGGCCGGTGCAGTGCTGCATCTTGATGGTGCACTGCCTTGACCACCCATACCACCAGATGTCTCCATCACTTTGGAACACAGAATCTGACTTGTTTTACAATATTTCAATTTATGTATTTATTTTATCAAATACGACATGTTAGTAACTTGGAAATTTATATTATTAGTATGAAAGTCAATAACAGGGGCGTAAATTCTGAGGGAGGGATTTCGTTGGGCAGTGTTGGGAACAAATTTATGAAATACCAAGTTGGGCAGACGCCGTTGTTTACTCAGTTGGACAAAATCTCTAGGTTGCCAGACAGAAATATACAGAGATTAGAAAGTGCAATATGTGCCCGACTCAGAATATCGGTAGAATTCCACATGCAGGGAGAGTTACTAATAACAGATTGAATTTATTACCATGACCTGTTGAAAGCACCCAGATGATCGTGTACCTCTACCTGGCTGGTGTGGAATTGTTGTATGTTCAAAATACAGTATTTTATCAATCATGAGAACATCTGTAGCATATAAGTATTTGATAAAAGCAGTTCGGTATATTTCAAATAGTTGGACGATATGGCCAGGGACCCCATACCCCCCCCCCCCCCCACCCCCCAATTGTTAGTTACGGTCCTGGCTAAAACTTATACATGTAAGTAAATATAAATTAAACTGTGTGTAAATTTCCATTGTCCACATTGTGTGGATGATCTAACGTCTTCTGCATTGCTCACCACTGTGGAGTGTGTATTCACCTTTAGCTAAAACTGCAAAAATTTAATTTTGTTTATGCCCTGTATTTCTAAGACTTCGTTTTATTTTAAACAGGATGAACGAACATATCGTATCCCCTGGCGATTGTTGTGTCTCACTGAACTCGTCACACTGAAGGTATGCATCAGTTACATTTAATAGCCGAATTAAGAATACCATTAGATATATTTCGCCAAATATTTATCTCCCTTCCGAGATATAGTATCGCTTTGTTCACACGAGTTCTTTCACTTCAAGTTACTTATTTGTTGATAATGCTTTAACATGGTAGGTTACTCAGCTTTATTTAAAATTAACTCTTTGAACTCTAGTGGTATCTTCCATGCCAGCTCAATGGCAGCAATTAGAAGCGTCCATATTCTTTATTTGGGGTAGACCAATTAATATTTTCAACGTGCAGCCTCGGGGCTGCACGTTGAAAATATTGATTGATATACCCGACATCTTACTGAACAGTCATCCTATTTAATGACGTAATGATGTATCATGTTCCTGTTCGGAAAAGCGGCCGCGGTGGTTCAAATGGTTAAACTTGTGATTGTTTACTAGCGTAGATATGTGAACAGTGCAGGGGTAACTCGGTTTTGACACAGACTATGTGGATATTGTTGACAATCAACACAGGTACAAACTATCAGATTATACTGATTTTATCCTTGTGCTGCTTTGATACAGCAGCCCTATATGCTTAATGACATTAAACCCCAGTAAAGTTATACCTACTATTATTTGATCATATTGACTCGAACCAAAGTAGTATTTTGTTTAGTCATTTGTTTTGTTACAATTTATTGGAGAGTTGCTTTGAGCATTTTCCAATAAATTGTAATAAAACAATCACTATGTGTAAATGAATTACATCATGTTTTGATTCTGGTGGCCATGTGGCCATTTTTTATGTAAATAATAGGTGTTTTCCCGAGGTGACTCTGTACACACTTTGTAGATAATTTAATATCCTGAAAGTTTTATGGAGAAATTATGAGACTTTACTATACTAAATATAATAGTAAGTGGATAGTATGATTATGATATCCTGGATAATTGGTCGGATTTAATTGCTTATAAACAAAATATTGTTATTATGCATTCCTTGAAGGGGCTTTGTGAGCACATTCCAGCGAGGCGTGCCTACATGTTTTTCAGTTAAAGTATTTGTCATGGACAGTTGGGTGTGGTTGTTTGCACCAAATACATAGTTAATATGCATTGCTGAAAGGAGCTGAATGAGTTTTTCCAGTTATAAATATTTCTGGGATAGTGATATAACGCGGAAATCCTGGATCCAGAATATGAATTATGATGTGCCGATACTTAATGGGTTCTGTTGATTGTATTTGCAGGAGTTCATTATTATTGCCTGGCGATGCAGGGAATCCTCTTGAGCGTCTGCAGGGGTCGAATATGGGACCCATTCCCAGTGGCATTCTGGCATGATTAATCCAAGTTAAAACCCAAAATTTCCCAATCTTGTTCCTAATTCAAATAAAATTTTATCGTTTTTTAACTATTGAAAGCCTAGTTTTGTCATTCATAACTTTTTACGGAAATAAAACGGGTTACCTCAATGGGCAGTTTTTAGATACATTTGCACGCTCCATCCCAAGAATCTCGTTAGTTGTTCTAGCCAGGTTTTGGCTAACTATTTAGGCAGCCAGGACATGCCAAGACACAACAACAAGCACCCGGAATGTCAACTGCTGAAAGGGAGAAAAATGTATAAATATTTTCATTATTTTATAGAATAAGAACAATTTATTTTATAGAGATTACAGAGACTTATCATTATTTCATACAACTGTTTGTTATAAAACTTAATAGATGTACTATATGCGAAGTAGCTTTTGCATTAATTTTCTCAGTTCGACATGAAGGTAATATTTCTTATTCTTTGTGTGTTTCTTCTCCAAAATAAATTCCCAGTTGGAGCCTTCACGAATCGGATTTTCCCATTTGCATGGGCCCCGGCCCTTTTTCCAAAGAGGGCAGAAGAATCCATGTGATGACATTATGTTTTTGATGTAACATTATGAAGATGGTTTGCGTGTAAATCACCATATAAGAAAATAAATGAACCCTCTTTAAACAACTTCAGCGCCAGTGGTTTCCAGAGTGTGATTGTGAGTAACATGCAGAGGATGACTGCGGTTACATTAGTACTCTTGATGGGCTCAATAATTTTAAAGTAGCCACCAGTGGAAAGATAAGTTATTTATATGCATAAAGTAATATGTGGTACACTTTGCTTACAGATTTATCCGCAGAATTTATACATAATGTAACATACAATGTACAGTACGTGGAGAGTGTATTATCACTAAATCACTCGCAGAGTGGAGATTCCACCCAAGCAATAATTGCAAATTTGTTGCAAAGCATAGCCAACACAAGCACAGTTTCAGCCAATGGACCTCCGGGTTAAACCCGGAGGTCCATTGGCTGAAACATTGCTTGTGTTTTTTGTCAATATGTACAAAATTTGAAAGTTGTAGCTTGGGTGATAACTCCACTCCACGGGTGATTTAGTTACAATCCGCTCTCCACGTACTGCACAGTAGTTTGCACTTGGTGGACCGTCATCGTCTGTTACTGCTAGTTGTGTTCTACTGGGGGCCAATACTATAAAAACTTTACAATTGTATTTTCTAGAACTGTATTTTCTAGTTATGACTTTAACTGGGTTGAATGAACCATTAGCATTTTCAAAGATGTGGCAATTTGCCAATTGGCAAATTGACATATCTTTTAAAATGCTAATGATTCATTTTAGTCGGCAATATTAATAGAAACTGCAATTCTAAAAGATAAAATTGTAAACGTTTTATAGTATTGGCTCTTGGTCAAATCTCTGTCTTCGTGTTCATTCGTCGGTCTCTCCGCACGGTTTGGGATTCAGTAACTTCGCTCGAGTTCAGGAACGTACCTTACCGACACTTTGTTCATGGGGTTAAATCAATCGTCAGTTCGGTTGATACAAGTTTTGCTGGCGTATGCCCTCGTCGGTGTATTCACACAATCGTTTTACTGCCCCCCTCACCTTGGTTCCCTATAACCTAATTCATTTTCACTTTCACTCGATTATTTCTGAAAGTGTTACCTTGCACCCCGTCCACCAAGCAAATACTTATTCGAAATTACGTATGAAGTTCTCGCTAATTGTTACAAACAACATCTGCCATCTCTCTCCCGCCAAACAATTATATCACCAAATTCTCTCAACAACGAGCTATGCCAGCTTTCTGCAATTTTAGAATTATGAATTGGCTCGTGAACTCTCCGCAGTTCATGATTCTTTACAGATACCCGACTAGAACCCAATGGGACCTACAAGTTGCGTAGGTCTAAGAAACTAACTGGACCCAGTTAATCACCAGAATGTATACAGTATAAAACCAATCAATTTTAACAATACTTGCGCTATTTGAAATCTAACAACTCAGACGACATAAATGTTTATCTTACAATCAACATGTATTTTGTCTGTATTAACTTCGCAAGTGTCGTGTATCCGACCCCCTGATACAGATGTTTGTATCAGGGGGTCGGATACAAGCACTTTCCTTTCGTGTGAGTTTTTTTCTTTTTGATCATCCGTAAGAATAAATAGTTCGTTATATATTCGTCTACATTCTTGACTTATCCCCAATATATTGTAATATAAAATGATTATTACTATTAGGTGGATGTACAAAATATGTATCCGAGTCTCGCTCCGGGTTCTAAGGGTGGATCACGACTCGTCTTCGACTCGTCGTATTTTGCCCTTAAAACCCGGAGCTCGACTCGGAAACATATTTTGTACATCCGCATAATGGTAATAATCTCTATTTATAAGAAAGTTTACTTTAAATGAAGACACTTCGACAGAATTTCGACATTTTCTTTGCGATCTGGAAGGGAAGGGGAGGGCCATTCGCGAAAAATAAACACTCGTCGCGGTGATGGATGAGATAATTTTCGATATCCACTCAAAAGCACTAGATTTTCTTTCTTTTATACGCGTTTCAGAAGAAGCTGGCAGTGTGTGTTCAGCTTCATATTGACGCACAAAAGCTCTCTGCGGACTTTTTTCCCTTTTCCGCATTAATAGTCCGCCGTGATAAAATATAGTTCCCATATACTTCCGTTGGTATTCATAATAAATATATTACATTTTAACATGCATAGTATAATTAATATATCTTTTTGATTAACAGATAACATTTTATCATTTTTATTCATTGCATTCTTTTTATTTATTTATTGGTGTTTAAGGTTACATATTTCTGTACAATGGCTAATCGTGACCGCAACATGGAGATAAAGTCAAGTCAGCCAATCGTTTATACCAATTTCGCCCATGAGGCCACCACCCTAGCCACTGGCGATTGGGTCCCAATTTACCAGTAAAACAGAGCTTGTTTACCACACTAAACAAGCACTGCTTCACGTTTGGAGGTTAGGGGGAGTGGTGGCGTTGCGGTAACCGGTTCTCGCCAGATCACTGAAGTTAAGCAACGTCGAGCCCGATTAGTCCTTGGAAGGATGACCGTCTGAGCGATCGATTCGCACTCCCGCGTTGTGTCATTGGGCAAGGCACTTAACCCCGATTGTTAACAGAGGGACACGATGACGCCGTGTCCTATGGCATACTGCACGTCAATGGTGCGCACTCAAACCCTGCCTGTGCTGCAGTGCGGAGTTACGATGTCGAGGAGCTGGCAGCTGCTCGTAGTTGCTCGGCAGTTCTCTCCGGGTACTCCGGTTTCCTCCACCCGTAAAACTGTCACCGATTCGATATGACATGGCGGCTGGAGCACGGTCACCTTTTGACTGACCCAAAAGCTTCTAACCTTAGGTCTAGTTACGTACCGATCCTTACTGTGCCCCTTCTCGTTCACAAACATTGGCTGCTTCTGTTCAACCACTGCCTTGACATCCGTCGTCGAAGGGTTAATTTTAGTGGCCTCCATTGTGCACTCTATCTGTGCCTCCTTACTCCACTCCACTGGGCCCTCCAGTGATTTCCCCGGCATCTCTGCCCCCGCGGCATGGATTCGGATGACCGCCCCAGATGGCCTCTTAGGTTCTTTCTGCTCCTACCATGTCTTGTCGGGTTCTGAACATACCCCGGGTGTTCACAAGCACGATGTCATAGATGTCATAGATGGGCGCCTCAATACACAGTTGTCCGTCGCTAACGAGTTCCCTCTTTACCTCCGCGCTACTGCACCCCGTATCCCGTAGCATACGAACTTCCCGGCCACCCAAGTACGCTGGGTACACCGGCATCTCCTCCTTTTTATCTAAGGAGGGGGTATCCCTCGCACAGCCCACTAATTATGGGCAATACCTGCCGCCCCCACCCCCTATCCAGTCGGAGCTGCCCAGCCTCTAGTGCTCTGCGCAGTGGGCCTCTTTCTGGCACAGTTGTTTCGTAGAATGCGGCCGTCTGCCTCCTCTCCACAGGCTGTATCGAATTACTTCTCCTGCCACTATTGATCAGGGACGGGTCCCACCTCCCATTCCTTGCTGGGTATCCGTTTGATCTCCCCGTCATAGCCTTCCGCCAACAGTTTCTGGCCAGGTGCTCCTTTTTATTACACACAAAGCAAGTTGTGTCCTTGACCCTCTCTGATTTCCCCTGGAACTTTACGGCTCAGTGCTTGGGTTCCTAACGGGTGCCTTTGCAACCACGTTACTCCCATTCCTGTCCGACCTACCCTGGGTCAGACCTTCCCATGAGCCTCCAAATACTGCTCAGCAACCCTAGTAATTTCCTCCACGTTACTTGACTTCCTCTCCGTAACAAACAATGCCATATCGAGGGCACACGATGACATAAACTGCTCCCTGATAAGAAAGTATTTCAGGGAGGGAAATGACTCTTCAATTTCAGATAATTCGACCCATCTGTCGAAATATCTTGTGGCCCTTGACACAAACTGGTACACACTTTCTCCCTTCTCAGCCTTGATTCTCTGAATGTCGTCCTCAAACCCTCCTTGGTGAGCTGGTACCTCTTGAGTATAGCCTTTTTCAACTCACCGTAGACATTAGCATGGTCAGGGGGCATATTCACATATACTTGTAGCGACTTGTCCGCCAGCAGCGGACTAATATTAACACCCCAGGCGTCATTCGGCCAACTCTGACTCGAAGCAAACCTTTCAAACCTCTGCAAGTGAGAGTCAATATCATCAGTCTGTTCATTGAACTTTGGCAACAGGGGATAAGGTGCCCTCATGTTTCCCACGCCCCCCCCCCCCCCCTGTCTACCATTAGCTCCGGGTAACTGCGATCTGCCCCTTAAAATTTCTCTTTCCCCTACTCATGTTGCCTTTCAGCCTCCTCACGCGCCCTTTCACGCTCAAACGCAGCTTCCCTTTCAGCTCTTTCGGCTCTTTCTCGCTCTTATGCAGCCTCCCTGTCAGCTCTTGGTCTTTCAACCTGAATTTCTTTCTCTCGCTCTGCATCTCTTAATGATGCCTCTCTGTCAGCTCTTTCTCTCAACCCGAATTTCTTTCTTCCGCTCTGCAGCTCTTAATGCTGCCTTTGTCTGCTCTTTCTCTCTCAACCTGAATTTCTTTCACTCGCTCTGCAGCTCTTAGTGCTGCCTCTCTGTCAGCTCTTTCTCTCAACCCAAATTTCTTTCCCTCGTTATGCAGCCCTTAGTGCTGCCTCTCTCTCTCTCTCTACTTTCACGCTCTAGCGCAGCTTCTCTCTCTCCCCTGTCACGCTCTAGCGCAGCTTCTCTCTCTTCCCTTTCACGCTCTAATGAAGCTTCTTTCTGCCGTTCGGCTGTCCGTAAAGCAGCGTATTGCGTGTACGTCATACCAAGTATACCCAACATTCAGACCATATACACAAAAACACTATTTTTTAGCAACTTGACGAGTACCTGCTGGAAACTGAGGCGCGGTGGCGTTGCGGTAACCGGTTCTCGTCAGATCACCGAAGTTAAGCAACGTCGAGCCCGGTTTGTCCTTGGATGGATGACCGTCTGAGCGATCGATTTGGACTCCCGCGTTGTGTCCTTGGGCAAGGCACTTAACCCCGATTGTTCACATGGGGGCACGATGACGCCGTGCACTAAGGCGTACTGCACGTCGATGGTGCGCATGTCTTCAACCAATCTAACCCTACCTGTGCTGCACTGCGGAGTTACGATGTTGGGGAACTGGCAGCTGCTTGTCGTTACTCGGTGGTTCTCTCCGGGTACTCCGCCTTTCTGCACCCGTAAAACTGTCACGGTCATTATTAGCCATTGTGCATAAGTATGTGACCTTAAATCACCAATAAATAAATAAATAACCTGCTGGAAACGGCTGGTATGACACCAATTTATGCACAATTATCACACTCTCTGTATATATTTATATACAAGCAATTGATGCAGATGACATATATAGACCCCACAACTTAGGCATTTACAGTAATTTAAACGTATCAAAAAGCCTCAAAATGGGAGCTCGTCATCTGACCAAACCTACCATCCAGAAAGACCAGAGATAAAAGCTTTGAAGCGGAAAAAAACTCTGGAAACCTGCAGTCGGAGTATGTAAGATTAATCTCAGCTGTGGATGCCGTCTTCCATCCTAAATAAATGCATGATTCATCAAACTTCAATTTTTGAAAAAGAAGTCTGGCCGTTTCGTGAGATTCGGCTAGAATGACATTTGAACCCACACGTTGCCCCCGTGACGTCACAGTGTATCTCCAACCAATAATATTAATCGCTATACAGCACATGACCTAATGCGGCCTTTAAGCGATTTCCATATCTTAACCCTCGACGCATGGAAATTTCCGTGCACTCAATACAGATTTTCTCGCTACACTCCGAAACGCGAGGCAATTAATGTCTTGCGTATACTTCATACCAAGTATACACAACATTCAGACCATATATACAAAAACACTATTTTTTGCAACTTACCGAGATAACCTGCTAGATAACAAAAGAACGGGCAGGAAGCAACACTTCACAAGCGGAGCAATTTTGAAACCTGCAGACGCTCCTCCAGAGAATCTGAAATGTACCCACCCTTTGCAGTGTCAGTCTTCCAACGACCGTGTCTCTTTAAACATCGATCATTTACACCGGCGTTCGCAGCAAGCCAACCGTAGCTCCACCTGAACGCATTGAATGTAAACCAAGGTCCAAACCATCAGAGACCTCTCTTAGAAGACCTAAAATGCATTCCCTAGCCCTGGAGTAGCTTAATGGTTTATTCTTTTTAATAAGAGCACATGTAGACTTTGACCTGAAAATGGGCCGAAACAAAAAATCAGATGAATTCAAGTCAATGCATGGCAAACTGCAAAATCTAGTAAACATCGCTAGTGGACAGGCATTTGTTTTCCCTCTACTTATAACAATTTCATTCCCCTTAAGAAACTGATCTGTCTTACTGTTTCTAATTAATACCGATAAATGATCTTCATGAAGCGTAATGTCATTACACAAAATATTACTCAGCTCAGCATTCCCAAGAAAACCAGCAAAGCTGAACTCTATCGTAAGTGAGTCTATTCACAACCAATAAGTCGTTATATGTTTGGTATTTTTCACACAAAGCCTGAAACACAGAGATTGTCACAACATCCTTCCTCCTCCGTGGCTTAACAAATTGTCTTTTGGATCTGTCAGACCCGTTACGAAATGGATCCATTTTATACCGTACACGGCGTTTTGAATTACACTAGACGAAACATGCTTATCAAGCAGGTCAGTTAGGTACATAGCCACCTGAATGGGTTGTGCTGGAATAGCCGGTCCTCCTAAAGTTGTTATAAAAGTTTTCCATCTCTTAAATGCACAAAAATAATTACATACAGTATTTTCATTCCTCGAACCAACCAGGTATGATGCCATTCTCTCCGACAAACCCTTCATATATACATTTGTACAGTCTAAACCAGTCTGATGAATATTCTCCAATATTCTACCCGTCAAGCCGATTCCTGAAATAAAAATACAAAATCACCATAAGACTTTGAGAGCAATCATTTTAAAATCATATCTTTTATTTCCAAATATCCCATCATTTCCCCTACCGCGCTTAATCGTTTTTCCAGGAAATTCATATGTGTGCTTCACAAATGATCGGAAATTGCTTTCACCACACAACAACAGCCAAAATGGTGCAGATTTCCACAATGGGATAACCAGCATGCCATTAGCTTTTTCATCTCTCATTTTCTCAGTAACTTTCGGGGCCGGTCTTGGAGGGGGGACAACCCAATTTAGACTGTTACTCCAGTTAAACCGAAAAGCATCAACTCCACTAGTGCCAGGACACCACCACCTTGAATTGAAAATTGAACACTTAGCATTATAATTGGCTGCAAACCTATCTACAATGCGCTTTCCCCGTTTTAAATCTAAAATACGAAATATTGAATAACTAATTTCCCAATCATCACTGTCGCAACACTTTCTCTGCATATCTGCATGACAATTGTTCATTCTGGAAATCCAAACAGAAATTAAATCTATTTCAGCAACTGAGCAAGTTTCAAAAATTTTCACGGCAATTTCCTGAAGATGCAGCTTTCTGCTGCCTTTTTTCTATGATACTTACTACATTCTTATTGTCAGTATACCACCTAACCTTCTGCCCTTCCAGGCTTAATTCACCTGACTTCAACACTCTGTACACAGCCTCCAACTCTCTCCAAGTTGAACTCAGAAGCATTTCCTCGCCACTCCAAACACCCAGTATCTCGTAATCGGCTGATCCGACTAAAAACCCCGAACCCCCTTTCAGAGGCGTCACTATGAACTGTATAATCAAAGTCAATACACCTTTTGAACGATTGACCGTCCAAACGTCCTTTTTTCTCTTTCCAAAATTTTATTTCATCCTTTGCATTCGTGTCTACCAACACCTGAGCCTTCCAGCTCGCCTTTGTCAAAAGACACGAGTACATAGCTCTAGTAAACAAAAATACAACCTTCCCTGTTGTACTGTGTATAGACACAATCTGTCCAATCAAGGAAGCCAGCTCTCTCGCCGGAAGTCTGATTTCCGAATTTTTCCATGATCGTATCCAATGTTTGATTCAGCTTAAATTTCCTTTTCTCAGTTGCGCGGATCACCTGCTTACTGGTGTTCCAAATAATACCAAGCCAAATTACCACCATATTACGTGACCATTCACATTTGTGTTCCGCTATAAGAAAACCCAAATTAGCTAAATAACTGTGTACCGTATGTACCAACCACAAAGCCAAATCTCGATCTTGGTCTCCTCCGATACCATCATCCAAATACATTATTACCCTTTTACCTTTGCTACGCCAGTATTTCACTAAAAACCTGGCCGCTTTTGTAAAAATGTAACCTGCGGTTGAAATACCAACAGGTAGAACACTAAAAAACAAAATATCGCTTCACAGCATCAAACTCCCAAGCAATGCCTAAATATTGACTGTGTTCTGCAAAAATCTCGATGTGATGATACGCCGATTGCAAATCAAATGTAAACAAAAAATCATTCACTTGAAACATTTCTCTAGCGATACTCGCGTCTTCATACCGAAATTTGAATTTAAATAAAAATGGGTTAAGATATCGACAGTCTAATACTAATCTGTGATTATTGCCTTTCAGTGCAACTGTTAGAGGGTTAACTATAAACGGTTCTGATGAAATCGCGGCTACACAACCTTTGTGTAACAGAGATGTGAACTCCTGTTCGACAAACCCTTTATTGTCAACTGCGGACTTAGTTAAAACTAGAAATCCTGTTGTGAAATGCGCACAAATAGCACGTCGATATGTGCGTTAATCAACGCGTTATGACCACAGTAAGGCTGTCAAATTCTGTACATATGGCCTGTGCACAAGCAATGTTCCAGCCAATGGACCTCCGGGTAACCCGGAGGTCCATTGGCAGAAACATTGCCTGTGTGTGCTATGAGTAACCAGGAGAACCCGCCGTATGGCAATTGCGCGCAATTCCTACGCGTAATTAAGCCTATAAAAGCGCACAGTTCGTGACAGGACTTCTAGTTTTAACTGTATTGTTCGCCAATGTCGCCCGAGAAGGAAGTGTAACTAACGGTAACTTATAACCGTTCTCATTGTTATCTATAATGTGACCGCACGCTCCAATGTTTTTCCAAGATTCACTTTTCTTCACGCAGTTTTCCTACTGGAGATTGAACCATGTCGGAAACATTATCCCCACTGAAGTCAGCTTGAATGCAAATTCCTGAATTACTTTTTGAATTCACATGACTTACAAAACCGTGCGTGTGATCACTTAACCCTAACTCTACCACCAATTCAGAAAACCAATGTTCTATACTTATCTTATTCTGACTTGTACTCGCTCTGTTAACACCACAATCGGCTCTCCAGTGACCCAGCTTGCCAAAAGCAAAGCAACAACCTGGTTTGTTTCTTGTAATGACATTCGCTTCAACTCTATTATCGTGAACAACTGGTGAATCTGTTCTGAATGACTGAAAACGTTTCACAGCACTGTTTTATCTTTTTCTGTTTTATATTCCGCTCTGCTCTGTTTTCTGCTTTCATTATTCTGTTTTCGTCATCCGAATTATCTGCCAAAGAATGAGCTTCATATTCACTGACTGTTGACCAACCAAAATCCGACATGTCTGCCAACCTAAACAGCTTCTGTCTTTTATTTGACAGTTCAATACCTTCGGTTATCTTTTCGTGTGCTAACTGCACATTATTGTTTTGAACACTGTAAGAAGCCATCAAAGTACTTGCATCATGCATCTTAGACAAAACTTTCGTGTTCATTTTGTGTTGTTCTTCATTTCCTTTCTTTTTAAAGGCACACGAGCAACCAGAGATCTCCTGATTTTTTTCCAACTGTGAATCCGAAAGCTGCCTCTGGTTTGACGATATTTGCTCGTAAATTTCTTTGATATTAACCCTCTGCACACTGATGTCAAAATACCAAAGTTTTCAGCAGCAAATTTTTCCCACAATGCAATAGACAATTTAATAAATTACATCTTGTGTGACAGAGCTCATTGAGCTCTGTCAAACAAGATGTAATTTGTTAAATTCTTCATGCTTGATGTGCAATATAGGGTCAATGATGAAAATTGTGAAATACTACCAGAGTGCTAGGAGTTAAAGTATCCAACTGAGTTAACATATCTTTTTGATGTTCTACCATGGCGTGCTGAACTTCATTGTTTATTGCAGTCTTCATTGACGAAGCGTCCATCATGGCGCTCGTTAAAAGCGAAGTCTGGCCGTTTCGTGAGATTCGGCTAGAATGACACTTGAACCCACACATCGCCCCCGTGACGTCACATTGTATCTCCAACCAATAATATTAATCGCTATACAGCACATGACCAAATACAGCCTTTAAGCGATTGCCATATCTTAACCCTCGACGCATGAAAATTCCCGTGCCCTCAATACAGATTTTTCTCGCAAAACTGCGAAACGCGAGAAAATTAATTTCATCGCGCTTCAGCGTAACCTAACGCACTAACTCTGCGGTCTTTTCTTTTGCAACACGCTTTTGCTCACCTCTCACAAATTTTTGCAACTCACTATACGCGAATCCCAATCGCTCTCCCATATTAATCAATTGTTCCAAACTTGGGGTATCCATTATTTAAATTTATCTCTAAAAATTCCACACAAACATTATTTTTGTACTTCAAGGGTCAATTATTGCCTATCCTATTTCCACCAACGTTCATCAGCTCCAATAAACCAGTGTCTTATGATCTGTCATTGTTGTAGAAATAAAAAGAAATGTTCCAACAACATGATGTAGCCGGAATATTTGTCAATGGAGATTATAACAAGACAACGCAGGAAATTTGTTTGCGCATTAATTCATGTGACCGTGATAGACGAGCTTCTCAACTCTCATTTAATTAGCACGTACCAGGCTCAAAATTGGTCATGCTGGGACCTCAGAATCATTCAATCAGCCACAGACCTCTCTGCATAAGACAGACTGTGTGGTTGACAGAAGTCCATAAAGCAATTCTAGTCTCGTAAAAAAGATTAAGATTACAGGTAGGAAAGAATCGATATTTTAACTCAAATCTAGATGAAAATGTCCGGATTGGAAGCTTTTTGGGGGAAGGGCGTCACCCAACCTACATCCCTTCGCCCCCCCCCCCCCGCCCCTCCCATGTTTCATACAGTGCAGTCACCGTGGCCTGGCCGTAATTCACTTGCATTATAATGACCATGAGATGAGTAGCGATCACAGCCCCTAGTAATGATGCAAATAGGTGAATGAATTTTGTGTGAACCGGCATAGCGATCAGAAAACGTATGAATTTGGGATTTAGTTATAAAAGACTGAAACAATTATAACTTTTTAAAATGATTGATTTTCTCGAGGAATGAGAGAATCTGATGAGAATTTACAGTGTAAAATAGTTATCGTAGAGGCGGTACTTTAAAATGTCTCCATCTGACATCATTAAAATCAGTTCAAAAAAGAGAATGTGTTCACCTGTCAAAGGAGGTTGACAAGGAACACATCCCGGTCGCACGTCTCCCCCAATAAAAAAACTATGTGTAAGTCAGGGATTGGAATTCATGCCCCAAATGCTGAAATTTCTAGAAATTAAATATTTCTGAATCAACAGGTTCACCCTGTGTTCTTATATTTAAACAAAAAACCCTTGATTTTCACAAATCTATTTTGAAAATAAGGGATTTTTACAAATTTCATGGAATTTTGTTGCTTGGCATTCTCATCCCTGGTAAGTTTGGTATGACCAATATGACATCGGGTTAGAACTACATAAGGTTAATAGCTGGATAATCATCATTGACAGTTGGTCGGAAGCGATGAAACTTGTTATTTATCACTCACGTAATCGTATTCCGTCTGCCACAGACATTTGATATACAGTCCAGTCGACATGAACTGGTTGTAATCCATGCGTAGGCAGTGATGTCCGGACATGCGTTTACCGGGTAATAAAAATCGTCATCAGCATTTATTTTTATTAATGAAGCACCAGGTTGTATCCGGTGTTTCATTAATTAAATTGTTGGAGATTATTCCTATAATTAGCGTTTGGAATCTAATATTATAGCGTCCGTGGAAACATTGCTCACCAGTAGAAAGTGACCACTCTAGGGCGGCCGTTCTGTATTTACAAATCCGCACGGAACACGTTTTCCAACCGGATTTCCTTGAGTCCATCTGCAGGAACAAAATTCCGCCCATTTTCGTAATCGGCCAATCGAAACGAAGCATTCTAACGAAGATCAATTTAGAAGCTGCGTTTGCACTCGTGCTGTATTGACGAACGTATTCACGCGTCGTGACGTTCGGTGGACGTGTGGTTTAATACTTTAATTTTGTAGTGCCATTAAGTAGAATGGTGGCATAACATGTTTATTATCTGCATTTGGCTATAACTAAAATTATTACTATGGTCTGTTCAGTAGCCTTAAAAAAAAACAAGGGGACTTGGGGGTTACCTCAATATAGTCAACACAGTGATGTAGCAACCCACTAAAATCTTGCCATCTGCACACGGACTGTATTACCCTCTGCACACAGCCCGACCAGAAGGTTGAGATTTTTCAGAGAGCCAATTTAACCTACCTCGAGACCAAATCCACGATAAAACAGAACCAATAGCCACAACAATCTTGGACTTGGTGAGTAGCGGGCTTGCAAAATACTCCATTTTGATCAATAACCCCCAACAATACACCGCCATTTGCTGAAGAGCATTCGCTTCACTATCAACCACGTGTTTAATTTTTAGAGGTACATGGTTTCAATTCATCTCCTCTTTTCTTCTCTCTCTTTTCTTCTTTCTCTGAATATCTACAGTCATAACACCGTGGCAATCTCGTATAGCGTAATTGATTATTATGATGTACATATATTGAACAAATGCTACATTTACTTGCAAATGGTATACAAGGGAGAAGACGCGTCTTAAGTGTTCCGCACTTGCAGTCCAATCCCTTTTGTTAATTGCGACAAATGAAATATGTTTAAACTAGCCACGTGTCACCGTAGAAATTCACGTTGGTGGCATAACAAAACACATGGACGACGGAAATCCGCGTGACCCCAAAATCATGTTGCTCATTGGCTATCATACCACAATTCACCATGCCAATTTTGTCGCAATATGGCAATAACGCACATCATGTGTTGCAGAGTAACGTCAGCTATCAAGGTCCGGCTAAATGGGTTTCCATTTTCAAGATGTACAATGTCTTCTTTAATCCTTTACCCAACGTAACGGCCAAAACCGGCCAGCGTTATTCTCAAAAATCGCCAATTAATTTTCATTATTTTTCAGTTTTTGTCTCAATATCATAGGTTATGACCCCTCGTTGGAACGAGCTCGTCGAGCTCGTTCCAATGAGAGATCATAACCTATGGTTTTGAGACAAAAAATGAAAAAATTATTCAAGAATGTTTTTTGCAAGTGTCGTCTGCTTTTCATGTTAGGTAAAGGGTTAACAATAAGATACGACTTTCGAGTACTTACGTCCCCAAATTTGTTTGGGTTCGTGTTTTGTTTTTGTTTTTTTTTTGTTTTGGAGGGGGTAGTTTTTGTTTGGTTTGTTTTGGGGGGTTTTTTTGGTAATGGTATCAACTGAAATGTTTAGCACTGAGTTGCAGATGAGATAGCGAAATGAAGTACATCCTTCAAGTCGGCGGTTTCTGGGTGGGTGTCGTCCTTGGATAAATTTGAAATATGCATATATTCTGATCACTTGGTATGCTTTGAGTTCCCAAAATGTGAGAGCATTGTAATAATGTTTGGAGTTTTTGAAAAGAAAGTCCAGACCAATTTAATCCCCATGTGACTCCGCCACTGCTCTTTGAAGACAACAACAGGAATGACAAGTGTGTAATACAGTTAATTAGTACACTTAATAAATACTTAATAATTTGATGATTCATGTATTGCATTTGTTCAATCGTGTGTAAATTGCAGCAATATCGTCTATATCAGTTTAAATCTCCAGGTTAATCTTCCAACTGCATAACCAGTATTTGCTAGAATTCTCTACATTCATTCATCTCACCTATCCTTATATTCTAGTATTTCTTCACATGATGATGATGATGATTCTTTATTTCCTCCTCCATTTTCGAAAAACACAGTTCTTAAGAACGCGAATGTGTGTTGTTTTTTTTGCTTTTTAACTCGAACTGTTGTTTCTACAATTCCGATATTTTAAAATTGCTGACATGTATGTACGGGTCCGCCAATGCACGTTAAAACATAGAAGAGTGGAGAAATTGCGTTGATATTCTCGTCTATCAAGGATTAAATCGCACCTGATTTCAAGAAACAAGGAAATGATGTCGTCGCCCAGAGGCCATATTATTTTTTACATTTCTGTGATTTTTGGCTCACCAATGACAGTTGTGTGAGCCTATGGTATAGCCCTCATGTCGGCTCGTCGGCGTTGTCGGCGTCGGCGTCTGCGTCGGCGTCCAGATTATTCATTTTGAACTTTTGTGTGCAGGTTTTGATTTTTTTTTTATTTTGCTTTTTGTTATGTCAGCATGCTTTTCAGGGACAGTAATATTTTATTCAACCCTTTCCATGCTTAGTTACTTGAATTTTGGACTTTTGTGTACAGGTTTTTGACTTTTCTGTGCAGGTTTTTGACTTTTGTGTACAGGTTTTGAAATTTTGTCTTCAAATGGAGTTTTACCTTACTGGCATGTTGCCATGGTGGTTACCTTAACATTTCAGGGTATTTTTCTCAAATTTAACCCTTTGAAGTAAATGTGTTACTTTTTTGACTTTTATGTGCAGGTTTTGAGGTTTGTCTTCTTTTCTTCCAAGTAGATATTTTTAAAGTAGAATTTCATTTTACTGGCATATTGCCATTGTGGTTACTGTGACATTTGCAGGATATTTTTCTCAATTTTAACCCTTTGAAACAAATGTGATACTTTTTTTTACTTTTATGTGCAGGTTTTGAGGTTTGTCTTTCTTTTTTTCCAAGTGGCGACTTACCTTGTAGCATATTGCCATGGTTCCTATTTTATGTTAGGATGCTTCTTGGGGCTAGTATTATATTATTTAACCCTTTAGCTGCTTATTTACCTTAATTTTGGACTTCTGTGTGCAGGTTTTGGACCGTTGTGTACAGGTTTTTGACGTTTGTGTACAGGTTTTGATATTTGTTTTAAGTGAAGTTTTACCTCACTGGCATATTTCCATGGTGGTTACTGTAACATTTTCAAGGTATGTTTTAAAATTTTAACCCTTTGAAACAAATGTGATACCTCTTGGACTTTTATGTGCAGGTTTTGAGGTTTTTCTTTCTTTTCTTCCAAGTGGATATTTTTCAGGTAGAGTTTCACCTTACTGGCATATTGCCATGGTGGTTACTGTGACATTATCAGGGTATTTGTCTCAATTTTAACCCATTGAAACAAATGTGATACATTTTTTTACTTTTATGTGCAGGTTTTGAGGTTTGTCTTTCTTTTCTACGTGGGGACTTACCTTGTAGCATATTGCCATGATTCCTATTTTATGTTAGCATGCTTCTTCGGGCTATTGTTATATTATTTAACCCTTTAGCTCATTATTTACTTTAATTTTGGACTTTTGTGTGCAGGTGTGGGCCTTTTTGTACTCCAGCCACCCCTTCACATTGGCCACCTGCTGATGAGCCACGGGGTACTGATACCCCTTCTAGTTTAACCAGATTCAACTAATAATTCCATCTCCTGTATCCAAATATGAAACTCATTCATTCTGTGTTGTTCTAGGCTGAGCAAAATGCTGAATGGAAATAATAGAATTTTAACGATGGAAACAATTCCTACACTTTGTAATTGTTAATTGTAATATGTCGGACTTGGGGCTGGTTAAGAATGAGAGCCAAAATGCTGACAGAAGTAATTAGCTTATCTGTGCACCTGGCTTATATGTGCATAGTATTTTGTACTTAAGATGATTTGTTCATGTAGTGTTTGCTAATCCACACATGGTGATTTGGCTGTTTTTACGTGCTGTGTTGGCTGATCTGTACATAAAGTATTGGCTAATTTACACATGATGTTTGGCCGATTGGTACCTGGTGTTTCAGCTGAACTGTAGTTTGTGTACCATCTTACCAAAACTTGTGTTGGCTCATGTGCACTTCCAGCGTTTCTATCTAACATGATGTGTGGCTAGTTTGTACAAGTTGATAGTTTGCTTGATTTCCTGGTATGATGGTTTCATTGATATGGTGCGATATTTGTATTATAATGTTTGTTGGACTTTTATTTTGTGAATTGTGTATCAATGTATGTAGGGCCGTCCGAAATCGGCTGCGCTGGTCGTTTTCTTTCGAATATTTTCACAGGAATGTATCTTTGTGTCAGCCTTCTACGCCGTCTTACAATACGTATAGTTGAGATAGAAGGTGTACAAAAAGTAATTCCGAAAATAAATGCTGAGTGTAATTTCCGTTAATAATGTCTCCAACCATTTTATCGCCAATGATAATTTAAGTCACACTTGTCACTACCATTGTTGAAAACAAATTTAAAGTTTCCATGCATTGTTGAGGATGGACTGTTGTTGCTGGCTAGTTCTGTTCTGTGTCTAGTACCGGTAATTCTCGCACCTGTTCATGTTTTTGAACTATATGTACAATCTTTACTGGGTAATACAGTACGTGGAGAGTGTATTATCACTAAATCATCCACAGAGTGGAGATTCCCCCGAACAATAATTGCAAATTTGTTGCAAAGCATAACCAGCACCAGCAAAGTTTCAGCCAATGGACCTCCGGGTTAAACCCGGAGGTCCATTGGCTGAAACATTGCTTGTGTTTTTTGTCGATATGTACAAAATTTGAAAGTTATAGCTTGGGTGATAACTCCACTCCGCGGGTGATTTAGTTACAATCCACTCCACGTACTGTATTTCAAGTACATAGTCAAGACATGTCCTCGACGAAAGCATGCCTTGATGAAGTAGTTGGAATATTCTATCAGTCGAGACTTGAATCATCGCAGGCGGAACAAATCAGGTTTATAGAACCCTCCACCCCAACCACCCCACCCAATCCCACACACACAGGCACTCGGTCATTTTCAAGACGTCTTTGACTCGATTCGAGGTTTGCTTCACTTTCTAAAAATAGATCCGAGATTCGAATCGAAAATGTTGAAAATGGTTGATTTTCAGAGTCCTTATTATATGTGAGTTTATATTTATTTACCTCATGATTATCATCCCTAGTAAACTCTACACATGTTTGATTGTAAATGTGACAACTCTTGTTGTGTACTTTGCCTTATAAATGTGGCTGTGTGGGGCTGCTACTTTGTACTTGTGACTTTAATGGAACCGTTGTAACACAGTGGACACCATCTCTCCCCATCTGAGAGATGCGTTTCTTGAAAATATGTTTCATTTTTCAAACAAAGCCAACATACTAGTCTTATGACAAACAGCGAATTACCAATAAACACGCCGCTTTATTTGAATAAGAATCATATACATAATAAAGGTGTATATGTATATTCTGATAAAACAAATATGTTTCAAGTGTGCTGGATCTGAGTGATACAAGAGTCTAAAGCGAAAGAAATTCGTCTAAAATAAGCTCAAACAGCAGAGGAAAAAAAAGCGGGAAAGAAACGAAACCGGGCTAAAAGTAGAAAGCAAATGGTAAAAACAATACTGTTAGACAAATTGTGAAAAGTATTCTAGAAAATCCTAACTCTCGGTAAAACCTGATTTTAATACACCCTTCAAAAATTAAAAGGAACTGGAATTCTAGAATGTCAAGATACTTACATGTATTACATGAAAGTATGATAACTGGATGATATAAAAAATGTTGTTTGCAGTCCGTCGCCTTAAAATGCGCCAAGTAGCCCGCTAGGGGGAAATATTAGAGCTTGATGTTTTTCTAGCTGAGCGAAACGACGTGGGGATCTTGTAGATGCAGGGTTTACTTAGTCGCTTCCCTGCATCAGTAACAGTGAATAACAAGCCATCAGTGGCACTACCCCATTAGGGGAGCGGGCCTGGATGCAGAGGCCTTCCCCATTTTGTATCTTGTTTGGTCAGACTTGGGTAACACTGTCAAAAAGCTCTTGGAACATGGCTGGTTCCATCCTCATGAAATTGATGAAGTCACCTTCTGCTTCTCTCTGCAGCTCTGCAATAAGGTTATGTAGTCCCTGTATTGCACTCTTCTGGAGACCCAGGGACGGACCCAAAACTGTCTCCCTCCTCTCCTCCTTCTTTCTTGCACCACCAAGGCCAAGGCTATGGCAGCTTCTACTTGTTGTCTTTGCATTTGTACCCTCAGTCGAAGAAGCTGGAGCCTTCCGGTGGGGCTGCTATCGTCGTGATGTTGATGTTAACTCTTCGGCAGCCAAAAGAACACTGACAAGTTCCACTGAGCAGCATTTCCATTTTCCTCATCGGCGATGATCGTAGAGAAATCTTAGAAGTGCGATCGTCGTACTATAGTCTTAAGACTGGGGCACAAAAACGAATATTTTTCGCTGGATCGCCGCGATTTGAAAATCGGACTAAAATTCGCCTGTCTGCCCAGATCGACGATGTTGGTCCCCTGATCGATCGTAAAGATCAAACATGTTTGATATTTTCGCATAATTTTATCGATGCTACAGACATGGCCCCGGTAAAATACGCTAAATATGCACAATACGTGCCATACCATCGCTAAATAAATCGCAGCGTGTATCCGTAAGTGATCGACAGGGAAACATCGCCTACGATTATTCGATCGCTGCTATCTAGCGAAAAATATTTGTTCAGTTGCCAGTGTTTAGTTGATCTTCATTAATCGCTGATAATGATACTTTATCTTACGTTGGTCGTACAACAAGTCTCCATAAGTCATTGTTAATAGCACAAGTTATAGGTCATCATCGGAGGACATCGATGGTCAAACTATACTGACGGAAAAAAACAAACAAAAATTCAGTTTTGGAAATATAATTTCTTTATCCGTAGACCAAATCTAGTAAAATTTGACCCAGAGCTACCTGGGTATTCTGTCTAAAGCGTTTTTGATTAAAATTCAATCAACCATGAACACGTGCGACGCTGAATGCTTTCAACAGATTTATCGACAAAACGTGTATTCGGGGCACTCCTATTTGCTGTGAACTTGAAAAACCACGCCAAATCGAAGCTTTGAACAATACACATCCATTGCACAACATTTCATTTCAACTCGATTGAAAAGCAAAATGTCGCGAATTGTCGAAGATGAGAGAGGGAGGGCTACTGCTCTAATTGCCCAGGGCCAATCGCAACGTCTCGTCGCCCAGCAATTTGGGGTTCATGAGTCAACGATTGTTCATTTAGTTGGGCGTCTCAGAGCCATCAGAAGATAAGCTGACCGTCCCAGGAGAAAACGTCCGCGCGTTAAATCGCAACGTCAAGATTGGGGCATACGTCTCTAACAACTCCATTACCGATTTCAGACAGCGACGGAGACGCCCAGTCGGATTCTAGGCATCCATGGTCGCCGAATGTGTCCCAGAACAGTTAGAAATCGGTTGCGGGAGTTCAATTTAAGGCCACGACGTCCTTACGTTGGTCCGCAACTTACACCCAGGCGACCTCAACGTCGATTGCAATGGCTGCAGGCACATGTACCAAATCGGATTCACTTGGCTCACTGGAGTCATGTGTTCTTCACTGACGGGTCTCGGTTCATGCTTTACAGGACAGATGCTCGACAACGTTGCTGTCGAGGTGAGCGATATTCTGCGTTAACATCGCTCAGCTCACGCAGGCACTTCTTCAGGAGTGGAATAACATTCCTCAAGGGACCATAAACAACTTGATGGGGTCAATGGTAAGGAGAGTTAGAGCAACGACTGAAGCCCAGGGTGGGCACATCCGATATTGATTT
The DNA here is from genome assembly GCA_031216915.1 of Pictodentalium vernedei. NCBI lineage: Eukaryota > Metazoa > Mollusca > Scaphopoda > Dentaliida > Dentaliidae > Pictodentalium > Pictodentalium vernedei. The sequence continues at coordinate 93,805,624 of CM062289.1, read as the reverse complement.
TGAACAAGACATGGCGTAGGTTACTCACGTTTAAACGTTATCCATGCAATGCAAACGTCGTCTGTGTTAAGACGACAAAACTCGTCAAAATGTAATCAGTAATGAAGAAATAACATCAAAATCCAAACAATGAAATAATCATCCATAATATATATTTACCACAGAAAAAAAAAACTGGCGTTTCACTTTTCCGCTAGTATATAATCGTGCGATCCGCATACTTGTGCGATCATTGTAGACCTGTCCTATAGTGTGACCGGGAGTGAAATCAGAGGCAATCGTCATGATTGTATCCGATCAAAACCCATCCAGGACGGAATTAATCTTATACAATCGTAAGCCCTAGTGTGATTGGGGCTTCATGCAAACCACTGTCAATCGCTATGGTGTCCGTGATTGCCATTCTTTTTTATATTGAAATACTGACTTGTATCTTCCTTGGGTGCCAGCAAGTGGAGATAGCTACACGTACGTCCTTCCCGTTACCGTTTATTATCAACTTTACTACGTTTTATTTTATTAACCCTTTACCCAACGAATAGGCCGCATTCGCCCGCGTAATATGCAAATTCAGCAGTTGAAGAAATATTATTTTTCGAACAATTTCAACAAAACCATATCATGTGATCCCTCGTTGGAACGAGCTCGTCGAACTCGTTCCAACGGGGGGTCACATGATATATGGTACTGTTGAATTTTTTTTTTAAATTTCAAAAAATTATGTTTAAAATTGTAAATTTTGATAAAGTCTGCGTTGTGTAAAGGGTTAAAGACCCCCCGCCCTCTGATAATCGAGGCAAGTTCAAGTGCATTGCATATTGACAGAGTATGAGACGTTATATCAGAACTCCCACTGGTGACAGAGATGGTGAGTTCGTGTGCTTTGATTAATAAATTCACGTTTGAAATGTATATCTTCCTTGGTTGGCAACAAGTGAAGATATGTTTCTCGCAGTTGTTGGTTTCATTTACGCACTCCCTCCCCCCCCCCCCAACCCCCCATGGCAGCAAAAGCAAGTACGAATTGCAATGCGTTGTTTACAGACAAGAGCCGGGCACGTGTATATATCTGAACTCCCAATGGTAACAGATTGTGAGTTCGCTCGCTTAACAATTTTTTTAATTCATACCCCAACAAAGTTCCCCCACCCCCGCCTGTCCCGCAAAACCTAGACGACCTATAATAAAAAGGACACCTCTAATCCAACTCCACAATACTTCAAATTTTATCCCACGTCTCCATGTAAACACATCGAATACAACCGGGCAAATATACCACACAGCATTCATATTTTTCTCATTTCTAATGGTTTACAGCAAAGCATCCACTCCACTCCACTTTCAAATCACAACCTCACATCAAGCACTCAACCACCGCCCACCCAAAACACCGCGCCCAACATCACTGTATATCGCAAAGGGTTCCGGGAAGACAAACCACACATCAACTAAATTTATCCACGAGCACACCCCCCCCCCCCCCCACACACACACACACACACACACCCTCACACACAGACGTCACTCCTCTGATCAGTACCATGTAACTCGTCCTGATGTTCGTCGCATCCACACCAACAACCATAGCTTCGTGTTATGTAATATTATGTAATGCATATATATTTAAATCCGAGGAAATCAAAGCTAAAAATTTTAATGATTCAACAGAATACACAATTATCAATTTTAGTAGAAGGTAAATCTAATTGTGCAGCCTGGTGTTAATTTGAGAATATTTTATTCTGTTTGCTGAGGTAGTGATCAGTAATGGAACTATTCGGCCATATATAGGGATTTAGAGGCCACTTGTTACTAAGCCTCGATTCCCTGTTGCTCATGTTAACACTTCATACCCGATGCTTCTTTCGTAACATAAATTGGAATAAGTGCGAATCATCAGTCATTTGGAGAATAATAGAAAACAGACTGGTTGTCCACACCCGGCACTTAACGCAAAAGGCGATAACCACAAATCATTGAATGTCATGGAATATGGCGGTTCAAGCTTTCGGGGGTTGGAAGATTTATGTTGTCAACAGGGGCGCAGCCGCCACCCAGAGACTGTTGTCTGGACTCCGGTCCGAACGGCCCTATCCACGTGCTATCTGTCTGAGGGTGATCATATGACAAATTATACAGTGAAATTTGATTTAGGATGATAGTATATATTAAGGTCTTATTTTATAGTTTTCAATGTGATATCGACAATATTATCACGATGATTTTTAAAAATACTTCAGATACAGCATCATGATGGTTAATTCTATTTTATCACAGCTCATTCATGGTTCACTTGATTTTTCCCATAGCACGGCCTGTCCAATTAACTGCATGCAATGAGCTTTGTTGCACTAACTCTGTATTGAACAATCCAATTATTTACTTTTCGGCAGTGACCAAGTGAATAAATCCAAGTTTTGTATTCTTCGGTGCTTTGTTCTTTTCTTGACAAAAAGTTCATATATCAATATACATTTCTTTGAAACTGTGTTTGTGATCTGGAAGGATTTCTCGTCAGAGGATGGGATCACTCAGGACTAGATCTTTCTTGTTATGCACAATAACCTATGACCAAGGTTCAGTGTCATTTTATTTTAATGTATAAAACCATGTTTTGGTTATGATGGCCAGTGCAGTGCTGCATCTTGATGGTGCACTGCATTGACCACACATACCACAAGATGTCTCCATTACTTTGGAACACAGAATCTGCTTGCTTCAAAATATATAAATTTTAATAGATATTTCTTTTATCTAATACAACATGTTAGTAACTTGGAAATTTATATTATTGGTATGGACAAATGGAAGTCAATAATATGGGCTTAAGTTATGGGGTGGGGTGAGCCCCCTCCCCTCCTCCCCCACCCCCCCCCCCCCGCCCCCTCAAAAAAAAGAACTCCCGAACATGGGTTTCGTCGGACAGTGGTTGGGCAAGAAATTATGAAATACCAAGTTGGGCAAACGTCGTTGCTTGTCCGTCAATACACAAGCTTTGGAGTACTCAGTTGGGAAAAATCTCGCCCGACAAAAATATACACAGATTAGAAAGTGCAATAAATGCCCGACTCACTATATAATTAGAACTCCACATCCACGGAGACAGTAACTAATAACATATGATGTTTATGACCATGACCTGTTGAAAGCACCCAGATGGTCGAGCACCTTTACCCAGCTTGTGCGTAATCGTATGCTTAAAATACAGTTCTTTTGTCAATCGAAAGTATATTTGTCGTATATAAGTCGTTCACGTCCTACAGCCCCCTCCAAAAAAATGTTAGTTACTGCCCTGGTCAATATTTGAAGTAAATATAAGTAAATTACATTGTGTGTAGATTTCCATAATCCACATTATGTGGGTGATCCAATGTGATCAACATTGCACACCACTGTGAATTTGCCTTGTATCAGCTGCAATACTTTTATTTTGTTTATGCCCTTATTACTAATGTTTGATTTTATTTTATACAGGATGAATGAATATATCGTATCCGCCGGTGGTTGTTATGTCTCACTGTACTCGTCAAAGGTATGTATCAGTTAAATTAAAAACCCTATTTATGAATACCAATAGATATACTGGGAGCGCGGTGGCTCAGTAGGTAGAGGTGCAGGCTGCAAGCCTAGAGGTCTTCGGTTCGAATCCCACCTGCGGCAACCGCGTTGTGTCCTTGGGCAAGACACTTCATCTCCATTGCCCGCGTGGGGGCACGGTGACGCCGTGTACTAAGGCGTACTGCACGTCGATGGTACACATGTCTTCAACCAATCTAACCCTGCCTGTGCTGCAGTGCGGAGTTACGATGTTGGGGAGCTGGCAGCTGCTCGTCGTTGCTCGGTGGTTCTCTCCGGGTACTCCGACTTTCTCCACCCGTAAAACTGTCACGGTCATGATTACCCATTGTGCATAAATATGTGACCTTAAACATAAATAAATAAAGAAATAGATATACTTCTTCATACATACTAAAGGTTTGCTAAGCACCACATATTTGACACATCATTGTGAAATTTTCTTGTGACATATTTGCGATATTTTTGCTGGATATGTTTGAGGAATGTATTGAGATGGTCCCCAGTGTTAACATTAGCTCTCTTGACAGGCAGACTTTTCGTGACAGTCATGGAGAGCATGCCCCCTTGATTTTCATGATGTTTTCGTGTCATGTCTACATGTACACGAGATGTGTAGGGTATTCAGTCTTCATTTCAACACAAACCCTTGTGATTTACTGATAGAATATGGCGAATGCAAATGTAAGAAGACATTTGTCTGAAGCAGAAATGTGGCGGGTTGTAGGGATAGGGTAACAAGAGGCTACCAGTATGGCACACCAGTCAGACGACATGGTGGTGGCAGATACAGGGTAACATCTGCAGCTGAAGACCGGTTTTTGATCATTCAGGCCCGTAGGAACCGCTTTGACACAACAACCCAGCTTCGCAGTGACCTTCAGAATGCATATGGGGTAAATGTTTCGACGCAGACTATCCGGGCAAGGTTGCACGAAGGTGGTCTCCGATCGAGAAGACCATGTATTCGCATTCAGCTGTCCCAGAACCACCACCAGGCACGATATCAATGGGCCATGAATCACGTTGGATGGACCAGAGAAGATTGGCGACCTGTCCATTTTACAGATTAGTCAAGGTACTGCCAAGACAACACAGATAGGCGTTCTAGGGTATGGAGAAGACCAGAATAGCGATTCCATGCAGCCAACATTGCTGAGCATGCCCGCTATGGTGGAGGGTCAATAATGGTCTGGGCCGACATCAGCTGGGATGGACGTACAAAGCTCTGTGTCCTTGACCGTGGTACATTGACTGCACAGCGGCATATTGATGGGATCCTGGATGTCCACGTCAAATTGTATGCAGGTGCAGTGGGTGATAGATTCATTCTGATGGACGATAATGCCCGTCCTCATGTTGCCCATGCTGTCCGGGAGTACCTACCGACAGAGGGAAGGGATTGAGCGTATGGACTTGCCAGCAAGATCCCCTGACATCAATCCAATCGAACATGTCTGGAATGAGTTTCAGCTTGCAATTTCAGCCCGTCCAGTCCAACTAATAAGTGTCCAGAAGCTCGGTGCCATGCTGGTCCAAGAATGGAACAACATCCCACAAAGGGCACCTGGAACCTGGATGGGAGAATGAGAAGGCGTTGTCAGGCTGTAATTAAAAATAATGGGTCTCATACTCGATATTGAACCCATATCAGTTCGCTCCGTCAACTTTTTGTCAAATTTGAAAAATTTCCTCATTTACCAATAATATCCATTTTCCATGGTTATCGTATTCAGAAGCTAAAAAATAATGTCAAACACAAACAAAATCCTAATTTCTGTGCTTAAATCATTAAAGATATAATTAAATAAAAAATATATACACTTTTCATAACAATATTTCAACTAAAACGTAAAACAGGTAGTTAGATATACTTGGTGCTTATCGCCCTTTCGAGATAACGTATGGTTTTATTCACATAAGTGCTTTTACTTGAAGGTAATTATTTGCTGATAACACTTTAACACGGTAAATTACCCAGCTTTATTTAAAATTAAACTATTGATTGTCTGCTGGTGTAGACAAGATAAGTGTAACTGAGTTTTGACACAGGCTTTGTGGCTTTTGTTGACAATCAACCCAGATATAAACTCTCAGATAATATTGACTTTATCATTGCGTTGTTTTGATACAGTCATATATGTTTAGTAACATTAAACTCTAGTAAAGTTAGACATACTTTTATTTGATCATATTGAGTGGAAGCAGAATTTCGTTTATTCACCTCAGTTTAGTTATAATCTATTGGAGAGTGGCCTCGGGCATTTTCCAATAAAATGTAATAAAACAATCACTATGCGTAAATGAATTATACCATGTTTTGACTTCTGATGGCTGTTCTTTTATGTAAATAATAGGTAGTTTCCTGAGGTAGCTCAGTACAAACATAGTAGATTATTTAATATCTTGAAAGTTTTATGGAGAAATGATGAGACTTTACCACAAAAGAATGTAGTTGTAACTGAATAGTATGATTATGATATCCTAAATAGTTGATCGAATGTAATTGCTTCTAGGCAAAACATTGTTGTTATGCATTGCTTGAAGGATATTTGTGAGCTCATTCCAGCGAGGCATGTCAACATGTTTTTCCAGTTAAAATAATTGTCGTGCACAGTTTGATGTGGTTGTTTGTACAGAAAACAGTGTCGCTATGCATTGCTGGGAAAAGCTTAATGAGCCCAATCCAGTGTGACATGCCTACATACGTTTTTCCAGTTAAAAATATTTCTGAGATCGTCATATAGCGTGGAGTGCCTGAATTATGATGTGTCCATATTTAGACTATTTTTATTGTTTTTATTTGCAGAAGTTCTTTATTATGGTTTGGTGATACAGGGACGTGGCTAGAGGTGTCTGCTTGGGGTGGGAGGGGGGTAGGGTAGTGAATTTCCAACTACGGGGGGGGGGGGGGTGTAACCTCCTCAGGGCCCCTCCCCCTAGTTGGAAATTCACTACCGAGAAACATTTTAAAACTGAAGCCATGAATGGGACCTTGAAATTGATTCTAGCAACTGAAATGCCAACACATTTATAATAGAATTGTCAGGTTGTAATTATTATTTGGTATTATTCTGGGAATTGAATATGTGCTAAACAAATGCTCAAGCTGAGAACATTGAGCAATTCATACTTCCCTAGAATTAAATCAGATCTTGTGCAGAAATGATCAATTTTCGATGTTTCATCATTTTGTAACTGTGAATGATGGAATTAACTCAGGATAACGATTTTACATGTTGCCTTTTTCAAGAAGTGCATTTGTTTTTTTTTTATTACGATAAGTAAACGTACTATAGAAATCTCGTACCGATTGACATCATTCATTCTTTTGAAGCTTGATATTGCGTACACTGTAGTTGTAAATATTCAGAGTTGGAATTTTTGCCGATTTGAAGCCCAGTTGGAATTTTGGGAAGTAAAGGAGACATCAGCATCACCAAAGAAGCTCTAAAATACAGAAAGATGGAATTTCCCAACTACACATGACATGCCCTCCGAATTTCCACCAACTATGGGAAAATTTGGCCAGGATTGGAGGTGACCCCCTCCCCCCCCCCCCCCCCCGTCGCCACGTCCCTGGGTGGTGCAAGGACTGTTTTGGGGTGTCTGCAGGGGCCGAATATGGTACCCATTCCCAGTGTCATTTTGGCATGATTTTTCCCAATTCAAACCCAAGATTTTCCAATCTAAGTCCTCATTCAAATACAATTTAATCCTTATTTAACTCTTGAAAGACTAATTTTGAATTTTATCACATTTACTACAACAAAACAAGGACATGGAACTGGCAGGTTCTTAATACATTTGCACTTCACATCCCCAAAACCCTGTCAGTTGTTTCTATGCAAGTCTTGATTGCCTATATCGGTAGTCAAACCTCGTTCAGACACAACTGCAAAGCCACAGAATGTCGACTGTTGAAGGGCAGCAAAATGGATAAATATTTTCATAATTTAATAGTATAAGAAAATTTATTTAACAGGGACTGATCATTATTGCATGCAACTGTTTGTTACAAAATTTACTACATGAACTATACATGTAGTATCTTCTGTATCAATGTTCTCGGTTCAATGTGAAGGTAACATTTCTTATTCTTTGTGTATGGGGCGCGGTGACTCAGTAGGTAGAGGTGCAGGATGCAAGCTAAGATGTCCCCGGTTCGATCTCCACCCGCGACAACCGCGCTGTGTCCTTGGGCAAGACACTTCACTCCCATTGCCCACATGGGGGGGGGGGGGGGCGGTGACGCGATGTACTAAGGCGTTCTGCACGTCGATGGTGCACCTGTCTTCAACCAGTGCTAATCCACCTTGTGTGGATTTAGTATGTTGGGGAGCTGACAGTTGCTCGCCGTTTCTTAGTGGTTCTCTCCGGGTATTCCGGCTTCCTCCACCCGTAAAACTGTCGGTGTCATGATTAGCCATTGTGCAGAAATATGGTTACCTTAAACACCAATAAATGAATTCTTTTTGTTTCTTTTGGCAAATGAATACCCACTTGGCTTCATGATGCGGATTTTCCCATTTGCCTGGGCCCCTCTTTTCCAGAGAGGGCAGAAGAATCCTTGTGATGAACTTATTATGTAACATTATGAACATGCTTTGTGTGTAAATCACCATGGCGACATGAACCCACCTTAAGGAACTTTAATCCCCGTGATTTTCAGAGAGTATATATTATATGTAGAGGATGACAAGGGTTACATTCGTACTCCTGAAGGGGTCAATATCTTTAGAGTAGGTAAAGGCGATGGTTATAATGCACTGAAAAGATAAGTTATTTACATGCATAAAGTAATATATGGTATACTTTGCTTACAGATTTAACAGGAGTCCGGGAATTTATACATATGTAACACAAAATAATAGTTCGCACAACGTGGGCCGACGTCGTCTGTTACTGCAAGCTGTGTCCTCCTGTGGCCAGTACTATCAAACCTTTACAATTGTATTTTCTAGAATTGTATTTTCTAGTTATGACTTAAAATGGGTTGATGAAATGAACCATTAGCATTTTCAAAGATGTGGCAATTTGCCAGTTGGCAAATTGCCACATCTTTTAAAATGCTGGTGATTCATTTTTGTCAGTAATATTAATAGGTAGAAAATATAATTCTAGAAAATACAATTGCAAAGGTTTTATATTATCGGCTCCTGGTCAAATCTCCGGTTTCATCTAAAGTCGTCGGTCTCTCCACGTGGTGTTGGATTCAGCAGGTTCGCTAGAGTTATGGAACATTCCTTATCGATACTTTGTTAACAGTGTTAAACCCATTGTCACTTCGTTTTCTAAAAGTCATGCTGCCATACGCCCTCGTCGGTGTTGTCACACACTTGCTTCACTGCCGTCGTCACCTTGGTTCCCTATTAAATAGTTCAGTTGCATATTCCCTCAAATATTTCATGTAGCGTTAACTTTGACCCCGCCTACCAAACAAATACATATTCAAAATTACGAATGAAGTTCTCACAATGTGTTATAAACAACATGTGCCAGCTCTTTCCCTCAAACAATTATAGAATCAAATTCCCTTTACAACGAGTTAAGCCAGCTCTCGGCTAATTGAATTGGCTAATGGATCCTCTGAGGTTCTTGACTCAGTCCACTCACACGACATTTCCAGGAACCCGACTAGAATCCAAAGCGACTCAGGAGTCCCCGGTTTATTACCAAATGTAGTTGTTTAACTGGTACAATGTTAGATGTTTCTTGGTGGTCTGAGTTTCTTATTCAGTATTTTTTATTACAAATTATTACAGAATGCACACGGGAATTCTCCAATAATTTGTAAGAAACAAATTTATATAAACAAAATGTTATTTGCGTTTGACTGAATATGAAAATGAAATGTGAGCAAGTACATGTTGGCTTTTGCTCTGGTACCATCAGTTTTTTGAAAGCTGTGATAGTGCCTTCCAGCACACAACCATTTAAATGAAGATACTGCGACAGAATTTCGATATTTTAATTGCGTTCTTGGGGGAGGGGATGGGGTCCTGGTGAACATTGTTTTGTTTTCTAGCACATATTGAATCGGGTGATATATCTGATTGTAGATCCGGTGGACGTTTCAAAGCGCATGTGGCTTTATCAAGTGAGATCTGAGGTTACGCATAATTACTAATTCGTTTACCCTGTGTCTTCAAGTTACTCTTTTTAAAATTAATGCAAACATTATCCTAAACGACAATGTTCGCTAATCATCGCCACTCTTCTCTAAGGCATAATAATAAAATAATAACACTTCTGTCGGCCTCTGATTTGTCGCGGTTCTCAGGTGAGAAGGCCTTGATTAACTCTGTTCCTCCAAATGCCACCTTATCCCCACGCCTCTTCTCTCCTCCCAACACTCGGAGGCGAAATACTGATGACAACTCATGCCCCATTCTTCCTAATCTCTCCGATAAGCATACTAAACATCTCATTTGTGTCGACCACTTCATAACTCACCCCACTTCCCCATCATAATCCAGGTGAAGCTTATTCTTTTAGACTGGTATTTTGGACATTCTAATAGATAGTGTTCCATGGTCTCCACTACGCCTAAATTACACATTTGGCACTCCTTTTCACTGTCTTTCCCAATTTCCCCTGAGCTCCAAGGACCGCGACCTCAGCTTGAACAACAGTGGCCTCTCAGAGATGCCTTCAAGGTACCCTCAAAAGCTACACGTGCACGACTGGTATCACTCGAGACTGCCAACAAACTTTTCTGATTTTGTAGTATATTAAAACCCGTCCCGAATGGAAACTGGACAATCCCGCCTTTCAGAAACATAGGAATGATCTCGAACAAGCCACTCACACTCTCCCAAGATCGCTATTCAAGAAAAGTATTAAAGAAAAGATGCTGAGGACATATTCCCCCCACAGTACTCTGTGACAATCCAAGGTGTACTGACTGTACAGATAAGTAATTCTGGTATCTCATCATTAACCACCATCGATTCACTTTTTTCATTTGTCTCATTAAACAATTACTTTTACAGCATACCACTAACCCTGTCTCTTTTCATTTGTACAACCCTTATCCTGTCGCTACTTATGCTTGCTTGGCGTATACCAATGGAACGGCGCCACACATTTTTTCCCATGAACTACAAGTCATATCACTTGCAATTAAATATTTTACTGAAATGCTAGTATCAAAGTACTTCTGTCATTGATATATACAGATCGAGGTGGTGACCAGAATGGGATCTCAACGAGCCAGCTTTGCAGGCGAGTTGTGATCCCATTCTGGACACCACCGAGAATCTGATGAAGATCAAAGGACATGTACATTTTCATGACAATTCTTTTATCTAACAAGTCTGTCACATAAACAGATTAAATCTTAAATTATTAATAGAGTTTTGGGACATAATGTTGGGGGAGAAAAAGTTTAAAAAAAAAGACATTGTATGGAACAATATTGTTGTACACTTCAACATTCAGTAAGGCGGTCACCGAAAATTTTCAAAGTTGCGTGCGTTGTAAAATTATTCTCTCTCAATGTCACTTCCAGTGATGATACGCTTGAATTTACAAGTGTGCAATATTTAACTGTGCATTTTCTGTTTATTGTGTGTGTGTGTGTGGGGAGGGGGGGGGGGGGGGTAGGGTATTGGCTATTAATATTTCTATCGGTAATAAGGACTTTTGTTTGTTTTGTAAGTGATCGGCTGAGTCGATCACTGAAAGGCGTATAGAATGTATTCATGCGCCTGTTATGACAGCCCGTTGCGTTCCCGGAAACAAGTTGTCTATATGATACGGAATCAGAATGAGTCGTCTCTATGATACGGAATCGGAACACATTATGTGATATGTGCCGTTTCTCGTGGTATTCAAGCGAAAATGCATGTGATTGTTAGATAAATCCCCTTGTTATTTGATGACGGTTTATCTGCATGGTGATGGTGGGGAAACAATTGCATCGACTATACCATCTCCGCGCAGCATGCGTTCTCTCTGTGCATTACTATCCTCTTTCTGTGTAACTGCGTATTAGAAGTTATGAAGTTGCAGCTTGTACTGTAAATTTATTATTGTAAAAAACGTTCTTACAACTTTGTACAGATTTATAGCATGTTTCGAAATAAATTCATTTCATTTTCATTTCATTACGCTTCAAAACCTGGCTTCTCTTTTCACGCAGGCCACCTAAAAATCGCCAATTCTGGTCACAATTCTCCACGACCCTTTCTCTAACGATTTTGTACCCTGGTTTTTGCTCTCTTCTAAGTCCTAGATCCCCATTGAATAGTTCTCCATTAACACTCTCGCTTGATCTATCCACCCTTTTTGTTTGAATTCCAAATATTCTGGAACATGAATTTACACCATCGGTTCAGGGGGAGATTTTCCAAATAGTTAAGACAGAAGAGTTTCTTTAAGTCTGTCACGTCATTAATCCTCATCCAGCCAAGCTCACCCCTTATTACTTGTAGTGCTGCGGAATTACTCGACCCCGTTATCCATTGGCCTGCATCGTTCTGCAGGGTTTCCAAACTCTTTAAAGCCATTTGGTTTTGAGGTATCGCTTCAAAGTATGGTATACTTGTGTACCCACCATTTCTCAGGTTGTTTTCCCCACGATGACCTCATTGAAGCTGTTTCTCACTATCACTTTCATTAAAATTTTCATGAAGGATTCGCTTCCCTTCCACAATTAGTTTATTCGAGTGGTTTTGGTAGATGCCTCTTCTCGTAATGTTTATATTTACCCCTAAATACTCGTAGTCACATCTCTCTTACACTGAGATGGTTGCTGCTACTTTCCGGAATACAGATCTCTCCCTCCCCCACTCTGCACTTGCGAGTAGGTTCCACTTTCCTACCCACGGGTAAAACTTTGTTTTTGCTTTCATTTAGTTTGAGTCTCCATATGTCCCCATACTTCCCAACAATTTCCAGCCTTTTCTCTAGCCCCCCCCCCCCCCAACCCTTTCACTTTCTGATACTAGTACTTTGTCATCTGCTGAATATAGCACTGGCATATTCAGATCCCCAAACTGCTACCCACTCGTCGCTAAGCGGGTGTCTTGTGGATACAGAAACCTATCTCATTCGTGTTCGGGACATATGTTTATTATCGTGGGTGGCTTGCGGTGATGAATAAGAAAATTGTCGGTATCCACTCAAAAACATTAGATTTTCCTTGTATTATACGCATTCAAGCTGGTAGATGTCAGCTTCAAATCCAGTCCAAGGACGTAACCAGAGGTGTGTGTGGGGGGGGGGGGGGGAGACGTGCCCCCTCCCCCCAAAAAAAAATCTAAAAATTTGTTAAAATTTATGAAGTTCGGATGTATCGGTACCGTATTAAGTTAACTACTGTCAGTCCAGTTTATTATGTTATGCCGATGAATTAATGTCACCGATAACGTTACTTAATCCAGCTGTCCCAGAAGGATAAAGTTACGCATACAATTTTGTACACTTGTTGTCAATAGAGTATGCAATTAATTGAGGTCACTGATAACGAATTTAATCCAGCTGACCGATGGGGATATGTTTCACCTATAATGCTTATGTTGTTTTATTTTTTATATCCGGTATAACAAGTATAATGTATTGTATAACAGGCCAACGAAATCAGCCAGAAAATGTTTCAGAACATCTACGAACTGACACGTTTATTCAGTTATTAGACAAATTCAAATCAGAACTTGAACGGCGATTTTTGCACAGCTGTTTAACTGAAATGAAAGGTGTCGATTCACTTCTGGGGTTTTCATCAGGCGCCTTTTTAAACTATGAAGCGACGATAGCACCATATGTTGAAATGTATTCAGATAGTTTGGACACTGACACTGTTCTGCTGAAAGCAGAGTTAGCTGTAGCAGCCAATCTACCCATACACACAATTAATACTGACTTTAACCCTTTAATTTTTTTTTTTTTTTATTTTTTGTCTCACAAAACATAGGTTATGACCCCTCTTTGGAACGAGCTGGTCCCGCGCGTTCCAGTGAGGGGTCATAACCTATGTTTTTGAGACAAAAAATGAAAAAATTAAATATTAAAGAATGGTGTAATGTTGTGTTATTTGTGTAGTTAAAGAAAAATGCATACTTTATAGTGGTTATTCTACAACTTATTTCGACTTGTACTGTACGATGATTGACTTAATAAAAATGTTTTAAAGTGTGAAGAATTATTTATGTTTTTGGTGCCCTCTCGAAAGACAGACTCTGGTTACGTGTCTGTTCAAATCGGCGCACGAAAGCTCAATGCGATTGTTTGCCCTTTACCACATTAATAGTTCGCCGTGATAAATACAGATTATCATGATAATGTGCATGTCCTGTGATTTCTATCAGATTCGAAGTGGTGTCCAGAATGGGATCTCAACGAGCCTGCTTTGCCAGCGAGTTGTGATCCCATTTTTGGACACCACCGAGAATCTGATTCAAATCACAGGACATGCACATTATCATGATAATTCATTTATCTGACAATTCTGTCACATAAACAGATTAAATCTTAATCCTTTACCCAACTTAACGGCCGAATACGGCCAATGCTATTCCGAAAAAATCGCCAATTAATTTCATTATTTTTTCATTTTTTGTCTCAAAAACATAGGTTATGACCCCTCGTTGGAACGAGCTCGTCGAGCTCGTTCCAATGAGTGGTTATAACCTGTGTTTTTGAGACAAAAAAATGAAAAAAATTAGTTATTCAAGAATTTTTTTTGCAAGTGTCGTCTGCTTTTCTGTTCGGTAAAGGGTTAAATTATTTTTAAACATTTTTGGGACATAATGTTCGGTCGATCACTGAAACGCGCATAGAATGTATCCATGTGCCTGTTATGATAGCCCGTAGCGCTACCGGAAACGAGTCGTCTGTATGATGTGGAATCAGAATGAGTCGTCTATATGATACGGAATCGGAACACATTGTGTGATACGTACCGTTTCTCGTGCTTTTCAGGCCAAAATCTATATGATTGTTAGATAAAATCTAGTCCCCATATACATTCGTTGGTGTACCTCAAAAACGTACCATATTTTAACATATAGTATATTTAATCTATTTTTATATTAACATAACATATTTCACCATTTTTTGAATAACAATAACATTGATACAGACAGTGATTATGTAATGTTCTCAGCAGATTGAAAGCAGAATTGTTCTGTTTCTTCACTGTGGTGCTTGTATTATTTTTCGCTGTATTCCCTGTAATTTATAGTTGAGCGTATAATAATGTTTTTGATTTTTTGCTTGATATAAAATGTCTCTTGTTTCTAAACCTCACAATATTAGACCACCTTTCACCGATATTAGTTGCTAATATACAGTTAAAACTAGAAGTCCTGTCATGAAATGCGCACAAATAGCACGTCGATCTGCGCGTTAATCTGCGCGTTATGACCATAGTAAGACTATCAAATTATGTGCATATGGCCTGTGCACAAGCAATGTTTCAGCCAATGGACCTCCGGGTAACCCGGAGGTCCATTGGCAGAAACATTGCCTGTGTTTGCTATGAGTAACCGGAAGAATCTGCTGTGCTTTGGATGCCATTCGATATTGCAATTGCGCGCAACTGCTACGCGCAATTAAGCCTAGATAAGCGCACAGTTCGTGACAGGACTTCTAGTTTTAACTGTAAACACATACAACATTTTATCTCAAGATATTGACGAAATATTTTTTATATACTCTTGACATCGACACACGCACACATTTTACATTATGTGCTTGTACTTGAGCGTGCATAAGAGTCGAGATTTTGTACTGAGGATGTTGCACATTACGAATGTCGATGTGCTAAATCCTTAAGTGACAAGCGCGAGACACTGAAACGATTTTGTACACCAGCATCCTTAAGTGACTAGCGGGAGACATTAAAACAATTTTGTGCATCAGCATCCTTAAGTGACAAGCGGGAGACATTGAAACAATGTTGTGCACCCGCATCCTTAAGTGACAAGCGGGAGACTTTGAAACAATGTTATGCACCAGCATGTACGGACAATAGGAAAATGATTTGAATTTACTCACGAGAAACTAGCCACTGTAAAGTTAACTATCGTGATTTATTTATTTATTCAATTATTTATTTTATTTATTTTATTTATTTATTTATTTATTTATTTATTGGTGTTTTAGGTCACATATTTCTGTACAATGGTTAATCGTGACCGTAACATGCAGATAAAGTCAAATCCAGCCAACCGTTTATACCCATTTTGCCTATTTTAGATGACAGCCACCCCAGCCATTGGTGACCGGGTCTTATTTTACCAGTAAAACAGAGCCTGTTTACCACAGTAAACAAACACTCCTTCACCTCCAGGGGCCCCACAGGAATTTACATTAATTAAAAACAGACAGGCATTAGAGTAACACAGCGTAGCATTTGTGACGTTTCATTGACTTTCATCAGCTCCAATAAACCAGTTTTTGGAAGTCCTTCGTTTCTTTCTCGTATCATCTGGCATTGTTGTAGAAATAACAAGACATGTTCCAACAACATCCTGTAGTCGGAATATTTGTCAACAGGGATTATAGTTAGACAACGCGGGAAATTTGTTTGCGCATTAATTCTTGTGACAGTGATAGATAACTTTCCAACTCTCATTTAATTAGCACGTACCAGGCTCACAATTGGTCATCCTGGAATCTCAGAATCATCCAATCAGCCACAAACCTCTATTTACATAAGACAGACTGAGTGTGTGATAAGTCCATGAAGCAATTCAAATCTCGTAAGAAAGATTAACCCTTTACCCAACGTAACGGCCAAAACCGGCCAGCGCTATTCTCAAAAATCGCCAGATAATTTTCATTATTTTTTCATTTTTTGTCTCCAAAACATAGGTTATGACCCCTCACTGGAACGAGCTCAACGAGCTCGTTCCAATGAGGGGTCATAACCTATGTTTGTGACACAAAAAGTGAAATCAATTAGCTGTTCAAGAATTTTTTTTGCAAGTGTCGTCTGCTTTTCATGTTAGGAAAATGGTTAAGATTATTACCAGTATGAGTGAATCGATATCTGTAACTCAAATCTAGATGAAAATATCCGGATTGGAAACTCATTTGGGGAGGGGTGTCACACATCCTACACCCCTCCGCCCCAGCCATAGTTACACCCCAGAATACACTGGGTGGTCTACCTCAGATGGCATTCGCAATTGGACAAACGCCACTTGCTTGAAAATGTTTGTTTTATTGTATTCGTCTGCATGGAAGTTCCATACAACGAAATTATTAGCGGAACTGCGTTAACGACGCAGAGATAGTGAACTTTATTACACGTATATTACTTTCCCCCAGTTCCATACAGTACAACTTCCGTGGACTGGTTGTAATTCACACATAGACAGTGATGTCCACACATGCCTTTAACAGGAAATAAAAATCGTCATTAGCAAAATTGTACCCGTTGTTTCATTCATTAATTTTTTGATGATTATTCCTAAAATAAGCGTTTGAAATCAAATATTATTGCGGCCGTGGAAACATTGACAATCAGTGGAAAGTGACCAGTCTACGGCGGCCGTACTGTATTTACAAATCCGTACGGAATACATTTTCCATTCGGATTTCCGTTGACTGACGTTTTTCCACATGACGTTGTTTGTCCATCAAAAAGAACTAAACTCCGCCCATTTTCTTAATCACCCAATCGAAACTTCGCATAATAACATTGCTCAATTCGGAAGCTGCGTTTAGGGCTGTGACGATTTTTGAATTTATGAATTGATTAATCGTCGCAAATAATCGATAATAATTGATTAATCATACCTAGAGGGGGCATGGTGGCGTTGTGTGCTAGGACGAACTGCACGTCGATGGTGCACTTGTCTTCAACCAATGCTAACCCTGTTTGTGTGGAGTTAGAATTTTGGGGAGCTGACAGTTGCTCGCCGTTGCTCGGTGGTTCTCTCCGGGTACTCCGGCTTCCTCCACCCGTAAAACTGCCATGGTCATGATTAGTCATTTTGCAGAAATATGTGACCTTAAACACCAATAAATAAATAATAAATCATACCTAGATGACCCCCCCCCCCCCCCTCTCTGTGAAAAAGGAGGTTCAAGTCAGTTGACCTACCTCAAGTAAACAACGAAGACGATCCTCTTTTTGGTACATTCAAAGCTTTGATGTTCTGAACTTTTGAACCGTCAGTGTAATAATCAAGACCGGACGTCAGTTGCGAACTTCGCAACTGCCGACCGGTCTTGATTATTACACTGACGGTTCAAAAGTTCAGAACATCAAAGCTTTGAATGTACCTAAAAGACAAATGCTGCTAACGACTTCTTGAGGTTTAACGTCGACGTTCTTGACCTTTTACCTCAAGAAACAATAGTTTTTTCATCAAATTGTTTCTGAATTATTAAACGTCTAAAACTGGGTAAAATTTACCGATTCTTCGACAACGAAAAATACGAATCGATTTCGGCGTGACCAATCGACATTTGATTAATCGATTAATCGTGACAGCCTAAGCTGCGTTGACAGTCGACAAATCGAATATCAATTGAAAATGTTGTTGTTTAAATCCACCACAATTAACGAAATTATACTTATTCGGTAAATGGGGAGTGATTTTACAAGACTCAAGATATATGACTTTGAAATGAATATCTCTCAGATAATGGCAGCTAATTTCTTTAAAAAAAACAGGAATAAATAACCTATTTGAACACATATATCTTTTACATTTTTTTTCTGTTTACGTATCAATCTGTCACACGTGTTTGCCAATCACACGTGAGTTTTGTTTTTGTTTTTATTTCAAGCAGACCATCAATAAATAACAGTTTTAGAGATTTAAAGTTTCAAATTTTCTGTGTATGACGTTTGATTTTTTTGTAAATTAATGGATGGGAACACGGTGGCTCAGTGGTCACAGCATTGAACTTGAAACCGAGAGGTCCACGGTTATTGGGCAAGGCACTTAATCACTATTGTCCATGTGGTGGCACGGTGGCGCGTAATGCATGTCGATGGTGTACTTGTCTTCAACCAATGCTAACCCTGCTTTTTTGGTGTGGAGTTAGTACGTGGGGGAGTCAGACAGTTGCTCTCCGTTGCTAGGTGGCTCTCTCCGGGTAGTACGGCTTCCTCCACCCGTAAACCTGTCCGATACCCCTGGCTATCGAATGTGTAGCTAAACTCCAATAAATAAATAAATAAATACATAAAAAGATTAATGGATTCTATGTGATTGAGGCGTTACATAAACATAGAACACCACCACGTGTGAACACGGCCGTCTGTACGGCACTCATGGCATCGCCGAAGGATAGAATTGTAGGCTGTGTCTCACGTTCTATCCTTCCGTGCCGGCACTCGTGTTGTATTGATGAACGCATTCACACATCCTGTTATTCTGCTGTGTAAATATCGTTTATTACTTTAACTCTATAGGAGCATAAACTGGAGTGGTGGTAGATCATGTTAATTATCTGCATTAGCATACAGTTAAAAGTATTACTGTAGTCTGATTCAGTAGCCATGAGAAGTTGGGGAGGGGGGGAGGGACTTCAGTTTGCCTCGATGCAGCCAACACAGAGATGTAGCAACTCTCTACAAATCTCCACATCCGCACTCAGACTTTACTACCCTCTGCACAAAGTCCAGCCAGGAGGTTGGGATATTTCAGAGAGCCAGTTTAACCTACCTCGAGACCAAATCCACGAGAAATCAGGTCCAAAAGCCACAACAATCTCGTACTTGGTGAGAAGCTGGGCGCGTGAAGTACTCCATTTTAATCCATAACGCCCTACAACAAACCGCCATTCGCTGAAGTGCATTCGCTTTATGGGGCACATGGTATCCTTTCATCTCCACTTTCCTTCCTTCTATCTTCTTTCTCTGAATATCTTCAGTCATAACATCCCCGCTTTGTGTCCTTGGGCAAAGCACTTAACCCCGATTGTCCACATGGGGGCACGATGACGCCGTGTGCTAAGGCGTACGGCACGTCGATGGTGCGCATGTCTTCAACCAATCAGACCTGCCTGTGCTGCAGGGCGGAGTTAAGATATTGGGGAGCTGGCAGCTACTCGTCGTTGCTCGGTGGTTCACTCCGGGTACTCCGTCTTCCTCCAACCGTAAAACTGTCACGGTCATGATTAGCCATTTTGCATAAGTATGTGACCTTAAACACCAATAAATAATTAAATATAGTCATAACATCGTTGCAATCTCGAATAGAGTAACTGATTATTGTGATGTACATACATTGAACAAATGCTGTATTTACTTGTAAATCGTATTCAAAGTAGAAGATGTGTCTTCAGAATTCGGCACTTGTTGTCCAATCCTTTTTGTTAACTGTGACAAATAAAATATGTTTAATCCTTTACCAAACGAATCGGCCAAAACCGGCCAAGGCTATTCACAAAATTCACCATTCAATTTTTATTACTTTTTCGTTTTCTGTCACAAAACATAGCTTATGACCCTCATTGGAACGAGCTCGACGAGCTCGTTCCAATGAGGGGTCATAAGCTATGTTTTAGTGACAAAAACATTAGTGCTTCAAGAATTTTATTTGCAAGTGGCGTCTGCTTTTTGTGTTAGGTAATTGGTTAAACTAGCCACGTGTCACCTTAGAAATCCAAGATGGTAGCACAACAAAAACAAATGGGTGACGGAATCCCATGTGGCTCCAAAAAGCTTGTTGCGCATTGGCAGTAATATCACACATCACCACGACCATGAGTTGGCAATGTGACAAAGGCAATGTACATGAGACCCATTACCTGTTGCAGAGTAACGACAGTTACCTGGTATTCTACAAAGTTCCGGCAAAATGGGTTTCCATATTCAAGATGCACAACGCCAGCATTAAAATAAGATACGACGACTTACGTCGTCGAATTTGTATGTTTCCCTGCTTGTTTTTGGGGTTTTTTTGTTGTTTTTTTTTTACGATGGTATCAACCGAAACCTCTGGCACTGAGTTGGAGAGGGTATACAGAAGTTAGGGGTATCCTTCCCGTCGGTGGGTTCTGGATGGGTGTCGTCGTGGGATAAATTTGAAATATGAAAATATTCTGATCACTTTGAATGCTTTGGGTACTTAAAAGGTGAGAGCATTGTAATATTGTTTGGCTTTTTGGATAGAATGACGAGACCTATTTAGACCTCCGCTATTGCTGTCTGAAGACAGCCACAAGAATTACCAACGTGTAATACAGTCACATAGTACACTATCGTAGTAATTCAATAAATTGAGGATTGGTGTGTTGCATTTGTTCAATCGTGTGTAAATTGCGGAAATATCGTCTATATCAGTGTAAATCTCCAGGTTAATCTTCCAACAACATCAACAATTGAAAGAATACTTGCTAGAATTCTCTACATTTGTCCATCTCATCTATCCACGTATTCTGGTATTTTTTCTCAGAATAGCATTCCGCTGTTATAAAAGAGATATTCTTCATAGGTTAAAAGTCAATCCCTTTAATATCGTATTCCAAATAGTGGTATTTATCAAACGAAAGTTTTTTTTTCGAAAAACACAGTTCTGAAGAACGCGGATTTCTTTTTCTTTAAACTCAAACTGTAGTTGTAGTTGCTACAGTTCGGCTATTTTAAAATTGGCTACATGTATGTATGTACCCGTCAAAGCATGTTAAAACTTAGAAGTGTGGAGAAATTTCATTGCGAAACTTATTTGCCAAGGAAATGACCCCAGCTAACACGAAGAAACAAGGAAATGATGTCGTCCAAAGTTCATTTGATTTTTAACATTTTCTGTGATTTGCTAACCAGATTCAACTAGTATTTCCACCTCCTATGTCCAAATGTGAAAGTTGTTCGTTCTGTGTTGTTCTAGGGTGAGACAAATTCTGAAATTAAATAAGAGAACTTTAACCCACAATCCCAACATTCAGCAGTTGTTAATTGTCACATATCGGACTTGATGCTTATTAACAAAGAGTCAAAATACTGGCAGAAGTAATTCTGACTTTCTTTTTTGTGGGGAGGGGGGAGTTGTGCCGCCGGGGTCTGGTCGTAATCCACGCGTGAGCAGTGATGTCTACGCACGCGCTTACCAGGTAATAAAAATCACCAACAAAATTTTAATGTTGCATATGGTTGTACCCGGTGCTTCATTAAGTTTTTGATGATTATTCCTATGATTAGTGTTTGGAATCTAATATTATTGCGTCTGTGGAAATATTGCTCACCCGTGGAAATACATAGCGGTCGTACTATATGTTGGAAGATCATTGAGTGTTAGGCGATTTGGTGCCGAAGCTCCACGTTCGTATCCGGGCCGATGCTGGCTTTAGAAAATTTCCGAATTTGCAGGTCAATTTCAGCCATAGCGCAAGGCCTGATGAGAAAATTTCATAAGGACGACAAAAAATTAAATTCAATATAGTAACCCTCACAGATCTTTCATTAATGGAGACTTCTGTGTTAAGCCTTTACCCAACGTAACGGCCAAAACCGGCCAGCGCTATTCTCAAAAATCGCCAATTAATTTTCAAAATATTTTCATTTTTTGTCTCAAAAACATAGGTTATGACCCCTCGTTGGAACGAGCTCGTCGAGCTCGTTCCAACGAGGTGTCATAACCTATGTTTTTGAGACAAAAAATGAAAAAAATTAGTTATTCAAGAATTTTTTTTGCAAATGTCGTCTGCTTTTCATGTTAGGTAAAGGGTTAAAAAATGTACCAGAGACTAGTATATAATATAAATATATAGGATTACTTATTACTGTGTAACCCTTTGAACTCTAGTGGTAATTTCCACGCCAGTTCAACGGCAGCAATTAGAAGAGTCCATATTCATTATTTGGGGTAGACCAATCAATATTTTCAACGTGCAGCCTCGGGGCTGCACGTTGAAAATATTGATTCTCCTACCCCCACACATTTACTGAACAGGCATCCTATGTAATAATGTTATGGCGTGTCGTGTTCCCTGTCGGAAAAGCGGCCGCTAGGGTCCAAAGGGTTAAAACTCTTAGCACTGGACAATGTAATATTTCGTGTCAGTCAGGGCTGCATATGTGGCATATTTCTAATAGACTATTTGATTTGTTTTCTTTTTCCTTTTAAATATGATTTGATAGCATTCCGCTTTAAAAAACATATGGTTGTAATTGGTAGTGGGAGGGGGGGGGGGGGGGTCCCTCCTTCATTATTCGTGATTCTTTATGGCATTGTGTGATAGAGTTCAACTGATTATTCTACTTAGGAAATGTCTAGGACTTTTAATTGTAAATAATCCGCCTGCGTAATTTAAGGACTGAGCAGTTGATAACTTTAATTTAAAAAAAATCAACACAATCATGTCATGTGAACCCCAGTGGAACGAGCGTGTCGAGCGCGTTCCAATGAGGGTAACATGATACGGTATTGTTGACATTTTTTAAAAGTTGTGAAAAAAATTAAATAAAAAATGTTGATTTCGTGTACATTGAGTGAAGGGATAACTCCCCGTTTATGTTGGCGACAGATGATCCGACATGAGGTGACCCCGGCTGTCGAAAATGTCGTTAAACCCCAATAAATAAATAAATAAATAAATAAATAAATAAATAAATAAATAAATAAATAAATAAATAAATAAATAAATAAATAAATGGGGAGCAGCTTTTTTGGTTGTTCTTTTTATCTGCTGCTTCCCACGCCATATGACTTTGGGTGTTAAAAGTGTCGATAAACCTCCCTAAGCAAACAAACCTATATTATTTTTATGACGTAGCCATCTCTATAACACAGCAATCTTTTTGATGATTATTGTTAATTATAATTTAAATCAAAACGATGTCATTGCTTTGATTGGTGGGGAAAGTTCAATCTTGTCGGAAAGGGGGCGAAGGGGGATCGGACTTCGCGTAAACAACAAATCTTATTCAGAAAAACTGTTATTTGGGAAATTTTAACGCAGCATACCAAAAAGGGAAACTGTTCCTCCAGTGGAAAAAGACAAGAACGCCAAACTATTTCAGAATGGCTATATGTGGCTGACTGTATGATGGAGTGTGTTTGTGTGGGGGCGGGAAATTCAGTCAATAACTCTTATTAGGGCTCGGCGAAGAATGATCTTTCACTCGAATCGAATGTTCAAATGCTAATGAAATCTCAAATCGAAGCCACCTTCCAATTGTTATAACATAAAGCCTATCTTATTAGTGCTGTCTATCTCTGGTGTGTACCCAATAACATTATGCACACTCGTTTGACAATTTCACACCATCAAACTGCAAGCACAAGTACATGGTCACTTTTTTTCAATAGGTTGAGCAATTTATTCATATGACCACCAAAATAACCTAGTGTAGAAATTTCGGCATCGACCAGTGCATAGACCCGATGTGCAATGTACTTTCATCAATTATAACCCAGTAGGACGGTTTATGACGCATAGATGGCGCTTTCTTTCACGCAATGGGAGATAATTTGTTTAAACGAGACACAACGCGATCCCCGCTATCACCTTAAGCGACATTTTTAGGAATTTTCCGACTAAATTTGTATTATTCAGTTAGCCTGAATTGGCCAATCTTGTTCCTTAAAAACAACTACGGGGTGAGTTGTCACCATCAGAAAGTTGACAATGAAGGGATTCAATTTTTTCGAATAATCGAGATGGTTTCGAATCGAATCAGTAAAATTATTCGAAACCGTATTAAATCTCTAGAGTTCCCCGGGCTCTTACTCAATATAAACTAAGTTACTGTGCGTATACGTGGAGAGAGGTTGTTTTTCTAAAACATCTGTGTGTAGTGGAGTTTTAATCCAGGTAGTAGCCCACATTGTGTTTAAAACCATAACAACGCTCAGGCGAAGATCCAGGTAAACACGGAGGTCCATTTACTGAAACTCTGCTTGTGTTTTTTGCGATTGTTCACATGGTTTTACACTTACTATCTGCGTGAATTCTCCGTCTTAACGATATTTGTGTATCCATCTACCACATATCAACTGTCCAAGTATGCTGAAATACTTTTTCCATCTTTGCACCCATGTGGTTTCAAGGGCTAGTAGCCAGCTTGAAATCCGTGATAGAACACTGGACCGAGTGTTCATCACTTTAACTCTTTACCTAATATGAAAAGCAGACGACACTTGCAAACAAAATTCCTGAATAACGATTCTTTTCATTTTTTGTCTCAAAAATATAAGTTATGTCCTCTCATTGGAACGAGCTCAACGAGCTCGTTTCAAAGAAGGGTCATAACCTATGCTTTTGAGACAAAAAAAAATAATTAAAATTAATTAGCGATTTCCGTGAATAGCGCTGGCCGGTTTTGGCCGTTACGTTGAGTAAAGGGTTAATACCTCTGGTCTACTGAATATACCCGAGTCAATGCGTTTTTGTGACTGAACAAAAGACAGAGTGTTAGTCAGGTTCCAAGCCGTCAGTCGGTATTCATGGGTTTTAACAACCTGCCAGCATGTTGTAACACTTCCCTGCAACGCGGCACTGCATCATACACCGCTCTCTATCAAGGTGTTCTAGTCCACCAATATCTCCAGCCTAGTTGGTAACTATTAAATGGTATCCAGAAGATGTAGGCGTCTCACAAAACTGCCGCCGTGCACTGAGCACTTTCCTTGGGTGGGCAATATTTCCACGGACGCAATAATATGAGATTCCAAACACAAATTATAAGAATAATAATAAAAAATTCCGGTGCTTCATTAATTGAAATTCTGATGATGATAATGATTTGTATTACCTGGTAAACGCATACGTACGTCGACACCACTGCCCACGCGTGGATTACGACCAGTCCACGCCGAGTGTACAGTAATGTTTGCTTCTGAGCAAATGTATCTTTTCATTCCGGTATGCTTAATTTGTTTGCGTACTGTTCGTGTGTAGACAACAAAATAAACACCTGACTGGCCGGAATAATAAGTGATACTGTAATCTTACGACATCCCTGTAATTAATACTGAATCTACCTACAAATACATGTAGGACCCGACCATATCACTGTGTATCATTGTTTTAAGGCGATCCAATTCAGGGTGTCAATTCGTCCCCTGAGTTCCAATGTGTTCTATGTGCCAGTAGGCACATAGAACACATTGGAACTCAGGGGACGAATTGTTAAAAAGGTTAACCTTTGGAAATAACCTCGACCACCTTTTTTCCCAATACCCGACCCACGACTCAACAAATCCTTAACTTAAACATCCGGAACACGTCTTATGCAATCAAATTTCTTATCATTAAGGAAACCAAATAAAGCGACTGAGCTACCGGAAATAAAGTTAAATATTATTACATCATAGAAAGTATTATATTGGTGGTCATTTCCAGATTCATTTCTCTCTTCTGACTGAAATAAGTTATGATTTAATTGATTGTTCCCTCCACTATGGACATATCTTTTGAGTATAGGACTTACAGCAATTGTTGCGTGGACACCTTTTCAGTTTTCCTTTTTGAAACAATGTTATTAGCAAGTTTGGTTGATTCTCTGTTGTCGCAAAGAAACCGCTTTGTGTTAGCTTTTTTCCGATTTGCGTGTCCTATGGATGTTGGATAAATTATTTTCTGAATTCGTCCCGTTTGTGACGTCAGATACATCCACCAACAAAACTGTTTCAAGTCCAAACTGGTTTACTGGCGGTAGAGCTGTAGTTTCTGCAACTAAATCTAGAAAGTTCAAGACCATCATCATTAGATATCTGAATTCAAAAGGTTTTTCAAATCAAAATTTGGTTTATTACATGTGGAGTGCCAGGAAAGTGCCAATTTCACGAAAAAACATCAAATTGTCACCTCATGATAATGGTACTGTTCAATATCAGATTATCATGCAAGTTCGTACATTGATAGATCATCCAATCCTAGGATTATATATTTCTTATTACACGCCTGTTCTATGAAAACTCAGCAACACTAAAATGAAAATCCGTTCCGCACACATGTGCCGATAGAAAATCGTTGACGGACGATTTTAAAATAAAAGCGAATTTTCACTGGAATTTTCTAGACATCGCGCACTGCAATTATAATTTGAATCGCTGGCGATAAAATGTGTTGGCGATAAAATGTGTTCTTTCTTATCAACCTACATCACAATTGTTTACAATGGACTTCTACTGCAGCGGAAGTCCCCCGGAAGTATACACTCTATTTTGTTCTTTCCCAAGCGATTTGGGAAAGAAAAAGTGGTGCAAAAGCACCAAACAAAATAAGCCAATCTGGGTCGAGTGCGGCCGACGCACGCCCAGTAGGAGACACTCTTCTCCACTTAATCCAACGCTTTCTTGTACCAGTGCGTAGGCGTACAACCAACGAGTCATTACTTTTTCTTCCGCCATTTTATGAAGATACGTTTGAATTTTGCTCCGAATAAGTGACACTTGACTCGTTTTTTGTTTTTATTGTATATTCTCCTGTTATTCATCACATTTTTGTCATATTTATATTCTTCTCCGTGCCGTTTTCGCACGCGATTTTCGTGTACCGTTTGGGTCGGTCTCATGCTTCATGCTCCTTGTGTGTTCGTCTGATCGATCCTGTGGGATCTGCGGGTCTTGGTCATCCCATTTTTGGGCTGCTGTGAACCGTCTAGTGCGTTCTCGTTGCCATTCCTCCCGCTCCCGCGGAAACGGGAACACAGTCGTCCGGGGCCTCCTCCGCCTTCTTGCGGTGGATACTGCGGTGGCGGTTGACGTTTCTGGTGAAGAGATGCCTGGTTCCGGGACTGGTGTCCCTCTCCAATCGACATCTGAGGCTATCATTAGGGTTGTGACTCCGCCTTTGGAGCTGAGCTCGGTTGCTCTCTCCCTCTCTCCTATTTTTCCACAGGTATCAACTGCTACCGATGTATCTCCTGCCGATAGAACTCCGTCGGTGACGTCTTCTGTCTCCGTTTCAGCCGGCCTCGGCTTATCCCTGCGCGGATATCTGCCCATTTGAATGTGAAATATCGGCCTCGGCCTTCCCTGGCTTCAACTCGTCCACGTCGGAAGGGGTTGCCGACCGATCACTCTGCTTTGTTCTCCTAGCCTTCGGACCAAGCAGGTTTTGCATTGGATTCAGATGCCCATGGTGGGATCATCGTTTCTATCCGCGTTTTCTCGCCCTTCAGCCAGTTTTGCGGGACCGGTGCATTTTGTGCAGCCTGGACCTTCTGTCCCTCAGAGATCCGCGGAGACTCACCTGAATTCCCGCACTTCAGATCCTCGAGGTATTTCATTCTGCTTTCGGATGCTTCGGCTGTCACCCGTCGTTTCGCGCCGGGTGTTCTTGAGGATCGTGACCCTGCGCCAGTTAAGACGGTCGGGTGTGAAACCACTATACCTCGTCCTTATCATGTCGGATCGTGAGATTCGGGTCGTGAGCTTAGGGGCCCCCCTCCTTGCTCACGCAGATTCTTTCTAAGAGCCTTCCCGTTGACTCCAGCGAGTCTACTAGTGGTTTCTAGGCGCCTCTGGCGGCGACGCCTCCCGGGATTGGAAACAGGTCGTATTCTGATCCCCCTGGGGTTCCTACACCATGGGAAGCATCGGCTGGTACGCCCGAGATGGGCTATGTGTCTTCCGACTCTGGAAATTGGTCAGACACACCTGACGTTGAGAGCTATCAGTTTTCTGACTTGGGGACGGCTCTTAACTTGTGTTTGAGTTCCTTCCGGAGCTTAAACCGTCAGACCAGCCGGAGGTTTCAGCCAGGCTGCGATCATCTGTCGCAAGCCTACATTCTGTGGAGCAACTTGCTTCTGGGCGCATTCGATCGTACCAATCGGTACAGATGATTGAACCTTTTGCAGCATTGGACTTTAAGTTGAAGGCTTCGTTCTTCACTAGGGCTGATACCTTTTTGCCCCTGTGGGTTATCGTTCCTATGATCCAACCAATCCGTTGGTTTGCCAGACGTTGACGGTCTTAGATCAGGACTCCTCCTCCCTCGGGCTTTCCAAGCTCAAGTTGGCCGTTCTTCCTATGGCGACTTTGGAGTCCCTGTTGGGCTTATCCAGAGAGATGCTGGTCACGCTATCTCTCTCGGATTATGTCGTCTGTGCCTTGGCTGCTTATCTGCCTCCGGGTAAATTTGACGACATACAGGCTCCCGTGCGTGTGATTTCTTAGGCGTTCATGCATCTTACTCACACGCATGCCTTAACATGACAAACCTGGAATTAGTTCGCCGGGATGTAGTGTTGGACACTCGCCGTTCCCTTCCTGAAGTGCGCGCTTCTTTGGTGGGACCGTGTCTATTCCGCAAATCTGTAGCGACAGTCCGGGATGACGGCCTGCGTCATTCCAAATATCAGCTGCTACTTCGCCAGCTTGATCCTCCTCCTGTCGGAGGCCGGGGCCGTTTCAAGCCTAACAAGCGCCCTTCTGCTTCCCCTGCGAAGCCAAGGGCTGATCCTCCTGCCTCTGCTGCTTCCTCTTACTCACGTTGTAAGGGTAAGCGTCGACAGAACAGAGGGAGGTCTCGGAATCCTTCTACTAGCAGAGGAGGTGGTTTCTCCTTTCAAGGGCCTCACCGGGGCTCGAAGTGAATGTCCTCACCTCGATTCGTCCTAGGTTGCAGGAAAGATATCAGAGTTTGCAAACCGTAAGGCCGCGATCACATCCGATCCTTTCTGAGGAACCCC
This sequence comes from Pictodentalium vernedei, assembly GCA_031216915.1. Lineage (NCBI taxonomy): Eukaryota > Metazoa > Mollusca > Scaphopoda > Dentaliida > Dentaliidae > Pictodentalium > Pictodentalium vernedei. The sequence continues at coordinate 93,776,493 of CM062289.1, read as the reverse complement.
ACTCTCTTACGGGTGCCGCTTCCAACTCAAGTTCCTTTAAACGGTACACATCGGGCAATTTTTATCACGGAGATGGACAATCTCATGTCAAAGGGGGCGATCGAGGTCGTCAAGTCATTCATTCAGTGAGATTTTATTCCGGCCTGTTCTTTCTGTCGAAGAAGGACAGCCGACTCAGACCGGTTATCGCTCTGAGTATCCTTAACCTGTCTAGCATTTCTCCCAAGTTCAGCATGGAGACTTTCAGGTCTGTTCGCCGCTCCATTCACCAGGGAGATTTCGCTTCCAGCATCGACCCGCGAGACACTTACTGTCGCGTCCTGATTCATCGAACATCGTTAAAGTATCCCGCGTTCGCTTTTCTGTTGTTGAAGGCCGAATGTTGATCCTCTAGATCTGGTACTCCAGTTACCAGCATCTCTCAGTCGTCACCTTCTTTCCTGGACGGATGTTCAGAGGTTCATGCAGGGAGTTCCGTTGCATTTCCTCACTTCAGATCGTGTTCTGACGGCATATGCCAGCAATCTCGGATGGGTCGCGACGCTGGATCCTCTTAGTATATCCACTCACGGTGTTTGGAACCAGGATCAGGCAGCTCTTCACATCAGACAGAAGGACATTCTTGCTCTTCTTAGTTTCCGGCAGAGTTCCAGTCGCTTTCCGATCCCCACCTTTCGAATCGCCAGCTCCTTCTGTTGTCCGACAATTCGACAGTGGTCGTTTACACTCGGAACCATGGCGGCACGCACTCGGTTCCCATGTACGAATTGGCTCGGGATCTTCTGCTGCTTGCTAAGGAAGTCAACGCCGGTGTGGTGTTCAATTCCCAGTCGCCTGAACGTCCTTGTCACCTCCCTGTCCGCCGAGTCATTTCCATCGAGTGGATGCTTCACATAGCAGTGTTCCAGTCGCTTTGTGACCTCCTGGGTCGTCCCCACATTGATCTGTTTGCGACCCGTTGGAACCATCAGGTGGACCCTTTCGTGCACCCGTGTCCAGATTATCTAGCTATCGTCGCGGGACACTCTGTCACGCGATTGGAACGGACAAGTCAGCTACGTCTTCCCGCCGATTAAGATTCTGCCTCATGTTCCAGCAAAAATACGAACCTGCAGTTGTCCAATCATTCTGATCGCTCCCCTGTCGCCACAGCGGGTATGGATCAATCCGTTCCGCCCTCTGTTCGTGGAGGTTCTGGTACGTCTCCCTCTACCTCCACGTCGCGACCTTCTCTGTCAAGATCAACTCGATGAGGTTTCACGTCGACCAGACATCATTTTGCCTTCTCGTATATCTTTTGTCCTGTCCTGTCTCCTTCGTATAGGTTTTTCGAGACGAGCAGTGGGGTGCATTTCTTCTTCAAGGTTGCACTCTATGGGTTTAGCCTATGAGGTAAAGTGGAAGATCTTCTGTTGATGTTGTGCTGATTACCCTGTTGATTATGTCAACCCTTCTATTGCACAGATTGCGGAGTTTCTGGTATATCTTTTTGATTATCGGGGTCTCCAACCTGTTACTATCAAGGAGTACAGGTCTATGACTTCGGAGACTTTTTCGTATGTGGGAATCGTCGTATCGGCACTAATAAGTACCTCTCCAAGCACATTCGGCACTTTTCTTTGAAAAGGCCTAGGGTTTTGCAGCTGACACCAAGATGGAATCATTCTTGGGTGCTGATTTGCTTGGGGGAGGGGGGGGAGGGCGTTCGAACTATTATCCTAGGTGGATATGCGTTTTCTTACATACAAGACGGCTTTTCTGGTGGCGTTTGCCTCGGCCAGGAGATGTACGAGATTCACGTCTACTCGGTTGATCCGGCCTCAGGAGCTCCACCAACAGTGTTACTTTTACCACTGATTGCTCCTTTCTGAATCATATTCCAGAAACTACTCCGCCTCCTATCTGTGTCCGGGCTCTTCCTTCAGTTGATGTTAATCGCCCTTTGCCCTGCCCGGTCCGTGCAATTCGCATTTACCTCAACCGGACGCAGTTTATCAGGAAAGGCAGGAAGCGATTCTCTCCGTATCTTATCCCTCGTCGACAGATGATCTCTCCTCAATCTATTTCCAGGTGTATTTGTCTTGCTATTCGAGCATCATATTCTCCTTTGGCGAGTGGCGATTGTATTACCAATCGCATTTCTGCCCACGAGGTGGGTGCATTCTCTACCTCTTTGGGTTATGCTAACGCCGTCAAGTTGTCGGACGTTATGCCGGCCGCCTGCTGGTGGAGAAATGTATTTACTTTCTCCACATTCTACCTGTGTCAGTTGCAGGAGCAGTCTGGGGACCTTTCTTCTTTAGGACCTCTTTCTTCTGCTCAGGCTGTCAACACTAGTCATTAGACTATTATTTGAGACTCAGTTCCGGCCGTGCGTGGTTACTGTCCTTTCTGTCTGTGTGTCACACATGCACGCCTCATCTCTCATTGTCTATTTCAGGGTTATGTGGAGGTGGTTATGCGATTCCCTCCTCGTATTGTCTATTCAGCCTGCTGTAAACAATTGTGGGGAAGGTTGATAAGAAATTTAAATTTTATAGTAAATTTCCTTTCTCATTATACCTCCCACAATTGTTTACCTGGAGGCTCTCTCGTCTTCTTATTCCGGGAAGAATCCTTCTTCCCCGCTGATCACATAACTCCAGTGCTGGCGGATTCAAATAGAATGACATGTTGGTTATACATCTGCGTACTGGTACCGAAAAGCCGTGGATTAAGTGCAGAGTGTAGTTTCCCATACTGGGTGTGCGCTAGCCGCACTCGACCCAGTTTGGGCTTATTTTTTCTTGGTGCTTTTGCATCACTTTGTCTTTCCCAAATCTCTTGGGAAAGAACAAACTAGATAGTATACTTCCGAGTTAGGGACTCCCACTGTAGTGCAAGCCTGTTGTAAACAATTGTGGTCAGTATAATAAGAAAGGAAATTTACTATAAAATTTAATTTTTTGTTGATAGTTAGTCACCTGAATTCCAAAGTGTTCTATGTGTCTGCTGGCATTTATAACACATTGGAACTCGGGGGGTGAGTTGTCAAATGAATTACTGAATGTCCTTCTAATAATTGCTTTTTTATATACGTGAAGCGTGTAATGAACACTGAACAACACATGCCTGTAGCTCTCGTTTTGTCATTCCGCGCTGGCACTCGTGCCATATCGATTAACTCATTAACATGTGTGTCGTTCCGTGTATGCCTCGACGCACTATCTCTTACCGTTCTTGAATTGTGTGTTTTGAAATTTTGGTGTAATCACTCTTTTCCATAAAATATACCGTGTTTCACTACATGTGAATATCCTCCCAAAATACACTTCCTATTGTACTATCATCTTGCGGTTTCGCATAAGGAAAGGATATGAAATCCCATGGGTGCATGATTTGACCCGCCATATCATTTTTTGTTTCTTAACTCCTTTCGGGGTTGAATTTGGATTTCTCTCTTTTCGAGTAGCAGTTGAAAATAGTTTCTTTTTGCTTTTTTGTGTTTTTCTTTTTGGTGGGGTGGTGGGTGGGTTGGGGGTGGGGGTGTCCTAAGTTAATTAAACACTGCTCTTGTCGAATGATGAAATTTGCGCAACGACAAAAAACACAGCACGGATAGCAATTTACGCTGGGAAGAAATTATTGATGCGCATGGATGACTGTTATTCTATGAAGATGTACCGTTGTCACAACAAACTCTCTCTTTGTACAGAATTATTCTTTAAAAAAACTTTCATGTTTTACTCAGGTGAATTGTCCCAAATTGTCTATCCATTGAGTATCCATCTATTTCCTGGCATAATAAAAAGGTTTGAGACTTTTTTCCTTTTCAGCACTTCGTCTTTCATATTCATTACTATCGCCATGGGTATCATTTTCCACACTGCCGTCTACCCCTTCTCCCACCATTTCGAGAACCGAATTCAAGGACCAAATTAAACATCGTAAAAAGTCTTTTCTTTAAAAGTAGATATAAAATCAACATTGTTTTTGGACCTTGACAAGTTTCAAGATGCGATTTGATTACAAATCTAAAGTTACTTTATCGGTTCGATTCGCAATCGATTCCCCGTTTGGGATCCTTTCTAGTCTTTTAATAATAATAATAATAATAATAATAATAATAATAATAATAATAATAATAATGCAATATTAAAGTCTAGAATCCACCACAGGGCTCTCTGACTTGCATTAACACCCCGTGTTCTCTGACTTGCATTATTACGATGATCTGTTTCAAGTGGCCAGGTCTCAATGATGAGCACACTTTGTTCATTTCAGGACATTCTCAGCTCAACTGAATGGAACATACTGCCGGTGCTCCACGCAATGCAAGTGCCTCAACAGGTCCCTATTTTACCCCTATGTATGATGAGGATAGCGAAGTACTGGTCAACATTCCCAAAGTTCACACCTAGCACGTGATTCAGCGTTGCAGAGTCACACTCAAACTTCATACCAGCCACTACCACGGGGAGCACCTGAATCAATCGCTGAGTGGTCACCCATCCAAGGACTAACTGTTGCTTAACTTCAGTGATCTTACGAGAACCAGTCTCGCTTCACCACTGCTCCCCATGGACATGTCTTAGTATCCGCCATCTGCGTTGTCTTACAAAACGTATAGTTAAGATAAAAATGATACATAGATAATGCCCAAAATACAGACTCAGCAGTAATTTCCACTATATTAACCCTTTACCCAACGAATCGGCCGCATCCGCCTGCGTAATATGCAAATTCAGCAGTTGAAAAAATATTATTTTTCAAAATATTTCAACAAAACCATATCATGTGACCCCTCGTTGGAACGAGCTCGTTCCAACGAGGGGGTCACATGATATGGTTTTATTGAAAGTTTTTGAAAAATTTCAAAAAATGATATTTAAAATAATAAATTTTGATACCGTCTGCGTTAGGTAAAGGGTTAACACAAATAGCATCTGTGGCCATCTCATTGCTGATTGCTAATTCCAGTCTCGTTTGGCTTTTCTCTCTGGTTTGTCATTGCGCTTTCTGAAAGTAAATTGAAAGTTTCAAACAATATTGACGACGAGCTGTTTCTATTGGCTAGTTCTCAATGATAACCACCGGTAATTCTCACACCTGCTCCCTTTTTGAACTAAATGTAATATCCTTACTGGGTATTATTGCAACTATATCAATATATATATGCCTTGATGATATTGTTAGCATATTTTATCAGTTGGGGCATTCCGGACAAATCATTTACAGGCCCCCACCCCTATCCCCAATCGATCATCACCAAGACTCCTCTGGTTCGATTCGATGTTCGATTCGCTTTCGAATAATAGACCCGATTCGAATCGAAATGTGTGATTCGCAGGGTCCAGCACTGTTCCTAATTTTGATACTCATTCGTTCAACCTTGACCCAGCTGACAGTATATGAGCATTTCTTTTTTTACTTTTCCGCATAACAGGCAATTCAACCTTGTACATCTTCTTTCACAGAAATCTAGGAGTATATATTCTTTTTTTGAATGCCTGCGTCTTAGCAACACATGAAGACCTTGATCTTCCAGTTGCAACTTTTGTCAGCCAATTGAAACAATAAACAATACAGTCGCAAATCGACCTTCTAACTACTCTTCACTTTACAGTTCTATTCATGTGTACATTGTTTTGTTCATTAGTCTTCAAACGTAGTATTCGTTTTTTATCATGATTACCTATTCTACTATATATAAAAAGCCTATGACATAAATTTTAGCTTTACACACCAACTGTGGTGAACACGCCAGCAATGGGATTTCAGTAGTTAAAATTAAAAACATCCAAGTTGACCTTTGGTGACCTCGACTTGAATGCAAACTTGTCTAAATTTATCACTCGTCGATTCTTGAAGAATGAAACGAAACCGGTAATTATTTATTACGTTTTCAAATAAGGCTCGCGGTTTACACCACTTCACCACTCGTGGTGAACATTTGGTACACCAAGCTACTAAGGCTCGCGGTTAACACCACTTCAGCACTCGTGGTGAACATTTGGTACACGAAGCTACTATGGGTTTCTTCTATATGTGTTTCGGGAACAAAAATTTCGAAGATGATACATTACTTTCTTTGATCTGTGTATAGGACCTGGCGAACATTCGATATTGCATTCGATTTCCAATCATGTCACCGATTCCATTCGATTCGGAAAGGTCTTGATGATTCGAAAAAAATCGAATTCTGGAGATATTTGCATTTCACACTATTCTTTATGGTTGACTTTCTGACGATAACAACCCACCCTGCAGTTGTCTGACGAATAAGATTGAACGTATCCTGTCTGACAAGATAGCACAAATTCACTCGGTAAATTCATAAAATTGACACTGGAATCGATAGTGGAGATTGCGTTACAGCTCGTGTACACAATGCATCGTCCGTCAAGTGCACCAAGGCGCTATCTGCAATGCTTTGGCATTGAGTCTGACAGATGCTAGCCGTGGCTCGGTGTTCTCTCTGGGTACTCCGGCTTCCCCCAACCGTAAAACTGTCCGACACGAGATGACCCTGGCTGTCGAGAGTGTCGTTAAACTCCAACAAATAAATGTACAGTACCAGTAGGCCGTAGTATCTTAAAAATTGAAAAGTGGATTGGATTCGAGATTCCATTCGAACCTTTTGCTTGATTCGGTTCCAGATTAGATTCGAGAGAAACATCGTGCTTCGTCGATCCTTATATGTGTAGTCAACTGTAAGGAGTCTGCTATTATATAAAGGTGGGAAATACTCATCAAACCTAGTATATAAAACAGCACGTACATAGGATTGCGTCCGGCCCGTATCAGAAAGAAACGATAGTGTCTCATTTCCGCCATGTCTAATCGAAAATCAAACATTGTCTGATTTTCACTTCCGGTTCTATTGATTCCTGGCAGACAGTGTGGATTGAGGAAATCGGTTGACATTCAACAAGAAGGTATATAATCTCTCAATAAAAATAATAATATATATGACGTGTGCGATTCTCTCATATTGCATCATTCAACAAAAATATGGGACTGTAATGGATTAAATAAGGTTAAATAAATTACTCTAAATAACATTTGTTTACTAGAAAATAATAAATAAGTCTATTTTGCGCCGTAACTATAATATTTATTAATAAATGCAGAATGATGAACAACCAAATCTTATATTAATTCTTTGTTTTTAGCCTAAAATGGGTGCTAAAGTGTTCAAAAGGCCTCCACAATTAAACGTTTCAATATAGAAAACAAAATAATTTTGATGAAAAGCAGGACGGGTTAGTTTTAATCTAGTTTTCACCCCCGCTTCCTGCGACGATAAGCGTGTCTCAAGTGAGAAGGCCATGTAAGATAGATATCTATCTAACATGACCCATGTGACCAGCTTATTAGCATATTTAATGAGCGCACGTTCTTCCATAAACAAACAACATGGTGTCACGTTTCGGAAATATTAGCAGACGAACATTTGTCGAAGAAAATAGAAATAAAAACACAGACCACAAAACCAAAGGACACTTGACTCTTTTATATGAATTTTGGGGTGAATGCCATTACGTGTGGAGAGGGTTCATTTCGATGTTCCTTTCGCTGCAAATCTTGAACTCCTGTCCCGCCGGCGTTGGGATTTAATTTCGTGGTATATACCTCTGGTGAGTACAGAACTTTTGAACGATCTTAAGCAAAGCAGTTTTTTTCAGAAATGGGCAGCACAATTGTTCGATATAGCTGCACGTGCGCCTGGATTACTTTTGATGATGGCAGAGTGTTTTGATGAGAGGGAGAAAAGTTATCCCTGTTCGGGATGAGTGCGAGATGGAGAAATCTCACACTGGGGACAAGATGTTTCGTCCAGACACTCGGCAAGCCACGTGTCCGGCCGAAATATCTTGTCCTCGGGTGAGATTTCCCCATCTCATACCCTCACCCACCAGTGATAATAATAATCTCATCTCATCTCTTTTGCACTCATCTACTTTCACCCCTTTGTCCTTTTCCCCCGTCCCAAATCAACTTCTTTGGTCTTATCATAACATCATGGGCGATGGGATGGTGACAGCACGGAGATGTTCTTATTGGTATTAAGATGGTGGGGAGGTGAGAATACCCATTTCTACAAGCACAATTCAAAGTGAGATAATGTCAGTCCGTCATATTAATCCGAAGAGCTTGAACCATATTCAGGATGCAAAGAGCATGGACGAACATTGCTCATAATTATCTGATTTCAGTCTATGAAATCAGTACTGAGTTTTTCTGCTGGTATGTGTGGGAATAAAAAAGGAGAGTTAGTGAGAAGTCGTGTGTGTTTGTGTTGTGGTGTGTGTGTGGGGGGTGTGTGGGGTGGTGGATGGTTATGTGTGTTGTGGACAGGCGGAAACATTCATATTTGGGGGAAAATGCCCCCCCCCCCCCCCCCGTAGTGCCACCTATGCCCCTTACAATTCAATCTCACAGTATTATAGACATGCATAATTGAATTATGACTCAGCTTTCATCCCATTTGTTTAGAATCAAAATTATCTTTCACGCAATAGTTTATGCATTCCGGCAGGAAAGGTCCAATTTTGTTGCTTCTGTCATGGTCGGATAGACGGATCAAGGACGTATTGCACATTGCATTCCTTCTGTTTATAAAATACACAGTTTTGTCGTTACCGTTTTCTAACTATATGCAGTGACAAAATTCTGGCCTTGGCAAACGAAATACTGACGACAGATGGATGATCGAACGAACTTGTGATCTGTGGCCTTGACATTGACGGTGCAGCCTTTAGCATATGTGACACACCCTCTATTAAAATGAATATTACTGTGGTTAAGTTTTCTCATACAATACTCTGTGTTTGAAACAAACAGGACGGATTTTCATGACCCCAAAAAACAAAAGTTGACTTGTTAGCTTGCTCCTTGGGGTGAAGATCTTGTTATGATGCGTGTCATAACGTCCCCTGAAAATACATAATTATGCTGAAAAGCTTTTGTCCAAAATATTCGGCAGTTATTATATTACTGCACCGTCAAAATATACTGACGACGAATGTTGGTCTGATGGGTGACAGTGGAGCTTTACTGACGAATGCGCATTTGAACATCTTGCGAGCAGTTACAGTACACACTAAAAACTAAAGTGTTAAAACTGACACTTTCAAGGTGTTAAACCCATTCTAACTCTTAGGATTTGATTTTAACACTCAAAGTGCCATGCTTTAAGCACTTAGACATTACAATCGTCAGACATCTGAAACTTGAATGGATGGCACTTCCCATGTGTCTAGCATTGGTTGTTCTTCCAGAATCGTCCATAATTTGATTTGCGCTTGGTGGGTACATAATTAAAAGGACACAACGCAGATGACGCGGATCAGGCTCGAGAGTTCGAGCCTGATCCGCGTCATCTGCGTTGTTTCCTTTTAAGTGTCGCGATATTACACTTGTCAAGTGGACCTGTCAAGTTCTGGGATATCTACACTTGAACAAAGTGCTAGTACAGCACTTAGTAAGTGTTAACCCTTTACCCAACACAGACGATATCAAAATTTATTATTTTAAATATCATTTTTTTTAATTTTTTAAAAAATTTCAACAAAACCATATCATGTGACTCCTCGTTGGAACGAGCTCGACGAGCTCGTTCCAACGAGGGGTCACATGATATGGTTTTGTTGAAATTTTTTGAAAAATAATATTTTTTCAACTGCTGAATTTGCATATTACGCGGGCGGATGCGGGCGATTCGTTGGGTAAAGTGTTAAATACAGCACTTCAAGTGTAGTTTTTAACACTTTAGTTTTTAGCGTGTACGGCCATCGTAGACATGTCACTTTCCACGGGGGTGGGCACTATTTCCACGGGCGCAGTGATATTAGATTGCAACACTAATTGTAGAAATAATCATCAAAAACTTCATTAATCACACACCGTGCACAACCCGGTGCTTCATCAATTAAAAATTTGATGATGATTTTATTACCTAGTAAATGCATACGTGGACTGCCCGCGCGCGGATTACCACCAGTTCACGGCGACTGTACTGTACTCTCAGTAGCAATTACTCTCCTTTCTCTTACCGCTATTTAGCTCATTTGATACAAGGAAGACAAACTGTGGAGTTCTCCTTTCTGTGATCCTCAGATTTCCACGATAAGTTGAAGCATCTGCCGATCATTTAGTCGCAGTACTGAAGGCCCTCGTTTTCATTGTTCGTTTCACGATATCATCACTCATGTTTCTCGGCACCTCCTTTTCGGCAATTCTTTCTCACAACCGACGGAACATTCTTTTCTGAGATGTGTTGAGTCGTAACAGCAATTACTCCGTATTCTGGTTTATAGAATAAACGAATAGTGTTTTCAATTTAAAAAAAATCATTCTGCTCGTAGGATTAAGAATGAAACCAACTCGTGGAAATTTTTTTTTACTTGAAAACGCTTTTCGTTTATTTTGTTTATCCCATTAACATTTACTGGGCAGTCACCGCGAACTCGTGCTGTTACTCGCTACAAAACAATACGAGAATTGAGGAGCGCATTGGTCCAATTCGATCGAAAAGCAAAGCTACCAAAAATAAACAAGACGCAGTGATACATTTCTGTCTAAAAATAATTCCCCTAAAAACTTGAGCTAAAGTTGCAAAAATACTTTATTAAATGAACGATGTTTATCTTTCTTATTTTTGTTGCTTACTGTTGTTTTTTCGTCGTCGATTCAACTTGAGTTTTATAAACAAAGCCTACGACACGTGCATTTGTTTAGTTACACTTTCCTAATTTGGAAAATGAAACATCACTCATCATGTCCCCGCCTTTCACAATCGAACTTGTATACTTTTCAGCGCTTGGTTTCTGTTGAGTTACTTTGTGTTTTCTTTGTTAATTGTTGCTCGTTTCATTGTCAGACAGAGTTGAAATGTGTCATATATTCTAAAACTAAATATTTCAGTGGCGGTCAACGTTTGATAAACGTCGGTTCAATATGTCTCCCACAAACGTAAAACATGTCATGACAACACAAATGCGGTGGAGGTCGGAGGTCAACACGTCTGTCTATACTTTCGGAATAAATTCTTTTAGGGTTAAAACTACGGGGAAAATTTATCACCCTAGTAGGTGAATAAAGCTAAAATTTATCCAAGACTTTTATTGTTCGCTTCACTGTACCGGACCTTCTGCACCCCAATCTTATCAACCCAATTAATCTCGACACCCCTTGCCCACCCTCTGGGGCAAAGAGGTGTTAGATAAACCTATGTTTATTCCACTGCTGGTAGTTTTCCGAGAGTCTGGCACAGAGGTGACAAGTGGTATTAGCCACAAAGGATGCTACACTCTAATATCAGTTGGATTAAAAATCAACTGGGTTGAGTGAATATGAACCCAATTTGATTTTGATTGATTTTTTGGGATGCTAAGTATAAATTTTATCAATATAGGAATCAAGGCATGAAGTTAAGGTCCGGCGAACGTTCGAGATTCGATTCGATTTCGAATCTTGTAACTTATTCGATTTGATTCGAAACGTCTCGATAATTCCAACAAATCGAAACCTGGAAAGATTTGGATTTACTACAATTCTTTAATGTCGACTTTCTGAAGATAACAACTCACTCTGCAGTTTTCTTATGAATAAGATTTCATGCCTCCACTTTAACTAGATAACACAACTTCAGTTGGAAAATTCATAACAAATGACATTTGAAGCGATAGTGGAGATTGCGTTAATGCTCGTTTGCACAATGTCGTCCTTTACGTCACAAAGGCGCCATCGGCAATGCTTTGGCATTGCAGATGGCGCCTAGTTCCATTCAAAGGACGATACATGGCTCATTCTTCGACCGTCTCTGTGATACCTGTCAATTTTCTAATAGTATAGTATGTCTATTGATATTTGGGTTCACGATGGAGATAGACAGCACCAGTAGGCCATTGTTACAGTTGAAAAGTCAACTCAATAGGAGATCCGATTTGGTTTCGAACCTTTTGTTTCATTCCACTCAAGATTCGATTCGAGAGAAACATCGTGATTCGCCGGGCCCAACATGAAGTGCAAATAATAATGTAATGATATGGATGGGAGGTTGTGATTGACGCTAATGATCGTAGCCCAGTTGTAGAAGGTAATATTAGTTGATACCGATAGCTCTAGCCACATTCGTGATAGAAACTACCAGCTGGGCCTTGCGGTAGTGGAAAATGTTAGGTGATGTCAGAAAGCGATCACTGAAGAGAAAGAGGTTAAATCGTGGAAATAGCCAATGGCAAAACTACTGTGAGATAATGATAGAAAAGGGTTGTAGTCATGGTCATGATAACTTATTTATTGCATATATTGAACTATATTTTAATGCGCAATAACAATGCATATATGTGATAGTGCGCTGTTTACCGGAAATGGAATCTGGTTGATGCGGCATCGGAACGGGGGGTGGGGGAGGTGGGATGTGGCGGCTTATACAAACGATTTTTGCCCTAGTGTTGGGGTGCAAAATAAGTTGATTGTTAGATAAAGAGTATTTATCATTATTTTTTTTTTTTGGGGGGGGGGGGGGGGGCTCAGTAGGTAGAGGTGCAGGCTGCAAGCCGTGAGGTCATCGGTTCGAATCCCATCTGCGGCAACCGCGTTGTGTCATTGGGCAAGACACTTGACCCCCATCGCCTTCATGGGGGCTCGGCGGCGATGTGTACTAAGGCGTACTGCACTTCGATGGTACTTTTGTCTTCAACCAAAGCTAACCCTGCTTGTGTGGAGTTTGTATGTTGGGGAGCCTGACAATTGGACGCCGTTGTTCGGTGGTTCTCTCCAGGTACTCGGCTTCCCCCGCCCGTAAAACTGTCCGACATGAGGTGACCCTGGCTGTCGAAGGTGTGGTTAAACCCAAATAATTAAATACATCTGTCATTTTCAAAAATAAAACGCAATCGCAAACAGCAGTATCCGTAGCTATAACAATTCGTATATAAAAAGATCTTGTATCGTTATTGCAGTAACAATACTAGTCATTTAACCCTTTACCCAACGTAATGACCAAAACCGGCCAGCGCTATTCACAAAATTCGACAATTTTCATTATTTTTCCCATTTTTTGTCTCAAAAACATAGGTTATGACCCCTCTTTGGAACACGCTCGTTCCAAAGAGGGGTCATAACCTATGTTTTTGAGACAATGATGAAAATGATTAGTTATTCAAGAATTTTGTTTGCAAGTGTCATCTACTATTCATGTTAGGTAAAGGGTTAAACGAACAGTCGCGAACCTGACGGACTATTTCAGTGGCACTGGTTGATCACAGGCCATTCCATTCAAAAACTGATGGTGTTGGAACGAACGTTCGTCTATTTTCCTTCACCACACATTCTATATTGCAAGGTATTGTACGACCCAGTTCATAAAGCACCCATCATGCAATACGCCGAAGTCAAAACAAAACGAAGGCAAATCGCAATATAATTAGAAGTGATTGCGCAAATCTTTTAAGCGTAACGTCAGTCTCATTATCGCATTGTGGTTTGCCCGGTTCTAAAATCACGAATGAAGTGACAAAAGCATAATTCCCTGGTTGTGTAAGCAAACCACCCACCAATCCCTTTGGTGGTCTCGTGAATAGAATTGAATTTGGTTAGAAATATCATTGCCTAACGGAAATGGACATACGTACGCTGAGTTTGGTTATTTTTTATCGTCATATGCAATTCTATTCTCCCCGTGAGAACCCATGGAAGTGAGCCAGTGCTTGTTTACTGCGGTAATTAAGCTCTGTTTCACGGTTAAAATTGGACCCGGTCACCAATGCCTGAGGTGGAAGTCCTCAAAAATGGGCGGTGTGTCGTCTTCAGAGTTCCAATTTGTTCTATGTGCCAACTGGCACATAGAACACATTCACCTAAGAGAACGATGGGTATAAACTATTGTTTAAGCTTTGCTTTATGTCCATGAAGAGGGTGGATAAAAGTGTGTATGTTCTCATTGTGATTGTATACACGCTTTTCTCTTACAATCAACATGTATTTTGTCTGTATTAACTCCGCAACTGTCGTGTATCCGACCCCCTGATACAGATGTTTGTATTAGGGGGTCGGATACAAGCACTTTCCTTTCGCATGAGTTCCATTTTCTTTCTTTTTTTTCATCCGTACGAATAAATAGTTAGTTATATATTCGTCTATATTCTTGACTTATCCCCAATATATTGTAAGATAAAATGATTATTTCCATTATGTGGATGTACAAAATATGTATACGAGTCTCGCTCCGGTTTCTGAGGGTAGATCACGACTCGTCTTCGTTTTGTCGTGATCTGCCCTTAGAACCCGGAGCTCAACTCGGATACATATTTTGTACATCCACATAATGGTAATAATCTCTATTTATCGCGACTCGACACTTTTTCAGTACGTTCTCAAAACGAGTCTTTTCGCGATCAGCACATAACACATATTTATGGATGGTGATTGTTTGTAATACTTACTATTTAACCCTTTACCCAATCTGAAAAGCAGACGACACTTACAAAAATAATTCTTGAATAACTATTTTTTTTCATTTTTTGTCTCAAAAACATAGGTTATGACCCCTCGTTGGAACGAGCTCGTCGAGCTCGTTCCAACGAGGGGTCATAACCTATGTTTTTGAGACAAAAAATGAAAAAAATAATGAAAATTAATTGGCGATTTTTGAGAATAGCGCTGGCCGGTTTTGGCCGTTACGTTAGGTAAAGGGTTAAATAAATTCATTCTCATCAGTATTGTGTACAATATGCTAAGTTTCAGTTGTACGCAGCAGGCGATATGGTGAGGTCGTTCTGTGTACAATATCGCAACATGCAAACATTGTGTTACAGTGAAAATAATGAACCACCTGTTCACACCATTTGGAATTGGTATAGAAGGAGCTGACGTCAAACGTAACAGATGGTATGCGTTGCGAACAGGATATTGCTCTCATAAAGGCAACGAAAGTAACGATAAATTAAACCATATTTTGTCAAATAAAGTTTAACGACAATATAATGGTATATTTTTTAAACATGCTGGGTCAACTCAGAAATACACTAACCTACGTTATATACGTAACTTAGCAACGCTCTTCAACATTTAGGTGACTAGATGTTACAAATAACTGTTTTGCCCCACCCACAACCCCAAACGCATTTACAAATAAAAAAAATGAAGATAAAGATAATACCAAAAATCTTATTTCTGTTGGAGTTTTAAGACAACAGAATTCTCTTAATTTTTGAATATCAAAACATGAATTTTACCCATTTTGTAATATCAGGCAATGGGCAAATATTGAAAAATACTTGGTGAAAAATAAAATTAACAGACAGATGATAAAATAAAAGATTACGAATATTCTTAACTCGTGGCATTAGATGATGTGAATATTAGATTTAACACTGATTAGAAAACGTAAACTACACCTTGGTCAATTATGAACGGAGGATGCACGTATCTGTTATTGGCATGAAACAACCCCGGCTTGTCAGATAAAGGGACGATGACGTTATCCGGAATGTCAGCTTTTTCAACTCGCTTCGGAATGTTAACCCATCTCTGTTCTGAGCTACTGATCGTTTTCTCAGTATAAACCTTTGGTACATACGGAACTTTTCGATGATCTTTCCGCGTATGCAATTCATTTTTTTCTCTTCGATCAATCGGCAGAAAAGTATTTTTTTTATCGCAGGAGCAGTACTTTGATTTCGATGGTATGGGGTGGGACAGGTAAATCTCACCCTCATTGAAATATAATTGACTCAGACAGTCGGCAAGCCTCGGGACAAATATTCCCCTCGGGTCTTTGTGTCTAGCTTTCAAACACTCGTAGGTGTAGTCTAGTAAATTTCTTACATATGACGTGGCTTAAATATGCAACACTTTCTTGTCAGCATAACACAGAACCTAGAAGAGAACAGACCCATTTTGCCAGATACTGGCATAATGTCGATTACTTTGTGGAGGTCTATCCATTGTACTCCCAGATTAACGCACAGCTAACAAAATTCTTATCTGATGAAATGAAAATATAAAATTAAATTAGAGGTCATGACTTTAATTTATTTCCTTTTTAGATTTGTTATTCTGATTATATAAACTCGGAAGAGTGACTTGCCCTCGAGAAGACAGAAAGCCGTGAGTGATTTCCACTGCGGCAGAAGCTATTTGTAGTATAGCCATAACCACTGTCTGTTTAGAATCAGTGGTGGTCAGGACTATTTAGGGTGAAAAGGGGTCAGTTGTTGTCTAGACCATCAGTAGTTGCGGGAATCTAAGTGAAAAAGTGATCGAAAAGCCCAAAGAACTATTGTCGACGAATTGTTTAAGGGAGATTGTATTGTAAAGGCAAAAGTGCATCTTGGTGAGATTGTTGGGGGCGCGGTGGCTCAGTTGGTAGAGGTGCAGGCTGCAAGCCGAGAGGTCCTCGGTTCGAATCCCACCTGAGGCAATCGCGTTGTGTCCTTGGGCAAGACACTTCACCCCGATTGCCTACATGGGGGCACGCTGACGCTGTGTACTGAGGCGTACTGCACGTCGATGGTGCGCATGTCTTCAACCAATCTAACCCTGCCTGTGCTGCGGTGCAGAGTTCAGAGTTACGATGTTGGAGAGCTGACAGCTGCTCGTCGTTGCTCGGTGGTTCTCTCCGGGTACTCCGGCTTCCTCCACCCGTAAAACTATAACGGTCACGATTAGTCATTTTGCATAAGTATTTGACCTTAAAATACCAATAAATAAATAAATTGGTGAGATTGTTGATCAACCTCTCATTACAAGAATCTAATTCAGTTTGGAATTCGACGATCTAATGGGCTGTTCGTTGATCCCCTTTTCGTGATTTATGCGGAGTCTAGCGTTGATGTAATGTGATGTTTCTTCTCACACACAGATACACACATATTCTATAGTTCTCCAGTTATAGAAAAGCCAATCAATAACTTTTGAATTCGTCTTGAAATCATTAAAATATCAACACAGATGATGGAACTACGTGGCACAATAAAAAAGACACTAGGGCTGTGATGAGCCTTCATTGTTGATGGTAATGCCATCAATTAGGTCAAATCAGGTCTCGATTTAGCAATATTTCGTTCGTTGGTCATAGAAAGTTAATTTTGATAGTATTTTTTTTTTATTTAATCGTCGGAAATATTTCAGTTGGTTGGAAAGGCGAAACATAGGTTCGCGTTTTTTGACCAGCTGAAATATTCTAGACGAGTAAATCTGAACAAACGATTAGACGGGTTCCTGACCATAACAGCATCGAATTTCCTACAGAATTAGACTGGTGGCATGGGAGCTTAATTGTTGATGTGGACATTTACGCGTTCTTTGAAAGAAGAATTAACCTGTCTAACTGCACTTCAAGTGAGCGCGAATCCACGCTGCTAACGTGGGGTAATTCGGGATGACGGCAACATTAATGAAGGCAATGAACAGCACCTTAGTGCCGCTCACATTTCGAGCATTGTTCGAATGCAAAGGACATTCTTCTATTTTGAAACAGTGCACGTAATGTTCAGGAGGATGGAATCGAAGGATGTGATTTGTGCCAAGAAAACGCCAGTAGGCACAATGAGAGGATTGACAGCCGAATACTTTATGAACTATTGCATCAAATAGTTTATGCTGTAAATTCTTGAAATAATACTGAGTAATGATTTATTTGTTGTTTATATACATACAAATGTATTATATCTGATGAGCCATAGCCGCTGCCATTTCAAAACTTGAAGACAGTTTCAAGGGATGAACAGGTCCCAAATCAATGGCTATAGTAAGGTTATAAGATACACCATAGTGCCTGGTTTCAGGTGGTATTCTTTGGATATTGCTTTTCGTCCAATGTGAGTCTGAAAATATCACTTGATTAAACAAATTTCCCTAAAAACAAAAACAACATTCCTCCAAAGACCCCCAAATCTGTATACAATTAGGTAAATGTTTTAAAAAGTAATGACATAAAAACAAAGGTTTCCTCCGCTCCAACAACCTGAACTGCGCATGGTTCATTGCAAAATCAGGTTGATTCTAAGAAAGTTTTCCAAGTTTGATTTTGACAATCGCCATTAATGGTCTCAATAGCGAAATTAAAGCACTTTAAATTATTCTCCCACCTTATTTAGTTGAATACAAAGATGATTAATTGTAAACTTTTCCAATTTCATTGTATGAAATGTAACACTTTGAATAGGTTCAGTATTTTGACTATGTTTATGAAATTATGTATTCACCAACAGTTCTTTGTTGTCGCTGGTTTTGAGTCGTTGCTGATGATGAGCTTTTCTTTGTCGACCGACGTACAATACCAGTGTTGTTATTGATGCGAGGGTTAGATTAGCCAGATTAAAGTTTTATTTACCATTTCCCAGTCTATATTTCAATACTCTCTTGAAGCTTAAAGAGACCGATTGCACATTTCTGGTTCTCAGCAAACTTGCAAACTTATTCTGGGTGGTGTCTTTCTACTTCCATCCATTTTGCAATACATCAAAACATTACATATTCGACAATTGAAATTAATTAACTTTAAAGGTAAGGACACTGTAACTCCAATAACGGAAAAGGTTGCGAATAATCGTGCAAAATTGTTCTGCCTTCAACTATGTGAATCCAACTGGCCGTTGTATCAGACCAACTACAAAAGTTGTATTTTCTAGTTATGACTTTAAACTTATTAAAATGAACATTAGCATTTTGTTTTTGTAATTATTTTTCGATTTTTTTAAAGTTTTAACCGCAATCCCTATTTTCTCCCGAATAGTGCTCAGTGACAACCGTTGAGCCAAATGTTATCGCAGCTTAAAATACTAATATAATCCTGCAGTAAAGACTTCTGAACTGGTTGAGTGCTAGAAGCCACTATCGGGGCGTTCAAAAATGAGGATACCAGAGCAAAAGCCAACACTTTCCTTGCTCAAATTTCATATTCAGTCAAGCACAAATAGTATTTTGTTTCTATAAATTTGTTTTATTACAAATTATTGGAGAGTGTCTGTGGGGACTCTCCAATAATTTGCAATAAAACAAGTTTTCAATAACAAATTCAACCCACCAAAAATAATCTAGCCCTCAACCAGTTAATCACTAATGTGAAAAATATCTTGTTATTTCTCTTTCCGATGTTTGTCGTCACATTTTGAAAAACGTTGAAGAAACTGAATTCCCAGTGACGTTTCAACGTCAGGATAATTAAAGTCTCAAAGGGTTAAACCTTTTACCCAAACACTAAGTTTATTCCTCTGCAGATATAACTGTAAGATTCAATATTTTTTCTTCCATATTTTATTTGTAAAGTTATACAATATTCTTTCGGCGAGTGACTATCATTCTTTTAACATCAAATGCCATGGGGAGAAAGCTGTATTGATTTTCACCATATGCAACCAGCTTTTCTTACACGGTTTTAACACTTTACCTGACTGTTGAAACATGTCATAGGCATTCACCAATATCGTCATTTAAATTAAAGTAGTTTCTTAATTTGTGTCTTAAACACATGACTTACAGTACGTAGAGAGTGTATTATCACTAAATCACGCGCGGGGTGGCGATTCCACCCAAGCAATAATTGCAGATTTGTTACAAACCGTAACAAGCATAAGCAAAGTTCCAGCCAATGGACCTCCGTGTTAAACCCGGAGGTCCATTGGCTGAAACATTGCTGGTATTTTTTGTCCATATGGGCAGAATTTGAAAGTGATACTTTGGGTGATACCTCCACTCTACGGGTGATTTTGTTACAATCCACTCTCCACGTACTGTATCACCGCCCATTGGAACGGCTCCACCAGCTCGTTCCAATGAGAGGTCATAAGGTATGCTTTTGAGAAACAAATGAAAAGTGCAAGTTTTTTAAGTGGGTTTTGTTCGAGTGTTGTCTAATTTTCGTGGTGATGGAAGGGTTAGTGATGTATTTTGATCAGAATAATCTACTGAACGGCTGTTCACACTATTATGAAAATCGTTCAAAACGGAAAAAAACACGAGATTTATTCATTGACGAAAGCTTTGTTAATATAACGCGCCGCATAGCATCACGTACTGGTATTATAATGAGGATTCTCTAGGAGTCCGAACAACGGGTCGAAACCGAGGATTGACTTGGTAATCCGAGCCAAATAAATAGTTATCGGGTCAATTGGGTAATTCTACGAAGTAAACGAGGATTTGGGGAAAATCTGAACCAGAAAACTACTCCTTTTGAATCGAAGCACCATACTACATTCATATCAGACCAATGTGAACTAAACTGTTGATAAAGAATAAATCATTCAGGTGACAAGGATTTAAAATTGAATTTTGACACTAGAATATCAGTGGCAGTGTATGTGCCTTTACTCTATTGTAGACGCCAAAGAATCACCTGTAAGTACAAATCACTCACTTAACCCATTACCTAATATAATTAGTAGAAGACACTTGCAAATTCATTTATTGAATACCCAAACATATTCATTATTTGCCCTAAAATGTAGTTTATTGCACGCCTGTCCTACGAAATCCTCATCTACAGCAACACCAAACCATGGGAAAAATGAAAAACCGTTCCGCACATATGTGCCGAACAGAAATCGTTGAAGTACTAGTTTTATAAAGAAGCGAAATTTCACTGGAATTTTCTACAAATCGTGCACCGCAATTACAATCTGAATCGCTGGCGATACCTAAATATCGTTCCCTGAGTTCCACTGTATTCTATGTGTCAGTAAGATATCCTCGCAGGGACGTGGAGACAGAGGGGGTGTCCCTCCCCCCCCCCCCCCCCCCAATCCTGGAAAAAATTTCCTGTACTTGGAAATTCGGAGTGCAAGTCATGAATAGTTGAAAATTCCATCTATCTGGATTTTAGAGCTTCTTTTGTGATGCTGATGTCTCCTTTACTGTTTACATCTACAGAGTACGCAAAATCGAGCTTCATAAGTATACATTATGTCAATCGGTACGAGGTTTCTAGAGTACGTTATTTATCGTGATAAAAAAAATTCTCGAAATGCACTTCAAGAAAATCACATCATGTAAAATCGTTATCTTGAGTTAATTCCATCATTCACAGTTACCAAATGATGAAACATTGAAAATTGATCATTCCTGCATAAGATCTGATTTAATGTTAGGACAGTGTGAATTGCTCAAAAGTTCTCAGCTTGAGTATTTGTTTAGCACATATTCAATTCCCAGAATAATACAAAATAATAATAACCTGATACTTCTATCATAAATGTGTTGGCATTTCAGTTACTAGAATCAGTTTTTTTCCCCTTTCATGGCTTCATTTTCAATATGTTTCTCGGTCGTGAATTTCCAACTTGGTGGAGGGACCGGTGGGGGTGGGCCCTCCAGGTCCCTACCTCTAGTTGGAAATTCACTACCCTAAACCCCCTTGCCAATCGGAAACCTCAAGCCACATCCCTATTTCTACGCACTGGACGAGAATGAGATTTAAGAGTTTATTCCATCAACCAGCCCAATTAACTTCGTCAAAAACCAATAGGAATGGGTGCGTGAATTACCGTTACTAGGCACTACAGCGAGGCACGGGGCTAGAAACAACTCATCGCCGACATTGTTTTGAAACTTTAAAACTGTTTACCCAACACAGACGATATCAAAATTTATTATTTTAAATATAATTTTTTCAAATTGTTCAAAAATTTTCACCAAAACCATATCATGTGACCCCTCGTTGGAACGAGCTCGACGAGCTCGTTCCAAGGAGGGGTCACATGTTATGGTTTTGTTGAAATGTTTTTAAAAATAATATTTTTTCAACTACTGAATTTGCATATTACGCGGGCGGATGCGGGAGATTCGTTGGGTAAAGGGTTAAATCTGCTCGCAACTTAGGCTCTCTGAATTACGATGTTTCTCTCAAAATATCAAGCAAAAGGTTCGAAACCGAATAGAATCTCGAATCAAATCCACTTTTCAATTGTTACGATACCAGGTTAACTGCTGCTGTCTATCGTCCTTGTGAACCCAATATCAATAGCCATACTACACTATTAGAAAATTGACAAGTATCATACAGATAGATGATCGAAGAAAAAGCCATTTATTGTCCTTTGAATGCATCAACGCGCCATCTACAATGCCATTTTAGTGCTATGCTATATAGCGCAAGAGGTAGATCTGTCACCAGATGGGAGTGGGTAACGCCTGTCGGTCTCGACGTCATATCTCCGGTATTTGAGGTCTGATTTTCAAAATGTAACTTGTTATTCGGGACCATGGGTACTAAACGTTCCATTGATTTCAACTTTATACTGGGATTTCATTTTCACGTTTTCCGACCTTCGATCTCCAATAACGCGATAGCTTTCAAACTTTTCCGACAATTTGGATGACACCGCACAATGCTTGAGCTAATGTATACTTCTTGACCTTCTGTGTTCTTATTATAGTGTAACGTTTTGTAGGTTTGGAAGTAGGACTGTCACCAGACGGGTGGGGTTTACGCCCGTTGTTATTGACATATTATCTCCGGTATTTAACGTTTGATTTTCATTCTGTTCAACTTGTTATTCGGGACCATGCGTACAAAACGTTCCCTTGATTTCAACTTATTGCAGTGAAATTCAATTTTCACACCTTCGATCGTCAATAACGTCATAACACTAACATTTTTACTGCAATTGGGATGAAACTGCCCAATGTTTGAGCTAATGTATTCATCTAATGTATTCCTCGTGACGTCTGAGTTAATATACTACTCAAAGTTTGCTAAGCACCACATATTTGACACATCATTGTGAAATTTTCTTGTAAACACATTTGCGATATTTTTGGTGGATATGATTGAGGAATGTATTGAGATGGTCCCCAGTGTTTACATTAGCTCCCTTGACAGGTAGACTTTTCGTGACAGTCATGGAAAGCATGTACCCCTTGATTTTCATGATGTTTTCGTGTACTGTCGACATGTACATGACATGTGTAGGGTATTCAATCTTCATTTCAACACAAACCCTTGTGATTTAATGATTGAATAAGGCGAATGAAAATGTAAGAAGACATTTGTCTGAAGCAGAAATGTGGCGGGCTGCAGGGATGGGGGAACAAGGGGCTACCCATCGTCACGTCAGGTTGGTGAAGCCATTGGTGTGCACCATACGGTGATCAGGAGAGCCTGGACACGATTTCAGCAGTATGGCACACCAATCAGACGACATGGTGGTGGCAGAGACAGGGCAATATCTGCAGCTGAAGACCGATTTTGATCATTCAGGCCCGTAGGAACCGCTTTGACACAGCAACCCAGCTTCGCAGTGACCTTCAGAATGCATCCGGGATCACGTTTGATGGACCAGAGAAGATTGGTGACCTATCCTTTTTACAGATGAATCAAGGTACTGCCTAGACAACACAGATAGGCGTTCTAAGGTATGGAGAAGACCAGAAGAGCGATTTCATGCACCCAACATTGCTGAGCATGATCGCTATGGTGGTGGGTCAATAATGGCCTGGGCCGGCATCAGCTGGGGTGGACGTACATAGCTCTGTGACCTTGGCCGTGGTACATTGACTGCACAACGGTATATTGTTGAGATCCTGGATGCCCATGTCAGATTGTATGCAGTTGCAGTGGGTGATAGATTCATTCTGATGGAAGATAATGCCCGTCCTCATGTTGCCCATGCTGTCCGGGAGTACCGACAGAGGGGGGGGGGGGGGATTGAGCGTATGGAGTGGCAGCAATTGAGTTGCAGCTTGCAATTTCAGTCCGTCCAGTCCAACTAAGAAGTGTCCAGGAGATTGGTGCCATGCTGGTCAAAGAATGGAACAGCATCCCACAAAGGACCATCTGGAACCTGATTGGGGGCATGAGAAGGCGTTGTCAAGCTGTAATTAACAAAATGGGTCTCATAATCGATATTGAACCCATATCAGTTCGCTCCGTCAACTTTTTGGCAAATTTGAAAAATTTCCTCTTTTACCAATAATATCCATTTTCCATGGTTATCGTATTCAAAAGCTAAAAAATAATGTCAAACACAAACAAAATCTTAAATTCTGTGCTTAAATCATCAAAGATATTATTAAATAAAAAGTATATACACTTTTCATAACAATATTTCAACTAAAACGGAAAACAGGTAGTTGGATATACTTGGTGCTTAGCAAACTTTGAGTAGTATATTATAGTTCTATGTTTGTAGTTTTGGGAGTAGGACTGAAACTAGTTGGGAGGGTAACGCTTCTGGGTATTTACGTCATATCTCCGGTATCTGATTTTCAAAAAATTCAACTTATTTGGGACCATGAGTACTAACAGTTCTCTTGATTTCAGCATAATGCACTGATGTTTAGTTTTGACATTTTCCATCCTCGATCGCCAATGACGTCATAGCGTTAACAATTTTCCGACAACTTTGATGGAACTGCACACTGCACAAGTTTAACCCTTTACCCAACGCAGACGAGATAAAAAATTATTATTTTAAATATAATTTTTTCAAATTTTTCAAAAACTTTTAACAAAACCATATCATGTGACCCCTCGTTGGAACGAGCTAGACGACCTCGTTCCAACGAGGGGTCACATGATATGGTTTTGTTGAAATTGTTTGATGAATAATATTTTTTCAACTGCTGAATTTGCAGATTTCGCGGGCGGATGGGGCTGATTCTTTGGGTAAAGGGTTAACTATCCCTTTTTTGCACGCCTATGCTTTTATTTTCATATTTTACACGTGTTTTGTGCAAAAACCGAGGCGAACAATAAATTTATTTGTATTGTCCTTGAACAACACGGATCACGTGCGCGGGCTATTTAATTAGATCTTTGTTTACATTTGGGTTATTTTTGGCAATAATTTGTGTTTTTAATATTTTTTTTAGTAAACTGTAGGCGTGCAATGAATACAGAACAGCATATGCGTTGGAATTTTTTTCAGTAAACTGTAGGCGTGCAATAAATACAGAACAGCATTCGCATTCGAAAGGTAATGTTTTACCACACTCGGGCGAAGGCTTCGAGTTCAATATTTTCGCTCCGCCAAAATCGACCTCGTGCGATAAAAAATGGCAGTTCGAACGCGAATGCCGATCAGTCTATTTCCAGTCTGTGATATCTTGCAGTGCAACGTTATTTAGTCTGGGGCGTAGAATTTCTACCAGTGGGGTGGTGGTCAAAAATTGTATGACGTTAAAACGTTGAAAATGATGTTAATTGAAAAGTCCAACAACATGTATATTTTTATTTATGAGCTCTGCGGCATATTAAAATTTCATGAAAATCGCACGAAATTAAATTTTGTCTAACGTTACTTTGAAAAGATTGATCAGAAAAATCGGCCACAATTTGGAGAATTTCCCAGGTCGGTACCAAATGTTTAGATATGTTGCTTTGTTGGAGATGGGATATCCTAAGTTTGCAGGGTGGTGGCTTGATACAGGCATTAATATTAAAAGCTGAAAGAAAAGATCAATATTGGACGCTGTGTTGGATTTACATGCAGGTACGAACTATAAAATCTGGTAGCAGAGTTGTAACGGAGAGTATGTTTGCCAAATGTCAAGCGGATCGGGTCAATAATGAACTCTACAGCGTGCTCAGGCTAACGATCGCAATAAGTCACCAACTTCGTTGGATGACGAAACACTTTCAAAATGCCACGATGACACTTAGAAGTTAGAAGTGTGTGCAGTTGGCGTCGCACGGTAACGACTTGAAATTATACTACTCACATCTTGCTAAGGATCACTCCTGTCTGTCTACATATTTGAAATATAAAAGGTCAAAGATGTATAGTTTTGTGTTTTTAGCTGCGACTAGCAGCTCTATAAGTGGCAATGTCGATCTGTCGGTCTGTCTGTCGGTCGGTCTGTCTGTGACCAACGAGTTTGTCTGTGACCAACGAGTTTCAAAACTCAATAACTTTTGAAATACTTGATGGAATGACTTCATATTTGGCATATAAGTGTATCTTATTGATGTCTAGCCACTGTTCAATGCATGTGTTGTTCCAAATATTTTTCTTGGAATTTATGGCCCTTGATGAACTTAGAATTTTGTGAGATTGCACCACCCGTCGCAGCTACGGCGTCGATGTCGCGATTTTTTTTATTTGTTTGTTAAGTTTAGCGGCACTTTCAACAGTTTGCATCATATCATGACGGACAATTGTACGGGTGGAGGAGTCGGTGTACCAGGGGAGAACCACTGAGCAATGGTGAGTAACTATCGGACTGTCTATTTTACCACCCTGACACAAACAGTTAGCACTGCTTGAAGGTAAGTTTTACGTTGACATGTTGTTCACCTATGGTCGACTCTCTGTATCCCCACGGTTCATTTGCCTTCAACTAATGCTAACCCTGCGCGTGCGAGGCTTATAAATTAGATAGTGCAACAGTTACTCAGCATTGTGGAATGCCTCCCTATGGGAACTCTAGCTTCCTCTGCCCGTACATTTGTACAATATGATATGACCCATACTGTTAAAAGTTTCATTGTTCCACAATAAATAAACAAACAAATGAATTGAATTATGTGCCGCTTCATTTGAGTATGAATATGGGAGGGCGTGTTAGGTTTTATATGAAGTGCGTAGCACCTAACACGCCCTCCACATTCATACACCGATGAAACGACAGACAAATCGTTTCAGTTGTTAGTTATTTATTTATTATTTTTTTGGTGTTTAAGGTCACATACTTATGCACAATGGCTAATCGTGCCCGTGATCGTTTCTCGGGTGGAGGAAGCCGGAGTACCCGGACAGAACCACCGAGCATCGACGAGCAACTGTCAGCCCCTCAACATTCTAACTCCGTTCAAGCTCCACTCCAGCAGGGTTACAGAGGTTGAAGACATGTGCACCATCGACGTGCAGTGGGCCTTTGTACACGGCGTCGTCGTGCTCCCATGTAGGCAACCGGGAAAATGTACATTGCCCAAGGACATAACGCGGGTCGTCCCGGACGGGGATCGAACTCGGCACCTCTAGCATAGAAGTCCAACAGTCTTCCACTGAGCCACCGCACTCCCTGGAATACCAACTGACGTTACCAGACAATAACGTTACTAATTCACATCTCTTCCAATCCACAGATCTAAGTTACACAGTTTCGCATAAACTTGTTGTTACAGTGTGGAAATATTAATGGTATGGGTAACAGAAAGAACTCTGAGAATCAGCAACAATATCTATGAATTTAATTATTCTGAAATTTAATTAAAAAACTATACATATATAAAAAATGATACAAAGATCTTTTACACTAATTGGTTTACAGAAAATAAAAACAGTGGCACTTATCAATTATTTAATTAGTCCAAAATACATTTGGACAGAATCCAGTAATCCAGTGGTGACGAATCTTGTGAAAAGATTTTCCAGCTGGTAGTATTAAGTCCCAGAATATGTCTTCAGAAACATTGTCCCGTAGATTCGTAATAAAACGTTCACTTACAAATTTCAGCACTCTCCAACGAAATATAATAAAATGCTCAGCAAAATTCAAATGGAGTAAAAATCCAATAAATATTAGCGCCACAGGTAATTTCCAAATAATCCAGTAGAATATTTATTTTAAGAAAAATATATTCTGTTTCACAGAAAGTTTAAATTCTCTTTTACAAGATGAAAAAATTCTCTTCAAAATTCTCTTTTGGAATCACTTTTCCAAATTCACAAAGAAGCACTGCTTCTATAATATAATGCTCTGTTCTGCAACTATAATAATCTCCAATGTAAACAACTGCTCTGTCTATCTGAAATAAGTTTATCTGAAAAGAGTTTTTTTCTGAAATGGGTCCCTGAATTCTGTTGACAAGGGTTTGAATAGTTCTCTGATAGAATGTCACAGAAGATTAAGTTTCTCCAAAGTTCTCTTTTCTATCAGTTTCCATGTAATTCTGTGTTAAATGATGTAAACAAGGATGACCCAATTAAACAATTAAACAATCAGCAGCTATGTGCACAGTGATCTAAAATAGATTCTGGATAAACATGTTGACACATGAAGATACACTCAAAGGTCACTTAGTGCAAATGAGTCAGACCAGCTAGAAGCTACTTTGTTGTAAAAATAAAACATACCTTCAGACAAATATCATTTAAGTAGAATTATCAACTAAGGACATGTCAATCTTGATATAAGATGGGGCTATGACACTTGTGTTTCAATTTTTCAATACGAATGTTATGTTGGATACCCATAATAATGTCCAGTGTTTCAGAATTGAAATGAATTATGTGCCGCTTCATTGGAGTATGAATATGGGAGGGCGTGTTAGGTTTTATATGAAGTGCGTAGAACACCTAATACGCCCTCCACATTCATACACAGATGAAACGACAGATAATTCGTTTCAATTGTTATTTATTTATTTATTGGTGTTTAAGGTCACATATTTGTGCACAATGGCTAATTGTGACCATGACAGTTTTATGGGTGGAGGAAGTCGGAGTACCCAGAGAGAACCACCGAGCATCGACGAGCAACTGTTAGCTCCTCAACATTCTAACTCTGTTCAAGCTCCGCTCAAGCAGGGTTACAGCGGTTGAAGACAAGTGTACCATCGACGTGCAGTACGCCTTAGTACACGGCGTCATCGTGCCCCCATGTAGGCAACCGGGATAAAGTGCAGTGCCCAAGGACACAACAAGGGTCGTCCCGGACGGGGATCGAACTCTGGACCTCTAGGATAGAAGTCCAACAGTCAACCAATAAGGTTTCAATTGAAATTGAACCCAGAGTGTTTTCTTGTATAATAATATACCATTACGCGGTCGAATTGTCTGTCATTTATATCATCACAGTCATAGCAACGTTTTTGCACACAACAGTTTTATTATTTAGAAGACAGGCGAATACCCGTGGTCTCGAATACTGATAAAAACTAGAGCGAACAGCCCATGTGAATACTAATTAACTGTCCACCTCAAGTAATTACAGTCTAATTCGTCCATTGGGTATGCTTATAACTTTTTATTTAACAAATGGGCGGGACAAACCAAAAACGTTCATGCAAGAGGAAAAGTATTCATTTTTCAATTATTCGACGAATTATGAAAAACTCATATCCACCAATCGTATTCAAGAAAATCGGATATCATTTAAAGGATATAAATTATAATTGTCTCCCGCTTTTTGAAAAAGACGGGAGATGTTAAATTCGGGGTGTCCTTCCGTGTTTTTCGTTTCCAGACTCTAACTTACCTTACAGTGACCGGATTTCGATGAAATTTGGGTAGTAGATCATTTTCATCAATTGTGGGTCCAAGTTCGAATATGGACAGTTTCCGCGCATATTTAATTAGGTTGCTGAAATTTGATTGGCTGACGGTTTCCAGACTCTAACATTCCTTAAAATCAACCGATTTCGATGAAATTTCATATATGGATTACTTTTATCAATACCTAGGTTAAGTTTGAATGTGGGATATTTTGTCGGTCTAAGTTCGAACATGAGCATTTTCCGCGCATATTTAATTAGGTTGCTTAAATTTGATTGGCTGACGGTTTCCAGACTCTAACTTTCCTTAGAGTCAACCGATTTCAATGAAACTTCATATATGGATTAGTTTTATCAATACCTAGGTCAAGTTTGAATGTGGGATATTTTGTACTGAAAATCTGTCCGTCTGCCTGTCCGTCTGCCCCGTGCGTCAACGCACCTCGGACTAAAAGCCGTATTTATGAACCGATCTTCACGAAACTTCTTGGGTATATTTGTTATCATTGTGAGACCAGAATATGTATTTTGGGGTTTGGTCCAAAATTGAAGATGGCCGCCAGTGGCCATTTTGTTCCGAAATTGGGTGTAATCAGTTTTTTGTACAGAACTTCTATATGAAAGTTCGGATTTGAATAAATGTTTGTATGAACGTTTAGTAACATGCAATACACCACATATAATACGGGTTTTGTACTCGTGCAAAAATTATGCAAATTAGGGAAACTTTGAGTTATTCAGTGCTATAACTAATACACAGTAAGTGCACACCTTCCGTGTTTTTCGTTTCCGGACTCTAACTTTCCTTACAGTCAGTCGATTTCGATGAAATTTGGGTAGTAGATCACTCACTTCCATCAATTGTGGGTCTAAGTTCGAACATGAGCATGTTCCGCGCATATTTAATTAGGTTGCTTAAATTTGATTGGCTGATGGTTTCCAGACTCTAACTTTCCTTAGAGTCAACCGATTTCAATGAAATTTCATATATGGATTACTTTTATCAATACCTAGGTCAAGTTCGAATGCGAGAAATTTTGTACCGAAAATCTGTCCGTCTGCCTGTCCGTCTTCCCATGCATCAACGCACCTCGGACTGAAAGCCGCATTCATGAAACGATCTTTACGAAACTTCTTGTGTATCTTTGTTATCATTGTGTGACCAGAATATGTCTTCATCATTACTTCTTTTGCAACTCTACAAAGTCAGACTCTCCCAGTACCATATACAGACCACCATATTATCTCGACATCTCTTATTAAGGTTTCATTAACTTCCAATCAAAAGCTTTACAGGTTGGTTAACATTTCACATCAGTTTAATGTAATATGTCTTATCATACAGTCTTAATTTTTAGTGATTCTCACAGTAATACTCCACATCACTTTACTTGCTTTGACAGTGACCTCCGTGAAAATAAATCTGATAACCACTGTCTGAAGCACTGTCTGTTCTGTCTCTTCTAAATAACTTCCACTTGCAACTCAACTATATTCCACTGGGTGCATTAATTCCCCTTGAAACTGCTGCCCAGAATTCACTGAATTTGCTTGTTTCATAAGAGAATGATTCTTCAGTGTATTTGTGTGTGTGGTGGTTGGGATCAATATTTTTAACGTGCAGCTTGACGTTCGAAATAGTGCATTAAATGAGGGCTATTCCACGTGAGGCAGTGCCCGTCGAATCACGTGTTTATCTCGAATCGAAAAAAGCAAAAGGTACGAAACATAATCGAATCTCGAATGGAATCTACACGTTTTCAATTGTCACGATACTACCGCCTACTAGTGCTGTGAATCTCCGTCGTGAACCCAACATTAACAAGCATTGCATTGCAGATGACGACTTGGTGCACTTCACGGACGATATATTGTGCAGATGAACCGTAACGCAATATCCACTATCTCTTTAAATGTCACTTTTATGTATTTTGTTCTATCCACAGTTAAAACTAGAAGTCCTGTCATGAAATGCGCACAAATAGCACGTCGGTCTGCGCGTTAATCTACGCGTTATGATCACAGTAAAGCTATCAAATTATGTACATATGGCCTGTGTTCAAGCAATGTTTCAGCCAATGGACCTCCGGGTAACCAGGAGGTCCATTAGCAGAAACATTGCCTGTGTTTGCTATGAGTAACCATGGGAACCTGCCGTGCTATGGGTGCCATTCGATATGGCAATTGCGCGCAATTCCTACGCGCAATTAAGCCCAGATAAGCGCACAGTTCGTGGCAGGACTTCTAGTTTTAACTGTAGTTGGACTAGATACGACCAATCTTATTCGTCAGACAACTGCAGGGTTAGTTGTTATCTTCAGAAAGTCGACAAAAAAGAATCGTATGAAATCCAAATCTCTCCGGAATTCGAGTTTTTAAATAATCGAGATAATTTCGAATCGAATCGAATAGTGACAAGATTCGAAATCGAATCGAATCTCGAACTTTCGCCGGATCCTGGGCTGAAAACATTCAAAGGACATGAAAGGCACCACACGCGTTCACGGAGATTAGTGTATTCTTCACTCTGTTAGCATGCGCTTTCACATAGTGTCATCACTAGTTACTCTGACGACCCTAAATGACATGTCAAAATGTTTTATTGGCCAGACGTCTTAACAAGTCCGTTGGTGTAGAACATACACTGCTCTGAAAGTGTCTTGCTTCTTATTCGTTGGACTTTTTTTTCATAATGTGGATAGAAACACACGTGCCAATGATAGGCCAAATGTTAAAATACTACTGCTTCGACGAGATTCGTATCATTAATACAACGACGCCCATCAGCTAATAGAAAACATAAAACAGACGGATGTTTTTATATCCAGTCTAAATATAACCAGTAAAATAAATTTATATCTTCAAAATCTTGACCTATGTCCCATCCTTAAAACGAAGTCGGCACGCTTGTCCCGATGAGACTACATAAACTTCTATCGGGTTGACAAGAATGAAAAATGACACAAAATCGTTATTTTATCCTGTATATCACTTGTAAATTTTAACGGCTTCGATATGCAAAGTGTTACCTGCTAACAGGAAACAGGTGCATATGTTTATGCACACGTATGTTAGAATTGTCCGGATAGAAGAAACGGTGACTTGTGTTAGTGGCGTGTGTTCTGCTTTTCTGTTTAGACACTAATGCATTTTCCACCAACAGTGTAAAACGGAAAGTAAAGAAGTGGTGAAAGGTGTTTTTCAATACATATCGATCAAAGCTTACAAATACTCTCCTGTTTTGAATTTAACACTGCCATCCCACTATATATAATTTTTTGCGTTAAGGACAAATGCTGTCAGTAAAAACACATTGAATAGTAGTCGGAAAGGAAAACTAGTGATAATACGTCCAGCGCATGCTCGAATTTGTTTTTGTTGGTCAATTCCATTTTTTAGCAGCGATTGTCGGCTTGAGGCGTGGTGGTAGTTGGGTATATTTACCAACATTGGGGCGTCCGCTCAGGTGGAGAGGATTATTTATCTCGACTGTAATGTCTCAAATCACGAATGAAATATATTCCAGCCACATCATCAAGGCATGCCTTCGTTGAAGGCATGCCTTGATGATGTAGTTTCAAAATTAATAAATCAGTGTTATAGTCGAAGTGAGGGACATAGAAAGCTTTTTCTCAAAATAAATTTTGAAAGAGGTCGCAAATTCCTGAATTTCTGTTCCTTATCAAAAACGGTTTATTTGTGATAAAAACAGAACACCACAGAAAAGCTGAGGATACAATTGTGTCAGAACGTCTCTTACCTCAAAAAAGCATTTAGAGCCTCTCTCTCTCTCTCTCTCACTCTCTCTCTCTCTCTCTCTCTCTCTCTCTCTCTCTCTCTCTCTCTCTCTCAAAGGACCAGAAAGGTATAGAGTGAGAGAAATGTGGATCTTTCCGTTCGTATTAGTTCTGCAACCATCATTCACCTCACTCCATCACACACATGCTGATTTGTTTTTGTCTTCGATGCCTCCTTTGCTCTCAGTTTGTTAAAGTATCAGATAATTGAAGAACAGTTGATGCGTTCAACACTTGAAGATGGAGGTACACAGTTTTCCAGCAGGGCCTGTTTTAGGCTTAACACGTCCTTACAGCAAACGCTTTTGACGTCACTGGGGGGTGCGGTGGCTCAGTTGGTAGAGGTGCAGGCTGCAAGCCGTGAGGTCCTCGGTTCGAATCCCACCTGCGGCAACCGCGTTGTGTCCTTGGGCAAGACACTTCACCCCCATTGCCCACGTGGGGGCACGGTGACGCTTTGTACTAAGGCGTACTGCACGTCGATGGTGCACCTGTCTTGAACCAATGCTAACCCTGCTTGTGTGGAGTTGGTATGTTGGGGAGCTGACAGTTGCTCGCCATTGCTCGGTGGTTCTCTCCGGGTACTCCGGCTTCCTCCACCCGTAAAACTGTCACGGTCATGGTTAGCCATTGTGCAGAAATATGTGACCTTAAACACCAATAAATAAATAAATAATTTTGCCGTCACACGTATCTTTACGAACTCTGCTCAATCCGCACACTTAATTTGCTGACAATGGGCAATGACTGATAAGATGGAGAGAATTGTGTATTGAGGATATCGTGAGACTTGTCGTCTGCTTGTTGAAGGCACATTATATCAACGTGCTTCTACCAGGGCATGTGAGGACAGGTTTGATGAACCATCGCCTTGTTTTGATATGCGAGAGAAAAAGCCGAGATTGTCTTCTTTGACAAACTTTTCTGTCTACCTGAAACATACTGCACTCGGAACACAAAAGCCGTTACTTTCACTGCCAGATCTCCACACACTTACCCAAGTGGGTGATGTTCTGAATAAAATACAGCGAAATCGAGACCAAATCGACAATTCAGTGGTCAGCCAATTATTATACTTTGGCCGGCCGCTGATTTATCGCGGTTCTCAGGTGAGAGGGCCTTGACTGACACTGTGTTCCCAAATGCCTCCCTCACCTACGCCTCTCCTTCAAACACCCGGAAACGTACTATTTGATAACATGCTGTACCCTCTCCTTCCCAGTCTCTCCAATAATCATACTAACCATCTTCGTTGTGTTACCCATTACTCACAAATCGTTCGTTCTTCCAGCCCACATCTACATTACACTCCCAGTGAATCTTATTCTGTTAGTCATAATTTGGACATTCTAAAATATACAAACAAAGACACAGGAAAATAGTATCTACGAGCCAATGTTCTAGAATTTCATTTTTGATCAGACGCTGGGGTTGGGGGCTACAGAAAATTTTGTCCCACTCACGATTCGGTCGAAATTCTCCTTTAGCCTTTGTAATGATCAGGCGGCCAATCGATGCCTGTGGTGTGACTTTTAGAAAGTTAGCAGCATAACGATAGACGATTTAGTTTAAACAATATTTATTCAATAAGTATGCTATATGTTACAATATTGAACACCAATAAAAGTGACAATACATATAGAGAACACGAAGAATATAACATATACTAACAAAAAAAAACATATTATTATGTAATGGGGGATCTGACAGAAAGCTGGGAGCTTATGTTAGTCATCTCTCGGGGTCATTCGGAAATTTACACAAAAAGGTATAAATATAATATAGTAGATTGACTCATATATCGCCGCCTGGAACCCATGGACTGTGGTCTGTCGCCAGCTTGATCATCAGCCACGTGCCAAGCCGGGGCACCGCATCCATACACACAGCGAGAGCTGCCTGTAGGCCCTAAGAATGTAGACCTGAGAGCAAATAGACGATTTGTTAACTGGTTGAGTGCTGGATGCCCATATTTGGGCTTTATTCCGAAGTGGAGGAACACAGCTTGAAGGCTCATATTCTGTACATGTGCTTAGTATTATCATTGAAGTGATATTATTTAGTTTGTAAGAGATTACCTTGTTACAATTTATGGGAGAGTGCCCAAAGGCACTCTCCCATAAATTGTAACAAGGCAAAGACATCTGCACAAGATTTGATGGCCAAAAATAATTGAGCACTCCACCAGTTAAACTTTACTTTACACCTATGGTGTGGTTGGGATGTAACCATAGAACATTATCCCTTTGAACCCGAGGCCGCTTTTAGGGTTCAGGAATATGATACGTCATAATTTCGTAGGATGGCTGCTAAGTGAAGGTGTGGGGTAGACACCTCAATATTGGATCTACCTCCAAACGATTTATTTATTTATTTATTTATTTATTTATTTATTTATTTATTTATTTATTGGTGCTTGAGGTCACATACTTATGCAGAATGGCTAATGGTCACCGTGACAGTTTTACGGGTGGGGGAAGCCGGAGTACCCGAAGAGAACCACCGAGCATCGACGAGCAGCTGCCAGCTCCTCAACATTCTAACTCTGTTCAACCTCCGGTCAAGCAGGGTTACAGCGGTTGAAGACATGTGCACCATCGACGTTCAGTGCGCCTTAATACACGGCGCCATCGTGTCCCCATGTAGGCAACCGGGATAAAGTGCCTTGCCCAAGGACACAACGCGGGTCACCCCGGGCGGGGATCGAACTCGGGACCTCTAGCATAGAAGTCCAACAGTCTACCACCGTGCTCTTTCCCAAATAATGAAGATGGACTCTTGCAGTTGCCGCCGTTGAACTGACATGGAAGATACTACTAGGGTTCAAAGGGTTAAGCAAAAATAGTAGATATCGCGATTATTTTCGAAATATAGCTTGTGTCTGGGTAAAGTTTTAGAAAATGAGCAGCCGTTAATATTACTCCCAGGAGTATTGCAACTTCGCGCGACTAAAGGAAGAAAAGAAAATGAATGGTCGATCAAAAAAGACGTAAAGATAAAATTAACACAATGTTGCAATTTAGAACAATTTTCATCATTCATCCCAAATCAAAGTAAGGCTATCGTATTTTCTTTTCGAAATTTCAATACGTTCTGCAGAAAGGGCGCCCATAAATCTGACTGAAAACAATTACCACCAGACACCTTCATAACGCACACGGACCTTCCTTGTCAATGTTTCAGACTTATAATTACTCAAACGTCGCGTAAATTGACCTTCCTTTAAGTTATAAGTCTTAAATTCACAAAAACATAGAATTTGAGAGCCTGTTACATTGGGAAGTGATTCTTCGAATCTGTCCTCTCATCCCCTCGTGGGAGTATGTTGGCACAATGTTTCGTCAGCCTCTTCTACATTAAGTTCTGGTTTCGCGTGGGAACTATTGATAAGTTAAAAGGTTGCTGGCTTTCTCTGTGTGCTGTGGCTTTTTCACGGGCGTTGTAGGACACCCATGTGCACTATCAGTAGTTGGTCTCAAAATGGACCGCAAAAAAGCTAAGTAGATTTATAAGACTGAACACATGGGCGCGGTGGCGTTGCGGTAACCGGTTCTCGTCAGACCACCGAAGTTAAGCAATGTCGAGCCCGATTAGTCCTTAGATGGGTGACCGTCTGAGCGATCGAATCGGACTCCCGCTTTGTGTCCGAGCGATCGATTCGGACTCTCTCGTTGTTTCCTTGGGCAAGGCACTTAACCTCGATTGTCTACATGGGGGCACGATGACGCGTGTACTGGTGCGTACTGCACGTCGACGGTGCGCATGCCTTCAACCAGTCTAATCCTGCATGTGCTGCAGTGCGGAGTTACGATTTTGGGGAGCTGGCAGCTGCTCGTCGTTGCTCGGTGGTTCTCTTTGGGTACTCCGGCTTCCTTCACCTGTAAAACTGTCACCGATACGATGTAACCTTGGCTTTTAAAGAGTCGTTAAACCTTAATAAATAAATAAATAAATAAATAAATAAATAAATAAATAAATAAATAAATAAATAAATAATACTGAACAAGATGAGGGTAGAGTATGGTGGATTGAAATCAACGACTCGAAGTGGAGTGTTTCGTGCATTTCACGTGCGCCGAAGGCGCGCGTGAAATACAACGAAATCTCCGCCAAGGGTTGTTTCCTATCCCACGTACCATACCGGAGTTGTGTTGTGTATTTGTACCACGACGAAACTTGAAATTAAGTGAATGAAGCTGAACTTATTATATTTTTAAGAAAAATATCACCATCGGTAGTTTGATATCTTTCTTACTTGACACCGTTTAGTGTCGAAGAATTTCATTCACGTCATAACATCACTCAGACACGTACCGTCCAATCAGACGCGTTCTTGCATAATGTTCTCATGCGTAATCCGGATTCAACGCGCAGTGTCCCCAGTACATGTCCCAATATCTGTATTATATCGCGTAACGTTGCACACACACACAGTCATCGCGGTATAACAAACGGGAGCTCCAGAATCAAGATTATTGACCAATTTCATAGGATCAGACTACCCCAACCTCTGGCAACGCTCTCTTCCCCATCTGCGATTGGCAACACATCGCTTGGTCTGATTCACAAATATCAAGAATGCATAACAAGTTGGCAACTGGTCGTGTCTAGCCAATGCGAATATTTTTTTCTGGACTTTAACAACACTTTCGACATCCAGGTCACATTGTATCAAAAACGTGAATACTGCCAGGGTTACTGCGATTAAAATATTTTTTTGATACTGTATAATTTTCGCGTCCGACTGGACGGGACAATTATGCCCTGTTTTACCGGATACTTCTGGCTAATTTCACACTAGCTCAAATCTGTCGAGGTCAAAGGTTTTAGACACCCTGAATAGTATTGTGCCAAACAAAGTGCTTTGGTTCCAAATTCCGCAAATGATGTGTGAAGAATATTTCATCAGATCTTGGACAAGAATATGAAGAAATACATTTTTCCACTTTTTGCTTCTTAATACATTTATCGTGTGATATCTTCTTATAAGGAAAACTGTGATGCAGGGCATGTAGCACTCACGGGGCAGCCGACATTCTCGAATCCCTCCCCCAAGTCAATCCCCAGAGAACATATTTCAAACATCGAGCATGAAAAGCTGTTTCGTGTTCAAGGCGCCGCCAGTGAAATATGATAGACGATTGGGGCTGAATTATGGAGATATTCTGGTAAGTCGATTCTGACCTGATCCAGCAACACGTGTTTCAGCTCTGTCTGAAAAATTGTTACCCCCATCCCCCCGATCGGGCATTTTTATCCTTTCGTGGTTCCAAAGTCGGGAAAGCCTTTGTCCACCCACACGCTTAAAACAGTTTTGTTATATTCAGTGTCGAAACACTTCGTATTCAAAACGACACAATTTTCACTTCTTACATAATTCTGTCATTAATTTGTGCTTTAAAGTCGTCCGTTGTGATAATACACGTATGAGAAAAATCGATCTTTATTGACAATTGAACTTGTGAAGCCGATGTTGTTCTTCAGTGTGGCCTGTGTCGACTGTACTTCTGTTTGGTTTTCGTTATACCTGAACTTAAATATTTTGACATTTTACTGACTTTTTCCTTCCGGTCTATGTATAATAACATATTTTTTTTTCTATTTTATTTCTATTTTATTTTCAGACCAAAGAAAATGAGGAAATACGTGGGAGGGTGTCTATATTTTTAAGAATAAATTGATAGAACCATAGGAGACGATCGTCCGACAGAAGCGAATGATTATTCTACGAAAATAAATAAGTTTAGCTTGTTGGCAGTGGATATGATAGTTTCCAGGGGATTGGTGGAAAAAGTTTATAAACATCATTCCAGGTTATTAGCGCGATATGTAATGTGCAGTAATCTATTTCACTATTAACAGTGGAGAGTTTAATATATATATTTATATATAACGTATGCTGACGCATAAACGAACAACGATAGAAATACAGATTATAATAGAAATCAGGAGGTGTATATTTCATAATTTAATTTCATGGACATGGAGATGGACGGTGTTCACGACCCGTTACATAACAATGTTAATGATGAGAAACACAAACACGTGGATTCTGATCAGGATTCTTTATTACTGAAAACAAATAAAGTTCGAGGACTTTTGAAAAACTATGCACAAAATTCGTCTATGCATGGAATACCAACGATTGTTGGCGCCAGGTGGTATCGAGGACGAAGGTAAGCCACTTTTATTTTCCTTTTTCTACTTTCTTTACCCTTTACCTAACATCAACGGCAGAAAGCAGACGACACTTGCAAAAAAATTATTGAATAACTAAGTTTTTCATTTTTGTCTCCAAACAAAGGTTATGACTCCTCATTGGAACGGTCTCGACGAGCTCGTTCCAATGAGGGGCCATAACCTATTTTTTGAGACAAAAAATGAAAAGAATAATGAAAATTGGCAATTTTTGAGAATAGCGCTGGCCCGTTTTGGCCGTTACGTTGGGTAAAGGGTTAACGCATCTTAGGGAAGAACGTTTCATTACAGATAGTCGTTTTATCCTTCAATTGTTTTAGCCTTTTTGAAGTTTAATCTTGTTTATTCCCCAAACTACGATGTGTGCAGGTTGTATAAATTATATTAACCCATTCAATATGCAGTATAAAAATACATTTAGCGATAACTGTGTTGAAGAGAATTTCGCAGTTTTTATCACGACTCGTCTAGTAACCTTTGCAGAAAAGATCATGTAATTCTGATGCATGTTGGTCCCACAAGATTTACACATTCTTTTTTGTTAGAGGGTAATATGCGACCAGGGTGTGCTCCTTGCCAGCATAGGTTGACAGTGAAACATTATTTTACATTGTACAGATTTTGATCATGCCAGAGGGCAGTATTTCACTATAGGAT
Source organism: Pictodentalium vernedei (assembly GCA_031216915.1). Classification (NCBI taxonomy): domain Eukaryota; kingdom Metazoa; phylum Mollusca; class Scaphopoda; order Dentaliida; family Dentaliidae; genus Pictodentalium; species Pictodentalium vernedei. The sequence continues at coordinate 93,736,692 of CM062289.1, read as the reverse complement.
CTCTAAGAGATCTTTTTTTTATCATACGAGCCCCCACAGGAATCTCTCATTTCTTAACCCTTTACCCAACGAATCGCCCGCATCCGCCCGTGTAATATCCAAATTCAGCAGTTGAAAAAATATTATTTTTAAAAAAATTTCAACAAAACCATATCATGTGACCCTCGTTGGAACGAGCTCGTCGAGCTCGTTCCAAGAAGGGGTCACATGATATGGTTTTGTTGAAATTTTTTGAAAAATTTAAAAAAATGATATTTATAATAATAAATTTTGGTATCGTCTGCGTTGGGTAAAGGGTTAAAGTAATTAACCTTTTTTAATAAATTTTAAAACTGTTTTTATTCATTTAAACTCGACTCTTCAAGTCTCAATCTCAACAGGTTGATTTATAAGGTGTTCACTTGTCTTGTATCGTCACTCATTACTATTCATACTACCCTGTATTTGCCATTTCTGTTGTACTTATTTCATATTTTTATTCATTCTTTTTTACTTCATAATTGACATGTTTACTTTTTACCGTTCTTTGGCCACGATATACCCTTAGCCTACGGGGTGGAGTTAAGCACGAGTAAATAATAAGAATAAATACTTTTACAGTAGATGAGCGCTAAATACCAGTAAATAAACTGATAGGCAGAGGTGTAACCACGGGTATTGATAAGGTGACCCCCCCCCCACCCCCTTTCCTGCAAAATGTAATCCTTATAGACATGCATGCCGGAAATCTCAAAATGTAATTCTGATAGACATGCATATCTGGACTTGAAAACCTGGTCCATGTACTATCCTTTTTATATTCTGTGGGTCATTTTGATAGACATGCCTTCACTGTCTGGTCACTTCAACTCGAAATAAGTTTGAGGGGGACAAAATATTTTTCTGCCGCCATTGCAGCAGAAATATATTTTGACCCACCCCTCCCCTCCCCCACTGTTACTTTAGCTACGTTGATCCCCTGCAACCAGGGAGGAACAGTGCAAATTTAATCGCACAGCCCTATATGCCCCGGTGTAGTGAAATTATTACTGGGTCTTTTTACAACAACAGAAAATAGATCATCCATTATTTTTTCAGACGACATGACATAAAATGATGCCATTGAGGAACACTTTACTGAAAAAATAAAAATCGTATCGACGCTTTTGGCCAACGGGTGGAGTTTTGTGAGATGAACATCTCCTCTGACAGTTAATCCAATGATGCTTGCAGCACTGAAATGGTTATCCGGATAACCGGTTTGAAACCAGTTATCTACTTTACCGATTTGAAAAACCGTCAATCGGTTATACGAAATATCGATATTAATAATCATTCCACGTTTAAAACGAAGTAAATCTGCCGCTTCTCATTTGTGCTAGATTACACCTAGAAGCCGCGTTGTAAAAATTGAGAAATAATCGATTTTGGCGTTCTTGACTTCGTTAATAATCGGGAATTTCCGTGAGTACTGAGTAATAACAGAACTATTCCGTAGTATGTATACAAACGAACGTTGTCAAGTTCTCGACAACGTTCGTTTGTACACACGCTACGGAATCGTTTCTGAGAATACCGCTTTCCAATTCCGAGCGTTTTGATCCCATATTCGGTGAAATAATGGCCACGGATAACCGCATATTATCCGATTATAGCTCTCGGTTAGTCGGTTGCGAAAATGAGCCAACCGTTTCAGCCCTAGATGCTTGCTTTTTAAAAATATTTTGGGTTAAGAATGTTTTATAGACAGTTAATGATCACAAAAGAAAAACAGGACGTTGAGATGTGTCTCAACTCCAACGAGTTTTGTTCCGTTATTCCTAAACTTAGAAATAATCATCTTGCTAGGTGTTAATATTCACGCAAAGAGCGAAAAACACGTGTTTTTAGATGGAGTTTCTGGGAGGCTGCATGAGGTTTCCAAAATATTTTGAGTTCAAGGTACTGCATTTTCTGAAATATGTGTGAACAATGTCGTTATTTTTGAATGGTAATGAGTTGGAGATGTACCTGTTGATGGGATGACGGTTGGGAAATTAGAATGCCAACAAGTTACAAAACTATCTCCAAAGTGTCGGCCACTGCGCACGGTCTATACAGTACGTGGAGAGAGTATTATTACTAAATCACCCGCAGAGTGGAGATTCCACTCAAGCAGTAATTGCAAATTTATTGCAAGGCATAACAAGCACAAGCAAAGTTTCAGCCAATGGACCTCCGGGTTAAACCCGGAGGTCCATTGGCTGAAACATTGCTTGTGTTTTTAGTCGATATATATAAAATACGAAAGTTATAGTTTGGGTGATAACTCCACTTCGCGGGTGATTTAGTTACAATCCACTCTCCACGTACCGTATATCGTTTTCAATTCCATTTTCATCATATTCACATCTCCATTAGGTTGTCATTCTATTAACTGGAAGAGTGGTAAATTAGTTTGGGCCATCAGAATTTGTTCACATGTCTTTGCCTTGGTAAGATATACTGTTGGCGCTCTCCCATAAATTGTAACAAGGCAAATCCCAACAGACTAAATAATATCACTTCAAAGATAATGTGAAGCACAGACCCATTTATTTTGAACCCTTTAAATTGAAGTATCTGCACTTGAGAATAAAGCCCAAATATGGGCTTCCAGCACTCTACCAGTTAAATACACGATCAAACTGATCCCACAGTGTTGATTGGGATAGGAATACTCGGTTTCGGGACAGACAAAGATAAAGGACAAAAGACAAAGATCCACCCAAGTCTCTTATAATAAAGAGAAAAAGCCTTGATCGCAAGACTTCTGACAAATACACAGCCACACGTTTACGTTTATATTATTGGAGCCACTGGGAAGACGGCCAGACTGGCTATGCTGTCTCCTAGCAGAATGCCATTGTTTCTGTAAACAACTATTGTAAAGAAACAATTCGAGCTGTTAAATTCTGTTGAATACGAATGTACTTACTTATCAATTGTATATTTAACCTGCATTCAATATGCAGAACGACACGCGTGTGTGAATGGGTTAATCGATACGGCACGAGTGCCAGCGCGGAAGGATGGAACGAGAGGCACAAGTGCCATACCGATTAGCCCATTCACATACGCGTATCGTTCTGTGTTTGTTACACGCCATCACGTCTATAAAAACCATTATTAGAAGGATACACAGAAATTCATTTGACGTCTACCAACAAAAAGAATACAATTTATCGCCAACCAATTTTGCGATGGGAGCCCGTGTTACTATTCCGTCCCCGTGAGTTCCAATGTGTTCTATGTGCCTCCTGGCGATTTTCAGCTATCGCTAGCGATTCAAATTGTAATTGCGTTGTACGATTTGTAGAAAATTCCATTGAAATTTCCCTTCTTTTTAAAAATACTCCGTCAGCGATTTCCGTTCCGCAACCATGTGTGGAACAGATTTTCATTTTCCGCATGGATTAGTATTGCTGTAGGTGTGTGTGTGTTTGTGTGTGTGGGGGGGGGTTACATAGAACAGGCGTGTAATAAAATGTTTTACACACCAAGTAAGAGTTGTCATTACATTGTCATTAACCCATGGGCGTGGGAAATGAATCTACCATATTTTATTGTATAAGTGAGCCGGATGGATCAAAGGGCAAGGAACAGGGGTATCAAAAGGGCGCTCAACTCTGGGTATAAGTTAAGACCAGAAGTTTATAACTTGCAGTAACTTGTAAAGCGACACTCACCCCATCGCTTGTAAAGTTTCTTTAATTAGCGATTATCCACAAATTATGTAAAATAAGTTAGAAACGAATACTCTTGGGTTTCGCAGGTTTCGTTCCCGAAAAGTAAAGTATTTTCCATCAGTTCATTTCAGACCAAAACACTCACGCGCAGTTTGTCGTGGCCCACTAGCCTCAAGCCAAGGTTGGCAGCTGCCCCTGATCCCTCAACACCCCCGCTTTTGTTGCCATTGCTATTGTAAACCTAGAGCTCGTACATAACGCGAATGGATAAAAACACTTGAAAACAAATAAACTGAACATTTGGAAATATTCATATTTTTCTTAAAATAATACCTTATGACGCCTCATGGGAGGGAGCTCAGAGAGAACGTTTAAATTGGTGTTCATATGCTAGGATTTTGGGGTACAAATCTAAGAGAAAATTATTGTTTTTTTGTGACGATCGCTGTTCGGTTAGGCCAAAAAAAGAGTTTCGATTTTCGGAGAATTGTTTTTTCAGATCTGAGGGGGGATGATTTTATTTTTTATTTGTTATCAGCCGGAACTATCAATTATATGGAACATAACCATGGGGATCCAGTCTCGGGTATCATTTGTTATATACAGTTCAGCGATCTGAACTTAGCGGCTACCCCCACCACGTTTAGATCACAGGACTAATGTTATACAAAGATACATTTTGTTCATTTTGTCGATATTAAAATGCAAAGCAGGAGACTATAATACCGTACAAACGTAGAACTAACCGACAAAATCTTTCGAATGAGGACGTAAGTCAATGCATGTATACTCATAATTAAAAATATATCCCTTACAGTGTCATTTTCATTCGCAGGCATGCATACACAAACCCGCGTGTTCGTTTCGTTCAATTCGACGACTTCGTATTTTCGGAAACTGTGGAATTGTTTTTATGTTTTACTCAAACTTTTCAACAAAAGTCAATTCTAATGTACATGTATCTGCTGTTTGTTCGTGGTTATTTTACAAGATAAACCATTATTAAAACCAACTCTCCAGTTTATAGATTCACGCTTGTTAGCTCTAGATCCCGTTGAAATCGTTCCAGGAATTTACTTCTTTAATCTTTAAGTTTTCTATTTTCGTGGCACAACGAAAATACAAATAAAATGTACCAACGCGTACGAAACAATCAATGCGGTCAATGGAAATCAAAAGTAATTTTCTTACCTTGTGCCCCCCTACTTTGGGTAACGGGTTAAATAACAACTCTCGAACGGCTGTAGAATAGTTCGCACCAGATTATATGGGGAAGTGTTGATATAATATATCGGCTCTGAATAAACCGAAGCAACTGTTACATTAACATCGAAAACTCGCCACAGATAAATAATATAGCCAGAACTTAAATTAAGAGAAAAGTGGATAAATATACGCTGTTTTCTGTCTTTCTCCGGTCACACCCTTTTAAATGCTGAGATAAATGAGCTCAGTCTCAACAGATTAAAAAAAATATCCTTTTCTCTATCTCCTTGAGGTTGATGTACAACTAAATAATAGTACATTATACTTTCAGATTCTGTATTTTGTCCTTAGACATCAGTCAGACCAGTAGTTTTAACTTGACATGTAGCGGATACCAATAATCTATTTTCCTGGATTCTTGGACTTGCTGGCATCATCACTACGCCAAAACATATCAGAGAATGTATGCAAAGATCAATAATCACGTGACACCCCAAAGTGACATTAACCATTTACCTGCCAGGAAAAACAGACGTCGCTTGCAAACAGAATTCTTGATTAACTATTTTTTCATTTTTTTGTCTCAAAAACATAGGGGTGGCCCCTCATTGGAATGAGCTCGACGAGCTCGTTCCGATGATGGGTCATAAGCTATTTTTTTAGACAAAAAATCAAAAAAATAATTAAAATTAAATATCGATTTTTGTGAATAGCTCAAGCCGGTTTTTACCGTTATGTTGGATAAAGGGTTAAGCACCATATTGTTAACAGAGGCTGGATCAAAAGGCAACTGAAATCGATTGGGATAGACAAGAATTTATTTATTTATTTATTTATTTATTATTTATTTATTTATTTATTTATTTATTTATTTACTGCGGCAATTATACAGACGTGTCTGGACGACTTGAAACTATTTTTTTCAAAGCCATCTTTGCTACACAGTATTGTTCCTGTCAGATATTCTTCATCTTGCCAGAAATTGTTCTTTATAATGAGTCAATTAAATTAATCTATTTTACGGTATCGCTGTTTCGTCGGAATAAAACGTTGTTATCATCAATCAGTTTACATAACATCAAAAACAAAGACTGTGGGTTTTACATTTGAGTAATTTATGCGTCTCGTGGTAAATTATCTTTGTTACATTCATCAGTGGTTGACATTCAACCAGTAGATGTTACAATTTATACGAACTTCCAAACCCTCAATAGGCTGGCGGACGTGTAGTGAACTATATATTATGGATTGCTAAAGGGGGGTAGGATGGCTCAGTCATTGCGGTTTTGGACTTCAAACCGAAAGCTCCACGATTCGATCCCCTCCACGGGTAACTGTGTTGTGTCCTTGGGAAAGCCACTTAATCTCGATTACCCACGTTGGGGCACGGTGGCGTTGTGTACTAAGGCGTACTTCACGTTAACCTTTCACATGTCTTCAACTAATGCTAACCCTACTCGTGCGGAGTTGGTACGTTTGGAAGTCTGATAGTAGGTCGACGATGCACGCTAGTTCTCCTCGGGTACTCCGGCTTTCTCCACCGGTAAAACTGTCCGACACGAGGTGACCCTGTCTGTCGAAAGTGTCGTTACAGCCCCAAAACAAACAAAAAACGTGCTATAGACAAGATAGGCGTTAGGTTTTTTAGAGCAATGTTTTTCTGAACGATACTGTGTCAACGTTTTACGTGTACCTTGGTGAAAGGGTGAGGATTATTTTGAGGGAGGAGGGGGTGGGGTTGTTGAAGAATACCATGGCAGGCATAGTAGACCATATTTGTGAGAAGTCGTGACAAGCAGGAGCGACGAGAAGATAATTTTTGTGAAGGTTGTAAACCCAGTTTGTTCTGACTGCCAAAACTCAAGTTTCGACTGATGACATATTTCACCTGCATCATCAAGGCATGTCTTCTTCGAAGGCATGCCATGATGGTGGAGCTGTAATATCTGGCAGTTACATTATAGGTTAAAAAAAGAAAACTGTTTTGGATGAATCCATGTAGCAGTCTCTTTAATTTATACGTACCGACCTCAAATTGTTCATGCATCAAAAACATCCACAATCAGCCACCGAATTCCGTTTGCATGTCATCGACTGCGTGTATAGCATAAGACCAAGACGAAAATCCAGTCCCGTAAGAAAGTACGTGATTACCAATAGGTATCACAGAACTAAATATTTTCCCATAGGCCACCATTATAACCATCAGGCGAAAACAAATATGATCGCATAACATTGATTTTCGCATTCAAATATCCATGTCAAGTATACCCCTTGAGACAACATTTTCTGACCCGAAAATTGGGGTCATGCAACAAATAAAAAAGAAAAGATTACATGAAGGGAAGTACCGGTCACATGCCCATGTTTTTCAGGGAAAAAAGACACACAACAAAAAGTGAAGTGTATTTTTAAGGTCCAAAAGTCATCAAATCATCCTCTATTTTATCAGGAATATTCAACAATAATGCAAGATGTCAATAGAACGTTTCAAATGTTTATTGAAACAATATATATTCCCAAGGCTGTTTATTTTTAGAGATTGCAACATTTCAAGGCGGGTAACTATTCTAATTCAAATATTTAGTTCAGCGATACCAGCAAGAGCGTATCGATGTCTAAGAATTAAACGATGAAAATGTCCCGGTAAGAAATTTAGTGGTAAGTGGGGACGTGCCACACTCATTACAACCCCCCACCACCACAGTTACGCCCCCGATGACAAGGCTGATGTTTTGTCCCAATCTATGAAGCTGATCATTGTATTTCCAATATTTCCTTCATACACACGTAATTCAAGCTCATTGGCTGCAAGAATGGCATCCTTTTTATAATCAGATGTCACAAATAACATTTTTTATTTGTACACTTTGTTTGGGGCGCGGTGGCTCATTGGTTAGGGCATTGGTCTTCAAACCGAAAGGCCTGTGGTTCGACACCGATCAGCGGTAACTACGGTAACTGCGAGGTGGCCTTCGGCAAGGCCCGTTGGGACTGCCCATGTTTGGGTACAGTGGCACTGTGTACTAAGACATATTGTACATCGATGGTGCACTTTCTCAACCAATGCCGACCCAGCATGTGCGGAGTTAGTACGCGGGGGAGACTGACAGTTGCTCGTCGCTGCTCGGCGGTTCTCTCCGGGTACTGCGGCTTCCTTCGTCCGTAACTCCGCCAGACACGAGGTGACCCTGGGTGTCGTTAAATCCCAGCAAATATATAAACAATGTTATTGTTTTATGATGCAAAGGACTTGTGGTTCAAGTTTTTGGAATTGTTAAGCTTATCGACATTTGCTTTTATAAAACTCCAAGAGCTTGGTGAAAAGTGTTATAATCTGCCCAGGAAAGGTGGTATTAGTTAGGAAAGTTTTCGATCGTAAGTAAATCTCACGAGATTCGTCATGACATCAAATGGCACATAATTATCTGTGATGTTTGGACCCAGATCTTCTTTAAAGTTGTGTCGTTTACAGTAGGGCCACCGTGGACTGGTCACTTTCAACGGGTGACCAATATTTCCACGGATGCAATAAATAGAGGATATGGAATGAGTGTTTTTCTCATATAATATTTATGAAACGAGTCTAAGAATTTTCCATTTTGGCGAGCCCAAACGGAAAATTCGGACGAGTTTCATAAATATTATATGAGAAAAACACTCATTTCATATTTTGTTTATCATATGACACACACACGTACAAATTAGCCACTTAGTATCACTTTTTAACGCATCACCTAACTTGATTTGCAGACGGCACTTGGAAAAAACATTCTCGTGTAACTAAAAAAAATCATTTTTTGCTTCCAAAACATAGGTTATGACCCCTCATTGGAACGAGCTCGTCGAGCTCGTTCCAATGAGGGGTCATAACCTATGTTTTGGAAGCAAAAAGTGAAAATATAAAAAAATGAATGGCATTTTTCTTTTAGGTAACAGATTAATACAATATAACCCACCCTAAATAGGACAGATAACGTAAATTCTCCCTACTTAAATTATGAAAATGTGGTCCAGTTGTATTTTGTTCAGCCAATCAAATTGTCTAGTTTTGAAATTGACCAATGAAATTGACGGAAGGCTTTATTTATAACTGATAAATATGAAAACAAAATATCAAATGTTTTAAAGTGAACAAAACGGACGAATCATATGATAATATTCGATTCCAAACACTAATTATAGGAATTATCATTAAAAAATGATTAATGAAGAACCGAGTACAACCCGGTGCTTCATTAATTAAAAATTGCTGATGATGATTTCTATTACCCGGTAAATGCATGCGTGGACATCACTGCCCACGTGTGGACAACAACTAGCCCATGGCGGTTGTACTGTATACCACATACTCGGTGTAAGATAGAACTTTTTTAATGAAAAAAATGAATGACCTTGACCATGTCCCTTGGTAAGAAGCTCTCGGAAAACTGTTATCATTGCATACTTGAAGCAAAAGTGATATATGGCCCAATCAGATCGCGATACACAAACTCATCATTGATCGAAATTTAATGAATAAAATCTTAATAAATCAACAAGACTAAATCACAAAACACAAGCGAAAATAGCAACACAGATTCGATATTTTCAAATTTGTTTTAACTGGTAGGGCGTTGGAAGCCCATATTTGGTCTTTAATCTGAAGGGCAGGTAACCATCTTAAAGACTTCATATTCTGTGTATGTACTTCATATTATCCTTGAAGTGAAATTATTTAGTCTTTAAGGATTTGCCTCGTAACAATTTATGGGAGAGTGCCTATGCGAACTCTTCCATAAATTTTATCAAGGCGAAGATATGTCGATAAATTTTGATGACTGAAAATAATTTGGGCACTCTACAGTTAAGGCGAGCGAGTATCTGCACTGTTGTGGGGGGGGGGGGTGCACATGGAATTCCACCAGACTGCGATTCAGTCGAAAGTTTCTATCCGCTTTTGTGACCACAGTGACAAAAGATATTGCAGTCCTGTCATTTTCAAAATGGGAGGAGAGCAATGGTGGCCCACCTTAAATGAACTTAGGAGGGCCAATTTTGACCCACCTTAATTTTACACGAGGAGAGTTACTGGTGTCTGTTCTTGAGATTGGTAATTTTACCATATCTTTGCATCTTATTGTTCAGGTTGCGTCTAGACTATCTAATGTAGGTTCGAAAAATGAAGTAATTTTTTACTGAGCATGTGAGGATTTCTACCTGAATTATGTATGTAGTCAGACAGTTATAGTCAGTATCCGATAAGTAAGCAAAATGGCTTCCAGTTAGTCTGTGAGAGATCTACACCTGGCCAGATGTTGGAGTCTCACAGAGACCAGCTACCAGTAAGCTTTTCCGAAGTGCACGAGCACATATTAAGATGAGCGATACCGATCACCTCTACTGACAAAGTTCACTTTTGTGGCTCCCTTTGTATGTGGCAAGGGGAGGGGGGGGGGTGCGATTACAGCGTTTACTGCCCTCGTAAATTTTACTTTAGGAGAACCATTGAGAGCGAGTGTGTATGTTGCAATGAGGGCGTTTACTGTGTTTACTGACCTCGTACATTTTACTATAGGAGAGCCATTGAGAGCGAGTGTCGTCGCCCTCCTTCAAATGACAGGACAAAAGTGATCATAGAATTTGCACTGGATTGTAACTGGGTCGTAATTTGTTCTAAAATTCTATCTGCTTTTCTGTCCACGGGAGTAGTAGGATGGCGGCGATAGTTCCTCATTTGCGGGTCCCCGTCTCGGACCGTCGAAGTGTTTTTATATAGCTGAGCATTGTGAGGGCCACGTAGATTGTCAAAGTGGGGCGAGTGAATGGCCATGTTGTGACATCATCACAATGGAGATATGTGGTATAAGTGCGCGTGCGTAACGCGTGTTGTTAGCGTCACAAATGCTTAATTTTGTTTACTGGGTTCAATCGTCTTGGTTTCTAGGGCGCCGCTTTATTTCTATGTAAATAAAGTTAAAATGACAGATTCGATGAGAGTATATCTAATTAGCCAAATCTACCCAACAACTATTTAAAATACCAAACCCCACTCGAAAGCACAAATTATTCTTTATTTAGTTCGGCTTCCCCTTGAATCCTTCTTTTATGTCTATCCAGACCATCTTTGAGGGCAGTTGTTACTATGGTCCTGGAAGATTTCTGTCTGCATATAGGGTGTCTCCGAGGCATGCATTCGATTCGAAGGGCGAATATCTAATTACTTAATTAATCCCTTCAGAATCCTGTGTTTCCAACTATTTTTGTTCTCAACCCAACATTCCTGAACCTATGTTATTACTTTATTTGTTTGGACTACCTGTTCCAATTTTCTGAAGGTGTCTGTGTCCTAGTACGCAATGTGTAACACTGTGTACGCATTGCATGCAACAAAATGCCACACAATGGATGTTCTGTGATGTGCTGTGCACACTGTGGGTACATATGATGAAAAATGGATTATATATGATCAGACAGACTCTAGAAGGAATTCTACATACCGAGGACCTGGCAGTTCACGAAATATGCCTGTGTGCTAGTACACACTGTGTAACATTGTGTAAACGTCGCATGTAGCACATGGACACACACTGCTGAGTGTGCGAATATGTGCTTATTTGCTAGTGTACAATGTGCGCACAGCACATGCAGCACATACACATGTGCCAATTGGGTTCATATTCACTCAACCCAGTTGGATTGGGTTAATTTTTGACGTAACTGACTTTAGAGTGTATAAAGTGGATTGTACAAAGTGGAGTGTACAATGTGCGCACAGCACATGCAGCACATACACATGTGCCAATTGGGTTCATATTCACTCAACCCAGTTGGATTGGGTTAATTTTTGACGTAACTGACTTTAGAGTGTATAAAGTGGATTGTCAATTCAATAACGACTGAATGGAGTTTCTACCGACACGATAATTCAGTTTCTGTGAAAAGGAATTACAAGCACAAAAAGTTATGTTTTTGTCAGTGGGTCTTAGGTTCAACTGAGTGGTGGCGCAATGTTTAAATGTTAAGAGCACTAGAAACACAGACAAATTCAACAAGTGAACCATCCGGTTAAACCCATGTGGCCATTGGCAAGAACTTAGCTTAAGATTAGTTTGCACTTTAACAGAAACCGGAAATAGTTACTTAGTTAAAATCCATTCTGCTGACGTGACGTTTTCACACTCCACGTATATCCCAAACTCAAAATTGTATCTCCAATTGATTTTTCAATAACATTTTCTTTTTCCGAAGCAAGAACATGCAATATCCTGACACCTAGACGAATACGAAAGTCAGTGTTGTGTACTCGAAGTTCAATTTGGGGGCACAAACCACGAATGATAAAACTAGTTATGATATCTGTTTTATCCGTTATCTTTCAACTGCTTGAGTTCTAAACGCCCATACTTAGGCTTTACGTCGGGGTGCAGGTAAGATAAGATAAGATAAAGTTTATTGCACGACCAAGAATAAAAAAGGCATGGCATACATAAAACACACAAACAATTAAAATAAGCAATAGGTTAACCATGCGACACATAGTATATGAGTAAACGGATTAAACAAGCTAATCTCATCTGTTGCGGCACTCCTGTGAGTGGGCAGACAATGTATGAATCTCATTGACAATCAAACCTAATTAGATTATCATGCCCTCAGGAAAAAGAAACATCGGTCGTTTTCACCAGCGGTATTGAACATTAGCCTTTCGAAAGTGCTTGCACGGCCATGATCACATTGAGCTCCATTCCCTCTACTGAGGGAATGGAGCTCAATGTGGTCATGACCGTGTAAAGCCATTATTTTCAGTTGAAATACTTTACATTACATTTGAAGTGAAATTATTTAGTCCGTGTGGATTTTTCGTGTTACAATTTATGGGAGAGTGCCTACATTCTCCTCAAAATTGTAACACGGAAAATACAGATGGGCAATATACCGAAACACCGAACCGATACCGATATGGGGATACCTAACAACCAAACCGAACGAATCGTTGCATACCGAAACCGTTTGAAGTTTTGAATTTTCCGAAGATTTGCTATTTAAGAAGCCTTGTTCAGGCTTGATTGCAGTTGAAGTTTCTTTGATTTTCTCTTTTTATTAACCTTTAACTGGTAGAGTGCTGGAAGCCCATATTTGGGCTTTATTCAGAAGTGCAGGTACCACAACTTGAAGGCTCATATTCAGTGGATGTGTTTTGTATTATCTTTGACGTGATATTATTTAGTCTGTCGGGGGTATCTTGTTACAATTTATGGGAGAGTGCCTCGTGGGCACTCTCCCTTAAATTGTAACAAGACAAAGACGTGTATAAGATTTGATGGTTGAAAATAACTTAGCACTCTACCAGTTAAGGGTCTGGGAAATTTGTCCCGTATTCCCAATAGATGACAATCTGTAGATGCACGGTTGCTTAGCTGTGACTTCTTGTAAAGTCTTGGCTGCCTTAATAGGCAGACATGACTAGAAAGCATTGCCACGGTGATTTGTCTATTGTCAGCAGGACTTCCTGATAATGGCATGTTAAGGACAAATCTCTGAGATCGCAACAGCCTGAAATAGGGCTTTAAATGTTAAGGAACCATATAATGTTGCCTGTGAAGGTCTCTCATTTTAGAAATTGGGGCCTGCCGCATTTTTTCAGCAGGAAATTCGGCCCAGCGACCTCCATCTGCACAATCATAAATCAGAAAAAGGTGGAAGATTGGAAAATGTTTTGAAAGTACTAGCCGTAGAAACGACTCCGTTGTTGGTCCGATTTCCGGTTGGGGTAATGCGGAGGGCTCGCTAAGTCCATAAGTTTCTCTGTTTACCCATTCTTCTTTCTCTTATATTTTGAGCTTCATTCACATAATTCTGTTTTCAACTTATGCTTATACTCAGCTGTTTATTGATAATTTATTGAACTCAACAATGTGTACATATGTTAAAAGTTTGAATCGAAATTTTGGATTGTCACAGCTGTATGACTGTCATCTCGTATCTATTTATGTGTAATTGCAATGCGAGTGGAAGCGACCTTGTATATGCTATCAGCTTTTTGTCGAATCCACATACATCATTATACTGTTTCATGTATATTCTGAAAGTTGGAAATAAATATTGTTTAAACTAAATGTTAAGGCGTATTTGTAACAAGTCACATAATTATTGCAGATACAATTCGTGTTAGCAATAGAATGCTAATGTTGAGCTTATTGGCAGTGGTATTTGTATCCTGTAATTCCTGCTGTAAATTCCCCGTTGGTTACATCAATAAATCTCAGTCAAGTCACGTACCGAATACTGAAACGATACCACGGTATACTCCTAGAAATATACAGAAACCCATACTGAACTCTAAATTCCAATATCCCCCGTCTCTAACGGCAAATACTTGTTTACAAACGTTGATGATCAAAATAATTTAGCGCCCTATCATTTAATTAACTCTTTACCTAACGACTCGGCCTCATCCGCCCGCGTTGTTTGCAAATTTAGTAGTTGAAAAAATATTATATTTCCAAAAAATTCAACAAAACCATATATCATGTGACCCTTCGTTGGAACGAGCTCGTCGAGCTCGTTCCAACGAGGGGTCACATGATAAGGTTTGGTTGACATTTTGTGAAAAATTTGAAAAAATTAGATTTAAAATAATAAATTTTGATATCGTCTGCCTTGGGTAAAGGGTTAAACCTCCCACGATAACAACTCCGACAAACACAATATAAGTAGCGTACTTGCACTGTTAACATCACATTATAAACATAACCATTACAATCAATTTAGTAAGAAATATCCATAGCAATACAAAATCACTGGACAAGTAATTACGTGTATCAGATCAATTACTCCATGTGATAGAGACATTTAAATTTCCCCAAGAGTTGATGGGAAAACAAATTGAGTGTAAATCAGGCGCTAATTCCATCTCACGCGCAAACAAAATCATTATCAAATAACAGATCATATCAACGGTAATAAAAAGTCGATCATGTGAATTTAATGTCAGCCACGTGTATTATTCTCTTAAACAATATTTTACAAAATGTCTACTTGTGCATAAACATATTTACACGTTCATTTACCTTTCGACCTCTTCAGAGAAATAGTGGGTGTATTGATATATTTGCTGTGAGCTGAGACAGTTTATCCATATTATGTCTCTCTTCTGTCAGTTTTCAGTCAAATTAGACCATCGCCATGTGTAAGGCCTGGCGAAGACTCCTGTATTGTCTAAAAATGTGTGAAAAAGATAAATTGGACTGACCTACTTCCAGTAGACTCCAAACAACATTCGTGTTTCCACCAAACTGAAACCACTGGGTTGGGAAGAGTAATACTATCATAGTTCCGGCACATTTCTACGTATATAGATCTGGTAATGATTTAGCTTTTATCTCCGACAGACAGAATGAACACTTAAGCCTGTATCACATTTCATGGGATCCCGGTGGCTCAGTGGTAGACTGTTGGACTTCTATGCCAGAGGTCCCGAGTTCGATTTCCGTCCGGAACGATCCGCGTTATATCCTTGGGCAAGGCATTTTATCCCGGTTGTCGACATGGGGGCACGATGACGTTGTGTACTAAGGCGTACTGTACGTCGATGGTGCACATGTCTTCACCCGCTGTAACCCTGCTTGAGCGGAGCATGAACAGAGTTAGAATGTTGAGGAGCTGACAGTTGCTCGTCGATGCTCGGTGGTTCTCTCTGGGTACTCCTGCTTCCCCCACCCGTAAAACTGCCACGGTCTCGATTGGCCATTGTGCATAAGTATTTGACCGTAAACACCAATAAATAAATAATAGATAATCACATCTCTTAATTATTCTGACTCAGATTTTCACACATATTTCCCTGTAGGCCACAGTTCACGATCGTTATTTCTGCCGAATATGTACAAGATAGCATGCACCAACACACGCATAAAATCAGTTGGATTAACAATTAACACAAATCAACTGGGTTGAGTGAATATGAACCCAATTGGGTTCATATTCACTCAACCTAGTTGATTTGGATTGATTTTTAACCCATACGATTTTAGAGTGTACAAAGAAACAACTGATCCCAATTAGCGAAGGAGAAGTAGAGTTAGAGAATGTTTAATCCTAAGCTTATCCTTACCAAAACACGAAAATTTCACGAAAATTTCTTCAATAATTAAATACTTTCACTTTAGACCTAAAAACACAGCTTTTGACCCCTCATTTGAACTGGCTTGACGGGCTCGTTCCAATGAGGGGCGACAAGCTATGTTTTGGAGGCAAAAGTTGAAAACAATGAATGTCCATCTTTGTGAATATTACTTGCCCTTCGATCGCGTCGCTCAGTGATTAGAGAACTGAACTTCAAACCGCGCAGTCGATGCCTGGATCCTGACCAAAGGTAACCGCGTTGGGTCCTTGGGCAAGGAATATAATTCAGACCGCCCCCGTGGGTGCATGGTGGCTCTGTGCAATGCAATGCTGACCCTGTCTGTGCGTAGTTAGTTCATTGTGGGATCTGACAGCTGCTCGCTGCTATTCAGTGGATCTGTCCCGCTAGTTCGGCTTCGTCACCCTGGCTGCTGAAAGTGTCATTAAAACCAAATAGTTAAATAGAATCGGCATTGTATATTACATAAAGTGGTTAGCCTCGCGGGAGTACAGTATACACAAATAAGTATGTACTCCACCACAGGCCCGATAGACATGGGTTCAAGCAACCAAGCTCCTATTCACTTGTCCAATTTTGTAAGGAATGCGACGCTGTTATGGTCTGTTTTTTACTCACTTTACACGTGAAGTTTACGCGCAGACAACCGTTGATGTAATGTGATATTCCTTCATTCACAGAGATATACAGGTATTCTTTCGGGCTCCAGTTATACATATTCAAATCAATAAATATTTAATTCACAATGAAAACATCACAATATTAGTGGTACTACACGGCGTAATCACAAAACAACGGCTATAGTAAGTCTTCGTTCCTAATGGTAATGTCATCAAAAAGTCCGGTCAAATGAAGTATCGATTGAGCACCATTTCATGCGTTGTTTCTAAGAAAATGAATGTTTATGGTATGTTTTAGATTCATTCCTCTGGAATATACGCGGAACGATACACGTGTGTCAATGGGGTAATCGATATGGCACGAGTGCCAGCGCGGAAGGATAAAACGAGAGGCCGCGGGCCTCGAGTGTGTCGTTCTGTGTCTATCACACGCCTCCACGTCGAAAAAGCAATTATTAGAAAAAACACTCAGTAATTCCTTTGGCAACAGTTCCCTCCCTGAGTTCCAATGTGTTCTATATGCATGTAGGCACATAGAACATTGGAACTCAGGGGACGAACTATCAACAAAAAAAACACTTTTTATGGCCAACCAAATTTGTTTTACTATTTTTAGCTATCGCTAATGATTCAAATTGAAATTGCGGTGCACGATTTGTAGAAAATTCCAGTGAAATTTTGCTTCTATTTAAAAATAGTCCGTCAACGATTTCCATTCGGCACATGTGTGTGGAACGTATTTTCATTTCCCGCATGGTTTAGTGTTGCTGTAGATGGGGATTACATAGAAGAGGCGTGTAAAAAATATCAGTAGGTCAAAAATGAATAGCACGCTCCCTTTTCCGACCAACTGAAATATACTCGCCCAAAAAAGTAAGTGTGCATTGCAGAAATTGATCAAACTCCACAAAAATAATTTCGTAGTTGAAAGGAGTGTTAACCTGTTTATGAATAAGTTATATTGAACACAAAAACAGCTTTCCCCGTTAAAATTGCATTAACGTTAAATGACGTGCTGCACGTTTGTGAAAAGGCATGTTTTGCACGTGGAGAGTCTGAAAATCCATGCAGCAGTGTGAATCCTTGGGTATTTAAACACTAAAGTAAGGCCTTCCTATCGTTCACATTCAAACTTGCGCTGCTGTTAAAACGACTCCACATTAGCATGCCAAGATTGACAATGAATCAACATCTCCTTGCCCTGGGTATGATTAGAGCTGGCAGAACACACAGAGAGGTTGCCCAGCATTTGAACTGCCACCATAACACTGTGGACAGGCTAGTCCATCGACATGTACAACATGATTACGTTCGAGACCGACCCCGCTCCGGGAGACCCCGAGTTACCACCCCTGCACAAGATCTTGTATATCCGTGTCGTCCATCTCCGGAACCGGCAACAAACGGCAACGACGACAGCCAGGAACATCCCTAACCTGAGACGGATACATCCTCAAACAGTAATCAACCGGCTGAGAGAATACGGCTTACGTCCTCGAAGACCTGCAATTCGTCCGATGTTGACGTTACGTCATCGTCGTGCCCGACTGCAGTGGTGTAGAGTAGGGTTAGGGTTAGCCCCCACCCCCCCCCCCCCCCCACCCACCCCCCAATATTGATTGGTCTACCCAAAATAATGAATATGGACTCAAGTAAGTTCAAACTTACTTACTTACTTATCCTCTTCATGCCCGGTGGCACATAAGGCTGCGACCAAGGCTCTCCATTTCCGTCTGTCCATTGCAATCATCTCCACCTCTCCCCAAGTCTTCCCTGTCCTCTTAATCTCTCTGTCCATGGTCCGCCTCCATGTCTCCGCTGGCCTTCCGCTCCTCCGTTTCCCATCATCTGGTGTCCAGTGGAGAGCTATGCGAGTGATGCTGCTGTCCTTCCTGATGGCATGGCCTAACCATCACCACCTTCTTTCTTTCATTATCGATGTAATGTCTCTCAGGCCAGTCCTTTCATACAGTGCATTGTTTGACACTCGCTGCTCCCAATAGACCCTGCATATCCTCCTTAAACATGATGTGTGGAAAACAGAGAGCCGATGACTGTCTTTCTGTATATCTCTCCAACACTCCGCCCCATACAACAACACGGAGAGAACGTTGCTTCTATAGATCTTGATTTTGGTCCTCTTTCTAAGGTTCTTGGACCTCCGTATTGCCTTGAGCTGGCAAAAGGCTGCCCTCGCCTTCTTTAACCTGCTGGTGACATCCTTCCCAGATGAATCCTTCTTGCCAACTATGCTGCCAAGGTGGTCATGATTAGCCATTGTGCCTAAATATGTGACCTTAAACATCAATAAATAAATAATATAAATAAATATGCTGCCAAGGTAGGTAAACTCCTCCACTTCCTCAACATCTACACCCACCAACTGTATTGCGGCTACCTTGTCTGAGATTTGCATATTCTTGTTTTTTTACTGTTGATCTTGAGCCCCACCTGTTGGGCATATCTGGCCAAGTCATCGGTCTTCTTCTGTAGCTGAGCACTTGTTCTGGAGATCAGCGCTATATCATCAGCAAAATCCAAGTCGTCCAGAATTGATTGAAGGGTCCATCTGATTCCCCGCTCCCTGTTTCCATTTGTCTTACGCATAGTCCAGTCTATCGCCACCAGGAAGAGCATTGGAGACATAATACATCCTTGTCTTACCCCACTGGAGATGCTGAACCAATCTGAAATCTTGCTGTTGTGGATAATAGAGCACAAGAAGTTGCTATAGAAAAGCTTGATGTTGTTGATGTATTTCTCCGGACACCCATATGCTGACAAGATCTTTCAAAGAGTCACTCGGTGGATACTGTCGAAAGCTTTCTCAAAGTCTACAAAGTTGATGTGAATTTTACTATTCCACTCAATGCACTGCTCGAGAATATTTCGCAGGGTGAAGATGTGATCAATGCAGCTTGATCCTGATCTGAAGCCAGCCTGTTCCTTCCGTAGCCGTGAGTCGATAGCTTCGTTCAGCCTCCGCTGTAGGACCTTGCAGAAAACCTTGCTTGGACTGACAAAAGTGTTACCCCTCGCCAGTTGCCACATTTCTCCTTGTCCCCTTTCTTTGGAATCTTTGCAATTAGCCGACCAGAGTTCAAAGGGTTCATATTATTGTTTACATGTAAGTGGACTTCGGTCATGTTGACAAGGAAGCTACAAGCTGCAACTGTGATATAAATGTTCTACTGTGATAGTCAAGGACTCGGTCATTAATAATTGTCGAGCATTACCAAATTGTGTATATTCATTTTCCATCGTGGATTCAGTGTTAGTTGCGGAGCATTATATGCAATAACAATTCTTCATTCAGTAGGCGCCTTGTCTGCCGCCGATATTAGGTAATTGTTTGGTGATTTATAATTTATATTCTATTTCTATTGTCTCGCTTCGCACTTTCACTTAACTCGGCTCTCAATCTACACATGTTTATTGTTATCAGGTTTTTCTTTCAAGACGCGAGGCAACACTATTAAGTCAAACACCCATTAAAGTTTTTGCAATTTTGGTGGGAATTTTTCAAAAAAGATTTTAAGTCCAGCGCCAATCCAAGTGCGACTTATAAGGTGTCATCCCAACAAGAAGAATCCCAACAAGACGAATCGATAAAATATCCAAACAAGACGAAAAAAATTTCTCATTGAATATCGTGAAAATTTACTTTAAGAAGAACGTGTACATTACAAGGTATGCTATTTAAAGTATTTTGGAGTGTTATTTTATGCACGTGTTTGGAAGTTTTGTTGATAAAAATGACACCAAAAAACTTTATCAAAAAGCGTCCTGTGACAAAGCGTGTCACCTTTGTTAATTGACATCTCCTTGTCCAAAAGTGAGCCGTGTTTGCAGTCGATGGTTCAATAATAACTAACAAAGAACACACAAAACTTTTCAACACAATTGGTGTCCAATTAAATGCAGTACAGTCAGTTGGCTCTCTTTGTGAAAAGACTCACTTGCAACACTAAAGGCGAACTTAAAAAGGTGGTTCTGCGGACAAAGCTGAATAAACATATATGCAGAAGTAGATTTGTATTTTATTTCTGATACAGGTCCCAAAAGTTCAAAAGTTCACATGGAAGATTAACGAAAAATGCCCTAATGGAGCAACGAAATTGAATCTTATAAGCAGAGTGGTAATTATGAATGGTAAAAAATACGAAACCGGGGAATATCGTGTTCTTTCGCAATCCGTTCAGTGTCACACGTGTCAGAAATTTGTACAATTGTCACACAAATGCAACGGAGAGCAACGATGGTTGAAATACAGCGACAAACACATCGCGAAGGCGTGCAGTGCCACAACTCTGAAATGGCCCCACTATGGGGGTCAACACCTCAGCAACTACCGGGGGTGTGGCTACTTCAAAAAGTGAAAACAAACATCCAGGTTAAAGTTCTAAACGTAATATCGTCGCGGCAGTCCAAATCGGTATAGGTCTATCTCCTAGTTTTTCTGACTCGACTGATGCAATACTCGGGAAAGTATCCCCCCACCACCAACACCACCACAAGATTCTTGTTTATGTTTCATGTTCACTGCTTTAGAATTTTATGCCTTATTTTTGGTTTGGATGACATGTCAGCAACAAGCACAACTTTGGAATACTATTCTTTTTACTTGCCTTCTGCAATGAAGTACTCCCGCACCCCGCCCCACCTCACCAGATATTTATTGCTTGACAAAAATGTGCATATATGTTACCTGCTTTGGAACATTGTCAAATAACACATCACTGCTAAATTGTGTTAGTAGGTTGCAAGTATCCTTGTTTGTGGTGATGAAAAGCTGTTGTGTGACACGCATTGCATGGTCCATACTAGCTCTTTCCAGCGGTGATTAAAATCGTTTCACTCTATTAACGACTTGGTATGACAATGGCAATTAATTAATGCAACTTGCCCATTGCAGAGAACTACCACCCCCCCCCCCCCCAACCTCAGTCCTCAATTTAATTACTCCCAGAACATATGTTGACTGATTTATTATATTATATGAAATATACAGTACGTGGAGAGTGTATTATCACTAAACACTCACAGAGTGGAGATTCCACCCTAGCAAAAATTGCAAATTTGTTGCAAAGCATAACAAGCACAAACAAAGTTCCAGCCAATGGGCCTCCGTGTTATACCCGGAGGTCCATTGGCTGAAACGTTACTTGTGTTTTTTGTCCACACAATCAAAATTTGAAAGGGATACTTTAAGTGATAACTTCACACCCCGGGTGATATTGTTACAATTCACAATCCACGTACTGTATAACACTGGTGATAATAATTCCAGTATTTGAATTTTAATAATTCTTTAGTGTTACGTGACACGCTGCTGGAAGGGGCCAAAGAGCTAATGCCTGTAGCATGCCACGTGTTTCCACTTTTTAAGTTCAAATTGGGGAGCACTGGTAACTTCGTATGGCCTGTCAATTACAATGATAGAATCGCTCGACATGTCCGATGTGGAGTGAAATATTTCCCACCATCTCCACTCACTGAAACTTACTCTAAAGCATATTTCCATGTGTTAGCCTTCTTGCCAGAATGATGACACATCACCACAAAGCGATTATACCGTATACAGTCATCATCGTTTGTGCTGGTGAATCGTTGTTATCCCTTTACCCAACGAATCGGCCACATCCACTCGCGTAATATGCAAATTCAGCAGCTGAACATGTCAACAAAACCATATCATGTGACCCCTCTTTGGAACGAGCTCATCGAGCTAGTTCCAATGAGGTGTCACATTATATGGTTTTGTTGAATTTTTTTGAAAAAGTTTAAAAAATTATATTTAAAATAATAAATTTTGATATCGTCTGCGTTGGGTAAAGGGTTATGTGACACATTATTGGAGAGGGCATCGTTAGCTCTTTCCACTGATGTATCATATGACTTCGTTCCAGCATTTCGAATCGGATAGGATAGCTCTTTGACTTTTTGTTCCTTCCTTATGCATTACTACATACGGTCATGATTAGCCATTGTGCATAAATATGTGACCTTAAACATCAATAAATAAATAAATGCATTACTACATAACATTTGTCTGCATTACCACATAACTGAAAATGCGTAAAACTAAGATTGTGCTGCTTAAATGTTGTTGGAGGGCATAGGATTGGATGATGCCCAGTGACTGTGTCTCAAGATCCTTTTACAGATGAGCCCACTTAATTGTATATCTCTTATCTGAATAATCCTTTTAATTGAATATAATTTCCCAACACAAAGTCATTCACCATACATCCAGTACAAAGTTGACCTGTTCATTGAATATAGGTTATAGAGTAAACTCCTGTTAATTAAATAAAAAAAATCTTGTAACCTATCGAGAAATTACCCTAACTCTCCCCAGTTTTCTCTGTTTTTGACCTATTTGGCCAAAGTTCACCAAATACAGGAATTTACTCTATTGTATCACGGAGCTCTGTCAAACAAGATATAATAGCATAAATGCTAAGTTGATCTCTAGAATACGAGAAAATATCACAATCCCCGTTAGTTTGAATACTACTGTTAATTGAATCACTTTCATTGGCAAAGTATCAATTTAATTTGCAGGGTTCCACTAAACCACATTAACATAAGTATACCGAATAAAAAAAAAATATCCCTTTATTATTCTTCTAAACAGATTCACAATCTGTTACTACATTTACTCCAATCACGGTAACAGACATACACCTCACGAGCTCAACTTATATTACCGTCTCATGAAAACTCTACTGTATTACTTATTCTTTTCCAACTTTATCTTAACCGTTTACCTAACGTAACGGCCAAAACCGGCCAGCGCTATTCTAAAAAAATCGCCAATTAATTTTCATTATTTTTTTCATTTTTGTCTCAAAAACATAGGTTATGACCCCTCGTTGGAACGAGCTCGTCGACTACCCAACCTCCAAAAGCTAATTCTTGATTCCAAATACATATTAGCATGTTTGACATAGTATTACACCGAGCCAGGATAGTCCGGTTCCACGTTTTCAGCAATGCGAGAAGAATACATTTGGCCCTGCATGCAGTATCCACAATGTGCGTTTTGTTCTATGTTGGGTTGAGAATGGCAGGCTTGCCGCTTCCATGGTGCCTTACTCGTATAACATGTTTATTTTTCAGATGTTTTCCAACCCTTCAAAAAGCCCTCTATCTCCACATACATAATATCATTTTATCGAAACTATGGTACAAAAAATTACACATTGTTATCTAGAAAAAGGCCTAACCTTCACAACTTACATTACACTATGCAAACTCCGGTTACTTGCTACCTAGCACTTCTTTGGCTTTTTGTCACGGTTATTCCCTCGGGTTACGTATAATCTAACTCTGGACCCTCTGTGAGTTCCACTCCTACCAGTAATAATGTACTAAGAATAGCTCAATATCAGTAATGCACCTCAACATCCAAAGTTTACTACCTAAGCTTGATATTCTTAAGACGGAAATGCCAAGGTATGATATTTGTGCTTTCACCGAAACATGGTTACATGATAGTATTGATGATACCGACTTATATGTTCCAGGTTTTCAAAAACCCTTTAGAAACGATAGGGATGGAAGATTTGGAGGAATAAGTATCTATGCAAAATGTAACTTATCGGTCAAGCCCAGATATGACCTATCATTGTCCAATTTTGAATGTATATGGGCCGAAATTTCCAATGGAAACATTAAGATCTTAATGGGGCATTCTACCGTCCACCCAACCTTCCCACTGCATTGTGGAATGACATTGAGCTGCCTATTGACAGGGCAACTGCCACTAACTTCAAAATATAGTTGTAACGGATGATTTTAATGAAGACCAACTCATCTACAATCGTAAACATATATACGAAATATCCCGGCCGTGTTCTCTTGAACAGCAAATAGCATTACCTACGTATATTACTGAAAATTCTTCTTCACTCCTGGACCTATTTCTCTGTACTGAAACAGTTCCGACACACGAAGTGGGGGTGTCAGAACCATTTTTCTCTGATCTTGTAGTATGATACCGCCTACCGGTGTACATAATTATAAAAACTGATACATATCATAAAAAGAAACAACCTTTAAAAGCACAGTTACTGGAAGTTGTGGATACAACCACTTTTTTCATTTATAACAATGAAAGCACCACGTCAGTTCTGACCCCGTGTTACACATACAGTACTAGTAGTCTATATAAAAAAAGACAAGTAATGAAAGCCTATTTTGCCCTGACCGATACCCCCTTCCCAGTTCATTTGTGAATTCGTTAATTGAACGAAGATTCATCAACCCAGTTTTCTTGTACAGCTATTTAACTTCATGTTTATCATAAATCTAGAATCAAATCATCATACTACGGCTTCTTTATTTGATAAAAAAACTCTCCGTTCGACTTTTTTGCCCGCGACTCGACGCCATTAGAACAACAATGATGACGTAACGTTTCTAATGTCTAAAAATACCGTCTAAAAATGATTGCGGAATACTGAAACGGATCAAGTTCTTGTCATCTGCTTTATAGTGATAGTCGGTGAATTTTTAGACGGCAGTCATATGTTTTATGCTATTTATGATAAGAAAAAGGAAGTACTTAGAAGTTGGACATGTTGGCAGCAGTATCTGCGTGTGCGGAAAATGTGCAGCTAATGCTACGGTTAGTTCAAAGGGAAAAATTAAATAAAGTCTAGGCCTACTCCCATTTATACACCTCATTAGTGTTGCTTATTTCGTTCTCTCAGGTTATTTGACTTTGGAAATGCGCCGCAATCTAGGGGTGGCGCCCAACATTCCACCGATGTAGGCGTATGACCCCCCCCCCCCCCACCCGGGGGGAGAGGGGCTAGACAATTTGTTTATTTATTGGTGTTTAAGATCACATATTTTTTAACAATAGCTCTAATCATGCCCACAACATGAATATCAAATCAACACCAGGGGTGAGCGTTAATAAGCCATTTTGCCCATTTTAGAGAGGGTTTACACCTCCCAAGAATTGGTGACTGGGTCTTATTTCACCAGTAAAACGGAGCCTGTTTACCGCAGTGAATAGGCACTGCTTTACTTCCCGGGGTTCCCGCGGGCAGGGGTCTGGAAATCCCCGGGCCGATCATGGTTTGGCCAGATGTGTATAATTTCTGTTTTAATTGGGAAAAAGTCACAATAGGCTTATCCATGAATATAGAGGCAAGAAAGCCAGTAACTGCGAGCAGCCAAGTTAACATAAACTACAGACTCTGAAGATATCTTCCAATAATATAACAATACCACAAGTTTGGAGGGCCTTGCGATTTATTACCGGCCCGAGAGGAATGAATAAAAGCTCGAGGGTTTATTACCGGCCCGAGAGACGAGGGCCGTTAATTAATAAGGCAGAGGGCTGTTGATCTTCATCCACCAAGCGCCGCATCTGAAAGTCTGCGCCTACAAGCCCCCCCCCCCCCCCCCCCCGGCTTCCTCCACCCGTAAAACTGTCCGTTAAACCTGGCTATCGAAAGTGTCGTTTAAACCCAACAATTAAATAAATAAATAAATAGATAATAAACATGACGTTCTAACACGTAATCTGGATTCCACACTCGGTGTATCTAGCCCATTTCTCAATGTCTGTGTCCTATCGACTAACTTTGAAAATCCACAGCAATGGAAGCATTAATTAATTATTCAATAACGGGCGGAGGAAGCCGGAATACCTAGGGGAACCACCAAGCAGCAATGTCGGACTCTTCAGCTTATTAACCCTGCACAAGCAGCTCTAGCATCGGTTGAAGGCATCGACGCGCAAAATGCATCAGCATACTTCCCCACTTGGGAAACTGGTATTAAGCTTCTTGTCCAAGTACACAAAGCAGATAAACCTACAACCTTTTGATTTGAAGTCTGATACCCTCTCCAAGGAGCCACCGATCTCCAGTATGGAGTGAAGGCTTTGATGTTTTGCAGTGGCCTGTATGGTACTGAACGGCTGTCTTGGCGGGAATGAATTCACCTACCATGTATTAGAACTTAATAATTTTCATTGCTATTTATTTGTTGTGCGACTTAGGTTCAAAGACACCTTCCATGCGTTATTCGCTAAGATAGTGTGTTGGTGGGAGTAGTGTTCGAGTATTAGCTATCCTCTGAATGTTTGCAGGGGCTGTGTTCGATTAACGTCGATTACGTAACATGGACTAAGTAAGCTAATAATCCGTTAGTTCAGACAGATGTGTATCACATGTCCGCGAGTTTCCAGAAAACAACGTTAAAATGTACTTTCTAATCATTTTTGTTGCATTGCGTTTCTCTTATTGATCGCCCTCTCGACAAGCCATCCGCACTGTTTAAACACACAACACTCACAATTGAAGCCTAGTACGAAAAGGTTATTTCAAGTGAATTATATAAAAGTGTTTTCCAGCACTTCACCCCAAACATGTACTTATCTGAGACGTCTGTTGATGGTCTTCACAATGTGCCAGCCTCACATATAAGCTTTCAATGAAAACGATACAATGAGTACGGGTTTTCCTTCGCTGATACAATATGACCCGCTAACCAACGCCTAGTTTGAAAGACCCCCATCCCTCCCACAAGCATAGGTACAAACGATTGGCCAAACTTTATTCCACATATTTTATGTGGACATGATGCATCAAAAGATGCTGAAGGTAACATGAATCCCCAATAAATCACCCACTTATAAAGTTCTAATAGGCATTATATATATACAATACGTTCAAACTGTATTACCATTACAGTAGACACGAAGAGAGGTGTGCACTAATTCAAACATTTCATTTATTTTCAGTAAAAAGGTTTCTATTTATTGGGGTTTTAACGGCACCTTCAACATTCAGGATCGCCTCGTGTCGGACAGTTTTACGGATGGAAGAAGTCAGAGTATCCGGTGGCGAGCAGTTGTCAGACTTCCCAACATGCAGACAAGTGCACCATTGACGTGCAGTGTGCCTTAGTACACAACGCCACCGTGGCCCCATGTGGGTAATCGGGATGAAGTGTCTTGCCCAAGGACACAACGCAGTTACATCTGGCGGGGATCGAACCATGGACCTTTCAGTTTGAAGTCCAATGCTGTAACCACGGAGCCACAGAACAATCCTGGCCAAAATTCCCTATAGTTGGAAATTCGGAGGGCAAATCATGAGTAGTTGAAAATTTCTTCTATCTGGTATCTGGATTTTAGAGTGTCTTTGGTGATGTCTCCCTTACTTCCCAAAATTCCAACTCGGTTTCAAATCGGCAAAAATTCCAACTGTTACTATTTGTAACTACAGTGTACGCAGTATCGAGCTTCGTAAGTATGCATGATGTCAATCGGTACGAGATTTCTATAGTACGTTTACTTATGATAATAAAAAAAAATCCACGAAATGCACTTCAAGAAAATCACATCATGTAAAATCGTTATCCTGAGTTAATTCCATCATTCACAGTTACAAAACGATGAAACATCAAAAATTGATCATTCCTGCATAAGATCTGATTTAATGTTAGGGCAGCTTGAGAATTTGTTTAGCACATATTCAATTCCCAGAATAATACCAAATAATAATAACCTGATACTTCTATCATAAATGTGTTGGCATTTCAGTTACAAGAATCAATTTTATGCCCCTTTCATGGCTTCATTTTCAAAATGTTTCTCGCTAGTGAAATTCCAACCAGGGGAAGGGACCGGGAAGGGGGTTTCCCCCTCCCGACCCCCCCCCCCCCCCCCTTAGTTGGAAATTCACTACTCTACACCCCACGTCCCTGGTGGTATATGTTGTCTTAGTGGTAATCAATCCATTAGTTGCTATTTATTGGAACCTTAAACACGATGAACTATAATTTTGATTTGATTGACAGAGTATGATATAAACATGAATAGTATTAAGATATTATTTTATAAACAGTATCGATATAAGTGTTGGTAAAGCAAGTGAAACAACAAAATCCAATGTAACATTAAGTTGAGAAACGTGTTTATATACATAAGTAATGTTGGGGATTTAATTTAATCCCCAATGAACTTACAGACATCTATATTAATGCCTTTCACTGTTTTGATTCTGAAATTGATAAGTTCGCCAGTCTGTAACCAGCTGTTAAGCTGTTGTGTTTGTGATTTGTTTTCTGTGTGCCTGCCACGAGTAGAACCGATCCTTTTCCACTGTGTTATACCACCATGCAAGGGTAAAAAAAAGAAAACACATTTATTTAGTTATTTATTTATTTTATTTATTTATTTTCTGCTTGTTTGTTTCTTTGTTTGGATGGTTGGATGGTTTGTTTGTTTCTTTGGTTGGTTGGTTGGTTGGTTGGTTGGTTGTTTGTTTGTTTTTTTTTGTTTATTTATTTGTTTATTTCCAGTTAATTACGCTTTCTACACTACAAACTGCATTTGTCAGGTCAGGCATATCAAG
The DNA here is from genome assembly GCA_031216915.1 of Pictodentalium vernedei. Classification (NCBI taxonomy): domain Eukaryota; kingdom Metazoa; phylum Mollusca; class Scaphopoda; order Dentaliida; family Dentaliidae; genus Pictodentalium; species Pictodentalium vernedei. The sequence goes on along the minus strand of CM062289.1, from coordinate 93,707,669 downwards.
AAATAATACTCTGACAAAAATAGGTGAACACTACATAATTTTAAAACGTACACGCTAAAGTCAAATCTTCAAACTTGTAAAGCGAGTGTCATGAAACTGACAGTCCGAATAATAGATAGCAGGCAGTTTCGTAGAATCTGACCATATTTTCCTTGTTCATGGTCGTCTGCCCATTTAGGCTGACGACACATGTGTAGAAACAATTCGCCCCTTGGGTGCAACAAGACGTCATCTGCAACGCTTCAGCGTTGCAGATGGCGGCTTGATGAACACAAGGGACGAATTTCCATGCGGAGGTCTTGATAATTGTTGATATTCAAGGAGACTAATACTGTTTTAGATTGTTGTACGAGCTGATGCAAATTATTCGAATCTTGGAAGATTAACAGAACCACACCTGAAAAACGTGAAAGTATTACCACAGTCATGTTTCCCAAGACTTGGCTGGAAATTTCAAGTAACCCGTCTTCGTTAATTAACACGTTAATTAACACGTGAATTAACACGTGCAGACTGTATTAGCATTAGAACAGATACGAAGAGGGGTATCTACTGTTGTGCGATTGAAATACCATTCGAATTCTACGCCGGTGTGATACTAAACACCTCGGTTGTATGGTTTTTCCCCCTTGTGGGAACCCCGGAAAGTAAAGCCTGCTTGTTTACTGTAAGTAAACAAGCTCTGTTTTACTGGCAAAATAGGACCCAGTCACCAATGCTTTGGGTGGAAGTCCTCTAAAATGTGCAACAGGGGATATAAACTATTAACTAAACTTAACTTTATCTACATGCTGCGGTCACGATTAGCCATTGTAGAGAAATATGTGACCATAAACGCCAATAAATAAATAAATTCACTGTCCCTCAATAATCAAACCGCATTACTCAGCTTATTCGTAACCATTATGTACGTGTCGCTGCATACAGCTTTGCCGTCTTTTTTACTTTTGTTCTTTATAAAGAGTTTTAATCTGAGAGTGCCTGAATATTGATTTTGTTGCTTAAGCGCTTGTACAAAATTTAGAAATATATATGTGGGTCCAAATTTAACTCGACGAATGCTTCATAATAGCTCATTTTCGGCATGAATTTTATACATTTTATTGTTCTGGAAGGGCGGGGATGAGTGACGTAATAGACTATTGGGTATATATTTTATTTATTTCTGCGTCATATGAATGCGACTTTCAATTACCTTTTTTCAACGTATTCTGGAATTCATCTTCTGTGCCTGTCTCGCTGAAAACGGTTTGTCACTGAAACCCAGTGGAGTGGAATTTCAACCCACATAACAACTTTCAGTTTATGTGCCCGAGCTTAAGTGCGGCAATCAATATTCAGTCAGTAGAGGTCCCGGTTGAACCCAGAGGCCCGCCGGCTGGAATTGGCTTCTGCTTCGTATGCTCTTCGGCATCAGTTGAGTTATTACTCTTGCGAAAAGGCCATTCCAAGGTTTTGCGTTTTCTGACAATTCGCGCAGCGCATACAGTTAAAATGAGAAGTTCTGTCATGAACTGTGCGCTTATTCAGGCTTAATTGCGCTTAGTAAACTGCGCACAATTGCCATATCGAATGGCATCCAAAGCACGGCAGGTTCTCCAGGTTACTCATAGCAAACACAGGCAATGTTTCTGCCAGTGGACCTCCGAGTTACCCGGAGGTCCATTGGCTGAAACATTGCTTGTGCACAGGCCCTATGTACAGAATTTGATAGCCTTACTATGGTCCTAACGCGTAGATTAACGCGCAGATCAACGTGCTATTTGTGCGCATTTCATGACAGGACTTCTAGTTTTAACTGTACGTCCTGTTTTCTGGACTTTATCTCAAGAAAAAGATACACATGTGGCCATAATAGTTTCAATGGGATGATTTACGCCCATTACAGTACCTTCTAAACGAACATGGTAAAAGATGGTGTTCAGCACAACAAATTTAATCAGGAAATGTAAATGGAGAACTATAATCCGACATAAATTTTGCAAGCTGCTTTACCCATCACAAGTTAATGAATCCGTTCAAAACGACAACAATAACAAAAACAATCTGCAGAAAGACGGAAGTCGCTATACACGACATAACTGTCGTAGTCTTCACTTTTCAGCGAGTGATCAGTTCGCAACTGTGACATAATAATTCCTGCCAACAGTATTGCATGATTGCTATAAAAGACAGAAATCACGTAGAACTTCTGGCAAAAATTATGAATGTTTATGAGATTTCTGTGATGTTGGTTTGAAAGTTCGGACATAATAGTCCTTAACAGTCGCTCTCGGGGAGTGACAGTTGAGATCTATAACGGAACAGGTTATAATCGTATATCAGCAATTAGTTTACATTTTTGTGCGCATTTGAGGTTATTTTCATATCGGCCGAGATATCAATCACTGGGGGAGGAGGAGGGGGCGTGGTGGCGTCGCGGTAACCGGTTCTCTTCAGATCACCGAAGTTAAGCAACGTCGAGCGCGGTTAGTAGTTGGATGGGTGACCATTTCAGCGACTGATTCGCGCTCCCGCGTTGTGTCCTTGGGCAAGGCACTTAACCCCAGTTGCCTACATGGGGGCACGATGGCGCTGTGTACTAAGGCGTACTGCACGTCGATGGTGCGCATGTCTTTAACCAATCTTACCCTGCCTGTGCCGCGATGCAAAGTTCAGAGTTGCTATGTTGAAGAGCTGACAGCTTCTCGCCTTTGATCGGTGGTTGTTTCCGGGTACTCCGGCTTCCTCCACCCGTAAAACTGTCACGGTCACGGTTAGCCAATGTGCATAACTATGTGACCTCAAACACCAATAAATAAATATAATAAATATCAATCACTGGTAACGTCTTATCACCCCGAGAGCGAAGGTTGAATGTTGATGTGATGTTACATAGGGCTGATATCCCTATCGATGTGAAACTAACCAAGTAAAAACCTCTTTATTTATTAAACCAAAACAAATAATTACAAAATGTTCTCAGTTACGTTACAATTTTCTCGGAAGTGTTTTTTTACAAAGTCCGAAGTTTTCTCTTCTGCAAGTTCAGCAATCCGAACGTCGGGGAAACCGTGATGTTCCGATAGCCGAACTATCTGCTCTGCCAAGTCGACGAATCTTCACTTACGAATTCGAATCTTAGTTTGCGTTGACTTGACTGCACAGCTCTCTTCTTTCGTCTCTTATCCACTGAATCCTCACTTTTTGTCATCATTAATTCCTCACCATACAAAACCTCAACTTCAAACTCCTCTATTATTTATTTATTTATTTATTTATTTATTTATTTATTTATTTATTTATTTATTTATTTATTTATTTATTTATTTATTTATTTATTTCGTTTTAACGACACTTTAACAGCCAGTCATATCGCGTCGGTGACAGTTTTAAGGGTGGGGGAAGCCTGAGTACCCGGAGAGAACCACCGAGCAATGACGAGCAGCTGCCATCTCCCCAACATCGTAACTCCGCACTGCAGTACAGACAGGGTTAGACTGGTTGAAGACATGCGCACCATCGACGTTCAGTACGCCTTAGTACGCGACATCATCGTGCCCCCATTTGGATAATCGGGTTTAGGTGTCTTGCCCAAGGACACAACGCGGTTCGAATCGATCGCTCAGACGGACACCTATCCAAGGACTAACCGGGCTCGACGTTGCTTAACTTCCGTGATCTGACGAGAACCGGTTACCGCAACGCCACCGCGCCCCCTATTAGTATGCATGTAATGCCAATTTTTTGATTGTGTTCGACGTACAGAAGTGAACGATTTTTGTGTTAACGAACTGATTGCGCCTAGTAACGCATCTAGGCGGGCCAAATCGGCCGAGATCGGTGTCATATTAGCGGAGTTTGGAATCATATCTGCCGATTTTGATCATGGGCAATTCTGGTAAAGAAAATGTAATCTAATAAACAATTCTTCTATATCATCCATCCTTCAACGCGAGACCGGAAACATAGGAAGCCTTTCGAACTTGGGGGTGGGGGAGGCACGATATTTATGTGTAGCTCGGCTGGATCGAATGTGATCCGGCTGATAATGGTATGGTCTGACAGCGGGGCGAATCAGACAGGTGATTGTTATCTTGTTCGAATTCATTTGAATTCTCTGATCTGCTCTGCTTCTATCTATGTTCGTACAAGCTTTGTTTCTGTCTACCCATCCCTATTCATCTGTTCTGGAGTATACTCCAGTAGCGTATAAGAGTCTTTCCGTTGGAAAAGTTTTAATTTATTGTTACTATATTTATCTTCTCTGGTCTGCCACGGCTAGTTCTAGCCCTATTCCTGGTGTTTCTGTTCTTGTTTTGAACAGCATAAGTCATGTTTCGTTTATCCCGGTCATCCAATCACGTCACTTTACTGCAACTAACTTACAATCAGAAGACTCCATTCCTTCAAACCCACTCAAGGCCCATATAAAGTTATCTCCCTTTGATGATACGCGTGCTTTCTAACTGGTCGAATGAGTCAAAGAGCAACGGGAGTAATTGCTCCATGAGCAAATGCGTTTGCAATCCTTTGACTCATTTCGGAATAAAGGGATTATATGGCCTAAAAGGGATTCTGTAAACATGGATGATTTTATCGAATGAGCTAAAGAGTCATGCAAGTAGTTGCTCAGTAAATTTTAGCGGTTATAGTACAAGTAGAATAATGGATGGGGATTACATCATGCATAGCGCAAGAACTCATAGACGCTGAACGATTGTCAAAATGTTTGCGAAAGGGAGGAATATTGTAAGATAAATTGGTTAATTCCACCATTTGGGTTTCTGAGATGGTGTATTGAAGTCATGACCTCGCTTCTGGGTCAAACATCGATTCGTCCTGATGGACTCGTCAATATATGCCCAGAGACGAGGGCTCGACTTCAATACACCATCTCGGAAACCCACATGGTAGTAATAACCTATACAGTGGAGTCCACATAATAGGATGTCTCTTAACTGAATAACCCTGTTAATTGAATATAATTTTCCAACACAAAACCATTTACCATACCTACAGTACAAATTTGACCTGTTAATTGAATATAGATTATAGAGTATACTCCTGTTAATGGAATAAAAACATCTTGTAACCTGTTTGAAATTACCCTGACTCGTCTCAGTTTACCTTTGTTTATAGACCTTTTTGGCCTCAGTACATCAAAAACAGGCATTTAATCTTTTATATCTTGTTTGACACAGCTCATGGAGCTCTGTCAAACAAGATATAATAGAATAAATGCTAAGTGTATTTCTAGAATACTAGAAAGTGACAAAATCCCTGTTAATTGAACACTCCTGTTAATTAAATAATTTCCATTGGCAAAGTGACTATTCAATTATCAGGGTTCCGCTGTACTTATTTATAACCCAATTTAAAATAAAAAAATAATATTTCAAAAAAGAAAACCGCAGGTCCGCAAATAAATCTATTGCTTTTAATGTTAATTCGAGATTAAATATGCAGATAGATGAAATTTTTCTTGAATATTTCCGATATATCGTTATTTTGAACGGCATATTCTCTTGTTTGGAATCGTGCATATCGATGGCACAATCGTCTTTTTTGTGTTCTGCATATCAACTTTTCAGATGGAGCAAATCGACATTTCACATTCTGCACATAGTATTTTCAGATGTGCATATCTTGTTCGGAGATGGTGCAAACTGACTGTGGCAAATAGACAGGGGAACAAATCGATCAATTATTACATTGTATAGACTTGCACATAATATATTACAGTAATGCCTGCTTATTAAACTCATTTTGTAATAAGTTATGAAAATGTCTATGCAGTGTAGGGGCAAGGACACCCCTCCTCTTTCACTCCTTTATATAACCGTCGCCGTTTGGCTATGGAATTAGGGGAAAATGGTGAATCGCAGTATTCTGATTTATATCTACTTCTTAGCAACTGATCTCCATACAACTGGATCGCTGGAACGCTCATTGGAACACATACAGACAAGTGTTTCTCCCACCGCCTTATTGGTGTGTGTGGGGGGGGGGGGGGGGGGGGGGGGAGGGGGGCTGCTTCTACAAATAAACAAGGCTCAACTAAAAGATAGATCAAAAAGTTTTCATTTCCCGATGCCTCGTAATCGCCATTCACTTTTTAAAGACTTTTCTTGATATCTGTGAAAATGATTATGCTGATGATACGCGCATTTTTCGCGGAAATTCTCATTGAATAAAAATAACATACTTGAGTTATTATTGACAAAAAACAAGAAGTACCGAGATTAGAAGGTAGATATAGTGTTATTAGTTTTCGAGTGTGGTAAACACCACGACGCTTTGTGAAGTACAGGCTGTTATGCTGTGACTGCAGTCACAGAATAACATCTTTCACGTCATGAAACGCCATGGAATGGGAGGAGTTATTATCGCGTTGATTAAACTGACGCCATCTTGAAGGGAGGGGGTGGGATACTGCCTTGCGACTTTTTTGATGATGTTCCATCAATCCAGTTGTTTTGAGACCTTAACATGTATTTATCTGATTTGTTCCTAATATAAATATATTTACCAGAATAAAGAAAAGTCCTATACCATGTTTGCCTATTCTAATATATATAAAAAGCCTATGACACAAATTTTAGCTTTACACACCAACCGCGGTGAATACGCCAGCAATGGGATTTCAGTAGTTAAAATTTACACCAACGGTGGAACTACATCAAAGTTGACCTTTGGTGACCTCGAGCTGAATGCAAACTTGTCGAAATTTATCGCTCGTCGCCTCGCACAGAGTGAAGTGAAAGCTGCAATTATTTAATATATTTTAAATGAGTATATCTCAGAAGACGCCAAACATTAAGAAGCATGCGATGCCTCGCGCTAATAAAGCATCCATAACTCGGAATAGTATGTTATTATGTTATTAAAATAAAAAAGGCCCCATGATTTGCGCGTTTCTTGTTCCATTTCGTTTCGGCGATAAAATTAACAGCGGAAGTACCGCGGAACAGGGCCCATGTAAAGAAGAACAGATTCGCACGTGTGTGCGTCTACTGCGCAGTAAAAAGCGTGAAAAAATAATAGCGACTCTTAATAATCTGACGATCATGGTATAAATAAAATATACAACAAGGGGCTTGGTGTACCAAATGTTCACCACACATGGTGAAATGGTGTTAAAGCTCGCCAAAGGCTCGTGTTAACACCACTTCGCCACTCGTGGTGAGCATTTGGTACACCAAGCTATTATGGGTATATTCTATGTCTCTGCTACCCTAATGTTTTGTGGCGGAAGTTCCTATAAATACACAATGCTCACCAACAACTAAAATTAAAAAGAACGTCAAAGGTTTTCAAGTTCCCGACGCCTCGAAATCTCTGGTCCATTTTAAAGAGGATACTTTGAAGTCTGTGAAAACTGAATATGTTGTTGATTTGCAAATTTTTCGTGGCAATACAAATTGTATATTGCAAGATATTTAGGTTATTCTTTACAAAAATAAGTGCGGAGATTGAAAAGTTGATGCCGTGTTACTAGTCTTCGTGCTAGTGAAACACGAAGACGTTTGATGAAGTAGAAGCTGTAATGATGTGACAACAGTCGCAGCTTAATAGCTATCATGTCATCTTCATCAAACGTCATAGATTGGGGGCAGTGATCGCGTTGATTGACTTGACTCCATCTAAGAGGGGAGGGGGAGTGGTTTGAGTGGCGACTATTTTCGCTGGTATTCCAGCTATCCAGTTGTATCGAGATTAGTATTAGCCTAAACATGGATGTTATACACAGAACAACACACGCGTGTAAATGGGTTAATCGATATGGCTCGCCTTCACTTCTAGAAACATAATTATTAGAAGGACGCAGCAATTCATTAGGCAACTATCAACCAAAAAAACACATTTTATCGCCAATCAAATTTGCGAGGGGATCCGTGTTACTATTTCGTCCTTCTGGCACACAGAACATATTGCAACTCAGGGGACCCACCCACCCCGCGGGAACCCCGGGAAGTAAGGCAGTGCTTCTCTACTGTGGTAAACAAGTACCGTTTTACTGGTAAAATGCCCAGTCACTAATGATTGGGGTGCAGTTGTGGTCCCGATTAGCCTTTGTGTAGAAGTATGTGGCCTTAAACACCAATAAATAAATAACCCAGGGGACGATTATCGGCTATCGCCAGCGATTCAAATTGTAATTGCGTTGCACGATTTGTAGAAAATTCCAGTGAAATTTCGCTTCTATTTAAAAATAGTCCGTCAACGATTTCCGCTCCGCATATATGTGCGGAACAGATTTTCATTTTCTGCATGTTTTAGTGTTGCTGTGTATCGGCATTACATAGAACAGGCGTGTAATAATATGTAGTTACTGAACAAGTCATTGGATGAACCACACCAAGTGATAACATATTTTCTATACACGATCGGATTAATTATGTATAATATCTGGCTTGTGATGTTCTTTTGAGAAGCACAGATTTGGACAGACACAGCAACTCCAAATTTATAGATTTGTTTGTTTTATGTTTTATTATATTTTATTCGGGTTTAATGACACTTTTGATAGCTAGGGTTACCTCGTGATCCAAAGTACTCGGAAAGAACCACCGAGCAGCGGCGAGTAACTGTCAGACTCCCCAACGTACTAACTCCGAACAAGCAGGGTTAGTAGTGGTTGAAGACAAGTGCACCATCCACGTACAGCACGCTTTTGTACACAGCGCCACCGTGGCCCCCCGTGGGCAATCGGGATTAACTGCCCTGCCCAAAGACACAACGCAGGTACCCCTGTTGGGGATCGACCCGTGGTCCTTGGATTTGAAGCGCAGTTCTGTAACCACCGAGCCACCGCGCTCCCAAATGTATAGATGGATTCGCAATTACAAAAGCGTCGCAGAGTCGCGACTGATATCGTTTACTTTGACCGGATGTTGGAAACTAAACTTGACACAATAAGGTGACATATTTGACCCTTTACCTAACGAATCGTCCGCATCCGCCCGCGTAATAAGCAAACTCAGCAGTTGAAAAAATATTATTTTTCAAAACATTTCAACAAAAACATATCATGTGACCCCTCGTTGGAACGAGCTCATCGAGCTCGTTCCAACGAGGGGTCACATTACATGGTTTTGTTGAAATATTTTGAAAAATTTGAAAAAATTATATTAAAAATAATAAATTTTGATATCGTCTGCGTTGGGTAAAGGGTTAAAAAAATTAACAATAACAATTGCTTTTAGAGTAAATCGCGACTGTAAGTATCCATTCATAAGTTCACTCTATTACAGGCTGTTCTTGAAATCCCCATCTACAGCAACACTAAAACCTGTGGAAATGAAAATCATTGACGGACTATTTTTGAATAGTGATAAAAAGTGTTCATTTTGTTGACTGTTGTCAAATGAATTGCTGGGTGACCTTCCAATAATTGCTTCTATAGACATGAAGTGAAGACGTGTAATAAACACAGAACGAAAAACGCTTGTGAATAGGTTAATCGATTAACCCATTAACAAGCGTGTGTCGTTCTGTGTTTGCCTGCAGTATCTAGAGAGTTCATTACGTTTATTTGATATTTTTATGAAACGTGAACAGTTTAAAAATGATTGATAGTGTGCTAGCTGTATAAATCTCAGAAGTCTTCCTCGAACCTCCACTAAAATTAAAAGTGGCGATATATGTCTCAAAACAGAATTGCTTTACGACCCTTTTGAACTCTAATTTAATAGAGCTGCAATTCGATGGAAGAAAATCCTTCTAGAAAATAAGTGTCTTCCTATTTTTTGTATTATGTGTAAACACACTCCTGCATATCATTTTAAAAAGTCAGTAGAAATTGTTAAAATGTCAGAACGACCGGAGATAATTGATGATATCAAATATTTACACCCTGTATTAATAAATCTTTCAATACTCGTTTACACTACGCACTCCTCTGTGTATTGATCTGTCTGAAGTTAACTTTCTTCCGCTAATATTTCCTGAACGAAACAAAATAACAAATTGTACAAAACATTTACCCACCTAAAGGCTTTCACCCACTGAGCTTGAACAGAGTTAGAATGTCGTGGAGCTGACCGTTACTCGTAGATGCTCAGTGTTTCTCTCCGGGTACTCCGGCTTCCTCTACCCGTAAAACTGTCACGGTCGCGATTAGCCATTGTGCATAAGTATGCGACCTTAAATATCAATAACTAACTAACTACCCACTGACCTATGAACGTAATACAACATGTTTTCTCCATTTTACGTCTTCAAACCAGGTTTCCTGGAAGTCGTGGGAATAATCGAATACGATCGAATCGAATACCGAATAAAATACTGCACACTATTCGCAAACCGAATCAACATTCGAATCGAATACATAACAATTGTTATCCGTATCACTTCGACGAAACGAAAATCACATTGAAATCCAGTTAACCCTTTACCCAACGCGGACAATTTCAAACTTTCTTATTTTAAATTTCATTTTTTAAATTTTTTTCAAAACATTTCAACAAAACCGTATCATGTGACCCCTCTTTGGAATGAGCTCGACGAGCTCGTTCCAAAGAGGGGACACATGATATGATTTTATTGAAAATTTTCGAAAAATAATATATTTTCAGCTGCTAAATTTGCATATTACGCGGGCGGTTGCGGGCGATTCGTTGGGTAAAGGGTTAAGATAAACCGTCGTAAGGGACATATTATTAGACTGAAAAAAAGTGTTTTCATTCTCAGGCAAACCCTCATTGAATCTGAGCCCCCTCAATGAACATTTTTATTGTTTTTCAGCGTCTTCCAATATTAGTACAAACTCAGGGACACCCGAAACGTTTTACTTTTTCTGATTGGTGCATATTTATCTAATTGCGTCTCCATTATGTTTGCATTGTTACAATTTATGGGAGAGTGATAGGCACTCTCCCATAAATTGTAACGAGACAGATCCCCATATATTACAAATACTTTTACTTCAAAGATAATATGAAGAGAACTGAAAGAATATAAAGCCTTTGAATTGAAGTACCTACTGTTTGTTTTTAGAGATATGTTTTATTTTTCAAATTAAAAATGAATTTATCTGCAAATATGCACCTTCTATATTTCTGTGTGTAAAAAGACCTCTCCATGTTTGCTCACTTTTTGCAAAGAAAAATAAAAATCAAAAATAAAACCGCCCCCCCCCCTCCCTCCCGTCCTCCCTCCCTCACTGATTTGAAAATATGGGCTGAGAATCAATTAATTTATTTTCTGTGGCCTTAAGTTGCCCATGAAGACAGACTTGAATTTGATAATGCGAGTTCTCTAGTGGGCAGATTCATGCAAACAATCTGGTTTCATATTTACTGCACAAATAAACAAATTCTTCGTGTGTCTCAGTATGTCTGGGTTCATTTAAAATACGTAACATCCCGATCCCGAAGGATGTTAAAAACGAAATTCGGAAATTTATCTCCGCAGTTGTTGAGAAATTGAGAAAAGCCGGTTGTATGTATCGATCGACAATAGGGGACTGACAACATATGCTGTTCACAAAAGTAGGGAATATCCAAACTGATGTTAATATTTTGGAAAATGGCATTCGATACGCGTGGTTGAACAAATCAAATTTTTACAAAGTTTAATGTGGATAATGAATGTCACCGACCCACGAAAGGTTTTTCGCACGAGCTCCGCGTTAATGTCCGTTGGGTACGTTTCGAAATTTTCATTTCTATTGGACGGGCTTTTTCGGAGGTCTCATCGTTCTTTTTTTGGTATAAAATCGTTCATCAATAGTTTCTGGTCGAAACGTAACTTTTGGGGTATGCGATAACTGACACGTGACGAACGTCTACGTGCCGTTGGCCTGTTGGAAGCTGGCAACAGACAGGCTGCAGTGGCTCAAATTCTCAACGTTACTCAAACGGTAATTAACAGGTTGTGGTCACGCTACCGCTAGAAAGGCAATGTTGATGACAGACGTCGGCCAGGTCGTCCAAGGGCGACAACTGCTTACCAGGATTGTTTCATCCGAACCACAGCATTACGTAGCCGCCATCAAAGTGCCTCAGAAATTGGACAGCAGCTGCACCGAGCGACAGAAGTGCGCGTCAGTGGTCAGACTATCCGCAATCACCTACACAGCTGGAATTTGTGTGCTCGACGACATCGAATAAATAAACGTTTGACTGAACGACACATCGTAGCAAGGCGTAATTGGTGTGGAGCACAACAGCGCCATGACAATCGTCGGTGGCCAACGTCATGTTTTCCGATAAATCGAGATTCACTCTCGACTTCCACGACGTAACCGTTTGGCAGCAAGATTGTTTTGGTGGTCGATCGGTTATGGTGTCGGGAGGCATAACCATGACAAACAGAACAACATTACATGTCGTCCAAGGGTGTGTCACAGGGCACTACTACCGTCACAACATGTTAGCAGTTCATGTGGTGCCACCTCACTTGCGCGACGTCACGGCCGTCGATTCATTTTCTAAGATGACAATGCAAGAGCACACAGGGCCCGTGTCGCTACAGAGTTCCTCCAAGAGCAGAACATCACTACACTGCCTTGGCCAGCACTAAATCCAGACCTTTCACCCTTCGAGCACGTCTGGATATGCTTGGCAGGCGCCTACGACAACGCCAACAGACCAGTACCAATGTCCAGGAGCTCGCCGCTGCACCGCAGGAAGAATGGAATAACATCAGTCAAGCTGATATTGGACGTTTCGTGGGGAGTATGTCACGTCGGATCCGCGCTTGTCTTGCGAACCGAGGAAGATTTACAATGTCCTGATGTCTTGGACTGAATGTGGCAAATTCTCTGACTGACCGCCCATGTCTTCTACAGCTCCGTATGTGGAATGTGTGATTGTCAGACACCCAACTATCGCTGAAATGATTCACCAGATGTCACAGTGCAATGCCTCAACTGTCTTTTTGATGAAAATATAAATATATTTCTTCAAAAATCTCACTTTTAACAAATATCCCCTACATTTTGTAAATAGTATATTACACATGGCATTCATCGGCAATCGATTCAACAGTGCGCACTGAACGATGACCCCCCCCCCCCCCCCCCACCACTCCACCGATGCATGGTATAACAAGCATTAACTGTTAACAGACACTGGAAATCAGAAACTAAACATTGGTTCATCATCAACCATTGACTACTTTCGGATTTTCAGTGCCTTTTTTCAGCGTGTTTATCGGTTTTAAACATAGATTTATCTCGTTCGCGTGAATATCCGTTGCATTTGGACCTCAAAAACATTGAAGAAAACCTTGATGATCTTCCACAGATATTCGACGTCGGTTGTCGAATCGAATTCGAATCGAATATTGTGATCGAATCAAATATTATTTCGGATACTGAATATTCGCAGGTGCCTAGGTCCTGCAATTATTCGAAAAACAAATCGACCCTGGAATTGGTTCGATTCGTTTTCGAATCCGGCCCATCGAATATTTTCGAATCCTTTCACGGCGCGTTTATCCGCACTCAAGGTGGTGCATAGTAGCGTATTTTTCTCGTTATTACGTAGAGCATTTTGGCGGTGCATGAAACAACACTGAATCTCGTGAAACAGTGTGACAGCAACGATCACAGCTTGTAGGATTAACGGATAGATTGGACTGGGGGATGGACGGCACGGCGCGTTTGAGGAACCGGTCCGTATTTGTTATTTGTTTGTTTGTTTGTTTTGTTTTGTTTAATCTTATTTGTTTTACAAGGATTGGCGAACAAGTTATGAAACTTATATTAACGCCTCTCCTTGGCCCAATGGCGTAGGGTTGTGGGATGACCTTCATAGCGGCAACTTCGTGGCCTAGCTCTTCTCGAATACTACGAAGGGATCTTTAGCCTGCACGGAGTGTGTCTCTCTCCGCACAGAGGACAGCCATTTTACGTCCCCACCCGATAGGACGGTACGCTGTGACAGCATCAACCCCACAATTGATGCTGACAGAGAGTGTTCGGACACCTCGAGAACTTTCCCCGACCGGGGATCGATCCCGGGACCTCTGGCATGAAAGACCAGCGCACTTATCCACTCGGCCACCACTCTCTTGTTATTTGTTATTTCACCGTAGGCGAACACTCAGACTTTTCCCGAAAATATTGAGGAGATTAAAAAGTTGGAGAGGAGACCTTCAGCGAAATAATAAATGATGTTCGATTCCTCCAACGTGACACCAATCACTAATAAACGGAGTTGTCACTTTCGTCCGATTCCATTCGAAATTTGGTTCGATTTCATATAGCTTGCTTGTTTCGATTCGAGATTGGATTCGATTCGAGCATTTCCAATTCGATGGACCCTACTTCAAATAAAGTGTATTATGTTCCTACAATGGAATAACTTGAGCTGTTTGCATGCTTGCCCGTTACCAAACACAACTAGATTCCGGCACTTGCCAGACAATTTTCTTTCTGAAACACTGATGGAACTTTTCCTAACTTTAACATCAAATGAAGGTGATTGCGTGACGAAATACAGTCTTCTCTTTTTTGCCCAACGCAATCGATATCAAAATTTCTTCTTTTTTTTTGTCAAACTTTTGTAAACTGTTAATAGAACCATATCAGGTGACCTCTCGTTGGAACGTGCTCAATGAGCTCGTTCCAATAAGTGGTCACATGATATGGTTTTGTTGAAACTGGTTGTAAATTTCGCGGTCAAATATGGCCGATTTGTTAGGTAAACAGAACAACGTCCGAGAAGTGGGCAAAAATACTCAGTGATTTATAAGATAACTGCTTTTGAGAGAGTCTGCAATTTGGGATACCAAAACAGATCACGCATAATTAACTAATTTTACTAGTACATAATAGTACACTCCAGTTAAAGGAAGTTGAAGAACCGGCAGAATTGTCAATATACATGTGGTTTGATGCCCTCTGAAACCATCAAGGATCGGCTACCCCATGATGGAGTGGAATGAAGGGTTAGTTGTGCTAGATAATCTCGAGTAAGTTTCGTTTTGAAATGGGAGAGTGCCTATTTCGGTTATGTCTACTTATGTATACGAAATAAGATGCGGTGTCTGCGCTGACATTCAATGGAGCTGGAGATTCAACCTGAATGGTTCAACTGAGGGGTTCAGGATGTATATTAGAATTTTTTTTAAAAATACACACAAAATACCTTGGCAAGAAAATTATAATCTCGTCCATTGTATCCGAGATGGTGTTGATGACTACGCTCTGTGCCCCGTGCTTCAACTATTGGTCCAGGCGACTATATTATATTACACTCCTGTTCTATGAAATCGCCATCTATAGCAATAGGAAAATGAAAATCCGTTCCGCACATTTGTTTCGAACGGAAATCGTTGACGGTCTATTTTTAAATAGAAGCGAAATGTCACTGGAAATTTCTACAAATCGTGCACCGCACTGCAAATACTATTGGAATCGATAGATAAATATAGCAATATGGGTTCCCCTCGCAAAGCTGGTTGCCTAAACGATGCGTTCTTTTTGTTGATAGTTCGTCCCCTGAGTTCCAACGTGTTCTATGTGCCTACTGGCACATAGAACACGTTGGAACTCAGGGGACGAGTTGTCAAATGCATTGCGGAGTGTTCTTCTAACGGAAATCGTTGACTGACTATTCTTGGACGATGCGTTCTTTCTGTTCATAGTTCGTCCCCTGAGTTCCAACGTTTTCTATGTGCCCACTGAATGGTATTTGTGCAAAGCTACCAATATAGTAGTGTATTACCTGTGCTGTCATGGCTCCCATGATACAGCACAAATTTACAGTGACAGTGGTTAGCTATTGCTCTTTCATTGAGCCAAGTCCTCCTCCCACACATATGTAACCCTTCTGCTGATGATAAACATATGGAAAGACTGTATAGCATGTTTAGAGGCTGAAGTTAATGCCATACACCTTCAGTTTCTGATGATTTACTTTGAGACTGCAACACTCATGGTCCACTGAGTTATTTTTCTATTGTTTTATTGGACAACCTTGACCTGCCTCTTCCACTATATTTTTCATTGTATGTCATTCAGTACTCTCAAGTAGACTTCCTAAATTGCGGAGTGTTCTTCTAATAATCGCTTTTATAGACGTGAAGGTGTGTAATAAACACATATCGACACACATATGTGAATGTGTTGTTCGATATAGTACTTGTACCATCGCCTGCGGCCTCTCGTATTATCCTTCCGCGCTGGTACTCGTGCCTTATTGTTTAACCTAGACAAGCGTGTGTCGTTCTGTGTTTATCAGTCACATTTCAGTTGTGGTCCTATAATGGTTAATCTATGTGAATCTCCAGCACTTGACCGATGAATTGTTGGTGGACTGAATTTACAAGAACAGGTCGTTTACTTTATACCACGATTGCCATTCGTATTCAACATTACAGACATTGGGAATTGTTCTAGACACACCACGCGTGGAATGTGAATTACGCACAAGAACGTCATCTTAGAACGTATCTGATTGGGCAAAGCGCGTCTGAGTGATCTTATGGCGTGAATGCGATGCTTCGACACAAAATAGTATCAAACGGGAAATTTTCAGACCGCAGATATTTTGCTTTCGAAATATCAGCTTCATTTACTAAATTCAACTTTAAACATTATGTAAATACAGAACTCAAGTCTGGTAGAATACGGAAAACAGGAATCAACGCCCCCCGATAGAAGAACTTTTGTCCTGTATTTCACAAGCGCCTAGGGAAAATGTCCATCTCGCGACGTTGATTCCAGCCCAAGCAACACCCTCCCCCCCCCCCCCCGTACTACACTCTCATTATATGCTGTCTTATATCACATGGATCTGTATCACAAATATTTCCCCGCGGGAACCCCACGAAGTGAAGCAGTGCCTGTTCACTGCGGTAAACAGTCTCTGTTTTACTGGTAAAAAAGGACCCAGTCACCAATGCTTGGGAGGTACAAACCCTCGCGAAAATGGGCAACATGGCTTATTAACGCTCACCCCTGGTCTTCAGTTGATACTCATGCTGTGGTCATGATTAGCCATTGTGTAAAAATATATGACCTTAACCCTTTACCCAACGTAACGGCCAAAACCGGCCAGCGCTATTCTCAAAAATATCCAATTAATTTTCTTTATTTTTTCATTTTTTGTCTGAAAAACATAGGTTATGACCCCTCATTGGAACGAGCTCGTCGAGCTCGTTCCAACGAGGGGTCATAACCTATGTTTTTGAGACAAAAAATGAAAAAAAATAGTTATTCAAGATTTTTTTTTTGCAAGTGTCGTCTGCTTTTCATGTTAGGTAAAGGGTTAAACAACAATGAATAACAAAGATATAAATAAATAAATAATTAAATATCACAAATATTTACTTTTGGCACTATCCAATTCGTAGTTCGTCATCACTTCTTTTTTTCCTTTCTATCGGTTTCCTCTTGCTTCAAATTTAAGCAAACTGATTTAAAGAGGAATTTCAAATGCCGGCTAAAATTATACTCTTTATACAGTTAGCATCTCGAAAGTCTTGGATGTAATTAGTTACTGAGTGGATACGATAGCTCTCAGCTTACTGTCGAATACACATAATTCTGTTTCTACTGGGCTGTATTTTTAGAAAGCTGGAAATACATATTGTTTAAACAAAAACACTTTTCTTGAAAAGCTTAGCGTGTCCTTTTGTTACCTCGGAAATATAGCTAATGAACCCCCTTGGAACGAGCTCGAGAAGATCGTTCCAATGGGTATTCATAGAAACCTTTTCAGAGGCAAAATGTGAGAGCACAATACAATTTTAGTGGCAAATATTTCTGATCACCACACAGGGTCGGCTGTGATTTCCCTGGCATTGCGTTTTCTTACCTTTTCAGTTGCCTTTTGCGCTACAATTTTCGATCCTATTTTATTTCTCTCATAAACACTTTACCTAAAATGAAAAGCAGACGACTCTTGCGAGACTGTTCCTACTCCAGATATGAACTCTGTGGCTCCCCTACATTACAACGTGTCTGTACTTTCTCACCGATGCGGCACCTCCTCTAACCTATAGCATGGGACATCCCTACCTCCCTACCTCCTCGCCTACGATCCGCAGTCCTCCACGTCTTGAGACTGAAATTATTTTTTCTAGAAACCCTCCGACTTTTATTTCGACCGCCAGAACAGCAATTCTCATTTTAATTGCTTCTCTTGAACTTGACCGCAGAGGTCTCGCTTTTAAGTTCCTTTGAAAGTCTCGCTCTTTTGGTGTATAATGACATTCGGTGACAGATCAGATACGTAATATGGGTGTGTGTCCAGAACATGTGCGATGTACTGTTTTTGCAACAATTACTGATTAACCGAACATCATTACATAGATAATGACTGGTCTTTATTCCTTTAATCTTTTATGAGACAGCTCACGTTAATCAGAAGCGCGGTAATGGACATAAAATCCCATGCTCAATTAGTAGCGCACGAATTATTACTGGTCTGTTTCGGGTATGAGGGAACTAAATATTTGAATTAGAGTTACCCACCTTGAAATGTTGCAGCACTCGAAAATGATGCAATCTCTGAAAATAAACAGTCTTGGGAACATATATTGTTTCAATAAACGTTTGAAACATTCTATTGACATTTTGCATTATTGTTGAATATTCCTGATAAAAAAAGGTGATTCGATGACTTTTGGACCTAAAAAATACAATTTACTTTCTGTGTGTTTTTGAAGGGAATTCCCTGAAAAAATATGTGCACGTGACCAGGACTTCCCTTCGTGTCAGTTTTTCTCTTATTTTTTGCATGACCCCTTGTTCTCGGATCAGAAAAAGTTGTCTGAAGGGCTACGCTTGACAAAGATATTTGGATGCCAAAATTAAAGTGACGCCATCATATATTTTTGGCGAATGGGAAAATATTTAGTTTTGTGATACCTTTTGGAGTATGTTTTTTCTGCTTCCAAACCAGATTCAGTTATTATTTTGGGATATTATTTCACATTTAAATGTTTATTTGGGGACCACACACCTTACCAAACTGTTTTATTGTTTTGAAAATTTGCCTTTTTGTCACAGTCAGATATAAAGGCTATATATTGCCCAAACTAAGGCTGTTAATGCAAACAAATTCACATCTTGAGCAAGTGTATTCGCCAGGAACACACTATTACCTCTGGCCTCTGCTAACTAACAGCCTATCTTACCCTATTAACACATTTATATAAATCATGGTTCCCCCTCATAGTACAAGGGACAGGGGGGATTCCAGTCTTCCAACCTTCTCCCAAATCACCTTTCAAACACAGCCAGAAAATCTATACTGCACTTCTACTCATTGGTATTTAGAAGTTTTCCACTACTACATTATGCTCTTTAACCCTTTACCTAACATGAAAAGCAGACGACACTTGCAAACCAAATTCTTGAATAACTATTTTTTTTTCATTTTTTGTCTCAAAAACATAGGTTATGACCCCTCGTTGGAACGAGCTCGACAAGCTCGTTCCAACGAGGGGTCATAACCTATGTTTTTGAGACAAAAAATGAAAAATTAATAAAAATTCATTGGCGATTTTTGAGAATCGCGCTGGCCGGTTTTGGCCGTTACGTTGGGTAAAGGGTTAAAATGTTGGAAAACAATTCCTTCATGAAAGTGTATTTTTGAAGACAAATTTGGGGATGGGAGGGGGCTACAGTGGAACAAAGAACATAATAAAATGACAAATGTGAATGAATGGTATTTGTGCAAAGCTACCAATATAGTAGTCTATTACTAGTGCTGTCATGGCTCTCATGATACAGCACAAATTTACAGTGACAGTGGTTAGATATTGCTCTTTCCTTGAACCAAGTCCCCCTCCCACACATATGTAACCCTTCTGCTGATGATAAACATATGGAAAGACTGTACAGCATGTTTAGAGGCTGAAGTTAATATCATACACATTCAGTTTCTGATGATTTACTTTGAGACTGCAACACTCATGGT
Source organism: Pictodentalium vernedei (assembly GCA_031216915.1). Taxonomy (NCBI): domain Eukaryota; kingdom Metazoa; phylum Mollusca; class Scaphopoda; order Dentaliida; family Dentaliidae; genus Pictodentalium; species Pictodentalium vernedei. The sequence goes on along the minus strand of CM062289.1, from coordinate 93,687,807 downwards.
CCACTGAGTTATTTTTCTATTTGACAACCTTGACCTGTCTCTTCCACTATATTTTTCATTGTATGTTATTCAGTACTCTCATGTAGACTTCCTAAATGTGTGTCTGCATGCCTATCTGCATGCCTATCTGTTTGTATGGGTGTCTCTTAACCAGACAAGGTGTTTCTTTGCTTTTCATTTGCCTGGATCTGCATTTTCAATAATTGACAGCTGACTATCTTTCACCCTCACCCATCCCCCCCCCCCCCTCCACACACAAACACACAAAAATATTAAACATCAAAGGCCACTATATTCTTGAAGCAAATGTCTGATTCATCCTCTTTGGGGACAAATTTTCTATAATGTAACTCTTTTTGTCAGAATGGGTGTCTGTGGGGATTGAAACAAAAGTAATGAATGTGCACTTATCATCTTATGGGAACTTGCAGCACAAGCATACCACTATAGAATCAATATTTGATTATTTTAGGCATTTTAACAGTGTTATGAGATACCGCAGTAGCAGGTACTGGTCATTCTTTTGGAGAAAAAGCAGTTTTATGTTTTGTCAATGCCAAACCAATTACTCTATGTACCTTAACTGAGAAAACTGAGGCCTTTTCTTTAAAAAATTGTAACATATTCATCAAACATAATGTGAATTATCTTCAGAAGCCAGAATGTGATTTAAAAACTATCACAAATGAAAAATCTAATATCACAGTGGTTTGTTTTGGGTCAATATCAATTAATTTATGAATTATATCATAGATTTTGATGAAAAGGACCATACCCAACGAATCGGCCGCATCCGCCCGCGTAATATGCAAATTCAGCAGTTGAAAAAATATTATTTTTTTAAAAATTTCAACAAAACCATATCATGTGACCCCTCGTTGGAACGAGCTCGTCGATCTCGTTCCAACGAGGGGTCACTGATAAGGTTTTGTTGAATTGTCTTTGAAAAATTTGAAAAAATATTATTTAAAAAAATAAATTTTGATATCGTCTGCGTTGGGTAATTAGGGGGGGGGGGGGGGTCCTATTCAGGGCTATATTTTACAACATCAGTAAGTTGAAAAAAATTTGACATCATTTGTTAAGATCAAATGGCAGAGTCCTTTTATATTGGTGAAATATATACCTACAACCCCAATTTTTGAAACCAAATTGACATTCATATTGTTTCGTGGGGGTTGGGACACTGTTTTGCTTGCAGTATGGTTATGGTTAAATGAGACAGATTTTTTTCCAAAAATATTGTGTGCTGATGCAGATTTTAGTTTTATTTTGGGATCAGAGTAGTTTTTAAAGAAAGCTGTAAATTCTCATCCCTCTCAGCTGATGGATTAGGTAACATGCTAGAAAAATCTTTTGGAAGAAATACCCATTTTTAAGCCCTTTCGACAAAATCTGGACACTTTTCCTTAAAAGAGCAAATTTCCCACGTTGTTGACTCAGCAGGAGCCAAAAGTTGGATTTTAATGCTGAAATGAGTCTTTTATCTTATGGAAGTGGTAAAATGTCTCTTCGGTTGGGATGATTTTTGGTATCAGGGAACTAAATATTTGAATTAGAGTTTCCCGCCTTGAAATGTTGCACGCAGAAATTATGCAATATGTAAAAATAAACAGCCTTGGGAAAATATTTTGTTTCAATAAACGATTGAAACTTTTTATTGACATCTTGCATTATTGTTGAAAAGTCCTGATAAAAAAGAGTGATTTGATGACCTGAAAAATACAATTTACTTTTTGTGTGTTTTTGTAGGGAATTCCCTGAAAAATATGTGCACATGACCAGTACTTCCCTTCGTGTCAGTTTTTCTCTCTTATTTGTTGCATGACCCCTTGTTCTTGGGCCAGTAAAAGTTGTCTGAAGGCCTATACTCGATAAAGATATTTGAATGCCAAAATTAAAGTGATGCGATCATATTCTATTTGGCCGGAACTTTATAATGGTCGCCTATGTGAAAATATTTAGTTCTGTGATACCAGCGACAAATCGGTTTTGGGGTCCGTCATATACCTGTCTCTTCGCTTTATATTTTGCCCAGTGAGAGAGATTATCGAAAATATATACACTTTTAAACAAGAACATCGCAACTTAAGGTATCACCTTGACACTGTTTTAATGCCGAGCAGTTGTATGTGATTTGCAAAGCCTGTGTTCATATCGATTATGGTGATTTTCTTCCATCAAATAATGCTTAAACCAATTTATTTGCATAATAACCACCAGTTGGTTGACAGCTCGTCTGCCTAAACCCCGTACTCGGTGGGTGTCACTTTAATACACGGTGAGTAGCCGCCATTACAATTTTGATGCATTTCCACTCGCTTCGAATTTTCAAAATTTAAATTAAAACAAATTAAGCGAATTTAAGTACTAAAATATTTTCAAGGTACCGCATTTATTGATTTAATACATTAAATATTCAACAAAATTGACAGAAAATATCATTTGTAATCCCAAAAGTACTTTGTTGTTTTTACGACTTTATCGATTTTTTATGCTGAAGGCGTGAGTGAAGCGAACATTTTCTCTACATTTATCTCAACAGATTAAAAGTGATTTTTTTAACATTTAAAGGTACGCTGTTAACCCTTTTCGGGTGGTAATGAGGGTAAATATACGTAAGGGTATTTCAGATATGCTTGTTGTGATCGTTTCATTTTGTAAACAAATAGCGACGAGTGTTTACTGTCACCATGGATACGTACCAGTGCAAGGTACTGTTGGTGACTTTTGCTTAAGGTCATTGGTGGGATAAAGCCGTAACATAGTCAGAAAGTGACCGAGTGATTCCTGGTTTGTACGTTTTATACTTCGCCTAACCTGGTATAAAACCTACAGACCAGGTGTCACCACGTACCCGGAGTCTGGTATACTATAAAACCTACAGACCAGGTACCATCCCCTTCAGGTCGGAAATTCCGGTAGTAAATGACATCCATTAAAATACACCTGCCATCGGACAAAACCATAATTAGTCTGTGAAACACACAGACTATTGTTTTTGCACGGTTTCTTTTTCTTTTTTTCTTTTCTTTTTTTTCTTTTTTTTTCTTCTTCTTCTTCTTCTTCTTCTTCTTCTTCTTCTTTTTCTTTTTCTTCTTCTTCTTCTTCTTCTTCTTCTTCTTCTTCTTCTCCTGTCTTCTGTCTTCTCATCACTTTTTTGTCCGCAAGATAACTCGAAAACGAATTGCCCTATCTCGTTGATTTTTGGCATGTTGATAGACAGCCACAAGTTCTCGGCCACCTATGTTTTTCAGATTCCTGGGGTATCAGGGGTGTCTGTAGGGGTGTTTTGAAAGTGGGTCACGCCCATATCTCAGGCGTAGTATGACCTACAGACCTGGGACCAACACCAAATGAGTCGACATTCGATGGAGGTTCAAAATATGGGTCAAGATCACGGAGGTCATCTAGGGGTCATTGAGTGCATTTTTCAGAATTGCTGGAAATCACATTTTTTGACCTCCTAAAGTATTCCTGACGTACACACATGCATTTTGACGTAAAAAAAAGTGGGCGTGGCCAAAATTTTAGAAAGTGGGTCACGCTCATATCTCAAGCATGGTATGACGTGTGGACCTGGGACCAACACCAAATGAGTCGACACTCGATGGAGATTCAAAATATGGGTCAAGGTCACGGAGGTCACCTAGGGGTCATTAAGTGCATTTTTCATAATTGCTAGAAATCACATTTTTTGACCCCCTAAAGCATTCCTGACATACACACATGCATTTTGACGTAAAAAAAGTGGGCGTGGCCAAAATTTTTGAAAGTGGGTCACGCTCATATCTCAAGCATGGTATGACGTATGGACCTGGGACCAACACCAATGAGTCGACACTCGATGGAGATTCAAAATATGGGTCAAGCTCACGGAGGTCACCTAGGGGTCATTAAGTGCATTTTTCATAATTGCTAGAAATCACATTTTTGACCCCCTAAAGCATTCCTGACATACACACATGCATTTTGACGTAAAAAAAAAGTGGGCGTGGCCAAAATTTTTGAATGTGGGTCACGCTCATATCTCAAGCATGGTATGACGTATGGACCTGGGACCAACACCAAACGAGTCAACACTCGATGGAGATTCAAAATATGGGTCAAGGTCACGGAGGTCACTTGGGGTCATTAAGTGCATTTTTCATAATTGCTAGAAATCACATTTTTTGACCCTCTAAAGCATTCCTGACGTACACACATGTATTTTGAAGTAAAAAAAAGTGGGCGTGGCCAAAATTTTTGAAAGTGGGTCACGCTCATATCTCAAGCATGGTATGATGTATGAACCTGGGACCAACACCAAATGAGTCGACACTCGATGGAGATTCAAAATATGGGTCAAGGTCAGCGAGGTCACTCAAGGGTCAATGAGTGCATTTTTCATAATTGCTGGAAATCACTTTTTTTTTACCTCCAAATGCTTCCCCAAAAATTCAGATGTGCATTTTTTTCATGAAAAAAGTGGGCGTGGCCAAAATTTTTGAAAGTGGGTCACACTCATATCTCAAGCATGGTGTGATGCATGGACCTGGAGCCAACACTAAATAAGTTGACACTTGATGGAGGTTCAAAAATGTGGGTCAAGGTTACAGAGGTCACTTGTGGTTATTGAGTGCATTTTTTTCAGAATTGCTGGAAATCAAATTTTTTGACTCTCTAAAGCATTCCTGAAGTCCATACATCCATTTTTACGTAAAAAGTTGGTGTGGCCAAAATTTGTGAAAGTGGGTCATGCTCATATTTCAAGCATGGTATGATGTATGGACCTGGGAGCAATACCAAACGAGTCGACACTCGATGGAGATTCAAAATTTGGGCCAAGGTCGAACAGGAGTCACGAGGGCTATTACCAGAATTGCTGGAAATCATGTTTTTGAACCTCCTTGTTCATTCCCTTGATTGGTCCCTTTGAATACTGTGAAGATATATACCTTATCTGGTTTCTTGAAAAAAATTAACTGATTTTTGAAAGAATATCTATAAATACTGTCACTGAAAACCCATTTTTTTATTTCGTTAAAACTTTTTTATCCCCAAAATAAGCCTCTAAAGTATTCCCATTACATTCATAGAGGGACACGGTGTCTAAGCAGTTAGAGGTGCAGGCTGCAAGCCGAGAGGTTCTCAGTTCGAATCCTATCTGCGGCAACTGTCTTGTGGCTTTGGGCAAAAGCACTTCACCCCCATTGCCCACATAATGGCATAGTGATGTTGTGTACTAAGACATACTGCATGCCGATGATACACTTGCACTAACCCTGCTTGTGTGGAGTTAGTATGTTGGGGATCCAGACAGTTGCTTGTTGTTGTTGTTTGGTGGTTCTCTGTGTTCTCTGGTTTCCTCCATCCGTAAAAACTGTACGGAACGAGGCGGGCCTAGCTGTTGAAGTGTCGTTAAACCCCAATAAATTAATAACATTCATAGAATGTCTTCTATGCACTGTTTGTCAACATGATAACCCAAATACAATCAATCCTATCTCAATGTTTTTGGTATACTGATAGAGTGCCTGCCATTGGTACTTGGTCATCTATGATTTGGAGGCATGTGGGGCCTTCGGGCTCTAGATGTTAAAAATATGTTTACAACATTTACTGGGAAATGAGTTAGCTGAAGCAGTAACCATTATCTAAAACAGAAATCTCCAGAGAGAAAGCTGAAATAGAATTCTTTGTTACATTGAACAGCACTGTATATTTATGTTGTATCATGTTACAAAACTTCAGTCTCAGTCATTGAAGAGAGAGAGAAACCTTCACTTTTCAAAGCATTTTTTTTAAAAATCTATTTATTCTCAATCATAACTCAAGATTGAGAGGTTTTGGGATGGAGTGGTGTGTGGCTTTCTCGAAACACAAATATCTTTAATATATCTCATGGCTACAGAATGTTTTTCACTCTCTTTTCTGCAACATTTAATTCTATGTGGAATGGGACACCTTTTCAGTGTGCTTTCCAAACTAAGGGATTCTTAATCCTTTAGCCAACATAACGGCAAAAACCGGTCAGCTTTATACACAGAAATGTCTATTCAGTTCTAATAACTGTTTCATTTTTGCTTGAAAAACATAGCTTATGACCCTTCATTGGAATGAGCTCATTTTTTAAAGGATTATTTATTTATTGGTGTTTAATGTCACATATTTCTGCACAGTGGTTTACCATGACCAGGACAGTTTTACGGGCGGAGAAAGCCAGAGTACCTGGGGAGAACCTCCGGGCAACAACGAGCAACTATCAGATTCCCCACATACTAACTCCACACAAGCAGGGTTAGCATTGGTTGAATACAGGTGCACCATCGATGTGCAGTACGCTTTAGTACACATCTCCACCATGCACCCACGTGGGCAGTGGGGTGAAGTGTCTTGCCCAAGGACAGAGTGAGGACCGCTCGACTTGCAGCCTGCACCTCTGCCAACTCAGCCACTGCGCCCCCATTTAACCCTTTACCCAACGGAAACGATAGCAAAATTTATTATTTCAAATATCATTTTTTTCAAATTTTCCAAACAATTTCAACAAAACCATATCATGGGACCCCTCGTTGGAACTAATATTTTTTCAATTTCTCAATTTGCATATTACGCGGGCGGATGCGGCCGATTCGTTGGGTAAAGTTTTTTTTTTTAATTTTTATTGGTGTTTTAAGGTCACATATTTCTGCACAATGGCTAACCATGACCGTGACAGTTTTACGGGTGAAGGAAGCCGGAGTACCCGGAGAGAACCACCGAGCAACGGCAAACAACTGTCAGCTCCCCAACATACCAACTCCACACAAGCAGGGTTAGCATTGGTTGAAGACAGGTGCACCATCGACGTACAGTATGCCTTAGTACACATCGTCACCGTGCCCCCACGTGGGCAATGGGGGTGAAGTGTCTTGCCCAAGGACACAACGCGGTTGCCGCAGGTGGGATTCGAACCGAGGATCTCTCGGCTTGCAGCCTGCACCTCAACCATCTGGGTAAAGGGTTAAAGGATTAAAATGGAATATTTAAAGCGAATATTTTAATCCTCTGAAAATCTTAATATGGGGGCACGGTGGCGCTGTGTACTAAAGCGTACTGCACTTCGATGGTGCACCTCTCTTCGAAAAAATCATTGAGAATAATGAAAACCATTTCCATTCTCACAGTGTTGTTCTAAACACACATGGATATAGATGGGACCTCGGTATTTTGACAATGCCAATAAGTCTTCAGACAGGCTCTTGGGGGTCTTCAACAACTTGATAATGAAGAATTCCAGTGTACATGTAATTGTAAAACTACACTGGAGATTTGTTATTTAAACCTATCACAATACTGTCAGGATGCTGGTAAACGATGCAATACTGACATAGTTGAATGTTCTGTTAACTGTGTTAGTGCTATGACTGTTTAAAATTAATTTATTAGAGAAGTTCTAGTTTTATGTATGCCTTGTTTAGGTCACTAGATGCTATTTTAAGAGCAGGCTTTCAAATGAGCTCTTGGGGTTTTTTAAGGTTTTTATGACAATATCTCCGACATAGAGTCTATGCACGCTTTGTCAGCGCGACAACTCAAATACGGACCGTCCTATCTCTATGCATTTTGGCATGCTGGTTAACAATAACCAGTTTGCACTCGTCTGTTTTTTTCACCCGTTCGATCTGAATGTCAGATGACAGATCTGAAGTTGGTGGAGCTATTATTTCAAAGTGGGTTGCGCTCATTCTTCAATGTAGATGTGGACATGGGACTACACCGACTGAGTTAAACATTGCTGGAGATTCAATATATGGTCCACCTGAATGAGGTCATCAAGTGCATATTATTCAGAAAGACTGGGAAATGCATTTACACCTTAATGTATTTCTAAAGTTTATGAATGTATTTCATCACTCAAATTCGTGGGCAGAGCCAAAATTGTCCATTTCTGATTCGTGTATCGAACCCTTTAAATGCTGGTCACATATATGCCTTTTCTGGTTTCTTATAAAAATTATTCTGATTCCTGTATGAATATCTGTAAATACTATTAACGAAAAACCCATTTCTGATTTGTTAAGAAATATTTTCGACCAGAAGATAAGCCTCCATAAATTCTCTTTCTGTAGAGTTTATTCCTGATACTTTAACCCTTTTCACACAGACTTGAATTTACTGGATGCTGTAAATTCTGTTTCTCTAGTTGGTTTTAAATATTTGTATCGCAGGTATGGTATAGCCATAACTGATGCAAGAGACTTTAAACAGCAATAAATATGGACAAAATCACACACCCCAAAACTCTTAGACTGTTGAGACAAAGAAAATCGCATTCAGGCGTCACAAGCAAACCTAGCTGAAAGATCCGTATGTTAGATATTTACAGTTCGGCCGCCGTGTGCTGGTCAGGTGGGCAGTATTTCCACGGACGCAATAATATTATATTCCAAACACTAATTACAGGAAAAGTCAACAAAATTGAATTAATGAAGCATCGGGTACAACATGTTGCTGATGATGATTTTTATTACTTGGTAAACGTATGCACGGACATAACTGCCCCCGCATGGATTACGCCCAGTCCACTGCGACTGTACTGTAACCATTGCTCTATCACTAGCTTACGTGTTTATGTTCATAGGAAAGAGAAGTAGCAATGTACCTGACAAAAGTTCGCTTTGGAATCCCGTGACCTGGAGCAGATAGCGATTGATGAGATAACCCTGTTTTCTATATCGGTAAACAGAAGGTACCAGTTTTGGGGAAGATATCTTGAATGTGAGCAGTGCAGGTCAAAACGATTAGCTAAACAGAACTCTACACGTGGGTGGTGACCAGGATATAACCATGCAAGCTGAAGGTGATTTTAAACATAAGTGGATAGACAACCTGTCTTAAATTCTTTATGAAGGTGCCGGCTGGTGACGCATTGCTACTTTAATACAACTAAATGTTTATTAATATAATATCATGATGTGGAGAAAGTGATTGATATCGCCGCATACTGGATCACACACATATGACTTTTTGTAAGATATATTGAGATTTGAGGTATGATAAATCTATTTTTTTCACTGGATGTAAATGATCAACAAAGGTGATAACTTGCATCGTAATGAAACACTTAAATTACTTCCTGATAAATGCACACCGCGTTTCCCATTCATCATCGACAGCCCTATATGTACAATTCTCATTGAAAACATTGGAAATACATCCAGATTGCCTGGACTATTTGCGAATATGTCCGTGGGTCTCGGGTCGCAGTTATGAATGAATAGTAGATTACCCCAGTGTCGAATCAGTCTAGTTGTGAAGCCTGTGTCGTGGTTGCAATATGACTGATAAACTTCGTCATTAGAAGAGATTTACGGAAAAGTTGGCTCCTCTTAACCTTTTGCGACTTTAATTATCCTGGCGAACGTCACTGGGAATTGAGTTTCTTCAACGTTTTTCAAAATGCGACGCCAAACGTCGGAAAGTACAATTAACAAGATATTTTTCACATTTTACATTAGTGATTATCTGCTTGAGGGCTAGATTATTTTTGGTGGTCTGAATTTGTTATTCAAAACTTGTTTTATTACAAATTATTGGAGAGTATCTACAGGTACTCTCCAAGAATGTGCAATAAAACAGATTTATATAAAATATATACAAAATATTATTTGTGTTTGACTGAATATGAAATATAAGCTTATTTTTTCTGGGAAGCGAATGCAAACGACCAAATAGGCCATGTCGTCTCCTGAAGATGCTAATAACTATCTGCATCCTGTTGCATTCATTGTACTTGTATATAACTGCATTCTTCGAATAAAATTCTGTTCTGTTCTGAGCAAGGAACGTGCTGGCTTTTGCTCTGGTATCCTCATTTCTTGAAAGCCCAAATAGTGGCTCCTGGCACTCAACCAGTTAAGAAGTCTTGACAGCAGGATTATATTAGTATTTTAAGCTGCGATAATATTTGGCTCAGCGGATGTCACTGAGTACTATTCGGGAGAAAGTAGGAATTGAGGTTAAAACTTTAAAAAATCGAAAAATAATAGCAAAACAAATGACCACAAAGTATCAACGTGCTGTTTGATTTCGTACGTCATAAGACGTACAAAACTATCAACGCGCTGTTTGATTTCGTACGTAATAACACGTACAAAAGTATCAAAGGTTTAATTTCCCAAGCTGTCAGAAAATTTGACACTTAGTGTTTCATGTAAAAATTAAAAATTCCAAATCGTCCCCCGAGTTCCAATCTGTTCTATGTGCCTACTGGCACATAGAACACATTGGAACTCAGGGAACGAAATGTTAACGAATTTGAATCATTGATGTGCTCGTCATTTCTCAAACTTCGGGCAGCAGACTTATGATCTTGCGAAGTGAACGAACACCGAGGCACAGTTACAATAAACGAGCGAAACATGGTTTGAGCAGATAAATTCAGCTTACTCTCAAAGTCAGAGAGTTCACAATATTTTTTGTTGGCTGGAATTCTGAAATCGAAGACGTGCTTTGACAAATTGTTTTTAAGAGATACAATTTGAAGCGAGAGGGTAGAAAGTCGTCCGGAGAAAAGATTGGTCCCGTCCAGTCAACCAAACTGGGTGAGGAATCGCAGTCTTCGCGCTTCAAGTGTAAAATTATAGATTTGTTTTCTTGAGGTTCTGTTGTCCGACAGTTTGCTCTTAATGGCCTTATGCTATTTAATGACATTCCCGTACAAAGAGGGAATTATAACAGAAAAAACAATTTATTTAATAACCCAATTATATTATAAGCGATAACAAAATAATACCGCGAATGTCTAAAAATAATACCACGAATGTCTATATTTCTCCATTACTTTACTCCCGGCTTTTTAAATATCTGTGCACTTGTGGAAGCGGGATGAAAGCTGCAGGTTGACCCTGTGGCCTTCGAGATAAATCTCGTGGCCGATTTGACTTCTGGCTCAACACTTTCTCCATAGTCTATTTTCTTCTTCGTTCTGATGAACGTCCTCCTTCTTGAGATGAGTTTATAGTTCCTTTAGACCGTAATGGCTGTATATCTGTGAACTTTTGCGCTTTGGCCGTTCCTCCTCGGAATTATACCTTTGGAGTTCTTGCTCGTCGCACGGTTGTATATATATCTGTTTTCTTTCTTCACTGATGAACCGACTTATTTCTGTAACTCGAAGCAGACATCTATCCAACACCAAACGCACCTATTTTCCCTTCACACAATTTTAGTCTACACAATTGCGTTTTTTGTCACAAACTTGTATCCACGTCGACTTTACAGTCAAACGCGCGCCACCCTCATTCATATACTAAATCTTACACGACACGTCTTTGCCTGCGACATATAAACCTCATTCCATCGCTATTCTGATTCACGAACTTACACTTTGATTCGTTACAAAAGTTATTGGGGGATATAAAAGTATGGGTTAGATGTTGAAAACATGTTTTCCGTATTGAGAAAAACTGTACAATGTACACCGCAGTCCAGAACAACAGAACTCACGTCTCAGAACATGCCAATTTGACTTTGTTTGAGGACAAGCCGAGTTATTGTGAACAAGAATATTGACTTTATCTGTACCTGTTCTGAGGATGAAGTAATGTGGGTTGATCAAAGGAACACAGCCCATCTGACACAGCGGTGTCTTCCAAAAAAGTGGAACATTTTGTAGACATGTTTGCAAAGTATTAAAGTACGCCATGCATGCAGATATAATTTTGCAAGCTTGTTATGTCTGTGCAATATATAAACAGTTTATGTGAAACATGAGGATAGGAAAAACGAAAACGAAAAGTAATAATGAATGTAACAAATAATTGTCGAGTCAGTATAAATAGGTTCCACGTTTTTGTATCCCAAATCAATTTAATCGGCTTGAGAATTGAATGCTGCAGTCTATAGGCTACTAATAGTTCCATTTCTGACGCTCTCACACGCCCCAAATAAATATATTTATTATATGCTTCCGCTAAAATATTAGGAAATATGTTTCAACTTGAGCGCCACAAGACATAGGATTAAGTCATCTGAAATTTGTATTTTTCGCTGAAGGTACAACCATTGGATCGCAGCGAAAGTAGTGTCAAGGAACAAGAAATAAACTCACTATAATATTATGAAACTGGGAGATGTTTACTATTCCATGGGGAAAAAGTTGTTTTTATTGTTATTTGTGGTACAAAATTAATGTCCATTTACGCTCTTTATAGCTTTCAGTGAAAAGCTGAGGGAACTATTTTGTTTCACGGACGACTAATTTTGTCGCTGAGAGCGGTCTGTTGGCTATTCATTGATGGCTTTTAAATTGAAATTTTTGTCACTTTCAAATCAATTAATTTGTGATTAAAAAGTAAAGTTGTTTTGTTTTGATTTGTTTTGAAACGGTAACGCATAAAAATAATACCTACTTTTTCAGTGGTTACCATGAGTATTCGTTTCGTGACTAACAGGTGAATTACAAATTTTCAGCTTGCGGCCTGCATGTCGCGAGTTGAACATATTTGTTTTGCATATCGCGAGTTGAACATTTATGTTTCACAGAATTTATCTTAAACTGCCGCAGCTTACAATTAATTAGCACGCAGTGGCGAATGTTAATTAAGTTTTTGTCCATATTAATATTGGTCACAGCTTGCGGAAGATTGGAAACTGAATGGATTTGCCTTGTTACAATTTATGGGAGAGTGCCTATTTTTGACAAGCGAGACAAAATGAGCAGTCTACAAGTTAATAAAGAGATACCAAATACCTATGTGTTTTGTTATATTTTTGCACCTTTTTTGAATATTAAGTAGAGTCCTTCGAATATTTGAGTTATTTTACGCCCAACAGAGCAAACGGAGTACTCACTTTTGTGGACCACACCACTGGGAACAATAGCATATCGAAAGGATACCGTTTCAACTGCTGGTCACTCCTGGAATAATTGAGGTGTCCACTCAAAAACATAGGCATCCTTCATAAATGTAAAAGTTTTTTTTGTTTTCACATCAGTTGGAGTATCTTTTTAATCACGCACTTTGAAGATTAATCAACGCTAAAAGTTTAATGAAGACATAATTTTCAAACTCTGTTTATTTAATGCCGTTTCTCTGTTGCTGTGTGACAGAGAGTCAACAGTTACGATAATAAGTTTAAGCCTTTACCTAACATGAAAAGCAGACGACACTTGCAAAAATAATTCATGAATAACTAATTTTTTTTATTTTTTGTCTCAAAAACATAGGTTATGACCCCTCGTTGGAACGAGCTCGACGAGCTCGTTCCAACGAGGGGTCATAACCTATGTTTTTGAGACAAAAAATGAAAAAATAATGAAAATTAATAGGCGATTTTTGAGAATAGCGCTGGCCGGTTTTGGCCGTTACGTTAGGTAAAGGGTTAAGCCTCGTTGGTTTAAATTATAATTGGAGCAGTGTATCGTAGCAACTTCAGTCAAATGTAATAACATTAATGTCGTAGCATCTGGTACAGATACAGGCACAGCGCTTGGTGGCTTCCCGGGTTGCTCCCACCTCCTTTTCTAGGGAACGTTTTATTATCTGTGCGAACCGATTGCTCGTCGCTGAACGCTAACATTTTCTCTGCATGCAGGTAATTAACTGAAGAGCCCGTTCCTTGAAAATCGTCGTGATATGACCCGGAGCCAATACTATAAAACTTTTACAATTGTATTTTCAAGAATTGTATTTTCTACCTATTAATATAACTGACTAAAATAAATCATTAGCATTTTAAAATGCTAATGGTTCATTTCAACCCATTTAAAGCCGAAACTAGAAAATACAATTCTCGAAAATACAATTGTAAAAGTTCTATAGTATTGGCCCACAGACACTGAACAGGAATGTACGCCAATAATGACAAGTTCACGATTGCAGTCTGGTCCAGTGCACGAGATTCTTAAGAAATGATGATCCGATGTTGAATGTTTGTATTAAGACAATTAGGACGATAACTGTGTATTGTTTAAGAGAATGCGCGTTAATTTTTCTACAAATCGCCAGACATTTTGAAAAATAATGGACATTTATTGTCTTTGGCTATATTTATTTCGGATAACAGCGAAGGTGAAACAAAAGGATTTGTCTGTAGTGGGTTTTAATTTTCAGGAACCTGCCTGGTGCGTTTTACACACGACTTGCTATAGTTCATAAGCTGCGAGACAATTTTACGTGTTCAGTGGAATTGGAAAATCGACTGAGAAGGCATTAAAGGTGTAATGTTCTGATGTAAGGTGTGCGTTTTTTTTATATTTATTACACGAAGTTCAATGAAATCCCCCATCTACAGTAACACAAAACTATGTGGAAAATGAAAATCCGTTCCGCAAAAGTGCGGAATGGACATCGTTGACGTGCTATTTTTAAATAGAAGCGAAATTGCACTGGAATTTTCAACAAATCGTGCAATGCAATTACAATTTGAATCGCAAGCGATGGCTAAAAATCATCCCCTGGGTTCCCATGTGTTCTATGTGCCAGTAGGCATATAGAACACATTGGAACTCAAGGAACGAAATAGCAACACGGGTTTCCCTCGCAAATTTGGTTGGCTATAAAATGTGTTCTTTTTGTTGATAGTTGTCAAATGAATTGCTGAGTACCCTTCTCATAATTGTTTCTTTTGACGCGATGGCGTGTAATAAACACAGAACGACACGCGTGTGTGAGTGGGTTAATCGATATGGAACTTGTGCCATCGCCTGTGGCCTCAAGTTTTATCCTTCCGCGCTGGCACTCGTGCCATATCGGTTAACCCATTCACACGCACGTGTTGTTCTGTGTATTAATCTATGTGGCATCTCTATACATCGGAGATTAAAATCATATCCAAACCTTTTCGTCCATTATGTGAAGCCTTTAAAATTACAACATGAACATAGCTCAACACTGGCACTGAATTAACAGCGTCTTTTAGAATACTATCGAGTCTATACAGCGATCTTGAGAAATGCCGGAACCACATTCCAAGCGGTGGGATCGCATTCTCCATGCCCTCCTGTGCTGGGGCCAGCAGGCGTTTACGCTATGGTAAACAAAATGAACAAACAGTATTCCCACATGTGAACATGATTAAACATACTACTGTTAAAAATATTATGTCATGAGAAGGTCTATTGCTATACATTTATTATTATTATTTATTAGGGTTTAACGACACCACCAAGCAGCGACGAGCAGCTGCCAGCTCCCAAACATCGTAACTCCGCACTGCAGCACAAGCAGGGTTAGAATGGTTGAAGACATGCGCACCATCGACGTGCAGTACTCCTTAGTAGACGGCGTCATCGCTCCACTATGTGAACAATCGGGGTTGAGTGCCTTGCCCAAGCACACAACGCGGGAGTTCGAATCGATCTATCAGACGGTCACCCATCCAAGGACTAACCGGGCTCGACGTTGGTTACCATCGGTGATCTGATGAGAACCGGTTACCGCAACGCCACCACCACCACCACCCCCCCCCCCCCCATTTGCCATATATTAATCTTCCGCATGTGACCATCTACGTTTTTGAAGATGTGAAACTGAGACTGAGCAGCGAATGAAAACCCGGCTACGTAACACAGGCTACCCTGTTTTGTTTTATTACCCCCCCCCCCCCCTCCCCGACACTTCCTACACAAACACACAGTCTCCTGCTTCGATCGCCGATAGTATGAAGAATACGCTGTACCTGTGCCTTATCTAAATATCCTGGTAATATCTGATCGCTTCTTACTTTTCGTATTTCTTATGGGCGGCATAGATTTTAAGTCAATTTATCAATGCACAACAAATCTTCGAACAACCAATATGATACAAGCTTGGAAATATGTCATGAACTTTGAAAGAGTAAACAGTCAGGAATAGACCCTGAAAACTCATCATTATAAGTTATGGTGATGAACTGACGGTAACATGGTCTGAGGTTTGCGGCTTGGAGCTTATGTCCAATCGAGACGCGAAGGGTCGAGTTTGAACATATGCGCCGAGCCGCAAACCTCAGACCATGTTACTGTCAACTCATCACAATAACATACATGTTCCAACAAGACACTATCCATAGGCCAAAACCTACATCGTGAAACACGAGAGGCTTATTTACTAAACTTGTGATCGTTAAAAGTTGCCTTGTTCAGGGCAACTTTTAACTATCACGGGTTTAATAAATAAACCTCTCGTGTACCTACGACAGCACTTGATAAATCATCAGTAAACCAGATAAACTCATTCCACCTTAATTCAAATCGTATATCGGTTTGTAATTTAATGCACGTGTGAAAAATCCAGAAAAATGAAGCAGCTTGCTAGTCACTGCGTTGATGAAGAAATTACGAAACGGACGATGTCATTTCACATTTTCGCGTGGTGACGTCAGACGGTAACAGTTGCTGCTGGAGCCGTAAACATAAAAGAAACTACGCCAGCTCTCATCCAATCAGATGGCGAGGATTTTACTCTTATTGGAACATAGTTGGTTTATTTTAGCTCTCTGTTTTATTATTGTTTAAGGAAGGAGAGAAATACTTTCTAACCAAGACTTCGAATCTGTCCTATTTAATACTTTTGCCTCCGCCTCTCAAATTTGCTTTCTGTGACCTTACCAAACTAATGTGTCTGTATAACCTTGCACTCTATAGACTGGATAATATGAAACTTGTAGACATGTTGATTACATTGCACTCTTTGAGAGTATTGTTCAAACCAAACGGCAGTCAAGTTGCCATTGCTAAAAAATGTCAATATATTGAGTACTTCCCATTATGGATCTTTCAACATTAATTATATGTGTGGAGTATGGCACTACTTGAGCACTTACATATTTGATTAACTCTTCAGAGCAGTTAGTTCAATAACTTTTAAATCAAACACTTCAAAGACTTTCAGCGCTCCATGTTCGAATTGGGATATAAACGTGTCTTGTTTCGTTAGACATTCGGGAATTTGATTACGGAAAACCACTTTTTAACGAGCCCCGAAGGGGTGAGTTAAAAGGTTTTCCGTATTCAAATTCCCGAATGTCTAACGAAACAAGACACGTTTATCTCCATTTTAATTCCTGTCATCGTTAGAAGTGAAAACATTCCCCATTGTTGAAGTGAAAACATTCCCCATTGTCCTAGACCAGTTTCCAAAACACCAACTTCCACTAGATCAATGTCCAAAAGATCAAACTCAGTCTCTCATAGCAGCAATTCCTGCTAGACCAACAGTAGGTAGGACTGAAATGGTTATCCGGATAACCGGTTTGAAACCAGTTACCTACCTAACCGA
The DNA here is from genome assembly GCA_031216915.1 of Pictodentalium vernedei. Taxonomy (NCBI): domain Eukaryota; kingdom Metazoa; phylum Mollusca; class Scaphopoda; order Dentaliida; family Dentaliidae; genus Pictodentalium; species Pictodentalium vernedei. The sequence continues at coordinate 93,670,579 of CM062289.1, read as the reverse complement.
TTTGAAAAACCGTAAATCAGTTATGCGAAATATCGATAGTAATAATCATTCCACGTTTAAAACGAAGTAAATCTGCCGCTTCTCATTTGTGATAGATTACACCTCGAAGCCGCGTTGTAGTAATTAAGAAATAATCGACTTTGGCGTTCTAGATTTCGTTAATAATCGGCAATTTCCGTGAGTACTGATTAATAATAGAAACTATTCCGTATTATGTATACAAATGAACGTTGTCGAGTACTCGACAACGTTCGTTTGTACACACACTACGGAATAGTTTTTGAGAATACTGCTTTCCAATTCCTATCGTTTTGATACCATATTCGGTGAAATAATGGCCACGGAAAACCGGATATTATCCGGTTATAGCTCTTGGTTAGTTGATTGTGAAAATGAGCCAACCAATTCAGCCTAACTAGTAGGCTAAGCAGACTTGTTTGAAGGTATAATTTAATCATCAAAAAAGTATTAAATAAGGCATAAACAAGTTTAAAATATGTTTCTTAGGCCCTCCTGCAAGGTCCTTTTGGCTACCTCATGCTCTCTTTTCACAACCAATGCAAACGTAAAAAAATAATAATTAAATGGTTTATGGCTGATATTTTATCCACGTTAATAAAACTCATACATATGTCCCTTGAGTGCAAGAAGACTTTGCAATTCTTTAACGTTTCAAAGCCTTCTTGCATTAAAGGGACGAAATACACCACCACCCATGCTATTCAGTAGACTATGTGCCTAAACTGAAATTATTGAATATCAAATATTTAAAAGTATTTGGTGTTGTATTAGTTAGGACATGTATAATGCAAAATGTTGTGATAACATGAGGCCATGGTTCAAGAGTGTTGACGAAACAGCCAGTTGAGATGCAACATAACATGGTTTGATGTTGACTGATGTTCAGCATTTTCTATCATTTTTGTAGACTTATTCATAGTAAATCAAAAAGTTATATGGCCTTTCTTACCTTGTTCAAATATTTCTGTGAAGCAAATTGAAAAGTGATAATAACACGACATGTAACTTTGTTTTCTGTTGCCTATGTTGATTTCAATAACTTTTTTCTTGTGTATTGAAATCCCTTTGGTCCAATGAGGGTTGGACTAGTGGGAGTCGTTGGTATAATGGGAATTGATCTTGTAGGTGTAGGTATAATGGGAATTGATCTTGTGGGTGTAGGTATTTTGATAATTAGTCTTGGAGAAGTTAGTAGTTTGAGCATTGGTGTAGTGGAAGGACAACGTCAACAATTGTCACGCTCGGAAACTGAAAAAGCGTTTGTGTGAGGCGCATACAGAAAATGTCTTGATGACGGAAAATATCGTCACTTGAGTGCAACAATTAGCCATCTGCAATGGTAAAGCATTGCAGATGACTCCTTGTTGCACTCAAGGGGCGATATGTCGGAGGAACGCAAAGCGACACTTCATCATTACCATCTTTTACTCCATTATTCTGATACTAAACAATAGTGTTTTTGAACCCGACGAATACAAAAATGAAGAAATCCATGGCCACCATAAACGCAAGTGTTATTTTTTGGTCATCAGGATTCAAAAACACTGCTGTCAGATCTATAAGTCCTGTTCATGTTTATATTATCCTGTACAGGCTTAACCCCAATGAAGAATACTTTGACCTAATCGCGCTTTCGTCGAACAATGTCAAAATAATATCCTTTGATGGTAGACAAAGGACATATTGTGTTATACCTACATTAACGTTGTGGCGGTACTGAATTGTGTTACCAAAACGAGGCACAGTCACTGACCAAGTACAGTGAAGGTGTACGAACCACAAGTGATCATCATATCATCATTCGCCATCATCGTTACACATTGATATCATGGTTCTCCGGGCGATCGGACGTGTTTCTGAAAGCTCCTAATTAGCACTCAACTAATTACTGATGGATTTCCTTCCTACGCAGATCAAGACGTCCTTGGTGGTGCTGAACATCAGCTCACCTATCAACTAGGATGTCCATGTTGATGGGGACCACGTTTAGCTCACCATTAAATATCAACAGAAACCTACTTCTGATAGTGGGAGTACCCTTCGCGGGACTCGCCACACTGGTCCACACCAGAGGACGGGGAACAAGACCACTGAATCCAAACATACCATAACAGAGGATAAGAAGAAGAAAACGACACTATTGTCCAGGCGTCGGGACGCCATACGCATAGAGGCATGGGTCGAGAGAAGAAGGTCTGAGAAAGAGAAACAGGAGAAGGAGAGTGAGACTGTCATCAAATCCTCCCCACCACAAACACCTTCAACACCCAGCTGCACTCCCCCTCGGAGAGTACGGAGGAGACGGATAGGCACTGAGACGATGACTGCAAACCAATCCTACCCTGCTCTCCAATCAGCCTGGACGACTCCATCATGTCCTCGGCTTCGGACTCCGACAGTCTGAATCCAGAGGACCGATCACCAGCCCACCTGAAGACACTTGGATAATTCATCGACTGGGTGGTGAACGTTTGCATCTCAAATTCGGCAAACTGAAACTTGACTTCACGAGATCTATGGAAGACGTTATCTAACACACGAGATATCTAAATTTGTTACTTATTTATTTTTGCCAAATATTTCGCAAAATTTCATCAGAATCACATTATGTGACCCTCTCATTAACATGTAGCATGATAGAGTTTTGTTGAACTTTTTTCATATTTCTTTTCAACTGAACTATTTTTATATTACGCATGCGCATGCGCCGATTCGTTAGGTAAAGCGTTAAATATTCCATAATTTTCAGAATTGAGGGTGCTTAGGGTTTAGTTCTCGGGGGAGGGGGCGGATCAGAAACCAACATTCTAATTTTTTTCTGAAATATGACAGTCTCCTTTAAAATATACAATTAGACCGGTACACAGTCTTCGTGTGAGGCCAACCACAGCACGTCCACCTTCATGTCGCTGCCGTAAGAACGTTTATCCCATAAATGGACGTTTATTCGAACAATAAAAGCATTGGATATATTTTTGCTTTATTCACCTAGTATCAGCTGCTAGTAGGGAGATACATTTTCTCCGTAGGTTTAACACTGGAAGAATTTATTCCTATAGTAGAGACGGACTTTCTGACCTCTACCGCATTCGTGTTGTCATGACCTGTTTTCAGTTTGTGGGAGACATAATGAACCGACCGTCGCTGAAATGCCGAATTTGAGATGCAAACGTTGTCCACCCAGTTTTAGAGTTTCAACTCTGCCGATCAATACAACGAACAACAATTAACAAACAAAAAAACACAAAGTAAATCAATCGAAACCAAGCGTTGAAAGGCGGGGGGCATGATGATTGATGTCCAAATTAGGAATGTGTAAATAAACAAACGCACGTGTAGTCTGCTTTGTTTATAAAACTCAAGTTGAATCGAAGACGAAAATAATAATAATAAACAACGAAAATTAGAAAGATAAACATTGTTCATTTAATAAAGTATTTTTGCAAGTTTAACTCAAGAGGAATTAACTGTAGGGGAATTATTTTGAGACAGAAATGTATCACTGCGCCTTGTTTATTTTTGGCAGTTTTGCTTGTCTATCGAATTGGACCAATATGCTTCTCACTTCTAGCAGTGTTTTGTAGCGACTAACAGCACGATTTCACGTCGACTGCCCTGTAAATGATTTATGGGATAAACAAAATAAACTCAACACAAATCCGATTAACCTAGATTCTATGCACGAGGCAATGAGAGTGTGGATGGTGTGATATTAACGCAACTATAGGATCTCATTTCATTTTATTTTGTTATAATTTTCCTCTCTGTTCATCATATTAGCCTCGTCGATACAGTTAAAACTAGAAGTCCTGTCATGAAATGCGCAAAAATAGCACGTCGATCTGCGCGTTAATCTACGCGTTATGACCATAGTAAGGCCATCACATTCTGCACAGACAGGCCTGTGCATGAGCAATGTTTCAGCCAATGCACCTCCGGGTAACCCGGGGGTCCATTGGCAGAAACATTGCCTGTGTTTGCTACGAGTAACCAGGGAAACCTGCCGTGCGTTGGATGCCATTCAGTATTGCAATTGCGCGAAATTCCTACACGCAATTAAGCCTAGATAAGCGCACAGTTCGTGGCAGGACTTCTTGTTTTAACTGTAGCTCATTTGCGCGATGAGATTCGAGTCACAGGAGTGTGTGCTCATGTGGCAGTTACTCTCATGGCTCTTTAGCTCATTCGATGAATCTCATCTCTTTTTTCCGAAATGAGTGTTAGAGCAGTATGTGGAATCACTTGTTCGAGCAATTGCTCCATAGCTCAGTTGTTCGATGCGATTTGAGTCGCAAAAGCATTTACTCATGGAGCAACTGCTCAATAACCCAGGTCCCGATTCGGACACCCCCAGTGGCGGCATCTCCATATTACACAACAATATTCGAAGTATTCGTCACAAACTTGAGGACCTTACAGACGAAATAGACGAATTTGATATTATATGTTTTACGGAGACACATATTGAAAATGAATTTGATTCTTACAATATCCGAATAGCTGGCTTTGAGGGCCCCATTAGAACAAACAGGAATCAGTATGGCGGAGGAGTAGCTGTCTATTTCTCAAGAGATCTATATTTTAACCAAATCTCTGAGTTACAGTTCGACGACGACATACTATGGTTCGAGGTGGGTGAGAAAAATAAATCCCTTCTCTGTGTAACATATAGATCACAACGACATTGTATCCCTACCTATTTGCAGAAAATGACAGACAAAGCACTTACAAGAAACCCCTCTGTGATCCTAATAGCCGACCTAAATTGCAATCTTCGGGAACAGTCAGGCCCTCTTCAAGATATTATTATGCGCTTCAATCTCCAAAATTTGATTATAGAACCCACTAGGATTACAGCTACGATTCTAAGCCTGGTAGACCCCATAATTGCTAGCGACACCATAACCTCAATAAAAGCTGATACACTTGACTTGGGTCTCTCTGACCATAGGGCAGTGTTCGCCCATATTGCCTATCCACGACCGCGCAGGGAATCAGTTACGCAATCAGTGTGGAACTATTCCAAAGCTGACTTCGTGAAAATGAACAGAATGATCTGAAAATAACTGGGAATCCTTTATCAATGACACAACTAACATAAATGATTGTGTTGCAAATTTTGCAAAGGCCTACTTGGATATTGCAACACTTTGCATACCTCGTTATAATATCACTGTTCGACGGAACGACAAACCGTGGTTTGATAGCAGCTTGAGGCACGAAATACGTACCAGTGACCGAGCAAGGAAACTGGCGCTCAAACATAATACTACTAACTACTGGTTTAACCCTTTAACCAACGTAACGGCCAAAACCGGCCAGCGCTATTCACAAAAATCGACAATTAATTTTCATTATTTTTTCATTTTTTGTCTCTAAAACATAGGTTATGACCCCTCTCGTTCCAAAGAGGGGTCATAACCTATGTTTTTGAGACAAAAAATGAAAAAAAGTAGTTATTCAAGAATTTTTTTTGCAAGTGTCGTCTGCTTTTCATGTTAGGTAAAGGGTTAAGTACCGAGAAATTAGGAACAAAGTGAACAATATGAAACAATTTTCAAAAGAAAAATATATCTATAAATTAGACGAAAGTTTAACTCTCGAAAATGAGCCTAAACAGTTTTGGCATATCGTCAAATCATTCATGAATGACTGTAGCGAATCGGATATACCTTCTCTTCACTGTACAACTGAATCAGGAACTACTATAGTGGACAAAGATATTGACAAAGTAAATCTTCTGAATAGTATTTTTATTGATAATAGTAAACTTGACTCATTGAATCATCAGCTCCATCCCCTAAAGCTCCACTGCACAGAGTCATTATCAGAAATAAGTTGTACAGAATCCGACATATCCAATATATTTTAGCTGTACTACAAACCAAGAAAGGTCATGGCCACGGTGGGTTAAGCCACAAAATGCTTCGAGAAACGCGATTTACTGTCTCTAAACCACTGAGCCTGTTGTATAATGAATCATTGCGTACCAGTACCTATCCGGATCAGTGGAAATTAGCAGACCTCATACCAATATATAAAAAGGCGACCGTCGAGATGGTGGCAATTACCGACCTATATCTCTCCTGTGTGTTATTGGAAAAATATTGGAAAAAGTAGTGTTCAATAAAGTTTGTCACTTTTTCAATGAGAATAATCTCTTCTACAAATTCCAATCGGGGTTCTTACCTAAAAATAGTACGGCGTTCCAACTCATAGAAATTCATCATTCTCTCGGTCACGCCATTGACAAAAAACAACCGACATGTGAAGTTTTCTGCGACATATCTAAAGCGTTTGACAGAGTGTGGCACAGGGGCTTACTTTTTAAACTCCAAGAAAATGGAATAACTGAAAGACTTTTGGAATGGTTTGACAGTTACTTGACCAATCGCAAACAACGCGTTCTTGTAAATGGTTGTCACTCCAGCTACAAAGAAGTAACATCAGGTGTACCACAGGGCTCCGTACTTGGACCTTTCCTATTCTTGGTGTACATAAATGACATCGCCGAGAGAAAAGAATCGGTAACCCGTTTATTTGCTGATGATACCTGTTTAATTAGAAGCGACCAGACGATGAATGAAATGACGGAAAAGATAAATCGGGACATACTCCAGATAAATGTCTGGGCCGACAAGTGGCTCGTAAATTTTAACGCCCAAAAAACAAAACTGATGTTATTCTCGATAACAAAAAATATTCCATACCCAACTATGAAATTTCTAGATGAAACAATTACTTTTAGTGATGAGCATAAACATTTAGGACTAATCATACAATCCGACTTGTCATGGGACAAACACATCCTAAATATAATTAAACGTGCTAGCTCCAGACTATCCCAGCTTAGGAAGTTAAAATTTTGCCTAAACCGAAACACCTTAGAAACTATGTACAAAGCTTTTATCTTACCAATATTAGAGTATGCTAGCCCAGTATGGGATAACGCTCCCAAAACACTACTGAAAGGCCTCGACGACATGCATTACGACGCTGCACGCATAATAACGGGACTGACAAGGTCGGTCTCGAAGGAACAACTCTTCTTGGAGTTGGATGGAAATCATTAGAGGAACGTCGATATATTTATAAAATGTGTTTGTTTCATAAGATTGTAAATGGAACTGCTCCCGAATACCTTACTGACCTCTTACCAAGGAGAGTTCGCGACACAGCAAATTATTCCCTTAGAAATGCTTCAGAATTTGTTCCATATGTTTTGCGAAAGGAATTGTTGAAAACATCGTTCTTTCCGGCATGTTCAAAAATATGGAACACGATCTATGAGACCATCAAAAATTACTCTTTGGTAAACTTTAAGAAATTCTTGACTAACCAGGATGTGAAACCACACCCCCCCCCCCTCCCATACTTTAATAAAGGGAAAAGAAAACAGAGTATATTTCACTTTTGGCTAAGAAACGGGTGTAGTGATCGGAACGCTGATAAATTTGCAAACCACATATCCGATCCCCCCGAGTGTACGTGCAATCGCAACGAAATAGAAGGTACCCATCACTATTTCTTCGTGTGCAACCACTATGTCCCAGCTCGGAACAAACTGACTCATGTCCTGCTAAAATACAACATTACTGAGGTTGACCAGCTACTTTATGGAGAGGCGACCTTTCCAAACAAAGATAACGAGGTTATATTTCAAGCTGTCCAAAAATTTATACACGAATCCAAACGCTTTGAATAGTAGTCGAACTATTAATACATTCAACATTCTCTACAACTGCAAATCTTAAAAATTAAATAATAATTATGCCGAACAAGTTGCTGTCTCACATTTCCTCAACCTGTCTGTTACATTTCACAACATTTCCCCTATCACACGCGGTTATTTTCTTTCTACCATAATTGCGCAACAGTTACATTGTCAATGTTACCCACTTATATGTGAGTCGGAACTCAGCACCATACTTCATACTTCGAATTTGACTGACCTTACAGACCCTTCAGTAAACATGAACAGAGGATGACCTCTGCAAATATTTATAAGAACAAAAAATCAAGATTTGCTTTCATGCCAGGGATTACGACACCTCGGTGTAAGTACCTCCACGAGGTCCTTGCAACGAGGGGTCGTTGACCCTGCGTACCAGGCATTGGAAACTGAAAAGATAATAAAATTTAAATTTTGATTATAACTTCATGCGGATTGAGTCAAGTTATATGAAGATAAAGGGTTAAATCCTACCGAGCATACAGTATAGGAAAAGCTATTGTAAACTGCTGCAATCTATCCCTTTTCCATTTCTTCTTTCAAGGTTCTTGCATACTTTACTGTCACGTTAATTACTTTTTCCTTTTTGTTATTATGCACTTTAGACTGGATTATTTTGTTCGCAGCCTCATGTTTGAATTGTAAAAGGTCGGGAAAAGAGAGTCTTCTAAGTGGAAAGCACTTGTTCTCTGATCCCTTTGCATTTTTACTAGTTTGCTAATAAAATATGTTTAATCTAACTGCTCAGTAGCTCATTTGCTCGATGAAATTTTGATTCGTTCGAGCAATGACTTTTCAGTAACTGCTCGATGGCTTATTAGGGGAACTTGGAGTAGTTATGAAAACGTTGTTCGAGCAAGCACTAGTGGAATGATAATGACGTGAAGGGGGGCCCATAGCGACATAAATGTACTAAGAGCCGTAGTAGTACCACAAATTAGTAATGGTTGAGACATTCTAGCACATGGCAGAATAGAGCTAGTCAATAGTACAGGACTGCTATCCTCAAATAGTACCACGTCACAGGTATCCTCAAATACTGAGATGAGTCGAAGGGCACTATGTGGAGTCACTCGTTCGAGCATTTGCTCGATAGGATTCGAAACGTACGAGGAATGACTTTTTCAGTAACAGCTTGATGGCTTATTTGCTCGATAAGATTCGAGTCGATCGAGTAATACCTATCCCTGCTCAATTATCTTTTGGGTTTGGCAATCATAGCGGCCTTCATTGTACAAAAGGGAGATCACAATGTGTGGTTAGGTCCATATTGTGTGAAATCAAGAAATTCGTGATTATAAGACTTGGACGAGGGCACAGGTCGTAATAAGGGGTAGTCAAGAATAGCTAGGATTAGATGAACTGCAGTGTAGTTAGAATAGCGTCAGTAGTAGGCAGAAAACAAGAATTCTGAGGGAAATTGATCCAGTAAAGATACTCTTATACAAAGGAACGCACCTATTATTTGAAAAAAGAAGGATTCTTGGGAAATGCGTACCAAATAAAGTGATATTAGAATATTTTAGGGTCCATTGTCACTATGGGCTACTTTCGAAAATGGGGATTCTCAAGGAATTCTTACTAGTAACACTTGGAAGGTTGTTTTTGGTAATTTTACGAAGTATCCGAGGATTCCGGGTAATTAGATTGACACTTATTCAAAGGAACGCGCTTGTTATTGGAAACAAGGAGGATTCTGTAGGAATCCGTACCAAATAAAGGGATTTCGGGGTTATTTTGCGTGATTTGGGAGGATTGTCGGGTCTGTTTGGGTAATTAGATTTATTCACATTATAATCGAACACACCCTTCGAACATACCCTCTTCCTATTAGAGTGTTTGGGGTCACAGAACACACGCTATTATAGAAACCAAGATGGCGGCCTCCGGTATACAAAATGTCGACGGAAACACGTATCGCCCTAACAACGCGCGCTGCGCATGTTCACTGTCACCACGCATCACTATGGTAATGACGTCACAATAGGGCCGCTCACGCGGGCTACCATGGCCACCAAACATGGCTACACTGGGTCACGTGGCTATGGCGTCACATGAGATCCACTACATGAGATTCATAAGATGGGGGGCCGTCATGGGTACATGATATACTACTAACGTGTTATAGAGTAGTCACTCTCCAAGCTACTGCTGAAACGTCAAACGATTCTAAGATAGAGAGTGAAATGAGCTATCGAGGAACGGAGCTTTTCAGTGACTTCACGAACAACTCATGCCATCATTTCAGTATTTCAAGGATCCCGGGCCCACGTTCTCACTAGGTTCCAAGACCCGGGACCAGGGGCCAAGGATCCAGTTCTTCTGATCTTGAATCCAGTTTCTAGATTCCGGCCAGGTTCTACTGTTCCCGACACAAGGATAGTCTCCAGCTGTGCCATACCCGCTCATTCACCGTAAGTATCTACGTCTTATGTCCGAGCTACAAGAGGCCTTTGCGTTTCCCCGATAAACCCAGCCCATCTTATCGCCGCCCCAACGCAATGGGCATGTATACGAGGAAAAGAATTGGTTTGTTTCGACCGCCCCTATAAGCCAAGTCCCCCTTGGCCCTTTCAAAGTCGGCCCAAAGCGGAGGCCCCCTCACTTCAATCTAATTCGAATGATTCGCAGCCAGTGAGCAAAATGCGCTATCGAGCAGCCGCTCGATCGATTGACTGGTGCGAACGGCTCTTCGGCTCATCTGGTATTTCAAAGTTCCACAATCCCCTATTCCGTATACCCCCAAAACTCACCAGATGGTCCAAACCTTTGGCGCCTTGAAATTGAAATACCCGTATGTGCTTATATGCTCATGTGCATGTGTCACCATGTGACAGGGGTACATAGTCACATAAGCACATCTCGGTATTTTAAGCTTCCAGGTCGCCAACCCACTTTGCCCCCGGCTGTTCCAGATCCACCTTTTGTCATATGTACTTATGTGCCAACGTGCTTATCTCCACTGTCTCTCTCTACCCTGCAGATCTATCGTATGCGCCAAATAGACACCTTCATCCGCAATCCGCTTACCGCTGCTCTCCATTAATTGCCTTTATACAGGACCGCGGCAAATATAAATGTCATTATGAGAGAGCAGAAGTAAGAAGGGTGTGGCTGAAGGTGTCTGCATCTTGCATCGTCATGAGGAAAACTGTGATTTGTTGCTATTCTTTGAGAAATGATTGGTCGAACTAAATAGTTATAACAGTTTAGTTAAATTGTTATGACAATTTAATTAAATTGTTACAACAATTTAGGTAAATCATAAAAACAATTTAATGTAAAATACATCGACCAGATTAATACGCTGCCGTACATTTGTCTCTTCAGGTTGAATTTCTTCAATCATATATTATCTTCTAGCAATTCGAACGCGATAACTATTACAAACATGTTACGTAGGTGTCTTCTCTTTTTTCCGAGCACCGATGACACCGAAGGTCCAATACTCCGAAAAAGCGATATTCCGAAGGCCAATTGCTCGGCAGCATCGATATTCTTAAGGCCTAATACTCCGAAGGTCAACACTCCGATTGTCCGATATACCAAAGGCACAGTATTCCGAAGGTAAGGGACCTTAAGAAGGTCAAATTTTTCGAAGGCCCAGTATTCCAAAGGTCCAATATTCCGAAAGTCGATAAAGCTAGTAAATTATCACCTTCAAGTTAACCCTTTACCCAACAAATCGGCCACATTCGCCCGCGTAATATGTAAATTCAGCAGTTGAAAAAATATTATTTTTCAAAACATTTCAACAAAACCATATCATGTGACCCCTCGTTGGAACGAGTTCGTCGAGCTCGTTCCAACGGGGGGTCACATGATATGGTTTTGTTAAAATTGTTTGAAAAATTTCCAAAAATGATATTTAAAATAATAAATTTTGATATCTTCTGCGTTGGGTAAAGGGTTAATAAATTTAATCGATATGAGCGCGTTAATGCGAATGAGAGAAATGAAACGCAAAAGTACTTTTGCATAACGAACTTTGCGGTTTTATCAAACGGTCAACATATTTTTGCCCAATTTGTGGCTGATTATTCCATTAAATGGATGAATTTTACGAAAATCGTACAAAACACTGTTCGGTACGTGTCCCGTGGGTTAAACCCAGAAGCCTATTCGCTGAATTTTTATGTTTAATTCTTAGATGTTTGACAGTTCCTTGGATAGTAGTTCACTTACAGACCGCTCTTTGTTCGTACTGTTGTTGTAAACTGCCTTATGTACCACGGGTGGGCAGTATTTCCAAGGACGCATCCTGGTGCTTCATTAATTAAAATTTTGCTGATGATGCTTTTTATTAACCCTTTAACGCTGGTAGTATCTTCCATATCAGTTCAATGGCAGCAATGGGAAGAGTCTATATTCTTTATGTAGGGGCAGACCAATTAATATTTTCAACGCACAGCCTTTGGGCTGCGCGTTGAAAATATTGATTGGTCTACATCAATCCTACTTAGTGAAACTATGAAGTAAAAGGTTTCTGGTCCGTTAAAGCGGCCGCTCGGATTCAAAGGGTTAACTAGTAAACGCATGTGTGGACATCACTGCCCAGGAGTAGATTACGACAAGTCTGCATCGACTGTAGTGTATGCCGTGCATCAATAAACGATGAAAAAAATGAGAATACAAGAATCAAGAGTATTTTAGAGGATAGAACATCAGAGCTTGAGCGTTGTCTCTCTCTATTATTTGTAGCTTGTTGACTGCAGAGCATCTTGTTTTCGTATGTGTTAATTGTTTTTACTTATAATATACGAACACCTGCGTTTGATCTTAAACTAACATCCTCTACAAATAAATACCATGTGCTTTTCATCGACCATGACAGTATTGTGTGTGTTTAGGTAATCACCATCAAATCTGGGCAAAAAAATATTCCCACTAGCAGTGAGATAATACATCCGTAACGAAATGTTCTGTTCTTATGGTTTACATGTTTTTTTTGTATTGCAGGCTAATTTTTCCCCGTGTCGCAGGCGCGCAGCCAGATGATATTAGAGTTTTTTCTGGGTTTTTTGGTTGTTTTTTTTTTTGGGGGGTGGGGGGGGGGGGACAAAGATGATATTTGAAAGACCGTTGTGTGGAGTTTCTCCCCACCCACCGCCCTAACTAGGACATCCGGTCATTTCCCCCCCCCCCCTCCTATTTCCCTAAGGGAAAGTGGGAGGATCAACGACCAGAGGATCTTAGTTAGCCCCCACCCCACCCCCCCCCCCCCCACACACACAAACACACCCGAGAAAACTGTCCAAAGTTTAGTGTCCTAAGAGCGCATCTGAGGCATTAGTAGCATGTGTTGCCATTGGAGACCATTTTGGGGCTCTATGTTGTGTGAAACTTGCATTCGGCCAATGTTTGGGAGGGAGGGGGTGCGAAAAATGTAGGAGGGCCACCACTGCCAAGTCGACTTGATGACAGGATTTACTTAGAAGTTTGACTGTAGAATTTGTGGGGTAGAATGTTTAACCATGTGCATTAGGGATAAATTTCGGTCTTGTGGGTGGAAGGCGGGATTGTAAAAAGAAAACCTTTAAGAAAAAAAACCCTGAAGAAAGATAACCTAAACTTGGAAAAATGGTCATTAAAATAAAACTCGGGATAGAAAAATCTCCAGAACATCCTACCAATAATAATAATAATGCTAAAACAGCGATATATCCCCACCCTCGGGTAGGCCCAATATGCTTCAAAAATGTTTTGAGCAACCTGAAAAGGAAGGATGAGAAATTCCAATCATACATCATGAAAATAGTTTTTAAACAGAAATGTTTTCAGATTATTTTTAAAACACAGAATCCACTTTCACTGCTGGATATGGAAAGTAAGGTCATTCCAGATTTTGGGTGCCTGAAAAGAAAAGTCCCATTCATTAAAGGATTTTATCTACTTTATACGTAAAAACAGTAACGTTTTATCTTTTATCGTTATCGAAAACTCGCCGTCAATAAAAAATCTTTTATCGTTACTGCAGTAAGAATAAAAGTCACGTGATATCGCAAGAATACAACGTTCACGCCCATCTCATTTGCATGACGTACTATTTCATTCAACACTTTGAATAACTAATTATCGCTGCCGCGGATCGAAACAAATAAAACGGGGCGTATTTATCGAAATGTATTGAATAAAAAAGAAGGCCATTAATTAAACTTACTGAATTGTAAAAATAAAATTTGACGGAAAAGAGTAAAAATTAGTAACTTACACTTTTTCAAATGAGATTATTTCACCCTTCGAGACTTTAATTATCCTGACGTTCAAACGTCACTGGGAATTCAGTTTCTTCAACATTTTTCAAAATGTGACGTCAAACGTCGGAATGTACAAATAACCAGATATTTTTCACATTAGTGATTATCTGGTTGAAGGCTAGATTATTTTTAGTGGTCTGCATTTGTTAATCAAAACTTGTTTTATTGCGGGAGTGGGGGAGGTGGGGGTGTAGATAAAAGGGTTATATACACATGGTGTTTGTAAAAAATTTTTTATCGCGACTCGAGCGTTTTCGGGGGCTACATAGCTACTCGTCGCTGCGCGACTCGTAGCTATATATGCCCCCGAAAACGCTCTCGTCGCGATAAAAGATTTTTTACAAACACCATGTGTATATAACCCATATTTATCTTCATTTTGGTGTATACAAGAATTTTGTTAATGGCACTGGAGTGGCGATTCGTGCTGGAATGTACACGTTGAGACATATTAAATTAAGGTGGGGGATTTCCATTGAAATACTTAAATATTAGGAGAGCATTTTTTTTATTCTACAGTAGCCTTCATCGGAGCTAGTGGAGTCTTTTCAATAAAGGTGTGGAATTGTCACTCCTGTATTTACGTAAGACAGCTTCAGCAGCGTGATTTTGAATTTTCCGAAGGCGATTAACCCATCACTCAACATAACGGGCCAAAACGCCAGCGCTATTTAAAAAATGACCATTCAATTTTCATTATTTTTTTCATTTTTTGTCTCAGAAACGTAGCTTATGACCCTTCATTAGAACGAGCTCGTTGAGATCGTTCCAATGAGGGGTTGTAAGCTATGTTTTTGACGCAAAAATGAAACAATTAGTTATTCAAGTATTTTATTTGCAAGTGTCTGTCTTTCGTGTTAGGTAAAGGGTTAAGCCGCTTATGTATGAAGCCAATGGGCAGAGAATTGCAATATTCTTGTTTTGATAGGACAAAACAAAATATAAGTGCATAGGCACGCAAAACCCTCACTTTTCAACTCTATATTTGGTTCAAGGGAAACGACAAAAACATTTTCCAAAAACAAAAGTACCGACAAATTTAATCTGCCTTTAACCCTAACGAATCGGCCACATCTGCATGAGTAGTTTACAAATTGATTCAGAGGCGGCGGTACCATGGGGGCACAGTAGACACGTGCCTTTCCACTTTTTCGCAGACATGTTACGCGGTTACACAATGATTTAAATTGGTCGCACGCAAACGAGTCAATATACAGGCACTCCTTCTTTTTTTTGCAAATCCAATCAACATTTTGGCAAAAGAATCCCACTTTCGGTCGATTCGGTCCGTTTCTTCTACTTCACCTATCTTCCAACCCGAAGGCAGCGAAGCTATCCTTCGGATTGGAAGATGATTGAAGTAGAAGAAATGAACGGGACAGTGACCACACCGTGACATACTCATCAACACAAGACTCTAGTATGTCACTGTGCATTTACTGATAGACGATTGTAACTCTTTTCCCACTTGGCCGAACTGTTGTAGCCTTGAAAAGTTGTTCCCCTCCATTTGTATCGAGCTTCCGATCTCTCTGAATTGATTAGTCGAAGAAAAAATGTTCAAAGGATTTCATTAAAACCATGTCATGTTACCCCTGATTGGAAAGAGTAAGTAAGTAAGTATTTCTTTATTAATGTGACGTGCATCATAATAATATAAAACGTTGTTTGAACAGACCCGACAATCCTCCCAAATCACAAAAAAACACAAAACTACCGAAATGTGTTCTGATCCCACTGAATCCACCTTGTTCCAATGATAGGCGTGTTCCTTTGTATAAGGGTTTCTGTAATCGTGCAAATAAGCCATCGAGTAATTGCTCGCACGAGTGACTCCTGTTACGTCTCTGTGATTCGTCTCGAGAAAAAAAGAGATTCCATAACCACAGACGTTTTTCTAAAAATGGATTCTCACTGTGGGATTCTGTAAGAAGAGTATTTTTATAGGATACCCTTTGAATGAAAGTTGTTGAAACTTGTAGCTTCTACATCCGGTTACTTCACGCTTCGTCCGGGTACTTCAGTGGGACATGTATAAAAAGGATGTGAGCTCAACTTTGGGCTCATTTGTGTCCTGACCGTCGTAGAATGAAGACATGTCGGGAATCCTCGTCTCTATAGATATTGTGCCAAGATGTTTTCCCGACCATAGAGTTGTAAGAGGCATGAAGACCATTACTGCCCACAGAGAAATACTAAAGACCTGCTTCCGTTGACAAAGGGAAATAGAGCCTTGGAGTTTTTGTGTGATACGGACAAAGAATGGGCAGAGGTTGTTTTACAAGCAGCCTGTGAAGATCTGGTTATATGCTGATGTAGATGTGCAGTCAATATCCTCGAAGACGGGATGCCACTGAGTGTAAGGAAATACAGTGACCTGCGAAAACATGAGAGTGTATTAAAGCTGCTGACCTCTGGTGGAATTTCTACCAATATGAAAAAAAACACCGACAGACTGAACAGAAATTCCGATACACTGCAATGCATATCTCATGCTGACTGACATGATGATGATCAAAACAGCTAATGGTGATTTGATAGAATGTATATTCGACTATGCCATGAATCGATTGGACTATAATGTGGCATTGATTAAATCCGAGATCGCTCAGCTGATTCCATATAAGCACCAGATTAGGAGGATAGCCTTACCAAAGAGAAAACTATCTTGTCGAAAAGAAGGCGAATCTTACAGGAAGTGTGATTTTTAAGGAAATTGCTAAAAAGGCGAATCATACAGGAAGTGTGATTTTTAAGGAAATTGCTAAAACCCGTCGCCAATGCATTGACAGATATTCTCGTCCTATGAAAGGGTGTGCTCGTAACAAATTTGGCATTTGTGATAAGACCTTCGAAGAGAGCGGACGCAAAGCAACCCTATCGTCGTTGTTTACCAAGAAACTATTCACCAATTGAAGATTCGGAATCCCTTGAGTTGGAACTATCCGAAACCCAAGATGAACATGAAGAAGAGCAACCAGTGGGCAATTCTAATGCTCGAATGGGAAATATCGTCAGGAATGCCTACAATGATTACCAAGAAGCACTTGAACACCTCATGAATAGTGATATCGCGGATGAAATGGATAAAGGAGATGCAGGCAAAGAAGTAGTCCCACCCCTTGAAAGTTCTGTAAGAGAAGACATCGGTTCGAAATACATCAACTCTTGGAACCCTCATTTCCTGGGATGGTATCGCGTTTATGTATACTTACAGTGAGATGGGTCAGTCCAATATCAATACACGGGGAGGATAAAATAATAACTGCAGTCTGCAGCTATCTGGCTGCAGACTGCAGTTATTACTTCGTCATCAATGCCCCGTGTATAGACCTCATACAATAAGACATAAATGGGACGAAATTGTGCCTTGGACCGAAACATCGGCCTTACGTGTTCAAAGGGTTAAAACGCTGGTGTACATTTGCAGGAAGCCAATTCAAAAGAAAATCCAAGGCTTCGCGAAAAAGAGGAGTATGACTTTTAAGAATCACAGAAATACGCCTTGAAAAAGAGAAAAATTCTTTTGGACGACATTATGGCAAAATGCACGTTCGAAGTGAAAGGTGGTGATGATGACAAAGAAAATAAGGAGCCAAGAAGGAAAAAAGTTTATCGCTAGAGAAAAAAGTATAAAAAATCCGTTCGTATGAAAATAAAATCATTTGTGTTCTGACCGTCGAAGAGTGAAGATGTCTGTGTCCACGGGTAAAGATTAAAAGATGACTTACATATACAGATCTGAATGATGCGGGACTGAAGATGAATTCCAAAGAATTGGCCTAAACGTACGGTAGACAAAGTCAATAGAAGAAACCTAAAGCAGCTCATTGGGGTTGTGGAAAAGAAACTGAAATATGTGGGGACATTGTACATGTATTGTGTGGGCCGATTGTTAACCAAAGGGGAGCTGAGGAATGAAGAGTCAACGAACAAGAATAAAGCTACCACTCAGACTACAAACAAGAGAATGAAAGAGATGCCAAAGGCAGCTCCCACGGTCCTGAAGAAGAATGAAGTTAAGAACAATGAACTTTCCACTCAAACGGCAGGGCGCAATGATGTTCAGAAGAATGATGTGATTATGGAAATATCTTAGAAAAATATAGGCGTCTAGTATTTGTTTTGCAATACATACACAACTGGCTCAATTTCAAAACCGATTAACTCGCGAAAATTGTTTAGAGAAACAACATAGAATATTTTTTATTAAAGTTCAACTGTTAGTTCCATCGCGATAGTCATCGTGTGTCTAAAAGGGGCACATTTACTATCGTTAAGCCAAGTGACCATATCTTCTTGTTGAGATATATATAGAGTTTTGAAGCGTTTAACACTTAGGCTGCCGAAAGCGACTATTGTCACCTACTTTATGATGCTTTCCTATACACTTTGTTACGTGCAGATCAAACCTACCATCTGATTAATTGTTGGGAAGGGCTCAGGGAGCCCTTTCCAACAATTAATCAGATAATAGAGTGTTAAGTATGTCATAAATTCTATTAAACATCATCGCATGCACGCCTACATAGATGTCCTCCATATATGGAGAAAGTGGGCGTGGCAGCAAAAGGGTCAATTTTCGCAATTTACGGCTGGGCGCACAATAAATGTGTCTATCAACAGAACATGAATATCAAACCACTATCATTGTGCTGTTAAAGGGTAAGTGATTGTAGGAACAACTGTTGCAGAAAGTATATTGAATTCCAAAACCTTAAAGTAAATCTGAATATTCTTTCCAATGCCTCACCACAAACGCAAAACACCCAAGCACACTTATATCATTAATGCAATTAAGTCATGAACGAAGATGAAGACTTCCCCATCATTTGGCAACTTGCTTCTATCTTTGTATTTTCCCTTTGATTAGTTTAGTTTAATTATAGGTCCGTATACAGAATCATCCTGAGTCAGCACGAGTAATAAATGTTGATTTGATCATACATTAATCTACGCTGCGTTCTATGGGATCTTTTAATGTGTCGCAAGAGGCGTGGTGTCATTGCGGTAGCCAGTTCTCGTCAGATCACCGAAGTTAAGCAACGTCGAGTCCGGCTAGTCCTCGGATTGATGACCGTCTGAGCGATAGATTCGGACTCCGCGTTGTGTCCTTGGGCAAGGCACTTAACCCCGATTGTCCACATCGGGGTTAATTAGGATTACGTATGTAGGCGTACTACACGTCGATGGTGCGCGTGTAATCAACCAGTCTAACCCTGTCTGTGCTGCATTGCGGAGTTACGATGTTGGGGAGCTGACAGCTGCTCTTCGTTGCTCTCTCCGGGTACTCAGGCTTCCTCCACCCGTAAAACTGTCACGGTCATGATTAGCCATTGTGCATAAGTATGTGACCTTAAACATCAATAAATAAATATAATAAATATGGTGTCACAACTGCCATTGATAAAAGAGAATTGAATCAATTTATTATCGATAAAGTGGCAAGCATCTGCCCCACACTCACGATCTTTTCACTTGGAAACCAAACCTCAAAGGGCTGTGTGTCATACGATACGTGTTAACACCAAAACAATTTTGGAGTGGAGTTCCACCTAGACAGCAACACGCATTCTGCGAAGACGTGCAACAAGGAAAGCATTTTTTCAGCCAGTGGCCTTCTGGGTTACACTCTGGAGGCCATTGGATGAAAAAAAGTGTCTGCAGTGTTTTGTCAAACTTGACATTATTTCTCGTGTACACCTTCTGTTTCGTCAAAAAACTTTGATGGCTATTGTCCAGTTGAAAACTTCCAGTAAGTGAGAATTAGTATCAACCCACTTTCCATTCTCTGCATACCTGTATAAGACTTTAATGCTGGTTTATTCAAACTCTCATAAACAATTGATAATTGTTTATTGGAGTTTACCGGCACTTTCGACAACTAGGATCACCTCGTGTCGGATAGTTTTACGGGTGGAGGAAGCCGGAGTACCCAAAGAGAACCACCGAACAACGGCGAGCAACTGTCAGATGCCCCCAGAGTACTAACTCCACACAAGCAGGGAATGCATTGGTTGATGGCAGGTACACCATCGACATGGAGTACGCCCTAATATAGAGCGCCACCGTGCAACCACCTGGGCAATTGGGATTATGGGTCTTTCCCAAGGACATAACACTGTTAATGTGGTTTCAAGTCGATTGCCGTAACCACTGAGCCCCCATGCTCCCCACAATGGATAATACAATAGGTTAAAATTGGGAAAAGGCGAACGAAAAGTAAACAAACACATCGTTTTCATTGTTTGTTGACTTTGAAACAATTTCCATGACCTAAATTATCAGTATACATGGTACCAGATAAGTCGATTTAGTTCCCTTAACCTTTACCCAACGTAACGGTTAAAACCGTCCAGCGCTATTCTCAAAAATCGCAAATTAATTTTCATTATTTTTTCATTTTTTGTCTCAAAAACACAGGTTATGAACCCTCGTTGGAACGAGCTCGTCGAGCTCGTTCCAATGAGGGGTCATAACCTATGTTTTTGAGACAAGAAATTAAAAAAAATTAGTTATTCAAGATTTTTTTTTGCAAGTGTCGTCTGCTTTTCATCTTAGGTAAAGAGTTAACCCCATACACATGTTTTTTTTCTATTCCATGTCGTCAAGTACTAATATACTTCAAAAGTAATTGGACAATAACCTAAGGACTAACACTTGTTTTGTTTAAAGCTTATACATTTTACATGGATAGTCGAGGAAGTTACATAACTTAAAACTTATTGTGATGGGGTTTGCTGCTTATGTTCAACAGAGACGGGATGCGTCAAGGTTGCACATGAGCTCCGAGCCGCAAATCCCAGACCATGTTACCGTCAATTCATCACAATAACTTACGTGTTCAAAAGAGGCCCCACCCATAGCTCCAAACCTACATCGTGAAATAAACAAGGCAACTTGAATTAACAAGACAACTTTAACTTTAGCAAATTTAATAAATAAAACTCTCGTGTGCCCCACGACGTCACTGGACAACAAAAAATCGATAACGTTGAAAAAGGTCGAGAGATTACACCACCTCAGTTCAAAGCATGAACAAGGTCATGATTTGAATTGAGATGGAGTAACCTCGACTTTTTATAAGTGGGTTTGGAGTCTATATTCATAGAATGATCACTGGCCTCGAAAAATACGATTTGATAGACAGGAAATACTTTGAATCTCCTCCCTTTGATATTTTCTTGTCAAATATTTCGCGTGGTGACGTCAGATGGTAATTTATGCCACCGGAGCCGTGAACAAAGAAAAAAAACTAAGCGAGCTTTTTAGTCCATTCAGCGGCGATGAATTAAGTCTTTTTGAAGCATATTTTAACGTCTCTCCTTAGCGCAATGGCGCGAGTATATGGGGTGACCTCTGTAGTGGCAACGTCTTGGCCTCGCTCTTCTCAAACACTACGAAGAGATATATTTAGCCTACACGAACTATGTGACTGGCCGCAGTGGTGACAGCCATCGTACGTCCCCACCCGATAGGAGGGGGCGCTGTGAATTTTCCCCGACAAACACTTTCAATCTTGATCTGTTAAGCATCTTTTTCACTCTCTCATGAAATCACGCCAGGCTGCTGCAAAGCAAACTTGATTTGATTTATTGAAAAATGCAAGTAACCATGTCACCCAAGATCTCAAGCCATCTGTCTATTTTTTATGAATTTAGCACGGCTAGGAGCTGTTTGTTTACCCACTTTTGATTGAAATTGCACGTAGTCTACCGTTGAAATGATGTGATTTTCCTTCACTTAAAGACATACAGATATTACATCGTGCTCCAGCTATATATATTCCGATCAATAAGTATTTAATTCGCCTTTAAACCATCAAGATATTAACACAATTTGTGGAACCACGCGGAGTAATAATAAAAGTAAGTCTGTGTCGAGTCTTCATTTTTAATGGTAATGTCATCAAACATTTGGTCAAACCAAGTCTCGAATGAGGAACATTTCTTACGTTGATTGAAAGAATATGAATCTTTATGAAAGTTTTTTTTAATTAATCCTCTGAAATATATCAGTTGGTCGGAAAGGAGAGTGAATCTAATCATAGGCGATGGAATATTTACGGGCTAGACAGGTTGCAGAATCTGATACCAGTTTGGGAGCTTGCATGTCGCCAATAAATCACTATACATGTATTTAGTTGGGCTTATTCCATCAGCAGTACACAGTATCATGGCACTACAAGGTACCATTGTACTTTTATTCTGGGCTGGGAGATACGCACCTTTAGACAAAGAGTTCAATACATTTTTGGTCTGGAATATAATTTGCAACCAAAATGGATCACTTATATATATATATCATTTAACCCTTTACCTAACATGAAAAGCAGACGACACTTGCAAAAACAAAAATTCTTGAATCTCTGATTTTTTCATTTTTTTGTCTCAAAAACATAGGTTATGACCCCTCGTTGGAACGAGCTCGACGAGCTCGTTCCAACGAGGGGTCATAACCTATGTTTTTGAGACAAAAAAAATTAAAAAATAAAAGTTAATTGGCGATTTTTGTGAATACCGCTTGTCGGGTTTGGCTACGTTGGGTAAAGGGTTAACACGACCAATATTATCCTTGACAATCGTATTTATTGAAGCCCGCAATGCATTTTCATTTATCTTTCTCGTGTTGAAATATGGATTACGAATAAATACATCAATTTTGTGCACATATTGTAGATTTAATAGGATAACAAATATACTCGGCTGTTCGATGGTCGATTCATGACATGGAAATGGATTATTTTATCTGGAGATCTCGACATATTATCGCGAGATCTCGAAATCCGCTTCTTGCGATCCCGTGGTCTGTATCTCGAGATCTCGACATAATATCTCGACATATTATCTCGAGATCTGAACATATTATCTCGACATCTCGACATAATAACATCACATCTCGACATCTCGACATAATATTTCGATACAATATCTCGCGATCTTTTTAATCCTAATCTGTTTCGTTGTCCTAAATCAGCCACCGTAATGCTGAAGCATCGTTCAATCGATCAACCACCATCTACCAGCCCGACATTACCTAAGTTTTAAGGTGTTTCCACACAAGCATATAACACGTGGACAAGTCGATGTGTTGCATAAAATATACTCGTGTCTTTGCTGTAGCCGGTGGAATGCCTTTATGCAACAAGCTTTTTTAGAAGATGGCTTGTTTCGAAATCATTAGAAGTTTCCTTGCTTGCTTGCGCTAGATACATTATGCATTTTGGCAAAATTTATAACATGTGATTTCGTTTCGGTGTTACTTGCATTTTCGAGGGTCATTACTGCGATATCATTCTGCGGTTAATCTGAATCGGGATTTTTCTACTACTACTACTACTATACTACTACAAGAACAAGTACTGCTATAAAAAATAATATTCGCTGAATGTGCGAATGGTCTTTGATGACCTTATGAGACTTCTGGTAGGGTGATTCTGTGTCAAATATTACCAAAGTTGTTACATGCACTGGCTCCTTTAGCTCGACACTTAACCCAACCAAGTCGTATAGGGAGGGGGTGGTTATGCAATGTGGTCGGATATTTACCACGTTGACACATTTGCTTTCCCATCGAATCGAGCTTAAAGTCCAAATATGATCGCTTAGAAAGATGGATAGTGTTTGCATTTGTATGTGACTGATCGCTGATTCCCTCTGGGCATTCTAACATCCGCTACCCATAACACGGGTCAATACAACACGATCCAGACTGTGGAAGGTGTAGTGTTAAACGCCGATAAGCAAACATACGACTTCTACTCTACCTTTGGCTGAAAATGGAGAGATAAAACACGAAGTTTTTAGTAAACATCTTCTCTCCAAATAACGTTTACGAAACATTATGTGCTCTTGTTAAATTATGCTTTAACACGGGAAGATAATTTTGAGCGGATCGCGACTGAGTTGCGTTCTGGTCGAAATTCTCTGTCTGCGTGTATTTTCACTGCAATGCAGAATTTCATCTGTCGAAAAACAGATCCTGAAACATATCATAGACATTATTTTCCTTCCTTCAATGAATTTTTAATGCAATATTTTGTCATTTAAATATGGACACGGTACGTGGACTGTAACTAAATCACCCACGGAGTGGAGTTATCACCCAAACTATAACTTTCAACTTTTGTATATATCGACTAAAAACCCGGAGGTCCATTGTCTGAAACTTTGCTTGTGCTTGTTATGCTTTGCAACAAACTTGCAATTATTGCTTGGGTGGAATCTCCACTCTGCGGGTGATTTAGTGATAATACACTCTCCACGTACTGTATATAGGTGTGAATGTGTTGCAACAACCCTGATAGAAGTGGAGACTGTTTTTGAGTTCATAGTTCTGTAGTAGTACAACTACAAACTTTAAACATTAAATGTGCTGAAGTACAGGGGTGGCACCATGATTTTCCAGACGCGGGGGCTATTATCACCGAAGGAGAAGGGTGGAGTTAGGTAGAGAATCCCCGTAGCCACTTGCCGATCTCGGTTCGGCCTGATGTTAGAAATTTTTATTTCAAATGGGAAAAAGTTGCGATATCCGTCTTGACTCTAGAGGTTTTGAGAGAGTCAAAACGAAACGTAAAAAAAAATAAAATAAAATAAAACAAATGTGCCTTGTGGAACTGGGGTATTAAAAAAGTGTCATGGTGAATCGCCATGACACCTGTTTTTTGATATCGTAGTTCCACACGTGACTTGTGTAGAAAGCTTCTGGTATGGACGAAAACTCTCGCAATGTAATTAACTCTGCCTATCTCACAGAGATTATATGCTCATCGTTTTATTCCTACAGTAAAGGTGTTGCGAGTCTTCAGGAGTATTACCTCTGTCTTCATGGTGTATGCATAATTTTATCTCTGCGAGTAGTATGGTTGGTCCGTTTTGACTCGGTTCTGCCGGAAAGGGGTGAGGGGGGTGAAGGGGGTGGATGACGTCATGTAATTAAAAAGTTACGTAAGGTAATTAACATAATGTCACTTAATGAATATTTTTGTTAATCACTTTAATTAATAACTGTTGCTTAATTAATTTTAATTAATGACTGTTGGATAATCAATGTAATTAATGAGTGGAATTAGGGTTAATTATAATAATCAGTATATCAAGAAATGAATTAATGATCTTTACGTCGATTAGTACATATTTTTTTAAAGTCATAATTTGGGATAGATATTATTAGATAAAAAATAATATATTTAAAAATAATATTGCCATATTGGACATATATATATGAATGCTATCGACTGACTCTGACCTGGACACATGCTAAGGTAAACACGGTATTGCGTGTTTGGGTGTAATTAAAAACCAATGAAATCTCGTTAAACTGATTTTATTTTCAAACGCGAACTACTACATGTGAGTGACAGACGTTGATTGCTAATTCCTATTGTTCAAAAGTTATGGGTGTAATAAAAACCTCATTAAAATAGTGATCAACACGCGACATTCTTCCAAACTCTGAGATTCAAATTTTCAAATTCATAGATTTTTTAACAGTCTGATTTCTGCGTTTTGACTGGTTCTCAAAAAATCAGTCAGTCAATTTTAAAACAATGACAGTCACTCGTAGACCAAGGTATTCTGTTTTTACATCTCATGCGATAAAGTCATTTTTTAATCCGATGACCACATGAACAAATAACATTTTGGTTATTGAAAAGCGGGCGTGTTTTTTTTTTATCCCCTATAAAGTCCAACGATTCAAACTTCACTCTCATTAGAAACTGGGTCAGAAAAGTTAACATGGCAAGCGATGAAGTTATTATTTCTAGAAGTACACTTTTCAACAATACGCCATTTCTGGAGCCGACAGTGATCGACTATACTTCCGTGAAAAGCTATGAGCAAACCAAGAAGCAGTGAGCAGATGAAGAATTTGCATTAGTGTTAAAAAGTGGTGGTCAGCGATGCTCTCCATGAAGGAACAAGAAAAGAAACTTAAAGTCTACCCTTTTGTTGAGGCTGCCAGACGTCCCTTCAGGGAGATCCAGTATAAAAATTGACCTAAACACTGGTTCGATCTTCCCGTACACATGTAGGAGGAAGCACTTTTAGGGCTAAGGTTGGAGATACCATTAACAGTCAAAGAAGAATGGCCACCGCCACACCCCTGCAACCCCTCACAATACCTAAAACTTTCATGTAATCCCCTCCTCCAGGCCATCCAATACCAAACACTTTTGGAAACCTCCCCCCTCCCCCACCCCTCAAAATAGCTAAACTATCTTGAACCCCAGTCCAGTTCTATAAATGTAATGGGCATGTCAGGCCCCGGATACCCGGTCCCCACAATTTTGAGTGATCAAATTACCCCGATTAGTCTCTTCTCATAACTTAACTCTCTTAACTCTTAACCCTTACCTACTATGAGGTTGTCCCCCTAGTAAATAGCGTATATTCATTTAATATAATATATTAATAATTTTCGTAAAATAATTCATTTTTATTCCACAAGACACTTCTCGAAAAAACAAAATGGCGTGTCAGATTGACAGAAATACACGTATCGATTTATTCATAGCTGTCTGTAGCTTATCAAAACAGCCCTTAGGTGTTTAACAGTTAATTGTGGACCAGTGCATTTAAAAATGGCAAATTCAAGCAATGTCTGACCATCATTTTCTCAAAGTTGATGACAATAATCACTTTTAACTCAAGTGAAAAGGGAAAAAAAAAATGGGTGATAACACTACGGCCTGTGTTTAATCATAGAAAAATCACACCCGCGCTATTGTGTTTTACTTACCCGTATGTTTTATTTTTGAACATTTACTGAAGAATAACCCACCAATCTAAGTAAAAGCATGAAAGAGCTACCATTATCTAATTACCCATGTGGTGGAGGGGGTGGGGCAGTAGCATTGTGTACTATAGCACACTACCTTCAGACAATGATAACCCTTTGTAGAACTTTGACAGTTGTTTGCCTTTGCACGGTGGTTCTTTCCGGATTGCTCCAACTGCCGTTAAATAAATGAAAAACTTCAATTCTATAATAACAGGCCAAGCCCCCCCTTCGTTTTACATGTTTTGTGAGGGGGAAAATCCTCAGTACTTTCACCCCCCCCCCCCCCTAATTTAATAGTTGAAAAATGCTGTTACTCGATCAGAAAATGGTAAAAGGATACGCGATTCTGTATTAACCACCCAAAAGTGCAAAACTTGGGAAAATATAACCCACCTAGAGCTGCACCAAAGCTACATACACTATTCGAACTCCCGCATTATGTCCTTGGGCAAGGTAATTAACCCTGATTATCCACATGGGAGCATGATGATGCTGTGTACTAAAGTGTACTGCACGTCGAGGATATACATATTTTCGAACAATCTTACCCAACCTGTCTGACGGTGCGGATTTATGATGTTGGTGAGATGACTGCTACTCGTCGTTGCTCAGTATTTCTCTTTGGATATTCCGGTTTCCCCTACCAGTAAAATTGTCATGGTTATGATTAGTCATCACGCGTAAGTATATGACCTTAAACACCAATAAATAAATAATGATAATTAGGATTTTAAATCTTTTAAGACCTGAATAATTTATGAATCAGCGCATGTTATTTGATTTTAGCCAGTGGATTGACAATGACTTCTGAACTTCGAGCTGGAGAACTCCGTGTTTATTTAGAATAAACTGCGAACATTTAATTATAACTTGAACTTGATGTCCGGTGGAATGAAATAGCGCATTTGCGGCAGACATTCTGTTAAATTCTGACATAGATTTTTAAATGCAGCTGGTTTACAGACCTGTATAATTTTTGTTTTTCAATTGAGTAAAAATAGTTGACAGTTACTGATGTAACACGCCGATTAGCATGTTTAATGGCTCTAACTATGCCAGCCCGACCTACACTTTGCCCACCATGATCACAACAAACGTTTCAATTGATTCTCTCTCTCTCTCTCTCTCTCTCTCTCTCTCTCTCTCGCTCCGTCCTCACCAACAGTCTATATACAGTACAGGTGGAAACTAATTGCGTTCAAGCTGTTGTTTTTTCTAGGTTTTGTTTTACCACCCCCTTACAACACAAATCGACATGAAATCTGATTCATTGAACCATACTACAGCGTATGTGCTAAAACGATTTCTTTTGTACAAAACTCAAGACCTTTCCCTCACAAATACCTATATAAAAACAAGATAATATGCAAGAATGCCTTGTGTACCAACTTTGTGTTGATAAAATATGTCCTGTATAAACTCCCGAATATTATTAATATACCCACTTAATAGCAGCCAAAGTTTTATCAGATCACAGCGTTTGAATAATTGCTTAAATTCCATAAACTATGTATATTTCCTGAAGTTGGCGAATGTCAAACTTGTCTAGAAAGGCACTCTGTAGTTTAGGAGACAAAACAAATAAAACAATGAAAAAATCTGAGATAAATTCCATTTATTTAAATATCGATATTAACCAGAGGTCGTAACTAATCAAATTGATTAGTATTAAATTACAAATGAATATGAAATTTGCAGTAAAATGAACACTGATATATACGGCTATTCGGAATGACACCCTATTGGTGAGAGTTTTCACTTTTTTGTCTAGTTCCATGCTTATTGATTAGAGCTTCCACGAAGTCCATTCCACTTTCGCAGTCTTTTCTAGAGGATTTTCTTTAAAGACTTGTCCATCGCTGCTTTGCAGAGATATTGTTTTCTGGAAGAAATAAGTCCATACGTTCTTTATTTCCGATCAGGCCCCTTGGGATATTTTGATCTTTAAGGATGTTTGCCAAAATTGTCCAGTCTGTCGGTTGAAAATCTTTTCTTTTTCGCAGCAGATCATTTATAAGATCACACATATTGGAGCCCGAAATTGGAATGCCGTTATACACGAGTCGATCTTTCTCATCCCAGGATAAATTGAGTATATTCTTCATTATCAGGAGTAACAAAAGCGCCCTACACTTCATAGAATCGGGTACACATACTAACCAGTCCGGATCAGTTTCCACTGAAAACTGGTCTTTAAGGGGTGTGGTTTGGTGTTTGCATTGCGTAAGTTTGAATGGTGCTGAAAGATTGTCTTGCAGAGCAGCCCTTTCTCTTCAGAACTCAATGTTGAAGATTCAGTAATTGGTCTCATACTCTGGTCCAAGGGCAGGAC
This sequence comes from Pictodentalium vernedei, assembly GCA_031216915.1. Lineage (NCBI taxonomy): Eukaryota > Metazoa > Mollusca > Scaphopoda > Dentaliida > Dentaliidae > Pictodentalium > Pictodentalium vernedei. The sequence continues at coordinate 93,641,451 of CM062289.1, read as the reverse complement.
AGCTACAGCATTCGGGGGTGTGCGTACTTCCTGCAACTGTTCACTCCCCCATGGTTCAATACACTGAATTCTGCTTGAGGGTAGGCTGGTTGAATCATCTATAGGTTTTTCCCTCAGTGATTCCCCCATCACTAGCGGTTTTACTGGCTCTAGCTTATTTGCAAGCCCCAAAATATTTCCACTTGTTAATGCATTGTTCCAACTAAAGGCTGATTTCATATGCACTGGAGAATAGGGTAGATGGTTACAGATAGATCTGGTTGTTAACTCGGCTGTATTGGTGTTTGCTCCGCTTACAGGTCATTTAAAATTTACATTTTTGTGTATTTTTTGTCTGTGTCGATAATAATGAGTTTTATGAGAGTTAGATTGTTGACACAATTCACAGACGTAGTGTGAATTCATCCTTTTCAGAGGCGAGTTAATAGAGTGGCAATACTGTTCCAATACTCTTCCATTTATATGTATTTTAGGATGGGTCCCACCCCAACCTGTCAATCGCTGATTGGGTAATTATGTACCAAGATAAGGAGGGTTCTACCCCAACCTGTTGATCATTGGTTACTTCAAATTATCACACAGTGCATTGTGGGAAATTACAATGAGAGAGCTCCGAGGTAAAATAAGTTTTTGCTCAACTTCACAAAAATTGGTATAGTTTACTTCAAAAAAGAAACATCAAAGTCACATTCATGACAAGCCGAGGTAGCACATCTGAACCACCCACTCCACACTGTTTAATCAGATAATCCCTTTAATCACATAATGAGTTATCAGTGATTTTAAAATTCAATGAAATGTTTTTTTAGTGATTTTACAATTTGATGAAATGATTTTTAGTGATTTTACAATTTGATGAAATGGATTTTAGTGATTTAAATTTGATTAAGCATTTTTTAGTGACCATTTAATCCTATATGTTTGCAAAATTGGTCACTCTCTGTGACCATTTAATCCTACATGTCCACTAAATTGGTCACTAATCCTACATGTAGGATTAAATGGTTACAGAGAGTGACCAATTTGGTGAGCATGTAGGATTAAATGGTCACAGAGAGTGACCAATTTAGTGAACATGTAGGAGTAAATGGACACAGGGAGAGACCAATTTAGTGAACATGTAGGATTAAATGGTCATAGAGAGAGACCAATTTAGTGAACATGCAGGATTAAATGGTCACAGAGAGTGACCAATTTAGTGAACATGTAGGATTAAATGGTCACAGAGTGTGACCAATTTAGTGAACATGTAGGAGTAAATGGACACAGGGAGAGACCAATTTAGTGAACATGTAGGATTAAATGGGCATAGAGAGAGACCAATTTAGTGAACATGTAGGATTAAATGGTCACAGAGAGTGACCAATTTAGTGGACATGTAGGATTAAATGGTCACAGAGAGTGACCAATTTTGCAAACATATAGGATTAAATGGTCACAGAGTGACCAATTTGCTGAACATGTAGGATTAAATGATCACAAAGAGTGACCAATTTAGTGAACATGTAGGATTAAATGGTCACTAAAAATCTGCATAATCGAATTTAAATCACTAAAAACTATTTCATCGAATTGTAAAATCACTAAAAAACCATTTCATCGAATTGTAAAATCACTAAAAGACCATTTCATTGAATTGTAAAATCAGTGATCACTAATTATCTAATTAAAGGGATTATCTGATTAAACAGTGTGGAGTGGGTGGTTCAGATGTGCTACCTTGGCTTGTCATAAATGTGACTTTGATGTTTCTTTTTCGAAGTAAACTATATCAATTTGTGTGAAGTTGTGCAAAAACTTATTTCACCCCAGAGCTCTATCACCATAATTTCCCACAATGCACTGTGTGAGAATTTGAAGTAACCAATGATCAACAGGTTGTGGTAGAACCCACCATATCTTGGTATATAATTACCCATTCAGCGATCGACAGGTTGGGGTGGGACCCAACCTATTCATACATATAAATGGAAGAGTATTGGGACAGTATTGTCACTCTATTGACTCGCATCTGAAAAAGGTTGAATTCACGCTATGTCTGTGAATTGTGTCAAAAATCTTACACTCCTAAAACTCATTATCGACACAGACGAAAATTACACAAAAAATGTAAATTTTAAATGACCTGTAAGCGGAGCAAACACCAATACAGCCGAGTTAACAACCAGATCTATCTGTAACCATCTACCCTATCCTCCAGTGCATATGAAATCAGCCTTTAGTTGGAACAATGCATTAACAAGTGGAAATATTTTGGGCATTGCAAATAAGCTAGAGCCAGTAAAACCACTAGTGATGGGGGAAACACTGAGGGAAAACCTATAGATGACTCAATCAGCTTACTCTCAAGCAGAATTCAGTGTATTGAACCATGGGGGAGTGAACAGTTGTAGGCAGTATGCACAGCCCCGAATGCTGTAGCTGTCCCGCCCATAGACCAGAGTATGAGACCAATTACTGAATCTTCAACATTGAGTTCTGAAGAGAAAGGGCTGATCTACAAGACAATCTTTAAGCGCCATTCAAACTTAAGCAATGAAAACACCAAACCACACTCCTTAAAGACCAGTTTTTCAGTGGAAACTGATCCGGACTGGTTAGTATGTGTATCCGATTCTATGAAGTGCAGGGTGCTTTTGCTACTCCAGATAATGAAGAATATACCCAATTTATCCTGGGATGAGAAAGATCGACTCGTGTATAACGGAATTACAATTTCGGGCTGCAATATGTGTGATCTGATAAATGATCTGCTGCGATAAGAAAAGAAAAGATTTTCAACCGACAGGCTGGAAAATTTTTGCAAACATCCTTAAAGATCAAAATATCCCAAGGAGCCTGATCGGAAATAAAGAACGTATGGACTTTTTTCTTCCAGGAAACAATATCTCTGCAAAGCTGCAATGGACCAGTCTTTAAAGAAAATCCCCTGGAAAAGGCTGCGAAAGTGGAATGGACTTCGTGGAAGCTATAATCAATAAGCATGAAACTGGATGAAAAAGCGAAAACTCTCACCAATAGGATGTCATTCCAAATAGCCGTATATATCGGTGTTCATTTTACTGCAAATTTCATATTCATTTGTAATTTAACACTAATCAATTTGATTATTTTCGACCTCTGGTTAATATCGATATTTAAATAAATGCAATATATCTCAGATTTTTTCATTGTTTTATTTGTGGTGTCTCCTGAACTACAGAGTGCCTTTCTCGTCAAGTTTGACATTCGTAAACTTCAGGAAATATACATAATTTATGGAATTTAAGCAATTATTCAAACGCTGTGATCTGATAAAAATTTGGCTGTTATTAAGCGGGTATATTAATAATATTCGGGAATTAAAACAGGACATATTTTATCAACAAAAAGCTGGAACACAAGGCATTCTCTCGTATTATCTTGTTTTCATATAGGTATTTGTGAGGGAAAGGTCTTGAGTTTTGTACAAAAATAATTGTTTTAGCACATACGCTGTAGAATGGTTCAATGAATCAGATTTCATTTCGATTTGCGCTGTAAGGGGGGGTAAAAAAAACCCAGAAAAAACAACAGCTTGGATGCAATTAGTTTTCACCCGTACTGTATATAGACTGTTGGTGAGGACGGAGCAATTAGAGAGAGAGAGAGAGAGAAAGAGTCAATTGAAATGTTTGTTGTGATCATGGTGGGCAAAGGGTAGGTCTGGCTGGCGTAGTTAGATCCATTAAACATGCTAATTGGCATGTTACATCAGTAACTATTAAATATTTTTACTCAATTGAAAAACAAAAATTATACAGGTCTGTAAACCAGTTGCGTTTAAAAATCTATGTCAGAATTTAAGAGAATGTCTGCAGAAAATGCGCTCTTTCATTTCACCCGGACATCAAGTTCAAGTTATAATTAAACATTCGCAGTTTATTCTAAATAAACACGGAGTTCTCCAGCTCAGAAGTCATTGTCAATCCACTGGCTAAAATCAAATAACATACGCTGATTCATAAATTTGTTCAGGTCTTAATAGATTTAAAATCCTAATTATCATTATTTATTTATTGGTGTTTAAGGTCATATACTTATGCACGATGACTAATCATAACCGTGACAATTTTACGGGTAGAGGAAACCGGAATATCTAAAGAGAACCACTGAGCAACGATGAGTAACTGTCATCTCACCAATGTCGTAAATCCACACTGTCACACAGGATGGGTTAGATTGTTCAAAAATATGCGTATCATCGAAGTGCTGTATGCTTTAGTACACAGCATCATCATGCCCCTGTTTGGATAATCGGGGATAATTGCCTTGCCCAAGGACACAATGCAGGAGTTTGAATAGTGTACATAGCTTTGGTGCAGCTCTAGGTGGGTTATATTTTCCCAAGTTTTGCACTTTTGGGTGGTTAATACAGAAACGCATATCCTTTTACCATTTTTTGATCGAGTAACAGCATTTTTCAACTATTAAATGAGGGGGGTGAAAGTACTGCTGATTTCCCCCCTCACAAAACATGCAATATAAAGGGGGCTTGGCCTGTTATTATAGAATTGTAGTTTTTTCATTTATTTATTTAACGACAGTTGGAGCAATCCAGAAAGAACCACCATGCAAAGGCAAACAACTGTCAAAGATCTACACAGTGTTATCATTGGTTGAAGGTGGTATGCCATAGTACACAACGCTACTGCCCCACCCCCTCCCCCACATGGGTAATTAGATAATGGTAGCTCTTTCATGCTTTTATTTAGATGGGTGGGTTCTTCAGTAAACATTCAAAAATAAAACATATGGGTTAGTAAAACACGATAGCGCAGGTGTGATTTTTCTATGATTAAACACAGGCCGTAGTGTTATCACCCAAATTTTTGTTCCATTTTCACTTGAGTTAAAAGCGATTATTGTCATCAACTTTGAGAAAATGATGGTCGGACATTACTTGAATTTGCCATTTTTAAATGCACTGGTCCACAATTAACTGCTAAACACCTAAGAGCTGTTTTGATAAGCTACAGACAGCTATGAATAAATCGATATGTGTATTTCTGTCAAACTGACCAGCCATTTAGTTTTTTCGAGAAGGGTCTTGTGGAATAAAAATGAATTATTTAACGAAAATTATTAATATATTATATTAAATGAATATACACTGTTTATTAGGGGGACAGCCTCATAGTAACTAAGGGTTAAGAGTGCAGTAAGTTATGAGAGGAGACTAAGCGGGGTAATTTGATCGCTCAAAATTGTGGGGATGGTGTATCCGGGGCCTGACATGCTCATTACATTTAGAGAACTGGACTGGGGTCAAGATAATTTTGCTATTGTGAGGGGTGGGGGATGGGGGGAGATTTCCAAAAGTTTTTGGTATTGGATGGCTGGAGGAGAGGAGTTCATGAAAGTTTTAGGTATTGTGAGGGGTTACAGGGGTGTGGCGGTGGCCAATCTTCTTCGACTGTTGATGGTATCTCCAACCTTAGCCCTAAAAGTGCCCTAAAATTGCTTCCTCCTACATGTGTACAGGAAGATCGAACCAGTGTTTAGGTCGATTTTTATACTGGATCTCCCCAAAGGGATATCTGGCAGCCTCAACAAAAGGGTAGACTTTAAGTTTCTTTTCTTGTTCCTTCATGGGGAGCATCGCTGACCACCACTTTTTTAATGCTAATGCAAATTCTTCATCAGCTCTCTGCTTCTTGGTTCGCTCATAGCTTTAGTATAGTCGATCACTGTTGGCTCCAGAAATGGTGTATCATTGGTAAGTGTACTTCTAGAAATAATAATAACTTCATCACTTGCCATGTTGACTTTTCTGACCCAGTTTCTAATGAGAGTGAAGTTCTAATCGTCAGACTTTATAGGGGATAAAAAAAACACGCCCGCTTTTCAATAACCGAAATGTCATTTGTTCATGTGGTCATTGGATTAAAAAATTACTTTATCGTCTGAGATGTAAAATCAGAATACCTTGGTCTATGAGTGACTGTCATTGTTTTAAAATTGACTGATTGATTTTTTGAGGACCAGTCAAAACGCAGCAATCGGACCGTTAAAAAATCGATGAATTTGAAAATTTGAATCTCAGAGTTTGGAAGAATATTGTGTGTTGATCGCTAATTTAATGAGGTTTTTATTACACCCATTACTTTTGAACAATGGGAATTAGCGATCAACATCTGTCACTCGCATGTTGTAGTTCGCGTTTGAAAAAAAAATCGATTTAACGAGATTTCATTGGTTTTTAATTACACCCAAACACACAATACAGTGTTTGCCTTAGCACGTGTCCAGGTCAGAGTCAGTTGATAGCATTCATATATATATGTCCAATACGGCAATATTGTTTTTAAATATATTATTTTTTATCTAATAATATCTATCCCAAATTATGACTTTAAAAAATAAAAAAAAATATGTACTAATCGACGTAAACTTTATTAATTCATTTATTAATATACTAATTATTATAATTAACCCTATTTACACTCATTAATTACATTAATTACATTAATTATGCAACAGTCATTAATTAAAATTAATTAAGCAGCAGTTATTAATTAAAGTGATTAGAAAAGTATTCATTAAGTGACGTCATGTTAATTACCTTACGTAACTTTTTAATTACATGACGTCATCCACCCCCTCACCACCTTCTGGCAGAACCGGGTCAAAATGGACCAACCATACTACTTCCGCACAAATGTGGCTTATTTCCTCGAAGTGTTGGTGTGGGAAGCTAAGCCTCCCCATCGAAGGGTGTAGCCCCCCCCCACCCCCGTTCCACCCCTGCTGAAGCATTGCCCATACTAGTTGCGCCATGAAGATACACACAGCAAATAATCCTGGTGTCGAATCACACCTATACACCTTCGCGTCATATATTGCTGTTTTAAATTTAATTTGCAATAAAAGTAGCATCAGTCCACTTGACGTTGAAAGCATCATTCAATGACGTGGTTGCACATGTTTTTCCTTCACAGGAAAACTTAGAGTACACAGCTCCTCTAATTCATTAATTCAAATTTGAAAACGAGTTTGAAATATGTGGAGCCAAACCGACAGAGACAAAGAATGTCGACTGTTAAATTGATTTAGAGAGATCCATTAAATTTCCGTATTTTCTCTTTTGCGGGAATTATTTTACCACCAGTAAATTTTGAAAAAGACAACTATCTAACTGCTTACTCAGTACAATTCGAGGACGACTTTAGTACTTCTTATCCCTTTCCGTCGTATATCATTTCTGAAACAAGCCATTAAGTACAATACAATACTACAGCAATAATATTTGTAGTGCGGTCCAGTCATAATATGCGTGTGGATTTCCAGTAATAATCATATGTGTAGGAGATCCATAAATAATTATATGTGTGGATACAGTACGTTGAGAGGGCATTATCACTAAGTCACCCACAGAGTGGAGATTCCACCCAAGTAATAATTGCAAATTTGTTGCAAAGCACCACAAGCACAAGCAAAGTTCCAGCCAATGGACCTCCGGGTAATACCCGGAGGTCCTTTGGCTGGAACATTGCTTGTGTTTTTGCCTACACGTACAGAATTTGAAAGTGATACTTTGGGTGATAACTCCACTCTCCGGGTGATTTAGTTGCATTCCGCTCTCCACGTACTGTAGATCAAGTAACAATTATACGAGCAGATAGATCCAGTAATAATTGTATGTGTAGATAGGTCCATAATAATTGTATGTGTACATAGGTCCACGAATAATTATAAGCGAAGGTAAGTGCTGTAATAATTCTGTGTGGATAGATCCAGTAATAATTATGTGTAGACAGGTCCAGTAATAATTATATGTATAGAAAGGTCAGTAATAATTATATGTGCAGAGAGGTTCAGTAATCATGTGTAGACAGGTCCTGTACTAATTAGATGTATAGGTAGGTCCAGGAATAATTATGTGTAGGGATGTGGTAAACAAGCTCCGTTTCACTGGTAAAATAGGACCCAGTTACTAATGCTTGGGGTGTGCGTCCTCTAAAATAGGCAACATGGGATATAAACGATTGACTGACCTTGACTTTATCTCCGTGTTGTGGTCATGGTTAGCCACTGTGCAGAAGTATGTGACCTTAAACACCAATAAATAAATAAATAAGTGTAGGGAGGGTCATTGATAATTATATATGTAGATAAGTCCATTATTAATTATGTGATGGAGGTCCAGTAATAAGTATGTGTATGATGAGAGGTTCGGCAATAATTATACATATAGGGAGGTCCAGTTATGATTTATATGTGTAGTGAGGTCCAGTAATATTCATATGTACAGAGAGGTCCAGTAATAACTATACTTGTAGGCAGGACCAGTTATTATAATAAAGTTTAAGGAGGGTTAATAATAACCGTATTGGTATGGAGGTCCAGTAATAATTATATAAATAGGATAACCCATTAATTATTATTTGTAAAGTGAGATCCAGTAATAATTATACATGGAGGGAGACCCAGTAATAATTATGCGTATAGGGAGCTCCAGTAATAAGCATACTTTTAGAGGAGTCCAGTAACAATTATATGTGTATAGAGGTCCCGTAATAATTATATGTTTAAGGTTTAGGAAAGTCCAGCAATAATTAGATATATATGGAGATCCAGTAATAATTATAAATGGAGGGAGATCTGGTAATAATTATATATGTAGGGTGATCCAGACCTAATTATATATGTATGGCGGTCCAGCAATAATTACACACATAGGGAGTCCCAGTAATAATTATACGTGTAGGGAGGTAGGTCCAGTCCTAATTTTATGTGTATGAAGGTCACGTAATAATTATATATTTTAGGAGGTCCAGCAATAATTAGACATATAGGGAGATCCAATAATAATTGTACATGGAGGGACGTCTGGTAGTATTTATATGTGTATGGTAGTCCAGTCTTAATTATATATGTATGGCGGACCAGCAATAATTATACATATAGGAGTTCCAATAATAATTATACGTTGCTAAGGTAGGTCCGGAAATAATTATACATCTGCAGGGGATCAGTATTAATTATATTATATGAAGGTCTAGTGATACTTACGTCTGTATGTAGGGTCCAGTAATAATTATCCCTGTAGGGAGGACCCGTAATACTATATGGTGTTCTAGTAATAATTAAATAGGGAGGGTTCAGTAATAATTGCCTGTGTCGGGAGGACCAGTAATAATGATACGATTTTGGAGCACCAATATCAATTCTACATGAGGAAGCCCAATAATAATTATACTTGTAGTGAGATTCAGTAATAATTGTGTGTGTCTACTGGTAGGTCCAGTAATAATTATTTACAACTTATACGTGTAGGTAGGACCAGTAATAATGATATGTGCAAGAGGTACAATAATAATTATATTATGGAAGGTCCAGCAATAATTATAAGAGATAGGAGGTCCAGTAACAATGATATGTCCCTACTGGAATGCCCTGTAATAATTATATATATAATTATGCGTGAAGGGGGTAGATCCAGTAATAAATAATTAGTCAGAAGTTACGATAATAATTACATGTTTGGGGGAAGTAAGAATTATATGTATAGGGTGGTCGAATAATAATTATATGTGTCTGGAGCGCCAGTAAAACTATGTGTCGGGTGCTCCAGTAATAATTACATGTGCAGGGTGGATGAGTAATAATTATATATTTAGAGAGGTCCAGTAATAACTGTATGTGTATGGAAGTCTAGTAATTATTATATTCTTAGGGAGGATTAATTATACATGTGGGGGGTGGGGGCAGTAATAATCATATGTGTAGGAAGTTCCAACAATAATTTTATAGGTAGTGAGGTCCAGCATAAATATATATACGTAGGAAAGATGTTCAAGTAATAATTATACGTGTAGGGAGGACCAGTAATAATTAAACGTGTAGAGAGGTCTAGTAATGGTTATATGTGTAGGGAGTTCTAACAACAACAATATATATCGGGACGACCCGCGTTGTGTCCTTGGGCAAAGCACTTTATCCCGGTTGCCTACATGGGTGCACGATGACGCCGTGTACTAAGGCGTACTGCTCGTCGATGGTGCACATGCCTTCAACCGCTGTAACCCTGCTTGAGTGGAGCTTTAACACTGTTGAGGCGCTGACAGTTGCTCGACGATGCTCGGTGGTTCTCTCCGTGTACACCGGATTCCTCCACCCGTAAAACTGTCACGGTCGCGATTAGCCATTGTGCATAATTGTGTGACCTCAAACACCAATAAATAATTAAATAGCAATAATATATGTAGGGGGGTCCAGTAATAATAATTGAAGGAAGGTCCAGCAATGATTATACGTATGGGGGGGGGGGGCGGCTGATAATCTTTATATCTGTAGGAAGGTCCAGTAGGAGTTATACATGAAGGGATATCCAGTGATAATTATATTTTGGGAAGGACCAGTTATATTTATATGTGTAGGGCAGTTTAGTAATAAATATATGCGTCGGGGGTGGGGGAGTCAACGACAATTGCATGTGTATGGGGGTCCAGTAATAATTATGTGGAGGGAGATCCGTAATAATTATTTGTGTAGGGTTGTCCAGTAATATTTATACGTGTAGGGAGGTCCAGTACTATGTTTACGTGTAGTAGTGAGGCCCAGTAATAATTAAACGTGCATGGCGATCCAGTAATAATTATATGTGTAGGGGGGTCCAGTAATAAATTATACGTGTGGGGAGGTCAGTAATAATTATGCGTGTTGGGAGGTCCAGGAATAATTACGTCTTTAGAGAGGTCCAGTAATTTCACTGCAGTAAACAGGCAAACCCCCTCTAAAATGGGCAACATGGCTTATTAACACTCACCACTGGTCTTGAGTTGATACTCATGTTGTGTTGATGATTAGCCATTATGCACAAATATGTGATCTTAAACACCAATAAATAAATAAATAGGTCAAGTAATAATTATACCTGTAGGGAGGTCCAGTAAAATACACGTGTAGATAGATCCAGTGTTAATCATGTGCATGGAGGTCCAGTGAGAAATATGCGTGTAGGTAGATTCTGTTGTAATCGTGTGCAGTGAGGTCCAGTAAATATATACGTGTTGGTAGAATCAGTATTAATCCAGTAAAATTGCAATTGTATGGAGGTAGAGTAATAATTAGATGTCCAGGGAGATCCAGTAATAATTATGCGTGTGGGGAGGTCAGTAATAATTATATTTGTGGGGAGGTCCAGGAAAAATTACTTCTGTAGAGAGGGCCAGTAATAATTGTACCTGTAGTGAGGTCCAGTAAAAATATACGTGTACGTAGATCCAGTATTAATCATGTGCACGGTGGTCCAGTAAAATATGCGTGTAGGCAGATTCTGTATTGATCATGTGCAGGGAGGTCCAGTAAAAATATATGTGTAGGTAGATTCAGTATTAATCCTGTACAGGGAGGCCAATAAAAAATATGTGTTGGTAGATCCAGTACTAAGCATGTGCAGGAGGTCCAACAAAAATATGTGTTGGTACATCCATTATTAATCATGTGCAGGGAGGTTCGGTAAAAATATACGTGTACGTAGTCGCAGTATTGGTCACGAGAAGACGGGCCCAGTAAAATATATGTGTATGTGGATCTCGTATTAATTATGTTCGGGGAGGTCCAGTAAAAATATATGTGTAGGTAGATCTTGTATTGATCAAGTTCAGGGAAGTCCAGTAAAAAATAGATATGTAGATGGACCCAGTATTAATAATGTCATGGGAGGTCCAAGTAATAAAGATAAGTGTTGATAGGTCTAGAAATACTTGTAGAGAAGTTCAGTAATTTTTAGTCGTTCATTAGAATCCAGCAATAATTGTATATTTGGGGGTGTTTGGTAATAATTACATGGGTAGAGAGATGCATTATTAATTACATATTGGGGTCCAGTAATAATTAGATTTGTGAGGGACGGGGAGGGGGGTCTGTGATCATTATATGTGTACGGCGGAAATAATTATATATGTATGGAGGTTCAGAAATAATTGCATGTGGGCAGATATCCAGAAATAATTATAGGCTTTTGGAGATCCAGAAATAAATATATGTGTACGGAGATCCAGAAATAATTATGTATGTACGGAGGTTCAGTAATAATTATATGTGTACGGAGGTCCCTTTATATCATTATGTGTAGAAGGTTCCAGTGTTAGTTGTATGTGTAGGGTCTTCAAGTAATAATTATAGGGATCGCAGTAGCTCAGTGGTTACGGCATTGTAATTCAAACCGAGTGGTCCACGGTTTGATCCCAGCCAGGCCTAACTGCGTTTTGTCCTTGGGCCAAGCACATAATCCCGATTGCCTACTTGGTGGCACGGTGGTACTGTCAGCTAATACGTACTGCATGTCGATGGTGCATGTCTTCAACCAACGCCAACCCTGCTTGTGTGGAGTTAGAATGTTGGAATCTGTCAGTTGCTCGCCGTTGCTCGGTGGCTCTCTCATGATACTCCGGTTTCCTCAACCCGAAAAGCTGTCCGACATGTGGTGACATTGGCTGTCGAAAGTGCCGTTAAACTCCAATAAATAAATAAATAAATAGTAATAGTTATATGGATTTGGAGATTCAGTAATAATTATATGGGTAGGGGGGGGGGGGAATTATAATTATAAGTGTGTGTGTAGAGAGGTCCGGTGATAATCATGTGTGTTGAAAGGTCCAGTAATAATTATAATTGGTCCAGTGATAATTGGGACTTAAGCACCCCCTGTTTTTTTCGCTGTGCTGTTAATAGAAACTGTCATTATTTCCATGTTATCTTCCAGATGTCCAAAAGTGATCGTTTGCGGAAAGAATGGTCTATTGACAAATGAAAGACAACACAACGATGAAAATATGCAGTATTTTAATGGCGCTAATTACACACATCTGTCATTAATGTTTTTGACTGAAAAATATTCTCTCGACAAGTATGGTGCTGGAACGTCCTTGATGAAACAATACCGGTAATTACAGACAAAAAGATGCAACATGCGATCTCCTGAACACAATAGCAGTGTCTGGCGTCAGTAGCGAGTGTATCCACCACGTTCCCGGGTGACAGCCTGAACCCTCCTCATAATGCAACCAGTGAGCCTTCTGATACGACCCAGAGGCAACTGGTGCCACTCCTCATGCAATGCAGCTTCCAAATCGGCCAAATTTTGTCCAGGCGGATCCCTTGCTTGCTCACGACGTCTCGGGTGTGTTCTTATGGATTGAAACCGGGGCTCATTGCAGGACAAGGTTGTGTTTGTTGTAAAAGCGTTGTTCTGAAGGAATGCTCTCACAGCATGGGGAAAAAACGACGTGGCCTTGCATTGTCTTCCATCAATGCAGGACGAGTTACCAACGGATGGTTGTCAGAATGAGGCACGGCAACCGGACTGACAATCTCCCGGATCCACTGATGACTAAGTACAGTCACCATATCAAGTTTACAATCAGGAGAGAGGCATCACCAGATCATTACTGATCCTTCACAATAAGTAACAGTTGGTCTGATGTTCCAGGACACGAGATGCCTCCACACTCTCATGCGACCATCTGTAATTATCGTCTGTATCGTTTGACCAATGGACTCTCCTCCACGTCCTGAGATTCCAATGTTGTCGTGCCAGTCATCATTCCAAACGTTGTTTCTGATGCTGATCGGACAGAGCTGGACGCTTGATGACCATTCTTGACCTCAAACCCAGTGCTTTAGGACGGTTTCGAATAGTTCTGTTGCACAAACGCCTGTTGGGGAGCCAAAGGCATTTCAAAACTCCACTTGAAGCAAAGGGTTCACACCTAACGAAGCGTGCCAGACTCCGATCTTCCCGAGGAGAGGTCTTTTGGAGTTGTCCAGGCCTTGGTTGGTCCTTAACATCGTTGGTTTGTTGATGTTTTCGGATAAGTCTCCTGATGACAGAACGACTATAACCAAGTTGCCTTCAAATAGCTTTGAATGGCATGCCTGTTGCGTGGATGCCAACGATTTGCCATTTTAGTGCCTCTTGTTTTATACCCAGATATTGCGTGTGAACGGTAGTGTTTTTTGTGACATTCGTGGGAAGCATGCTTCACGTGGACGAGGGGATGTGTTTGTGAAACGCTATGAACCAGAAACATCATGTTTCACTGGATGAAATGTACTTCAAGACATAGCAATCATTAAAACATAATAATCGGTAACAGCAACTTCACTGTCATGAAACATTTCAGGGGGTGCTTTTCCTGAAGAGGTGTTTTATTTTTCTTCAGTTTATTGCAGTTGGTTGGAAAGGGTCAATTTTAAACTAAACCAGATTCGTCTAACTCTTTTACCTCGGGTCAATTTTATAATGTTTGCAAGTTTTGCTTCCAAAGCATTGTTCATGACCCCCGATTGGAAGGGCTTTTTTGTTTTAATTTTAACGACAACGTTTTGACCCGTACTTTGCCGATAGGTGTTGTGGTGCAATGTTGCTAGGTAAATGGCGGGTATATACTGATAGGAGCTTTTTTGAATTGTTTGTGTCTGAGCTTTCAATAGAGCAAGATGCGATTTTTTCCCTAGCACTATTTACCTTTTGATATTGCGGTTTCGAGTAATAGATAAAGGAGGCATCAAATGAGCTGATTATGGACGTTAGATGAGTGTACATTGAATCTTTTAGACAATCATGTCAGTGAATTGTATGGCTGGGGTGGGGGGGGGATGGGGGAGACAGAACGATGTATTTTTACATGTTCTTGTGTCTGCAGCTCAAGTTTACGATCGTTCACAAGACTGACGGGCCTGATCAGTGGCGTAGCCAAAGGGCCGGCCAGAGGGTTTACCCCATAACATGTTTGCTGGCTCCCCTATCCCCAGCATCGGCCCAGTGCAACTTTCACATAATATGTAGAGCTTTAAAATGGTCTCCAATATAGGGTTACATAGTCTATAAATGCCCCAGGTTCGCACTTAGAGCTCAAAATTTGCAAAAGCGTTTTGGGGTGGGAGGCCTAGTCCTATCTAAGACGCTCTGGCTGTTACCCCTCCTCCCACTACCCTCCGAGGGAAGTGGGAGGAGGTGGTAACAACCGGGCGGTCTTAGTTACGAACAGGGGAGATCTACAACCCCCTCACAACGGCCTTCCCAATATCATGCTTTTCCCCTCCCAACACTGGCTATGGCACCCCGTTATAGGATCCAGGCTATGCGCCTGTTCAAGATAAAATATAGTTCCATTAACAGGGTCTATATTCTTTTAAAATGCCATTAAAACATATCACTTTAAGGCTGTCTTCCGATCGGCTACCTATGTATTGTAGTGGCAATATCAACGTCTCGTGATACAGAATATGCATTGGGTAACGTGCTTAGATACACCACGCGTGGAATCTGGATTACGTGTTAAAACGTCATGTAAAACGTTTCTGATTGGACGTTACGCGTCTGAGTAATGTTATGATGTGAATGAAATGATTCGACACAAAACAAGAAAGTGTTCGCGCTATAAAGGTGATATTTTCTTTAGGAAGTTCAGCTTCATCCACTAAATTCAATTTTAATTGTGATACAGTTAAAACTAGAAGTCCTGTCATGAAATGCGCACAAATAGCATGTCGATATGCGCATTAATCTACGCGTTATGACTATAGTAAGGCTTTCAAATTCTGTGCACATGCATTGTTTCAGCCAATGGACCTCCGGGTAACCCGGAGGTCCATTGGCAGAAACATTGTCTGTGTTTGCGATTGGTAACCAGGAGAACCTGCCGTGCTTTGGATGCCATTCGATATGGCAATTGCGCGCAATTCCTACGCGCAATTAAGCCTAGATAAGCGCACAGTTCGTGACAGGACTTCTAGTTTTAACTTTTTATTAATAGAGACCACAACTCGGATGGAGTTTGGGAGACAGGAATCAAGGACGCCTTCGGTGCGCGTGAAATACAAGAAAAACTCTAACTTTGGGTCCTTAATTCCAGTCTTCCATATTCTACCCTCGTTGTCTTACTACGTGTGAACTGATATTCGTGTTATATGGCAATATCACTTTGTTCTCATATAATCCTTTGTAAAGTTCGTGATACATTAGTGGATATTTGGCTTTAAACAACATTATTATTGTTCTAACTTTATCCAACTAAGATTTTTTTTTCCATTTCTCATTTAATCCTTTGAAACGTTCAGAAAATTTCCAGCACATTATCTTCCCCAATCCACATCGGTTTAAGTCACATCGAAACATAGCTGGCCTGTCTGATCTAAAAACAGTCCTCTACGTGTTGCACGAAAGCTGCTCTTGCCAGTTTCGCCCTCTACAGTTTAAGAGGGTTCCCTGTCACAAAGTTATGAAAAAGTCATATTTCACACGAATACAGAATCACTTCATTTACGGATTTCCGTGTGCGCCTTTATAAACTACAGAAACGAGCAATTCTATTGTTAATTTATACCAAATACAATGGCCACACTGTCCATCAAACATAATAATCTGAACATACACGGCTAATAGCTAATATACCAGATTTAAAAAAAAATAGATTCACTTCGCGGTCCCAACAACGTATTAGGATGTAGGTTTTTTTTAAATGTTTGCAAAATTATCAGCGTACACACTATAAGTTACATGGCGTGGAGTTGGCTGATATATTTTCATACAAAGCGATGAGAGTTCATACCAGGTGAGGCGAAGAGCCTTGTAAAGAAATGTATCAGCTATCCACACACCATATAACATATTAATTATGTCAAAAATCCACGTTAATCAAGGGATTAATCAATTTTCAAGAGAAACAAAGAACGACCGGACGTTTATTTTTTTAGAAGGCGCTATTGACATCACCGCACAAAATCATAACATTGAAACTGGCAAAGGTGCGTATCCATGGTGACAGTAATCAGTCGTCGCTGTTCGAAGTGCGATATTTGTTTACAAAATAAACCGTTTGGCTACAGCATATCAAAAATATCCTTACATGCATTTACTGTCCTTAACACCTGAAAAGGGTTAACAAAGCACTTTTAAGTGTTAAAAAATCACTTTTAATCTGTTGAGTAAACTGTAAAGAAAATGTTCGTTTCAGTATAAAATAATCGACAGAATCGTAAAAACAACAAAGAACTTTTGGGACTACAAATAATACTTTTGTCCATTTTATAAATATTTAATGTTTTACATCAATAAATAGGATACCTTTAAAACTATATTTGGTACATAAATTCTCTTATTTTGTTTTAATTCAAATTTTGAAAATTCGAAGCGATATATACATCAAAATAGTAATGGCGGCCACTCACCCGATATCAAATATTATTATTTCCAAATGCAACAAACTGCATTTTGATTGGCTGAGAGGTCCGGTGTAACTTGCAATCCACAATAGCTTTTTCTACACTGTGGTTAACCATGTGTAAAAACAAGAATGAACAATAGCAGGGTATATGGCTAAAAAAGTACCCATTTTTAATTATTAATTCATACCTTCTGCTCGGTTATGTTAGAACAAAAATAAAAATTCAGGAAATTTAATACATATGTGTAATAAAATATTACAGATATGAATGTCATTGGAACTGGCTGATTGAGCCAGTTCCAATGACATCCATATCTGTCTGGTTTTATTAAGAAACTTACAAAGTACAAATTTTCTGTCAGTTTTTCCCACAATGTAGGAAAAAGTATTAAGTACACCAAAATTCTTGGAAGTAAATCTGTTTTCCTTGTGTTTTCCAGGGTGTATGGGAATTTACATCGGTCTGGGAACTCATACACCCTTCGGCTTTGCCACAGGGTGTATGAGTTTCCAAACCGGTGTAAATCCCCCAAAACCCTGGAAAACACAAGGATAACTAATATTGTGCCTCAAATTTAATTTGTCCATTTGGAACGCTGGAATACCATCTAAAGGTTTCGCTGTATCGGGTAACTAACCTGATATTATTTGGTATCAGGCGAGTAGCATCCATTACTATTTTCATGAAATTGATGCATTTCAACTTGTTTACCTGGTGAGTTACCTGATACGGCGGGATCCGTTGATGGTGTTCCGATGTTCTGATTGGACAAACTAACTTTGAGGCATAATAATGAAAAATACATTGGTATCAAATCCATTTTCTAATAAACAATTTTCACTTAGAAATCCACGTTTTTGTCTGATCCCCAATGAGCCCTGCAAAGCTTTATGGGTATTTATGGTTTATAATTGGTGTATGACTGGGTTAAACTGAATGATGCATACGGGTTGATATGTAATAGCCCCGTTAACCCGCGTTGTGAATGTGGATTTTTGACATACAGTAATTAATATGTTATATGGTGTGTGGATAGCTGATACATTTCTTTACAAGGTTCTTCGCCACACCTGGTATGAACTCTCATCGCTTTGTATGAAAATGTATCAGCCAACTTCCCGCCATGTAACTTATAGTGTGTACGCTGATAATTTTGCAAACGTTTAAAAATCCCTACATCCTAAGGCGTTGGTGGGACCACAAAGTGAATCTTTCTTTTTTTTTAAATCTTGTACATTCCATATATGCTGGGGTATACACGGTTTCCGTATCAGATATGTAGTTTGTACAGAACCATTCGGTGAGCGGGACGTGTACACCGTCGAGGTAAACATACACTAATATACATACTTGTTGGATTAGTAGGAAGCCCTGGACCAACGGCAGCTCTGAGAGCTGTCTGTTGTTTTCGTTTATTGAAAGTTACAAAAGAAGTTTGAAAATGAAACTTGACTTTTCAGACAAGCTAATTAGAAGTAACTAAGTAATGACCACTTTGACTATTGTTTTTCTTCTTCGCGGCAACTCTTTCGTCCTCGATTTTTATATTAATGGAAAGGATAGTGTCTGTCTAATTTATCTTGATGCGCACACTGTTGATGTAATGACCAGAAAAATGTTACAGAACATCAAAAGATGGTGAAAGCTCTGAAATCTTATGTTAAATGGGCTTAAACCTTGAATAATAGTTTAAACTGTTGCCACAAAAGCTGTAAAAAGCCAGCTTCTATATTGTAATATTCTGTACAGGAAATATCTGAAGTTTTTAAAATGATGCACACATCGATGATACAACTTCGCTAACATTTCTAAATTTCAATTTTTATATGAAATTCCCATTCCCTCAGTGTTAAATTTACTTACAGCTAAAAATTAAGGGGAGATAACTTTCCTGTAAATCTCTCCCAATGACAAATTGTCAATCCCGCATGTGATCGAGCTTGTCAAGCTCGTTATAATGAATGCACACATGATATGGTTTTGTTGATTTTTTTTTTTAATTTTGGAAAAGAAAATAATTACAATACCATATTTTGATATCGTGGACGTTCGGTAAACACACAGAACAACACACGCCTGTGAATGGATTAATTGATATGGCACGAGTGCCAGCGCGGAATGATAAAACGAGAGGTCGTAGGCCTCGAGTTTTATTCTTCCGCGATGGCACAAGTGCCATATCGATTAACCCATTCACAGGCGTGTGTTGTTCTGTGTTTATTACACGCCTTCACGTCTATAAAACATAATTATTTGAAGGACATTCAGCAATTCATTTGACAACTATCAACAAAAACAACACATTTCATCGCCAACGGATTTTCATTTTCCGCATGGTTTAGCGTTGCTGTAGATGGGCATTTCATAGAATATGCATGTAATAAATGGTTAAAGTTTGCTACATTATAACAGAGTGATAGATTTGAGAATTCAGAAAATGTTGCTTTTGAACAAATGTGCAAATTAGAGATCTTACTGAAATGAAAGAAGTTTATAATGAAAACGAGACAACGTAATGTAATGTACCGCGTAGTTTAATTACAAAACATATCAATCGTTTAACTCACACATCTACTTAGACAATTTCAATTACTTGATAGACAAACGTCCATTCTTTTTTTATGTGAATCCAAAATAAACCTGCACCACACTGCAAGAATGATAAACCAAAACATTCAACATGCTACGATTATTTGTTCTTGTTTTAACTTATTATAAATAAATTCTGAAACCGATTAAGAAACTCCACTTTTGCACCTGTGTTCTTTTTTTGTGGGTTCATAATAAACATAAGACGCGTCCTGTATTAGTGCGTCTGTGGTAACTGAGGCGATATATAAATAAAAGACTCAGTCTCTCTCTTGTTGTTGGTATCATTCTCGGTAGAATCAGCGGAAATCTTAGTCTTGCCCATCTATGAATGACGAAGTAGAGGTGAGGTAATGTCATGTCTCAGGCGTCGGTGTTGGCGTTGCCCTCGGCGTCGGCTTCGGCATCAACGTCCAGTTTTATGTTTAAGTAAATGTCTGTGAACCTAGTAGCCCCAGGGCTTTCCATTTGCAGTTTTGTGGTTTTTGGGACCATGACTACAGTTTTTGCCCCATTTTTCTTTAATTTTTTTTTATAATTTTGCGGGTTTTTTGTTTGTTTTTAGCTGAAAACTTTGTCAATTTTCTGTTGTAAGAAGTTGTTAAAGTAAACTTTATTGCATATTGTGGTAATCTATCTTACTTGTATATGTGTTTTATTGCGAGTATAGTTTCTCTTAACCCTTATACTAAGTATACGCCTTGTTGTTTTGCCGGTTTTTCCTTTTTCAGCAAAAATCTGTCAAATTGTACTTGTGACTGTTAATGTTTCAGTCAGCTCCAATACCCGAATTGTAAGGGTTTGTGTTTGAGTTTGTTTCTCCAAACCCAGTAGTCCCATATCTTTTATATTACAGTTGTTTGTTGTTTAGGGTCATGACTACAGTACTTGACCTTTATTGTGTGAAAATATTTCTTCAAGGGTTTTTTCAGGTGAAAACTTAACTAATTTTCTGTTGTAAGAAGTTGCGTTAAATTAACGTTATTGCACATCATGGTGATTTGTATTTCTTATAGATGTGTTTTATTGTGATTGTAGTTTCTCTGAATCCTTCTACTTAGTTTATTACACGCCTGTTCTGTGAAATCTTCATCTACATCACCACTATACCAGGCGGAAAATGAAAATCTTTTCCGCACATATGTGCGGAAGGGAAATCGTTGACGGACGGTTTCTAAATGGAAGCGAAATTGCACTGGAATTGTCTGCAAATCGTCCAACGCAGTTATAATTTGAATCCCTAGCGATAGCTAAAAATCGTCCCATGTGTTCCAATGTGTTCTGTGTGCACATAATTGGCACATAGAACACATTGGAACTCAGGAGACGAAATAGTAACACGAGTTTCCCTCGCAAATTTGGTTGGTGATAAAATGTGTTCTTTTTGTTGATAGTTGTCAAATGAATTCCTGAGTGTCCTTCTAATAATTGTTTTTTTATAGACGTGAAGGCGTGTAATAAACACAGAATGACACGCGTGTGTGAATGGGTTAATCGATATGGCACTCGTTCTATCCTTCCGCTCTGGCACTCGTGCCATATCGATTAACCCATTCACATTGTGCCATCATCGGAAGGATAAAACTCGAGGCCTGCTACCTCTCGTTCTATCCTTCCGCGCTCACACTCGTGCCATATCGATCAACCCATTCACACGCGTGTGTCGTTCTGTGCTGTTATGCTGCCTGGTTTTCCTTTTTTCAGCAAGGAATCGGAACTTGTACTTTTAATAATTAAAGTCGGCCCCAATATCCCCAATGTGCAGGGAGGTCAATAAAAAATATGTGCTGGTAGATCCAGTATTAATCATGTGTAGGGAGGTCCAACAAAAATATGTATCGGTAGATCCAGTATTAGTCATGTGCAGGGAGATCCAGTAAAAATATTTGTGTAGGTAGATCCAGTATAAATAATGTGCGGGGAGGTACAGTAAAAATATATGTGCAGAAAGATCCAATATTAATAATGTGATGGGAGGCCACAAAAATAAAGATACGTGTTATTAGGTCTATAAATTCAATGTATAGAAGTCCAGTAATGATTAGACGTTCATTAGAGATGCAGTAATAATTGTATTTTGGGGGATATTCGATAATAATTACATGGGTAGAGAGATCCATTAATTATACGTGTTGGGAGGTCCAATAATAATTAGATTTGTGGGGTGCGGGAGGGGGGGGGCAGTAATCATTGTGTGTACAGAGGTCCAGAAATAATTATATATGTATGCAGGACCAGAAATAATTGCATGTGGGCGGATATCCAGAAATAATTGTTGGTGTATGGAGGTCCAGAAATAATTATATGTGTGCGGAGATCCAGAAATAATTATATTTGTACGGAAATCCCGTAATAATTATATATGTACGGTGGTCCCTTTATATCTTTATGTGTAGGAGGGCCAAGTAGTAGTTATATGTGCAGGGACTTCCAGTAATAATTATAGGGATCGCGGTAGCTCAGTGATTACGGCATTGAACTTCAAACCGAGAGTCCTGCTGCTCGATCCTCACCAGTGGTAACTGATTTGTGTACTAGGACAAGGTTCTTAATCCCCATTGTTCACGTGGGGGAACGGTGGCGCTGTCTACTAAGACGTATTGCATGTCGATGGTACACCTGCCTTTAACCAATGCTAACCCTGCTTGTGTTGAGTTAGAATGTTGGGGAGTCTGACAGTGTTGCTCGTCGTTGCTGAGTGGCTCTCCTGATACTCCAGCTTCCTCCACCCGTAAAGCTGTCCGACATGAGGTGCCATGGCTGTCGAAAGTACCGTTAAACTCCAATAAATAGTAATAATATTATTGATATGGAGATTCAGTAATAATTATATGGCGAGAGAGAAAAAGTTATAATTATATGTGTGTATAGAGAGGTCTAATGACAGTTCTGTGTGTTGAAAGGTCCAGTAATAATTATATATGTAGGAAGGTCCAGTATTAATTATATATTTATTTGTTTATTGGAGTTTATCGATACTTTATTAATTATATATGTAGCAATAATTTAATCGTACAGCCATATAAGGACAGAGATTAAATCGTTACTCTGCTTCTTTTAGGAAATTGATTTCTCCTAAAGAAGTATTTTATTTTCCCTCAGTTGCAGTCGGTGGAAAGGGTCAATTTTAAACTAAACCAGATTCATCCAACTCTTTTACCTCGGGTAAATTTTATCTTTACAAGTGTTTCGTCTAAAGCATTGCTCATGACCCCCGATTGGAAGGGCCTTTTTCTAGTCGTTTTAATTTCAGGGTTGTTTTGGTCCGTCCTTTGCCAGCTGGTGTTGTACAGTTAAAACTAAATGTCCTGTCACGAATAGTGCGCTTATCTAGGCTTAATTGCGCATTGGAAATGCGCGCAATTGCCATATCGAATGGCATTCAAAACACGGCAGGTTCTCCTGGTTACTCATAGCAAACACATGCAATGTTTCTGCCAATGGCACAGGCCATATGTACAGAATTTGTGCACAGGCCATATGTACAGAATTTGATAGCTTTAATATGGCCCTACCGCGTACATTAACGCGCAGATCAACGTGCTATTTGTGCGCATTTCATGACAGGACTTCTAGTTTTAACTGTAGTGCAATTTTGCTAGATAAAGGGCAGGTATATACTAATATGAGGTTTTTGAATTGTTTGTATATGTGCTTTCAATAGTGTAAGGCGCGATTTATTTTCCATATTACCTTTTGATGTTGCTGTTTCGTGTAATAGATAAAGGAGATATCAAATCAACTGATTATTGACTTTAGAGAAGTGTGCATTGAATCTTTTAGACAATCATGTCAGTGAATTGTATGGCTAGGGTGGGGTGGGCAAGGCGACGGTTTTACGTGTTCTTGTGTCTGTAGCTCAAGTTTACGATAATTCACAAGACTGGCAGGCCTCATGATCAGTGGTGTAGCCACAGGGCGGGTCAGGGGGGGGGGGGGTAGGTGGCCATAACATTTTTGCAGCCTCCTCCACTCTCCAAACATCGGACCAATGCACCTTTCACATAATATATAGAGCCCCTAAAATGGTCTCCTATATAGGGCTACACACTCTATAAATGCCCCAGATTTGCCCTTAGATCTCAAAATTTGCAAAATCTTCTTGGGGTGCGAGGCCTAGTCTGATTGACGTCGTGGCGTAAATGAAATGACTCGACACAAAACAAGAAAGCTTTCACGGTATGAAGGCGATATTTTCTTTTTATCTACCAATCATTTAGCGCACATGCGCGCGTAATATTTGGGACGATTCTGAAACAAATTCATGGGGAAATCAATACTCTGTTACCAATTTACGGAAGATAAAGTGGTCATCTGCAAAATCCGAAACGAATATTTGTAATTCAGTGCCGTAGCGGAAAATCGGAAAATCTTGTGCCTCCCTCCCCCCCCCCCCCCCCCCCCCGCGAGATAGAGACGGGGGCCCTTTCATAATGGTGGTTGCCTTTAAAACGGGAGCAAATTTAGTGTTGTTACCGTGCACAGCATACAGGATTTCACGTAGTACATACGCCATATTTTAAATGAAGGTATAGCGTATAGGATCGATTAAAAAATACGAGTCTGTAGATTTTTTCATTACATGTTTTAAGTTTCACCCCCACCATCCAACGATACACACATGCACGCCCAACATGTGTGACTTGAGAGGCACCATATATGCATATTGTTCATTTCTCACCCCTATCAGTTCACTTAACTCTTTCCTAACCTGAAAAGCAGACAACACTTGCAAAAATAATTCTTGAATAACTATTTTTTTCATTTTTTGTCTCAAAAACCTAGGTTATGACCCCTCGTTGGAACGGGGTCGACGAGCTCGTTCCAACGAGGGGTCAAAACCTATGTTTTTGAGACAAAAAATTTAAAAAATAATGAAAATAAATTGGCGATTTTTGAGAATGGCGCTGGCCTTTTTTGTCCGTTAATTTAGGTAAAGGGTTAAGAGAATAATACATAGACTACAAAGAGTACGACGTGTGGAAGTGAGAGTTTGAAATTATGTATATTTGGTACACAGTCTCGCTCTCTCTCTCTCTCTCTTTCCCTCTTTCTTCCAGCGTTGGGACGTCCTTCAGGACGGGGGCCCCCTTCTAGCCCCCCCCCCCCTCCCGCAATGCGGGCCCTGTGGGCCCATCACCTGCGCCACTGTTTGTAATTCTCCTTTATTTTATTTTGCTTTATTTTCATTTCTGTGCATTGTCTTTAGATAATACACGCAATATATCCCTGATAGATATACGTGCTGTTATGCCGTCTGCTAAAGTGTTTTTGCAACAGTGATATGAAAACAATCGGACGAGAAAGTCTTACCCAATTTTTTTGACAGGTGACACTGAATACCGTTGGTCGTGTTCCGTTTGTCTACACCGCGGTACCTCAGTATTTCCGGAACAGGAATAAGTGTCCTCGGTACTTCCTAAATACTGACCTTCATTAACGCGGCTTAGTGGGTCGTTTATGGATTAATTATGTTTCTAAGGCATCTCATTTATTTTTTGTTTTTGTTTTTGTCTTCTGATTTTCAAGGATACGCACGTTTCGAATGCAATTCATTTCGGCCACTAACAATTTTAGTCAGTTGGGCGTCAAGTCAATACCTCTCGGCCGGTTGCATTTTTAGCCGATTCAGCTGCTGAAAAAATATTCGTTTGGGAGTGTATTAATTGAAGGCTGGATAAAGTAACATTATTCGCGTGATTTTTGTGATATAGAAAACAGTATGCATATAGGTTTGAGGCATCAATTTAATTTACAAATTGACACGAAAGGGTGCACGTTTTGTGCTGAAATAATTAATATTACATCCTTATAATCATTTCCCCAACCAATAACGTAATGGAATGGAAAACACAACAACAAAAAACCAAACGATAAACTAACCAAAAACCATTAACAACAACAACAACGAAAATCACTTAAACAACGAACTAAGTATTACTGTATTCCTGTCTTTCGACCAGGCCAGATTGTCTAGCCAAATTATAAAGTGGATTGCGATGAAAATAAAGTCATACAAAATTGGTTAATATTCTCCTCTTATTTTCTTATGAGCAAGTGTTTTGAAATTACGCTTACTTTATACCTGAAACCATTTTTTCAGAAAATGAAATGATTCTATATTTGAAGAAAATTGAAAATGTTGTTTTTTCTGAATTAGAAATCCTAGTGCGTTGAGAAAAGATGTTTACTCGGAACCCCTTCGCTAGAAAAATCCCACTTGTTTCTTGCTACCGTATAATTTGTTCCACTTACGTCATCGCTGTTAGAGCCTTTCCAGGTCTGTATCTTTGGATGAATCATGATCGAGCGAGATTGCTATTAATCCGTAACCCCATCCCTAAAATATTCCAAACACTTTGGGTGTTCTCCCCTCTAATGCGTTCGAATTCCGCTTCGCTGCTCAAGCCTTCCCATGTCTCTATCTTTTTGTGAATAATGACCGGGTGCGATTACTTTAGAAGGTTTTCACTAGTAATGCCTTCAAGGTAATTATTGGGTCACTCGCTCGCTTCGAGATGTACATTTTCTTTTGAGAAACATCACATTTGTTTTTTTTACAATATACACGATTTGTGAGACAAAAAACATATTAATTATAACTGTGTTAAATTCTTTGGTCCGCAAAAGGCAACTATTTTAAAGGCCGCGTATGAAGAAAAAAGAAATAGCCAGTCGTGTACTATTTTTATCTCAGTTTTTGAAAGGCTTTTTGCATCACCCGGATCATTGTCTGGTTTGTCATGTGTGGCGGCTTATTAAGGCCTTAGAAGTTTTAGCTTAACTTGACCAATTTCCATCACGCATACGGAAGGACGTGAGTCTGTTCACATTTTCTTTAGCACAGGCTACATACACCCCGTTGTTCTTGTCCGATCATCACGAAATTTCATATGAAGGTTCGAGGCCATGTCTAGATGGGCACGACCCCTTGATCGAGATCGATCAGCTGCGACCGGTAAGCTGCTATGGCTGCGCAGCCCAAAAACGGTTAGCACAGTTTACAGGTCGTATTTATGAAGGGATTTCATTGTAACTTCGTAGGTTGACTAGACGAGAACGCCTCTTTTGGTCGCGATCGGCCAACCGTGGCGGTTACGCGGGCCCGAGTCCCCGAGGCCCGAACACCTCTTTAGCGCAGTCTTCAGGTCGTATTTATGAAGGGATTTCATTGTAACTTCGTAGGATGGGTCTGTATGATGTCTTGACGAGAAAGTCCTTTTTGGTCGGGTTCAGTCAACCGTGACGACCGCATGGATGCGTTACCTTGATTACTTTAGTACAGTCTACAGCTTACATTTTTGAAGGGATTTCATTGGAAATTTGTATGATGACTCAGTATAATGCCAAGATGACAACGTCCTATTTTGGTCATGACATGTCAACCGTTACGGTTGCACAGGTCTGTGACCTAGATTTGTTAGCACAGTCCGCAGTTCATATTTAGGAAGCGAATTCATTGTAACTTGGAAAGATAACTCGGTATGATGTTTCGATGAGACTTCCTTATTTTGGTCACAATCGATCATCCGTTATCGCCGCCTGGTCCCGTGACCTAGCTTCCTTTAGACATGTCTACAAGTTGTTTTTTTTTTATGAAGGGATTTCACTGTTACTTGGTAGGATAACTTGGTATAATATCTAGATGAGACTTTCCTACCGTCATGGGATCTTGATTCCTTTACCAACGTCTACGAATAATATTTATGAAAGGAGTTCATTTTAACTTGGTAGGATGACTCGTTTTGGAATAATTTTACTGTAACCTGTTAACTTTTCTTAACAAACGTTAACTGTGAGGGCCACATTAACTCAGATTTCAATTCTTTAGAACAGTCTACATCTCAAATTAGTCTTATTGAAAACAGCATACAGGGAACAGAAATTAACATAATCTCAATTATCACAGTTCTTGCCGTATTTCATAATCCTTTATAAACATTGAACATTATCCTTTTCATCAAACACTACACACATTCAAGTTAAGCTACAGTGTCACTGACACTTTCATTAGTAACAAATTTCAGCTGCAGTTTCTGCAGTTTAGAGAACTGTACCTGCAATTGAGCTTAATTGTAGCTACAATTTGATAAGTTGTACCGGCAGTTTAGCTAAATTGCACCTACAGTATACTAAATTGCACCTGCAATTTTGCTAAATTATAGCTACAATTTACTGAGTTCTAGCTACAATTTACCATCTTCACTCTTACCGGTAAAACTAAATTGTAGCAGCAATTCGTCTCAACCAATCAGGGGCACGGACACGTTATTTAGCGCGCGTGGAACAAAGGGCGATGACTGCCCCAGATCATGCAGTATTGACTCTCAGGTCGATTCAAATGACTTGGAAAATCAAAAAATGGAACAGTATATATATATATATACCATATATATACTCGATCCACTAATATGCAGAATTCGTTATTAAACTGAGATTCACCGCATTCAATGTTTCAATATTCGTGTGGTGTTATGCCACCTCCAAAGTTAGAAGTACTTTTTTAAAACTTTTTTGGGTATATTACATCCACCCTGAATATTTTTTCCCAATTCGCGATATGCTTGTAGCCTACATTTACGCATTCTGCTTTGTTTATTTTGTGTGTGGAGGGGTGGGGTAGTTTTCCAAGTTTTTCGAATGGAGATCTTAACCCCAAAGGGCAGCCACCCTCCGCTCTCGTCCAAATAAGCCTGAAGTTCTTTTTTAAAAAAATCGAAAACCACCACTGACAATACTTGGAGATGGTGCTGGCCAGTTCCTCTCAAAAATCACCTCAGCACGGGCGTTTTGTCCCAAGTCGAGTTTCGTTCCAGACGATTCGTCCAAAAAGCTGGGTTTTTAGGGGAGACTGAAGTGTTTTGTGTGGGAAGGGTGCCTTTAATGTGTTTTCGAAAACTTATATTAACCCTTGAACCCTGTCCAATAAACTCGAAATTTATTTATTATGAATACTCTCAAACTGACATACGGTAGGCACCTTCTACGGTAGGCACCTTCTTTTAGTGAGAGGGACTCTACTTTGTTCACAAAATGTTTCTTGTTTATGTTGTAATACCAAAAGTGTGCATGATATATGCACAAAAAATAAGTATTTTCGTCGGCATTTTATCGCGCGCTTGAGCTTGCACAAAACTTTTCCTGTATAGATCGCACACTCGTACATTCAAGCGGATCATCGTAGGAAGTGACACTCCGAGTGAATAATTTGAAAACACAACTTTGAAAATTGCATTGACCGCGTTACTCGTTGCCTGCACAAAAATATACTGAGTCAAAAAAGAGAGTATGATAGAAACAAATGTGAGAAAATAGCATAGAGGATGAAATATAATAGTTCTAATGTTGCATGTTTGTGGACAGGAAGTCGTGCAAAGAGTTTAATGACATGTTGTTGTTGTCCACCCAACCCCATACAATATTGCTACGGATTGCAACATAGCACGTGCTACCCGAGAATGCCAAATTGAATGGGTGACCGACGATTTTCTTTGTGTTATGTTGTGCTAGAGAGCCTGGGTTATTGAGAAAACACGCTAGTTTTTGTCTTCCGACATTTTAAAAAATGCCAAGGTTAACCGAAAATGAGAGGTTGCGTGTCATTGGTGATTATGAGG
Organism: Pictodentalium vernedei; assembly: GCA_031216915.1. NCBI lineage: Eukaryota > Metazoa > Mollusca > Scaphopoda > Dentaliida > Dentaliidae > Pictodentalium > Pictodentalium vernedei. Next base: position 93,612,049 of record CM062289.1, on the reverse strand, counting down.
CTGGGATACCTCCAGATGAGCTCGCTGCTGAGTTTTGAGTCACTGTGGCCACTATTTACCGTCTCATTGGAAGGAATAGAACCACTGGATCTACTAGATCACTTGCGGGATCGCTTCCTTCCGGCAACGAGGATAGCAGCAATTACTCCTGGTAGAACTAACAATAGAATCACTGCACAAACTGCCCGCAACAGACTCGATAAACACGGCATCTGATAGAGGCGTCCATAGCACGGACCAATCCTTGCCCAACGTCATCGTACCGTCAGAATGGAATGGGTATGTCAGCGTGTTCGCTGGACTCAGCCGCGTTGAAGCACAATTCTTTTTAGTGATGAATCGTGATTTTATCAACGGCGCGCTGATGGTAGGGCAAGAGCGTATCGCCGACGAGGAGAAGCGACCGTTTCGGTGGGGGTAGTGTAATGGCTTGGGCAGGAATTTCATTACACAATCGAACGCAGTTGATCTTCATCGATGGTAATCTGAATAGATTGCGATATCGGGACGGAATTCTTCATCCTGGTGCTGTCCCGTTGTTCAACGCTATCACGCTGTCACGTGGCACGTATTTGTCATTACTTTCTTGAGGAGCAGAGCATCGACCTTCTTCCTTGGCCCCCACTTTCGCCAGATTTGTCGCCAATCGAGCATCTTTGGGATCAATTGGACCGTCGCGTACGACTTCATGCTCTTCAGACGTTATGCGATTTACGTTATGTTCTAAGGCAGGAGTGGAACGCAGTACCACAGGGTGACATCCAGAGACTTATCACGTCGATGTCTTGCCATCCAAGAGGCAAACTGTGAAAATACACGCTATTGACTGAATGTATGAACTTTTCATTTCACCCCATGTCTAAATTGCGATGTCCTGACGTGACACTGGCAACAGTAAAGACATGAAATTATGCAAATTCATACAGCTAGCCTCGAAATATGAATTTACAATAATTTGTTTGGGATTAAAGTCGATAATTCTAAAAAAAATGCTCCTCAAAGTTTATTATACTTTCTCTTTTGACTCGGTATAGATCCATAAAATATGTTGTTTTTTTTTTTACTTTTTCTCGCCCAACATTATGTCCCAAATCTGTATTAATAATTTAAGATTTAATTTGTTTATGAGACTGAATTGTCAGACAAATGCATTATCCTGTTATTTGCATGAGATCCTCGGTGGTTCTGGACATCACCTCGAATCCGATACAAATAACAGGATATGCACATTATCATGATAATCTGTTTACAAAGTATCAGCTTCATCTACTAAATTCAAGTTTGTGATATTAATACAGACCACAACTCAGGTGGAGTTTGGGAGACAGAATTCAACGGCACCTTCAGCGCACGTGAAATACAAGAAAAACTCTAACTCTAACTTTGGTCGCTAATTCCAGTTCCCCGTCTTCTACCCTCGTTGTCTTACTACATGTAAACTGATATTCGTGTTATATGGCAATATCACTTTGTTCTCATATAATTCTTTGTAAAGTCTTGACATTAGTGTATATTTGGCTTTAAACAACACTATTATTGTTGTAACTTTTTCCAACTAATATTTTTTTCCATTTCTCATTTAAACCTTTGAAACGTTCAGGAAATTTCCAGCAGATTATCTTCTCCAGTACACATCGGTTTAATTCACTTCGAAACAAAGCCGACCCATCAGATCTAAAAACAGTTCTCTATGTGTTGCGCGAAAGCTGCTCTTGACAGTTTCGCCCTCTCCAAGTTAAGAAGGTTCTCTCTCTCAAAGTTATGGAAACGTCATATTTCACACTAATACAGAATCATTTCATTTACAGATCTCCTTTATAGAGTGCGCCAAAAGCATGAGAGCGTCTTTATAAACTGCAGATACGAGAAATTGTACTGTTAATTTATACCAAATACAATGGCCACAATGTTCATCAAACATAATATTCTGAGGATAAATGTCTGATGCTAATTAATGCTTCATTATTTCGCTTTAATTGGCAGAATGGGAACCATCCACATTCTTTTGCTTACCCTTTTCTCAATCACTAATAATTAGACCAATGTTAATACACGTCAAGCATGTCTCTAATGAAGACACTGAAATTTCTGTTTCTGCATAAGAGACATGTCTGACGTGAGTTACAGAATCAGAAGAGAAACCCTTGATAATTTGCCTATTTTGACACGTCCCAAAAAATAGAATGAGTTAAAAATAGGCATCCGATAAAGGACAGGGAATAATTCAAAACAAAGTGAATAGAAATATTTGTCTTCTATTCTGTAAACATCTTCTCAAACCCCTATTTTACAGATTGTTTTCTCTAGTATGTCATGAAGACCAGTTTCCATTTTTATCACGAGCGAAAGAAGGATTAAGTAAACAAGGTTTATGGTATTTATAGGAAGTTGCTTGTTATTCTCGTCCTCGTTGCCTTTGATTGAGTGTGTGGTTATTGTTCTTTGAACTGTATGATAGCGATGGCCCAATTAGAAACCGATGCGACGCCGTATCCGATGTTGGCCATCAGCAGCTCAATATGCTGTTGCTCAAGTGAGATTTCATTCGACTGAGTAACTACAGGGTGTCGCACTTGGTATTTTCTTCACCTCCTTCCTTCCGCCTGATCTTTGTTTCTTTTCTTCCTTTTTATCTTCTCCCAGAACGAGGCGGAACGACAATCAATTATGCCGTGTCTTCCCCTGCTGGTATACAAATAAATTATATTATTGTGTAAAACTTAACCCCTTTGAACTCTAGTAGTATCTTCCAAGCCAGTTCAATGGCAACAGTCAGAAGAGTCCATATTCATTATTTGGGGATAGACCAATTAACATTTCCAACGTGCAGCCTCGGGGGCTGCACGTTGAAAATATTGATTGGTGTACCCCACACATTTACTGAACAGCCATCCTACTTAATGACGTTATGACGTATCTTGTGGCTGGCCGAAAAAAACAGCCGCTAGGGTTCAAAGAGTTAATATTGTAATTATATATAATATGAGTATATCCCCTTATATGTGGGCGCGGTGGCGTCGCGGTAACCGGTTCTCGGCAGATCATCGAAGTTAAGCAACGTCGAGTGCGGTTAGAAGTTGGGTGGGTAACCATTTCAGCGACTGAATCGCGCCCCCGCGTTGTGCCATTGGGCAAGGCACTTAACCCCGATTGCCTACATGGGGACCCGATGACGCTGTGTACTAAGGCGTACTGAACGTCGAAGGTGCGCATGTCTTCAACCGATCTGACCCTGCCTGTGTCGCGATGCAGAGTTCAGAGTTACGATGTTGGAGAGCTGACATCTGCTCGTCATTGCTCGGTGGTTCTCTCCGGGTACTCCGGCTTCCTCCACCGTAAATCTGTCACCGACATGACATGACCCTGGCTGTTAATGTGTCATTAAACCCTGATAAAAAATCCTCTTATATACTTGAGTACTGGCGGCAATTAAAATATCAATCACTCAATCATTTTATTGAAATGGAATTCAACACTAAATGTCCAGAGAGTGATCCGAGTGTAACATGATCAGACTTGTATTATATAACTTAGATATATCATGAGTGCAGGCAGCACGTTGCTTTTGACGGGGTTACTGTTTGCACTAGATAACAGTTTGCCTGTGTATAATATAGAATTTTACACCCGTCATTGATAGCGCTGTCAGTAAGATCCTGACTGTGAGGAAAACAAAACCCAACACTTTAACATATCATCTTTGTATTTACAATATCATTCACTCATAACAAAATGCGTCAGTATTTCAAACAACATCTGGTAATAGCAACAAATACCAAACATATCGTTTCGTGACAAGCTGTGATATCCAACAACGAACAGTTCAAAGAAGATATCGATGAACAATTTTATGTTATATTTTATCTTAGTGTTTATAAGGGTCTTATTTATTCTTGTACACTTTACAATGTGTTATTATAATTCCGCCAATGTAAATGCCCTGTGTTCAGTCGATAGTGACCATGTTTTGTAAAATTGTCCTAACAGGCGTTGCGTTCATGTTGACTGTGAATGGATAAATCTACATTATCATTACCATGTGCATGTCCTTTAATTTGTATCAGATTCGAGGTCGTGTTTACAATCGGATCGCAACGAGCGTGTCGGGGGTCTCGGCTTCAATGCACCATCTCAGAAACCCACATGGCTGTAATAACCTCCTGGTATGTGCAGTCCGATTTGCTACTCTCACACCTGATGGGTGTTTCATCGTGAAAGCACTATCTAGTTGGTCTGTGCCTGTTTTCTTCTGCAGACTGGTTTCAATTTAGTACTGTACTCAAATGTGTGAAATGTAAGCACGCCCGTCTATAATCTTCAACATCGTACCTTTCTATAGAGATTATTACCATCATGTGGATGTACAAAATATGTATCCGAGTCTCGCTCCGGGTTCTAAGGATTGATCACGACTCGTCTTCGACTCGTCGTGATCTGCCCTTAGAACCCGGAGCTCGACTCGGATACATAGAGATTATTAACATTATGTGGATGTACAAAATATGTATCCGAGTCTCGCTCCGGGTTCTAAGGGTAGATCATGACTCGTCGAGTCGTGATCTACCCTTAGAACCCCGAGCGAGGCTCGAATACATATTTTGTACATCCACATAATGGTAATAATCATTTTATCTTACCATATATTGGAGATAAGTCAAGAATGTAGACGAATATATAACGAACTATTTATTCGTGCGGATGAACAAAAAAAATGGAACTCACGCGAAAGGAACGTGCTTGTATCCGACCCCCTAATACAAACATCTAGGTGCGGAGTTAATACAGACAAAATACATGTTGATTGTAAGATAAATTACTGGAACGTCAACGAAAAACACGCAATTCCATCTGCCCCCACCCTACTAAAGATGACATCAGATCATTCAAAGCAGTACATGGGTACATGCTATGTAACAATTCCGCCTCCCCTTCTTTGTAAATCAGCTGAGTGTTACTAGCAAACAAAAATTAATTTATTCCCCTACCTCCACCCACTTCAACGGCAAAAGTCCAATAAGGCCAGGATTTGGCACATATACGTTTTACCAACAAAAGTTCTCCTTTGAGAAAATTGAACCGGAAGCGGTATAGTATTTCATTGCCCGAGTTTAATATTGTTCTAAATTGTGCGCATTCTCACTGCACTTGGGACAGTATGGAAATCAAGTCGCGAAATTTTCCCTGTTATTCAATCTTCCCGATAAACAGCAGCGGAATAAACATAAAACACCCTCTCTCTTTTCACACAGTATCAGTAAGTTGACCCTTTGCTCAACACGAAAGGAAGACGATGTATGCAAACAAAATTCCTAAATCAATAGTTTGTTTGTTTGTTTTTGTTTTTTTGGGTTTTTTTGCGGCGAGAGCGTGCCTGTAGCCTCTCACTGGAGCGAGTTCAGTGAACTAGTCCCGATGGGGGTCCGCGAGCAATGCAGATTTTTGTGAATAGTGCAGACCGGTCAAGTGTTGACAGTTTCGTTGGGTAGTGATCTAACAATTGATATCAATAATTCCGAAGTAGCAATGCATCTGGTCCTCTATTATTACTTTTTCCCCTGCATCCGTTGACCCTTTCCCCCTATCTTTATCCTTATTTCATGTAAAAGTTTGATGTATCCCATGTACCAAAATGTATTGGTTTGAGTGTAATAAATGTTATGTTTTGTTATATGTTATGTAATTCCACCCATCGATTGCTGTTGAGGATTGAAAGTGGTTGTGTTGTGACTGTTTTCACCTCATCAAACGGCATTTTGTTTACCAAGCACGAGTACTTGTAACACGAAATCAGCTTTCTAATATCAGGACTTTTGTCAAAAATAATTGAAAAACATGTTGTGAATATTCAATTCATTTGCCACGAAAAAAATGAACAACTATTTCGTTTTCACAGGCATAAAACAGTACAGCCGCCGTGGACTGGTCGTAATCCACGCGTGGGCAGTGATATCTACGCATGCGTTTACCAGGTAATAAAAATCATGAGCAGCAAAATTGTAATTAACGAAGCACCGGGTTGTACCCGGTGCTTCATTAATTGATTTTTTAATGATTATTCCTATCATTGGTGATTGTATCTAGTATTATTGCGTCCGTGGAAATATAGCCCACCCGTGGAAAGGTACTGTACTTGAAGTTGTAGACACGTCGTAAAAACGTCGCCAAAACGTCATGGGAACACTGCCATTTAACAAGTTCTTGCTTAGCGTTGTGCACAAGCGGTTGAAACATTGCGGTCAACAAAACCACCTTACACGGAATAACCTCTTTTGACGGTGTAGCCATCTTGTGTCGACTTTGCAGTTGTTTCTAGACAAGTCTTGGCTGCATACATAGGCACTAAAAAAACGTCCAGGTATCTCCAGAGATAGCATGTTGGAGCACTTGAATTATTCCAGTAAAAATGGTCACTCAACTCAAAACATCTGCGAAATGATTGACGATTTCGAGGCGACGTAAAACTGACAACTTTCAAGAATTGTTTTTGTTTGTTGTTTTTGGACAGTGTTTGTTTATAACAATTTATATCACCTCCGGAACGATTGCGACAGGTGATACACTTTTCTATATGTGACCAATGACCTTTCCAGAAATCTTGCTGCATAGAGATCATGGGATAGGTGCTGAAAGTCAACACAAATTACGATAATCAAACATAATTATAAAAAAAATTGATGGATGGACGTCAGCCCCTACGCGCCTTGATAGATTGGTATTGAAACTTGACGACCCAACAAGCAAATTTCCATCTCACGGACCATCGGGCAATCTCATCGGTATTAAAAGTAGCAAAAGGAAACTTCGTTTTTTATTTTCACTGATAGCAAAGGTGTTTTCTCAACGATAGTAGTATGTCATGCACGTTTGAGGTGCAGGTTGGATGACCTCGGTGGATGACCTCGGAAGTGACGTCATGTCACGTGACCTAGTGGCGCCATGTTGTGTTGTCATGGTAACCCGCGTGAGCGGCCATGTTGTGGCGTCATCTCCATAGTGATACGTGGTGGTAGTACGCATGCGCAGCGCGTGTTGTTAGGGTGATACGAGCTTCCGTCGTCCATTTTGTATACTGGAGGCCGCCATCTTGGTTTCTATGGTAGCACGTGATTGCTATGTTACCTAAGACCTACAATAGGACAGAGGTATGTTTTGAGGGTATGCTCGATTGAATCGGAGTATTTTCTGGAACGACTTCCCTGGATAATTACCACAAACAACCCGACAATCCCTCCAAATCACCAAAATCCACCCCAAATCACCGAAATTGACTTTATTTCCCCAATTTATCGGCTTAGCACGTAGTGCTATAGTACTGAGGGGGTACCGGGGGTGCGTTCGATTGAACAGGAGTAATGTTCTGGCTTAGAATTCTCCCAGAATCCCTTTTTGGATCTCTATCCCATGACGTTTTTCCCTATTAAGAATAGCACGTAGTGCTATAGGACAAATTTACTCAGAATTCTCTGCTTCTATCTATATATGCAATAGTTTACGTCTATCTGGCCATGTTCCTTTGTTCTAGAGTATACTCCAGTAGCGTAGAAGAGCCTATTATTTGGAACAGTTTACCTTATTATTACTATATTTAGCAATTTCTGGTCTATTCTTGTTAGTTCTGACCCTATTCCGTGTACTCTTGTTGTTTCATTTATCTAACTAACCAATCAGATTGCTTGATTTCCCATAATGCAGCTATCTCCGTTGTGTATAACAAAAGCCTATATCCAATGGCACCCCAATTTTAGCACCCCTTTTTGAAAAACATATGACCTTCGGTACCCCTTTTTGTCATATGTGCTTATGTGAAAAGGCACAATGTGACACAATATGCCCTATCACATAGGCACATGCTTTATGTGCCAATATGTGCTTATGTGAAAAGGCACAATGTGACACAATATGCCCTATCACATAGGCACATACGGGTATTTGAGGATACCTATGGCCTGGTATTGTATTATTCGAGGATACCTACTAGAGAATCCCTTTTTTGTCATATGCGCTTATGTGAAAAGGCACAATGTGACACAATATGCCCTATCACATAGGTACATGTTTTATGTGCTTATGTGAAAAGGCACAACGTGACACAATATGCCCTATCACATAGGCACATACGGGTATTTGAGGATACCTATAGCCTAGTATTGTATTATTTGAGGATACCTATCTAGGATACCTTCTGGAGAATCCCTTTTTGTCATATGTGCTTATGTGAAAAAGCACAATGTGCCACAATGTGACCTATCACATAAGCACATGCTTTATGTGCCGATATGTGCTTATGTGAAAAGGCACAATGTGACACAATGTGCCCTATCACATAGGCACATACGACCAAAATGGGATTCCATAGCCACAGGCGTTTTCGAAAAAGGGATTCCACAAATGGGATTCCAAAAAAGGGATTCCACAAATGGGACTCCGTTTCCATCTTGTCGCCAAAGCTCCACAGCCACTACCGGTCTATGGTCTATCTGTCCTATCATTAGCTTCAACAACAGTCTTGTTCCACTGCGGCCTTGTACCAGTACTATTGGCTAAACTACCATCAATTACTTCCTAGCTATACCTTCGCTGAAGCTTTCAAAATGTTCCATCTGATTTCCCCTGTATACATATAAGGCATTCCGTAAGTGGCCCAGTCCGTAAAAATTGGATTCCGTGTTTTTACATCGACACTCGAGGGTATTCCCATTCCCTGTTGGAAGAATTCAGTTCAATGGGTTGTAGTTTAAAAATTCAGATCACATTTCGTTATATTTTCATTAAGTTTGAAAATTTATTCAGTTCAAAGGTGTTAACATTGGGCTATATTTAGGGGTTATTGTTCATTCAAACAGTTCAAGGGGTTTTAATTACATATAGTTCATTCATTAGGGTTATCGTTCATTCAAACAGTTCAAGAGGGTTAACATTGGGTTATATTTAGGGGTTATAGTTCAGAACGTTGTTCAATTTGTTATGGTCAATTCACTTCGAGTTTGGTTATATTCGATCAGATCAGTTCGATTTTCGTCACTTTGTTTTGATCACTTCGATCTTAGTTGTGTTGGATCATTGTTCACTTTGTTCTGTTAAGTCTGTCAAACTAGTTCGATCAATCTACTAGTTTGACATTCTTTAACTTTGTTATGTTTACTTCGATCTTGGTTATGTTGGATCTGTACCTTTATTGTTTTGTAGTGGTTGGTTGTCTCTGTTCAGAGTCTTGTAGCCATTATTGAATTGGGTGTTATCAAACCCTTTCCGTACCCTCGAGTGTCGATGTAAAACACGGAATCAAATTTTTACGGACTGGGCCACTTACGGAATGCCTTATATGTATACAGGGGAAATCAGATGGAACATTTTGAAAGCTTCAGCGAAGGTATAGCTAGGAAGTAATTGATGGTAGTTTAGCCAATAGTACTGGTACAAGGCCGCAGTGGAACAAGACTGTTGTTGAAGCTAATGATAGGACAGATAGACCATAGACCAGTAGTGGCGGTGGAGCTTTGGCGACAAGATGGAAACGGAATCCCATTTGCGGAATCCCTTTTTGGAATCGCATTTGTGGAATCCCTTTTTCGAAAACGCCTGTGGCTATGGAATCCCATTTTGGTCGTATGTGCCTATGTGATAGAGCACATTGTGTCACATTGTGCCTTTTCACATAAGCACATATCGGCACATAAAGCATGTGCTTATGTGATAGGTCACATTGTGTCACATTGTGCTTTTTCACATAAGCACATATGACAAAAAGGGATTCTCCAGAAGGTATCCTAGATAGGTATCCTCAAATAATACAATACTAGGCTATAGGTATCCTCAAATACCCGTATGTGCCTATGTGATAGGGCATATTGTGTCACATTGTGCCTTTTCACATAAGCACATAAAACATGTGCCTATGTGATAGGGCATATTGTGTCACATTGTGCCTTTTCACATAAGCACATATGACAAAAAAGGGATTCTCTAGTAGGTATCCTCGAATAATACAATACCAGGTCATAGGTATCCTCAAATACCCGTATGTGCCTATGTGATAGGGCATATTGTGTCACATTGTGCCTTTTCACATAAGCACATATTGGCACATAAAGCATGTGCCTATGTGATAGGGCATATTGTGTCACATTGTGCCTTTTCACATAAGCACATATGACAAAAAGGGGTACCGAAGGTCATATGTTTTTCAAAAAGGGGTGCTAAAATTGGGGTGCCATTGGATATAGGCTTTTGTTATACACAACGGAGATAGCTGCATTATGGGAAATCAAGCAATCTGATTGGTTAGTTAGATAAATAAAACAACAAGAGTACACGGAATAGGGTCAGAACTAACAAGAATAGGCCAGAAATTGCTAAATATAGTAATAATAAGGTAAACTGTTCCAAATAATAGGCTCTTCTACGCTACTGGAGTATACTCTAGAACAAAGGAACATGGCCAGATAGACGTAAACTATTGCATATATAGATAGAAGCAGAGAATTCTGGGTAAATTTGTCCTATAGCACTACGTGCTATTCTTAATAGGGAAAAACGTCATGGGATAAAGATCCAAAAAGGGATTCTGGGAGAATTCTAAGCCAGAACATTTCTCCTGTTCAATCGAACGCACCCCCGGTACCCCCTCAGTACTATAGCACTACGTGCTAAGCCGATAAATTGGGAAAATAAAGTCAATTTCGGTGATTTGGGGTGGATTTTGGTGATTTGGAGGGATTGTCGGGTTGTTTGTGGTAATTATCCAGGGAAGTCGTTCCAGAAAATACTCCGATTCAATCGAACATACCCTCAAAACATATCCCTGTCCTATTGTAGGTCTTAGGTAACATAGCAATCACGTGCTACCATAGAAACCAAGATGGTGGTCTCCAGTATACAAAATGGACGACGGAATCTCGTATCACCCTAACAACACGCGCTGCGCATGCGTACTACCACCACGTATCACTATGGAGATGACGTCACAACATGGCCGCTCACGCGGGTTACCAGGACAACACAATATGGCGCCACTAGGTCACGTGACATGACGTCACTTCCGAGGTCATCCACCGAGGTCATCCAACCTGCACCTCAAACGTGCATGACATACTACTAACGATTATATGCTTCTTAATTGGACCTTCCTCGCCAGTCTAATAATTTCAAAGGAGATAAATTCATCGAAAGTCAATTTTCATGACAAAATAAGTCAGGGATAATTTTTTTGAATGTTTTTGAAAAAAAATATTCCCAACCACGCAATTTAGAAATTACGAAGGCGGGTATGGTCGATTGGGTAGGTAACGTGCAAATTAAACTATGCCGTACAGTACGTGGAGAGTGGATTATGACTAAATCACTCGCAGAGTGGATATTCCACCCAACCAATAATTCCAAATTTGTTGCAAAGCATAACCAGCACAAGCAAAGTTTCGTCCAGTGGACCTCCGGGTTAAACCCGGAGGTCCATTGGCTGAAACATTGCTTGTGTTTTTTGTCGATATGTACAAAATTTGAAAGTTATAGCTTGGGTGATAACTCCACTCCGCGGGTGATTTAGTTACAATCCACTCTCCACGTACTGTACATTACGTTAGCTTGTTCAGTTTTCTTAACCCATTTCATTATAAACCTTTTTATTCCAGTAACATCTCTCATTGGAACATTTACTAACGTAAGAGTGTTGCACATTATATCATAGCAATTTTACCCAATATATTCGTATTATTGTGAAGTCATTCAGTTAACATAATTGCAACTGCTGAGCATTTTGTTCTTTAATAAATGGAGAAAGCGAATTCATCTTTCCTCTTTAAAATTTGCGGTACAGAAAACTATATTTGAAACAGTTATTTTTTTAGCGTTAACAATTTCAACACTGTGCTAATGAACTCATCGTCTGAAACATTTTCTTCAAGAAATTGGCAAAATATATTTGGAATGTCAAGGGTGATTAGTATAATTTTAACCTACTGCACAGTAGCGCCGGAAAGGTTAATTTAAAATGATATATCCTGACTGGAAGCGGAAGCTAAGTGGTTACGATATTGAACTTCAAACCGAAAAGTCCATGGTTCGATTCCCGCCAGGGGCAGCAACGTTGTGTTCTTAGGTAAGAAACTTAACCCCGATTGCCCATGTGGGGGCACGATGGCGCCATGTACTAAGGCGTACTGCACGTCGATGGTGCACTTGTCTTCAACCAATGCTAACCCTTCTTGTGTGGAGATAGTATGCTGGGGAGTGTGAAAGTATATCGCTGTTATTCGGTGATTCTCTCCGGGTACTCCGGCTTCCTCCACCCGTAAAACTGTCCGACAAGAGGTGATCCTGGCCGTCGAAAGTGTCACTAAACCCATGTAAATAAATTAATTAATCTCTCCTGACTATTGTGCCGTGTACTGTGTTGTCTTTTGCCATCGAAGAAAGTACTTCAAAAACAAAAAAAATTAAATACAATATTCTCCTTAATTGGACTTCAACCTTTCCTGAAACCAGAACCTCAAAATTACCCGACATGGTGGAGTTATTTATTTATGTATTTGTGTTTAAGGTCATACATTTCTGCACAATGGCTAATCGTGACCGAATCATGGGTACAATGTCAAGTCCATCCAATGATTTATACCAAGGTTGCCCATTTCAGAGGACTTTCACCCCAAATATTGGTGACCGGGTACTGTTTAACCAGTAAAACAGAGCATGTTTACTATAGTAAACAAGTATTGCTTCACTGCCAGGGGTTCCCACCTTCGCGGGGGTGGGGGGGGGGGCATGGTGGAGAGGAAGTTAAAATTTTCTAACAGTGTTTCCGGCTCGTTGTGACAGTCGGGTTGAATTTTGAAACCTAACTCAATATACTTCTTTAAACAACAATAAACGAAACCGGTCGTAGAGGTTGGTTAATTATTATTAATTAAAACAATTACTTTCGTAAAGTAATTGTTTTAAATAATAAAAATACACGAAATGTTTGGTGGGTGTAACTTCTCGATTGTCAAATACTGAGAACGAACACTTTCATGCAAAAGATATTTGAGACATAGCCGTATTTCTGCAAAATGAAATTTGTGATTTCGCCAAATAGTCAGCGCCTTTTTATTCCCCCGCCCAGCGGAGGTATATAGGGTTCCTCTTGTCCGTCCTTCCGTACGCCCGATCGTCCGTCCCGAAATTTAATCATGAATAACTTGTAAAGTACTTGGTTGAGTGGCTTGATATTTTGTATGCAAGTGTATCCTATTGCTGTTTTCCAATAGTGAAATGCAGGTGATGTTCGAGGTTTTATTGCCAGAGTCACTGCCCTTTATGGACTTCGAATTTGTCCTCCTTGAAATTAATTTATGAATAACTTGTAGAGAACTCAATCGAATGACTTCATATTTGGCGTGCAAGTCTATCCTATTGATGTCATACCACAGTACAAGGCAGATGTTATGCAGTGTATTATTGTAGGAGTTATTGCATTTTACGGACTTTGATTTTGTGCGTCCCAAAATTCAATAATGAATTACTTGTTTAATTAAGGGTACCTTCATGGTGTAATCAACTCCTCCCACAATTTCTTATCAACCTACCTTACAATTGTTTACAACAGGCTTGCACTACAGTGGAAGTCCCTAACTTGGAAAAAATGCTCTATTTTCCTTTTTCCCAAGCGATTTGGGAAAGAAAACAAGCCAAACATGGGTCGAGTGCGACCGGTACATACCAGGTAGGGAGTGGGGGGGGGGGGGGGGGGGGGGGGGGAACAAGTGCGCAGACGTATAACCAACGTGGCGTTCTATTTTTTTCCACCATCTTACAGGATGCAGATCGTTTCGCTCTTCAACAGTGATACCTTTTGACTCGATGTTAACGATGTTTCCTGTTTTGAATTGTGGATTCATATCTGTTTCTTCATTGTCCAGATATACAGGGCTGTGTTTTTATATTTTCTCTCGATTATTCACTGTATTTTCGTGATAAATCTTCATTCCGCGCGCGATTTTCGACTACAGTGCCGTTTCGGTCTTTTGTTCATTAACGCTAACCCTTTGGGGTTCTGCTTTTAAATGAGTTAGGTGTTAGCTGGGGGCGGTTGTGGCAGCTTTTCTCCGCTCTATTGAGGGTAGAATTTCTGCCAGTTCCCTTTTGGATGTTGGGGTACCTTTCTGTTCCCGTCGGGCCTTTGTTTCCTGCCACCTTACTCTGGTAGCTGGGGGTGTCCTGATATATTTTTTTCTTTGGGTTCACCTTCCCATCTACATTGCCCTCACCAGATATGCCTAGGACGATACCTGGCTGGCCATTTTTGTTGTCTTAGCATGTTGAAGTTTCCCATTATTCATGCTCCACTTTATTTAGGTGTTCTATTGAAAGACCCTGTGGTATGGGTGGTCTTCCAACTTCAGGGCTTCTGTCTATTGTGTAGTTCGGGCACGTGACATGTTCCTCCCGCGTCCAATTCGACTCTGTCTGGAGAGAGTTATACCCCTCCTGGGGGTTTTGCAGTCTTTTTATGGCGTGGATACCGCGGTAGCTGCTGACTTTCTGGCGAAGAGATGCCTGGTTCTGGGATTACTGCCCCTCTCCAGTCGACATCTGAGGCTGTCACTAGGGTTGTCACTCCTCTTTTGGAGCCGAGCTCGGTTGCTTTTGTTTGTTGTTTCTTCACTATCCAGACATACAGGGCTGTGTTTTTATATATTCTCTCAATTATTCACTGCATTTTTCGTGATAAATCTCTATACCGATTTCGCGCGCGATTTTCGCGTACCGTGTGGTTTCGGTCTTTTGTTCATTAATGCTAACCCTTTGGGTTCTGCTTTTAACTGAGTTAGGTGTCAGCTGGGGGCGGTGGTGGCAGCTTGTCTCCCATCTGCTGAAGGTAGAATTTCTGCCAGTTCACTTTTGGATGTTGGGGTACTTTTCTGCTCCCGTCGGGCCTTTGTTTCCTACCACATTACTCTGATTGCTGGGGATGTTCTGATTTATTTTTTCTTTGGGTTCACATTCTCATCTACATTGCTCTCATCAAATATGCCTAGGACGATACCTTGTGGGCCATTTTTGTTGTCTTAGCATGTTGAAGTTTTCCATTATTCATGTTCCACTTCATTTGGGTGTTCTATTGAAAGACCCTGTAGGCTGGGTAGTCTTCCATCTTTTGGGCTTCCGTCTATTGTGTAGTTCGGGCACGTGACTTTTTCTTCCCGTGGCCGCGGGAAGGGGATCGCACTTGTTTGGGGCCTCCCGATTCGATTCTGTCTGGAGAGAGATATACCCCCTCCTGTGAGTTTTGCAGTCTATTTTCTGGCGTGGATACCGCGGTAGCTGCTGACTTTGTGGCGAGGAGATGCCTGGTTCCGGGACTACTGTCCCCCTCCAGTCGACATCTGAGGCTGTCATTAGGGTTGTGACTCCTCTTTTGGAGTCGAGCTTGGTTGCTCTCTCCGCTTTTCCGCCTTTGTCAACAGCTACTGAGGTATCCGCTCCTGCTGCTACTCCGTTGGTGACGTCATCGGTCTCCGTTTCAGCCGGACTCGGCTTATCCATGCAGGGGTCGGCAGGGATTTCTGCTTCTTGGACGTGGGATATCGCTTCAACCTTCCCTGGATTTAACTTGGGGAAATCGGAAGTGGTTGCCGGCCGATCCCTCTGCTGTGATCTCTCAGCCGTCGAGCCTAGCAGCTTTTGATTTTGATTCAGATGTCAATGGTGGGTTGACCGTGGACTCTGTTGCGCTTCCGTCCAAGCACTCCGGTCCTTCGGTCAGTTTTGCGGGACCGTCGCATTTTTGTGCAGCCTGGACTTTCTGTTCCTCATTGGTCCGCGGCGGCTCTCCTGAGTCCCCGTACTTCAGATCCTGGGAGTATTTCATACCCCTCTAAGCATCTGTATTCAGATGTTTCGGCTGCCACCCGTCTCCCCGCGTCGTGTGTTCTAGAGGATCGTGACCTCGTGACCCTTCGCTGGTTTAGAGGGTCAGAGGCGAAGCTACTTTGCCGGTCCGTTCCCACGTCGCACCGGCAGATACGGGTTGTGAGCCCCTTCTTGCTCACTCGGGTTCTTTCCAAGAGCCTTCCCGGTGCCTCCAGCGAGGCTTCGAATGGCTTCTAGGCGCCCTCCGTGGCACCGCCTCCCGGGATTGGAAGCAGGCCGCTGCTTTCGGATCCCCCTGGTGTTCCTACACCATGGGAGGCATCGGCTTGTATGCCCGACATGGGATAATGTGTCTTCCGACTCAGGCGATGGGTCAGACACAAGACGTTGAGAGCCATCAGTCTTATGATCTGGGGGCAGCTCTTGACTTTGTGTTTGAGTTCCTTCAAACCGTCAGAACAGCCGGAGGTTTCAGCAAGGTTGCGACCATCGGTCGCGCGCCTACAGCCTGTGGTGCAACCTGCTTCCGGGCGCCTTGGACCGTACCAGTCGGTAGAAGTGCTCGAAGCTTTTGCAACATTGGAATCTAAACTGAGTTCCAAGGCCATGAAGACTTCGTTCTTCACTAGGCTGATACCTTTTTGCCCCCTGTGCATTATCGTTCCTACGATTACGCCATTCCGTCGGTCTGCAAGACTTTGACGGACTTGGACCAGGACTCCAGGCCCAGGTCGGCCGTTATTACTATGGCGACTTTGGAGTCCGTGTTGGGCTTATCCAGAGAGATGCTAGGTATGCTTTCTCTCTCGTATCACGTCCTCTCTGCCTTGGCTGCTTATCTGCCTCCAGATAAGTTTGACGACACAGAGGCTCCTTTGCGTGTGATCTCTAAGACGCTCATGCATCTTACTCACACGCATGCCTGTAACACGGCACGGCTATTTTGGAATTAGTTCGCCGGGACGCTGTGTTGGTCAAAAAACGTTCCCTTCATGAAGGGCAGGGTACTGCTCTTCGATCCGCTTCTTTGGTGGGTCAGCGACTATTCCATGATTCCGTGGCGACAGTCCGGGATGACGTCCTGTGTCATTCTAAAGATCAGCTGCTGCTTCGCCAGCTTGATCCGCCTTCTGTTGGAGGCCGGGGCCGTTTCAAACCTAACAAACGCCCTTCAGCTTCTTCCTGTTACACACGTGGTAAGGGTAAGCGTGGGCAGTCCAGGGGGAGGTCTCAGGATCCTTTATTTAGCAGAGGAGGTGGTTTCTCCTCTCACGGGCCTCGCCGGGGCTCGAAATGAAGGTCCTCACCTCGATTTGTCTCAGGTTGGAGGTGGGATATCCGAGTTTGCAGACTGTTGGGCCACGATCACATCCGATCGTTGGGTGTCAGATGTTCGGTCCAGTCTGCAGATATCCTTTAGGAGGCACCCCACGCTGTCGAGGGTGCCTCTTCCAACCCACGTTCCTTTAGATGCGATCGAGGTCGTCAAGAACATTCATTAAGTGGGATTTTATTCCCTCCTGTTCTTGGTGCCGAAGAAGGACAGCTGACTCCGACCGTTATCGATCTGAGTGTCCTGAATCATTGCTCCCAAGTTCAGCATGGGCCATACGCCTCATCTCCCATTTTAATTTACTAATGGTTGTGGTGCTATGGTTTTATAGGCCTATGGAACTCTTCTTCTGTCCACGGTTCCAGCGCAGTCGGGTTATGTGGGGGTTGGTTATGTGATTCCCTCCTCCTGTTCTCTCTTCAGCCTGTTGTAAACAGTTGTAAGTAAGGTTGATAAGAAATTTAAATTTTATAGTAAATGTCGTTTCTTATTATACCTACCGCAATTGTTTACGTGGAGGCCCTCCCGTCTTCTTTTTCGGGTCAGAATCCTTCCTCCCTGCTAATCGCATAACTCCAATGTTGGCGGATTCAATAGAATGACACGTTCGTTATAGTCTGCGCACTTTTCCGGAAGCCGTGGATTGGTACAAGGAGAAGAGTATCCCCTACTGGGTGTGCACCGGTCGCACTCGACCCAGTTTTGGCTTATTTTTTCTTGGTGCTTTTGCACCACTTTTCTTTCCCAAATCGCTTGAGAAAGAAGGAAATAGAGAGTATTTTTCGAGTTAGGTACTTCAACTGTCGTGCACGCTTGTAAACAATTGCAGTAAGTATAATAAGAAAGGAAAAGTACTGCAAAATTTAAATTTCTAATGTTGAGAGTTGAAACTTTAGGATATGGTTACACATGTCTTGCAGATACGCAACGTATATAAAATTTGCACAAAAGCATTTTTTTCACAGAATTAGCAAAGCAAATCAAGTCACTCTCACATTTGGTAAAGAGGCGTGGGTACCTTTTTGTGTCACCGTATGGTGATACTTAATAGTCCTCATGATAATGCCCCAATGGTCTGTAATCTATTACTGGTCTGTCATCTGCCATTTTTCAGCGTCACCCAGTAATAAATGTTTCATTTCTGTAATGCCATTCATGGTATTGCAGGCGGAGGTATATGCCACCCTCGACTTTGCTCTAGTTGAAATTAGCGGATTTTAGGGAAAACGTTGGCATTCGAGTAAACAAATTTTTTCTTCAACGGACAGCAAACATATCCGACAGACATGGTCAGGAGGGAACCAGTTGTTACGAATAAATTAATGTTATCCACCTGTCGCGTTTGTTAGTGTTCTAAAGAAGTCTATTAAGGTTTGACGTTCGTATCTACGGTCAACGACCCTGAAATCCTTTCGGGCATGTTTAACTCTCGCCCCACCATGTAGTGAAAGTTTGAGATCTTGGTTTCGCGTCTGTATCAGATGATCACATTCACAACACGGTTTATCAGCGTACACACTACAAGTTACATGGCGTGGAGTTGGCTGTTACATTTTCATACAAAGCGATGCGAGTTCATACCAGGTGTGGTGAAGAACCTTGTAAAGAAATGTATCAGCTATTCACACGCCATATAACATATTAATTATGTCAAAAATCAATCCACATTCACAACACGGGTTAACGGGGCTATTACATATCAACCCGTATGCATCATTCAGTTTAACCCAATCATTCCCCAATTATAAACAACGAAAAGAATTAATAATAGAGCTCGGAAAGCTATGTCAATGTTGATAGTTCCTTCACTATACCCATAAAGCTTAGCAGGTCTGCTAGAGGATCAGATAAAAACTGGGATTTTCAAGTAAAAAGTGTTTATCAGAACATGAATTTGATTTCCATGTATTTTCCATTATTATGTCTCAAAGTTAGTTTGTCCGATCAGAACACCGGGACACCATCAAAGGGTTCCGCCGTATCAGGTAATTCACCAGGTAAGCGAGTTGAAATGCATCAATTTGATGAAAATAGTAATGAATGCTACTATAATGATATCAGGTGAGTGACCCGATACGTGAAACCTTTAGATGGTATTCCAGCGTTCTAATTGGACAAATTAACTTTGAGGCATAAAAATATTCGATAGTGTGTGAGTGGCCGCCATTACTATTGTGATGTACATATCGCTTCGAATTTTCAAAATTTGAATTAAAACAAAATAAGAGAATTTAAGTACCAAATATAGTTTTAAAGGTATCCTATTTATTGATGTAAAACATTAAATATTTATAAAATGGACAAAAGTATTATTTGTAGTCCCAAAAGTTCTTTGTTGTTTTTACGATTCTATCGATTATTTTATGCTGAAGCGAACATTTTCTTTACAGTTTACTCAACAGATTAACCCTTTACCTAACCTGAAAAGCAGACGACACTTGCAAAAATAATTCTTGAATAACTAATTTTTTTCATTTTTTGTCTCAAAAACATAGGTTATGACCCCTCGTTGGAACGAGCTCGACGCGCTCGTTCCAACGAGGGGTCATAACCTATGTTCTTGAGACAAAAAATGAAAAAAATAATGAAAATTAATTGGCGATTTTTGAGAATAGAGCTGGCCGGTTTTAGCCGTTACGTTATGTAAAGAGTTAAAAGTGATTTTTGAACTCTTAAAAGCGCTTTGTTATCCCTTTTCAGGTGCAAATGACAGTAAATGTATATATGGGTATTTCTGATATGCAGAAGCGAAACGGATTATTTTGTAAAGAAATATCGCACTTCGAACAGCGACGATTGTTTACTGTCACCATGGACACGTACCGTTGCCAGTTACCATTTGATGGTTTGTGCGGTGATGCCAATAGCGCTTTCTAAAAACATAAACATCCCCTCGTTCTTTGTTTCTCTTGAAAATTGATTAATCCCTTGATTTAAAGGGATTTTTGACATAATTAGTATGTTACATGATGCGTAGATATCTGATATATTTTTTACAAGGCTCTGAGTGTTCATATCAGGTGAGGCTTCCCATTACTTTGTATGAACTTGTATCAGTCACCTACACGCCACAAAGTGAATCTGTTTTTTTTTTAAATTTTGTACTATATCTTTGGGTATGCGCGGTTTCCCTATCGGATATGTAGTTTGTACAGAGCCATACGATGAGTGGGAGTTGTACAGCGTTGAAGTAAACAGACACTTATATCCATACTTGTTGGATTAGTAGGAAGCCCTGGACCAACGGCAGCTCTCGGAGCTGTCTGTTGTTTTCGTCTATTAAAAGTTACGAAAGGAAAAAAGAAGTTAGAAAATGAAACTTGACTTTTTCAGACAAGCTAATTGGAAGTAACTAAGTAATGCCCACTTTGACTATTGTTTTTCTTCTTCGCGGCAACTCTTACGTCCTCGATTTTTATATTAATGGAAAGGATATTGCCTGCATTATGTCTTGATGCGCACACTGTTGATATAATGGCCAGAAAAATGTTACAGAAATTCAAAAGATGGTGAAAGCTCCGATTGCTTATGTTAAATGGGCTTAAACGTCGCCAGCTTCTATATTGTAATATAGTCTACAGGAAATATCTGAAGTTTTTAAAATGATGCACACAATGATGATACAACTTCGCTAACATTTCTAAATTTCAATTTTTATATGAAATTCCCGTTCCCTTCGTGTTAAATTTACTGACAGCTTAAAATTAAGGGGAACACGTGATATAGTTTTATTGATTTTGTTTTTCATTTTGGAAAAGAAAATAATTAAAATACCATATTTTGACATTGTGGACGTTCGGTAAACACACAGAACGACACGCGTGTGAATGGATTAATCGATATGGCACTAGTGCCTGCGCAGAATGATAAAACGAGAGGCCACAGTCACAAGTACCATATCGATTAAACCATTCACAAAAGGGTATGGTTCTGTGTTTATTACACGCCTTCTAGTCTATAAAAAAATAATTATTTGAAGGACATTCAGCAATTCATTTGACGACTATCAACAAAAACAACACATTTTATCGCCAACTACATTTGCGAGGGGTACCCGTGGTACTATTTCGTCCCCTGAGTTCCAAAGTGTTCTATGTGCCTACTGCACACAGAACACATTGGACATCAGGGGACGATTTAGCTATCGCTAGCAATTCAATTGTAATTGCGGAGCACGATTAGTAGAAAATTCCAGTGAAATTGCGCTTCTTTATAAAATAGTCCGTCAACGATTTCTGTTCCACACATATGTGCGGAACGGATTTTCTTTTTCCGCATGGTTTAGTGTTGCTGTAGATAGGGATTCCATTGAACAGGCGTGTAATGAATGGTCAAAATGTGCTACATTTTATCATTAGAGCGATAGATTCAAGAATTCAGAAAATGCTACTTTTGAACAAATGTGCAAATTGGATATCTTACTGGAATAAAAGAAGTTTATAATGATAACGTGACAAGGTAATGTGATGTACCGCGTAGATTGTTTACTAGACATATCAATCGTTTAACTCCCACATCTACTTAGACAATTTCAATTACTTGCCAGACAAACACCCATTCTTTGTTTTAAGTGAATCTAAAATAAACCTGCAAGAATGATAGACCCAAACTTTCAACATGCTACGTTTATTTATCTTACAGTCAATATGTATTTTGTCTGTATTAACTCCGAAACTGTCGTGTATCCGACCCCCTGATACAGATGTTTGTATCAGGCGGTCGGATACAAGCACGTTCCTTTCGCGTGAGTTCCATTTTTTTCTTTTTGTTCATCCGTACGAATAAATAGTTTGTTATATATTCGTCTACTTTCTTGACTTATCCCCAATATATTGTAAGATAAAATGATTGTTACCATTATGTGGATGTACAACATATGTATCCGAGCCTCGCTCCGGGTTCTAAGGGTAGATCACGACTCGTCTTCGACTCGTCATGATCTGCCCTTAGAACCCGGAGCTCGACTCGGATACATATATTGTACATCCACATAATGGTAATAAGCTCGATATAAGAAGGGAGACATATTGTTTTAGTGCATATTTTTCTTCTTCTTCTTCTTCTTCTTCTTCTTCTTCTTCTTCTTCTCATACAAACTTTGTCCGGGCCATAACTTTTTTGTCTTTTGATCTACACCTTAGATACTTGGCATGTGGATGTATCACCATGAGCCGGTGTGCAGTGTACCATAGTGATCTTGACCTTTGACCTGAAGGTCAGATTTATGTGCTTTTTTAAGGGAAACATCACACAAACTTTGTCCGGGACATAACTTTTTTGTCCTTTGACCTACACCTTAGATACTTGGCATGTGGATGTATCACCATGAACCGGTGTGCGGTGTGCAGTGTACCATAGTGACCTTCATGTGACCTTGACCTTTGACCTGAAGGTCCGATTTATGTGGTTTTTTTAAGGGAAACTGTCTGGACCAGAACTTTTTTTGTATTTTGAGTCAGGCTTTAGATATTTGGCATGTGGATGTATCACCATGAGCCGGTGTGTAGCGCACCATTGTGACCTTCATGTGACCTTGACCTTTGATCTGAAGGTCAGATTTGTGCTTTTTTCAAGGAAACTTTGTCCAGACAAAAACTTTGTCTTTGAGCCAGGCCTTAAATGTTTGGCACGTGGATGTATCACCATGAGCCGGTGTGTCGCATACCATTGTGACCTTCATGTGGCCTTGACCTCAAGGTCAAATTTACTTCTTCTTTACTGTACTTCAAATAGGGAGTAATTGTCCAGACCAGAATTTTTTTTGTTTTTTGTCCTAGGACTTGGTTATTTGACATGTGGATGTGTCACCATGAGACCGCATGTCGTGACCTTCATGTGACCTTGACCTCAAGGTCAAATTTATGTACTTCAAATAGGGAGTAATTGTCCAGATCCAATTTTTTTTGTTTTTTGACCTAGGACTTGGTTATTTGACAGGTGGATGTGTCGCCATGAGACCGCATGTCGTCTACCTCGATGACCTACATGTGACCTTGACCTCTGACCTTAAGGTCAAATTTATGTACTTCAAATAGGGAATAATTATCCAGACCAGAACTTTTTTGGTTTTTCACCTAGGACTTAGATATTTGACATGTGGATGTATCGCAATTAGATCGCATGTCACATGTAATTATGACCTTCATGTAACCTTGACCTCAAGGTCAAATTTATGTACTTTAAATAGTGATTAATTGTCCAGACAAGATTTTTTATTTTTTTTTTGGACATGTGGAGGTGTCACCATGAAACTGCATGTCCGCTACCTTGATGAACTGCTTGTGACCTTGACCTCTGACCTCAAGGTCAAATTCATGTAATTCAAATAGGTAATAATTATCCAGATCAGAACTTTTTTGTTTTTTGACCTAGGACTTAGATGATTGACATATGGGTGTATCACAATGAGAACACATGTCATCATGACCTTCATGTGGCCTTGACCTCAAGGTCAACTTTATGTACTTTAAATAGGAAGTAATTGTCCAGACCAGAATTTTTTTTTTGACATGTGGATGTGTCACCATGAGACCGCATGTCCACTACCTTGATGAACTGCATGTTACCTTGACCTCTGACCTCAAAAGAAGGGGAGACATATGTTTTAGTGTGCTAAAACACTTTCTAGTCTAGTTTAAACTTATATAAATAAATTCAAAAACCAGGGGCGGCGGAACGATTTTCAAAGTGTGTGTGTGTGGGGGGGGGGGGGGGGGATCTGGCGATGGATGGTCGTCGGTAAGAAAATTTTAAATTCCAGGGTCCCAAAACCCCCAGTTCTATGTATCTGAGTGGATATTTTGAGATTTTTCAGATGTATTTGAAAGATTTCACACTTTGAGAGCCGTTAAAAAACGTCGGTAAAGCATATAGGTGAGGTATATTTATCAGCTTTGGTCGTAACGACCAAAGCTGATAAATGGACCTCATCCGTATTCTTTACCAGACGTTTACAGCACTTATACTGTCTGTAGAATATCTTGCATGGGGTGGATTTGGCGTTTGTTGTCACTTTCTGTAAAAAATGATCCGAAATCCATCGAAATTGAACCAGTACGAGAGAAACATAGTTGGCGAAAATATGGGGGAGGCTCTGGACCCGCCTCTTGTTTCACCAGTCATTGGTTGTGTTAAGATACATGCATACAAAAAAAATGGCCCGACAAAAAAAAGTTTAGGGGCAGAAGCCCCTCCCGGTTCCGTCGCCCCTGGAAACCGATTAAGAAACTCCACTTTTGCACTCTGTTCTTTCTTTGTTGCTTATAATAAACATAAAAAACGCGTCCTGTATTAGTGTGTCTGCGGTAACTGAGACAATATATAAATAAAAGATTTAGTCTCTCCCTTGTTGGTGGTATCATCCTCGGTAGACTCAGTGGAAATCTTTTTCTTGCTCATCTGTAACGAAGTAGAGGTGAGGTAATTTCATGTCTCCGGCGGCGTCGGCGTTAGCGTTGTCCTCGGCGTCGGCTTCGGCATCAACGTCCAGTTTTGTTAGAGTTTTGTGTTTCAGTAAATTTCTTTGAATCTAGTGGCCCCAGGGCTTTTCAATTGCAGTTGTGCGTTATTTGGGACCATGACTACAGTTCTTGCCCCTTATCTTCTAGAATTCTTTCTTCAATTGTTTTTATTTTGTGTATTTTTTTTTTTTGGGGGGGGGGGTTGGTTAGCTGAAAACGTCAATTTTCTGTTGTAAGAAGTTGGTAAAGTAAACTTTATTGCATATTATGGTGATCTATATTACATATAGATGTGTTTTATTGTGAGTATAATTTCTCTTGACCCTTATACTAAGTATACGCAATGTTATTTTCCCGGTTTTTCGTTTTTTGTAGCAAAATATCTGTGAAATTGTACTTGTAACTGTTAATTCTTTTCAGTCAGCTCCAATATCCGAACTGTAGAGTTTGTGTTTGAGTTGGTTTCTTCCAACTCTGTGGCCCCAGGACTTTGTTATTACAGTTGCTGGTTGTTTAGGACAAATGACTACAGTATGTTACTGTTATTGTATGGACATTTTTCTTTTTTCTTCAGTTTTTTTTTCAGGTGAAAACTTCATTATTTTTCTGTTGTAAACTTTATCGCACATCATGGTGATCTGTATTGCTTTTTGATGTGTTTTATTGCGATTGTAGTTTCTCTCAATCCTTCTACTTAGTTTATTACACGCCTATTCTGTGACACCTTCATCTACATCATCAGATGTAAAATGAAAAATGAAAATCTGTTCCGCACATATGTCAGTGATGGACGGTTTTTAAATATAAGCGAAATTGCACTCGTGCTGTATCGATTAACCCATTCACAATGTTCCATTGCGGAAGGAAACACTCTAGGCCTGCTGCCTCTCGTTCTAGCCTTCCGCGCTGACACTGTTGCCATATCGATCAACCTATTCGAACGCGTGTGTCGTTCTGTATATATATATGTGCTGCTATGTTGCGCGCTTTTCCGTTTTTTGAGCAAGAAATCTGAACTTGTACTTGTAAAAATTAAAGCCAGCTCCAATATCCAAATTTTAAGACCTTGTGTTTGTTTCTTCAAACCCAGTGGCCCCAGGGCATTCAACATGCAGCTGTGGAGCTGTACATACTTAACCCTTCTTGTTTTACTTTTGTGTTTTGTTTTTAGATGAAAACTTAGTTAATTCTCTGTTGTAAGATGTTGTGTTGAAGTAATTTTTATTTGCTCACCTACTACTTTTTGTAAGGGTTTGTATTTGGGTTATTTTCTCAAAGTCCAGTGGGGTCAGGGCGTTCATATTGATTATGTTGGTTGTAGAAGACCATAACAATTGTATCCAATCCTAATACTGTAACTTCTTTCCCATTTCACCTAAAATTATCAACTCAGACTTAGTCAATTTCTGTCTGTAAGAGAATTAGCGTTTAGGTCAGCTTTTGTTCAGATTATGGGAACTTAACTTCTCATATTATACTATACCCCATTAACAATTAAATATATCCATCATTTGTGGTCATATAAACAACAAGAATGCAGCTTCAGGTAGCTTGCGTGACACTGGATCGACTGCATCAAGAATCATGAATGTAGTTGAGAGGCCGGGATGTAACATCCCTCTTCTTTCACATTCTGAGACATAAAAGGTGGTATCTGGTTATTTTTTTTATTTGTCTGCTCCAATATCTTGTCAGTCTTCAATTTGGAATTTGGTATTCTGAATTTGCATTCTGATTCGGTAAGTAGTTTTAAAGAGGACTGACAGAATGTGGCTAAGTAAAATGATAGGCTTTTGGAGAACATTTCTTGGGGATGGGGGCTGACCAATCAAATTTCCCTGAACTTTTGTTTCAAAATCAAAATGCAATCCTTTGCCTATGAAAATGCTCTGCCCACTGCCCTGCTATTTGCCAAAATTATAAAAATACCCCCTCCCTCTGAACAATATTTTCTGAAAATACCAGTCCCTTTCAATGAAAACTGCAAAATTAGCTGCTTATTGGTGAAGGGGGATGAGAATGCTACAACCCCCTCCCCATCTCATACACCCATGTAGTTAAGTCACATAGGTGACATTCGATTTAACTTTTGTTACTGACAATTAAAACAAAATAATATCCTTGTATAAAACAGAAATACTAGCAAAAATCCTTAATTAGTCATTTAAAATACACATCAATCTGTGTGTATAATATTGTCATATTGTCTATGTTTTAAATATTCTAATAATTATTTTTAAATTTCCTGGAAGTCATCTCATAAAACAGACAATAAGCCTATATTGCATTCATCAGAACACATGTATTTACCACCTCTCCCCTCTTCGTGGTCTCATTCCCACCCTACTCAAGACTTTTCAGAATTTCAATAGTGGGTAGCCGGTAACATTTTTTTAATTTCCTCAGTACAAACTCCAGAAAGTCATATTTTAGCAATACTATATCCCCCTAAAATAGCCCTTCGCCCTGGCCCCACAAAAAACATGAAATGAAATAAACCTGTTGCCCCAACACCCACTAGCACATACAAAAAACATTGGTTCCACAAATGTAAACTACCGAGTTTTTCGTATAAAACCAGGCATTTCATTCTTCCGAATTTATTTTCTGTATTCGGCTAGTGTGGGTGGGGGGGGGGGGGGGGGTGGTCATCTACTAAGGGTGGAATTGGTGATAGTTAATTAGTAACTGCATGTACTAGTTAGCAGTGAAACGTCTCCAGGTGCTGTCGGCGTGTCGTCGTATTTTTTCTGCTTGATGCCATGGTAACCAGTTTTCAAGATTGATTTAGTCTTGCTTCCTGAGAACATGCTCTTCAAAGTATGTTTGCGTTGGCAAAAGTGCTGCTTCATTGCCGAAGTTTGAATCGAATATGATTACAGTTACACAGTAGGCCTCGTGTCGACTCGTCGGCAGCACGCAGCGGTGAGGGCAACATTGTAACAAAGTTTTATATGAACTGTACTAGTCGTTGGCTGCAATATCGAACTCAACGGGACTTTTTTGCCCTAAAATTAATTAAGTTTTCCTCGATTTTCAATAACGAAAGCAAAGGTTGAGTTTCACTGTTCAATTTCTTGGCAGAGATCATGTGTCTTTCATGACTTTCAACAGTTATTAGCACAGTTGTTCATCAAACATTTTGTAATGAGAATCGGTAATTCCTACAGATAAATATAACCGATGGTTCTCATTGGTTACATTCCACTGAACGCTGCAAACTATAAGAACCAGTCTTACGAGAGAACTTGTGCACGCGAAGGGTACTTTTTATCGGATCGTACTAGAGCTTTCTGGTTAAAATTACCGCATGCCCCTAAAAGCCACGTGATCGTGATAAATACAGTTACGGGTGTGTAATAAATTTTATTTATAGCATGACCGTCAGATTATTAAGAGTCGCGTTTATTTTTTTTCCGATTTTACTGAGCAGCAGCCGTCAATACGTGCGAATTTGTTTTTGTTTACATGAGCATCGGTGGGCGGTACTTCCGCTGTCTTTTTTATCACCGAAACGAAATCGAAAAAGAAAGAGGGCCTTATTTTTCATTTTAATAACATAATAACATGGGTTATGGGTGCTTTATTAACATGAGACAATGCATGTTTGTTATGGGGTAAACTCATTCAAAAACGTGATATATAATTGCTACTTTCATTTCACTCTTCGCGAGCGACGTGCGATAAATTTAGACAAGTTCGCATTCAGTTCGACGTCACCAAAGGTCGGTTTGGATGTAATTCCACTGTAGGTGTAAATTTTAACTATTGAAATCCCATTGCTGGCATGTTCACCACGGTTGCTGTATAAAGCTAAAATTTATATCATAGGCTTTTCATATATAGTAGAATAGGAGATCATGATATAAATAAGGCTTGTATGTTCAGATCGCTACTCTTCTGAGACTAATTGTCGTTGAAGGAGGTGCAATCGTTGGGGAGAGGTTTTTGAAGCAAAAATATTTCTGAATCTAGATATCATTATTAATCTGTATATACTAGATCCACAACGATATGCCTCTCTCACGATATGATATGTATCGCCATCCACAATACGATACATATCATGATCCACATTAAATGTTTCTGTATTCAACAGGCGATGTACAAGCCGGAACGTTTTTCCCAGCACCGTTTTCTCGTTCCTTCGAGTCATTAGTTACGCTTCGAAAAGTTTCCAAATTTCGTTTTACAATTATCGATCGTCTGTCGCGTTTGTGTGAAAATGAAAACGTCCAAAGCAAAATAACGCCGGTTCACAAAAAAAATAGTTTACAAAAGATGAGATAATATTAAAATAAAAAGCGATCATTTTCCAACCAGAACATTAACCCAGTCCCGTAGCCGTCTCGTTTTCGGATGCCCTTATATCTGATTGGACAACTTTATTTCTGTAAATCTTCGGACATCTTGGCATACTTCGAATTTCCTTTAAAAATGTTTCTCCCAGCTGTCTTGCAAATCTGCACAAATTTGTACTTATATTTTTACTAACAGTAATTGTCACCAAATGGTTAGGCGTGAATGGGCACCAGCCAAAGAGAAACAGCAACATGAATTTCAACAAACACTGGTTTCCAAAAGGTTGTTCTGATTTTTTATCGATCCATTTGATCAGTACAGTTTCAAACAAAACAAACGGACTCTTCATTGTGTTTAAACATCGGAATTAAAATTTGTTTATTTAAATGAATTTTAATGCATGGGATGTGTAATAAACACAGAACGCGACGTGTGAATCGGTGAGTGTATTACGTAACTCGTTGGTGGCATAGTCATGTTTGCTCGAGTCAACGGTTCTCATGAATATGACTTCGCCATTCCAACTCGTAATGTAAAACACCCACCGATTCAAACACACGTCGCGTTCTGTCTCTATCTCTCATGGCATGCAGCTACAACCATCAAATATTTTGTATTGTATATATTGACTGAGTACCTTCTATTTAATACAATTTTTTATACACATTTCCTCTAATGTACCTTCTGAATGTGATAACGAATGGTATTCAGTAATTTAACTACTTGGTTTGATTACCCATTTTTCAGTGCTTTTCTCCCTCAGAAAATATGTTCTAACCATTTAATATAAGTTATCTTCGCCAACATGTATGGCATATGGAGAATTAATACCTGGATGTCGTTTTTAAACACCGAGCTGCGGGCGAGGTATTTAAATGAGACATCCAGGTATTAAATCTCCATATACCATACATGTTGGCGAAGATAACGTGTTTGTCCCTTTTAAAACACAATAGAAACATAGTGGAAACAAATTTGTAGACGCGTTTCTCATGCTCCTCAATCAGTTGGACCAAACTCGTGAATACAGGAGCGACTATAATTTTAATCTACAAATAACTCTTGAAAAAAATCGATAAAGCAAATCGGGGGCTATTTTGTTGACAGATTTGCTCTTATTTTATTTTTCTCAAGTTGTTTGATTTAATTATTCGTCTGTTTAATTTATAACAGCAAAATATGACCAAATTGTCAGAAATCTGATGGTATTTATGACTATTTTGAGGTCTTTTGTTCGATTTTTATATCGAGGCGAGCGAAAGAAAGCGAAAACTTTCATTAAAACCATATACCCCCGATGTTTCGCGTGCCTTTATATAAAAATCGATGTTGGGTGCGCCCTTTTCCATGACTATTTCTCCCAGGCATTCTGGCGCGGTGGCTCAGTTGGTAGAGGTGCAGGCTGCAAGTCGAGAGGTCCTCGGTTCGAATCCTACCTGCGGCAACCGCGTTGTGTCCTTGGGCAAGACACTTCACCCCGATTGCCCACATGGGGGCATGATGACGCTGTGTACTTAGACGTTCTGCACGTCGATGGTGCGCATGTCTTCAACCAATCTAACCCTGCCTGTGCTGCGGTGCAGAGTTCAGAGTTACGATGTTGGAGAGCTGACAGCTGCTCGTCGTTGCTCGGTGGTTCTCTCCGGGTACGTGACGTATGTGACCTTAACCACCAATAAATAAACAATAAATCAAGCCAGCATAATTGTCCATGCACTCTGGAATGTACACAGAGGTCCTTCACTTAATCTCCCTCACTTTGAAAACAAATAGGAATATAACCTCTCATGATTGTATTGTTCGACAAAGTTTTTGTAGCCCTTGCAAATAAAAAGTAGTTATATTTATATTGTCTTTCAATGACGAGAGTGTATCAACGACAGCTGAATCGGTAAGTAATAGGGTCATTGGAAAAAACAATTGTATGTTTACATTGATGGGGGTACAGATTATTTATATTCGACAAAACTTCAGACAAGGCCTGCAAATGGTGCCCAAATGAGACGAAAACAAAATGTTGATCACTCTACATTAAAATATAATTCCATTTATCATTTATTTATTTATTGTTGTTTGAGGTCACATACTTATGCACAATGGCTAATCGTGACAGTTTTACGGGTGTAGGAAGCCGGAGTACCCGGAGAGAACCACCGAGCATCGACGAGCAACTGCCAGCTCCACAACATTCTATCTCTGTTCAAAGAGGTTTACAGCGGTTGACGACATGTGCACCATCGACGTGCAGTACGCCTTAGTACACGGCGTCATCATGCCCCCCGTGTAGGTAACCGGATAAAGTGCCTTGTCCAAGGACACAACGCGGGTCGTCCCGGACGGAGATCGAACTCGGGACCTCTAGCATAGAAGTCCAAAACTCTACCACTGAGCCACCGCGATCCCCATATAGTTCCATTAGTCACCTGATGTATTGTGCGGAATAACACGGAACTAAAAGTATGATTTATTTTGGCAATTATAACACATATACCATCATCATGTATTATTTCTATGCTCTTTTTTAACAAGAAGAATTAGATTCTTTCTGTATTCGTGTTTTTAAACCAGACTCAGTAGGTAGAGACGCAGGCTGCAAATCGAGAGGTCCTTGGTTCGAATCCCAGCTGCAGCAACCGCGTTGTGTCCTGGGGCAAGACACTTCACCCCATTGCCCACGTGGGCGTTGTGTACTAAGGAGTACTGCACGTTGATAGAGCACTTGTTTCAACCAATGTTAATCCTGCTTGTGTGGAGTTAGTTATGTTGGGAAGCCTGTGAGTTTCTGCCGTTGCTCGGTGATCCTCTTCGGGTGCTCTGGCTTCCTCCACCCGTAAAACTGTCCTACACGAGGTGACCCTGGCTGTCGAAAGTGTCATTAAACCCCAATAAATAAATAAACCAAGACGTAAATATCTAAAGAGTGTAAGATCTCGGCGCGTGGCTAGGATTCTATAGAAGGGGATGACATAACCAGGTTTTGGGAGTTTTTGTTAGGTGTTATTTGAAAGATTGTTGTGTGAGGATTCGGGGTCCTCCCCTAGTCCTAAGTTGGACACTCCGGTCGTTGCCTCTCCTTCGACTTCACTGAAGGGAAGTGTGAGGATGAGCAACGATCGGAGGGTCCTACTTAGGACTACCCCACAGCCCCAAGACAATTTTGCGAAATTTAGTGCTTTGCGATCGAATCTGGGGCATTTGTAGCGTGTGGAGCTCATATATTGGAGACCATTTTGGGGTCCTATGTTGCGTGTAACTTTTATTCGGCCAATGGTTTTTTTTGGGGGGGGGGGAGGGGGCAGCAAAAAGGTTATGGAGGCAACATATTTTAGTGTCTATCCTAATGGCAATTATCCCCTGTATACCCAAAACGGAAATGTTTTAGTTTGGATTCCATTTAACATGGACACCCACAACCCTGATGGTATCTTCTTTTCATGTCAGTTGAATAGCGTAAGGCGACAGCGTCCATTTACGTTTTTGAAGGTAGACAATTTCATATTTTCAACTTGCAGAATGATAAAAATTGTTTGGATTTTTGACCATGATCACTAACAGGGTGTCCAGTGGGTCGAGATTTCGGAAACAAAGAAAAATAGGATCTGATTCAATGTTCCCGTATACATTTTCGTAAGGTGAAATTCTCTCGTGTTGTGTGGAGAAAGCTGAAAGAGAGTTCGGGCCGTATCGATATATAGTTTGTGTGTGGTAGTGTGTGTGTGTGTGTGTGGGGGGGGGGGGGTCTTCCTTGCACTTTTGTTGTCGCAGTTCTGTACGACCTATCATGACCAAGATTCGCGTCCCATCCTTGACTAAAATTATCTCCCCTGAAACTTTAAACGCACTAGGAAGGCCTAATTAAGAAGCAAGTAATTGTTGAGAAAAACCTATGTCCTGTCACAAATCAACCTAAATCAAGCGGGTTAAGTGAATATCAACTCATTTGATTTGGGTTAATTTTTAACCCAACTGATAAAGCCAAGTTTCCCTTTGTTTCTTTTAATAAACAAAAACCACAGACAGCTTGAGCAGAAATAACAAAAGGAAACTTGTTTTTTTTAGGTCAGACCAGTTAAATCCAACTAGTTCACAGATAATCCGTTATAACATTAAGTGTCCACATTGGCTCTTTGCTCAGCAACTGTTTTTTTTTATTAACAGCAATATGCACGTTTTTATTATTCCCATGACAAAATAGCAAACTTCACCCCCTAGACCTTTATGTTAATGGAAAGGATAGTGTCTGTATTATATGTCCTGATGCGCACACTGTTGATATAATGAACTGAAAATAAGTTACAAATCATCAAAAGATGATGAAAACGGTGTTTTCTTATTTCTGAAAGGGTTTTCAATAGAGAATAACAGTCAATCGTTTAATCCTTTACCCAACGCAGGCGATATCAAAATTTATTATTTTAAATATCATTTTTTCAAATTTTTCAACAAATTTCAACAAAACCATATCATGTGACCCCTCGTTGGAACGAGCTCGACGAGCTCGTTCCAACGAGAGGTCACATGATATGGTTTTGTTGACATTTTTTGAAAAATAATATTTTTTCAACTGCTGAATTTACATATTACGCGGGCGGATGCGGGCGATTCGTTGGGAATAAAAATAAAAAAGTCAGCTTCTGTATTTCTATTTCAATCTTCGTGAAGATGTCTGATTTTTTTGAAGTGACACGCACATGGACGATACAAATTCGCTAACATTTCGAAATTTTAATCTTTATATGAAATTGCTATACTTTTAGGGTTAAATTTTCTGACTGTTTTTGAGAAATTAAGGAGAGCTAACTTTCCCGTAAATCTCTTCCATTGACGGAAATTGTCAGCCGTGAAATGCTCAAATAATTGAGTTTATGTTTGCATTACTCTTTGTAACTAGGTTTCACTGTATGACCGCAACGCAAACATCGCTTACCGATATTTAGTTTCTGAGTTCAGTTGTGGTTTCTGATTATGTCACGTGTTGTCTGGTTGGATTATTCTTTCCATACTCCCGAATGAAATGCAAAGGGCATCGTGTGGTACCCTTGTACAGTTGACGATTTGGCGAAACAACAATTTTCATTATGCAAAAATACCCTTGTGATTCATATCTCTTTTGTATGAGAGCGTTTGTTTTGAATATGTGGCCATCGAGTCGTGTTCTACACGAAAATAATTCTTTTATTATTGTTATTTTAATCCTTTACTTAACATGAAAAGCAGACGACACTTGCAAAACAAAATCTTGAATAACTATTTTTTTTCATTTTTTGTCTAAAAAACATAGGTTATGACCCCTCATTGGAACCAGCTCGTTGCAACGATGAGTCATAACCTATGTTTTTTAGACAAAAAATGAAAAAATAATGAAATTAATTGGCGATGTTTGAGAATAGCGCTGGCCGCTTTTGGCCGTTACGTTGGGTAAAGGGTTAAAGCATTACTTCCGTTAAATGGAAGTAATGCTTTATAATAGTAATAATAATTGACCATTTCCAACCTGTGTCGTTTACTATTGTTTGAAACGAGTATATTGAGCTAGGTCAACCGACGGTCAACGACCAAGAAACACTGTCGGAAATTTTTAAATCGCCCCACCCCCACCATGTCGGAAAGTTTTGGGATCTTGGTTTCAGGACTCACGACAAACAAACTTAACAATGTTGAACAGCACATGTGAAATGTGAAATACGTCTCCATAAATGCATTTAAATTTTTAGTTTTTTGGTGACAAATCATTCAATACGTAAGGAATAATTTAACACCATTAGTGCATAATGTGCGCGAACAATTGACACATGAGGATAAGTGATAATATAATTATTAACAGGGATGTATTCTCTTCTTTGGGGGGGGGGGGGTGCGGTGGCGTTGCGGTAACCGGTTCTCGTCAGATCACCGAAGTTAAGCAACGTCGAGCGCGATTAGTCCTTGGATGGGTGACCGTCTGAGCGATCGATTTGGACGCCCACGCTGTGTCCTTGGGCAAGGCACTTAACCCCGATTGTCCACATGGGGGCACGATGACGTCGTGCACTAAGGCGTACGGCACGTCGATGGTGCGCATGTCTTCAACCAATCTAATCGTGCCTGTGCTGCAGTGCGGAGTTACGATGTTGGGGAGCTGGCAGCTACTCGTCGTTGCTCGTTGGTTCTCTCCGGGTACTCCGGTTTCCTCCACCTGTAAAACTGTCACTGACACGATATGACCATGGCTGTTAGTGTCGTTAAACCTTAATAAATAAATAAATAAATAAATAAATAAATAAATAAATAAATAAACAAATAAATAAACTCCTCTTTGGAAATGTGTCGTTAGCGTTTACTCAGACTTCAGCACAAATATAAACATTGATGACAATTTTCGTCATTCGAGGATATTTACGGAAAAGTTAGCTCTCATCAATTCCCTAATATTATTTATTTATTTATTGGGGTTTAAACCCCCACAGAAACCCCCGAAAGTGAATCAGTGCTTGTCTACTATGGTAAACAAGCTCTGTTTCACTGATAAAATTGGACCCGCTCACTAATGCTTGGGGTGCGAGTCCTCTAAAATTGGCAACATGCGGTATAAACGATTGACTGACCTTGACTTCATCTCCATGGTGTGGTCATGATTAGCCATTGTGCAGAGGTATGTGGCCTTAAACACCAATAAATAAATAATACATAAATTGGGGTTTAACGACACTTTCGACAGCCAAGGTCACCCTGTGTAGGACAGTTTTAAGGGTGTGGGAAGCCGGAATACTAAGAGAGATCCATCGAGCAGTGGCGAGCAACTGTCAGACTCCCCAACGTTCTTACTCCTCACAAGCAGGGTTAGCATTGGTTGAAGATAAGTGTACCGTCGACTTGCAGTGTGCCTTAGCACACAGCGCCACGTGAGCAATCAGGATCTAGGGTCTTACCTAAGGGCACGACGTAGTTACCCCTGGCGAGAATAATTCCCTAATGTAGTCAGTAGTAAATGTAAAACTAGGGGTACGGAAATTTCATACAAAGATTAAAATTTCGAAATGTTACTGAAATTGTATCATCCATGTGCGCATTATTTCACAAGCTTCAGGGATTTTTACGGCAACGTAGAAACGCCACGTGTTGTTGTGATGGTAATCTGTTTAAACAGATTACTATCACAGCAACATGTGGCGCTTCAACTTTGCCGTATTCTACGTTGCCGTACTACATTTTCACGTAGAGTAGTATTAAAATGCAGAACCTCGCTTTTTTTACATTTTTCCCAACGAGTTTAAACGGTTGACAATTACTCCCCATTGGGATCACGGTGGCTCCGTAGGTAGAGGTGCTGGCTGCAAGCCGAGAGGTCCTCGGTTCGAATCCCACCTGCGGCAACCGCGTTGTGTTCTTGGGCAAGACACTTCATCTCCATTGCCCGCGTGGGGGCACGGTGGCGTTGTGTACTAAGGCGTACTGCACGTCGATGGAGCACTTGTCTTCAACCAATGCTAACCCTGTTTGTGTGGAGTTGACAGTTGCTCGCCGTTGCTCGGTGGTTCTCTCCGGGTACTCCGACTTCCTCCACCCGTAAAACTGTCACGGTCATGATTAGCCATTGTGCATAAATATGTGACCTTAAACACCAATAAATAAATAAATAATAAATTACTCCCCTTTTAAACCCCTTTTTCCCGACCTTTTGAGACTGTGTAACTTTTTTATACTTTTCATTATATCAACAGTGTGCGCATAGTGACATATAATACGGTTACTGTCCTTCCCACTAATATCTAGGTCTAGAATGTGACAATTGCTAATTTCGTTCCAGGGAAGAATAAAAACTTGCATGTTAGGCCACTCAATATAAATTAATTGATTCTCAGGCATTTTTTGTTCAAATCGGTGAGGGAGGATTTTATTTTTAATTTTTATTTTTATTTTGCAAAAATTGAGGAAATATGGTGAGGATTTCGGCTGTCCTTTTACACACAGAAATATAGAAAGTGCATAGTTATATAAATAAATTCATTTTTAATTTGAAAAATAAAGTATTCCTCTAAAAACAAAATTGTAGGTAATTCGATTCAAAGGCTTCATATTCATTCAATACTCTTCATATTATCTTTGAAGTAAAAATATTTAACCTTTTGGGATTTGCCTCATTACAATTTATGGGAGAGTGCCTACAGGCACTCTCCCATAAATTGTAACGAGGCAAACACATTGGACACGCAACTAAATAAATATTCATCAGTCAAAAAAAATGTAAAACGTTTCGGGTCTCCCTGAGTTTTTAGTAATATTGGAAGACACTGAAAGGCAATACAAATGTCCAATGAGGGGGTTTAAATTCAAAGAGGGGTTGCCTGAGAATCAAAGCACATTTTTTAGCCTAATGTATACGACATATTGCATCGCAAATTGTGATGTGATACCGCTAAAATCACACCCTGTGATGGTTTTATACATTTTGAATTTTGCCTCCAAAATAAATATGACGACTCCAGGCCGAAAAGACGAATGCGCCGCTGTCTGAGAATCAACGGATTATTTTGTTTAGCCTTACTGAGCAAGAAACAAAATGGACAGTGGGTGTGATACTGATAGATATTCTTAATGACTGATTATCTGTGAATTAGTTGCTTCTAATTTGCTTGCTATGAAAAGCCAAGTTTCGTTTTGTCACTTTTAATAAATGAAAACATCAACAGTTAAATGTAACAAAAGAAAATTTTACTTTATTTTCTATAGGTGTTCTGTTGGATCTTTCTGTTGTTTTCGTTTTTTAAGAGTAACGAAAGGAAACTTGGCTTTATTTTCTACTCATGTGATAGGACATAAGTGTTTTCTGAACAGTTTTAATTACTTGCTTCTTAATTGGTCCTACGTCGCGCGCCCAATAATTTCAAGGGCGATAACACGATAGAAAGTCGATTTTCTCAGGGATGGAGGTTTCGCCCCTTAGTGTACACAATGTTATATACAACAATGGCATGCAGGAACGTGGTGTTGAAGTTTTATAATGGCAGATATGGCGCTCTGTTATAAAATTGATCATTTAACCCTTTTCCCTAACGAATCGGCCGCAACCACCCGCGTAATATTTAAATTAGGCAGTTGAAAAAATCTAAAAACATATCTAGAAAACGATATCGTGTGATGCCTTATTATAAACTGGTTTAACTCCTTCCAATAAGGGGTCGCCACATGATATTGTTTCTTTGAAATTGTTTGAAAGGGAATAACTGAAATAACAAATTGATATTGTGTGTGTTGCTTAAAGGATTAATGTTCTCTTTTGACTCAAAATTAATATATAGAGAATATCTACGCTGTTTTAGAGAATATCGGGAATTATTTCATGAGTGTGGACCTGAAAGTTTTATTTACCGCGAGCGCTCGCGCGAATGAAAAATAATACTTTTCAGACCCACACGAAATTCCCGATGTTCACTAAAATATCGTAGATTTTCTTTTTATTATACGCTACGTGACTTTTTATTGCGCAATCTTCAGCCGAATTCGATTGCAAACAGTTTCAAGACAATAACAAAGATCAACTGATCGTTCCTGCAAGGCGACGTCCATGGCGAGCGTGTGGATCTGAAAGTATTATTTTTCAATCGCGCAAGCGCTCGTGAAAAATAAAACCTTCAGGTCCACACTCCTGAGATAATTCCCGATATTCACTGAAATAGCGTAGATTTTCTTTTTATTATATGCAACGTGACATTTTACTGCGCAAGATTCAGCCCAAGTCGACTGCAAACATTTCAAGACAGTAACAAAGATCTGCTGATCGTTCCTTCAAGGCGAGGCCATACGCCGAAGCCTGACGCCATTTTGGAAGCTACTGATGAATATTTCTCAATATCCATCGAGTCGATGGATATTGAGAAATATCTTTTAGATAATTTTAGATAATTCACAGTCTAGCATATAATACAGAGATATTCTTTTCTCCCCCCGCTGCATGTGTAACATACGTGTGTCCCGGGTGAGACAGCAGGGAGAGACAGATGTATCCAACCCCACTCACGTGACGTTATACATTTCTAACATTATTATGATGTTATGAAATCGTATCAGTGTCTTGCTACCAACTAATTCATATTGACGTCATCAGAATGCAGTGCTATCAAAGTTTTATGCTCTAAAACTCGTTAAACCCCAAGATGCCACAGTTTCTTATTGATTTCGTGGTATATACCTTTGGTATATACATAACTATTGCATGCTCTTTCCGATGGTGTCATTAGTTTTTCAAAACAACGAATACCAAATGAGTTGATTATATCAGCACGTGACCGCTGATCACCTCTGGCTAACGAAACCGCTGTATGGTGGGGGGGGGGGGGGGGGAAATAATCCCTGATGGATACGGGTGTGAGATGGGAAAATCTCACCCTCGGGACAAGATATTTGGTCCAGACACTCGGCAAGCCTCGTGTCTGGCCCAAATATCTTGCCCTCGGGTGAGATTTTTCCATCCCACACCCGTACCCATCAGGATTATAATATTACTGGCAGTACTCGCGTTCTTTCTCCCCCAGCACTTACCGTGATTTTACTCCTGTTTCTTATTAATTTAATAAACCCTTTTATCTATAAACACAATGGGCGCCTACGACATCTTAAATATCACCTCGTTTCCTTCTTCCACTGTGAGATAGAGGAAATTAGTTATAACGAACCTCCAACGACAACATGAAGTGTTCTAGACCCATTCGCATCACAGTTCAGCCCCTAGAAAACAAGCAGCCCGAAATGAATGCACATAAACACCAGCGCTCAGACAAGGCCACACGGTTGAACAAATAGACCCAGGAATGATACAGTGTCAAACCCGAATTCAAATCCAAAAAGAAATTTAAGAATTGCGACCACCAACTGAAGAAGTTTTTTTTAGACAAATCGACAGAATTGAAAGCTCCATAAATTAAGCAAACCTGACATAGTCATCGGAACGGAATCCTTTCTAAAAGGTGTGAATCCAGGCAAAATCCCATCAAGAGACGCAATTACATCAGTCGAAGTTTTCCTGCAAACTACACCGCATTTAGAAATGACAGAGGGACCCAAAGAGAGACTTTATCCTAGTGAGAAATAACATCATTGATACAGAACAACCAAAATACGTCACTTATTGGGAAGTCGATTTTGTTAAAAAAAAATTAAAGTCACCAAAGACTTATTAATTGGAACATTCTTGGCACATAAAAATCTAAAAGACATTGAAGAACTAGAAAAGTCAATGAATATCATCGCCGAAGAAAATAACAACATTATACTAGATGGGGTCTTCAGCTGTACTGATATCAAATGGGAAGCGCTCTCAATTAAAAACGACGCATCAGGCAAAGTGGTACAAAAGAAACTGATAGACATCACATCTCCGAGAGGACTTACACGGCTTACATGAAAAACCAACAACAATCTCCTTGACCTCATCTTCACCACAAACACATCGCTAGCCAAAACATCCACAAACATATCTGGTATCTCGGACCACACAATCATCATTACAGATTTTGACACCAAGCCTTACTACTCACAGACCAACCCAGGAAAATCTTACGTCTGAGAAAAAGCGGACTGGGGCCAAGTGAACCACGATCTAGACTTGCTCACCCCACTAATACAAGAAATGGATAGGTACAGATCCAACATAAATGGCATCTGAAACACGTCCCAACAACAACTGACTAAGAGCCTTGACAAACACATTCCATCAAAATCCATCAAGTCAAATAACGGACTGCCATGGTTCAACCATAAAATAAATAAAATGTTGAGGAAAAATCAAAGCCTACAGATTTAGACACAGAGAACGAAAGAGTGGTCAAACTACAAGCATTACCAAAAGGAATGTAAAAGAGAAATACGTAAAGTATTATTTATTTATTTATTGGTGTTTTAAGGTCTCATATTTCTGCACAATGTCTAACCATGGCCATGACAGTTTTACGGGTGGAGGAAGCCGGAGTACCCGGAGAGAACCACCGAGCAACGGCGAGCAACTGTCAGCTCCCCAACATACCAACTCCACACAAGCAGGATTAGCATTGGTTGAAGACAGGTGCACCATCGACGTGCAGTACGCCGTAGTACACAGCGTCACCGTGCCCCCCCCCCCCCACCCCCACGTGGGCAATGGGGGGTGAAGTGTCTTGCCCAAGGACACAACGCGGTTGCCGCAGGTGGGATTCGAACCGAGTACCTCTCGGCTTGCAGCCTGCACCTCTACCAACTGAGCCACCGCGCCCCCAATACGTAAAGTAGAATGGAACTAAACTAACTCTGCCATCCTAGAAGAGATGGAACAAAGCAAACCCAAACCATCCTGGAAATATATAAAATCAAGGAAGAAGGAAGCATCGGGGAAGTACCACTTAAAGAAAAAAGACAACTGACGAATAGTAACAGAGGAAAAACACAGATCCTAATCAAATAGTTCTCATCAGTTTTCCCGAAAGAAAGGACAAGCATTCTGAACCAAGACAGGGTGGTAAAATTACTTACAAATATCAACTCTGCAAAAGCATCAGGACCATACAGCATTCCAAATAGAGTACTGAAACAGCGTTCAAACACCTCGCTCTATCAAAATCAGTCATATTTCAGAACTCGATAGACCACGGTGCACTACCAAATGGCCAGCTCAACGTAAATATATCCTGTATATTCAAAAAGAGAGATAAATACGCAGCAGAAAATTATAGGCCAGTATACCTTACCTCAGTGCCATGTGAGTGCAACTTGAACACATAATTTGTAGACATATGCTGAAGCACCTGGAGAAGAACACGGTACTAAAATTATCAAATCATGGATTTAGAGCGGGTTTCTCCTGCAAAACGCAGCTTGCAGTCACAACCCACGGCGTATTGCAATCATTCGACCAAGGCAAACACGTGGGCAAAGCCATACTGGACCTCTCCAAAGCATTCGACAAAGTTCCATACGTCAGACTCCTCCATAAAATAAAACCATACGGAATCGGAGGACCGCTACACACATAGCTCACGACATACCTCACAGAAACGAAAATGCGAGAAGCTCCAGAAGGGGAATTCTCGGGTGAAGCATCGTTTGACTCAGGTGTACCCCAAGGAACTGTTTTGACTCCAAACTTTTCCCTAGGCCACATAAACGATCTCCCAAACTCAGTAAAATCATCAGTGAGGCTATTTGCAGACGATTGCCTATGTACCGGGAAATAAACAGCAAGGTTGGGGGGGGGGGGGGTAACACCACCCTACAAAACGGCCTAAATTGTCTAGAAAATGGGCATCAGACTGGGGAATGCGCTTTAACGACAACAAACATACATCCTGAGCATCAGAGAAAAAAGTCATGGAGTGTACAGCCTAAAAGGCCATATACTAGAACATGTTCCATCTAATTCCTTACTCCGGCCTGCAGATACTGGACGATCGTAAATGGAAAGAACACAAAAAGCAATGTAAGTGAAAAAGCAAAGTCCACTCTTGGATTCTTCCACAGAAACCTCCAACACTGTCCAAGGGATTGCCGAAGAACAGCCTTCATTCCACTCATAAGATCGATAATGGAATATGGGGCTATCATTTGGAACCCATACACAAAGCAAGAGATCACAAAACTAGAAAACATACAAAGAATGTGTGCAAGATTCATCACGAAAAACTATAAGAGGAGTGTATGACAAAAATTCTGGAGGAACTAAAACTCCTTTCAGTACAATCCAGAAGGCAGAAAGAGCGCCTTACTTTCTTCTAGAAAGTGATTGAGGAACAAATATCAGCGATGCCTTCAGATAAATTCGTCAGGTTTTAGACCCAAAAGCGACAGATCCTGGCTAAAAAATTGACAATTATATAGTCACCAAC
Organism: Pictodentalium vernedei; assembly: GCA_031216915.1. NCBI lineage: Eukaryota > Metazoa > Mollusca > Scaphopoda > Dentaliida > Dentaliidae > Pictodentalium > Pictodentalium vernedei. The sequence continues at coordinate 93,569,279 of CM062289.1, read as the reverse complement.
AGCGAGTCATCTTCAGAAAGGAAAAATAGTAGATCCGTAACTGTACCGGCTTGTAAAACAGACCAATACAAACATTCGTTCTTTGTGTTGGAACCACCTGGTCGAAAAAGTTGCAACAGCAAGCACTATAGATGGCTTCAAATCTGTACTAACGAACTATGAAGATAGACCCGCTCTCTCTTCCGTCATCTTTTTACCCAGCAGGGACTCTGACGTATCCATTCAGATGCAGATACCAAACGAATCGTAATTTACAAATTGAGCAGTCGAAGAAAAGTATCTTTCGCCACAATTCAACAAAACCATATCATGTGACCCCATAATGGAACGCGCTTGACGAATTTTTCTTCAAGTTTCAAAATATTATCTTCATTGTTGGCGTCATTAAAGATGATATTGGTTGAGCAAGCGAAATCTGCCCTTTGGAGTGTGTTCCGAGTTGTTTCGTGGCACTTCTATCGCCGCAATAAAACCCGTTGGTCAATCAGTGGATTGCAGAGACAGAACGTGCAATGCAGGTCACCACAGTTTATAGTGGACTATCGCTACAATGAGTCTGCCCTTTGCCATGGTCTACAGTATTTTGGGACAACACAATATTGTACAATGACAATTTTTATAGAGGAATGTTGTTAACCATTCAAGGGGTTAATCCCCAAGCTTAGGAAAGTCCATAGACAGCACTACAGAAAGAAGATTTTACATCATGGCATGTCTTCCAAGCACCAACTTTAAACCTAAATGAGGACACCGACACATTTTATCATACACCCGTATTTTATGATTACCCATTGTAACGAACCAGAGAGCGTCCTCCCCGAAAGGATCCTATGTATTTATAAAGTATCGTGTATTGGCGGATTACGGTTAGAGATCTAAAAACTCTTAATTTAAATGAAGCTATTTTTGCCCAAAGGACATTTGAACCAATATGTGCACTTGATCCACATTGTGTATTTACTTGCACTTTTGAAGAAAAAAAAACACTTTCTTATACAGACATAAGTCAATAAACGCGGCCTCCCGCTTAACTAATTTTCATAATTGATGACATGTTCTACAGAAACTGTCAATGTCTTCAAATCTAAACATTCCAGTGAAAGGATATCCAACCGTGTGGGAATATTCCAAATGAGAAAACTGTAGGATTTCATCTCTGTAACACTGACAGAAAGAGTTAAAAGGTCACAGTATATTGAAAAGCGAGGACCTTTCCAGTTTTTGTGAGTGAAAACATATGTCCTTGGGATATATTATCTATTGCACTTTAACGGGTTCGCCCTGAGTTTTCTTTTATATGGACGTCCACAATCAACACGTGTGATGTTCTGAGCCGACGTTCTGAGAATATCTCCGGTTCCCGGATCGAAGCTATATTAGAGTCCGGCGAACGTTTGAGATTGGATTGAATTTCGAATCTTGTCAATGATTCGATTCGATTTGAAACCATCTCGATTATTCGAAAAATTGAATCCCGGAGAGATGTCGATTCAGACAATTCATTTTGTCCACTTTCTGAAGATAACAAGTGTCCCTGTACACTGCAAAAAATATAGGTTCTCTTTAGAACCAAAACTGGTTCTAATCTTGTCCCTGAGATGGAACCAGTTTTGTTTAAACAGTATTTATTTCAAATCAAATAAATTTATAAGGATTAACATTAAATATTAACAGAATTAAACTTAAATTGAGGGGGTTTCAGTCGTAAGTTTAAAGCTTATACGAGGTTGTGTCAAATCATTATTTAGCAAAGGAGGTATGAACAGTTGGCATATCGAACCAGTTTTGGTTCTATACAGAACCAAAACTGGTTCGATGTGCCAGCTGTTCATTTCTCCTTTGTTTCAAAATGTTTGGCGAATGCGTTGAATAAGCTCCAAGTTTACTGCTGAATCTACTTCAGTTCATGTAATATTCTGTTAAAATTGAACGCTAATCTTGGTAAATTTATTTGATTTGAAATAAATACTGTTTAAACAGAACTGATTCCATCTCAGGGACACGATTAGAACCAATTTTGGTTCTAAAGAGAACCTATATTTTTTGCAGTGTAGTTTTCCGATGAATAAGATTGAACGTATCTAGTCAAACTAAATAGCACAAATTCAGTCGTAAAATTCATAAAAATGACATTTGAAGCGATGGTGTAGATTGCGATACGACCCGTGTACACAATATATCGTTCGATAAGTGCACCAAGACACCATCTGCAATGCTTTTGCATTGCATATGGCGCCTTGTTGCACTCAAAGGACGATAAATGGCTTTTTCGTCGACCACCTTTGTGACACCTGGCATTTTTTTAATATCGGTATTGGGTTCACAACGGAGAGAGAAAGCAACAGCAGGGTGTACACTGCAAAAAATATACATTCTCTTTGGAACCAAAACTGGTTCTAATCTTGTCCCTGAGATGGAACCAGTTCTGTTTAAACAGTATTTATTTCAAATCAAATAAATTTACCAAGATTAGCATTCACTTTTAACAGAATATTACATGGACTGAAGTAGATTCAGCAGTAAACTTGAAGCTTATTCAACGCAGTCGCCAAACATTTTGAAACAAAGGAGATATGAACAGTTGGCATATCGAACCAGTTTTGGTTCTGTATAGAACCAAAACTGGTTCGATATGTCAACTGTTCATATCTCCTTTGCTTAAGAATGATATGAGACAACCTCGTATGAGCTCTAAACTTACGGCTGAGACCCCCTCAATTTATGTTTAATTCTGTTAATATTTAATGTTAATCTTTATAAATTTATTTGATTTGAAATAAATTCTGTTTAAACAGAACTGGAATGATTTGAGACAGCCTCGTATGAGCTCTAAGCTTACGGCTGAAACCCCCTCAATTTATGTTTAATTCTGTTAATATTTAATGTTAATCTATATAAATTTATCTGATTTGAAATAAATACTGTTTAAACAGAACTGGTTCCATCTCAGGGACAAGATTAGTACCAGTTTGGGTTCTAAAGAGAACCTATATTTTTTGCAGTGTAGTATCATAACAATCAAGAGTGGATTCGATTTGATTTTCGATTCGGTTCGAATTGGGTTCATATTCACTCAACCCAGTTGCGTTAGGTTGATTTTTAACCCAAGTGATTTTAGAGTGTATACAAAAGGGACAGTCATTCTCACTCTCAAATGAGGGGACTTTCTAATCGCACTGTTGATTATTACACATCAATGATTGCGAACCATTGACTGGTAAATCCCGGACGGGTGTTTCCTTATCGACATGCTACTACGCCATTGTACACGACACACCTTGCGAATCGACTAATAACCTACAAACTCTGGGAGCACCGACATATCCTCTTCTTCCATTTGAGGTGGTTTATTTTTCAAATATTTCACTCATTATGCGGATAACTTTCCCTCTTCTGGCATGAAGTGTCTTGGTCGTTATTCTCACAAAGAGGGCGTTTTGTCCAGCTGTTTGACAAAACCTTCGCTATTTGCCTCTTAGCCCAGGTCTGATTACCGTCACCTAGGTATTCCTGTTTTTCAGTAACAGTTCCCAACTACAATTATATGGAACCACCTTTTGTTATTTCAGGAGGACTGCACTTCCAACATTTCCTTGCTGGGTACCCTCTTTTACCAAGCATAAAACAGGATAACACTTTGGTACCTGGTCCTATATCACTATCTCTGTTGTTTATGTGCGCGTGGTGCACGTACAGACCAACTGTTCCCTAATAAGCACATCAATGAGGGGCCGCAAATCATCGTTGATCTTCGACTGCTCAACCAAGGGATAAAAAACCTGGTTACACGTGAAACGAATTGGAAATAAATTTTCCTTTCCTGGGTTTGTATTTTATGCTTGAAATCCATCGCCGCCGAGATTTTGCCTCATTTATTAGCCTTATTGAACTCTGCGTAACGATCGGCCAGGTCGGAAGGCATACATACATAGACTTTCCGCTATTTGCCTATTAATAAGAGGGTCGTACATTTACTTATCTGGTATTTTCGGGACAATGATGCCTTAATACGAACCTCTTAAACATTTGAAGGTTTTCATCAATGCCTTCAGTCTGATCGTCGAACTGGGTAAGTTTGAGAAACGGCTTCTCACCCTGATCGCTTCCATTATCTTACCTTTTCTAACCGTTTGTATTAATTTGTGTCTAAGCCCTATTTCTTATCAACACGAGGTTTATTTTACGCTGTCCCTCAATATCCTCAGTCGTTCAATATATGCTCACTCATCAACCATCTCTCTTTAAATATCTGCCAAAGACACAGCCATCTCATCTCTTTCTCTCTCGAGCGGCTTTTTCCTCAACCATTTTCGTTTTCAGTGAACACTCTTCAGCCTCTTCAGCCTTTAATTCTTACATTTTCCAGCCTTTAATATGACTTCTCTTTCAGCGCATTGTCTCTGACTTTCAGCGTGGTCCCGGCAGCCATTTTACCCTTAACTATTTTCCTAACATGAAAAGCAGACACTTGCAAACTAAATTCTTGAATAACTAATTTTTTCATATTTTGTCTCAAAAACATAGGTTATGACACCTCTGTTTTTGCGACAAAAAATGATAAAAATAATGAAAAATTAATTGTCGATTTTTGTGAATAGCTCTGGTCGGTTTTGACAGTTGCTTTGGGTAAAGGGTTAACCATTCACCCAACGCACACGATATCAAAATTGATTATTTTAAGTATTGTTTTTTTTAAAATAGTTCAAAACAACTTCCACAAAACCTTATCCTGTGACTCCTCATTGGAATGCGCTCGTTCCAATGAGGGGTCACATGATATTGTTTTTGTTGAATTTTTTTTAATATACTTTTTCCAACTGCTTAATTTGTAAATTATGCGGGCGGATGAGATCGATTCGTTAGGTAAAAGGTGAATTTCAAACGCTGTTTCACGTTCTACCAACTTTGATGCGTCCTGCTAATGTTTGAGGACAACCTATCGTTCTACCTTCTTCACAGCCTCTTTCGCCATAGTGCACTCCCTGTAAATGCGATTGTATTTCTCTACCCATGTATCGCATACATCTCCCCACCGAGATTAGCTGATCCAATGCCGAAGAAGTCTCCATTCTTCTCTAAATGTTGAATGAATGATTGATATTTACAGATTTCCTGATTATTTATTTAAGAATTGAATGCAACTTTTATAATCTTTATTGGAGTATGAATGTGTGGGAATGGGTACAAATTATGTATGAATCCCGAAGGGATTCATACAATTTGTACCCATTCCCACACGTTCATACTCCAATAAAGATTATAAAAATTGCATTCAATTCTTATAATTACATTCCGTAACTGTTTAAACTACTTTTTACCAAACAACAAAACAGAAAGACGAAATAAACCATGTACGAACAAACGAGGCGAAAACCACCCTCACACAAAATACAAAGCGCACAACCCTGATTTTTAATTTTCACAACTTTAGAAATGGAAACGAGTATTTTAGTAACGGGCTTTATGCCACAGTTGGAAAATGTCACCAAAGAAACAGCAGCGGAGTTGTTCACTGCGAGAGGCGTTAAAAACCCGCCCAAACGCCGCCCGAATTACATTCTGTCAACTGCACTCTACCGTAAATGCGGGTCAAAGTTCAACCAAATGTATTCATTGGAAAATGAATTACATTTGGTCATGACGTTTTCACCCAGCTGACCAATGGGAATTGAGTATTTGGACCCAAAACGTATAACGACATTAACAATGTAATTATATGAAATATATATTCACTTATATTTAATGCCCATGGCCATTATATTTTATTTGCGCTGGATATTTCCTGCAGAATTAATTACCTCGAAAAATCTGAGAAAACGGAGTACCCAAGGCTGATGTTTTTTTCGAAAATTACGCAACCTCCGAACTGCGTGTCCGTACAATAAATGCTTTTTAACCATATCATGTGACCCCCTCGTTGGAACGAGCTTGTTGAGCTCGTTCCAATGAGGGGGTCCTTTGACATTGTTTTGTTTATTTTTTTTTAATTTTGGAAAAAACGTTTTTTTTTAATTTATGTCATATGTATTGGTTATATACAGAACCACACTTATGTTTGACTGGGTTAACGATTACTGGACGAGAGCGAGTGGCGCAGGGATACCACGAGAGAAGTTAGGCTCGAGTGGTATCCCAGCGCCACTCGCTCGAGTCCAGTAATCGTTAACCCAGTCAAACATAAGTGTGGTTCTGTATTTATTGCACACTCAACCCTGAAAAGGAATTCTCTGTAATTAATCGCTAATTGAATTAAACAGTCGACGATTTGAACGGTTGAAAGGATTTTACTGAAAAACGGGCAATTTTGTCAGAGAACCAGTCTTGAGTCTTTGAACTTGCCACCTGCAAAAGCTGTTGATTCATTTTTATTCGCCATAAATGTCGGTCCGAACACTCAAAACCAAAAAGATTGCGTTCCGCATCAGGTATCAGAAATTATGAACTCTGAAATGTCTTTTGAAAAGTATGTGAGCAAGCATCATTATATCTGAAGGATGGAAAATGTGCAAGGATTTTAATTTATATATGGTGCGAACTGGTCGCTCTGTTTAAATTTCGCGCTTTTTAAACTCAAACTAAAGTAGAACTCGGGTTGACTGTGCGTAAGGCTATCGTTTGTGGGCATCGGTCCCTTCTGTACTCCACGGGAACAAAATTACACATTGGACAAGAAAATACATTTTTGGGCCATAATTAGGCTAACCTTCCGGAGCATCCGTTCGATCGTTTAGAGTAACTGAGGAAGTATGTGATTCCATTCTGGATTAACTCTGCAGTCTTGGTAAGTTAGTTAGCGCTAGCAGTAGCACGTTATTTTTCATTAGAAGGTTTCTGACTTGAAATTTAGCCTTCTTTTTTTTTACCTCAAGTCTTGATAACCGTTGATTGAAATGGACTGCACTTACAATAAAGGTTTTATGTTGTCCACATTTACTACGTACATTGGGAAAGCGAGAAACAAATTGTAGGATAACTCAACTACACGAAAATGTCATTTATCACACACCTATTAATGTAAAACACGAGATTTCCACTGTTCTGCCTGTACAATAAAGATAAAGTTCTTTTTGTGATATAAAACACGTTCGATTTCGTTTCCAACGTTAACAGAGAAGGAACCCGTCTAAATAAATAACGCCATCATTGGTTGAATGCACCGGAGTCGACATCTCTTGGAAATTCCAAGTTCCTCATTTAGATTTGTTTACCCAGGATATTTAAACAATGAGATTTGAATGAAAAATTTACAAAATAAAAATAACATTCTGACTGCTTGTTCCTTGACAAATACTTTCCACAACTGGTCATATTGTTATGGAGTGTGCTAAACTTATTAGCTATTTTAAAAAACTTTTTGTTGTGTTATTTCCCGTAGTCTTGTCAATATTCGAAGTTCGATCATCGTGTCACTGATCGGTGTCAATTGGTATCTGGTTCAAAACAGAAATAATTCTTTGTGTGTCCGGTCCTATTGCTTGTCAATGTTAAATTTGGAAATATATTGAATTTGCATTTAGTAAGTAGTTTTAAAGAGGGCTGGCTAATGATAGGCTTTTGGATGACATTTTTGGGTGATGGGGCTGACCACTCAAACTGCCATGAATTTTTGCTTCAGAATCAAAGTGTAGGTTCTTACCTCGAATTTGCCTTGGCAGTCCATGAAAATCCTCTGCCCACTGTCCTGATAGTTGCCAAAATTTTTAAAAAATACACCCTCATCCCTCTGAACAATTTGTTTTGAAAATGACTGTCCTTTGCCATGAAAACTGCAAAATTAGTTGACTGTTGGTTGAGGGGTACGAAAGTGCATCCCCCATCTCATACACCCATGTGGTTAATTCATGCAGGTGGCATTCGCTTTAAGTTTTAATGCTGGGAGTTAAAGCAAAATAATATTTTTGTACAAAACAGAAATACTAGCAAACATTATTAGTCATTCTAAAATACACATCAATCTATGAAAGGAAAATATTATCATACTGACTACTGTCTATGATTTAAATATCCTAATAATTATTTTTCATGGAAGTTGTCTCATAAAATTGACGATATGTTGTATCAAGCCACATGTATTTACCACCCCTCTCCTCTTCGTGGTTTCACTGCCACCCTACTCAAGACTTTCAGTTGTGGGTATTTGGTAACATTTTTTATTTCCCCAGGTGCAAACTACAGAAAGTGATATTCCAGCATTACTGTAGCATTAGCACCCCCTCCAAAAAAAGCCCAAAGAAAAAACCGTTACCCCAACCCTCACAAAAACGTAAAAACAATCATCCCACAAATGGAAACTGCAGAGTTTTTCTCAAACCAGGATTTTCATTCTTCCACATTATTTTCTTTCTTCAACTAGTGTGGCTGGGAGGTTGGGGGTCACCTATTAAGGATCGAAATTGTGATAGTTAATCAGTAACTGCGTGTACTAGCTGTCAGTGTCTGCCGTGATCCTATCTGCAGGCACTGTCGGCGTGTCGCTGTCGGTCTTTCCGCTTTGCGGTAACCACTTTTCACTGATTGATTTAGTATTGCTTCGTGAGAAGAACTACTTCTTAACATGCTCTTCAAAGTGTGCTGCTTCATTGCCGAAGTGTGAATCAAATAGGATTACACGATAGGCTTCGTATAGACTCGTCGGCAGCACGCAGCGCTGAGGGTAACAATGTTACAAAATTCTAAAGGAACTGTTCCAGTGCCAGGCGCCAGTATCAAACCAATTTGGACTTTTTTGCTCAAAATTAATTTAGTTTTCCTCTTTAACGAAAGCAAAGTTGGAGTTTGATTGTTCATTTTCCTGGCAGAGATCATGTATCTTTGATGACTATCGACGTTTTTTAGCATTGTGCATCAACCATTTTGTAATGAGAAACAGTAATTCCGACACACAAATATACTTGATGGTTCTCATTGGTTATTTTCCACTGAACGCTGCAAACTAAAAGAACCAGTCTAACAAGAGAACTTGTGCACGCGAAGGGTACTTTTTATCTGATTGCACTAATGCTTTCCGGTAAAAATTACCGCATGCCCCTGAAATCCAAGTGATCGTGAGAAGTACGGCCACGGTTGTGTAGCAAAAAGGGTTAACCATAACTCTTTACCTAATGTTAGGACCCCCAGTAGTATAGGACGTATGAATCGTGTCCTGTTACCAGGAGCTTTGTCGGTGCCGCAAGTGGTAAATTCCCATAGATCCATGAGTTTTTTGCCGGATCCGATGTGAGACCTGTTTTACAACCCACCAGCTCGATCCAGCAAGTGGTATATCCACTACATATATAGTATGTTATGGTATAGTAAGGTATACATATATGTACACACAGGACTATGGGTATATAGTATGTGTATGTGATGGAAAATGGATGGAGAAAGTGAGTTTCGTGAAACGTGTATCCCGCGAAACGGTTGACGGTGTCAATGACGTTGTTACGCCATGATGCAAACGCGACGTCATAGAAACTGATCTTTGTTCTAGTCCACTGTACAATCCGATATTACGTTTTAGTATACGCTAAATGATAGATTATCGAAGAAATTGCGGAAAGACTGAAATCGTATCTCCCACTGTGGAGATATAGAAATTTTCACTTTCACGGTAAAAATCAAAATGGCTGCTTTCAAAGCATCACTTCAAAGTGAATACTAGTCAAATTATCACTGGAAATGATAAATTGTTCTAAAAAGGTATAATGAAAAGTAAATCTGGTGTTTTTGAGTGGATACCGATCTCTTCCAGCAATAAGTTAACGCGCATTCACCTTGAATTGATGCATGAAACCCGCTAGTCAAAACATGGCCTGATGTCCGTAATATAAGTTTTTGGTTTGGTACGTCCTTTCAAAGGACGTACCAAACCAAAAACTTATATTACGGACTTTCAGGCCATGTTTGGACTGGAAACCCACCAACGGAATCAGATCGCAAGACGCTATCTATTCCGAGTATCAATCAAATCACTTCCGCGTATCAATGATTCAATGCGCTGTTTACGTTCATGCATCAATTCAAGGTTGAAACGAGTGGAATTATCAGATTCTTATGAGAAGCGTATAATAAAAAGAAAATCTAGTGTTTTTGATTGGATACCAAAGATTATCTCATGAGTGACCGAGACAAATGACTATTTAACGCGAGCCCTTCCTCTTTGTAATAAAAACATGTCTACTAGACAAAATGCTTATCGGCGACGTTTAAAGCATGGGAGCCTTGTCACGTAGCCTTGAAGAAATAGGCACGAGTACACAGCTGTCAGCAATTCTGTAAGAACATTATTGTGCAGCATAAAACATACCTGTAACATAAAGGATACCATATACAATTCACTGAAATAGAGTTATGGAGTCGAACGGGCTGTCTTCCTGCCATAATCTCTGGGAAAAGGTAATAGCATTCTTTCCTTGATGGATCTTGGGTTATTCTCTTTGTAAAATAATGATGACATTCTTTATGAGGGGGTCAAAGAGTGGTATACACTTTTAGTGTTGATAACAGTTCTTCAAAATGATAATCACTCGGGAAATGATTCTGAACATTTCGTACGTTATGATATTCCTAGATCCAATCAGCTAATGAAAGACACGAGTTTTTACGTCCGAGTTTATTACTTTTCATTGTATTACTTGTTTGAGAAAATCATACTCAACACTCTCATCCCCGGCGCCATGAACGGTATCGCATTATACAATATTGTCTCAGTTCAAATGAACGGACCTATAGTGAGGTTAAATAATTGTTTAATCCTAAAGCTCTGTAGAGCTGTAGGATTAAATTATAACTGACCCTCACTTCCGGTTTTAACCCTGTGAACCCGAGCGGCCGCTTTTCCGACACGAAGCATGATACTTCATAATTTCATTAAGGAGAATGGCTGTAAGTGAATGTATGGGATAGACCAACCAATATTTTCAACGTGCAGCCCCTTGGCTGCACGTTGAAAATATTGGTTTGTCTACCCCCAAATAATGAATATGGACTCTTCTAATTGCTGCATTTGAACTGTAATGGAAGATACAACCAGATATTAAATGGGTAAAAACGCTGATTTTGTGACATGCACCACTTCCTAGTTATTGAAACCTCAGCTTTCAAACTTCGTAAATCGATTTTCGGTTATCTGTGTTTTATCTATCCGTTCTCGCGAACTATACTTTACATCCTCGATTGAAGAAGTCAGGTGTTAAGGTGTTAAGTAAATTTCACGTAACAAGTCCAGTCAAACGATTACTCTCTATTTATTATTAGTTACCAGTATAAAATTCCAGTATATACTTTCTCCCCCAGTTTACTACCCGGGAATGTTTTTTTTAAGAATGCTCTGTCATTCTTGAAAACTATATACACTTTTTGTTCGTGGCGGTGACAACAACAAGGGTGACACAAAGTGAGGTGTCGGAAGTGGGTTTTAACTACAAATAAAAAAGTCTGAAAGATGGACGAAGCAGCATCAAAAGAGGGAACCATGAAAAATATACATAAAATGCTAAGTCAGCAAGTATTCCTATTTGTTATACGCTTGTCTGTGAATTATCGTAAATTATCTAAATAATTTACGATAATTCACAGACTGGCGTATAACAAATATTGTGTCAACATGGTTAGATATTTCTAATCATGTTGACACAATATTGTAGACCACAATATTTTATTATTGTTTTGAAACCTACGTGTTTGCAGTTGAATTGAGTTCAATAGTGCGCTGTAAAATGTCACGTAGCATATAACAAAAATAATATCTTCTATTTTAGTGAATATCGGGAATTCAAGCGCCCGTAAAAAATAAAACCTTCAGTTCCACACTCTTGAGATAATTCCCGATATTCACTAAAATAGCGTAGATATCCTGTATATATTTTTATTTGCAATACGTGGGCCTACGTGGCATAACATAAAGACGTTGCTAACTATTTCAAAGGTATACTATATTTTTCGGTGCACCCACTCCCTCTCCACCCAACACATAATCTTGAACACCTCATGTCGCTCTCATCAACTGAGAGTTAATGGACTGACGACTTTGCAAGAGTATGTAATGTGGTTTTCATCCCAAGGTTGGATGACCTCCATGGATGACATCGAAAGTGACGTCATGCCACGTGACCCAGTGACGCCATGTTTAGTTGTTATGGTAACCTGCGTGAGGGGTCAAGTGATGTCAGTGTGCATGCACAGCGTGTGTTGTTCGGGTGAGACATGTTTCCGTCGTCCATTTTTACAACTGGAGGCCATCGTCTTGGTTCCTTTGGTTGCACATGGTTGTTATGAAACCCGAACTCCTCTAACGAGACAGGTGTAAGTTCGGACTGTGTGTTCAACTGAATCAGAGTATTCCTAATTACCAAAGTGGGCCAAACAATAACTCGAAGTCACCAAAAAGCAATCCAAATCACCGAAACGGACCCCCCGTGCCTCGGATGTTCCCAAAATCCTCATTATTAGTGCAGACGTTTTGAGTCCTAGATAGTCCGGAATACGTTCTTGGGAAGTGTTTGGCTCGATAGAAAAACATTTTGCTGATTCATATATAATAATATATAATAACAGCACTTAGGGCTGAGTGGGTATTTGTTGTGTTGGTAAAAGAGTGGATTTCCTACGCCCCACTCCAGAATCCTCGTTTTCGACCTATTACAGATGCTAGTCTAGCTCCCCTAACCTTAGGTGTCTATCTAGTACAAGATACTCTTGGTTCCAACCTCTTCCCTCGTATAAGATTTATAATCACCAGTCAGATTGCTTGATTTCCCGTATTCTGTACCTACCCATACAAAGTTATCCTCCTTGTGTATAACGAAGGCCTCTGCTTCTTAAACCAGAAAGACAATCGAGTAGGAACATGCATTGCTCGAAGTACTCGAATTTTATCGCGTAAATAAGCTATCGATTAGTGACTCGAATAGGCATCGCGCATACAACTCGAATCCCATCGAGCAAATGAGCTATCGCGTAATTGCTCGAACAAGTGACTCCACATTCGGCTCTACGACTCATCTCGGTATTTAAGGATACTAATGGCATGGTGATTTCTACTTGAAGATAACTTTTAAGGATACTTTTTAGATGGTTCCTTTGGGAGGACGTCTATTTGGGGATAGTTATGGTTCCTAGTACATATTTGTCCCCGAACTTATAGGCCACCGCATAACCTTCTTAGCTCCAAGGCTACTACTGCTGACTTGTTCATATTCACGACCATTTGTCCTATGATCGGCTTCCACTGTATTCACCATTACTATTGTCTTCTACCACCCTTGAAGTCTTGTACCATTAATGAGTTTTATACCATGATTTCCTATTCTACTATATATAAAAAATCCTATGACATAAATTTTAGTTTTACACATCAGCCGTGGTGAACACGCCAGCAATGGGATTTCAAAAGGTAAAATTTACATCTACAGTTGAACTTCATCCATGTTGACCTTTGGTGACCTCGCCTTGAATGCAAACTCTAAATTTATCACTCGTCGCCTCACAAAGAGTGAAATGAAACCGGCAATTATTTATTACGTTTTTAAATAAGTTTACCTGATATGATACCACAAATTAACAAACATACGTTGTCTTTTTAATAAAGCATCCATAACTCGAAATAGTATGTTATTATGTTATTAAAATGAAAAAAGGCCCCTTTATTAGCGCGTTTCGTTTTCTATTTCGTTTCGGCGATAAAATTGTCAGCGGAAGTACCGCCCACCGGTGCTCATTTAAGCAAAAACAGATTCGCCCATGTGAATATTGATTTATTTAACATTTAAACTCTTATTAATCTGACAATAATGGTATAAATAAAATATACCCAAAGTAGCTTGGTGTTCCAAATGTTCGCCACTCGTGGTGAAGTGGTGTTAACCGCGAGCCAAAGGCTCGCGGTTAGCACCACTTCGCCACTCGTTGTGAACATTTGGTGCACCAAGCTACTGTGGGTATATTCTATATGTATCATTTCTATTGGCTACCAAAATTCTGTCCTGTGCAAGAATGTCTCACCATTACTAACTTGTGGTACTTCTATGGCTCGTAGCACCACTCACTGTACTACTACCGCTACGGTCCTACTTCATATCACTATCGTATTTGTCTCCCACTACCACTAGCAATCGAATATAGCGGCGGAACCGGGGGGCGGGGGCTAGAGGGGGGAGGGGGGCTTCAGCCCCACCACTTTTTTTTGTATGCATATATTTTAACACAACCAGTAACTGGTGAAACAAGGGGCGGATCCAGAGCCTCCCCCATATTTTCGCCAGCTATGTTTCTCTCTTACTGGTTCAGTTTCATTGGTGCATTTCTGATCATTTTTTGCAGTAAGTGGCAGCAAACGCTAAAATATATACAGTCTGTTAATAAATCGGTTAACTGAAGTAGATCGTAATAATAACATACAAGTACCAAATCCACCCCCAGACAAGATAATCCACAGACAGTATAATTGCTATAAACGTGCGGTAAAGCATACAAGTGAGTTCAATTTATCAGCTTTGGTGGTTACGACCAAAGCTGATAAATAAACCTCACCTGTATGCTTTACCGATGTTTTTTAACGGCTCTTAAAATGTGAAATCTTTCAAATACACCTCCTGAAAAATCTCGAAATATCCACTCAGGTGCATGGAAATGAGGGTTTTGGGACCCTGGAATTTAAAATTTTCATACCGACGACCATCCATCGCCCTATCCAGCCCCCCCCCCCCCCCCCCACACACACACACACACTTTGAAAATCGTTTCGCCGCCCTTGATATACTCTGCTTGCTCAAGCGACTTTCCATACCTATTCCAGAAATGAAGTGTCGAGCAGTCACTGCTAAAGTTATTGTTCGAACGACAAGAATCCCATCGAGTAAATCAGCTATCGAGTAATTGCCCGTATGACTGGGGACGAAAACCAAATCACATGCTACTTCTGTGGATTAATTGTTCGCCTTTCCTTCATTCATGATGAATCCTTGTAGGCCCGCTTCGTTTTTCGAAATTTATGCGCCTCCACTTAAATTCAGCCTCCACCGATATGGTAATACTAAGTTATTTATTTATTGTTTGTTTGTTTGTTTACTGGGTTTAACGACACTTTCGACAGCCAGGATACCTCATGTCGGACAGTTTTGTGAGGAACTAATCAATTTATTTATTTATTTTTTATTTTTTTTAATTAAGGTTTACGACACTTTAACCCTTTACCCAACGTAACGTTCAAAACCGGCCAGCGCTATTCTCAAAAATCGCCAATTAATTTTCATTTTTTTTTCATTTTGTATCTCAAAAACATAGATTATGACCTCTCGTTGGAACGAGCTCCTCGAGCTCGTTCCAACGAGGGGTCATAACCTATGTTTTTGAGACAAAAAATGGAAAAAATTAGTTATTCAAGAATTATTTTTGCAAGTGTCGTCTGCTTTTCAGGTTAGGTAAAGGGTTAACAGCCAAGGTCATATCGTGTCGGTGACAATTTTACGGGTCGAGGAAGCCGGAGTACCCGAAGAGAACCACCGAGCAACGACGAGCAGCTGCCAGCACCCCAAACGAGTTCAAAGTGTTAAATACAGCAGTATTCATTTTACAATCAGTCGATATTCCCCCATACAAGTTAAAATGTCTAGACTGATACAAATTTGTGCGAGCACGTGCGATCATTCGATTCAGAAAGAGAACGTTTTTGTCTTCACTCATCGAAAACTGATTACACATATCCGTTTTGATAACTGTAATATATTTTTCTATGCACCTTTCACGTGTTAAATTTGAAAAATAAAACAAAGAAACACACTGTTGAAACACTACTGTAAACTTTGACGGTTCCAGTGCAAGTGGAATACTGAATAGGGACAACCTCATTCATAGTTCAAGGACATGCAAGTGGAATACTGAAAAGGGATTACCTCATGCATAGTTCAAGGACATTATACCATGACGTCATCATGATGCTCATTTTAAAAAAATCAATTCATGAGCGCTGAATGGTTGTTAAAAAGCGTGCGAACAAGTCACGAAAGTGAGGAATATTGTAAGATAAATTGTAAGATAAATGTAAGATAAACTGATTATTATCACCAAGTGGGTTTCCGAGATGGTAAGATAAATTTGTCATCTCTACTGTGTGTTGATCGAGAAATTTAGTATCAAGCCTTGATGGTGTTCATTTTACGCATCGCGACTCTCCCTAAAGGGATCGCCGCGGCACCCAGTATTAACACCATCTTGGCTTGATACAGGTTTCTGAATGAACACATAGTGGTGATGACATAAACATATATTTCATAAAGTTTATGTTTAATATATATTGTCACTATTATGTTTATGTACAATATGTTATATCAGATTCGAGTTCTTGTTTCTAAGGCTATATCTAGACGAGACGAGATATTGCTTTCGAAACAAGAGAGAGAGACTCCGATACAACATTGTGTACATGGGCGTAATGGTAACAATAGTTTTATCTTCCTATTCTTAACCCTTTACCCAACGTAACGGCCAAAGCTGGCCAGCGCTATTCACAAAATTCACCATTCAGTTTTTATTACTTTTTTCATTTTTTGTTGCAAAAAAGATATGACCCCCTCATTGGAAAGAGCTCGCTGAGCACGTTCCAATAGTTTAATATTTATACCTTTGAGATGTGTTTTTTTCATTTCATTTTTTCGTATATATAAACGTACAGGGTCCCTTCCAAATGCAGTTTGAAAGCTTATAATATTCTATAAATAGTAACGTAAACAAACCCTGACCATGCACGCCAGGGACATGGCTACAGGGGGTGGGGTGGGGTGTGCCTCCCCCCCCCCAATCCTGGCCGAAATTTCCTATAGTTGGAAATTCGGATAGCAAGTCATGAGTAGGTGAAAATTCCATCTTTCTGGATTTTAGAGCTTCTTTGGTGATGCTGATGTTCCCTTTACTTCCTGAAATTCTCACTCGGTTTCAAATCGGCAAAAACTCCAACTGTAATTATTTACAGCTACAGTGTACGCAATATCGAGCTTCATAAGTATGCATGATGTCAATCGGTACGAGATTTCTATAGTACGTTTACCTATCGTAATAAAACAAATCCTCGAAACGCACTTCAAGAAAATCGCATCATGTAAAATCATTATCCTGAGTTAATTCCATCATTCACAGTTACAATATGATGAAACATCGAAAACTGATCATTCCTGCATAAGATCTGATTTAATGTTAGGACAGTGTGTATTGCTTAGAGTTCTTAGCTTGAACATTTGTTTAGCACATAATCAATTCCCAGAATAATACCAAATATTAATAACCTGATAATTCTATCATACATGTGTTGGCATTTCAGTTACCAAAATGAATTTTATGCCCCCTTTCATGGCTTCATTTTCAAAATTATTCTCGGTAGTGAATTTCCAACAAGGGGAAGGGACCGGGAGGGGGTTCCCCCTCCCGGTCCCTCCCCTAATTGGAAATTCATTACCCCACACCACACCCAATCGGGAACCTCTAGCCACATCCATGATGCACGCACTTGTATCCCGTTGCAAGGCACATATTTTGTATCAGGTACGCCTGATACAAGCTGTATTCGGGCAGTTACTTCCCAAATGCACTTTTATTGTAAGATAAAAGTTGATGTCAATATATTTTAAGATACTGATGCGGCTGATTGTTTCTGTGTATTGTGTTTCTACACAGCAACAGATTATACCTATCGTTTTTGGGGTTTTTTTTTACAGTCATAGACCTTTGAATTAACGGAATAAGATCAGTGGTGGATCCATCATTCTGAGTTGTGGAAGTCGCCACATTTCAATCACGTGTCACAATGCGAGACATCCTCCGGTGCGAGTAGCATCAAGTTGTGAGCGGGCACGAGAATAAGTGTTCAAATCCAGTTGGTGAGGTCTAGGGGCCTCCCGTCAGAACATTTTAGGAAACAAAATATCAGTTTTGCACTCCGGTGTTTTTTCTTAGAAGCTATAGTTATATGTAAGCTCTGGGTACGTGGTTATCCGCGATAACAGATGGACATCCACTACCGGAGGTAGTAGATGCCCTTTCTGTTATCACGGTTAATAGCATTAGCCATCATTTCGGTGTTTGTGAAAAAACAATCAGTTACATAAAATAGGGGAGGGCCGCCGAGTGCGCATGCCACCCCGTGAACACGACCATTAAATTGTGATTTGTCTCTGACACAAAAAAGTAATTTTCCACCAAATGTTTCCCCAATTCTAGTCAAGATCAAGTTCATTTGTCTTGCTTCATTAAATAATATCGCAAACTACTACTGATAAAACACGAGCCACTCATTTGCCCTTTCCAGTCGAGAATCAAACAGTATTTTTTCGCAGTCATGTACTTCTGGCCACATCATTAATAAACAACAATGATTACTTATGTTTACAACTAATTGTACAATTCCACTGTTTTTAAAATTTAATGGGGGTGCGGTGGCGTTGCGGTAACCGGTTCTCGTCAGATTACCGAAGTAAAGCAACGTCGATCCCGGTTAGTCCTTGGATGGGTTACCGTCTGAGCGATCGATTCGGACTCCCGCGTTGTGTCCTTGGGCAAAGCACTTCGCCCTGATTGTCCACACGGGGGTACGATGACACCGTGTACTAAGGCGTACTGCTCGTCGATGCTGCGCATGTCTTCAACCAATTTAACCCTTCCTGTGCTACAGTGCGAAGTTACGATGTTGGGCAGCTGGCAGCTGCTCGTCGTTGCTCGGTGGTTCTCTCCGGGTACTCCGGCTTCCTCCATCTGTAAAACTGTCACCGACACGATATGACCTTGGCTGTTAATGTTTCCTTAAACCCTAATAAATAAATAAATAAATAAATAAATAAATAAATAAATTTAAAATTTAGTACTCTTAAAGTCCAAAATCTTTGATTTTCAAGATGTCACACGAATGGTGTCTGCCATATAATAGTGACATGCTTAAGCCCCGCAAAGTAGATCTTCTGTTTCTCAAGCCATTTTTTTTCCTTTGTTTTGTAAAAATTGCATGTGAGGCGATTTTTTAGTTTATTTTTATATTTTTGTAATTATTTCTGTTCCATCAGAAGTTCATATATTTATGTTTTAGGCCTCCTAATCTACAGAATAGAATGGGTTAGGGTGTTTTTCAGCCTTGAGTGCTAGAAGGTTTTGCAGTGCTAAAGCATTACAAACCCTTGTTGCACTCAAGGGACAAAATTATTTTATTAAACTTTGGTAAAATATTAACCATTAATATAAACCATTTAACTTTTATTTTTCAAGTTTGCATTGGTTATAAAAAGAGGTCATGCGGCAGCCAAAAACATCATGCGGGAGGGCTTGAGAAACAGATATATAACTTTTAGGCCTTATTAGTTGATTATAATGCTGTACTTATTACTTACATGTACATTGTCTTTTTATCATTTAACACTTGAACTAACACCGCTGAGAGGGCGACACCTACAAAGACATATTCTTATGAATTACGACATAAAACTGATTTGGCTCCCAAATTAGCTTGTGACCAGTAGTTGGAACGAGCTCGCCCAATTCGTTCCAATGAGGAATTGTAAGCATCTCTTAGAGGGTATTACTTGGAATGAACTGAACGATGTTATTCTGCAATAGCGCGAGCTGGGTTTTGTCGTTATGAAGGTAAATGTTTAATTGTTCCAACCCAACATAATTTCTGACAAGATTTACCAACAAATCACGCGTTGGAATTTCGGTGTTCTGTTTTCATAAGGGGATTCTAATGAAGGTCCATCGGGTGTTCACCAATATTCATACGATATCTGTAAAAAACATTAACACGAAAAATACTTTCGGGTCGGATTAAATTCCAGAGAAAGGTGTATAATGAAATTAGGTGATGATGAAATGCTATGGATAATTCTATTTTAGAATAGGAACAACTTCATTATGCGGCTTGTGTTAATGAAATGATGTTAAGTGATACGAGGTTGGGCCTTTGAGGTTTTTTTTTATACTGAGATTATGTCGATAAAATGTGAAACATGAATGATGTTGTCTGATCTTGTTGATGAGGCATGATATTGGAATACACATTCGAAACGTCTCGCAGAATTATATATTCAGATTTAAAGATCTGTTCCTCAGTGAGTTCAACATATTAAGCATTGATGTTTTCCAGATATCGTTCGTTGAGAGCAGGCCTTGACATTAAGAGCTTACAACGTACACTGTTAGCAGGTTATTCTAAATAACGTGGTGTAAACTGTAGGAATAATGTATTGTAACGCTTTTCCGCCTTTTCCCTTTTACTACACCAGTAATGCTGTTAGGGGTACAGCTGCTCATTGGGTGGAGTTGCAGGCTGCAAGCCGAGAGGTACACTGCTCGAATCCCACCTGCGGCAACCGTGTTGTGTCCTTGGGTAAGGCACTTAATCCCAATTGCCCACGTGGGGGCACGGTGGTGTTGTGAATTAAGGCGTACTGCACGTCGATGGTGCACTTATTTTCAACCAATGCCGTTGCGTAGTTAAGGTTAATATCCCAATCTGATCTACAGCTGTAATATAAGACTAAGTTTGTTGTGTTAACTGATAGAACCGTGGCTTTTTGAGTCTGCTTTACAGACGCAGGTTCCAGACAGTTCTCAGCTTCTAGTAACTTGACCGAATCTTGCCGTAGACCACTTAAGGCAGTGGAGTAATGAACACTGATATAAAGTTATCTAACATTTAATTAAATAAATAGAGAGTAATCGCTTGACTGGACTGGTTGCGTGAAATAATTCATGAGAGGTGAGGGACGTTGTACAAACACGAGTGCGCGAATGCGCACGAGTGTTTTACAATATAGTCCCTCGCCCCGAATGAATTATTTCACGTAACCAGTCCAGTCAAGCGATTACTCTGTTTATTACTTTTCATTATTAACGATAATTATATTATTTAACCCTTTAACTAACGTAACGCCAAAAACGGCGCCAATTAATTTTCATTATTTTTTCATTTTTTGTCTCTAAAACACAGGTTATGACCCCTCTTTGGTACGATCTCGTTCCAATGAGGGGTCATAACCTATGTTTTTGAGACAAAAAATGAAAATAATATTTATTGAAGTGTCGTCTGTTTTTCATGTTAGGTAAAGGGTTAAAAGAACAAAAAACAATGAAGTCCCCATTACATCCACGGCAAAGCGTCTTCGTTTGCGCGCACGGATACATGATACAATTGTTGATTGCATAATTCACTTGTGAAGGTATCGTTTATAATCAAACCCGGAAATCCCAGTAAATCACACTTTGGAAAGTAATAATAAACTTTACTCGACATCTCCAGCTAATATTTACAAAATGTAATAACAAAGTTCAAGCATATCTTAAGTTAAACTAACAAAGTTTAAAGCCGGCGGCATCCATCTATTCAAAAGGCAGGTAACGAGGCTTTGAACACATCAGTGATGAGCTGGAGAATACTGGCCGAATACCCCCAAAACGCTGCATATATACACTATTTTCTGATGCAATACGTGACATTCCACTCACAGGAAAATTATTGGGAAGTCCCATGATGTGGCATCCGCCATTGTTAGACTTTTCTTGAGCAGTATGTATGCAGTGTCATTCTGTCCGAGTTTAAAATGGCCTTAAAACGCACTCTGCCGGGTGTCTGTTAACCGGCAGAATTGCGTGGCGGAATTCACCGCGTGATGGTCTACTCGGGGCATATTATGATTTGGTGACAGCTGAACCATTAATAATCCGAAAACTACTTCCTGTTGTTATTAGAATAACTGTAAATAAATCTTGCAATTTCATTGTAAGTTGACAAAACTGGTCTGCAAGAGAATGACTGGTATTGTCAACATAACATCTGGCTTCCACTCGAGTGTGTAAATCAGAGTACACTTGTACTCTGATCGCCAATTTGTATAATTTCATATAATTTCCTACGAACCTAAGACTGTACATAAAATATGATATTCCTATCTCAAATAGAATTCGTCCTTTTATTTAATATTCTATGGTCACAATATTCGGGGTGGGTGAAATGATGGATAGCTATAGCTCTTCTCCCGAGCTTGATTAAGCTTTGTGGGCTCACTTCGCAACAGTGCTAACCCCGTTAGTGTGGAGTTAGTACGTTGGGGAGGAAACAGTTGCTCGTCGGTTTTTTCTGGGTACTCAGGCTTCCTCTGCTCGAAAAACTGTCCGACAGGAGGTGACCTTGGCTGTCGAAAGTGTCGTTAAACTCCAGTAAATAAATAACTGGTCACGCTGTTTACGTCTTAAGAACATTTCCGACTCTATAAATAGGGAAAATTGACGCGCGATGTCGCTTTGGTGAGATCGCGCGTTAGATTTGCAATTTAAAATGGCGTGCCATTCTACTCATTTGTGGATACATTGAACAAACAACGAATGGAGTTCGTTCCGCGAGATTACCCAGTCTGACAGGCAAAACATGACGGATTAGGAATTTAATGTCCGTTACATTATTTTGTCGTAACCAGTTGTTCGTTCGCGTATTTCACAATTGACTCCCCCGAGTAATCTAATGATCGGGAGCGTGGTGGCTCAGTGGTAGACTATTGGACATTTAGGCTAGAGGTCACTGGTTCGATCCCCGTCCGGGACGACCTGCCTTGTGTCCTTGGGCAAGGCGCTTTATCCGGTTGCTTACATGGGGGCACTATGACGCCGTGTACTAAGGCGTACTGCACGTCGATGGTGCACATGTCTTCAACCGCTGTAAACCTGTTTGAGCGGAGCTTGAACAGAGATAGAATGTCGAGGAGCTGGCAGTTGCTCGTCGATGCTCGGTGGTTTTCTCCGGGTACTCCGGCTTCCTCCACCCGTAAAACTGTCACGGTCACGATTAGCCATTGTGCATAAGTATGTGACCTTAAACACCAATAAATAAATACATAAAAAAACATAAATGATCGTTCGTAGGTTATTTCCTGGCATGTGAATGGAACAAGATGCAATCTGCAAGTGTCATATAATGTGCCAATAAGACTAAAACCCTCCTCCTCTGATTGGACGAGGGCTCGCTTAGTATACTTTATGTTTACGGGTCAAGTGGCAAATGTTACCGTCTGACGTCACAACGCGAAATATTTAAATTGACGTCGCCCGTTTCGTAACTGTTTCATCAACAGAGTGACTAACAAGCCGCTTCATTTTTTCTGGATGTTTCACGTGTGCAGCAGACGGTGTTCTGGGTGAAGTGTTATTTAACTTACAGGCCGATTTATGATTTGAACTAAGATGGAATGTGGTTATGTGGTTTATTGATTATTTATCAAGTGCCGTCGTGGATATACGAGAGCTTTATTTACTAAACCTGTGATAGTTAAAAGTTGCCTTGAACAAGGCAACTTTTAACGATCACAAATTTAGTAAATAAGCCTCTCGTGTATCCACGATGTACGTTTTGAGC
Source organism: Pictodentalium vernedei (assembly GCA_031216915.1). NCBI lineage: Eukaryota > Metazoa > Mollusca > Scaphopoda > Dentaliida > Dentaliidae > Pictodentalium > Pictodentalium vernedei. The sequence continues at coordinate 93,545,920 of CM062289.1, read as the reverse complement.
TGTGGGTAGTGTCTTATTGAATCCCATCGAGCAAATGAGCCAACGAGCAATTGCTCGATCGAGTGACTCCTCGAACGACTCGACGACTCATTTCAGAAAAAAGGGATTTCATAGCCATAGGCGTTTTCGAAAAAGGGATTCCACAAATGGGATTCCAAAAAGGGATTCCAAAAGTGGGAAACCGTCTTATGTCGAGTGACTCGCAACTATTGCTCGAATGACTCGAATCCCATCGAGCAAATGAGCCAACGAGCAATTGCTCGATCGCGTGACTCCTCGAACAACTCGACGACTCATTTCAGAAAAAGGGATTCCATAGCCACAGGCGTTTTCGAAAAAGGGATTCCACAAATGGGATTCCGAAAAAGGGATTCCACAAATGGGATTCCGTTTCCATCTTGTCGCCAAAACTGCATGGCCACTGCAGGTCTATGGTCTATCTGTCCTATCATTACTATCTACAACAGTCTTGTTCCATTGCGGCCTTATACCAGTACTATTGGCTAAACTACTGTCAATTACTTCCTAGCTATACCTTCGCTCAAGCTTTCAAAATGTTCCATCAGATTTCCCCTGTATACATATAAGGCATTCCGTAAGTGGCCCAGTCCGTAAAATTTGGATTCCGTGATTTGTCATCAACACACGAGGGTATGGAAAAGGGTTGATAATACCCAACAAGAACCTAAACAGATACAACCAACCATTACAAAACAATATAGGTACAGAACGAAGATCCAACATTACCAAGATCGAAGTGAACATAACAAAGTGAAAGAATGTCAAACTAGTCGGATTGATCGAACTGGTTTGACAGTCTTAACAGAACAATGTGAACAAAGATCCAACACAACTAAGATCGAAGTGAGCAAAACAAAGTGACGAAAATCGAACTGATCTGATCGAATATAACCAAACTCGAAGTTAATTGACCATAACAAAGTTTTCAACTGAATGAACTATAACCCTAATGAATGTATATATAATTAACCCCTTTGAACTGAATGAACTATGTTTCTGAACTATATCCCAATGTTAATACCTTTGAAATGAATGATTTTTTAAACTTAATAAATTTTAACTGAATGAACTACAGCCCATTGAAATGAATTCTTCTAATAGGGAATGGGAATACCCTCGAGTGTTGATGACAAATCACGGAATCCAAATTTTACGAACTCGGCCACTTACGGAATGCCTTATATGTATACAGGGGAAATCTAATGGAACATTTTGAAAGCTTGAGCGAAGGTATAGCTAGGAAGTAATTGACGGTAGTTTAGCCAATAGTACTGGTACAAGGTCGCAAAGGAACAAGACTGTTGTATTGTAGAAACTAATGATAGGACAGATAGACCATAGACCTGTAGTGGCCTTACAGCTTTGGCGACAAGATGGAAACGGAATCCCATTTGAGGAATCCCTTTTTTGGAATCCCATTTGTGGAATCCCTTTTTCGAAAACGCCTGTGGCTATGGAATCCCTTTTTCTGAAATAAGTCGTCGAGTCGTTCGAGGAGTCACTCGATCGAGTAATTGCTCGTTGGCTCATTTGCTCGATGGGATTCGAGTCATTCGAGCAATAGTTGCGAGTCACTCGACATAAGACGGAATCCCACTTTTGGAATCCCTTTTTGGAATCCCATTTGAGGAATCCCTTTTTCGAAAACGCCTATGGCTATGGAATCCCTTTTTTCTGAAATGAGTCGTCGGGTCGTTCGAGGAGTTACTCGATCGAGCAATTGCTCGTTGGCTCATTTGCGCGATGGGATTCGAGTCATTTAGAGTAATAGTTGCGAGTCACTCGACATAAGAGGGAATCCCACTTATGGAATCCCTTTTTGGAATCCCATTTGTGGAATCCCTTTTTTGAAAATGCCTATGGCTATGGAATCCCTTTTTCTGAAATGAGCCAAAGAGTCGTTCGAGGAGTCACTCGAACGAGCAAATGCTCGTTGGCTCATTTGCTCGATGGGATTCCAGTCGTTTGAGCAATATGCCGAGTAACTCGATCGAGCAATTACTCTAAAGCTCATTTGCTCGATGGGATTCGAGTCATTCGAGCAATGGTTTATCAATAACTGCTCGATTGCTTACTGGGTTTGGGAATGGTTTTGATATACACAAGAGAGAAAACTGCATTATGGGAAATCAAGCACTGGTAATTATAAGACTTGGACGAGAGAACCAGAGATAGTTTGGACTGGATAGACTGTTAGTGACAGAGAAACATGTGCAATAGGCATTAAAAATGGGATTCTTGGAAAATCAGGCCCTGTCCTCCTCTACAAAGGAACACACCCCCGGTATCCCCAAGGTACTATAGCACTACGTGCTAAGCCGATAGGATGGGGAATCCATATCAAATAAAGTCAATTTCGGTGATTTTGGGTGGATTTTGGTGGTCTGTAAGGGTTGTCGGGTCTATTTGGGTAATTCTTCGAGAATTCTGAGAGAATTGTAAGTCAGAAAAATACTCTAGTTTAATCGAACACACCCCAGGGGACCCCTTGGTACTATAGCACTACGTGCTACTATTATTAGCCAAACGTTTTGCGATCCTAAAGAGGGTTCTGAAAGAATTCGAAATAGTAAAACTTGTCGGGTTGTTTGTGGTAACTCAACAAATCGGGAAATACTCCGATTCAATCGAACACATCCTCCGAACATACCCCTGTCTTGTTAGAAGGTTTTGAGTCACATAGCAACCACGTGCTACCATAGAAACAAAGATGGCGGCCTCCAGTATACAAACTGGACGACGGAAACACGTATCACCCTAACAACACGCGCTGCGCATGCGCACTAACACCACGTATCACTATGGGGATGACGTCACAACATGGCAGCTCACGCGGGTTACCATCACAACACAACATGGCGCCACTGGGTCACGTGACATGACGCCACTTCCGAGGTCCCCACCGAGGTCCCCCAAACCATCCAAGTCCGGGCACATGACATACTACTAATGTACAGTACGGCCACCGTGGTCTGGTCACTTTCAACGGGTGGAAAATATTTCCCCGAACGCAATAATATCAGATTCCAAACACTAAGTATAATCCGTGATTCATTAATTAAAATTTTACTCATGATGACTTTTATTACCTGTTAGACGCATGCGCGGAAACCACTGCCCACACGTGGATTACGACCAGTCCACGGCGGTTGTACTGTAACAATAAGGGTATGGGAATTTTATATAAACATTGAAAAAATTCGAAAATGTTAGCGAATTTGTATCATCGATGTGTGCATCAGATCACAAGCTTCAGGCATTTTTTCTGTAGAGTGTACAAATATAAAATCTAGCCTTTTTCACTTCACAATATCCTTTCCAGGGGCGGCGGAACCGGGGGGGGGGGACTTCAGCCCCTCCACTTTTTTACTGGGCCGTGTTTTTTTTGTACACATATATTTTAGCACAACCAATGACTGGTGAAACAAGGGCGGATCCAGAGCCTCCCCCTTATTTTGGCCAGCTGTGTTTCTCTCGTACTGGTTGAGTTTCGATGGATTTTGGATCAGTTTTTGCAGTAAGTGGCAGCAAACGCTAAAATGTATAAGTCTGTTAATAAATCGGTTAACTGAAATAGATCGTAATCTTACAGACATACAAGTACCAAATCCACCCCCAGACAAGATAATCCACAGACAGTATAATTGCTGTAAACGTCTGGTAAAGCTTACAGGTGAGGTCTATTTATCAGCTTTGGTCGTTGCGACCAAAGCTGATAAATAGACCTCACCTGTATACTTTACCGACGTTTTTTAACGGCTCTCAAAGTGTGAAATCCTTCAAATACATCTCCTGAAAATCTCAAAATATCCGCTCAGATGCATGGAAATGAGTTTTGTGACCCTGGAATTTAAAATTTTTATACCGACGACCATCCACGCCGTAAGATTTTCCTTCGGCACCAACTGCTTGGTGTCGCTGGGCGATTGGTGCTATGCCATCTACAATATAACCAGCGTCCTTTCGTCATTCTATTCCACTAGGGAAATTTGATAAAGAGATGATATCGCTGATATCCAGCAAACTATACTAGCCAGTTTCTTGGGGGTGGGGGGGGGGCATTGATCACAGGGCCCTAGTTAGGACTGCCCCCAAACCCCACCACCGAGAGCATTTTGAAAAATTGAGTGTTCTAATAGTGAATCTGAGGCGTTTGTAGCATGTGTAGCCCCTTTATTTGAGACCATTTGAGGCCTTTATGTTGTGTGAAACTTACAATGTTTTGGGGGTAGTGCAAATTTTAGGGGAGCCAAGCCCCTGTCCCCATAATCCTCCACCCTAGGCCCCCGTAGCTCCTCACTCAATTGAAAGAGAAACAATTCAATCTTCAATGAATCTTCAATTTGGTCGTCTCTTTGGTTATGGTGTTAATGGAAGACACCGAAAATATCGTTTATTTTGAACCAGAAATCAGTACCTACATCAAATGTAGGTGCCAGGCAGAATCGGATGAGGCGACTAATGGCAAGCTTAATGGCTTCCAAGCTGCTATTACTGATAAGTATAAATCTTGTAACCTTTGTAGGAAAGACCGCGTCATTCAGATACGATGTCATATGAGAGGACTATTTTACATAATCACTTCTCCAGATTCCCTCGTTTCTCTAAGAAATCAACCCTTTTACAAAAGCGTACTGTTTTTAATCTCTTTCACAACATCTCATCTTCGGAAAGTATTCCCATCATCGGGTTGTTTTCAACTGTCAGCTGTTGGTGTCCTTATTCAGTACTGTCTCGCTTTTTATTTCAATGTCATGATCATATATATTTTTCTTGTTTTTCTCAAATATTTTACTTTATGAAGGTTACTGATGTGGCGGTTAGCACCAATAAATTAATAAATAAACATCGTTCAGAATGCTCCATTTTTCTCCAGTAACTTCTTGGATTTAACTCTTTCGACACAATGTTCATGTTTGTTGACGTGATATCGTCCCTTGAGTTCAACAAGTCTCAACCGCACTGCCTTAGCCCCGGCATATATTAGACGCTCTATGTTACATGAATATCTGGTTTCTGTGTGTGTGTACATCTATATTTTGTGGTGGCGACTAGTTACTCACTATAACAAGATATTATTGTGAAATTTACTTGGAAATTAATTGTAAATATAAAGCGAAGTGATCCATATCCCCAATAGTACTCTGTTGAGGGTTTAAAAATGACCATCTTTGGTGCAGCTTGACATCATTATGAATTTTATCACGTGCATGAAAACATATAATGCATGGAATAATTCGATCTTTGTTTCAACAATTCACTTTAGACAGAGTAAGAACAAATGCTTTAAACGGGATTATAGATGGAGGCACCCTCTGGCCTTCCACGTGTACAAGTTTTTACCTCAAACACACACAAACACCCACAATCACACGACCAACTTTCTCTCCACACACACACACACACATCCTGTACTGAATCTCAGACACATACCGCCATCCGCGGCACATACATATAGCAAGTTTAGGTGAGATTATGTCCTTCCACACACACACACACACACACACACACACACACACACACACACACACACACACATATCCAGCCTCACACGATCAACTTTCTCTACACACGTAGACACCCGCACGACATGGCCTGAACTCAGAGACATGTACAACCACACCCGATTCATACATACAGCAAGTTTAGAAGAGATGGTGTCCTTCAAAATACACAATGATACACACACAGGCACCCTCACACGATCAACTTTTTTTTATATACACACCCGAACTCCTGTACCTGAATACTCAGAGACATACCACTACAACAAATGCATACATATGGTAAGTTTAGGAGGGATTGTGTTCTTCAAAATACTCACAGGTACACCCATGCTCACACAATCAACGTTATCTACACACACACCCGCACACCATGACACGAACGCTCAGAAACACACACCACACTTGGTCATATGTATAACAAGTTTGGGAGAGAATTCGAAGATTGCTCATTTTCCCAGAGAAAGAAATATATATTTGTGAATATAAATTATGCCTGTATGGAGATTTATTAGATATGATTTTCTTTCCCAGAAGTGTCCATTATCAACCTCGGCTGATATGACTTCAAACTCGGCTGACCTGACGCCGACCCAGCCTATATGAAACGAGCTATAGTTGTCCCCATGATGCGTTACAAGACGCAAGCATTTTGTTTAAAGCCAAATCGTTCACCGAAAGATTCCTCAAAAACAATCAACCATAAATTTGGCGTTACCAGGCAGAAGGGAGTATTTTTTGTATGATGAGGAAGTAATGATCGCAATAAGAAAGGATTCGGTCTATGAATGAAAAAATTAAGAGAGGTGTACACCCAATTTATTTATTTATTTATTTATTTATTTATTTATTTATTTATTTATTTATTTATTAGGGTTTAACGAAACATTAACAACCTAGGTCATATCGTGTCTGTGAGAGTTTTATGGGTGGAGGAATCCGGAGTACTCGGAGAGAACCACCGAACAACGACGAGCATCTGCCATCTCCCCAACATCGTAACACCCGCACTGCAGCACAGGCAGGGTTAGATTGATTGAATACATGTGCACCATCGACGTGCAGTACGCCTTAGTGCACGGGGTCATCGTGTCTCCATGTGGACAACCGGGGTGAAGTGCCTTGCACAAGGACACAACGCGGGAGTCCGAATCGATCGCTCAGATGGTCACCCATCCAGGGACTAACTGGGCTCGACGTTACTTAACTTCGATGATCTGACGAGAACCGGTTAACACAACGCCACCGCACCCCCTGTGTACACACAATTTACATCAAACTAACATTCAGAGGCAGAAGCGGAGATTCGTCGAACTGAGCGGAGAGAAAGTTCAGCTATCCGAACGTCGCGGCTTCCAGACGTTCGGATAGCTGAACCAGGCGAAAATGAAACTCACACTACCCAATCGGCTCTATGAGCAATCATAGGATTCTGTGTTGCTGTTCGTAAGTTTCTGTGATGAAATCGCGTCTTTTTCACCGAGCAGATACGGTCATAGAGCAGATTTCTAGTCACCGGAGTAAGATGGATGGGTATGTATCAACCCCTTTGTATTTATCAAGAAGCGGTGTTATTGGCCGAGGTTGCGTTCATCTGGGGGAGACATAGGTTATGTTTTAAGCAGAAAATAGGTCGCACAAACCTAGATGAGTCTGGTAGAATTTCTGTCTTGAGGACAATCAGGTGGATTTTAACCAACTTGTAGGCATAATTTGGGGGATTTTAAGTGACATTCTGAAAGCGAAATATATTGAGAATTAAAACAATTTAAGTTGGGCACCGATAATCATTTAAAAAATTGCGCAATTTTGACGTCAGTCGGTGTGGTGCACAACAAAAGGTTGATCTGCAATGAGGGTTCTCAATGGTCATTGGCCAGTGCATTGGACTTCACATCGAAAGGTCGATTGTTCATTCCTGACCTGCATTAACTGCGCCCTGTTCTTGTTCAAGACACTTAATCCCGATTTCCCAAGTTGGAGCAGAGCAGCGCTGTGTACTGGGCCGATTCACACGTCGAGGGTACACTTAACCCTTTACCCAACGCAGACGATATCAAAATTTATTATTTTAAATATCATTTATTCAAATTTTTCAAAAAATTTCAACAAAACCATATCATGCGACCCATCCTTGGAACGACGGTTTTGTTGAAACTTTTTGAAAAATAATATTTTTTCAACAGCAGAATGTTCATATAACGCTGGCGGATGCGGCCGATTCGTTGGGTAAAGGCTTAACCCACATATAGCTAACCCTGCATGGGACGGGATAGTTCGGAATTTACTCGTTGTTGCTGGGTTGTTATATCCGAGTACTCTGGTTTCCACCACCCGTAAAACAATCAGAAACGATATGACCCTAGCTGTCGAACATTTCTGAAAATTTTCTTTATTTAGGAAATAGCGAAATTATCTCATAAAAAGATTTTCGCTGTTAAACCTCTGCACATTGATTTAAAAATATTAAAATTTGAGGCCGCAAAATTTTCACATAATTCATCTGAGCATTTTACCGATTCAGTATTGTTTGACAGAGCCCACTGCAGTCTGACAATTACACTCTAAAATCAGCTGAGTTAAATATTAACTCAAATCAACTGAGCTGAGTGAATATAAACCCAGTTGGATTCATAGTCACTCAACCCAGTTGATTTGGGTTCATTTTTAACCCTGAAAATTTTAGGGTGAAAGACTGAATCATGTAACCCTCGTCGAGCTCGTTCCAACGAGGGGTCATAACCTATGTTTATGAGACAAAAAATGAAAAAATTAGTTATTCAAGATTTTTTTTTGCAAGTGTCGTCTGCTTTCCATGTTAGGTAAAGGGTTAAATTGACAGTTGTATTATAAAACAGTTTGCTAGTTAAAATGTTGATATTTTGACATCAGTGTGGAAAGGGTTAATATCACAAGTACATACGCCTAACGGGGATGCATCATGGGAATGGTAAATACTCGGTGCATGACAATTTTGATGTTGTGTCATGTCTGACGCATGATGATATTTGTCCTGTAAAACATAAAAAATACTGAAATGCGTAGCTGAATGGATAACAGTTGTAGTAATTTGTTTTCGGCGGAATTAAACTTGAGTAACCGTAGTGTATCACTTCAAAACACCTAAACAATGAGCTCATTTCTCCTCACAGAGCCTTGTCTCGATTTTAGCCTTTACCTAAGAAATGGATCACATCCGCCTGCGTTATTTATAAATGAATGACCTGAAGAAAAAAAAATTCAAGCAATTTTATGAAAACCAAGATATGTGACCCTCAGTGAAATGTGCTCGTCTAGCTCGTTCCACGGGGGGAGGGGGGAGGGGTCAACTGAAATGGTTTTCTTGATATTTCTTTAAAAAATGAATAAAATAATATTAAAAATAATAAATGTTGATATTCTGTGCGTTTGTAAATGGTAAAAAAAACGTAATTACGATCTATCGATTACATTTCGGAAGTAGCCCAAAATGTTCGAATTTGCATTCTTGCTATCTTCTTTCATTTAATGACACCATTCAATAAAATTTAATTAACTTCTTTTTTATCTTTTGGTGTTTTAATCTACTTACGCCATCGATAACCATATTTGAAGAGAACGCGGATCATGTAGAAAGCGATGTTTACTTCTTCATTCATATAAACATCTGTAATCGGGTTTTGGGTTGTTTGATAAAACAAAAACTTCCTATTTGTCCCAGATGGCTATGAAATTTTCGAAACTCGCTTAGCTAATTAAGCTTGGATCACGCCATTGACTCGGCACTGAACATATACAATAAACTCGCTTCATAAAGCCAACAAAAAACTGGGGTACTCGGTCCTGATCTCTATACTATTAAAACAAAGTACATAAGTTATCTCGTACTTACGACATACTCTGTCGTAAGTAACTCGAAATTACGACTTATCCATATACCATGTTGTGGTAATGAGATAGCCATGTCGTAATTACGGCATAAGTCGTAATTATGACATACTATGTCGTAAGTATGACATACTATGTCGTAATTATGACATACTATGTCGTAATTAAGACATACTATGTCGTAATTAAAACACACTATGTCATACTTAAGACATACTATGTCGTAATTACGACATGATATGTCATAATTACGTAACAGTATGTCGTAATTACGAGATAGCTATGTCGTAATTACGAGTTAGCTATGTCGTAATTACAACATAAGTCATTACGAGATACGGTATGTCGTAATTACGACATACTATGTTGTAGTTACGACATAAAAAATTGATTTACCGGTGGCACTAGCCGGCTTCCGTATTATACAACAACTGGATTGTTGAAGCACTAATTGGTAAGATAGAGAAAAATGTCTCTCCTTTCGCCATCTTCTGGGTGAGAGTAATTGTTGCTATAAATAAAGAAACCTCAACCCAAAATTATTTCTCAGAAGTTTTCAAGAGTTTTGCACGCCTCATAATTGCCGGTCGCTTTTTAAAGAATTTTTGGTGTCTGTGAATGCCTGTGATGTTGATGCTGTGGGTATTTTTCTCGGAAAAACAAATTAAATATTTACAACATATTTTAGCTATTATTGACAAACTGAAACTGAAATTGGAACGTAGATACCGTGTTACCAATTTTCGTGGTAGGCTTCCGTTTTATATTTTATGATGTGAAAGCTGTTGCGCAGTGACAAGTCAAAGCGCAATAGCGTTCATGTCATCAAACTTCATGGGAGGAGTTATCTCATTGATTGAGTTGTCTCCATCATGGTGGCGGAGTTAAATCGGGATCTGTGGTTTTCTATGGAGATTTACTATGTAAATTACTCTCATGTCACTACTAATTTGATATCTGTGGATCTTAGGTATCTGGTGTACCCTTAAACCTTTTCAATACAAAACTCATTTTTTTGAATTTTTTGTCAATTTGTTTCACCTTGAAACTATTTGTCGCGTTACCCCTTGAATCCGTGAGACCGCTTTTTCGGCCCAGGAACATGATACGTCATAATTGCATTACGTAGATTAGGCGCTATGTGAGTTTGTGGGGTAGACCAATCAATATTTCCAACGTGCAGCCCCAATGCTGCACGTTGAAAATATTAATTGGTCTACCCCCAAATAATGAAAATGAAATGGACTGTTCTAAATTGCTGCCATTGAACAGACCTGGAAGATACCACCAGGGTTCAAAGGGTTAAACAGACAGATTTCAAGACTTACTGTTGTCTGTCGGGGTATTAAATCTAATTCAACATTGACATGACCCGAACATCTAGCTTGTTTGTAAAAAATGCATCAGAGTATTTTGCGTTCCTGTTGTTGGAAATTTGTCGATTTTCTCTATTTGAACTGAACAATCCCGTGTTAGGGCGCACCATCTGATATAAAAGGTTGTAGGTCTCAATTGCAATTTGCAAGGAAGGAATACCGGTTTGAAAATTAGACTTCGCAGGTAATAATCGAATGCATAACTCAAATGAAACTAAATTTAATCAAGTTCATTAGGTATGGTGTTTCATTACTTTTAGAGGTAAAATAAGTTTGACAGTATGATGAATTAAAATCTTACCCCAAATTAATTTGATGGAGATATTTTTTTTATACACCTAAGAATATTTACGAAGAGTGATCAACTTTATATGATTTACCGACTCTTCGGTAAGTGATGTGCTTCAAGCCAATCTATACGATTTAACTCATTGGCTAAATCAATATCGAAAAGTGTACAGACAAATTAAAACACCGTGCTTTGTTTTCATATGTCAGGGTTACCCGATGGGTTTTTTCATCAACAAAACTAACAACATAACGACATAAAAAATTGATTTACCGATGATTTATCGATGGCACTAGCCGACTTCCGTGTTATATAACAACTAGATTGCTGAAACACTAATTGGTAAGATGTAGAAAAATGTCTCGCCTATCGCCATCTTGTGGGTGAGAGTAATTGTTGCTATAAATAAAGATACCTCAACCAAAAATATTTCTTATCAACCTACCTCAATTGTTTACAACAGGCTTGCACTACAGTGGAAGAACCTAACTCGGATAAAATACTCTCTATTTTAATCTTTCCCAAGTTTTGGGAAAGAAAAGTGGTGTAAAAACACCACGAAAAAATAAGCCAAAACTGGGCCGAGCGCCATCGGCGCACACCCAGTATGGGACGCTCTTCCATAGTACAAATCCATGACTTCCGTAACAGTGCGCAATGCATCAATTCGTCATTCTTTTTCTATCCGAAGCACGAGCAGGATGTGTTTCCGCCATATGCATTATGAAACAGTGATAATCCAACTCGTGGATAATGGTTTTCCTGTGACTGGAATTATGGATCTGAAGATAGTATAATAACAGGACTGTGTTTTATATATTCTCGTTTATATTTTCAACCACTTTCTCATTGTTTATTAATTACTATTCCGTTTTCGCGAATGCTTTGCGACATCGTGTCATCGCGATTCCACAATGAATTTTTTCGGTTGATAAAAAAATTTATTGGAGTAGATGTCGGCCGTCTGGGTTCTGCCACCTTCTCTCGTAGTTGAGGGTGTTCTTCTACTTTCTGTTTCTGTTGAGTTCACTCTTTTCTTCTACTGCTCTCACCTCTGTTCTTTCCAGTTCGGTTCCTTTAGGGCAATTCCTTTTGCCCTCGCCATTGGTGCGTTCTCGTGTCCCTTTCATCCACACCCGCGGGTGGTGTGGAATGCAGTCGTTTCGGGAGCCTCCCGACTCGACCACGTCTGATGTGAGTTTACCCCCTCCGTGGGGGATGTGCACCTCCTCCCACATCCGCGGGGTTGGACACTGTCGTTTCGGGGCCCCCCGACTCGACCACGTCTGGTGTGAGTTTGACCCCCTCCGTGGGGGATGTGCAGCTCCTCCCGCTCCGGCGGGGGTGGTGAACGCTTTCGTTTCGGGTCGCCCGATTCGACCACGTCTGATGAGAATTGCCCCTCCTCCGTGGGGGATGTGCAGCTCCTCCCGCACCAGCGGGGGTGAGGACCGCTTTCGTTTCGGGGCTTCCCGATTCGACCATGTCTGATGAGAGTTATTCCCCTTCCGTGGGGAATGTGCAGTGTTTTACCGTGGTGGATACTGCGGGAGCTGTTGGTTTTCTGGTGTAGAGATGCCTGGTTCCGGGACTATGAGCTCTCTCCAGTCGACATCTGAGGCTGTCACTAGGGTTGTGACTCCTCCTTTGGAGGCCGAGCTTGATGGCTCTCTCCGCTTTTCCGCCAGTTCCAACAGCTCCCGTCGTATCTGCTGCTACTGCTGTTCCGTCTACAACGTCATTGGGCACCGTTTTTAGCCGGCCTCGGCTTCTCCCTGCCAGGGTCTGCAGGGATGTATGTAGTGTGGTTGTGGGGTTTCGGCCTCAGCCTTCCCAGACTTCCACTCGGCGAAGTCAAATGGGGCTGCCGACTGAACCCCATACTGTGTCCTCTCAGCCATTGAGCACAGTAGTTTTATACCTGCAGTGGTCTGCTGCGGTGTGTGGTTGTGTAGACGTGGGGGTATCGGCCTCAGCCTTCCCTGATTTCAACTCGGCGAAGTTGGAAGTGGCTGCCGGCCGGACCCTCTCCTGTGGTCTCTGCGCCGTCGAGCACCACAGTTGTCATTGGATTTGGTTGTTCTTAGTGGGACACTATGAACTCCGTGGCGTTTCCGTCCACTCATTCTGGCCACACGACCAGTTTTGGGGGTCCAACGTCTTTTGTGCAGCCTGGACCTTCTGCCCTGCAGAGGTCAGCGGCGACTCTCATGAGTTCCTGCTATGTTGATCCTCGGGGTGTGTCACACCCCTATACACGTCTGCCTTCAGACGTTTTCGGCTGCCGCCCGTCGTCCCACGTCGGGTCTTTTGGAGGATCGTGACCCTTCGCTGGTTCAGAAGGTCAGAGGTGAAGCCACTTTGCCGGTTCGTTCCCCTGTCAAACCGGCCAGTACGGGCAGTGAGCTTAGGGAGGCCCTCTCCTTACTCACTCAGGTTCTGTCAACGAGCCTTCCTGTTGCTTCCAGCGAGGCAGCGAGTGGTTTCCAGGCGCCTCCTATGGCGCCGCCTCCCGGGATTGGAAACAGGCCGCTTTCTGATCCCCTGGTGTCCCGACACCATAGGAGGCGTCGGCTGGTTTGCCCACGATGGGCTATGTGTCTTCCGACTCAGGGGAAGAGTCAGACATGCTTGATGTCGAGAGCCAGCAGTCTTCGGACTTGGGGGCAGCTCTTGATTTCGTGTTTGGGTTCCTTCCGGATCTCAAACCATCTGATCAGTCGACAGTGTCAGCCAGGCCGCGATCATCGGTCGCGCGCCAACAGTCTATGGAACAACCTGCTTCTGGGCGTCTTCGACCGTGCCCTTCGGTTCAGTTGGTTGAAGCATTTTCAGCCTTGGACTCCAAGCTAAGTTCCAAGGCTATGAAGGCTCCGTTCTTCACCAGGGTTGACACCTTTTTGCCTCCGGCGCGTTTTCGTTCCTACGATTCCGCCAATTCGTCGGTCTACCAGACTTTGACGGTTTTGGATCAGGACTCCAATTCCCTCGGGCTTTCCAAGTCCAAGTCTGCCGTCATTCCGATGACGACTCTGGGGTCCACATTGGGCTTATCGAGAGAGATGCTTGGTACGCTTTCTCTCTCCGATCACGTCGTCTCAGCTTTTGCTGCTTATCTGCCTTCAGATACGTTTGACGAGGTACAGGCTCCTTTGCGTGTGCTGTCCAAGGCGCTCATGCATCTTACTCACACGCATGCCTGTAACACGGCTAATCTGGAATTAGTTCGAAGGGACACAGGCCGATCCCTTCCCGAGGAGCAGTACGCTACTCTTCGATCTGCTTTTTCGGCAGGTCCGCAACTTTTCCATGATTCTGTGTTGACGGTCCGGGATGACGTCCTACGTCATTCCAACGATCAGCTGCTGTTTCTTCAGCTTGATCAGCCTTCTAGGGTAGGCACGGGCCGTTCCAAGCCTAACAAGTACCCTCTGCTTCCTCTGCGAAGCAAAGGGGCTGATCCTTCTACCACCGCTTCTACTTCTTACTCAAGGGGTAAGGGTAAGCGTCAGCAGTCTTGAGGGAACTCCCAGGATTCTTCATTCAGTAGAGGTGTTTTCTCCTCTCGCGAGCCTCGTCGGGGTTCGCAATGAAGGTCCTCACCTCGACTCGTCCCAGGTTGGAGGAAGGATAGCAGAGTTCGCAGACCGTGGGCCACCATCACATCCGATCCTTGGATGTTAGATGTTGTTTGGTCCGGGCAACGAATATCCTTCCGACGGCACTCCACTCTGTCCGGGGTGCCTTTTCCAACCACAGTTCCTTCATACATTTTACGTCGGGAACTTTTGTCCACGGAGATAGACAATCTCCTGACAAAGGGGGCGATTGAGGTCATCAAGAACATTCGGTCAGTGGGTTTCTATTCCCGCCTGTACTTGGTGCCGAAGAAGGACGGCCGACTCCGACCGGTTCTCGATCTGAGTTTCCTGAACCAGTCTATCATTGCTCCCAAGTTCAGCATGGAGACTTTCAGGTCGGTCCTCCGTTCAATTCACCAGGGAGATTTCGCTTCCAGCTTCGACCTGCGAGACGCTTACTTTCACGTTCCGATTCATTGGGCGTTACGGAAGTATCTCAGGTTCATTTTTCTAGGGCGAGTTTACCAGTTCAAGGCCATGCCTTTCGGCCTCAACCTGGTTCCTTGGTCCTTCACCAGACTGATGTCGCATGTGATAGCTTTCCATCGCACACAGTCCAAGGTGACTACTTCGGCATATCTGGACGATATCTTCCAGGGGCATTCCAATGCTGCCTTCCTGGAGTCGGATGTCGCCACTCTGTTGAGCTTGCTCACGTCGCTACGTTTCAGAGTCAACGAGGAGAAGTCGGACCTGGTCCCTTCTCAATCGTTTTATCATCTGGGGATGGCTTTCCGCACACACTTCAATTTGGTGGCGGTTCCCCAGGCCAAGGCTGTGATTCTCTCAGCCTTTGCTCCGACTCTGTCCCAGTCCACATCCGCGACGGCTCGGAGTTTTCTCCGGCTAATCGGTCTCTGTTGTTCGGTGACGGATCTCATTCCTCTAGGTCGGCTGCGTGTCAGACCTCTCCAACACTTTCTGCTCAGTCGTTGGAGGCCGAATGTAGATTTTCTGGATCTGGTGCTTCAGTTTCCAGACTATCTTTATCCTCACCTTCTCCTCTGGGCGGATGTCCAGTGGCTTTCGCAGGGTGTTCCGTTGGACTTACCCACATCCGATCGCGTTTTGACGGCAGATGCCAGCGATCTCGGATGGGGTGCGACGTTGGATCCTCTAGGTCTTTCCATTTGCGGGATGGTGGACCAGGATCATGCAGCTCTACACATCAATCAGAAGGAGCTTCTTGCTCTTCTTCTGCGTTTCAGGCAGTGGATCCCTCACCTGTCGAATCGCCAGGTCTTTCTGTTGTCCGACCATTCGACGGTCGTTGCTTACATTCGGAACCAGGGCGGCACGCACTCTGTTCCAATGTACGAATTGGCTTGGGATCTTATACTGCTCGCTCGGGATGTCCACGCCGGCGTGGCTGTTCGTCACATTCCCGGTCGCCTGAACGTCCTAGCCGACTCCCTGTCCCGTCGGGGCAGGGTCATTTCCACCAGGTGGATGCTCCACGTGGCGGGTTCCATCGACCTCTTGTGACTAGTTGGAACCATCCGGTTGACACTTTCGTGTCCCCGTGTCCAGATGCTCTGGCTTTCGCCGTGGACGCTCTGGCCCTCCTTTGGGATGGTCTTGTCGGCTACGCCTTCCTACCGGTTCCGATTCCGCCTCAGGTTCTCACCCAGATATGAACCTGCAGTCGTCGAATCCTTTCGATCACACCCGTCGCTTCGGTGGGTTTGGATCAATCTGCTCCGCTCTCTGTTAGCGGCGATTCCGGCATGTCTCCCTCTACCTCGCGACTTTCTTTGCCAAAGTCGCCCGGGAGGTTTTCAAGTTGACCCGACTTCATTGTGCCTTCGCACATGTCTTTTATCGGGTCCTGTCTCCTCCGTAGTGGTTTTTCGAGACACGCAGTGGAGTTGCTTTTCTTCAAGGAGGCACTCACTCCACTGGTTTAGCCTCTGTGGCTAAGAGGAAGGTTCTTCTGTCGATGGTGTGCGATCACTCTGTTGCTTCTGTCACTCCTTCGATCACACTGCTTGCGGAGTTTTCTGGTATATGTTTGTTTCTGGGGGTCTCCAGCAATGGGTACTTGTCCATGCTTCGGAGACATTTTTTCCTATGTGATACCGCATTGTTTCGACACTCATCCTTGCCTCTCCAAGCTTGTTCAGCTCTTTTCCTTGAAAAGGCCTAGGACTTTGCAGTTTACTCCAAGATGGTCACTTTCTTGAGCGCTGCTCTGCTTGGGGGTGGGAGGGGGGCGTTCACGCCTTTATCCTAGATGAATATGCGTTTCCCCACATGTCAGATCTCTCCTGCATCCATTTCTTGATGGACTTGTCTTGCTATTCGTGCAGCTTCCGCTCGTCTAGCTACTGGTGATTGTATTACCAATTGTTTTTTCTGCCACGAGGTGCGTGCATTGTCTTCCTCTTTTAATAACTCTGTCATGTTGTCGGATGACTGATGTTATACTGGCAGCCTTCTGCAGAAATGCTACATTCTCTTTTCTCTGCGACAGTTGCAGGAGCCGACAGAGACCCTTGGGGCCCTCTTTCTTCGGCTCAGGATGTTGTCTATCCAAGCTTTTCAGCTTTTTTCAGGGTCGGTTCCAGCTTTGTGCTGTTACTGTCCTTTCTGTCTGTGCGTCGCACTTCACCATGCGCCTCATCTTTCATTGGCTTTTCTAATGTTTGTGATGCTATGGTTTGATAGGCCTAGGGATCTCTTCCTCTGTCCACGGTCCCAGTGCTATTGAGTTATGTGTCGGTTGGTTATGTGATTCCCTCCAGCCTTTTGTCTATTCAGCATGTTGTAAACAATTGAGGTAGGTTGATAAGAAGTATAAATTTTATAGTAAATTTCCTTTCTTATTATACCTACCGAAATTGTTTACATGGAGGCCCTCCCGTCTTCTTATTCGGGTAAGAATCCTTCCTCCCCGCTGATCACATAACTCCTGTGTTGTTCGGAATCAAAAGAATGACGAATTGATGCATTGCACTGTAACGGAAGTCATGGATTTGTACTTTGGAAGAGCGTCCCATACTGGGTGTGCGCAAATGGCGCTCGGCCCAGTTTTGGCTTATTTTTTCGTGGTGTTTTTACACCACTTTTCTTTCCCAAATCTTGGGAAAGATTAAAATAGAGAGTATTTTATCCGAGTTAGGTTCTTCCACTGTAGTGCAAGCCTGTTGTAAACAATTTCGGTAGGTATAATAAGAAAGGAAATTTACTATAAAATTTATACTTCTCGGAGGTTTTCAAGTTTTTCACGCTTGAAAATCGCCGGTCGCTTTTTAAAGAATGTTTGTGAATGCCTTTGATGTATATGTTGATGTTGCGCGTACAGTGCGCGGCAAAGCAAATTGAATATTTACAATATATTTTTTTTTATTATTGACAAATTGAAACTGAAATTGGAAAGTGAATACCGTTTTACCAATTTTCGTGCTGGGCTTCCGTTTGATATTTGATGATGTGAAAGCTGCGACCAAATCCGGACGGAATGGTTTCGCGCGCCGAAGGCCCGCAGGGACGGTTTGGGGCAAGCCCCTTTCGACCCTCATTGGCTGTTTGAGATCTTTTGGATTCATGTCAAGGCGTGTTGAAAGAGGAAAAGCTTCAGGTACTCGGCAAAATTTTCTGGCTAAGGTGTCACGGGTGGAAGGTTGGCTGCGTATATTGATGTTGATTGAACCCTCGGGTGAGGGCCAGTGTGGGAGGTTGGATCCTCTCACAGAGGTGCTACCTCTCCCCGAGGGTGCTGTGATGTTTTATTTTCGGGCAAGTATTGTCTGCCACTTCGGAGATGATTTCGATGGTGGGCCATCATTGGCAAGTATAGGCTGCCTCATGCTGTCTTAGTCGGTGTTTATGTTCGTGGAAGGACATCTTTGGAAAGATAACAACAACGACCCCTTTCGGGGACCACCAGAAAGAAGACCCGAACTTCCCTGGTTCGGGGGCAGGCGTGCATTATGATCATATTTGGCTGGGTCAAAGGATGCGCAAAATAGACGCTTACAAAAAGGGGCAGAGGTGGGACGCAGGACCAACGCTCGCCTCCCTTGAAGTGGTCGACCACTTCTAGGGATGGAGTGGAGGACGTTCAGGAACCATGGGGGTTACAGTATCCATAACGGTTATAGTTTCCATAGCGGTTATTAGGGTGCTGGTCAAAAAGCATCTTCTGTGTACCTGCTAAAAGAAGAAGGCAGAATTTGTTATCATTAGAATATGTAAGATATAAAAAATGAAGGTAGCATATTTAGTTAAATACAGTCTTTAAATATGATGTAATTTTAGCTGATTCGGTGAAGGCAGCCCTTTCTGGTAGAAGGCCACAGCTAATCTGTTAATCTGCCTGTTAGCTCACCGTCTCGTTCACTATTTCTTCTCGAGCATGTTTAGTTTTATACAGCCTTTAAACGTGATGTAATTTTAGTTGAGTCGGTGAAGGCAGCCCTTTCTGGTAGAAGGCCACAGCTGAGCTGTTAATCTGCCTGTTAGTTCACCTTCTCATTCCCTATTTTGTTTTCAGGCGAAGAACAGGATTACACACAGAGCCACACCCGGGGGTGTTATTTTCCTGTCTTTTCCTCGTTTAAAAGTCCTATTTTAATGGTCGGCCTATTTTAGATAGTCGAGGTAGCGAAGAGTAGGCTTACACACAGAGCCACACCCAGAGGTGTTACTTTCCTGTCTTGCCCTCGGTTTTAAGTCCTAGCTAGTATTTCCTTAAGTTTAGGCGTTTTGCCCTCAGTTATAAGTCCTAGTTAGTATGTCCTAAGTTTTTGGCGTTGTGGGGTTTTTGTCTGCTTTCGCAAATTACCTGTAGTTCGGATATTAGTTGGCTATCGGCTAGCCGGTCATGGTTTTTCGCGGCTAGAGAGGCAAGGCGGTCTTTTATGGTGGGGATATCGGCTCTGTCGTGGAGTGTTTTGATAGGTGTATCCCATGGGGCATGGAGGACGACCCTAAGCGTTTGATTTTGGACCTTCTTAAGTTTCCCCATATTTGTTTGATTGAGCTCAGTTAGGATGATCGGCCCGTATTCGAGTACTGGACGCACAAAGGCTTTGTATAGTTTGAGTAGAGTAGCCTGGTTGGCTCCCCAGGAAGTTCCCTTAAGCATTTTTAATGAATTAATCCGTTTGGTTGCTTTGCTGGCAATATCGTTGGTGTGTTTGTTAAAGGATAGATTTTGATCAGTGGTAATGCCAAGGAATTTTCCTTCTTTGTATTCTGGGAGGACTTTATCCATTAGTTTGAGGTCAAGGTCACGGTTTTTTGTCTTGCGAGTAAAGGTGATTCGTTGGGTTTTATTCGCGTTCAGCTTTATTCTCCATTTGGCACACCATTGTTCTAGGTCTTCGAGAGCGCGTTGCAGAGGTTTTGGAGCAGATTGGCCGTATTATTAGAATCCCAGAGGCCCTTGTCGTCCGCGAATTGGGAGACTTGAACACGATCCTCGGAGAATTTGAGATCGTTTACATAGAAGATGTAAAGGAGGGTGCTGAGGACGGATCCTTGGGGTACCTGCTTCTAGGGGGACACTGTCGGACATTTCATTGTTTACTCTGACTTTAATTTCGCGATCATTTAGGAAGGAGGACTGTAATCTAAGCAATTTCATGGGGAGTTTCATTTTAGACAATTTATAGCGCATTTCCATTGTGCCAAAGAGTCAAATGCTTTTTCGACGTCTAGCGGGACTGCCGCGCCTATTTGCTGATTGTCAATCGCGGTTTTCATTTGTGTGACTAGGCGGTAGACATGCTCGATGCCTTCTTTACTGTTTCTATAGGCTCTTTGCCATTTGTTAAAAAAACGTTATCTTCAAGGTTATCCCTGGGTCGATTGGTAAGGATTCGTTCAAATACCTTGCCAATGCAACTGAGGAGGCTGATTGGGCGGTAGTTGGCCGGGTCGGAGGGATCCTTGTCAGGTTTTGGTATCATGACCCCAATGGCTGGTTTCTAATACTTAGGAAAGTAGCCATGGGTGAGGCATGCACTGAACAGTTTGTTGAGTTTGTCGACTGGGGAGTTTGGGCTTAGTTTTAGAATTTTGTAACTCACTTTGTCCTCACCGGGCGAGGAAGAGTTTCTGCATTTTTTTATGACGTTGATGATTTCATTATTGGTGATGGGGGGGGTGGCGAGGTCATGGTCATCCCCGTCTTCTGGCTCGTTATCGAAATTGGGGCCACGGTAGATATCCGGGTGTTCATTGATGAAGTCATCAATGGTATTTATGGTGGTGTCATCGTTGCCCGGACCTTGATACAGGCGATGCGTTTTTCTAAGGAGGTTGGCAAAGGTGTCGACCTTGTCTTTGTCTGTGCGCGTTATGGAGCCGTCTTCCCTTTTGAGAGGTTTGAATGCAGTTTTGCGGCCTTTGTTTCTTTGCCCAGTTGGGGTTTTGAAGGAGTCCCAAAATTTTTTAGCTTCCTGGACGCGACCAAAATCGCAGCGCAACAGCTTTTATGTCATCAAACGTCATGGGAGGAGTTATCTCAGTGATTGACTTGTCTCCATCATGGGGACGGAGTTAATTTGTGACGTTTTTCTCGCTAACATTTCATCAATCCAGTTATATTTGGATCAGTGATATTCTATGGAGATTTTCTATGTAAATTGCTCTCATCTTACTATTGATCTGATATCTGTGTAGTAAGATGAGAGTAATTTACATAGAAATTACTCTTAAACCTTTTCAATACAAAACTCATTTATTGAAAACCTTAATTTGTTTCACCTTGAAACTATTTGTCGTGTTACCCCTTGAACCTGTGAGGCCTCATTTTCGGCCCAGGAAAATGATGCGTCATAATTGCAGTTAGTAGACTGGGGCTAAGTGAAATATTAATTGGTCTACCCCCAAATAATGAAAATGGACTATTCTAATTACTGCCATTGAACAGACCTGGAAAAGATAACTAGGATTTTAAAGGGTTAGACAGACAGATTCGAAGACTCGTGGTTGTCTATCGAAGCATTAAATCCAATCCAACATTGACATGAACTTAACATCCAGCTTTATTGTATGAAATGCATCAGAGTATTTTGCGTTCGTGTGGTTGGAAATTTGTCGATTGTCTCTCTTTGAACTGAACAGTCCCGTGTTTCAGAGCACGGTCTGATTTGAAAGGTTGGAGGTCTCGTTTGCAATTTGTAAGGAAGGAATACCGGTTTGAAAAATTAGACTTCACAGGTAATAATGGAACGCATGACTCAAATGAAACTAAATTTAATAAGTTGATTTGGTATGGTGTTTTATTACTTTTAGAGGTAAAATAAGTTTAACAGTATGATGAATTAACATCTTACCCCAAATTAATTCGATGGAGATAATTTTGTATATGCCAAAGAATATTTTCGAAGACTAATCAACATTATGTGATTTACCGACTCTTCTTTAAGTAATGTGCTTCAAGCCAATCTATATGATTTAACTCACTGGCTAAATCAATATTGGAAAGTGTACAGACAAATTAAAACACCATGCTATGCTTTCATGGGTCACTGTTACCCGACGGGTTTTTTCACCATCAAAACTAATTTGAACATGCGAACAAATAATGATAATATTGTCAAGTATTGCGTGAATTATATTGAACAGTAATGTGCGCGTAGACAGGCTTCAATACCATACACAAACCTGTAGACGTCCTGACGTTCTGTGGGAGTATCAAATCGCCAGGCGCCTAATCCCTCAGCTGAGTTGGAATAAAGTCAAATGATAATTTAAAGTTTTTTATCATTATTTTTCTTCATTTTTGTTTGTTTCTCTCGAATACCTAAACTATTAAATTGCATCACAAAACAGATCCCACGGTGTCTGATGTTTCAGCATCCCAACAATACCCCGTAGCTTTCAAACACCCTGATGTGGAAAACATTATATATCAATCGGAAGCAATAACAAAGGGGCCTTCCGAGTTGTAGCGATGTCTCTTCCAACAACCAATGGGGTTTCTTCTTACAGGTTGTTAATCAATTGCAGTTTTCAGAAGAGTCAAGTTTGAAAGCGGCAAAACAAAGAAAACCTAAAATAAGAAACAAAAAAAGAAAATAACACTAAATAAATAAATAAATAAATAAATATAAAGAATCATATCAAAATATCTATATCTATTTTCGCGACGGGAATCGTATACATTATGGTATCTACATACTGTACAGTCACCATGGACTAGTCGGAATCCACGCGTGGACAGTGATGTCCACGCATGCGTTTACCAGTTAATAAAAATCATCACCAGCAAAATTTTAATTAATGAAGCATCAGGTTTTACCCGGTGCTTCATCTAAAATTATTGCGTCCGTGGAAATATTGCTCAACCATTGAAAGTGACCAGTCCACTGCGACCGTACTGTATTAGGTTAGAAAAGTGGCAAAACTACATGGAGTATCCCCAACGTTTTTAAAACGACAACTATGAAAAGTGTCCGGTAAATTAGGTTTTAACTTAGTGGACTCGTTTGTATATTGCACTATCAGCCAGGGAAAGAGTTGAAGATTTCTTTTATCACTTGGGACAAATCGCGATATAAATAGATCAAGATCGCGTTTTCTGTGAGGCCTTGAGTTACGTTTTAATTCTTTACCAGCACATACGATATCCAAAATTGCTATTTGTTTTCAAATTTTTCTCAACATTTTAACAAAAGCATATCGGGTCACCCGAGTTGGACGACCTTCTTCCAATGATGGGGTCACGTGATATGGTTTGGTTGAATTATTTTGAAAAAAACATTTTAACTGCCCAATTTGTAAAGAGATTACGCGGATGGATGCGGCCGATCCGTTAAGTAAATAGTCCAATGTAGTTACCTGTTTGTTAGGGCATGCACTCCAGAGAGAGAGTGAGATACAGAGAAACAGAGCGAGAGAGGGAGAGATCCAAATGACGTGGATATTTTGATGCCATCACTCTTAATTGTTTATTAAAATAATTGCTCGAAAGGATGGTACTTAAGTGATTTTACTTCATTACTTATCTATCGAGTCATTTACAGTAAATTATTATTCCTCAATCATTCACGCAAGAATGTGATTGCGGGTAACTGGAACTACATCTGACGAAATGTTATTTTTTGATCGTGTTTTCCGTTAACTGATAAACGTAAATCTTAAACTAAACTTTGTTCAGGCTTTACCATGCAATGTCAGTTAGTGGCCTTTTAGAACTGAATGATGGAAAGCACATCAAGGTATAGGATGGAGGGTGACATGTTTACTGTTGTGACTTTGAAAGTTGAGTATAGTCAGGGAGTCGGTTGTGCTGATGCCGTCGATACTCGCGCTCCTAGCGGCTACCCAACAGTTTGGATCATCTGTAATATATAGGTCATTATCTCAAAAACATAGGTTATGACCCCTCATGGGAACGAGCTCGATGAGCTCGTTCCCATGAGGGGGTCATAACCTATGTTTTAGAGATAAAAAATGAAAAAATAATGAAAATTAATTGGCGGTGAAGGGTTATGCTGTTTCCTGAAAGCAAGTAAACTTGGTTGTCACCGAAGATGCGGAACAATGCATTCCAGAGTCTCGGACCAGCAACTGATAAAGCCCGCTCGCTCGCCAACACAGATCGCACAACAGGTACAGTCAGTGACAAATGGTCAGAAGAACAAATTGTGGGGAAAGTCATCAAAAATTTAATTAATGAAGCACAGGGTGTTTCATTAATTAAAATTTTGCTTATGATTTTTATTACCTGGTAAATGCATGCGTTGACATCGCTGTCCATGCGTGGATTACGACCAGTCCACTGCGGTTGTACCGTATTATACCACCAAATTATATTACGGTTCTTGAGTCCAAGTTTGGACTAACATTTTCCATGAGTAGACTGTTAAAATTTGGGGGAAGTTACGTCACCCCTGTAATGCCCACCCCTGGCTATTATATGGGTGTCTGCGTTCTCTTACCTTTAAAAACATTGTATAATCAAGTGGCATATCTACGCAGAGAAACAGGCCTCAGTAACCTGCAGTGTTAATAGTGCCAATGTGACATGGCTAATAAACACTCAAGATGTATTATTACATAAAATTAGTTTAATATGCTAGTTGTTGATCTCCGATTTGAACCAATTACAACCACATGGATTCTATTGATGTAGTAGAACAGTAATTGGCCGTTGGTATTTAATGTGTGTCGGTATTATTGGCCCGACCAAACACAATCATGCAACTTGATCGTGCCATTAGGTGTGAAATGAAAGTGAATCTGATTGTTTTGTCTTTTATCGTTTAACCCTTTACCCAACGTAACGCCCATAACCAGCCAGCGCTATTCACAAAAATCGGCAATTAATTTTCATTATTTTTTTTTTCATTTTTTGTCTCAAAAAACATAGGTATGACCCCTCTTTGGAACGAACTCGTTCCAAAGAGAGGTCATAACCTATGTTTTTTTAGAAAAGTTTTTTTTTTAAAATCAGTTATTCGAGAATTTTGTTTGCAAGTGTCGTCTGCATTTCATATTAGGTAAAGGGTTAAGCGTGGAGGTTGGTGATGTCAAGAAACACAAAAGAAAGACTAATCTACTGGGTCCAAAACGCAACAGCACAATGTCTAAATCGTGGAAGGCAAAGCCTGTTCGTCATACAGTAGATCCCACATTTTTGGTGATGAAACGTTATTGCTAAGTCTTAGCATGTTATTTGATTTTTAGGGTGACATTTGGAAACGACATTGAAAATTAAGTTGACTAAGTCTTGATTAGGAGTACGTGTTCGGATCACTTGTTTTTTATCTCAGTCGAACTAAAAATAAATAATTTGGGTGAATTTACATGCAATAGAAAAATAGGGTCTTTCGGTCGGGATTTTTTTTTATATTTATTTTAATATTCTCTTTTCCAAACCGTCCAGCGCTGACCTGAAATTTTTTTTAATTTTGTTATTTATTCATTCTTGCCTCACAAAGCTGATAACACCTTATTGGAACGAGCACGTTGTCCTTGTTCCAACGAGAGTCCATAATATATGTTTTGAGGTACAAAACGAAAACGTATACTTATTCAAGAAAGTTTTTTTTATCTTGTGTCAAAATGTACTGCCTATATTCGCGGTATACGTGTATTTGACATCAAGTTCTTAAATATCTTCAGATATCGTTTTAACCCTTTACCAACGAGACGGCCAAAACCGGTCAGCGCTGTTCTCAAAAATCGTCAATTAATTTTCATTATTTTTTTCATTTTTGACTCAAAAACATAGGTTATGACCCCTCGTTGGAACGAGCTTATCGAGCTTGTTCCAATGAGGGATCATAACCTAGGTTTTTGAGACAAAAAATGAAAAAAAATTAGTTATTCAGGAATTTTTTTGCAAGTGTCGTCTGCTTTTCTTGTTAAGTAAAGGATTAAATAGATATAACTTTGTTTGCCGTGGGTACATAAAAATATTGGGGTCGAGCATGAAAATTGTGATCGCTTGGGAAACCTGAACCATTCCATTTTTTCCCTCAGCATTACCCATTAACAACTCATCTAGCACGACACGTCCTAATGGCTAACATGTTACTTTTAACGACACAGTAGGGGGTGCGGTGGCGTTGCGGTAACCGGTTCTCGTCAGATCACCGAAGTTAAAGTGCTGGAAGCCCATATCTGGGCTTTATTTTGAAGTGCAGGTACCACAGTCTGAAGGCTCATATTCAGTGGATGTGCTTTGTATTGTGTTTGAAGTGATATTATTTAATCTGTAAGAGTTAGACTTGTTACAATTGATGGGAGAGTGCCTATGGGCACTCTCCCATAAATTGTAACAAGGCAAAAACATGTGTACAAGATTTGATGGTCAAAAATAATTTAGGACTCTACCAGTTAAGCAACGTCGAGCCCGGTTAATCATTGGATGGGTGACCGTCTGAGCGATCAATTCGGACTCCCGCGTTGGTTCCTTGGGCAAGGCACTCAACCCCGATTGTCCATATGGGGGAACGATGACGCCATGTACTAAGGCGTACTGCACGTCGATGGTACGCATGTCTTCAACCAATCTAACCCTGCATGTGCTGCAGTGCGGAACTACGATGTCGGGGAGCTGGCAGCTGCTCGTAGTCGCTCGGTGGTTCTCTCCGGGTACTCCGGCTTCCTCCAACCTAAAACTGTCACGGTCATGATTAGCCATTGTGCATAAGTATATGACCTTAAACACCAATAAATAATATATATAATAAATAATAACGACACAGTAATTCGTTATAGTGACTTACATGTACGTAATATTTAGTTATAACATTTTTGGTAACGGTTAATCTAAATCGTTGCAACGAAATAGTTAAGTCGCCATAAGGATGTCGTCCCCTAACGCCTACACCCTTAATACTCCTATCTTCAAAAATGCCACTATAGGGACAAAAATGCCACTATAGGGACAAAAATGCCACTATAGGGACAAAACCCTATGGAGAATCCTATGTTAATTTTGTCCCTATAGTGGCAACATTGGGGTATGGGGAATTCAGTGTTAAATGCTTGTCCCTATAGTGGCAGCCTTCACTACTGTTATTCTCCAAAACTAATCAATACTATTATTATTAGTATTTATATTATTACATCTCGCTTGAACCAATTAAACGGCAGTCATTCTCCAACTATCTTATAATCTAAATGTTCTTTTCGAGTATGACGAAGGAATGGCTTCGCGCGCCGAAGGCACTCATGGATGATTTGTGGCAAGCTCCTTTCGACCATTAAGTTCAGGAGTACGTTGGAGTGTGACTTCAGGTACCCAGCGGAAAGTTGTAATCGAACATCTGTACGTCGATTGGTTGATTTCGTAGCTGGTTTCTAATGCGGACTCAACCTCTACCTATCTAGCAAGCATCTTCTTGCTTCTTATTTGAAGGTGTCTGCTGACGCACTTTGGCAAGCTGTAAAAACCAATTGCTTGTCGAATATTGCCAATGTCGAATATTATGTCGCCTCACTAGACCGATAAGGAACGAGCACGCGTCAAAATTTGTTTCTGTTGGATGAAAGACAGAGAAAACATTACACATAATTTGAACTGTACGATGATTCCAACTTTTCTCTTAATATTACTCTTATCCTGTTACTCACACACAGTCTTTTCCATTTTCACCCCCCCCCCCCCCCCCCCCCCCCCATACATCAAGATCCGTGTTCTATACATCCATTCTCTAAATCCCGATAGTATCAACTCTCTTCTACCTTATCTCCATTTCACTTCCTCTCAGTCAGACTCCGAGTATAGGCAGCTGTTCCATTGTATGTTTAAACTTACTCTCAGAACCCAAAATGCATCTTCCCATGCACTTGTAAGCCCACATAATGGTCGGCATATCGACATATAGAATGAGAGTGGGTCTCTTTTGTTTCGTTGCTCAGCATGGTGCATACTGCTACAAGGTATTACATCCGAACGAAAGCGTATTCGCTGCGTAGATTTACTGTTATGGTCTTTATGGTACCCATGGTCTTGGTAACAATTATTTATTGTAGCAATATTTCGGAACTGATCCTAACAGGCAAATGTGCAATGTCAGACATAGCAAAACTACATACCCATGCTTATACACAAAATAATGGACCCGAGTCCATATCCATCCAGTCACTTATGACCATACGCTCGTATTATTGTATTATTGTATAATTTTAATAATCATTCTATCAGGCGACGTGGAGACCAACCCAGGCCACACCGACGATTCGGCATCTAAGTCCTCTGATCACTCTCGCGACTGTGAGAATTTTGCCCAGAGACCTGACGGAATTTCCATCCTACACTTGAACGTTCGTAGTATTGTTCCCAAACTTGATATATTACGCTGCGATGCTTTGGAATACGACATATGTGTCTTCGTTGAATCCTGGTTGAATGCCAACGAAGACAATAACGATCTCATACTCCAGGGGTACCAAATTCCGGTGAGGATAGATCGAGATTCTAGCGCTGGTGGTATAATTATTTATAGAAAAAACAACATCGCATTCCTGGCTCGAAATGACCTCGAACTTCCTGGTATTGAGTGCTTGTGGATTTAGATCTCAAACTAATCAGATCACTTCCTGTTGGGTTCCTTCTACCGTCCGCCAAATTCCAGTGTCGAGTCGTGAAGCTTCATAGCTACCTCTATTGAACGATCACGCGACTCACACCTTTCAAATGTTGTTTTCACCGGTGACTTTAATGATTGTCAGCTGACACTGACAAATACAAACGCAATTAGGAAAGCTAACGACAAATATTTTATTAGATAAGAAAAAGTCTCAAAGATGAACCAACCCCGTTTGTCAATTGGCGGGGGACGCTCTATAAACTTATGAATAAGCACCAAAAAAAAAATAGACATTCTTTTCCTACAATATAACTATATAACAATCGTGATCTGTCAAATGATACATTCATCGATTATTTTTGGACTATCTCCCAAGTGGATGACTCATACGCTTCTCTGTCCACCCATACCCACTTCTCATCCGATGTTAGAAAATATTAACATACTGACAAGCGATGTCAGCAACGCCTTAAGCTCCCTAAAAAGCTCCAAAGTGTGTGGTTTCGACAATGTAAGTCCGAGACTGTAGATCAAGCCTTACAAAGCCGCTCAAGGGCATATTTAACTATCTCCTCTCTCAGTGTTCCTTTCCGGTTGAGTGGAAGAAAGCTCATGTAAACCAATACTTAAAAAGGATAACCAAACATGGTTCCTAACCATAGACCCATATTGTATCGGCAAGGTTTTTTGGAAAGTGTATATTCAAACAAGTACTTGCGTTCCTTCAACCAAATTTCCTGATCACTCATTTTCAATCTGGATGTACACCTAAAGACCGATATTTATAACAATATAAGCACTGCTCTCGACGAAGGTAACAAAATCCGTCTTGTCTTCTGCGATGTGAGCGATGCATTTAATAAGGTTTGGCCACAAAGGTCTTCTTTTCAAGTTGGAACGCATGTGAATAACAAGAAACTTGCTTCATTAGTGTCGTAATTAATTCTTAAGCCTCTAGTTGGAGACCAGTTACAGCTGGCGCTCCACAAGGATCAATCCTAGAGCCCCTGTTGTTTATAATATACATCAATGATATAATAGACAATTTTTCAAGTAACATCCGATTGTTTGCTGATGAGACAAGTCTCTACTTAATAACAGAAAACTCTGACATAGCAGCGGACATTCTGAACCATGACTTATCGAACTTGAAACTTGGTCAAATCAAAGGTTTGTTTATTTTAAACCCTCAGAAACTGAGTCTATGATAATTTCCCGTAAAATTGTTCGGAATAATCACCCCTTTTAAAAATGTGCAGTGAGAATATTACAGAAGTGAACGGCCATGCACATCTGGGCATACTTTTAAATACACTTTGAAATAAGATCTACTAAAGCCGGGAAAAGAATTGGCTTGTTGAGAAAATACAAATACAAATTTCATCACAAAACATTAGAAACAATATATCTTACTTTCATTAGGCCAGTTCCAGAGTACTCAGATACTGTATGGGATAACTGCATTGAATCAGAAGCCGATGAACTGGAACGCATCCAAATTGAAGCTGCCAGAATCGCAACAGCTAGTAAAGCACTTATTTACGCAGAAACAGGGTGGGAACCTCTTAAAATAAGAAGAGACAAACACAAATTGAAACAGTATTTCAAGATGTACTACAGAATGTTCCCTGCATACTTATCCATGCTGATTCTTCCGCTAGCGTCGTCGTCTCACGAGTATAGTCTGCGTCATAATGCTGTCCTCCCTGTTCCCTTCTCTCGTACCCAGCAACACCAGGAAGCATTCTTGCCTTCAACCACTTGCTATGGAATGCTTTATCCTTACACGTGAGAGAAAATAGCTCGTGGCAGATTTTGTCGACTTATCTCAATAGAAACTAACTGCTTGTTCCCAGTTACTTCAAACGTAATAAAGACCTCAAACCACAGATACACCACTATAGACTTCGCTTGTGCTATAGTAATCTTAATGACCATCTGTTTAAAAATCACTTATCAAATTGACCTGTCTCTTCATGCGGTGCCCGTGAAACAAACGATCACTACCTGTTACACTGTCCAAATTACCTAGAACAGGCAGATGTTCGAAACATTACACGATTATATATCAATGACAAAAAGATTCTACTGAACCATTATATATCAATGACAAGAAGATTCTACTGGACCGTTATATATCAATGACAAAAGGATTCTATTGAACCATTATATATCAATAACAAAAAGATTCTACTGAACCATAATATATCAGTGACAAGAAGATTCTACTGAGCCATTATATATCAATGACAAAAAGATTCTACTGAACCATTATATATCAATGACAAAAAGATTCTACTGAACCATTATATATCATTGACGAACCATTATATATCATTGACAAAAAGATTCCACTGAACCATTATATATCAATGACAAAAAGATTCTACTGAACCATTATATATCATTGACAAAAAGATTCTACTGAACCATTATATATCAATGACAAAAAGATTCTACTGAACCATTATATATCAATGACAAAAAGATTCTACTGAACCATTATATATCATTGACGAACCATTATATATCATTGACAAAAAGATTCCACTGAACCATTATATATCAATGACAAAAAGATTCTACTGAACCATTATATATCAATGACAAAAAGATTCTACTGAACCATTATATATCAATGACAAAAAGATTCTACTGAACCATTATATATCATTGACGAACCATTATATATCATTGACAAGAAGATTCTACTGAGCCATTATATATCAATGACAAAAAGATTCTACTGAACCATTATATATCAATGACAAAAAGATTCTACTGAACCATTATATATCATTGACGAACCATTATATATCATTGACAAAAAGATTCCACTGAACCATTATATATCAATGACAAAAAGATTCTACTGAACCATTATATATCAATGACAAAAAGATTCTACTGAACCATTATATATCAATGACAAAAAGATTCTACTGAACCATGTCTAAACCACAAAGCAAATCTCCCTGACCAGAAGGTGTTGCCTCTTAACTTACTATCATGTATAAGGATGTGTATGCAGTTAAAACTTGAAGTCCTGTCATGGAATGCGCACAAATAGCGCGTCGATCTGCGCGTTAATCTACGCGTTATGACCATCGTAAGGCTATCAAATTCTGTAATTTGGCCTGTGCGCAAGCAGTGTTTCAGCAAATGGACCTCCGGGTAACCCGTAGATCCATTGGCAGAAACATTGCCTGTGTTTGCTATGAGTAACCATGAGAACCTGATGTGCTTTGGATGCCATTCGATATGGCAACTGAGCGGAATTCCTACGCGCAATTAAGCCCAGATACGTGCAGAGTTCGTGAACGGACTTCTAGTTTTAACTGTGTGTATACGTCGTTCTTTCTTCCTTGTTCGCCACCCTTGTGTCGTGTCGTCCTAGGAAACAGCTGCCTGATCCTAAATCTTTCGTCCCCTTTCCCTCTTCCTTCCAACTTCCCACCATGTTACATATTTTCTCTCTTAAAACACTGTTTTTAACTAGTAAATGATATAAGTTATCTCCGCCAACATGTATGGTATATGGAGATTTAATACCTGGATGTCGGTTTTTAAACACCGAGCTGTATTGGACGAATTATTTGCTCTTATTTTATTTTTATGATTTAATTGTCGGAAATCTGATGATATTTGTGACTATTTTCGGGTTTTTTTGGTTCGATTTTTATTTCGAGGCGACCAAAAGCGGAAAGGAAATTTTAATATAAATATTGTCTGTAGGAGAATCCATTTTCATAATTTGTAATTCATACCGTTTTCTTAAACTTTTTGTAAATTAGTATACTTTTCTGTAATAAAATACTGATTAAATTAAAAAAATAAATTAAATTAGCTTTATCCGTGGTTCGTAAACTGGAACCTACTCGGAGTTGGGGAGTTTGCGGGGAGGGGGGGGGGGGACACTTGAAGATGGAGGACAGGATAGATTTGATGAAAATCTGTTATCTTAACTACTTGATCATCACAAGAGGAATTATTCCGATTAATATTGTTTTGATCATTCCAGAGGCAACCAAATTGTGTATGACTCGTAATTTGAAGAAAACATAACACCACAATCGATAGAAAATTGATATTGAGTAGCGAGTGAGTTCTTGTTTTATTCTGTGCAAACCGTCTGCGGCACCTTGCACCCATCCTATTACTGTTGAAACGGGGTGGAATTCGTGTAGGCATAATATTTTGTACAGAAATATGAGAAGAATAAAATGTAGTTCAGACAGAATCAGTTTGGTTAAATATCAATCCAAATCAACTGAGTTGAGTGAATGTGAACCCAAGTGTTTTTGTATTCACGCACAAAGCGTAAGTTATAAACCCTTGTTGGAAGGCGCATGTCGGGGAGGGGGGGGGGGGGCGTAAGGGTTCATGTGCTGTGTTTCGGAGGCAATGATTGAACAAATAATTAAATGTCAATGGTCATTTTTTTTTATCGTTGGCGGTACCTCACAGTACCGTAAGGTAAAAGGGTTAGGTTTACGATGACAAAACATGTTTGGATAATATGGCAACATCTGTGTGTGGGAAATCAACCACTTTCCGGGAGCCAATACTATATAACTTGCACAATTGTATTTTCTAAAATTGTATGTTCTGCCTATTAATATAACTGACTGAAATTAATCATTAGCATTTTAAAAGATATTGCAAGTTTCCTACTGGCAAATTGCCACATCTTTGAAAATGCTTATGGTTCATTCCCACCCATTTATAGTTATAACTAGAAAATACAACTGTAAAAGTTTTTTAAGTATTGGCTCCGGATCTTTATTCAGCGGAGAGAACTTCGCGTTTGCAGCCTCTTATTGCATTTTAACTTCATAGGTTTACTTATGAAATAAATTCATTGAGTGACATTAGTAACACTGTGCATCACTCACAACGGAAACTACAGTGCAGACGCCGTGGACTGGACACTTTCCACGGGTGGGCAATACTTCCACGGACCCAATAATATTAGATTCCGAACACTAATTAGAGGAAGAATCATAAAAAATTTAATTAATGAAGCATCGGGTACAACCCGGTGCTTCATTAATTAAAATTTTGTTGATGATAATTTTTATTACCTGGAAAACGCATGTCTGGACATCACTGCCCATCTGTGGATTATGACCAGTCCACGGCGGCCGTACTTCATACACACCTTTCTATACACGCACGTAGGGATTAACTATGTAATTTGTATTTACTCTTGAAATTTAAGGACTTCGGTACTGACATTTCTATTATTATCGTGATGATAGATCAGTGGTCACGGCATTGAACTTCAAAGGTTCACCGTTCGATCGTATTTATTTATTTGTTTATTTATGTTTAACGACACTTTAACATCGTGTCGGTGACAGTTTTACGCGTGGAGGAAGCCGGAGTACCCGAAGAGAACCACCGAGCAACGACGAGAAATTGCCAGCCCCCCAACGAATTAACTCTGCGCATGCAGGGTTAGAATTGGTTGAAAACATGCGCACCATCGATGTGCAGTACGCCTTAGTACACGGCGTCATCGTGCCCCCATGTGAACAATCGAGGTTAAGTGCCTTGCCCAAGGACACAACGCGGGAGTCCGAATCGATCGCCCAGACGGTCACCCATCCAAGAACTAGCCGGGCTCGACGTTGCTTAACTTCGGAGATCTGACGCGAACCGGTTACCATAACGCCACCGCCCCCGATCCGTTCGATCCCCACCAAGGTAACTGCGTTGTGTCCTTGAACAAGGCACTTCATCCCGATTGCCCACGTAGGGGCACGGTGGCGCTGTGTACTAATGCGTACTGCACGTCGATGGTGAACTTGTCTTCAACCAATTCTAACCCATCTCTCCGACACTACGGCTTCCTCCGCCCGCAGAACTGTCTGACAGGAGGTGACCCTGGCTGTCGAAAGTGTCGTTAAATCCCAATGAATAAATAAATAAATTATTATCGTTAAAGTACCATTTACTACGGCATAGCCTTCCAATTCCAACAATCGTTGTGCTAGGCAAAAGTGGAGAAGTCCAACAACTGATATTTGAATATTATTTGTTGATTTGTTTCACATTAAAACTATCTGTCGAGTCTTATAAACAGACAGGTTTCAAGACTTTCGGTTGTCTATCGGAGTATTAAAACTAATACAGCATTGGCATAACGTCGCATGAGTGCTAGAATGTTCTATGTCCCCAATGGGACATAGAACATTCTAACACTCAGGCGACGAATTAAACTGAACCTCTAGCTTGTTTGTATAAAAAATGCATCAGTGTATTTTGCGTTCGTGTGGTTGGAAATTTGTCGATTTTCTCTATTCGAACTGAACAACCCCGCGTTACGACGCACCATCTGATATGAAAGGTTGTAGGTCTCAATTGCAATTTGCAAGGAAGGAATACCGGTTTGAAAAATTAGACATCACAGATAATAATCGAACGCATGACTCAAATGAAACTAAATTTAATAAAGTTTATTAGATATGGTGTTTCATTACATTTGGAGGTAAAATAAGTTCGACAGTATGATGAATTAAAATCTTACCCCAAATTAATTCGATGGAGTTACTATTTTTTTTATACACCTAAGAATATTTACGAAGAGTGATCAACTTTATATGATTTACCGACTCTTCGGTAAGTGATGTGCTTCAAGCCAATCTGTACGATTTAACTCAATGGCTAAATCAATATTGAAAAGTGTACAGACAAATTAAAACACCATGCTATGTTTTCATGAGTCTCTGTTACCCGATGGGTTTTTTCATCAACAAAATTAATTGAAGCATGGGAACAAGTAACGATAATATTGTCAAGTATGGCATGAAATATATTGAACAGTTTTGTGCGCGAACACATGCATCAACTACACTGCTAAAAATGTAGGTTCTCTTTAGAACCAAAACTGGTTCTAATCTTCTCCCTGAGATGGAACCAGCTCTGTTTAAACAGTATTTATTTCAATTCAAATAAATTTATAACGATTAACATTAAATATTAACAGAATTAAACATAAATTGAGGGGATTTCAGCCGTAAGTTTAGAGCTTATACGAGGTTGTCTCAAATCATTATTAAGCAAAGGAGATATGAACAGTTGGCATATCGAACCAGTTTTGGTTCTTTACAGAACCAAAACTGGTTCGATATGCCAACTGTTCATATCTCCTTTGTTTCAAAATGTCTGGCGACTGCGTTGACTAAACTCGAAGTTTAGTGCTGAATCTACTTCAGTTCATGTAATATTCTGTTAAAATTGAATGCTAATCTTGGTAAATGTATTTGATTTGAAATAAATACTGTTTAATCAGAGCTGGTTCCATCTCAGGGACAAGATTAGAACCAATTTTGGTTCCAAAGAGAACCTATATTTTTTGCAGTGCAGAGAAACAGAATTTACTGCCACCAGTAAATCCAAGTCTGTGTGAAACTGGTTAAAGCATCAGAAGTTAACAATATAGAAAGCGAATTTACGGAGGCTTCTATCTGGGGGTAACATATTTTTAAAGAAATCAGAAATAGGTTTTCGTTAACAGTATTTAAAGATATTCATACAGGAATCAGATAATTTGTTCCAAGAAAACAGAAAAGGCATAGAATTGCACAGCATTCAAAGGGTTCAATCGAGGAATCAGAAATGAACATTTTTGGCTTTGCCACTTATTTGAATGATGGCATACATGTCTAATCTTTAGAATTGCATTAGGTGTTATAAAATGCAATTCCTAATAGTTTTCAAAAATATTGTTCTCGGGGGCGCGGTGGCTCAGTAGGTGGAGGTCCAGGCTGCAAGCCGATAGGTTCTCGATTTGAATTCCACCGGCAATCGCGTGGTGTCCTTGTGCAAGACACTTCACCCCATTGCCCACGTGGCGGCATGGTGGCGTTTGTACTACGGCGTAATGCACGTCGATGTTGCACTTGCCTTCAACCAATGCTAACCCTGCTTGTCTGGAGTTAGTATGTTGGAGAGCCTGACATTTGATCGCCATTGGTCATTGGTTTTCTCCGGGTACTCTGGCTTCCTTGACCCGTAGAACTATCCGACACGAGATGACATTGGCTGTAGAAAGTGTCGTTAAACCCCACTAAATAAATATCATTATTCTCGCGTTGCATGAAATAACATTTTAGTGACCCATTTTATGTTCTTGGGAGGGTTAAACACTTCCTTTAAATAAGTACTCTATTTTAACCCTTTACCTAACACGAAAAGCAGACCATACTTGAAAACAAAATTATTGAGTAACTGTTTTTTTTTTTATTTTTGTGTCAAAAATATAGTTTTTTACCTCTCATGCGAACGAGCTCAACGAGCTCGTTCCAATGAATGGTCATAAGCTATGTTTTTTCAGCAAAAAAAGAAAAAAATAATGAGAATTGAATAGCAATTTCTGTGAATAGCGTTGGCCGGGTTTGGATGTTAGGTTGGGTGATGGGTTAAAAATGTCTTACTTTGGAAGGTACAAGAAAAAGGCGTCCCACTCCACATAGGATGATTTTTTCAGACAGAACTATGGCAGTGTGGCAATGTGACAGAAGCAAACACAACGTTTTACAGCCGTGAGTAATATTAAATGAAAGCTTTCGGACTCACATTGAAGTACTAAGAGGGTTAAAAACACAACACGTAAATATTACATTTCACTAATTCATAATTGTGATAGGTACTCCAAGAAACCCACTCACCCTTTCACCCCGAAACCTGTCGATCTTGAGTTATGATTGAGAATAAGTCAATTTAATAATGCTTTGAAAAGTGAAGAGTTCTTTATCCAGCTTGGTTTGAGAATGAAATTGTGACATGAAATTAAACTAGACTTTATGATTCTAGAGAATCATGTTTTTTCCAGACGAGATGTCGTGTTTTTTTTACCCTAGAGTGTCTGAAGAATTGTTTTTAAATGTATCACAAAAATATCTTTATTGATGCCTTGAGAAAAGTGGGTATAATAGTCTCAAATGACCCAGTTTGATAAACGAATGTTTAAGTTAAAATCATCATTATTGTTGGAGAGGGTTAATATCAATATGAGCGTCTGAGAAGTTTGTGTCCGACAAAAGAAGTTATATTTGTTTACCACATATTCATTAAGTGCTGTGGCTATTTGAAAACAGCCCATCATATCTCAACTTTATCTAACATTTTGATGCTTGGTAGCTTGTGGGGGTTTAATGAACGCTTGCGAGAATAATTCTTCTCAAGAGTCTATTTATTCTTGAAAATCTGTAAAAACCACTTGCAGAAATCCACAGAAAATGTGAACTTTAAGTTCTTAAGAGCTGTCTGTCTTTAACCCGGCAAAACAGGGTTAATGTCTGGTTTTTTAATACCCTTTCAAACATTATCCCCCGTGCATTCGGTGTCCGATAAAATAGGTTATGTTTTTCTGATATATACCCATTTGGTGCTGTTGATATCCGAAAACAGCCAATTTTATCGACATTTTGAGGTTTAGCAGCCTGTAGAAGGGTTAACAAACGTTTAGCGGAATATTCTATCCATGCAACTTGTGATACCACACCGTGACCTGCCAATGTCCAATTGTTTTTGAAAATCGCCAACAGGCAGTTAGTGAAATCCACGGAAAATATAAATTTGAAGCTTTTAGGGGGATCTTCCTTAACCAGTCCAAAATGGGTTAAGCTTCATTTTTTTAAATACCCTTATTACATACAAAAATGATCCCTCGTGAATTCTACGCGCAGTCCATTTTATCAAAATGGTGATTGTTAGCAGACCGTGGAGGGCTAACAAACGCTTTACGGAATATTTTGTCAATGCAAAATGTAAGGTCAGAGAAAAACATGCCAATGGTCTCTTTTTTGAAAGTCTGTAAGAAGCGTTTGAGAAATCCACAGGAAATGGGAATTTTAAGCTTTCAATGGGCACCTCTCTTTAACAACCCCAAATGGGTTAAGACTTTGATTTTTGAATACCTTACTACATACAAACATTTTCCCTATAAATTTTGCGTCTGATAAAAGAAGTTATGTTTCTCTGTTACATATTTCTTGGATGCTGTTGGTGTCCGAAAACTGCCCCTTTTCTCAAAATGTTGATTTTAGAAGCCCGTGAAGGTTAACAAATGCTTACGGATATTTTGTCCATACAACGTGTGATGTCACACTAAGACCTGCGAATGGCCATTTTTCTCTTGAAATCTACAAGATATTTTTGAAGAAATCCAGGGAAAACATGAATTTTTAAACTTTTGGGTTAAGGCTTGGTTTTTGAATACCCTTATTAGTTTACAAAAATTATCATCGGTGAATTCCACTTCCAATAAAGAAAGTTATGTTTATTTCTCAGCTACATATTGGGTGCTGTGAGTGGCTGAAAATAGCCTATTTTATCAAAGTTGTGATGTTTGAGAGCCTGCGGAGGGTTAACAAACGCTTATCAGAATATTTTGTCCTTGCAGCTTGTAATGTCACACCAAGACCTGCGAATAACCAGTTTTGTCTTGAAAATCTACACTACATATTTCGAGAAATTCACGTAAAACATGAATTTTTAAACATGTGAGGGGTATCCATCTTTAACCAACCCAAATTGGGTTAAAACTTGGTTTTTTTCAATAACCTTATTACTTACAAAAATGGTCCCCGGTGAATTCCACTTCCTACAACGGTGATTATGTTTATCTCTCAGGTACACATTGGGTGCTGTGGGTGCCCGAAAACGGCCCATTTTGGAAGCCTGTAGTGGGTTAATCAACGCTCATCGGAATATTTTGTCCACGCAACTTGTAATGTCACATCACGACCTGCAAATAGTCAATTTTTCTTGAAAGCCTCCAAGGTGTTTTAGAGAAATCCACAGAAAACGGGAATTTTAAGATATTAATTGGTATCTCTCTTTAATCAGCCCAAAATGGGTTAAGACTTCGACTTTTGCACACCCTTACTACTTACAAAACTGTTTCCCTATAAATTTTGCATCCGATAAAAGAAGGTACCTTTCTCTGTGGCATACGCATTGGGTGCTGTTGGTGTCCAAAAACAGCCCATTGTATCACAATTCTGACGTTTAGACGCCCGTGGAGGGTTAGAAAATGCATACCGGAATATTTTGTCCATGCAACTTGTAATGTCACACGAACACCTGCGAGCGGCCAATGTTTCTTGAGAATCTACAATACTCGTTTAGAGAAATCCACAGAACACATAATTGTGTTAGCTTTTGAGGGGTATTGCAGTTTAACCAGCCAAAACGGGTTAACGCACGGTTTTTTGAATACCCTTATTACTTACAACAATTATTCTCGGCGAATCCCACTTCCAATAAAGGAAGTTTTGTTTATCTCTCGTGTATCCTTTGGGTGCTGTGGGGGCCCGAAAACAGCCCATTTCATCAAAATTTAAATGTTTGAC
Organism: Pictodentalium vernedei; assembly: GCA_031216915.1. NCBI lineage: Eukaryota > Metazoa > Mollusca > Scaphopoda > Dentaliida > Dentaliidae > Pictodentalium > Pictodentalium vernedei. Next base: position 93,505,859 of record CM062289.1, on the reverse strand, counting down.
AGTCTGTGGAGGGTTAAAAAATGCATTGCCTAATATCTCTTGTATATCTATGTTCGTGTAACATTCAGGTCTAACAATGATGAATGTTAAAAAAATTCTACAAGACGCGTTTTGAGAAAGTGCCAATAAACCTTAGTTTTGATAGTTTTTTCCACTTGTGGCGAAATAAGGGTTAAATAGAAAATTCCGCTTCAGTACATTTTTTAGATGTTGTGCCCCGCTATGCGGGTGCAAAATGCTGTGAAAATCGGTTCGAAAATGGCTTCTGAATCGTACGTGCAAAATGTGTGGAAACAAAAAACCCCAACAATAATAATCCGCAGAAAAACATGAGACTTTTCCACGATATTATTCTGTGCCACAATTACAGCTCAATCTCAGAACTCTGTGTTAATAAAAGATTCTCCCCTTTAATTGGTAGAGTGCTGGAAGCCCATATTTGGGCTTTATTCTAAAGGGCAGATACTGTAACATAAAGGCTCCATATGCTGTGAATGTGCTCCATATTATCTTGTGAGTGGAATTATTTAGTCTGTGTGGGTTTGCCTTCTTACAATTTATGGGAGAGTGCCCACTGGCACTCTCCCATAAATCGCAACAAGGCAAATACATGTGAACAAATTCTGTTGACCAGAAATAACTTAGCACTCTACCAGTTAAATAATGACTATTGCTTCAGTGATAACATTCGGCAGTACAAGTTGAAGCTGTGAACCTCTTCTTGCCTCTAGAGCCACACAAGGAATCAGAAATTGACATTTTTTGGCTCTGCCTCTTATTTGAATGATGACATACCTGTGTAATCGTTAGAATTGCATTAGTTGTTATAAAATACAATTCCTAATAGTTCTGAAAAATATGCACTTAATGACCTCTGTTGACCGCATTGGGGTGGAGCATATTTTCAACCTTTAGCGAGTTTCAACCCATTCGGTGTAGGTCCCATATCTACAGGTCACACTAAGCCTGAAGTATAAGCATAACACACTTTAAAAATATTAGCTCCACTAAATCCAGATCTGCCATATTTTGTGATGATAGCAAATATTCATATTAGCTAGAAAATGTTAAGGTACACAGTACATATTGAAAATATATTGTGAGTTAAACAATTCACTAATGTTTGAATATAGATGTAAAAAGGCCTTAAGATCCACTAGAGCTCCTCTGAAGGCCTACTGACACTGGCAAAATACCGAGGTCTCATCGATGCGCATGTGTATTTATAGCGAACATTGCCCCCCCCCCCCCCCCCACCCCCCACCTTCCCCGCCAATTGTTTTGAGAATACAAATACATGTATGAACCTAGGCAATGCATTAGAAGATGAAACAAATGTGATTTCCAGCAATTCTAAAAAAAGCACTCAATGACCCCTGGGTTACCTCAGAGACCTTGACCCATATTTTGAACCTCTATCGAGTGTTGACTCATTTGCTGTTGGTCCCAGGTTCATTCGTTACACCATGCTTGAGGTATGAGCGTGACCCACTTTCAAAATGGCCACGCCCACTTTTTTACGTCAAATGCATGTTTGTACTTGCACTTGCATTAGGGGAGTCCAAAAATGTGATTTCCAGCAATTCTGAAAAATGCACTCAATGACCCCTGGGTGACCTCAGTGACATTAACCCATATTTTGAACCTCTATCGAGTGTCGACTCATTTGGGGTACGTAGCCGAGTCAAAGTTGCAGTTCTACTAGCTTCTCACAAGTATCCATACTAGTAGATCTTTCTATTAAAGATTAATGCGCAGAGCACGTAGTCAGTGTTGGAGTTAAATGTATTACGACAGTGACAGGTAGACAGCCAATCTGGCAATGTCATCTCTCAACGGAAAAGACTGAATGTCATTTTCTAGTTATCTATTTGTATTTTATAGTCAAATATGTAATTGCCTGTAAACTATACAGTTTGGTGTTGGTTCCGGGTTCATAGGTCATACCACGCCTGGGATATGGCGTGACCCACTTTCAAAACACACCTACGAACACCCTTGAAGGCCCAGGAATCTTGAAAACATAAGTCGCCGAGAAGTCGTGACTATGTGGCAGTATGCCAAAAATCTGCGAGATCGTACAATCCGTTTTCGAGTTATCGGTCGGACAAGGATGTGCTTAGAAGACAGAAGAGAGGAGAAGAACAAAATCAGTAGTTTCACACAGACTAATAACATACATTAACTTTTAGAAGTCCTGGTGGTATCTTCCATGTGAGTTCAATTCCAGCAGTTGGAAGAGTGCCCATTCATTATGTGGGGGTAGACCAATTAATATTTTCAACGTGCAGCCCCCTGACTGCACGTTAAAAATATTAATTGGCCTACCCCACACATTCGCTCAGCAGCCATCCAACTTAATGAAATTATGACGCATCATGCTTCTGGGCAGGAAAAAGGGCCACTTGGGTTCAAAGGGTTAAGTGATGCTTCAAGCCAATCTATACGATTCAACTCACTGACAAAATCAATATTGAAAAGTGTACAGTTAAATTAAAACACCATGCTATGCTTTCGTGTGTCAGTGTTACCCGATGGGTTTTTTCATCAACAAAATGAATTGAAGCATGAGAACAAATAATGATAATATTGTCAAGTGTGGCGTGAAATATATCGAATAGTAATGTGCGCGAACACATGCTTCAACAACATACACTACCTTGTAGAAGTCCTGGCGTTCTGTGGCTGTATCAAATCACCGGATACATAGTCCACTCAGCTGGGTTGGAACAACGAAAATGGTAAATTATAGGTTTTTTCATTATTATTTTTCTTCATTGTTGTTTGGTTCTCTCGGATACCTACATTCAAACTATACTACTCAAAGTTTGCTAAGCACCAAGTATATCCAACTACCTGTTTTACCTCTTAGTTGAAATATTGTAATGAAAAATGTATATATATTTTATTTAATTATATCTTTAATGATTTAAGTACAGAAATTAAGATTTTATTTGTGTTCGACATTATTTTTTAGCTTTTGAATCCGAAACCATGGAAAATGGATATTGTTGGAAAAAGAGGAAATTTTTCAATTTGCCAAAAAGTTGACGGAGCGAACTGGTATGGGTTCAATATCGAATATGAGACCCATTATCGTTAATTACAGCGTGACAACGCCTCCTCATGCTTCCGATCAGGTTCCTGATGGCCCTTTGTGGGATGTTGTTCCATTCTTGGACCAACATGGCACCAAGCTCCTGGGTACTTCTTGGCTGGACTGGACGGGCTGAAATTGCAAGATTCAACTCATTCCAGACATGTTCGATTGTATTGAGGTCAGGGGATCTTTCTGGCTAGTGCATACGCTCAATCCCCTCCCTCTGTCGCTACTCCCCGACAGCATGGGCAACGTGAGGACGGGTAGTATCGTCCATCAGAATGAATCTATCACCCACTGCTCCTGAACACAAAGCTCTGTACGTCTATCCCTGCTGATGCCGCCTCAGACCATGACTGACTCTCCAACATTGCGGTCATGCTCAGCAATGTTGGCTGCATGGAATCACTCTCCTGGTCTTCTCCATACCCTAGAACGCCTATCTGTGTGGTCTAGGCAGTACCTTGACTCATCTGTAAACAGGACAGGTCGCCAATCTTCTCTGGTCCATCCAACGTTGTCCATGCCCATTCATATCGTGCCTGGCGGTGGTTCTGGGATAGCGGAATGCGAATACATGGTCTTTTCGATCGGAGACCACCTCCGTACAACCTTGCCCGGATAGTCTGCGTCGAAACATTTACCCCGGATGCATTCTGAACGTCACTGCGAAGGTGGGTTGCTGTGGCAAAGCGGTTCTTACGGGCCTGAATTAGCAAAAACCGGTCTTCAGCTGCAGATGTTGTCCTGTCTCTGCCACCATCATGCCGTCTTACTGGTGTGCCATACTGCTGAAATCTTGCCCAGGCTCTGGTTATCACCGTATGGTGCACACCAAGGGCTTCACCAACCTGACGATGGGTAGCCCCTTGCACCACCATCCATACAGCCCGCTACATTTCTGCTTCAGACAAATGTCTTCTTACATTTACATTTGCCATATTCAATCATTAAATCACAAGGGTTTGTGTTGAAATGAAGACTGAATACCCAACACATGTCCTATACATGTAGACAGTCTAAGAAAACATCATGACAATCAAGGGGTACATGCTTTTCATGACTGTCACGAAAAGTCTGCCTGTCAAGAGAGCTAATGTAAACACTGGGGACCATCTCAATACATTCCTCAATCATATCCACCAAAAATATCGCAAATATGTCACAACCAAACGTCACAATGATGTGTCAAGTATTTGGTGCTTAACAAACTTTGAGTAGTATATATACAGATCCTACGATGTCAGACGTCCCAAACTCCCAACAACACCCCGTTATTTTCTAATACCCTGATGAGAAAAACATTATATTTATCGGGAACAATAACAAACGGGCCATCCGACCTGTAGCGATGTGTCGTCTAACAACCAGTGGGGTTTCTTCAAACAGAAAACAAAACAACGAAATTAACAATAAATAAATAAATAAATAAATAATCATGTCAAAATATCGATATCTGTCGCGACGGGAAACGTACAATAGCCGATCTGGAAACAACACATTCGGTAAGAAAAGTGGCAAAACTATATAGAGTATCCCCAACGAGTTTATAGCGAAAAACCATGAAAAGAATTCGGTAAATTAGGATGAGTTTGTACATTGCACTCTCAGCCAGGGGAAGAGTTGAAACATTTCTTTCATCACTTGGTGCAAAACCCGATATAAATATACTCCTGGAACTGAATTAAGCACCCCCTGTTATGTTTCATGATTGTGGAGTTGCTGTTACGGATTATCATGTTTTAATGATTGCCAAGCCTTGCAGTACATCGTGAAACATGATGTTTCTGGTTGATAGCGTACCCAAACACATCCCCTCGCCCACGTGAAGCATGCTACCCACGAATGTCACAAACAAAACACTATCATCCACATGCAATATCTGGGTATAAAACAGGAAAATTTGTCACTTCGTTTATCAGTAAATGTTGACGTAGCAAGCAGGAGACTGTCAGAGGCACTAAGATGGCAAATCGTTGGCATGCATGCAATGGGCATGCCATTCAAAGCTATTGGAAGGCAACTTCGCTATAGTCATTCTGTCATCAGGAGACTTGTCCGAAAAAATCAACAAACCAACGATGTTAAGGACCGACCAAGGCTGGGACAACTCTGAAAGGCCTTTCCTCGGGAAGATCGGAGTCCGGCACGCCTCGTTAGGAGTGACCCATTTGCTTCAAGTGGGGTTTTGAAACGTCTTTGGCTCCTCAACGGGCATTTGTGTAACAGAACTGTCCTAAATCGCCTCAAAGTACTGGGTGTGAGGTCCAGAAGGGGCTTCAAGCGCCCAGCTCTCTCCGATCATCATCAAAGACGACATTTGGAGTGGTGTATGGCATGACAACATTGGAATCTCAGGACACGGGGGGGAGTCAATTGGTCAGATGACAGTAGGTTTCTGCCTCCTGACAGATTGTCGCATGAGAGTGTGGAGGCAATACTGCTTACATGTCTAGGAACATCAGACCTACTGTTCCTTATGGCGGAGGATCTGTAATGATCTGAGGGTGCCTCTCTCACGTGATTGTAAACTTGATATGGTGACTGTACGTGGGAATCGCAATGGTCATCAGTACATCCGGGAATTCTCAACCCGGTTGTCGTTCCTCATTTTGACAACCACCCGTTTGCTACTCGCCCTGTATTCATGGACGACAATGCAAGGTCACATCGTTCTCATGCTGTGGGAGCATTCCTTCAGAATAGCGCTATTACAACATTACCTTGTCCTGCAATGTGCCCCGATTTGAGTCCCTTAGAACTCATCTGGGACTTTCTTGGACGTCGTGTGCTCGCAAAGGATCGCCTGTACAGAATTTGGCCGATTTGAAAGCTGTTTTGCGCGAGGGGTGGCAACAGTTGCCCTCTAGACCGTATCAGAAGGCTCACTGGTAGCATTAGGAGGATGGTTCAGGCTGTCATCCGGGCACGTTGTGGATACACTTGCTACTGGGGTCAGACACTGCTATTGTGTTCAGATCACAAGTTACATTAGTGACATGTGTAATTGGCGCCATTAAAATACGGCATATTTTCATCACTGTGTTGTCTTTCATTTGTCAACAGACCATTCTTTCCGCAAACAATCACTTTTGGCCATCTTACAGATAGCATGAAAGTAATGACAGTTTCTTTTTACACTACTGTGAAAAAAACAGGGGGCGCTTAATTAAGTTTCAGGTGTATAGATCAAGACAGGGTTTTCTATGAGTACTCCAGTTGCGTTTTAATTCTCAACCTGCACACACGATATCAAAATTTGTTATTTGTTTTCAAATTTTTCTCAACATTTCAACAAAACCATATCATGCCCCCCCCCCCCCCCCCTAACTGGAACGATTTGGACAACCTCCTCCAAATGATGGGGTCACATGATATGGTGTGGTTGAATTTTTTTTTTTCAAATCTCATCTGCCCTGTTTGTAAATTGATCACGCGGGAGGATGCGGCTGACCAGTCATGTAGAGTGTTAAATGCAGTGAGCTGTTTGTAAGAGCGTGTGCTCCAGTGAGAGAGACAGACACACAGAGACAGAGAAACAGAGAGGGGGGGGGGGAGAAAGGGACAGAGCCCAATGACATGAGTATTTAGATGCAATCACTCTTCATTGTTTATTGAAATAATTTCTCAAAAAGGATGTCACTTGAGTCACTTACAGTCAGTTATTATTTCCCAACGATTCACGCAAGAATATGAATGCATACAACTGGGACCACTTCCGAAATGTTATTGAGTGATCGTGAGATTCCGTAAACTGATAAATGTAAACTTCGTTCAAACTTTACCATGCAATGTCAGTAAGTGGCCTTATAGAACTGAAGAATGGAAAGCACATCGAGAGAAAGGATGGAGGGTGACATGTTTACTGTTGTAACCTTGAAAGTTGAGTATAGTCAGGGAGTCGGTTGTGCTAATGCCGTCGATACTCGCGCCCCTAGCGGCTACCCAACAGTTTCGATTATCTGTAATATGTAGCTCATACAAATGTAAGAGCGCCCTGCGAGTCTTAGAAATTCGTTTCGTTTAAATTCGAAATAACCCCGATAATTCGATTCGAGTTGCATTTATTCTGAAATTTTCGTATCCTTGAAATGTTCTCAAAACGCCTCCAAACGTCTCCTCTTGACCTCTTCGTGTACCATCGGATCTCCTGTACAGGAGACCTGATGATAGAAGAAAAGTGCAAGGAGATTCTGCTTCCAAAACTACTCTGATTCCGTTTTGAAATATTTCTTCATTGTGATTGATTTGCCCATAGAAATGGGTTTCCGTTGCATACAGTTCTTGGATGAAGAGTGAAAATATTTACGCTTGCAATAGGGTGCACTATCTTGAGGTGCCGTGCGATGCGATTTGATTCGATTCGATTCGAAATACTCTGTATTTTCGGGATTCGATTCGACACGAAATTAGAGATTCGATATTTATTGTTTTTTTATCTGGGTTTTAACGACACTTCCGACAACCAGGGTCACCTCTTGTCGGATAGTTTTACGGATGGAGGAAGTCGGAGTACCCGGAGAGAACCAACGAGCAACGGCTGTCAGGCTCCTCAACATACTAACTCCACACAAGCAGAGTTAGCATTGGTTGAAGACAGGTGCCCCATCGACGTGCAGTACTCCTTAGTACACAACACCACTGTGCCCCCACGCAATGTGTATGAAGTGTTTTGCCGAAGAACACAGCGTGCTTGCCGTAGGTGGGATTCGAACCGAGCACCTCTCGGTGTGCAGCCTGTACCTCTACCTACTGAGCCACCGCGCCCCCGCATATACAGATTCGACGGGTTGTAACAGAATGAAAAGATAGTGGGTCATGATAGAATTTTGACTCATATTTATACCCCCACTTTCGAAGAAAATGGGGGTATACTGGATTACATGCGTCCGTGCGTCCGTCCGTCCGTTCGTCCGTCCGAAAATATTCATAACTTAAGTAAATTATTATTTTTTTATAATATTTGTTGGTCATAGGTATGCCCACACAAGTTATTTTTTTTATTATTATTTTTTTTTTTATTACTTGTTCACTTAGAAATTGTGTCCGTCCGATCCAAATTTTATCTGTTCAGTCTGTATCTCGGGTATCAAATGTTCTATTGCAATGAAATTTGACATGAACACTGCTTATGGTATAGGCTTTAAAAAAAGGATTCAACGATATTTCTCACATTCTCTTTTAGAGTCATCCCCCTTTTTTGACTTAGAAATTGTAAGAAATAGACATTATTTGTCTGTTCAGTCTGTATCAAAGGTATAGGTTATCGGATTTTTGTGAAATATGGCATGCAGTTTGCCCATGACAAAGGCTTCTGCCTCATTGCATAAAACTTCCAAACACCAAACAATTTACCATACCTTTTGACTTGGAAATTGTTGAAAACTTTCGAAGAAAATGGGAGTGGCGGGGCATACTGGATTGGTGTCATCGGATTCCAGTGAAATATGTCATGCAGTTTGCCTGTGGCAAAGGCTTCTGTCCCATTGCATAAAACTTCCAAACACCAAACAATTTACCATACCTTTTGACTTAGAAATTGTTGGAAATTGTTGAAAACTTTCAAAGAAAATGGAAGGGGGAGGTGGTATACTGGATTGCGTCTGTCCATCTGTGCATCCATCCGTCAGTCCGTACGAGAATATTCATAAATGATATTTATTGGTCATAGATATGCCCACACTAGGCGATACACCATGTGGGGGTTTGCACCGGACGAAAGTCCAGCTCTTGTTTGTTTAAACTTGGGTATACTCGCATGCAGGATGTACAGTCACCAGTGCCATGGAGTGCCGTTGTAGCTGTGCTATGGTTTTAAAATTCCATCGTACTTGATGAGATATTTCCAACGATGTCATATCTAAAAGCCACTTAAAGTGTTACTCCAGACAGAAGATTCCAGCATTTAGAAAGGGGTCTATCTTTGGGACTACAGTGTTGTATTTGGACCCTCTGTTAGGTTAGGGTGATAATGGTAACAAGACAATTTGTCACGGCGACACAGTTCATAACATTAGCGGTCACCGCCTAATAATGACTCAAATCACAGATGGCGATCCGACAACGAAGTGACTGCGACGTCCTTCCAGATGAAATCACTGTTGTATTAGTACATTATTGCTCCGTGGGTGCAACAAGGCGCCACCTGCAATGCTGGAGTTTTGCAGGTGGCACCTTGTTGCACTCAAGCGATGATACACAAAAAAAAACACTTTTGCATTTTCGCGTTTTTGTTGTTTCGTCGATCGTCCGAAAAAGGATAATTGTAACTTGACCACTGTTGCGTAAAAGAAGTCGCAGTTCTTTTTTTTCAAATTAAACAATGAGAGAGATGTTCTTAGTAATTTTCTGCAATACATTATGATTTGTAGAATATAAACTCAGTACAAATAAACTCAAACTTGAACACGAAGGAAGGCCATATTATAATTTTCCTGTGGACGTACAGTTCGGCCGCCGTGGTCTGGTCACTTTCTGCGGGAGGGCTGTATTTCCACGGATGCAATAATATCAGATTCCAAACTCTAATAATAATAATAATAATAATAATAATAATAATAATAATAATAATAATAATAATAATAATAATAATAATTAACCACCAGAATGCCCAATAGCGCTTTACATATTGTAGAACACAAGCTATAAAATAAATGATTTGAATAGATGAGTTTTAAGCTGTTTCTCGAAAGCAAGTAAACTTGGTTGTGACCGAAGATGCGGGGCAATGCATTCCAGAGTCTCGGACCAGTAACCGAGAAAGCTCGCTCGCCAACACAAATCGCACAAACGGTACGGTCAGTGACAAATGGTCAGAAGAACGAATAATGGGGAAAACTATCAAAAATTTAATTAATGAAGCACCGGGTACAACCCGGAGCTTCATTAATTAAAATTTTGCTGATGGTGATTTTTATGACCTGGTAAATGCATGCATGGACATCGCTGCACACGCGTGGATTACGACCAATCCACAGCAGACGACCAGTCCACAGCGGCTCTACTGTAACATACCACAGAATCATATTACGGCCTTTGAGTTCAAGTTTGGAATAACGTGTTTCCATGAGTAGAACTTTTTTTTAAATTTGGGGGAGACAAATCACTCGTATTACCACCCTCCCCCCCCCCTCCCCCTCTTCCCCCGGTTACACTCTTGTGCGATGACTTGAAAAAATGGCAGCACTAAAGACTTAATCCATTGGTGACAGTAAATATTCATGCAAAAAGAATGCGGTTTTGCACATTAAACGCTTTCTGTTGGTGGTCATTTACCTGGCTAGACATGATTTAAATGGTCCGTGACAGAAACTCGCCAGAGTTTTGAGGGTATAGCAGACATTTTTGTCACGTTGTGCCTGCAGATCTGGAAACGACGACCAAAATGCTTGAAACCTTAGGCTCTTTGTCACTTTATGATTTTGAATTTTTAAATGTTTGCCACTATATGCTTGCCGTTCCACGGCAAACAATCACAAAACGGCCCTTTGGGTCCATGTTAAGACGAATGTTTACCACGAGCTGATATTTACAATTTTTTTACTGGTAGGGGCACATTCCTCCCCCCCCCCCCCCCCCCCCGGCGCTTTCATATAATCCAGTGGCTTATCTTTGCAGAGAAATTGGCCTCAGTAAGCGGCAGTGTTAATAGTGCCAATATGACATGGTTAATAAACACTCAAGATATGTTATTACATAAAATTAGTTTAATATGACAGATGTTTATCTCCGATTTGAACTAATTACAACTCCAACGATTCTATTGATGAAGTGGAACGGGTAATTAGCTGTTGGAATTTAATATGTGTTATTGGCAGGGCAAAACACAATCATGTAACTTGCGCGCCACTGAGAGTGAAATGAAAGTGTGTCCGATTGTTTTGTCTTTAATCGTTTAAGCGTTGAGCTTGGTGATGCCAAGAAGTACAGTGGTAAGAATAATCTACTGGGTCCAATACGCAAGAGCATAATATCTTCTTCATGGGAGGCATGTTCGTCATACAATACAGAACAGTGGCCGTGGAGTGGTCGTAATACACGCGTGGTCAGTGATTTCCACGCATGTGTTTGCCAGAGAATAAAACTCATCATCAGCAAAATTTTAATTAATGAAGCACCGGGTGGCACCCGGAGGTTCAATAATTAATTTTTTGATGATTCTTCCTGTATAATTAGTGTTTTGAATCTAATATTACAGCGTCCGTGGAAATATTGCCCACCCGTGGAAAGTGACCAGTCCACGGCTTCTGTACTGAAGACCAACATTTTTGTGATGAAAAGTTATTTTACGTCTTAGCAGTTTGTTTGGTTTTTTGAGGTAACATTTGGAAGCGACATTGAAAATTATGGTAACTTTGTCATGCGTATGAGAACGTGCTCAGGAAATCTGAGGCTGTTTATTTGCGATGAACAAAACATAAATGATTTGGATCATGTTACAGTAGGTGGAGAGTGTATTATGACGAAATCACCCGCAGAGTGGAGATTCCACACAAGCAATAATTGCAAATTTGTTGCAAAGCATAACCAGCACAAGCAAAATTTCAGCCAATGGACCTCCGGGTTAAACCTGGAGGTCCATTGGCTGAAACATTGCTTGTGTTTTTTGTCGGTATGTACACAATTTGAAAGTTATAGCTTGGGTGATAACTCCACTCCGCGGGTGATTTAGTTACAATCCACTCTCCACGTACTGTACATGCAATAGAAAAATAGGGTCCTTCTGTCGGGACATTTTTATATTTATTTTAATATTTTATTTTCTCATACAGTCACTTTACCATTAACTGTCCAAACGGTCCAGTGCTAACTCGAAAAATTTCAAATTTTGCAATTTATTCGCTTTTGTCTCACAAACATAGCTGATGACACCTCACTGGAACGAGCACTTTGTGCTCGTCCGAACGAGGTGCCATAAGCTATGTTTTTCAGATGAAAAATGAAGACGTATACTTATTCGAGAATTGTTTTTCGTCATGTTTCAAAATGTATTGCCTATATTCGTGGTATACATGTATTCGACGTCAAGCAGCCCGTAAGTATCTTTAGGTATCGTTTCAAACAGAAATAACCTTTTTTGCCAACAGATCATAAAAATATTAGGGTTGGGCATGAAAATTATGACCACTTGAGAAACCTGTACCATTCCATTTTACCCTCTGGATCAGACGTTTAACGACTCAACTAGCACGTCACGTCCTAACGGCTAACATTGTTATTTATTACGACACAGTAATTCGTTATAGTGACGTCGCTAGCTTACTAAAAGTACGTGATATTTAGTTATAATATTTTTGTATAACTCTTAATCATTAGGCTAAATCGTTGCAACGAAGTAGTGAAGTCGTTCTAAAGGTGTCATCCCATAACGCTTACACCTTTAATTCTCGTAACAATTTATATGTCCAAGCCGTATTGGGACAACGAAGTATGTGTTACTTTAACAAATTTATGTACCCATGTAAACTTGAATGGATTTGTCCAAGTACCGTAATGTGCGTTAACAACACAATACAATTCTTCAATTTTTATTTTCCATGTGTTTGCGTATCGAATTTGATCTTATGATGTCTCCGTTTTCTGTTAGGGTCATGATTAGCCATTGTGCACAAGTGTGTGACCTTAAACACAAATAAATAAATAAATAAATAAATAAATAAATAAATAAATAAATAAATAAATAAATAAATAAATAAATAAATAACATGATAGGAAGTCTTATTGTTCTATTACAGACATTGTGCCGAGCCCTTGAGGTTTCAAAATAGTTGATTTGACGTGTCCGCCCAGCAACGAGTAAGGTGAATATATAGCTTGCAAAGGAGCCCAAAGATTATAAGACTAATTACAGAATAAAAAAGAAGAAAAACATAGAAATAAAACAAAAAACAAAGTAAACGACAAAAAAAGAAAAGAAAATTAAACAACAGTTAAAAAACCAAAACACGCCGAAGTAAATAACTTTTATACAATAAAAAATATTGTCTGGCTCCTGTCTCAACCTTCTCACCAGTAAATGTTAACGGCTGGGATCTGTTTGTTGACGGTGTCGCGATTGGCTCTCGATCTTGTCACGACTTATCAACAGTTGTGGATGGAGAGTTTGTAAATAAAATGTTGCAAAGTGACGACTGCATCTCCAAAAGCAAAAATATCATCGGGGATGTACTGTTTTCGTAATTCTTTCGACTGCTGAGATTTCCTGGTGTCCTGGACACAGAGTTTCTGGACGGAACTCTCCATCCGCCTTTGTAATATAATACTATATCTTACCTCGAGTGGAACGAGGTGCCACCTTCAATGCTGAGCATTGCAGGAGGCGCCTTGTTCCACTAGATGGACGAGATGTTTTCTAGTTGTTCTAATGCTGACTGTACCAAAGATGTTGTTTCGTAATACAACTTTACAGTCACGTAATATTTTGTGGCATTACTGAGAATAATAAACACGTCTGTTTAGTGTAATTTCATTTAATTCTTTTTATTGTCGCACAATAATTTACTAGTATTCTGCTAAACACCTTTGGGAACACGATCTTCCGAACATATTTCTGTTCTCATTATTCAAATGGGATATATTTTCTATTAGATGTAACACATTTCCGTGATTGCATGAAAATAACTTCACCAGTCGAGACAATATTTGAAAGAATATTACATTTTTGTCGATCCATTATGTTTCTCTTGTCGTTTTATTCAGTGTGACGCAAACGAACCAGAGTTCAAATCGCGATAGAGGTTCCACTTCAGAAACCAGGGGACCAGGTCTCCATTATCGACAAACCAAATTGTTTAACCCTTTACTGCCACGCCCACTTTTGCCATATATGGAGGACATCTATGTACGCCTGTATGCGTGGGAGTTTAACCCTTTACCCAACGTATCGCCCGCATCCGCCCGCGTAATATGCAAATTCAGCAGTTGAAAAAATATTATTTTTCAAAAAATTTCAACAAAACCATATCATGTGACCCCTCGTTGGAACGAGCTCGTCGAGCTCGTTCCAACGAGGGGTCACATGATATGGTTTTGTTGACATTTTTTGAAAAATTTCAGAAAAGTATATTTAAAATAATAAATTTTGATATCGTCTGCGTTGTGTAAAGGGTTAATAAAATTTATGGCATACTTGAAACTCTATCACCTGATCTCTGGGCCTTTTCTTACAATCAATCAGATGGTAGGTTTGATCTGCGCATACCAGAATGTACAGATAATCAGCATAAAATAGGTGACTACAGTCGCTTTCGGCGGCTAAGGTGTTAAATGCAGACAGAGGTATAGTTTATTGTGTTGTGTAAAATGATTGAAGTTGCTGATATGTCTAACTGCCTTCACTACAAAACATATTGAAGGAAAATCTCCCGAGGAACCACTGTGTAAATAAATAAAATTCATTAATTAATTACAAATAAATAAATAATAAATATTATTAAATAAATAATTTTTCAATTTCATAAGTACATAGCTAATTAATTAATAATAAATAATATAATGAGTAAAAGAATAAAAAATAAATATCTGTTTTCAATATTAGTATTCCCCACTTTATCCCTTCAAAAACAAAGCTGGGTTTGAGACTCGCAGCTGTAATGAAACTGGGGTACATCATTTGTCAGTTAGTCATAACCGTGAATCTCCCCGCCCGTATTCTCGTTAATATACCGCGATGTCACTGTGCAGGACGGGGAAGGCAGAATTGACACAAATTGAACTATTTCTACTCCCCTTAATGCGCATGCGTGTAAATAGTAGTGGACATGACAATTTAATTACTATAGCGGTCTATGGGAGAAAAACGAAAAACTTTCATTTGCCACAAATTTCATTTTTTTTACTTAAAAGACGGACATATGATCAAATATTTCCTAACATGCTCTTCAAAATGGTATCAAATACTTTTTGTTAAAATTAGTTTTTAATGCTTCCATTTTTGTTTAATTTAATTTTTTATCCCAGTACAACGCCTTATTCATTTGTAAGAAAAGACTAATAGGGGTAATTTCAAATTAATAAAAATGTAGTAAATCCTCATGAGAAAATTTGGGCGGACATACATTTATTTGATTAAAGCAACATTTAATTTTCTTTGTTCTATAAACATATTTTGGAAATGTTATTGTTTTAATGGTTCCATTTAACATTGAAAAGTTGTGTTGTTCTATGTTTGTAATCTTGCGACAGTTAATACTTCTCCTCCCCTAGCCCTAGTGTCAGTCAGCACGATTAATTTCTAACGTCTGGAGAATAGAGGTGTCTATTTTTACAGTGTGATACTTACAGTTTGGATGTGTGTTGAGAGAAGTAAGACGAAAATAGAAGGAAAATGTCCACTTCTAATGATAAATCCTTTGGTGTAGATGTTGTTTTTCTAACAATTACTCAATATCACGTTTTTTTATTGAAATAAAATCTCTAGCTCCCCATCAGACGTTAAAAGTATTATTCGTTTAAACGGGATTCATTTAAAATCAACAGACATAAAGCTTGCGTTATGGCAGAACAGTTACTTCGGCCTCATAGAGAAACTGACTGGAAGAAATTATCTGAAGGAGAATAACTTCCTCGACTCGACCTGAATGCACAATTTCAAAGAGTTTCCTGCTAATTCAAATTCTTATTAATTTGTGTACAATTTTATCTATTTTGTTCCCACATAATAATATATATTATTACGTAGGAACAAAATTGAGAAAAACATCTAATATAAAGATAAAAAGTTAACAAGGAACTGGGGGGGGGGGGGGGCGGTGACGTTGCGGTAACCGGTTCTCGTCAGATCACCGAAGTTAACTGGTAGAGTGCTAAATTATTTTTGGCCATCAATTCTTGTACACATGTGGTTGCCTTGTTACAATTTATGGGAGAGTGCCAATGGGCACTCTCCCATAAATTGTAACAAAGCAAACCCTTACAGACTAAATAATATCACTTTAAAGATAATACAAAGCACATCCACTGAATATGAGCCTTCACGTTGTGGCACCTGCGCTTCAGAATAAAGCCCAAATATGGGCTTCCAGCACTCTACCAGTTAACCCTTTACCCAACGTAACGGCCAAACCCGGCCAGCGCTATTCTCAAAAATCGCCAATTAATTTTCAAAATATTTTCATTTTTTGTCTCAAAAACATAGGTTATGACCCCTCGTTGGAACGAGCTCGTCGAGCTCGTTCCAACGAGGGGTCATAACCTATGTTTTTGAGACGAAAAATGAAAAAAAATAGTTATTCAAGAATTTTTTTTGCAAGTGTCGTCTGCTTTTCATGTTAGGTAAAGGGTTAAGCAACGTCGAGCCCGGTTAGTCTTTGGATGGGTGACCATCTGAGCGATTCCCGCATTGTGTCCTTGGGCAAGGCACTCAACACCGATTGTCCACATGGGGGGCACGATGACGCCGTGTACTAAGTTGTACTGCACGTCGCTGGTGCGCATTCTAAAACCATTCTAACCCTGCCTGTGCTGCAGTGCAGAGTTACGATGTTGGGGAGCTGGCAGCTGCTCGTCGTTGCTTGGTGATTCTCTCCGGGTACTCTGGCTTCCTCCACCCGTAAAACTGTCACCGACACGATATGACCATGGTTGTTAAGGTGCTGTTACACCCTAATAAACTAGAGGTACTGTGAGCAAACTCACAAAGTGATACCCCCGCGCCTGAAATGTATAAGTTAGATTATCTCCCCTTGGAAATGTCAGAACGGAATTATATTGCTTCATGCACATCTTCACATGGAGTTCTTCCATTGTGTAAAGTTTCATGAAAATTCTTCAAACGGTTTAGGAGGAGTTGCGCTTACAAGGATGGTCAGACGGACAGATTATCTCCCCTTGGAAATGTCAGAACGGAATTATATTACTTCATGCATATCCCCATATGGAGTTCTTCCATTGTGTAAAGTTTCAGGAAAATTCTTCAAACGGTTTAGGAGGAGTTGCGCTTACAATGGATGGACAGACGGACAGACGGACAGACGGACGGACAGGGTGATTCCTATATACCCCCCAAACTTTGTTTGCGGGGGGTATAATAAATAAATGAATAACAGGGAACTATTGTGGAGGACGGTTTGGGTCTCTGACGCTGCGGCGACAATTGCATGTCAAATATGATCGCGTGCGCTTTGATGCGTGAAAAATCACGGGAGATAACTCGAAATTCTTGTCTTTACTGCAGGAGTAGAAATAGTTCAATATGATAGGTGGATGTTTCACTGTTGCTCATCCACTGTATGTTCACCATATATCTGTACTATACCTCACAGTGCAGTTCGCAACATAATTAGGGCCCAGAATCGCCATAATACAAGATCCTGAAGTCAGTTCAATCAGGATAGGACCCTCTTTTCAACGAACTATTTCGAAAGCATTTTTCTGGAAAGCAATGGTGTTTACCTTGCTAATGCCCATATAGGGGACTTTAATGTATCAACACTATTTCGCCGCGTCTTGCCCAGGACTACATACAATAAATCGGAAAACCGAAAAACCGCTCAGCTTTACTCTTGGTGACATGCACGAATTTCCTGTGCGATCTCAACTTTGTGTTGCCGACTATCGCTATGATGTTGAGCGGTTGGCCAATATGAAAGAATTTAACATTATGCACACTGATGCAAAAATAACAAAATTTTAATTCAGGAATATTTCCAATAGTTCCACACGAAATTTAAACAATTCAGTCTTGTTTGACAGAGCTCAACAAGATGGAATTGGTTCTTAACTTACAAGCTGCTTTATGAGAAAAGTGCTACTTTCAATTTATTTGCTTTGCCATCAGTGTGCAGAGAGTGAAATATGCAGCGATGGGTGCGATCGCATTTGCTTTGAAAGTGGAGCTCTTGTTAGGAGTTCAACTTGTGAAACAACAACATCAACGAGTGCTCACTGTTGACCTGAACTTTTGACTTGAACTGAGGAAAGACCTTAGTTAATTGGAATTGAGTGGCAAACTCCTCTTAAGGCTGACAGTTGTATTTCGATAACATCTGACACCACAGCGGTTAACAACAAACATTGATCTCCCTCCAAAGTACCGACACTTCATTAATAATTCCCAAATTTATTTTAGATTTGACGATAGTTGTCAATAATGATGAAAGGGATGTCTAGTGCAGTTTTTTATCTAATTTAGTAAGAATTATATAATTTAATAGCGTGATATAATTCGTACATAATAACCCGAGATAGTCCTGAGAAAGTCCAATAAAATTCGGTGCAGTTTGTAGATAAAATACTAAATTTAAGTAGCATTTAGCATTGATCACTTTGAATTTGGTCCGTTTCATTCATTTTAATTATTGTTCGTTTGAGTGTGAAAATGGAGCATTGGTTATAGCACAGGACTTTAAATCGAGAGGTCCACAATATAGTACTGGCCCTCCTGGCGCGAACCCCGGGAATTGAAGCAGTGCCTATTCACTGCGGTAAACAGGCTCTGTTTCAGTGGTAAAATAGGACTCAGTCACCAATGCTTGGTATGTGCAAACCCTCTCCAAAATGGGCAACATGGCTTATTAACGCTCACCCCTTTTATAATCCTGGCCCGCTGACACTCAATCTAGATTACCCACGATGGGGTACAATTGCGCTCTGTACTTAGCAGTGTTCATGCTGGCCCAAAATGTTTTTACGCCAAATGGAATTTTTGTTCGGTGTCAAATGAATTTTTTGGTGGCAAATGAAAGATTTTAATGCCGAATGGATTTCTGATTGTAAATGAGAACAATTTGTTCATATATTGTCCCTCGAGTGAAACAAAGTGCTATCTGCAATGCTGTAGCATTGCAGATGGCACCTTGTTTCACTCAAAGTGCGATATCTTCGTCTGTGTTACCTGGCCCTTTTTAAGAATTTTAGTTGCAAAAAAAATTATAAATGATAAAAATATAGTCTATCACAATAGGTCCTCCAAAGGGAAGTTTGGTATCAAAAACAATATCATAGTGAATATGATATATTATTTCCAAATGAAACGAAATACTGCGTTTTGATTGGCTGAGAGGTACGGTGTAACTTGCAATCCACAGTGGTTTTTTTTACATCGTGTTTAATCACGGTGTAAAAACAAGAATATACAAGAGCAAGCTTTTTGGCTACAAAAATACCCATTTTTTAATTATTAATTCATACGTTCTGCTCGGTTATGTTAGAACAAAAATAACAATACAGGAAATTTAATATTTATGTGCAATAAAATATTACAGATATGGATATCTTTGGAACTGGCTCATTGAGCCAGCTCCAATGACATCCATATTTGTTTGGTTTTTATTTAAGAAACTTGCAAAGTACAAATTTTCTGTCAGTTTTAACCACAATTTAGGTTAAAGTATCAAGTACACCAAAATTCTTGGAAATAAATCCGTTATCCTTGTGTTTTGCAGGGTGTATGGGAATTTACACCGGTTTGGGAACGCATACATCCCTTCGGCTTTACCTCAGGGTGTATGAGTTCCCAAACCGGTGTAAATTCCCATACACCCTGCAAAACACAAGGATAACTAATTTTATCAAGTTGAATATGGTCTTTACACAGTAAGCGAGCTTCTTATATATTTCCTGCTTGATAAAGGTCAAGTGGCTGAAAGGTTGTGGATAATACAGTGATGATATTGTTGATAAAAATATAGATACGAAAAAGTAAAAGGATATTATTAATGTTTACAAAATAATTTCATAATTATTATTTACTCACTGTTTATTCACACCAAATAAACTATTAGAAAATAATTTATTATCTTCCAGGAGGATTATAAAAAAAGATTAAGCAAGGTACAGCAAGGTATTCAAAGATAAAATAAAAAAAAAATGTTTGATAAGCATCAGATTTAATGAATAAACAATTAACAAAGAACAATGATTATACCTACCTGTTAACTATAAATTATTGACAGGCGTGAATTCTGTCTCGCCCGTGTCGTCAGACAACGATTTTATCGAAAATAGGGCACTGAAATAATGAATCATAAAGCCGTTTCGATCTCCCAAAAGTTTGTTTTGGGTGCTACATTTTGGTTTCAAATTCTGTATTTGTGGTATCAAACGAAATATGTTACTACAACTGTCACTATTGGCACCCGAAGGCATGAATACTTGTACTGGAGCGTAAACTTGTCTTCAACCGATGCCAGCTCTAAGGCGTACACTTGTCTTCAACCGCTTCCGCAGAGGCACTACTCTCCCATAAATTCTAACATGGCCAACCCACACAGATAAATAATTTCACTTCAAAGATAATATGAAGCACATGCACAGATTATGAAGCGTTTAACTTATCTTACCTGCACTTAAGCATAAAGCCCAAATATAGGCTTCCAGCACTCTACCAGATAATAAGTTGGAGAGGATGAGATTTGCTCGCTGTTCCTTGGTGGTTCTCTTCGGGTATTCCGGCTTTCTAAACTCCTAAATCGGCCCCACACGATATGACGCAGGCTGTTGAAAGTGTCGTAAAATCTCAATAAAGAAAACAACAAACAAGTGTAACAAACGTGTTTCAGAGCGATATTGCCTGGTGATCGGGAATAATTAATCCAGTTTCCAATTGTCCCGCTAACTGCTGTTGATAAGTAATTTTCTCTAAGGCGACTGAATCTTCAACCTCTATAATGGGCCTGTCTACACATTCTGCTCTATAGTCCATGTTACGTCATGCAACGAAGTTTGAATGACTAATTGAGATCGTTAGCCAGTTGTTTTAGTTTATTTTATGTTTTTTTAGCTTCAGTATACTAGTGCTACATTACTAAAGCTACAGTCACCAAATTTGGCACATTCATAAATGGCCATTTCTAAATGAACAACGTCGAGTTAAATTTTTATTTTCGACCTTGATCCAAATATCTACGCCTGTATCAACAACCCTCCCTCTTTCAGATGCTGAAATGTCTCCTCAAACAAAAACCTTATCTAATACCATGGGGCCGACCTTGGAAATTCGGAGGGGTTCTCTCCGAATTTTCCGATGACGTTATTGACGGTGACGTAACCAAATATTAAACGTCGGCCGATTTTAATGTAATTTTAGTATGTTAAAGGGATAAACAAATTATGACCTACGTGTTGGGTCTTTTTTCACCATTTTTGATGTTTTTACGTCATTTCAAATATTTCACAATTTTCAACAAATACCCCCAAAACACACTCTTGTGATACCATTTACGACTATATAGGATAAAATTATGAAACTTCCCTCACATGTTTATGGTTATTTGAAATTGTGAAACTTTATTTTTTCATTTCAAATTGAGACACCCGATGCCAATTTTACGGGGCTTTTTTATACCTTCTATTTTCAAGTCCATTTTTAGCGTTAGCATTTCAAAATTTTGGGAATATAATTTTCACAAAGACATCATCTCTAAAATGTGCCGTTCCAGGAAATTTCCATCCGTTATGATCGAACTCTCGGGCAACATTATAGGGGGCCATGGAGTCAAAAATTGAAATTTCAATATGTTTGTGAAGCTCATAAAATTAGGAGATAGCTGGGTTTTTTGTTTTTGTTTTTTGTTTTTTTGTTTATTGTTTTTTTTTTCGAATTAACCCTTCACCCAACGTAACGGAAAAATCGGCCAGCTCTATTCATAAAAATCGCCAATTAATTTTTAGTATTTTTTTTTCATTTTTTGTCTCAAAAACATAGGTTATGACCCTCTTTGGAACGAGCTCGCCGAGATCGTTCCAATGAGAGGTCATAACCTATGTGTTTGATACAAAAAAATAAAAAAAATAGTTATTCAAGAAGTTTGTTTGCAAGTGTCGTCTGCTTTTCATGTTAGGTAAAGGGTTAACGCTATTTTGACGTTCTAACGTCACTTTTAAGTTCAGCCTATTTATTACTCATTATTTAAACTGGATACAGCTGTGAAACTGTCCACACGTATTTATAGTTATTTAAAGTTGTGCACCTTTATTTTTGTCATTTGAAATTCAGACATCCGATGCCAGGGATGCCAATTTTACGTTGTTTTCTATACCTTTGATTTTCAACCTCATTTTTAGCGTCAGCGTTTCAAATTCTTGGGAATATCATCTCCACAAAAAACATCTCTAAAATATGCCCTTCTAGGAAATTCCCAACCGTGAGGGCCGAAGTCTCGAGTGACGTCATGGGGGGGGGGGGGGGATGAAGTCAAAAATTAAAATACACCAAATTTGTCCGAAATGTTAGCATGTTGTAGAGCTAAAACAATTACGAGATAGCTGGCTGGGGTTTTTTGGAGGGGTTTGGTTCTGGGGTAGATTTTTTTTTCGCTTTTCGATTTAACGCCATTTTGATGTTTATACGTCATACGTTATTTTCTAGATACACTTATGGAACTGCCGACACTTATTTATCGTTATTTCCAGTTGTGCATCTTTATTTCTCATTTCAAATTGAGGCACCCATTTCGAAATTTTGGAAACATAATCTCCACAAAACACAGTATCTAAAATGTGGTGTAAGACATTCCTTATCGTTATTGTCGAACTCTCAAGTGACGTCACCGGGAGGTAATAGGGCAAGAATTAAAATACATTAGATTTTTTTTAAATTTTACTGTGTTATATGGCTAAAAAATAGGAAATAGCTGGTGTTTTTTGTTTTTCGATATAACACCATTTTGACATTTTACGTCACTTTGACATTTAATCTTTTTTGTACTTTCCTAATTAAAAGCCTTACATTCTTGAGTTCAGTTTACGTGGGACAGGGGCGGCGGAACGATTTTCAAAGTGAGGGGGCTAGATCGGGCGGTGGATGGTCGTCGGTACGAACATTTTAAATTTACCAGCTTTGGTCGTAACGAACACAGCTGATAAATAGACCTCACCTTTGTGCTTTACCAGACGTTAAAAGCAATTATACTGTCTGTGGATTATCTTTTCTGGGGGTGGATTTGGTACTTGTATGTCTGTAAGATTACGATTTATTTCAGTTAACCGATTTTTTAACAGATTGTATACATTTAGCGTTTGCTGCTACTTACTGAAAAAAAATTATCCCAAATCCATCAAAACTGAACCAATACGAGAGAAACATAGCTGGCGAAAATATTGGGGAGGCTCTGGATCCGTCCCTTGTTTCACCAGTCATTGGTTGTGTTAAAATATGTGCATACAAAAAATGCCCCCCCCCCCCCCGGCCCTTCCCCGGTACCTCGGCCCCTGTGGGATACAGTTACGGAACTTACCACACCTATTTGTGGGTATTTGAAGTTGTCAAGCCTTATTTTTTTCCATTGCAATTTGAGACAATCAATGCCCGTTTTAGGATTTTATCTACACCTTTCATTTTCAGCCTCATATTCAGCCTTAACGAAATTTTGGAGAATATAATCTCGGCAACAAAAAAAAAATTCTGAGCAATATTCAGGGGAGTACGGCGTGACATGCCGCAGGCATATCCCGAGGCCCGAAGGTCCGTGCTGATGAAAGATCTTTTTCCTGGAGTGGGGGTCGGGGAATCTTCTCGGATAAATTTGGAAAAGCTAGTGCTCTGAGAGTGAATCTCGGGTAATATTTGCTTCCAAATGGAAGTAATTATCTGTGGACGTTCCCAACACCAAAACATTGTGTCGATGTTTTTGCCTCCATCTGGGTGTAACACTTGATAGATGAGTGAAAACAGCTGAAATGGGATTTCAATTGGGGAGGGGGGGGGGGGGGCATTGATATTTTGGGGGGAGCCAGCCCACCCTCACCCCTCACCTCTGCCACTGGTACAGGTTAATATTAAGGTTGCTGACATGTAGTGTTCACTTTGATTGTGGAAAAAGTAAGTGGTCGCAGGATCTCTGTTAGGATTTGAATAAGTTTTTGTGCAAGTTACTGCAAATTTTTTTAAATACTTGATTGTCCGCGGCAAATTTATCCTTGCGTACAATCGTGGGCACTAGGAGAATAATATAATAAAAGGGCGTCATGGGATGAATAAAATAAATGCATTGCATGTAAACTGTAATATTTTTGTCCAAGTCGTAGAATTAATTAGTTAACCTTTTCAACACCAATTTCCTAAATGGTTTCGACCGATGCACTGCAGCCGAATGGGAAATGGTGAAGTCTTTATTATATTTGAAGGGAGGTTCAGTAATAATTTAGGACTGTGGGGTTAAATTATAACTGCTCCTCTTTCCCAGTTTGGTATATAAATTAATTTCTTGCCTGCTAGGTGACAGCCAACTTTTTCTTCACTCTAACATTTAATATGCGTACCGTTTTGAAAGTGTGAACACAGTCTCCAAGTGTCATGGGTGTAAAAAAATCATCCTAGTCGAGGTGGAAAAGTACTTCGACACACATTTATTTACAGTGAATACATGGAATCTTGTGTTTAACCCTTTGTCTAACGAATCGCCCGCATCCGCCGGCGTAATAAGCAAATTGAGCAATTGAAAACATAAAATTTTTCAAAATATTTCAACAAAACCATATCATGTGACCTCTCATTGGAACGAGGTCATTGAAAAATTTTAAAAATAATAAATTTTGATATCGTCTGCGTTGGGTAGAGGGTTAAATACATTGGCAAAACTCCGAATAATAAAACACCTATATCTTTAACGATTGCGTGAAAATATCCCAAGAGAATCGAAACTCACATGCGAATAAATTAGAACAAATTCACCAAACTGCGTGTCCACCGGCGAGACATAATTATGGAGTTCACTGGGGGTGGTGTGGGGTTTTGGGGGGAGGGGGTGGGATGGGGTATACAACGCACGGATTTCAGTTTTTGATCAGCAGTATTGGGCGCTGCGTGGTTTGACCTAAATGTTATTCGCCTTAGGAGGTGTTTACAAAGACCTGGTCCGAAGCTGGCATCTCAAACATTCCCGACATGGTAGGGAGAGAATTAAAAGCTACCGACAGTATTCCCGATCGTTGATCGTTGGTACGAACTTGAAACCAAATACATTATACTCCTTTAAAACAATAATAAACGAAAGTAGTAGTGTGTGTACCTTTCACCCCTCATTTGGATGATCTCATTTGGATGATCTCATGTGACGTCATGTCACGTGACCTAGTGGCGCCATGTTGTGTTGCCATGGTAAACCGCGTGAGCGGCCATGTTGTGACGTCATCTCCATAGTGATACGTGGTGTGAGTGCGCATGCGCAGCGCGTGTTGTTAGGGTGATACGTGTTTCCGTCGTCCATTTTGTATACTGGAGGCCGCCATCTTGGTTTCTGTGGTAGCACGTGATTGCTATGTTACCCAATTGTTCTGCAATATGACAGGGTATGTTCGGTGGGTATGTTTGATTGAATCGGAGTATTTTCTGGAACGACTTCCCTGGATAATTACCACAAACAACCCGACAACTTGTATTATTTCGAATTCTTTCAGAAGTCGCTGCTTCTATCTATATATACAATAGTTTTCGTATATCTGACAATGTTCCTTTGTTCTAGAGTATACTCCAGTGGTGTAGAAGAGCCTATTAGTTGGAACATTTTACCTTATTATTGCTATATTTAGCAATTTCGGTCTATTCTTGTTAGTTCTGACCCTATTCTAAGTACTCTTGTTGTTTCATTTATATAACTAACCAATCAGATTGCTTGATTTCCCATAATCTGTATGCTGGGTTATCTCCCTTGTGTATAACAAAATCCTATATCCAATGGCACCCCCAATTTTAGGACCCCTTTTTGAAAACACCTGTGGCTATGAAATCCCTTTTTTGTCATATGTGCTTATGTGAAAAGGCACAATGTGACACAATATGCCCTATCACATAGGCACAATCCCTCATTGAGGTCTAATTTACTACGACTCTTATCCTCATTTCAGAAAAAAGGGTGCCGAAGGCCATATGCTTTTCAAAAAGGGGTGCCGAAATTGGGGTGCCGGGGATATTGACATTGATATAGGTTTTTATTATACAGAAGGGAGATAACTCTGTACGATTAAGTACAGGTTATGGGAAATCAAGCAATCTAATTGGTTAATTATAATTTATATAATGATCTAGATAAATGAAACAACAAGAGTACTCGGAATAAGGTAGGAACTACTGGTATTACGTACCACCTTACCAGTAACAGGATGATACAAAGCATTTGGTAGGTTAATACTATCAACGGTCAGGATGGGATCTATAGGGGAATATACCAACCATACTCTGCTGCCGTTCTGTATTACCAGGCATTGACCCCCACCCAGAATACCGCTCAATAATATGAAGCACCTGGTGGATCAGCAGTACCAAGGGCCAGCAAGAGGCCTACAGGGATATGTACAGCCTATGCTATACTACCGTTTTAAACTACCAAGCATTACCCCTGCCCCCACAAAATCACTAGGTCTACCATAACGTACTACATATACCAGCCATATAATAAAACAAAGCAATCGGTTGGTTAATAGTACCAAGCACTAACAGGGGCCTATAGGTGTATATACCGGCATACTATAGAACCGTTCTAAACTACCAGGCAGTACCCCTACCCACAATACCCCTATGCCTAGCATTGCATACTACCTATACCAGTCATAGGATAACATAATGCATCAGGTGGATTAATAGTACTAAGGGCCAGCAAGAGACCTATAGAACAAAGGAACATTGTCAGATATACGAAAACTATTGTATATATAGATAGAAGCAGAGACTTCTGAAAGAATTCGAAATAATACAAGTTGTCGGGTTGTTTGTGGTAATTATCCAGGGAAGTCGTTCTAGAAAATGCTCCGATTCAATCGAACATACCCACCGAACATACCCTGTCATATTGCAGAACAATTGGGTAACATAGCAATCACGTGCTACCACAGAAACCAAGATGGCGGCCTCCAGAATACAAAATGGACGACGGAAACACGTGTCACCCTAACAACACGCGCTGCGCATGCGCACTCACACCACGTATCACTATGGAGATGACGTCACAACATGGCCGCTCACGCGGGTTACCATGGCAACACAACATGGCGCCACTAGGTCACGTGACATGACGTCACATGAGATCATCCAAATGAGATCATCCAAATGAGGGGTGAAAGGTACATACATTACTACTAACGAAGCAGGTCAGAAACGTTCGTTTTATAAATAATATTTTAAAGAATTTCTTTCATTTAAGGAAAGTAATTCTTTTAAGTATTGAATAATACGTGAAATTCGTTTGTGTACATGCCTACTCGATTGCCCTACACAGTTGAAATTAGAAGTTTTGTGACTGTATTGTGCACTATTTTGAAGTAATAGCGCGCAAAGTAAGTGCACTTTTGTTCCTGTCAAACTGCACTGTTAGCGTAACTCAATTCCTGTAGAAAAAACAGCACACCCAACTCTGTATGTATCTATACTAGTAAATAGATATCATTGACATAATTACTAACCTCTACTGGGATACATGTAATGACGTAAAGAGATATTAAAATTTGACTGCATATTCAGAATGAAGAGAGTAGATTACTACTTAATCGCAGCGCCATATATTCTCCACTCGAAAATTATTTATAATTGATAATAGCACAAAAACACTTGCAAACTTTCATCACTTGGACTACAGGGTACCGCCCGGTGTCCATGTGATGGACGTTTGCAAGCTCTTCTTGTGTTTGCCCTCAGAAATTGTAAATAATTATAAAGTGAAAATTCTATTCCACAGCGATTTATTAGTAATCCATCCTCCACATACTGTAGTGTCTGAATTTTCTTTCCTTTTGATTAGTTAAGTTCGTGATTTTACTAGTGGCGCATTATATTTTGCAGTGCACGGTCTTGAGTATTTCAGACTACTTCATTCTTCTGCTGTAAGGAGCGTATTCACTGAAGAGCATTTTCTGCGCTAGTTGTGACAGGACTGTATTTTTTATGAACACTTCTACAGAGGATATTTGAAGCGCTAACCCTTTACCTAACGAATCGCCCACATCCGCCCGCGTAATATGCAAATTGAGCAGTTGAAAAAATCAAATTTTTCAAAATATTCAACAAAAACATATCATGTGACCCCCTAATTGGAACGAGCTCATTGAGATCGTTCCAATGAGGGGTCACGTGATATGGTTTTGCTGCAATTTTTTAAAAAAGAATTAAAAATTATATTTAAAATAATAAATTTTGATATCGTCTGCGTTGGGTAAAGCGTTAAGGCACTTTTGCATCATAAAAATTGTAGTTTCACCAAATGGTAGACTTTTTGTTCAAATAAGTAATGCTTGGAGATTCGAGGGCACGAACAAATTTTTGGACAGACAACAAAACATTCCGACAGACATGATCATGGAGGCTATCCCCATCTTAACACTAGCTTCTAGTCTGAAAAAGTCTCATCCGAAATATTACACAATGCATTAAATTTCATCCGAACATTTAGGATTTATTAGTATGAAATGTTTTTAGTCAAAAGAAAACGAAAAAGCAAATTCCATTATCGGGACACTTGTAGAATATGCTTAAGACGACATGTCATTGTCGTTCTCTAGTTTAATTTGATAGTATAAACTCTAAAACGCTGAATTGCGAGCTTCAAAATAATATTTTTGATTCTTTCCTACAGGTTATTTACCTTTTGTCTGAAGATGGCAGGGGCGACACCCCTTCCCCTTCTCTTAACTCGCTCTTCCGTACAATAATAATAATAACACTTCGGCCGGCCGCTGATTTGTCGCGGTTCACGTATAAGAAGGCCTTGGGTACCCATGTTCTACCAACTGCCTCCCTATTCCCGCGCTTCTTCTCTCCTCCCAACACTCGGAGACGAACTGCTTGATGACATCCCTTGCCCCATTCTTCCCAATCGATTCGATGCATGTGTTGTTTTTCTTGATTCTATAACACACTTCATCTACCTGTCATCGATTCACTGCTGTCTGGAAGAGTTATTAAAACTTGAACTAATAAAGACATAATTGTGTCTTCTGATATTATGCTTGCTGTCCAATAAATCACGCAAACACAGTCTAATACGTCGGTAATGAGATAAGGCATTGTCAAACATCTGATCTGTTGTCAGTGTTCTTGGTGTGCGTTTCCTCGGTACCCCGTCAACCACTGCTGCTTTTGGAGTTGAGTAAACAATTACAGTTTATCTTTAATATCTAGTTATAATAAGTCTAGTGCTTGATGATTTCAAAAGAACGTTCTTTGAAGATTATTTTTTTATATGTTTTTCTTGTACTGTACAGTCGCCGTGGACTGGTCGTAATCCATGCGTAGGAAAAGATGTCCACGCATGCATGTTTACTGAAACAAAAATCATCAGCATCAATTTTTTATTAATGAATATATAATTTATTATTGCAATAACATGATTTTGAATGGCCTTACAGTGTATTAACAGCTCAACACAAATGGTTAACAGCCCAAGAGTTTATTAGCGGCCCGCGACGAAGTCGAGGGCCGCTAATAAGCTCAAGGGATGTTAACCATTTCTGTTGAGCCGTTGATACACTGTAATGCCCGACAAAGTCATGTTATTTCTATTATTGCCACTTTCGTACATCGGGTATATTACGATTAAATTATATGAGAAATAAGATAAATAAATGAAGTTTTGACGTTTTAGAATTAAAAAAAACAGCGACACTATCGTCTGATTTGTTGACAAACAAACCGGGTAACATGACTATCGTCTGATCAGTCTACGGCGAAATTTGGAAAGTTGGATGATGAAATATATCTTCGAAATGCGAACTTTAGGCAAAGAGTTTATTCATCAAAGATTCCTATATAATAATCGCTTCCTATATTTGATACATTATCTATCCGTGATACATTATCTATTCGTGATACAAAGGGAAACACTTGAAACAATGTGTTAATTTTGTTTACAAATTAAAAATCCGAATTGAATTTCGATCCAAATGGAAATCTGGGAAAACTATTGTTGATCGGCTGAGAGATGTGACGTCATTGTCTATATTTAGACGTGTCGGGCTGTTATTGACATATTGGGCTGTTATAGTCAATAACGGCCCAACACGTCACATGACTTGCACTTGTTGAGCATTACGAGGTTTCAACGCCCGGTAAAACATCGTTAATGTGCTTGGAACGCCCGCAAAAGTGGTAATAATAATGAATCAGCTTGCTGTACCTGGTGCTTCATAAATTAAATTTGTTGATTATTATTATTATAATTAGTGTTTGGAATCTAATATTATTGCGTACGTGAAAATATTACCCACGCGTGGAAAGTGACCAGTCCACGGCGCCCGTACTGTATTATTAAGGGCTCTTTATTTGAAACAATGAAAGGGCGCGGTGGCTCAGTGGTAGTCTGTTGGTCTTCTATGCTAGAGGTCCCGAGGTCGATCCCTGTCCGGTACGACCCGCGTTGTGTCCTTGGGCAAAGCACTTTATCTCGGTTGCCTGCATGAGGGCACGGTGACGCCGTGTTCTATGGCGTACTGCACGTCGATGGTGCACATGTCTTCAACCGCTGTAACCCTGCTTGAGCGGAGCTTGGACAGAGTTAGAATGTTGAGGAGCTGACAGTTGCTCGTCGGTGCTCGGCGGTTCTCTCCGGGTACTCCGGCTTCCTCCACCCGTAAAACTGTCACGGTCACGATTCGCCATTGTGCATACGTATGTGACCTTAAACACCAATAAATAAATTAATAAATAGAAAGAGAAGATAAAGAATGATTGTCGTTGCACAGTACTGTAAACGAAAAAACGATCTCGGTCGGTCGGTAGGTCCGTTGGTGTTAAATCCTTGGGTGTCCACTACTGGGATTCTGCAGTGATCAGGGAGTGCGGTGACTCAGTAGTTACGGCATTGGACTTCAAGCCGAATGGCCTACGGTTCGATCCCCGCCAGGGGGAAATGCGTTGTGTCCTTGGGCAATGCACTTCATTTCAATTACCCATGTGGCCGCAAGGCTGCGCCGTGTACTAAGACGTACTGCACGTCGTGGTGCACTTGTCTTCAACAAATTTAATGTTGGGGGTCGAATCGTTGCTCGCCGCCGTTGCTCGGTGGTTCGTTCCGGGTACTCTGGTTTTCTCCACTCATACAACTATCCATCACGAGGTGACCCTGGCTATCGAAGGTGTTGTTAAACTCCAATAAATAAATGGATTCTTCAGCGATCTCTGGAGAAAAGCTGGAATAATATTTAGACCAAATGGTGGTGCTCTGTCGGCTTTTGTAGACACAGTAGTATTGTGCATTCATCTCGGTTTTGCTGTGTGGAAGTTTTTCTATACTATAATACAGAGAATGAAAAACATGTGACAAACGTGACGATCTTGGTGAGTTGTGCGAACGTTTGTTTTGGTTTGTAACTCAATCATCTCTCATCAAGGCCACATTTACACTTCCCCAATCTCAATAGAACGTTGAGAGGTACTTCAGCTGTCTGAATATAGTGGCTGCACCGATTGGGTAGCCACTATGTTCATACAGCAAAACTAAGAGAGAGGGTGTGAAGCGTCCCAATTTATAACTGCGTCGGCAGTTTCGACAGCAAGTGTTACTTTGTGTCGGACAGTTTTAAAGGTGGAGGAAGCGGGAGAACCCGGAGAGAACCACCGAACAGCGGCGAGCAACTGTCAGACTCCTCAACGTACTAACTAGTAGTATGTAATGTGGTTTTCTGGGGCTACCTGCAGGACCCCGGTGCAGGACCCCGGAAGTGACGTCATGTGACGTGACCCAGTTGTGTTGACATGGTAACCCGCGTTGTTAGGGTGATACGTGTTTCCTCCGTCCATTTTGTATACTGGAGGCCGCCATCTTGGTTTCTATGGTAGCACGTGGTTGCTATATTACCCAAAGGCCTACAACAAGACAGGGGTATGTTCGGAGGGTATGTTCGATTGAATCGGAGTATCACGAATTACCACAAACAACCCGACAAGTTTCACTATTTCGAATTCTTTCAGAATTCTGTGCTTCTGTCTGTCTATGCAATAGTTTTCGTCTACCTGACCATGTTCCTTTGTCCTGGAGTATACTCCAGTAGACTAGAAGAGCCTATCATCTGGAACAGATTTGCTTATTAGTATTACTATATTTAGATTTTCAGGTCTATTCTTGTTTGTTCTGACCCTATTCCGAGTACTCTTGTGCTTTCATTTCATCTTTTTTTGTCATTTGAGGCCATGAAAAATCACCCAATGATGCCTAATGTAGTCTTACCAACCGCCTACATCTTGTCGCCAAAACTCCAAGGCCACTACTGGTTTATGGCCTATCTGTCCTATCATTAGCTTCTACAGCAGTCTTGTACCATTGCGGCCTTGTACAAGTACTATTTGACTAAACTATCATTCATTAATATTGACTTGTATCACTACTTCACAGCTATATGCCTTCAAAATGTTCAATCAGATTTTCCCTGTATACATATAAGGCATTCCATTATTGATATTCCTAACCGATTCCGTAAAGTTGGATTCCGTGATTTGACATCAACACACGAGGGTTTTCATTTTTTTTCACCTAACCATTGGAGATCTGGTGCTTCTTGGCTATTTATGCCTCTCTACGTCACCCACTTTGGTTCAGCTTCTGACCACGCTCACGTCCAAGGAGAGATAATTTTCTACCCCGGAGGACATCTATTGCGGGTTCCGAAACCTATGACTGGGGCATGGCGGACAGCAGGGACCTTTGCTGTGTAAATGCGAAAACTTTCGCTGAAAACTTTCTCAGTTTCGTCTCCAAAAGGCGGCGTTTCGTTCGAATCCCGGCGCAAAATGAATGAACTTATGTTGGCGATGGCCTTCGCGTTTCCATGTGATAATGTAAAAGACAGGCATCTTTTATTCCAATCAAATCGTAAACTTCTGCTGGTGTGATTGTCTTTTAACCCTTTACCTAACATAAAAAGCAGACGACACATGCAAAACAAAATTCTTGAATAACTATTATTTTCATTTTTTGGTCACAAAAGCATAGGTTATGACCCCTCATTGGAACGAGCTCGACGAGCTCGTTCCAATCGAGCTCGTTCCAATGAGGGGTCATAACCTATGTTTTAGAGACAAAAAATGAAAAAAATAATGAAAATTAATTGGCGATTTTGGGCTCACCAACGTTAGTTGTGTGAGCCTATGGCATAGCCCTCATGTCGGCGTCGGCGTCCGCTCTCAAATAGTTTGAATTTTTGTGTATAGGTTTTGATTTTTTGGCTTTTTAAAATTTTGTTTAGTTTCTGCATATTGCTATGGTGGTTAACTATAATATTTAACTCTTTTCCAGTGAGGTTGACCTTACTGCATATTGCAGTGGTGGTTATTATTATAACATTGATATCTTTCCAGTGCATTTTTAAAAAATTTGTAGCTCTTTGAATAGATTTTTAGACTTATTTTGACGTTTGCGTGCAGGTTTTCATTGGTTTCTTTTTTCCTTTCTTCCAAGTGTAGATTTACCTTGTTTAAATGGAGTTTTACCTCACTGGCATATTGCCATGGTGGTTATTGTTACATTTTCAGGGTATTTTTCAAAATTGTAACCCTTTGAAACAAATGTGATACTTTTTTTACTTTTATGTGCAGGTTTTGAGGTTTTTCTTTCTTTTCTTCCAAGTGGATATTTTTCATGTAGGGTTTCACCTTACTGGCATATTGCCATGGTCGTTACTGTGAAATTATCAGGGTATTTTTCTCAAATTTAACCTATTGAAACAAATGTGATGCTTTTTTTTTTACTTCTATGTGCATGTTTTGAGGTTTGTCTTTCTTTTCTTCAAAGTTGAGACTTACCTTGTAGCATATTGTCATGGTTCCTATTTTATGTTACGGGTTATTATTATATTATTTAACCCTTTAGCTGCTTATTTTTTTTAATTTTGGACTTTTGTGTGCAAGTTTTGAAGTTTTTTTTTACTCAGCCACCCCTTTACATTGGCCACCTGTTGGTGATCCACGGGGGTACTGATACCCCCTCTAGTTGTGAATAGCGCTGGCCGGTTTTGGCCTTTACATCAGGTAAAGGGTTAATCTGAAATTCTAAATTCTCGTAGAAGCTATCGAGTAATCGCGGGCCAAATGTAACATGAACCTAGTCAGAATGAGAGACACCCTGAAGACAAAAGAAGTTATGACTGAAGTTATGAAATTGCCATTTCGTACAAATAATCACCAACCTACTGAGAAATATAAGATATTTATTATTGCTAATGTTTATTGCTGCTGGTATTATGTTGAATTCAACTGTGTAATTGTCAATGGGAAGTGTTTATTTATTACCCCTATCTTTGTATTCTAAGAAAGATTGGGATGATTTATAGGATAACCATGTGGGAGGTTGTGTGAGTAATTTCTGTTCCACATCGAATAACTTTATTCGGATATATGATAAACCACATAATTCAGTTAAACATGTCAGTGTTAGTAGAATGAACATCGCTTCTTTGATTGAAAATCCTTTATCTTGCGGTATAATACAACACGTTATCTGTCATTTTGATATCTGTAACTCGATCGATTGGGACGATTCATGCAATATGTAAAGCCATTATTATTGCTGTTATCAAACTCCTCAACTTGTATCACACGAATGTTTTCTTGTGGGTTTACTTGTAAAATTGGAAACGACGTTCATTCGTTTTCTTTTTGCAGAAAGTGTCATTACTTTTCAACAAATGTCATGGCCGCTGCATATGTGTGTATGTTTGCGGGGTGGAGCGGTATGGACCTCGTTTTCAATATTTCCCAAAGAGCAATGATGAGAACCCTACTTTCTTGCGGAGAGGAGGGGCTGGCGTTCCTTCACAATTGCAAGGCCTGGAATTGCTTGTTCCTCTTTCTTTATATATTTATTAAAACGCTTTATTTAACGCTTTACCTAACATGAAAAGCAGACGACACTTGCAAAAAAATCTTGAATAACTAATTTTTCATTTTTGTCTCAACAAGGGGTCATAAGCTATGTTTTTGAGACAAAAAAATTAAAAAAAAAGAAAATTAATTTGCGATTTTTGAGAATAGCGCTGGCCAGTTTCTGCCGTTACGTTGCGTAGCGGGTTAACACGTTTGCAGGAGTTCAAAAAGCTATAAACATGTTCATCGGATTTCCTACAAATAACACTGAAAATTTTAAGAAGGTCCTCCCACACGTCTGGCCGTAGCGTACTGTCAGCGGACGAGGCTGTTATTCTGGTGTGAAATACGTCCGGCTTTCAAGCGTCTTAGGTTCGCTCCAGTTCTCCAGGCTTTTCCAAAAATGGCACGTCATATACTCTCTTAAAATGCGTATATTCTTTAACTTCGTTGTCTTACCCATAACATGTATCACATTTTCCAAATCCACTAAACACATACAACACTATCAGATTAAGTACAAATAATCAATCTGAATGTAGGTGAAATAATGTACTGTCAAATGCAAGGCTTTAACCCTTTACCCAACGTAACGGCCAAAACCGGCCAGCGCTATTCTCAAATATCGACAATTATTTTTTATTATTTTTTCATTTTTTGTCTCAAAAACATAGGTTAGGACCCCTCGTTGGAGCGAGCTCGTCGAGCTCGTTCCAACGAGGGGTCATAACCTATGTTTTTGAGACAAAAAATGAAAAAAATTAGTTATTCAAGAAATTTGTTTGCAAGTGTCGTCTGCTTTTCATGTTAGGTAAAGGGTTAACCTGGAAAATTGCATGACAAAATGCTGAAACCCGTCATTTTCTGCCACCCAGCAGCCTCAAAAGCAGAATTTTCCCACTATCTCCACTTACCTACCCCTGGGGCATATCATCCTGTTTCCAAAATCTGAAAAAATATATCTCCGTCTCATTTTTTAGTTACATGTACTTCGTGTAAAAATGGATTCCATAAGTGCGATTCCAAGCTTCTATAGAGCTCTGACACAGTTCCTATGCAGGAGGTCTTACCACCGGATTCAACCACGACTTCAGATGTCTATCCTATGATTGGCCACTATCGTATCCGCCATTACTATTGTATTCTACCATCTTTACAGCCTTGTACCATTAATACCCTTATAAAAAAGTACCATGGTAAACCATGGTAAATCCCAAAATACCCTGGTAATACCATGGTATTACCAGGGTATTTTGGGATTTACCATGGTTTACCATGGTACTTTTTTATAAGGGTATTGACTTAGGGAATTATGATTCTCAGAAGCCATCATCAGACAACTACTGTTACATATCCCATTTCATACAACTATCATACTTGACTTCCAATGCTATTAACAATCGTATATGGTCTGCTTGCTCTAACGACTCGAATTTTGTTGGGTAAATAAGCTATCGCATTGTGACTTGAACAGGCATTGCTCAGAAGGCTCGAATCGTGTCGAGCAAATAAGCTATCGAGTAATTACTCGAACGGGTGACTCCTCGAGCAACGCTTATCATCTTCTTGTAAAAAAGGGTTTCTCTGGCCGCTGGCGTTTTCCAAATGCTTCCAATGCTACTGACAGTCGTATTCAGGCTGTTTGCTCTGACGACTCGAAGTTTGTCGGGTAAATAAGCTATCGCGTTGAGACTTGAACAGTCATTGCTCAGAAGACTGTAGAACCTTATCGAGCTAATAATCTATCGAGTAATTACTCGTGTCTCCTTGAACGGCCCTTATCCCCATCTCGTAAAAAAGGGATTCTCTAAGAAGGAATCCGTAAATGGGATTCCTAGCCAACTCCGTAAACTGGGGTTCCGTGATTTGGCATAAACACTCGAGGTATCAGAAGTGACTCTAATTTTGTCATTCCACGTTTAACCAGCAGTGGATCAATACCACATCTGCGACGTGTGCCGAAAATCCGTCAGTCATTTAAAATACTTCACAAACGAACTTAAACGCTTCCAATGCTTCAACTGAAAACTTACAAGAGTTTGGGCTCGACCAAAACGTATTTTTTCTCTTCTTACTCCCCCGTCGCTTGAGCACACTGGTGTGATGTTATTTTCGTCCATTGTTGGATTATGCTCGTTGGATGTTTCCATTAGTTGTTGATTCCCAGTTGGAGGCATTGGTATCCATTGCTTTCTGTATGGATCCACATTCTGCCGTTGGGACATTTGTGGTAGTTTCATCGGTTCCAG
Source organism: Pictodentalium vernedei (assembly GCA_031216915.1). Classification (NCBI taxonomy): domain Eukaryota; kingdom Metazoa; phylum Mollusca; class Scaphopoda; order Dentaliida; family Dentaliidae; genus Pictodentalium; species Pictodentalium vernedei. The sequence goes on along the minus strand of CM062289.1, from coordinate 93,468,793 downwards.
GGGATTGATCGTTGGTTCTGTTTTGTATGGTTGTGGTAGTTTCTTTGGTGAGTGAACCTTCTCGTGTCTGGTTAGATGGTGTCACCTTTTAAGCATCTTTGCACAGTTGAAGCATTGGAAGCGTTCAGGTTCGTGAATGGTTTGTGTGTTGGAGTACGAGACATTTGAAATGACTGAATGATTTTCGGCACTCGTCGCAGATGTGGTATTGATCCGTCGCTGATTAAATGTGAAACGACAAAATTCTGTAGATGTATCCCGTTTAGTACAGTCGAGTGTTTATGCCAAATCATGGAAGCCCATTTTACGGATTAGGCTAGAAATCCTACGGAATCCTTTTTATGGAATCCCTTTTTGGTAAACGTCTGCGGTCAGAGAATCCCTTTTTGCTAGATGAAGATAAGAATCTTTCGAGGAGTCACTCGTTCGAGTAATTAATTACTCGATAGCTTATTTGCTCGATAAGATTCGAGTCTTCCGAGCAATAACTTTAAAGTCTCAACTAATAATAAAGTCTCAACGCGATAGCTCATATGCCCGACAGTCGTTGGAGCAAACAGACTGTATACGATTGTTGGTAGCATTGGAAGCCAAGTATGATAGTGGTATGAATTGGGATCCGTAACGGTACAGTGCAGTCAACGTGGACTGGTCGTTGTACCCGGTGCTTCATTAATTAAATGTTTGATGATTATTCCTATAATTAGTGTTTGTAATCTAATATTATTGCGCCCGTGGATATACTGTCCACCCCGTGGGAAGTGGCCAATCCACGGCGCCCATACTGGAGTAGTCTACTGATGGGTACTGAGAATCATAATGAAACAAGTCAATAGTAATGGCACAAGGCTGTAAAGATGGTAGAACACTATACTAATGGTGGATACGATAGAGACCAATAACAGGATAGATAAATGAAGACTTGGTAGAAGTCGATGGTAGAACCACCTACACAGCAGCTGTATATGAGCTCCATAGAAGCATGGAATCCCACTTATGGAATCCCACTCATGGAATCCTTTTACGGAATTTCTACGGAATATCTTTTCGAGAAACGTCTGTGGTTACAGAATTCCTTTTATCCGAGATGAGTCGAAGAGTCGTATGTGGAGTCACCCTTTCGAGTAATTATCCGATGGCTTATTTGTTCGATTAGATTCGAGTCGTTCGAGCAACGCCTGTTCCGGTCACTACTCGATAGATTATTTCCTGGATAAAATCCAAGCCATTCGAGCAATGTCTGTTCCAGCTCGACCATATTTCTCGGTTGAGAATCATAGGTGTCTTCAATATAAACAGGGGAAATAACTTTGTATTGGTGTGTACTGATTATGGGAAATGAAGCAATCAGACTAGCGATTGTAAGAATTGGGCTAGGTTAGAGGTCGGAACCAAAGATAGTTTGGACTACATAGACTGCCAGGGAGAGATTAGAGAGAATCGGGTCTGTAATAGTAGGCGCAATAATCCCTACTGCCTTGATTGCACTTCGAAAACTTGGATATTGTCAATACACGTAATAGTCATGTGTCTTCATCTGGGATCCTCGTCTTGTGATGCCTGTTGCGCTTCCTACCTACAGTTGTGCTATGTAAAATACTATATGTACGCAATTAAGAACTTGCAAACAATAATCTAAACAAATAATTCATCACATTCGTCACCCTACGATGATGCAGCTAACGTAGACTCCACGCCCAAACATAATGACCTACCTCCTTTTCGCAGTCTAAACGGCACGAACCTCACGCTCTCGTGTGTTATGATTAGTGGGGGGAGTCATAAGCAGGTTGCTTCTTGCCAACCTTCCCGCTGGTGTATATGATGCACCAAATCTCCGGCCCCAGAAACAAATTGATTCGGTCGCCAATTTCCATCATATGTCACATAACTGGTTCTAAGTTCGCTCGTTTGACACAGTCTGTTTGCAATCTCCCCATCTTCCTAGGGGTGGCAGATAGACCGTGAGCCAATCTGGCTATGCCACTTCCCACGGTTTCCTACTTATTACATTTGTTCAATATGTTTATTTGTAACCATTTTACATGTATGTGTATATAAAGAATCTGAATCTGAATCTGATAGTAGGTGGTAACATACTTGATTTGGAATGTAAAACTGTTCCAAGTTAAAGGATCTTTCGCTATAAGAAAGTACCCAAAGAACTATAAAATCAGTTATACTATTGTTTAGAACTGGTCCGAACGGACCAGGAAAAGTAAAAATAACTTCACAGAGATAAAACTGTTCAAACTGGAAGACGCTTCTAAGCTACTGGAGTGGACACCAGAACAATAGACTAGGGAAAGCATTTGAAGTCATTTCATAGGCAGTACATTTCCAGGAATGTTGGGGTGGGAGTAGCCAGAATAGATAGAAGCAGAGGATTCTGAGGAAAACTACAGCAAACTACTCGTGTTGAACCGCACGCACCACCAGAACGTACCCCCGTCCTATTGTGGGCCTTTGGGCCACAGCACAACCATATGCTACCACAGAAACCAAGATGGCGACCTCCAGTATACAAAGTGGACAACGGAAACACGTTTCGCCCTAACACGCGCTGTGCAGGAGCAATAAGACCATGTAATAACATGGGGATGGCGTCACAACATTGCCACTCACGCGGACTACCATGACAATCAAACATGACGTAACTAGGTCATGTGATATGACTTCACATCTTAGGTCCCACAGTAGGTCCTCCGAAAAGGATCGTTTACCAAATCTTCTACTACTCTCTGGTAATTTATACCTATGCATCAGACTCCAAGTCTGTGACCAAAACTTCAAATTCACTTGTCCAACAAATAGCCTAATATAATCATATATCTGATACTAAAAATACATCTCCAGTGTACATGGCGTTTGTTTTAGCATATGCCCATAGTTTAGAATTTTACCTCTGTGCAGTAGTGAGAAACGGCTGAGTGGAATCCTAGTAAAATGCAGTATACACCGTCTCCTCTTTGTTGGACCCACCCGGTGACTGACGTGCTTCGTTGAATGACTTCTGGACATAAGCTTGCAATTTCAAATAATTTTGGATTGTCGTTAGTGGCTGAAAGGTCACTTGAGTAATAGTATGTTTACTAGAGTTGAAGCATGACAAAATGAACAAACTCCACTATCTTGTATCCACAGATCAGAGCTTCTATCTCACTTAAATAAATCATTATATTTATGGAAACGTTGACTATAAAATAGCCGCGCTCTGATGAGGGTTAAAAATAATTTTCATGACCCACCAGTCACAATATGTTGAGATGGTTCCGGGGCATTTCATCTCAAAACCAGCTCGTTTCAGGCGTTTCGTTCTAAGTCGAGTTTCGTACCGGTACGATTAGTCCGAAAAGCTACTTGTTTTAAGGGTCTGTGTGTGTGTGTTTTTGGGGGTATCTTTTTCAAATGTTCAAAGAAGCTAACCCGAATAGTTTAGAATTCTGTCCAACAACTTGAAATGATTTCAAAGGAATTTTTCATGAACTGCCATTCACAATCAGGGGCGGCGGAAGATCGATAAAAGTGGAGGGGCACAAATCTACAATACTCGACCAAGTGTGAGAAAGGTTACAATTGGATATCTTTAATGTACCATGACTCGCTATAGTCTCTCGTTTAGATGAATATGCCGCTTTGTGGTCACTGTCTCCGTTTCTTCTACATCAACCATCTTCCAACCCGAAGGACGGCCTTCGGGTTGAAAGATAGTTGAAGTAGAGGAAACGGACCGAAGCGGTCGAAAGTGGGGTTCTTTGGTTAAATATTGTTTGTATTTATTGTTTAGATTTGCAAATAATGTTTCAGGAATGCCTGTATATTTATACGTTTGCATGCACCCATTTTAACTCATTGTGTAACTGCGAAACATATCTGTGGAAAAAAGTGGAGAGGCACGTGCTCCCTGTGTCCCCTGGCTCCGCGCCTCTGTTCACAATGCATTGGAGATGTAGTATTCAACTTCTTTTAGTGAACAAGATTCAAGTTTGTTCACAGAATACTTCTTGTTTATGTTATGATACAGGAGGATTTAATAGTATGTGTACACAATAAGTTTTCCATAGGCCTTTTCTCGCGAGATTATGCTTGCCAGTGACGTGGCTAGAGGTTTCCGATTGGTGGGGTGGGGGTGTTTGGTAGTGAATTTCCAACTAGGGGAGAGGCCGGGAGGGGGGAACCCCTCTCCTAGTTGGAAATTCACTGCCGAGAAACATTTTGGAAATGAAGCCATGAAAGGGGCATAAAATTCATTCTAGTAACTGAAATGCCACCACATTTATGATAGAATCATCAGGTTATTATTATTTGGTATTATTCGGGGAATTGAATATGTGCTAAACAAATGCTCAACCTGAGGACTTTGAGCAATTCACACTGTCCTAACATTAAATCAGATCTTATGCAGGAATGATCAATTTTCAATGTTTCATCATTTTGTAACTGTGAATGATGGAATTAACTCAGGATAATGATTTTAGATGATGTGATTTTCTTGAAGTGCATTTCGAGGAGTTTTTTTTCGATAAATAACTTACGAAGCTCGATATTGCGTACACTGAGACATCAGCAATACCAAAGACGCTCTAAAATCCAGATAGATGGAATTTCCAACTACTCATGACTCACCCTCCGAAGTTCCAACTACAGTATTTTTTTGCCAGGACTGGACCCCAATCCTGTCGCCACGTCCCTGGTGCTTGCTTACAAGTTTTCTTGCTCAATTTAGGTTTTGTTATGTTGAAAAGATAGACATAATATTTACCACATCGTGAAATAAAATCGAATGTGGAAGAATAATTATTTTAACGGTGCTTATCGAGTAAATTGAATTCAACACCAGGGTATAACATTAAATTGGGTTGATTTTTAACTCAACTGGTTTTAGAGTGTGGTCATCGTGCAACTGCTTCAGGGGACCTTAAATATCAACAAATATATGCTGAGTTAGTTTACACACGTACTTTCGGTTCGAGAGAATAATGTATTAAACAAGGCAATCAGCCAGTCCAAATACTGAGCGCATGTATGTGGTCCCACACACGTTTTCGTTTTTTTCATTTTCCTTACTACCTGTGTGAATAAAAAAAATGTCTTCCTTGATTAGTGAAGAAATAGAGATTTTGATGGTGGAATTTTTGAAAGAAAAGTATTCTTCTTAAAAACAGCTTGTACAAAGGATAAGTCTAGCTTCCTTGTTCTACTTTGTGTAATTCATATTAAGTGGCAATTCGCGGTGGCTCGGTAGGTAAAGGTGCAGGCTGCAAGCTGAAAGGTCCTAGGTTCGAATCCTTCCTGCGGCAACCGCGTTGTGTCCTTGAGCAAGACACTTCACCCCATTTCCCACGTGGGGGAACGGTGTCGTTGTGAATTAACCCTTTACCCAACGTAACGGCCAAAACCGGCCAGCGCTATTCACAAAAATCGCCAATTAATTTTCGTTATTTTTTCATTTTTTGTCTCAAAAACATAGGTTATGACCCCTCTTTGGAACGAGCTCGTCGAGCTCGTTCCAATGAGGGGTCATAACGTATGTTTTTGAGACAAAAAATGAAAAAAAAATAGTTATTCAAGAATTTTGTTTGCATGTGTCGTCTGCTTTTCATGTTAGGTAAAGGGTTATGGCGTACTGCATCTCGATGGTGCACCTGTCTTCAACCAAAGCTGACCCTGCTTGTGTGGAGTTAGTGTGTTGGGGAGCTGACAGTTGCTCGCCGTGGCTCGGTGGTTCTCTCCGGGTACTCCGGCTTCCTCCACCTGTAAAACTGTCGTGGTCATGATTAGCCATTGTGCAGAAATATGTGACCTTAAACACCAATAAATTAATAAGTGGCAATTCATGTGGGTTGATGCCATTTAATATTCAGATTAACCCTTTACCTAACATGAAAAGCAGACGACACTTGCAAAAATAATTCTTGAATAACTAATTTTTTTCATTTTTTGTCTCAAAAACATAGGTTATGACCCCTCGTTGGAACGAGCTCGTCGAGCTCGTTCCAACGAGGGGTCATAACCTATGTTTTTGAGACAAAAAATGAAAAAAATAATGAAAATTAATTGGCGATTTTTGAGAATAGCGCTGGCCGTTTTTGGCCGTTACGTTAGGTAAAGGGTTAATCTACTGTGAAATAGTGTTTTCAGTAAATAAAATTGATCGAGAAATACTCATCTATTTTGTCAACAAAACCAATGGAGGTGTTACATATTAGTTGCACTGTTGTTCGAGATTATACACTCTAAAATTAGTCGGGTTAAACATCAACCCAAATCAACTGGAACTGGGTTTAGTGAATATGAACCCAATTTTACACCAGCTGATTTTAGAGTGTGTATGTTCATGTATGTATCAAATAGGATGTGATTTAGAAAATGTCTTAACCCCACAAATACTGACTATGAATATTACTTGCAACAGAGATAATTTATCATGTATCAAAAAGTCATTGAAATCAATAAGATTGATTGCCCTACCTGAAAAAAACATGCAAAATATGAGACGTGCAGACATATTGTTGCCAAGCCAACGCATCGCCACAGTAGAGTAGATGGGGGGGGGGGGGGGGGGGGCTCTGATAACCCCTTACAACCCCCTGAGTTTTCAGCAAAATCCTTGGGTTAATCTCTCTAATTTAAGCAAATGTGTAACCCTGTCCTGTGACAGTAATGCATTCGAAGCCTTGTTGAATTTTAATTGGACTGTATCGAAAATCGTGTAAGGTTTCATTATAGGTTCAACGCCAAGTTGCAGATGGCCACTGTCCCTTGTTCGAAAGAAAAACAAACCCAAGCAAAATAGATTCATCGCTGCAAAACCAACACCAAAAAGACCTCTTATCAAAAGAATTTCAGAAATATCATTCCATTATAGAGCACAAGAACTGGGCGTGGGCTTCGAATGACAGTATTGAAATGTTGTGTGTATCGGATGGGAGGTTATGGTATATTTGTAAAGCTGTAATATAGTAAAGTTCAGTCTAGAATTTTGGTGATTTATCTTCTGTTTCTTTTAAACCTACTCAGAATTATTTACAATTGGCTGTAACGTCAGTGCAAGCCCTACTTCGGAACTTAAAGCTCAACTTAATAACTTTTCCAAACGAATTTGGAAAAGTAGAAGAGTGAAAAAACTCCAGAAAAAAAGATCGAGCGAGACCGGTTCTCGAAATTGTAGGCCCTCCACACCTCCAGCATTGCCGAGCGCATATGGGAACAAACGTGACTCCAATTAATTGTTTTCCGCCATCTTACATTTTCGGAATTTTGTGACTCGTGTTGTTAATGCTCTCATTCCTTCATGAACCAAATTAGTGACTGCTAATATTACACGGTGTATACGCTGCATATTGTATATTTTACTCAAATTAAATTAAGCTTCAAAGTATTATCTTATTTATGCTAATTTTAACTTCTCTGTGTGTAACTCTTTTTTTGCGCGCAAAAACGCGACCCGCGTCGGAGATCGTTTTTCTGTCGGTGAGAATGTTTGTGGTTTTGAGGACCTTGTGGGGTTTTCCCCTCATCCTTCTTCGCCAAATACTTTTCTCGCACATCTTTGGACCATGCCTACAACTGTACCTTGTTACTCATGTTTACATGTGAAACATGTGGATGACCTGTATACGTCTTGTGTCACCTGTAATAATTGTTCTCAGGCCAATCCCTGCGGCATCTGTGGTGTTTGGTCTTCTAAATTTTGGTTTGCCGTGAACAAGGTGGTTCTTGCTCCCGGGGCAAAGTTAGCCGTGCCTCATCAGATATTTCTGAGAGTGCACGTAGTGAATCTGTCGCGCACTCCTTTTCGGTAACAGATTCGTCTTAGTGTGGCGGTTTTCGTTGGGACGAGGTCTTCCGAGGTCCACTCGGGTGCTCTCTCTGTGTTTCCGCCAGCATCATCTACAGCTGCTGGGGAATTTATTCATGCTGCTCCTATTCTGCATGGCAGCCTTCCTGCCATCTCTTCGGTAGATGGTATTCAGACTCGGGGTCTGGGTCTGTATCTGGTTACGCAGGGCTCCCAGCCTTTCCTGGCTTCTCGGGGAAACTGTGCGGGTTTATTGGCTGCCCCGTCTCATCTAATTAGGTTATTTCCTGGCCGGTTGGAACGCCATATCGCTTCGGCAGCGATTTCTTGTTCCGCCTTCCCCCAATGGTGGGCCGACCAGCGGGATGAGGCTGGGACAGTGTTAGCTGTCACTCTTGGGACCTTCCTCCTGTAATTACTCACCGTGTCCCAAGTCTGGCTGTCGATCGACGCACATCGTCGGCATCAGAGGATTTTGATCGGGGCCTTCCATAGCTCAGAGGCCAGTGACAGTTTTCTGTCACTCTTGGGACAATCCATTGCTGTTTTCTCGCGTCTCGTGTTCTCTGGCTGTCGATTGATGTCCGTCGACGGCCTCTTATGACGATTTGCAGACAGGGCCTTCTGTTACACAGGTGCCAATGACGGTTGGTTTCCTGTCACACTTGTGACAATCCGTCGGTGTCTTTTCACCGTCTCCCAAGTCTCGCTGCCGATCGACGTCCGTCGTCGGTCCATTATGAGAATTTGGGATCTTTTTCCAGAAGAGTTCACTAGGAAGACACATTGTCGGGCTCAGCTGCTTCGATGGACGCTCAGGTATGAGCTTTAAGCAGGCCGTTCTGGCGCTCTCCCAGTTGCTTTCTAACAACCCTCAAGTTGTCTTCCCAGTACCTCCTGAGGCGCAACCTCCTTTGGTCAGTCGCAGAGATTTCTCGTCTGGCCATTGGATGCTGCCCAGCATTCACAGGAGGTTCCTATTGGTCAGCCTGAGTTGGGCACGTCTCTTCTGCCACAGAGGATGGCAATATGCTTGAAGGCGAACCCCCCCCCCCCCCCCATCCCCGCCTGGTTTGGGGCAGGCCTTAGGTTTTGTTTTAGGCGTTCTGCCAGATATTCAGCCTTCAGACTAGCCGTCGTCTGTGAAGCGTCGCAATCCCGTCGAGAGTTCTTGTTCGGAGATTTTGCGCCCTCTGCAATCGGCTCAGGTTGTTGAGTCCTTCCAAGGACTGGGTGCCAAGAGGCGTTCCAAGTCCCTGAAAGGTTCTTTCTTTTCACGATCTGACGCCTTTCTGCCTCCAACCTGTGTATGATGCCGCCTGTCCACCGATTTTTCAAGAGTTGACTATTGTGGACGGGGATTCTTCCTCCGTCGGGTTTACTAAGCCCAAATCGGCAGTTCCCCGATGTCGGTGTTGGAGTCCATGGTGGGCCTTTCCCGAGAGATTCTGGGTATATTGTCTCTCGCGAATCACGTCGTCGCAGCCCTGGCCTCCTAACTCCCACCAGGGAAGTTTGATGATGCACAGGCGCCGTTGTGTGCTCTATCTCAGGCGCTAATGAACCTGATGCGCGCTCTCGACTGCAAAACGGCTAACTTGGAATTTGCAAGTCGGGATGCCGTCTTGGATACAAATCCATCCTTTCCCTTTGAGCAGCGAGCTGTTCTGAGGTTAGCTTCTTTAGCCGGACCTCAGTTGTTTCATGATCCCGTGAGGGGGGGGGGGGTGTCCGTGACGAGGTTGTTCGTCATTCGAAGGACCAGCTCATGCTACGGCAACTGGACTCACCTGCTGCCGCGGACGGTGGTCGTTCCGGGTCCGCCAAGCGCCCAGGCGCACCGGCCTCGTCGACCACGCAGGCGGAGCCTTCGGCTACGTCCGCTCCTTTTGCTCAGAAGAAGCGTCGACGTGGCGAGGACCGCTGGCAGTCTCTCTCGAGGTGTAGGTGTCTCCTGTCGGGGTCCTCGTCGAGGTCGCAAATAAAGGTCCTCACCTCGATTCTCCCCCAGCGTGGGAAAGGCTGTCGCTGTTTGTCTTCCGCTGGACGGATATAACGCCGGATCCATGGGTCTTTGACGTCGCTCAGTCCGGTCTGTGACTGTCCTTCCGTCGGCACCCCTGTTTATCTCGGGTGTCCCTCCCGTCTCGGGTCCTTCAGATCCTCGGCGTAGGGACCTTCTGTTGCAGGAGGTCGACAATCTCATCTCGAAAGGAGCGATCGAGGCGGTCAGAAACACCCGTCGAGACTATTTCTAGTTCCAACCAAGAATGGCCAACTTCGTCTAGTCATCGATCCGAGTATCCTGAACCAGTCTATCATAGCACCTGGTTTTAGTATGGAGACTTTCAGGCCGGTTCGACGGTTGATTCAACAGGACAAGTTTTCAGCCAGTATCGACCTTAAGGATATCTATTTCCATGTGCCCATTCACCTGGCTTCACGGAAATACAGTTTTCGTTTCTGGATCGCGTCTTTCAATTCAAAGCTCTCCCGTTCAGTTTGAATCTGGCTCCCTGGACCTTCACCCGACTGATGACACACGTGCTAGGTTTTCACCGTACTCAGGCTGTGACTTCTTCGACCTACCTCGACATCCTCCATCGGCATCCCAATGTTGCCATTCTGGAGTTCGATGTCCAGCGGCTTCTTGGCCTGCTAGCGTCGCTGGGTTTCAGATTTAACTGCTATAAGTCAGACCTGATTCCTCCTCAGCAGTTTCGTCATCTGGGCATGGATTTTGACTTTTTCCACAAAGTGTTGCATGTTCCCAAGGCTCGAGCCTTGATCCTTTCCGTCTTAACTCTGGGCCTGCTTCCATCCTCCTCGGTCTCTGCAATGACTTCCCTTCGGTTGCTAGTTTATTGCTGTTCGGTTCCGAGTCTCATTCCGCTGGGTCGTTTGTTTGTTCGACCTCTCCAACACTTCTTGTTGGATCATTGGCGTCCGAATGTGGATCTTCTGGACCTGGAAATATTCTTCGGTCCCTGCATCGTCAGCTACGTTCGTGGACCGATGTTCATTGGTTGTCTCGGGGCGTTCCGTTGGATCTTCCACAGGCCGACCTCATTCTCACGGCGGATGCCGGCGATCGTAGTTAGGGGTTCTACATTAGACCCTTTCGGTCTATCTACTCACGGCGAATGGGATGGAGAGCATGTGGCCCTTCACATCAACCAGAAGACGCTCCCAGCTCTTCTGTTCAGTTTTCAGCAGTGGATCCCGCACCTGTAGGATCACACAGTCCTGTTCCTTTCGGACAATTCGACAGTGGTGGCCTACATTCGGAATCAAGAGGGGCACATTCGATTTCATGTATCGGCTTTAACGGGATCGTCTACTTCTGGTGGGGGATTTCACTCGCGGGTGTCCGTTCGGCACATTCCCGGTCGTCAGGACGTCTTAGCCGACTCCATGTCCCGACGAGACAGCGCCATTCCCACCGGATGGATGCTTTAACGTTCGGTGTATCAGACGATTTGCGAACGATGGGGTCGTCCTCTCATAGACCTTTCTGCCACTCACTGGAATCACCAGGTAGAGACCTTCGTCTCCCCTTGTCCAGATCCACTAGCCTTTGCAGTGGTCGCTTTGTTTCTCGACTGGACAGGGTGGGCCGGCTATGCTTTTCAACCTTCACCGATTCTTCCTCGGGTATAGTCGAAGATTCGTGCTTGAAGTTGCAGGATCATTCTGACCACCCCTCTGTCTCCACAGAGGGTGTAGATCAATCAGCCGTGGCCGTTGTTTGCAGATCGGCCAGTTCGTTGTTTCTATGTCGCAATCTTCTTTCCCAGGGCCGGCCCAGGAAATATCACAACAATTTGGTGAGCCTGTCCCTTGACGCCTGTATTTAATCAGGTCTAGCCTCCGACGTAGAGGTTTATCAGGACGCACAGTGGAGTGCGTTTCTGCATCACGGCGACATTCCACTATAATAACTTATGCTGCTAAGTTTACAATTTTCTGTCGCTAGCGCTCAGATCAAAATGTGGATTACCGAAATCCGCCAATCGCTCAAATTGCGAATGCTTTTTTTAATAATATTTTGATTCCAAGGGCCTTCAGCCTATCACCATTAAGAGCTATCGGTGTATGCTGTCAGAAACCTTCTTTTATACTGGAAAGCCGTGCATCGGTCGTAATCTTTTATTCTCCAAACTGATTCGGCATTTTTCTTTTAAAAAAGCCTCGAGTTTTGCGTCTTATCTCCAAACGGAACTTGGTGTGGGTGTCTTTATCCCTTTACCTAACATAATAGCCAAACCCGGCCAGCGCCATTCTCAAAAATCACCAATTAGTTTTCATTATTCATCGTTGAGCTCGTTCCAATGAGGGGTCATAACCTATGTTTTTGAGACAAAAAATGAAAATAATAGTTATTCAAGAATTTGAAAATGAAAATAATAGTTATTCAAGAATTTTTTTTTGCAAGTGTCGTCTGCTTTTCATGTTAGGTAAAGGGTTATCTGAGACCGATATGCGTTTTCTCACATTTATGACTGCTTTCCTTCTAGCGTTTGCCTCTGCAACACGTGAGCTTCATACGTTATCTGTTGATTCAGCTTTTTTCAGAAATGAGGCTAACAGTGTCACATTCACTACTGATTGCTCTATTCCGGCCAAGAATCAACTTCCTGATGTTGTGCCTCCTCCCATCTGCATTCGGGCATTTCTTCCCGCAGATGACCGGAGGCATCTTCTTTGTCCTGTTCGGGCGATTAAGACTTATATTAATCGCCCACAATTTATATGTATCCGAGTCGGGCCCCGGGTTCTGAGGGCATATCACGACGAGTCGAAGACGAGTCGTGATCTACCCTTAGAACCCGGAGCGAGACTCGGATACATATCTTGCACATCCACATAATGGCAATAATCATTTTATCTTACAATATGTTGGGGATAAGTCGAGAATGCAGACGAATATATAACGAACTATTTATTCGTACGGATGAACAAAAAGAAAAAAAATGGAACTCACGCGAAAGGAACGTGATTGTATCCTACCCCCTGATACAATCATCGGTATCAGGGGGTGGGATACACGACAATTGCGGAGTTAATACAGACAAAACACATGTTGATTGTAAGATAAAATTTGTTACGGCCCTAGTTACATCGTTTTGTTTTTGTAAAGCATCTTAATGCGTCTATATTCGTACCTACACTACATGTACGTGTATATTCAGAAGAAAATATATAGTGTTGTATTGTATTGTAATTTTTTAATAAATTTTGTTTGACATACCTACCACAATCGATTACAGGAGGCCCACCCTCCTAGTGGTTGTCATTGATATCGTTTGCCTCCCTGCTAAATCACAAAACGTCTCGTTGGCGGAAGTTCGGAATCGACGCCATGGTAGTTCGCGATGCGCTCGGCAATACAGGAGTTCTGCATCAGAGTGCCTGTAATTTCGAGCGCCGGTCTCGCTCAACCTTTTCGATTTTTTTTTTCTCGTGCTTTTGCACTCTTCTACTTTTCAAAATTCGTTTGGAAAAGTTAAGTTCCGAAGCAGGGCTTGCACTGACATTACCACGCTGGTCATCCTATAATACCCGCTGCCGGCAGTAAAACTCCGCTGCGGGCGTCAGTAACGCCCGCATCGGGTTTTAGATTTTTAGTTTAATTGGTTATAAATTAGCAATTATGGACCAATGTGTCTTTGATAACAGTCTATATGCGACTTTCGAAAGGAATCAACAAGAATTCCAAACTAGTTACCCGAAAAGACGTCTTTCTGACCATATATCGCAGAAATTATAATGTAATCCCCGAAGCGGGCATGCAGTAAACCACGCACCGGGCTGCGCCGTGCCCGTCACGGGTTTTACAAAAACAGCGGGGAGAGTCACAATAAATCGTAGGTATGTTCTTACTTAAATATGGCACATTTTGTTATGAAGTAAGATTTAGTTTCCTAAAATGTCTTTATCAATGGAGCGCTGTCCAGTTGTCTAAATCCATAACACACTACTCTATTTCGTGACGAAAACACACTGCATTGAGATACAGAATGCATATTATAACCATCCATTTAGTTTCGTATTAAAATGGAACCGTCTTCAACAAACTCTTGAAATGCTGTAGATGCTGAATTCATCAGTCAATAATGTTAACTCGGAATTCGTTCAGAGAAAAACGTATTTATCACAAAATTTCACTTACAACGGACTCGCTTATCGTCAAAAGGCTGCCCGCACCGGGTTTTACATGGTATTTGCCCGATGCAGGTTTTACAGGATGTCCAGCGTGATTACGGCCAATTGTAAACAATTGTGGTAGGTATGTCAAGAATTATTTATCAAGGTGCATTGTGGGTTGCAAAACCGAACTATTATTATCTTTGACAACTTACCTAAAGGGATAGTTATATCCTGTCGGCATTGTTCACAAAGATGTCGAAGAATAGCTGATGGCCCTTTATTGGGGCGAGCTCGACCATCTCGTTCCAACGAGCGCGGACAAGATTAGTTCTGGGGCCTAAAATGGAAATATATTGATTATTTTTGTGAATATCTCTAGCCGCATATCGTCGTTACATTACGTGTTGGGTTAAATGTATTGAGAATTGAAGTTTTCAAGCAATTCAGGCCATTTCGGGGAACGCGATGGCACAGTGCCTTACGGCGTAGTATACGTACTTAGCTCAGATGCCTCCAAAGGATTCTAACCCTGTTTGTACTGAATTAGTAAGTTGGAGAGTCCACAAGGTACTCACCGATGCTTGTGTTTCTCTCCAGGTACAGTACGGCCGCGTGGACTGGTCGTAATCCACGCGTGGGCAGTGATGTCCATTCTTGCGTTTACCAGGTAATAAAACCATCAGCAGAAAATTTTTAATTAATGAATGGTGGTACCCGGTGCTTCATTCATTAAATTGTTGATGAGTATTCTTGTAAATAGTCTAATATTATTGCGACCGTGGAAATATTGCCCACTCGTAGAAAGTGACCAGTCCTCCTGTATTTCGATTTCCCCCAACCGTACAATTTTCCAATTCGACATGACTCTGAATGTTTAAAGAGTCGTTGCACCTCAATAAAAAAATAAATTTGTTAATAAACAAATTAATGTAATAAATATGTAAATTTAATAAAATAGATCAATTTGAACATTGTGCTTCTAGTTGGTTTTCATAAAACCCGATTTTATGTTAAAAATGACAATTTTTAGTTATTCAAAAAAAATGTTTGACATGTGTAGTCACTTCTGATGGTGTGACTGAAAGGTCTAGCAGAGCTCTTGAAGTTTTAAGATAATTGTAAATAGCCTTGACGGACATCTGTCTGCAAGAGAGAGGGAGAGAGCTGTAGGTCAGAACGACTGCAACCATAAATGAGAAAGCTAAGTTTCCGCCATTAGACCTCTGGGTTTAACAATGTTTCTGGTGATCTTTAAGCATTTGCGAGTCATTGTCTTGGTGAAACTATCAGTATGTGGGTGCCTGAGGGGTTCCCTCCATGCATAGTGTACCCTATTTTGAAACAAGTATTTATTCAACACCATCCAAGCTTTCTGTTATCCAATATTAAACGACATTTAGTGTAGTGTTTTCGCTTATCGGAAATGGTCGACTATTGAAACCCATTAGCATAAACTCCAGTCTTTTACAGTCAGGTTGTCGTGTTGTTCACATAAAACAGTCCGATAACATTAATTAATCTCAACATTTATGCCAATGCCTTAATTGAAATGATCGTATCTCTCAGATACATGATGAAAAATTCCGGCTGAACGCAGCCCTCGAGTATTTCTAATTGTTCGAATTCTTGATGCACATCCATCATAACTCCAAGCTATACAAACCACTAAGTGAAGTCATCAAGGGGGCATAGAGCTTCCGCCAAGTCCCTTGTTGTGCAGAAGAGACCCATTTGTGTACAAGCCGTGTTCCATTCACGCTATAACTGTGTAATATTAAGTTTATTATCTGATGAAACTATGTTAAAACCGTTGCCATCCTGCGACATTCAATTCGTATTCTTCTAGTTGTATTGAACGGAGAATCTAATTAGAGAGAAGAAATGAGCGGAAATTATTTCAAATACCAATTCATTAAATATTTCCGATGTGAAATCGTAGGTTATTAACTCTGGCCTCAGGGTGGACAACGGGGACAAATAATACGTTCTATGAAGTAAAAAAATGAGTTTCAATTTAATTTAAACAATATGTTTTCAGAAATATCACTTTGGGAATTGAGGAATTTGTTGATAGAATTAATACATCGTTAACACTTTATATAAGAAAACAGGTACATCCCTCCATGAAATATATGAAGTCAGCACTTGGAAAAAAAATTCGAAAAACTTCAACAAAACCTTATCATGTTCCTCCTCATTGGAACGAGCTCGTCACATGATATGGTTTTTGGTGATTTTTTTTTAAAATCTAAAATAATAATATTTAAAATAATAAATAGAGGATATGGATGGAGTGCTGTGGTCATACTCTATTTATGAAACGAGTCTATGAATTTTCCGTTTTTTTCCGAGCCTCTGGCGAAATTTAGTTCCGGCAGTACTCTTTCTATTTAACTGCCAGGTGAAAATAGTTAAGTACAGTTAAAACTAGAAGTCCTGCCACGAACTGTGCGCTTATGTAGGCTTAATTGCGCGTAGGAATTGCGCACAATTGCCATATCGAATGGCTTCCAAAGCACGACAGGTTCTCCTGGTTACTCATAGCAAACACAGGCAATGTTTCTGCCAATGGACCTTCGTGTTACCCGGAGGTCCATTGGCTGAAACATTGCTTGTGCACAAGCCATATGTACAGGATTTGATAGCCTTACTTTGGTCATAATGTGTAGATTAACGCGCAGATCGACGTGCTATTTGTGCGCATTTCGTGACACGACTTCTAGGTTTAACTGCAGATAGAGAATATGGAATGAGTGTTTTGATCACCTGATATTTAGGACACTCGTCTGGCGAGGCAAAACGGGAAATTCGAAGACGAGTTTCATAAATAGAGTATGACCAAAACACGAACTTCTTTTTATCATAAGACACCACAGTTACCAAAAACACATCTTTTAGATAGAAAAGAAGGGTTAAAGAATGGAATTTCACCTTGAACGTCATGCATTTGACTGTGACGCGTCACAGCTGCACGCACTCATACGTCATATCCGTGACAAAATATAGTTCCACAATTCGGCGTTATAAATACTCATTGTCAAGTATTTATACATTTCTTATCATTGGGATTTTAGTGAGTATTTATAACAAATAAAATCAGGTATCGCGGCTTTATTCGTGTTTTGAAATAGTTCAGTTTACACGCGCATTAATTTGAACATATCTTTTCGGCGATAACCAATCAGAACACGTTCTTTTTGAAATTGAACAATCAAATAACCTGAAGGTGATATGAAGCACTAATTAATATTTATTGAAAATATGAAAGGGTAATAAGCCTAGGAACCGGGAGAAGTTATATAATAAATGTTCATATTGTCTGCGATTTGTAAAGGGTTCACGTACTGGAAGGCCATCATTGTTGAATCTCAGGGATAAATTTTGGGTCTAGCAAATCTCAAACTTACAGTCCAGTTGAATCCCGAAGCGAATCGAATCTCATAGCTCTTCAAATTGTAAAAACTGCATCTTATGCAAAAAAGTAAATGTTGGCAGTTTACAAACAATTGTAATTCATCAGTTAAATTCCGCCTTGTTGTTCTTTCTGAACCCGGAATTTGATTGGCTGATAGCCGGTGCTCTGATCTCAGATAAATTCACTCTTACCGCGCTCTAATTGCCGGAAGCGAGTCAATAAGAACATGTCTGTATCCACTATACGTGCGAGCAACGGCACAAATCCTCTCCTATCACAGATCGAACACACCCCGGAGTTGTTTTCTTTGACAACGGTTTTTAGCGTCCGTGCGTTGAAGTTCACATTGTAATTTCGATCATGGCAAATAGACCGAGATCGAAAATGACATTTTTTATTGTTTTTTTTTTTACATAAAGCGGCTTTGGAGAATTGTTTCACTTCTAACGTTGGCAGTAATTACAATGAAGATAAACGTCTCTTGTTGAGTTAGACATTCGGGGCTCGTTAAGAAATGGTTTTCCACAGTCAAATTTCCGATTGTCAAACTCAACAACAGACGCTTATCTCCAAAGTATTGAATTCATAGAGGATATCTACGCTACTTTAGTGAATATCTGGAATTATCTCACGAGTTTCAAAACAATAACAAACATCATCTGATCGTTCCTTCAGGGTGATGTTCAAGGCGGCGTCATGCGCCGAGGCGTGGCGTCATTTAGGAATCTACTGGGGGATATTCCTCGTTATCCATCAAGTCTATAGATATCGAGAAATATCTTTCAGATAAGTTGCGATAATTTACAGGCTAGCATATAATAAATCGGTGTATTGTCACTTTCCCGGCAGGTGGGTGACGACATTTTCACATCTCCACTACAGTCTGCATCAGTAACACAGATATTCACAGTCGTTGGTCCTCCGTTGGCCAGCAGTGTTTACTACGATAATAATTCTTCAGCCTTTCGCTGATTTGTCGCGGTCCTCTGACGAGGAGACCGACATTAACAAAGTACCTCACTGGGTTATTCCTTCCCCACTCTCCCTCCTAATCTCCTAGTAGTAAAGAATGGAATTAATTGTTTAAGTCCCCAAATGCATTTTTTGTCAAGGTGATAGCTTGAATGAATTTACGATTTTGTTGTTTAAAAGTGTATACATTTATGACCGATTTGACACTTAAACAGACCAGTAAAGTAATTCATGCGCTGCTAATTAAGCATAAAATTTTATGACTATTATCGCGCGTCTGGCGAACCCAATATGATCTGTCTGATAATAGATGAAAGGAGCAAGAGAGACCAGTGTTCTCCTGCAGTGATTATCTAGGTAATTATGTCCAGTTAATAGGTAATTGTTATAAAAACAGTACATCCCACAGATTCTGAACACACACCCATATCACGTATCTGATCCGTCAACGTATGTCATGATATAGGAAAAGTGCCGAACTTCCAAAGGAACTTAAAAGCGAATATTAAATTAAGTTAGATAAGCGGCCATGTTTAAAAGAAGCAATTAAAATGAGAATTAATGTTCTGGCTATCGAAATAAAAATCGGGGGATTTCTCGAAAATTCCAGCCTGAAGGCGTGTAAGACCGTGCGTCGTAGGCGAGGAGCTAGGAATGTCCCCTGCTATAGGTTAGAGGAGGTGCCGCATCAGTGCGAAAGTATGGGCACTTTGTGATGTTTAGTGGAGCCACAGAGCTAAATGTAGAATAGGAACACTCGCCGCACCAAATCGGTGGCCATATACGAGTGTAGGAGTAGAAATAGCAAGAACGAGCTCAGGGAGCTCACGAAAACTGCCTTTGGGGTAGACAATATTACCGGCTGCAGGAGGCAAGTCATTTGTAGGCAGAGTAGGATTTGCCTGTATGAACATTATTCAGAGATAAATGGAGGGGAGCGTTTAACCCCATTGGTGACGACTGCTTGAGTGAAAAGCGTCCAGTAAAGTGACAATAAGCTAGTGGCAGTGCGACGGTAGTGACAGAGTGACAATCAGTCGACTTGTTAGATGGAAGGAGATATAGTAAAGTGACAATATATATGTTAATGGCCGTGCGATGGCAGTGGTAGAGTGACATTCCGTCACATTTTAGAGCAAAGGCTTCCGGTAAAGTGACACGTTAGTGGCTGTGCGACGGCAGTGAAAGAGTGAAGTGAAAAACGACAAAAGTGCAAGCACTAGCGACAAGGAATGGAAACCAGCGACAACAGAGAATGCGGGCTCGCAAGTGACTGAAAAACTGTGTGGGTGGGGTGTGATTGACATTTTGTTTTTCTGATTTATGGGATTTCATGTAAGTCACAAATTACCATATTTATTTATATATATGTTTTAAAATTGTTGTTATCAGTGAACACTTGTTGATTTAAGCCTTTTGGGGAAAAGTCATTGACCCTATCAGGATAAGAACCACACCAACACAAACGGAACGGGCGGGTTCGTCACGGTGAGTCATACGTTCACGCATGGATTCAGGCGACACTCCTTGAGATTTGGCTGAAATCGCGGCGTGAATCTGTTTCCCCCAGCAACGACAAAGTCCGGTTTCCGACAATTACGGGGAGAGAAGTGATTATTTTTTAATTCAGCAATATATACTATTCAAAAAAAGTACAGGATATTTGATAAAAGTGTGATATATGAAGAAATATTTTTATATTTTCATCAAAAAGACAGTTGAGGCATTGCACTGTGACATCTGGTGAATGATTTCAGCGATAGTTGGGTGTCTGACAAGCATATTTTCCACGCACTAAGCTGTCGAAGACATTTGCGGTCAGTCAGACAAATAACCACATTCAGTCCAAGACCTCAATACCTTGTAAATCCTCCTCGGCTCGCGAGACAAGTGCGGATCCGACGTGGCATACTCCTCACCAAGCGTCCAATATCAGCTTGGCTGATGTTATTCCAATCTTCCTGCAGTGGAGCGACGAGTTCCTGGACATGGGTATCGGGGCTGTTGGCGTTGTCGTTGTCGTAGGTATCTGCCATATCCCAGACGTGCTCGATTGGTGAAATGTCTGGACTTAGTGCTGATCAGGGCAGTGTAGTGATGTTCTGCTCCTGGTTGAACTCTGTAGCGAAACGAGTCCTGTGTGCTCTTGCATTGTGATCTTGGAAACTGCATCGACGATCGTGACGTCGCGCAAATGGCACCACATGAGCTGCTGACATGTTGTCACGGTAGTACTGCCCTGTGACACGCCCTTGGAGGACATGTTCTGCTTGTCATGGTTATGCCTCCCCACATCATAACCGATCCACCACAAAAACGATCGTGCTGTCTAACGGTTGCGTCATGGTATCGTTCGTTCCGCCGCCTCCACACTCTGTTTCGCCTGTCGTGGAAGTCGAGAGAGAACCTCGACTCACCGGAAAACATGGCCTTGCTCCACCGACGATTGTCCAAGTGCTGTCGTGCTCCACACTAGTTACGCCTTTCTGCGATGTGACGTTGTTCAGTCAAACGTGGAATTATTCGAGGTCGTCGAGCGTACACATTCCAGCTATGTTGACGATTTCGGATAGTCTGACCACTGACTCGCACATCTGTCGCTCCATGCAGCTGCTGTCCAATTCCTGATGCACTTTGATGGCGGTTACGTAATGCTGTGGTTCGGATGAAATTATCCTGGTTAGCAGTCTGTGATGAACATTGAGTGTCTGGCTATAACGTGAGCACAACCTGATAATCACAGATTGAGTGACATTGAGAATTTGAGCCACTGCAATCTGTCTGTTTCCAGCTTCCAACATGCAAACGGCACGTAAACGTTCGTCACGTGTCAGTCTTCTCATACCTCAAAAGTTACGTTTCGACCAGAAACTATTGATGAACGAGTTTATACCAAGAAAAGAACGATGAGACCTCCGAAAAATCCCGTACAGTACAAATGAAAATTTCTAAACGTACCCACAGACATTAATGCGGTGCTTGTGCGAAAAACCTGCACGAAGTTTTCGTGGGCCGGTGACATTCATGATCCACACTAAACTTGGTAACATTTTGATGTGACCCATCCAATACCATTTTCCGAAAATATGAACATCAGTTTGGATACCCCTACTTTTTTGAATAGTATATATGGCGCTATAAACCTCACTATTTGACTCAAGCATTTTACCTCAAAATATTCTCGCTTTGTGCAGAACGTCAGTTGCGCCAGGCGTTCCCAAACTCTGTAAAGCGTCCATCTCCAAAGTGGCGCCAGCATTGTGTAGATCGTCTATAATGCCAAATACGGCTCATTGTTGTCTTTTCATTTCATATGTCACTGAAATATGCATTGTTGCTGTACAACTCAAACTGTCGTTATAATTGATGAAGGTGCGCCTATTACTCATAGGGGTACCTAACAATTCGTCGCCTGAGTGCTAGAATGTCCTATGTCCCCTATGGGAATTCTCCTTATAGTTGTAGGGACAGCTTTCCTCCAATAGTGCAATTATAAAATGTCCCTTTTAATTATCGGACCCCTTCGTCAATTATACGCTCTGAACACATAACACCTGTTTTAAGGAAACTACACTAGCTTCCAGTGAAACAAAGAATTGATTTCAAAAATATTGATCTTAGTATTCAAATGTATCCACAAACTGGCCCCATTTTCCCTGCAAGAGCTCCTCACTGCATGTACGCCATCACGGAGTCTCATATCTAAAAAACAAATTCAACTAGTTGTACCTTTTAGCAGATCTAATCAGGCACATGATCGTGTGTTCTCCATCATGGGTCCCAGATTGTGGAATTCCCTGCCTATTAGTGTCAGAAATTCAGAAACTCTCGATATCTTCAATAGAAATCTTAAAACTTTCCTATTTACTGAAGCATTCTCCTGAACTTCTCTAAGAGGCAACCGAAACAGATGTGACTCCTTATTTCCGAAAAGTGTATTTATTTCTGTCAAGCGTTTTAGAGCACTATATGTGGTTTTACGCTCTAGAAAATAAATTATTATTATTATTATAGGGGAACTTGGCAAAACGAAGGATTGAGAAAAATTTTCTTCTCTCTTTTACAGCCCCTTTTATGAAAATAATGTATTTTGTCATTTGTGGAATTTATA
Organism: Pictodentalium vernedei; assembly: GCA_031216915.1. Classification (NCBI taxonomy): domain Eukaryota; kingdom Metazoa; phylum Mollusca; class Scaphopoda; order Dentaliida; family Dentaliidae; genus Pictodentalium; species Pictodentalium vernedei. The sequence continues at coordinate 93,446,344 of CM062289.1, read as the reverse complement.
GCGTCAGATATATCCATTAATACAGTTCGGTCGTCGTGAGCAGTAGGACATGTACCCGATCGTCCCCGGTTGGGGGGACCCCGGCGGGGACCACGGAAGTGACGTCATGTCACGTGACCTGGTGGCACCATGTTTGGTTGTCATGGTAACCCGCGTGAGCGGCCATCTTGTGACGTCATCTCCATAGTGGTACGTGGTGTGAGTGCGCATGCGCAGCGCGCGTTGTTAGGGTGAAAATACCAAAATGGACGACAGAAACACGTGTCACCCTAATAACACGCGCTGCGCATGCGCACTTACACCACGTATCACTATAGAGATGACGTCACAAGATGGCCGCTCACGCGGGTTACCATGGCAACCAAACATGGCGCCACCAGGTCACGTGACATGACGTCACTTCCGGGGTTCCCGCTGGGATCCCCCAATCGGGGACGATCGGGTACATGCTATACTACTGTCGTGGAAAAGTTAACATCAATGCGTGGAAAATACTTCCACGCATGCGTTAACATTGAATCTCCGGCATAAAACAGTGAAATCGCGATCAAATTTTCAATGAATGAAGCACCTGGTACTTCTTTCATTGAATATTTTCATGAAATCTACTGATGATTGGTTGCGAAAAGCGCCAGTGAGCAACACTCCCCACGCATGCGCATGGATTGTGACCATTCCACGGCGGTTGTACTGTATATGGCACTAAACCTCACCCACCTGTCAAATTCTGTAAGAAATTCGACGCTGTTAAGGCCTGGGACTAGTCTAGCCTTAAATAGTCCATCGCTGATGGTTTAGAATTATTCATCTGGAATAGTTCAGTTGGTCGTAAAAACAAACGTACGATTCTCATTTTCGACGAGCTGAAATATTGCTGAAGTTTGAATCTGAAAGTGCCATAAACATTAATGTTCTTTGAATCAACGCAAGAAATATGTCTCAATCGAGAACTGTTTTGACCGAACCTTTAGTGGCATTACAATAATGTCATACGTGTTTGTAGACTAAATATTTAAGAATGAACACTCACCACGGCTGCAGTTTTTGACTACGCAGTTCTACCAATTATGTTAATATTTTGATGTTTTCAAGTCGAAATAAATGTTTATTGATTGGAATATATATAACGGGAGCACACCTGAATATTGCATTTCTATGTGAGTAAATGGGCATCGAATTAAATCGATGGTAGTATAGTCTGAGGTAAACTCCACGAAAAGTGTGTAAGCAAACAGCCCATAACAGTAATGGATTCCATACTGGTGACCCGAGATCTTGACTATGAGACCATTGCGAGTACCAGTGTTTCAACGACTGTCGCATAACAGTAGCCCAATAAAAGGTATGGCACTTTCCTTAGAGTTAGTCTCACGAACATTCCTCTGAAAATTTCATTAATTACCTTTACATCAAAGTCTATACTTTACGGTTTTTTCTGTAACAAAAAAGCTCATTCATCGTATGATTATCAATCAACTTTCAAATTATGAGAAGTGTAATTCTTCACAACAGAACATTCGAAGGGTATACATAATAATATAATAATAGCACTTTGGTCGGCCTCTGATTTGTTGCGGTTCTCAGGTGAGAAGGTTTTAATTAGCCACGTGTACCCAAATGTCTCCTTATCCACTCGCCTCGTCTCTCCCCCAACACTCTTGAGGCGGACTGTTTGATGACATCCCGTACCCCATTCTTCCTAATCTCTTCAATAAGCATGCTAACGCTCTCATTTATGTCACTCATCAACGACATGTCCTTCCGTATCCCATCCCATTTCCCCGTCATACTCTCAGTGAATCTTATTTTGTTAGACTGGCATTTTAGACAGTCAAATAGAAAGACTCCCAGGGTCCACACTACGCCTTATACAATGTCAGTCTGATACTCTCATTAAAGGTTACAATCTAACATCAGTTGGGTTAAAAATCAACATAAGCCATCTGGGTTGAGTGAATATGAACCCAATTTTGGCCATATTCACTCAACCTCTGTTTCATATTCACAATTGGGTTCATATTCACTTAACCCAACGCAGACGATATCAAAATTTATTATTTTAAATATCATTTTTTTTTAATTTTTCAAAAATTTTCAACAAAACCATATCATGTGACCCCCTCCCCTCACTGGAACGAGCTAAATGAGCTCGTTCCAATGAGGGGTCACAAGATATGGTTTTGTTGAAATATTTAGAAAAATTTAATTTTTTCAACTGCTCAATTTGCATATTACGCGGGCGGATGCGGGCGATTCGTTAGGTAAAGGGTTAAACCAGATGTGTTGGGTTGATTTTTAACCCAACTGATGGGAATACGGTGGCTAAGTGGTTAGGGCATTGAACTTCAAATCGAAATGGCCACGGTTCGATCCCTGCCGGGTCACTGCGTTTTGTTATTGGTCAAGGCATTTAATCTCTAATGCCCACGTAGGGGGGGGGGGGGGTGGTGGTGCTGTGCTCTAGGCGTACTGTACGTCGATGGTGCACTTGTCTTCAGCTAATGCTAACCTTGTTTGTGCGGAGACTGACAGTTGCTCGCCGTTGATCGCGATGATACTCTCCGATTACTCCGACTTCCTCCATACGTAGCACTGTCCGGCACGAGGTGACCCTGGCTATCGAAAGTGTCGTTAAACCCCAATAAATAAATAAATAAATAATACATAAATAACCCAACTGATGTTATTGTGTATGTAACACTAAACTTATTTTGCTGTTAGGAGGGCACAGGGACATTGTGATAAAATAAACATACCTTCATTGGAAGAAACATAATTTTAGAATTGCCTCATGATGTTTAACAAACATTAAGATCCATTTCGTGGGAGTAAAACTATATTTTTGCTAACCGAGTACATCAACTGTCTATCTAGGAACAGCTGTAAATCAAGGTAAGTGAAATGAGTGACAGCATTTCATCTTGAAAACACACTGAATGACATCGTTTGAACTCTTGGTTTCGTTTTCATCAAAAATGTAAAAGTAATGAGAACCCTATCTGTGTTATAAAATAAATATGAGATTGCTCAAGTACTAACTCCAACATAAACTTTAAGTCCCTAACCATTTAATGGCAAATGGTTCATAACACTAGCTTTGTGTAAAATGCCCAGTGTCTTGCAGCCAGAAAATATAAGCATAATAAGACCGCAGTCATATATCAATTATTTATTATCATGTTATGTTTCGCCTCTTCTGGATACATTAGTGCGGACCGAAAGACCCGTGCTAAGATGGCGAGTAGAAAGGGTGAAAGAGCACATGGTGTCGCAGTATGCTCATAACACAGGGAGCACATGCATTCCAAACTTCAAACACTTTTCAGAGTACTCTTGGGAATTTTAGGCTTATAAATTTTTATTATTTGTTAATATTAACTATGCTACAGGATCACAATTTTCGTCGTTTGTGATAGTACGTACACATATTGATACGATTTGTACACAGCACATGAAACACACGCGTACATTCTATACACCACGGGTTCCATGTTCAGGGCAACCACTTTCTAGTATCTGAATGTGCCTTTATAAACCTGTTTTAAACATTGAGACAAGATCTGTACACAATTAATATAGCGCACAATTCTTCAGATACCGGCCCCGTGTTTTGTGGTATCCCTTCTCGTCGTATGTGCTTATATGATAGTATACTTCGAGACACAGAGGGTGCACAACACATCGTCCATTGAGAGGAACAATGTGCCATCTGCAATGCTACAGCATTACAGATGGCATCTTGTTCCACACAATGGACGACATACACCGTGCACGCGCAGACATCATTCCCACGCGCACGATGCTTCAGATGCCAGCCGCACGTTAACGCTAAACGTTCTGTGGAATCCCTTTCTTGAAGCTGACTTGAGCCCTTCCTCGTCATGTGTGCCTAGGGAGACAGTACACGCGATGAATCAATCAAACACCAACCATACATTCCGTGGAATATATTCCTTTCCATATGAGACGAAAGGTCGCGCGAGAAGATGGTCTTTCCAACATGTCCCCTTCCTTACTCTTTGCATGTCCTGTACATTCCCATGCGCATTACAACATGCATCAGTACGTTAATGACATCACAACGTGGCTGGTCTTGTGGGCCATCACCGCAACCAAAATAACACCACTACCGCTTAACTCGTGGTGTCACTTCCAGGATCTTCGCTGGGTCTCCCAAAAGGGGCACAAAATTTGCCTGACAAACTTCTATCAGCTGCAAATATTACATTGAAAAAATGCGACGATCTGCCAGAATTAATTTTTGACGAATGGTTTGAAACATTTTAATATGATATTACTCTGTACTATTTACAAATCATTGCTTGAAAAAATCATTCAACAGTTTGTTCGTAATTTTTATTCTACAATCTTCACAATTTCGTTATTTTCCTGCTGAACACTCTGGTTGGGGAATTGCTTGTTTGAACTTCGCCAAAACTTGGACGAACAAAATATAAGAGAAGAGGTTCCCATCCAAATGGTATATTGTCAAATCCGTTTGAATGAATTAGTGATTCGCAGAAGTCCAAATGCCGGTTTCCAACATTTTTAGACATCGCCGAGATGTGGTGTCCTAGCACTATGTTACTGGTAATGGTTGGTGGAGGGGGAGTCTAGCTGTTGAAGTAGTGGCAAAAGAAGGAATAGGCAAAAGAAAGACAGCGTAAATGCAGTGGTAATAAGCTTTTGTTTTATTGCAGAACTACTTGCTGATGGAGCTGCGGGAAAATGAAGGGTGTTACGTCACTATCAACGTGTGGTGTCGATTGAAACTAAGCAAATCTGTCTGTCCGCGGCACACATGGACAAAAGCCGTATCGTATTATAACATCACGAACTGTTGCCAAATTACCATACCTGGCGCCAAATACATAATCGTGAGTTTTGATGATAGATTCGATGTTATCAAAGGCTTGCAAAGTACACCATTTAACCATTTTAACTCTGGTGGTATCTTCCATGCCAGTTCAATGGCAACAATTAGCAGAGTCCATATTCATTATTTGGGGTAGAGCAATCAATATTTTCAACGTGCAGCCTTTGGGCTGCACGATGAAAATATTGATTGTCCACCTCACATGTTTACTGAACAGCCATCCTATTTAATGGCGTTATGACGTATGATGTTCCTGGTCGGAAACACGGCCGCTAGGGTTCAAAGGGTTAAACATATGCGAGGAAAAATAGTTTTCTGTGTTCGACGAATTAGTTTATTTATGTAATATTTTAGCGGCAACCGCAAGTCAAGCAGCTCATGAATTAGTGTTAGTTTGTCTCTCCATCCATTCATCCATAGTTGGCGTTCGTTTATCCCTTCATCCATTCGTCTACCTGTCTGAATGTTTGTAAGTTCGTGATCAAATGTATGTTTATGATGAAAGTTTCTCCACAATTACAGTTTTACCTGCCACAGAACCATAGCTTGTGTTGCATTTTTATCTATTTGTTTGTCCGTTTGGCTCCCGTTTGTTTGTGATGAAACCTCTGTTTGAATAAAAAGTTCATCACGAGCCGTGAATGATGTATGAAAAAGCTGATATTTATACAATACCCCGTTTGATGAACGGAAGTGACGTCATGGTTTGATGGTTAACTGTCACGCGAGCGGTCATATTGTGACGTTAGTATCGTCGTGATGCATGGGGTTAGTGAGCATAAACAGCGGGTACTCTTTGAGCTTGAGCGATACGGTGTTCCCATTGTCCAAAGGTTTGTTGAAGCTCGCTGTCATGGTTTCTACGGTGTTAGCTGGATACTGAGGGGAGGGCTATTGACCTAGTGAAATGCCCTTAGTATCGCATCGTAGCTACAGTACATGGAGGGTGGATTGTCACCAAATCCAAATGTAGTGGAGGTGTCACCCAATGAACTAGTCTCAAATTGTATACAGAAACACAAAAAGCCCAAGCAAAGATTCGACCAATGGATCTCCGGGTTTAACCCGCAATTGGCTGAAACTTTGCTTTCACTAATTAGCCTTTGCAACAAATTAGCATTTATTGCTTGAGAGAAATCATCACTCCATGGATGATTTATTGATAATACACTCTTCATGTACTGTAAGCATCCGTTTAGGTCCATTTAGCCTAAGCAACACACAATACAACCCTGTTGGAGTTCTGCCATAACGTGTATTCTTTGTGTATTCGACGGTTCTGAATTTTACTTCCAGTAGCGTAGAAGGGCCTTTAACTTGGACAAGTTACAGTCCAACTTTATTCCCAATTCAGCATATGCAGCACATGGCCGACTACGTACCATAAATGTCAGTATATGCGTGTGTGGTTATGCACACATTGGCTCCTAAATCACACAGAACTCAGGACCACACTCTAAAATTAGTTAGGTTAAAGATCAACCCAAATTAGCAAAGTTGAGAGAATATGAACCCAAGGTTGTTGATTTGTGTTAATTTTTAACCCATCTGATTTTAGAGTGCACATATGGCTATTTGTGGTTGGTGGTTTTCGGACCAGTGTGGATTAGTGGGGACTACTCTGGGTTAGTTACTCTTTTCTCGATACTGTCACAATTTCTGACCATCTATGTCCTCTGTTACTACTGTCCAGTCTCTGTTCTCACTGAAGAATGTAGTTTTTTATCCGCTGCTTTTATTATCCAGTATCTTAGTACAGTCAACTCACCGATCACAGTTCATCCCGAACGTATTAATCTACGGACTACTGTCTATTTTCTTTCTTCTGAACTAAACTTATTTATTTATTGGGGTATAACTACACTTTCGATAGGCAGGGTTACATCATGTCGGACCGTTTTACGGGTGTGGGAAACAAGAGTACCCGGACAGAACCACCGAGCAACGGCGTGAAACTTCCAGACTCCCCAACGTACTAACTCCACACAAGCAGGCTTACCTTTGGTTGAAGACAAATACATCATCGACATGCAGTACGCCTAATACACAGCGCCACCGTGCCCACACGTGGGCAATCGGGATTCAGTGCCTTGGCCAAGGACACGACGTAGCAGCACCTGGTGAGGATCGAACTGTGAACCTTTCGGTTTGAAGTCCAACTACTGAGCCCTCGCACTCCCGAACTGAACTTAACTGAATCATTTAACAATATCCATCAATACGAATTTTCAATACTTTTATAACAATCAAGTTTCAACTGGGGTTTAATCCTGGGAACAGGAATTTTCTGGTTCTCGTTTTTGAGAGTCAGTCACGATGCCGGGAGTTTTCCGGTTCTCGTTTTTTGAATATCAGTCCCGATACCCGGAAAATTCATAGGACAGAACCGGGAATCAAAGGTTGCGATCCGCAACCATTGATTCCCGATTCCCGTCTATGAATTTCCTGAGCATTTGCACTCATTTTCTGAATGGGTAACCGGGAAATTCCCGTTCGTAAGATTAACACTTTGATATTTTCGTACGTCTTATAATGTACGAAATCAGACAGCGCGTTGATACTTTGGTACGTCTTTTTACGTACTTTCTTCTTTCACTTTGTCAGCAGTCGTCTGTTTGATCATTTAACGTGTCTAAGGACCCTCGTTTTAATATGTTTATATACAATGCCGATGGAAAAAGTATAGTTTCAGTCTATGTGAATAAAACAGTGCGAAAACACACCGATATTTGCACCAGTTTGGGACAGCATTCAATGTGAGGTGAAAGCGAAGTTATTTTTGGAAACGTAGGCTAAACAATGAAAGTTCTAAAAGCGGTAATTCTGATAATTCTGATAACATTCCACTCAGTAGTATGCGTAGAATACCTAGTGAGGATGAAGTCAGTGGGGGTGGTCTTCCGATGATGAGAGTTTATTTGACAGCGCTGATGATGAATAAACCTTTGTGTATTTTTTGTAGTGCCGATAACAAGGAAGAAAATTTCGATTCTGATGATTTGGATGAAAACATATCACTGAGTTCATGTATCAAACAGAGAAATAACAATAATAATAGCCATATCGAATCCGAAATAAGTACAACGGTTTGTAAAAAAAATAAACAATAAAGTTACCCAAATTAAAATATAGAATATACCCATAGTAGCATGGTACACCAAATGTTCACCGCGAGTGGGGAAGTGGTGTTAACCGCGAGCCTTCGGCGCGCGGTTAACACCACTTCACCACGAGTGGTGAACATTTAGTATACAAAGCTACTTTGGGTATATTTTATTTATCCCTTAATCGTCAGATTATTAAGAGTCGCTATTATTTTTTCTCGATTTTACTGAGCAGCTGCCGGAAATATGTGCGAATTTGTTTTTGTTTACATGAGGATCGGTGGGCGGTACTTCCGCTGTCAGTTTTTTCACCGAAACGAAATTAAAAAAGAAAGAGGACCATTTTCATTTTAATAACATAATAACATACTATTTCGGGTTATGGATGCTACAGTAACATGAGACAAGGCATGTTTGTTAATTTTTGGTGTTTTATGGGGTAAACTCATTTAAAAACGTAATAAATAATTGCCACTTTCATTTCACTCTTCGTGAGGCGACGTGCGATTAATTTAGACAAGTTCGCATTCAGGTCGACGTCACCAAAACTCAACTTGGATGTAGTTCCACTGCAGGTGTAAATTTTAACTACTGAAATCCCATTGCTGACGTGTTCACCATGGTTGGTGTGTGAAGCTAAAATTTATGTCATAGGCTTTTCATGTATAGTAGAATAGGTAATCATGGTACAAAAAAAATTACACAATGAAGTGTGGTGTTATAAGATTACCCCCTAAAAGGGTCATTTGTTTTCTTATTATTTTTCGATTTTTTAAAGTTTTAACATCAAGTCCTATTTTCACCAGAATAGTGCTCAGTGAAACCCTTTGAGCCAAATGTTATCGCAGCTTAAAATATTAGTATAATCCTGCTGTCAAGACTTCTTAATCACTAATGTGAAAAATGTCTCGTTATTTGTACATTTCGAAGTTTGTTGTCGTATTTTGAAAAACGTTGAAGAAACTAAATATCCAGTGACGTTTGTACGTCAGGATAATGAAAGTCTCGAAGGGTTAAACCGTAGCTCCAACGGCGATGCTGATCTCCGAAGAAACGGATATTCGCCATAATCTCATAAATTATATTACGCAATATATGTCTATGAATTTCTCATATATCGTGATTGACGTTCAGAACCCGGAGCCGCAGAGCTGTAAATTACCGTTCCCGGTATTAAACCTTATTTTTAACACGGTGTATACTATTGGGGATCAACTTAGCCAGACTGGCTCTGCTCTGTCTTCCCGTTGGACCCTGGAATAAATATAAGCAAATAAGTAATAAAATAGAATAAAACACAAAAGAAGGGAAAAACACCAGCAGAGGGAAAGAAAAGGAAATGGAAATAAAGATAGTCAAAAGATTGCGTCACTACCAGAAGTGACACCAGTGGCAGTTCAATGTAAATTCGTAGGCAGAATTGCAGCGATCGGGCTATGAAGAACATTGATGTGAACATAATTTATGACACTGTTGCTTCCCATGAAAATATTTGGACGTGGATACCTTTTCAAATTCAGTCTTCAAGGTGGAGTTGGACGGTGAAATCATCTCAAATCATCTCACATACGCTGTCATTTCAATCACCAATGAAGGATAAATACTAGTTATATCAATTTCTGAATGACTGGTGTTAAAAAAGATAGTTCAGCCAAACATGTAATTATCGGCCCTCAAAAGATTAGCAAAACGAGTGACTTACGGATGTCACACGAGTGATTAACTATTCTTGTATCTTCTGAGAATATTATAATACATGGTTACGACTGCGCATCTTGGGTAAGGTTTTGGGGAGGCGATGCTCGATATTATCTTTGCCATTGCTAGTAGAGACTTAGACTGACTACTACTGCGAGGCACAATCAACCCAGTTGTAGCTTCTGCTGTGGTTGGCTTTGCCTCGGGGTGTATGAGTTCCCAAACCGGTGTGAATTCCCATACACCCTGGAAAACACTAGGATAAGTAATATTATCTGCCTGGTGCTCCAACGATATCACTGCATGTAGCATATTACATTAAACCAACCTGGATTTGCATTCAGGAAAAGACATGTCACTGGCTTGTATCTTTCGTATTTTAACATAATTTGTGGTTTGTGGTGCTATCTCACTGACAATTATTTGCCTACGAAATCGCTATCACGTCCAGGGCCAATACTATAAAACTTTTACAGTTGTATTTTCTAGAATTGTATTGTCTAGTTATGACTTTAAATGGGGTGAAATGAACTATTAGCATTTTCAAAGATGTGGCAGTTTGCCAATTGGCAAATTGCCATATCTTTTTAAAATGCTAATGATTCAAGTTAGTCAATAACATAATAATAATAGCAAAAGGTAGAAAATACAATTCTAGAAAATCCAATTGTGAAAGTTTTATAGTACTGGCCCCTGTTTATATTTTGGGACAGTAATGTTGGGAGAAGTGGCCAGTCGTAATTAACCCACAATGTTTTAACAGCCACTGTGTGATCTAACCAACTACCGCCTGTGCTGTGATGTATGTACGTGTTTGTGGGGGGGGGGGGGGGAGGTGCGGGGGGGGGGGTAGTATAACTTTTTAGCCACGCATTAATGCTCCTCGACAAGTGTTGTTTATCGATACGCGAACAATGACTACAAACTACCAACCATATTGGATAACTTATCGTGAATATATATTAACATCTGGCTCAAATAAGTGAACGAAATGGTTGATAGTTGTGAGTTGTCATATATGTGGCAGAACAACAAAACCACTCGGTGAAGTTTGTAGGACAAAGTCGTAAAATAAAGGTTTGAAGACCACCGCATTTGGGAATGGGGTCACAGATCCGGGAGTCGCTGAAAGCTAGAACACATTGCACTTTTCAAGAATCATTTCTTAACAAAACTGAGTAAGGGGAAAGCAATTCCATTTTTAAGACTTGGAGCCTCAACTCTTCACCCGAGCTTCGAAACCAGCCAATGAACAGGAATACGAAAGGGGAAAAAGTTAGGTGATTTCACCAAAAGTACAGTTGGCGATGACAACCACAATACACAAGACTGCAAAGAACTCATTAATCGCGTAACATATTCCCAAGTGAAGTACTAAAATCGGCCATTGCCATACACATTCAAAATGCTAATGGTAACCGACAATTCTTACTTAATCGCACTGATTTTTTATTATATAAATAAATATTTATGTATTTATTTATTATTTATTTATTGGGATTTAACGACATTTTCGACAGCCAGTGTCGCCTCCTTTCGGACAGTTTTATTTTTACGGGTGAAGTAACTCGTCGTACCCAAACATTACTACCGAGCAGCTGCTTGCAACTTCCAAACTCCCCAAAGAACTATATCACAGGGTTAATATCTGTGAAACTTATCAGTAACTGACAGCTGCAAACTTGACCACATGTGTGACTTGCTGTATGTAGATAACGTTTCATCATGTCCTTCTAATCAGCCTTCCATGTAATAGCCTTGGGCCAATTCAATAATCCTATCACAAATAATAAGTAATATTAGACTAGATCGGCCATAACCAATTATGTAATACATGTACGTATATAATGTTTGTGAAAAGACACGAGGGCAGTTTGGTTTCCAGCTCTGTACGAATTAGTAGCCAGTACGCCCGTAGTATGGAATATCCGACTTCGGCGCGAGTCATGTTTTGTTCAACACTGGAATGTAGTTATTGTGTAAATAAATGTTGATCGTAAAAGTTCTTACTATATTTATTCAGCAAGTAACATCCCGGTTGAAAAACGTTTTATGATAACTAACCCTGCTTTTATCATTCGTTGAAGACAAGTGCACCATCACCGTGCAGAACGTCTTAGTACACAGTGTCATCGTGCCCCCACGTGGGCAATCGGGATTAAGTGCCATGCCCAAGGACACAACGCAGTTACTCCTGGCAGGGATCGAACCGTTGATCGTTGCGGTTTGAAGTTCAATGCCGCAACAACTAAGCCGCCGTGCTCTCAGACAAATAAATAACCTGACTGAAAAATGAAATACGATTCAATCATTTAGTGAACGCTCTTCATCTCAAATTATTTTTCACAAAATGTCAACAAAACCATATCATTTAACCCTCTCTTTTGAACGAGTTCGACGAGCCCGTTCCAGTGATGGGTCATATAATATAGATTTGTTTAAATACTTTGGAAAGTATTTTTCAGCTGGGGCCAATACTATAAAACTTTTACAATTGTATTTTCCAGAATTGTGTTTTCTAGTTATGGCTATAATTTGGATGAAATGAAACATTAGCATTTTCAAAGATGTGGCAATTTGCCAGTTGGCAAATTACCATATCTTTTAAAATGCTAATGATTAATTTTAGTCAGTTATATTAACAGGTAGAAAATACAATTCTGGAAAATACAATTGTAAAAGTTTTATAATATTGGTCCCTGATCAGTTTGTAAATTACGTCTGCGGATGCGGCCGATTCCTTAGATAAAATATTAAAGAGTTGAAGGTTACTGGTAAGGATAACAAATTTTGGGCATCACTTCTTAATTCTGAATTTTGACTAATTTTACAACACCGAAATTATACTATATATCGAAAATAAAGTTGTGTTGTATAGAACCGGAATGAATGCATGTAAGCAACTAACCTGGTAGAAGCAGATTTCAGTGATACTTGAAAGTCTGCTAATGTATTTCCGTGAGAACTGTAAAAGGGCAAATTATATGAAAACGACTCTGACTGCAGTTATCCCCCAACAATATCGGCAAACAAACCGAGTACACAAGATTGGTTGAATTGGTAACAACACGTCCCCTGAGTTCTAATGTGTTCTATGTGCCTACTTAGAACACATTGGAACTCAACAGACAGTCACGCAAGAAAAAAACTTTTCCAAACTTAAATTTGTATTCATGGGAAACGCCATTCTATTATTTATTGGCTTTACGTGTGACGTTTTCAATTTTTCAACAAACTGCACGTGGATCAAACGTGCTTGTAAAAAGATCAAAATCAGAAATCGCGAACTGGATCGTCGAGTGCAACGCACGATGATGGTTCACGAAGACAGAGTTCACATTTTCCGAGTAAAACATGTCATTTAGCGCGCTTGTGTGCGTGCATATTGGGGCTATAATTGCCTCAGATCATGCAGAAATGAATTATCAGGTCGCGTTCAATTGACGTGGAAAGCCAAAAAATGGAACCATGTATATATGTACTGGATCCACTAATATGCGGTCTTCGTTATCACTTTTCGTTATTATTTTCACTGTTATATTTTGGAACCAAGTTTGCAATATATTCAGTCCAGAAATCCCATCGACATTTTTAGAAGGAAACAAGCTGTCACTTGGGTTGGTTTCGTTTAGCAAGTCACAGTAAAAAAGCAGGATTCTGAAGAAGTACAGATAAAAACAAGCTATTTGATGCATTAACTCGGCCAATACACCAAAAATTCAACATGGCGCGTTCTGCGGCGTAACCTCCGTTGTCCGCAATGAGATAACTTCAGATTTCAAATTACATATTTCCGCATTAGAAATCCCTTTTTAAACCATTTTTATGATACATCCACCCCTGATTATATTAGATGAATTGTCAGCGTGAATATTTTCTCCCAATTCGCGATATGTTTGAGACCAACATCTAAGCATTCTGCATTGCTTTTGTGTGGAGGGATGTGAGGTAGCTTTCCAAGCCATTTTTTTTTTTTTTTTGCTTTTTGCATGGAAATCTTACCCCAGTGTGTCACCCCCTCCCCCCCCCCCCCCCCACCGCTCTCCTTGTCCAATAAACTTGCAAATCTTAAAAAAGAATTGAGAACCACCGCTGACATACTTGGAGTTTGTGCCGGGGAAGTTCATTTTTAAATCAACTCGGCACGGGCGTTTTATCTCGAGTCGAGTTTGGTACCTAGACGATCCGTCCAAAAAAGCTGATCCTTTTTTTTGGTAGGGCGTGGGATGTTTTGTGTGGTGGGCGGGGGGGGGGGGGGGTGTCTTTCAAGTGCTTTCGAATGAAGTTATTAACCCGCCATAGTTTGGAACCCTGTCCAATAAACTTGAAATTATATTAAAATAATTTTTTGCCAAGCACCAGTCACACTGCTTTAAGGTGCGGTATTCATCTTTTTTTGTGAGAGAGATTCAAATTTGTTTACAGACTGTTTCTTGTATAAGTTCTAATATGAAGAAATTGAATGATATATTCACAAAATAAGAGTGTAATTGGCATTTTGTCGCGCGCTTGTGCTTGCAGAAGATGTTTTTTTTGTTTTGATACATCCACCCTCGATTATATTAGATGAGATATCTGCCTGAATATTTTTCCCCAATTGGCGATATGTCTGTATTTAAGCATTTGTTGTCTATATTATGTTTATGGGTGGAGTAGTCTGCCTGTTTTTTTAGAATGGAGATTACAGCCCCCAAAGTGTAGCCCCCCCCCCCACCCCCTTGTCCAATAAGCTTGAAATTCTTTTTAAAGAATTTTATAGAACCAACACTAACCATACTTAGAGATAGTGTCGGGGCAGTCACTTTCAACATCACCTCGGCACATATTCCATACGATTTAATATAAAACATGAGCAATGAATTAAGGGGTAGACTTGTTCCATGCCATAACAGCGTTTGAATTTCTTACAGTATTAGACTGGTGGATTGAGAGCTTGGTAATTCCGTGTCCTAATCGACCTATAGTTCAGTACGAAAATGAGAGATACAGAAATATTCTTTTTCAAAGTCTCAAAAGTTTTGAAAATGCAGTGTGTTTTAGCTTCCTCCATACGATTCATTAACATTTATTACTAAATTGTTATACAAACCTTTACTTAATGCATTGTAGTACCCCCCCCCCCCCCCCCCCCACCGTCCCATTGAACTTGCAAGTTTGTTGGTATTTATACTGAGTTACTTAGATATAGCCTTAATAGATAGCTACAGTTAAAACTAGAAGTCCTGTACTGTAGTACACCCCCCCCCCCCCCCCCCAGCTCTCCCACTGAACTTGCAAGTTTGTTGGTATTTTCATTTTGTTACTTCGATATAGCCTTAATAGATAGCTACAGTTAAAACTAGAAGTCCTGTCACGAACTGTGGCTTATCTATGCTTAATTGCGCGAAGGAATTGCGCACAATTGCCATATTGAATGGCATCTAAAGCACGGCAGGTTCTCCTGGTTGCTCATAGCAAACACAGGCAATGTTTCTGCCGATGGACCTCCGGGTTACCCGGAGGTCCATTGCCTGAAACATTGCTTGTGCACAGGCCACATGTACAGAATTTGATTGCCTTACTGTGGTCACAACGAGTAGATTAACGCGCAGATCGACGTGCTATTTGTGCACATTTGATGACAGGACTTCTAGTTTTAACGGTATGTAATGGTTCGCGTAGATACAGTTTAGTTCGTTTTCACTATCACAGAAAGTTGGGGGGGGGGGGGGGGGGGTTATTTGCATTAAGTTACTTTGTTTTTCCCTCAATTAGGAGCAATTTGCAATCCAAAAATTTATTTTATATATAGGTTATTACCACCATGTGGGTTTCCGAGATGGTTGATTGAAGTCAAGACCTCGTCTCTGGGCATATATCGAGGAGTCCGTACTCCGTAACCAATTTATCGTACAATATTCCTCTCTTTCTTCACTTGTTCGCATACATTTTGACAATCATCCAGTGTCTATTGATTGTTTTTTAATGAGTGAAGATCACGGCGTAATGGTATTACTTTCTTCTTGTGCTGTGCGTAACGTAATCTCATTTTTCATTGTTCGACTTGTACTATAACCTCAGAAGTTTATAGTAGTCTTTCAGCTGTCTGTTTCTTTATTTTATTCTTCAGTTTAACCCTTTACCCAACGCAGACAATATCAAAATTTATTTTAAATATCATTTTTTAATCTTTTTCAAAAAATTTCAACAAAACCATATCATGTGACCCTCGTTGGAACGAGCTCGTTCCAACGAGGTTCACATGATATGGTTTTGTTGAATTTTTTTTTAAAAATACTATTTTTTCAACTGCTGAATTTGCATATTGCGCGGGCGGATGCGACCGATTCGTTGGGTAAGGGGTTAACGCATGGTATCCTTATATAAAAATATCACCATGGCAAAAAATTATCTTGTCCAATTTATTTCGCTGAGTTGGTGATTTATTTATCATTCAATTACTTTTATCAAAACGGTGTGCTCGACATGTGTAATCAGTTTTCGATGAGTGCTGGTAAAAAACGTTCTATTATGAACGCAAGTGCGATTGCTACCCTCAATACAGATTTGTATTTTATCCATACGTTTTAACTTGTATTGGGGGAAATGCGTCCTTGTTGTAAGATATATATACATTCATTAAACAGTTCTATTAAGAACTGTGTGGTATCGGAGAATTTTCTAGAATAATCATGATGTACTTGTTCAATTTGTTCTCGGGGCACCGATGACCAAGCCAGGACGTCAACACAGAAATGCAACAATCACTTCTGTCTCAGCTGCCTCCGTAGATCCGGAGTCTTAATGTAGTGTAGAGTACTTCAACAATTCTAGTATTTAGGATTTTATTCCCGTTAATCTGGTTTGTTTTAATTCATTGGTGAATTCATAATATCTCCCTCCTCTGATTGTTACATCACGGGAAGAGGTGAGTGGGATACATTTCTGATGCCAAACCTAAAATGGTTGTCTATGATAGCTTAACGACTCGGAATTGTTTCCCTGATAACCCCCAACACCCCCACCCCACCCCCACTGGGCTATTTTTCCCCCGTAACTGTATTTTATCAGGATGAGTAGGAGTGTCCTATTTTTTATTTAAAGAGATTAGATATCTGTAACTCGAATACACATAATAATACTAATACTAATAATAATAATAATAATAATAATCAATAATAATAATAATAATCTCACTCCGGTCTTTGAGTCTTTGACAGACCTATTGTAGTTATTTTCAATTTTTATTCAATCTTTTTACTTTTCAAACGATAATGACTTTTTACTTTCCACTGTTTTCTCGCCACCATATAGCCTTAGATGCTGATGTGGCGTTAAGCCCCAATAAATAAATAATAAATAAATAATAATAATAATAATCAATAAATAATAATGATAAGTTTAAAGCCGTGAATCCACTTAGTGCTCACGGGCTTTATAATGAAGGCCCACAAAGTGGTGTTCTTGTCCAGCGCTGCGAACGCAAATGTTCGTGACGATGAACGACAAAAACACAGAAAGGGGGTGGGGGGGGGGGGGGGGTAATTTAGCAAGTTGTGAAATTACCAGTATCAAAACCTCGTCTGAAAAGATGGGTTTTAAGCGAAGTCTTAAAAAGTCCAGGTTCTGTGGCACCTTAAGATGGTCAGGGAGTTAGTTCCACAGACGTGCTGCGGAGAATGCTCTGTCGTCTATTGTTACCAGGTTTGTCCATAAAATGGTAAGCTATTAGACTAATAGGCAGAGTCTATTCTACAGCAGTTTATTGAAGAATATCGCCAGACTCTGTATAATTGATTGCGGAGCCTCTTGAACGATTCAAACCGATCTATCCTTGTTCACTGCCTTCAAGTTACTCGTTGTATAATTTCAGAAACATATGTAACAAATCGTTTCTTAATTAAACGTGCAGAATATGATTAAAGTTTGTCTGATATATACCGGTGTGAACAATTATATCTCCGAAATTAGAATTTGCTAGTGTGGAGCTGTTTTGCTACGGTTTATTGGAGGTGAAAACCCAGACTCAGTAGGGTGGGGCGTGACAGATTCACGTAGACAAACTAATTTCTTCTGGTTCATAGTTCTGGATTTATCCAGATGGCGACTAATGTGTGTTCTATAAATATTAACTAATATTTTTCATAGATGTTGACCAGAGCTTACAGTTCGGAAGAAGACTGGTGGTAAAACAACACTGACAACTTCCTAAACATAAGTCATTGACTTATGAATGGAGATTTCCATGTGGAAATATAGAATAAATAGGTACTAGGGCCGGTAATCAGATTTGAACTAAGAGTAGGATAAGGGTTTTAACCACGAGGCTCTGCCGAGTGGTTAAACCCCTTAATCTACCAGTGCCATGCTCTTAATCATGCTCTTAATAAATAGGCGATTTTGTCGCCTAAAATGGAGGAAAATATGCTTTCTATCGCAACACATAGGTTTGTTTTGTTTACATCTGCGCCGGTGGGCAGTATTTCCGGCTGCACGTGAATGCTTGATTGACAGCTAGACTCATCGTCAAAGTTGATTGAATTTACCATCCTTTTTCTGTCAGATTATTATTAACAATTCTTAAATTTTATTTTAAATATTTAATTGCAGGTATTTTAAACTTAATAAGTCATTGCCTGCAGAAAACCGTACCGCAATACGTTGTATGTTTGAATGAAACATCGCGAAGTGTGAATGTTTTGTGTAATGGAATTATCATTGAAAACGTTTTACCCGCAGTAGTAGCTTTACACTGGTAGTAGTGGGGTTAAAATATAAAATTTAACATACGGGCTTTTCACAGGTAGTAACATAGGTGAGCATGGTATAAAGAACATTTCTACTTGATTTAACTGCACAATGAATCATACACCTTGGCTCTATTTTCTTTTCGGGGTATTGAAGAAACTAGACATACCTGATAGAACAATAGACTAGATGTTCTAGTGACGTCATTTGAATACCTCTGGTCCACTGGGTATATCTGAGTTAGTACGTTTTGTTGATTGAACAAAGGACACTGAGTAAGTTAGCTACAGCCTAGCCGTTGATATTTCCTGAATTTGAACAGCCTGCCCCGTGATGTAACACTTCGCCTCGACCCGACTCGGTGTCACGCAACATTCGAAGCAGTTGTTTAAATCCTGGAAATACATCCAGATCGATTGGTAAATATTACAACCCGCTTGGTGTGTTGAGTATAGATGGGGACGAATTGTACATTTTTATTACACCCTGGCTCTTTTGGCTTTTCTTGGTACCTGGTAGAGGAATAGATCGGGTGTTCAAATGATGTCACTGAGAATACCCGAGTCCGTGAATGAATTGTCTGTACAGAACAAGGGGCAGGGTATAAGTCAGTCATCAACTTCTCTGTCGTCATTTTAGTTACGATAATACCAGGAGGTAAAGAGAATTCAGCCAGATAATGGTACAGACCACTATCTGGTCGAATATCCTGAACCGAATGTACTATCTGACTTGAAAACACGTTTTATTATACGCTAGCCTGTGAATTATCACAAATTATCTAAAAGATATTTCTCGATATCCATCGACTCGATGTATATCGAGAAATATCCCTCAGTAGCTTCCTAAATGACGTCACGTCGTATCACGCCGCCTTGAAGGAACGATCAGCTGATCATTGTTATTTGTTTTGAAAGGTATGCATTTGGGGTCGAATTAGGCTGAATATTGTGCAATAAAATGTCTCGTAGCATACGATAAAAAAGAAAATCTATTCTACTGTTTTAGTCAGTATCTGGAATTATCTCATGAGTGTGCACCTGAAAGTTTTATTTTTCACTAGCACTTGCGAGAGTGAAATATGATATTTTCAGGTCCACACGATGAATGTGTTCAGTAGCTTCCTAAATGACGTTACGCTTCGCCGCATGACGTCACCTTGAACGTCGCCTTGAAGGAACGATCAGCAGATCTTTGTTATTGTCTTGAAACTCTTTGTAGTCGAATTGGGCTGAATATTGCGTAGTAAAATGTCACGTAGCATATAATAAAAAGAAAATCTACGCAGTTTTAGTGAATATCGAATATTGACTAAAACAGCGTAGATATTCTCTATTTATCATATGACTGTCACAGAACTTAAGTACATATGCGTATCGTCTTGGTAAGGGTGAACCGTGGACGTCAGTTTCTGGCCATAGTAAGTTTCGCTTCCCACGGTAAACAGAAATTAGATCCACCAACTGGATTATAGCAGTGTGAATCCTACCAGTCAGCATTTTATTCCATGAGAAATTTTATGTTCCCACGGTAGCCGGAAAGTGGACGCTTGAAAAGTGCGAGAGTCAGAATTGTTTTGACTATGGCAAGGTAGAGACGTGAAGAACTGTGGTCCGCTGTTCGCGGCGATTGAACTGTTTTCCAGCGAGAATGGACATGTAACATCATATATATACAACGTTTGTTTTGTGTTATGCTTTCATGAAACGAAATGCGTCCAGTTCGCGACCTCCAGACAAAATGAACCTGAAGTTGAGGGATAAGGAATATGCTCATTCCAGCGACTGACCACTGGTGTACGCGCGATTGGCAAGGGATGAATGAACATTTTATCACGATATTGTCCAGGGGACAAAGCTTGCAGCACGGCGCGAAATAACCCAATAAGGATCCCGACACTGTTTCGTCGTTAATTTCAGTCCATCATGCAGAAGATTCCTACAGCTGCGATACACTTCTAATAATCACCACTTAGCGCTAGGAGGAAGTGAAGGCCTTCATGAACATTATAACAACAAAATGGACACTGTGGCTTGTGCGCGAGGTCGTTTGTGAATAGATGTGAGTACGTAGGTTCAATTTATAAAGGTACCATTATTTTTCTATCTGTTAACCCTCTCTCAATTTCTCATGTTTCAACTTTATTAAATGATATTTTCTTGAACACTTTATTTTATGGGTTATATCAAGCACAAAGAAAGTGCACCTAAGAAACATCTGGAATCCCCAACTTATTCACCCGTTAAGGGTTAATTTTAGGATACGTCCGGTTACATATGGCGAGGCTACCAGGATAGTGATCCATACAAGGAAACTCGTATGGCTTGCAGTTTCTAGTAGGTTTACTCATTAACCCATGAAACGAAGGCTCGGGAACCAATCATTTCGAAATTCTGCTAGCGCTGATACTGGGAAGACCTGCTGTTATCTTCCAACGAAAAGTGTTAAATGAGTGTTCTATTTGAACTAATTACGCGGAAGAAACTGACATCCCTAGTTGGAAGTCGACATTGCACGTTCATTAAATATGGAGACTGCAATCCAACTAGTGGCTTTAGGGGAAAAGATGGGTCTGAGTGGTACGGAGTTATCAGATTTTGTCCAGAGGGAAAGGGATGCCCAAAAGGAGGAACTGCAGAGGCAGACTGCTTTTAAACGGGAGGAGGCAAAAATTAGAAAGGAGGAGGCCCAGCTTAGAATAGAGGAAACTGAAAAGGAAATGGAATTGTTGAGGTTAAGGTCTGAACTTGGGGTGGGTACTACAAGGTCGGAGCTGGCCAGGGCTCCGGAAGTAAAGGCACTGCGCCCTAAACTTCCTACATTTGCAGAAGGCAAAGATGATATGGACGCCTTTCTAGAACGCTTTGAAAGGTTTGCCCAGGGTCAAAATTGGAACGAAGATCATTGGGCAATTTCTCTTTCCCCACTTCTCACTGGGAAGGGGTTAGATGTGTACACCGCACTCCCGCCATCTGAAGCGACCGACTACACTGTTTTGAAAAGGGCACTTTTAAAGAGGTATGAATTGACCGAAGAAGGGTTCAGGGTTAAGTTCCGTGAAGTCAAACCCGAGAGGGGGGAGACTGTTTTTCAGTTTGTGGCACTGTTACGGCGATTTTACAGTAGGTGGATAGATCTGGCTGAGGTTGAGCAGTCGTTTGAATCTCTGAAAGATGTGATGATCAGAGAACAGTTTCTGTCAAGTTGTTCTAAGGAAATATCCTTGTTTTTGAAAGAGCGTAGGCCCAAAGACTTAGATGAGCTAATAGATTTGGGGCAAAAATATGTTGAGGCACACGACGGGTCGATAGGTCCAAGCGGACATGTTCCGCCAAGGTTCAATAAGGTAAGTAAGGAAGCGTCGCAGATAGACAAGCAAAGGGGAATTCCCCAAAGAAACCAGGTGCGAGATGACCGTTTATGTTTCGTCTGTGACCGAAAGGGTCACGTGGCGAAGGAATGTCGGGGAAGAAAACAAGTAGGTTTTAAATCAGATAACAGTAAGGGTATCATTAATAATAGAAACCACATGAGCGCCGCATGCATTGATATCAGGAACAATATTGAGAATGGTCATTTATTATTAGCTGATGGGAAGAGAGTCCCGTTTATTAGTGGTTTATGTCTAGAGCCAGAGGTCAGTAAAGGAATGCCAGTAAGTAAAGGTTTTGTTGGTCATTCGCAAGTCGATGTGTTAAGAGACACGGGTTGTTCTGGTGTTACAATTGATAGATCTTTGGTGAAAGATTGTGAATTGACAGATAAGGAACAATTTTGCATGCTAATTGATAGTACTGTGAGGAGATTTCCTGTGGCTAGAGTAGAAGTTGATACTCCTTATTTTAAGGGTACAGTTGAAGCCATGTGTATCAAGAACCCGATATATGCTCTTGTGATTGGAAATATTCCGGGAGTCAGGGACTCCCCGGATAAGTCATGGCATTGTAAGGGGGGAGTGGAGAAGCGCCCCCAAGACATGACGGCTGACAGGCAGTTACGAAAGGGTCGTGATTGCACTCCTGGAGCGAAGGTCGTTCGCCAGGTTGAGAGGAACCCGGTTGAGGAGGTAAGTAGCAGTCAGCAACAAGGGCAGAATAATGTAAATGTTCAGGTTGCAAATGAGAGACGGGGGGGTGTCGGGGACAATTACAAATCTTCCATTGTCAGAAGTCAAGGAGGCTTTTGCAGTTGTTACACGGGCCCAGGGTGCCAAGGAGAAGCAACCAATTAGGCCACTTGTAGTTCCACTTGAAACGGTGGGAGAGGTCGGCGTTGAAGAGCTGAAGCAAGCCCAACGGGATGACGAGTATCTAATTAAATTATGGGAAGCTGCCAATGAGGGACAGGCTATGTTTACCAAGAGAGATCACAGGTACAGATTTGAGGTAAGGAAAGGTGTTCTGTATAAGGTTTACAGTCAACCTAGGGGTGAAGTGCAGATTGAGGTAAAGCAAATTGTAGTCCCTGAAAAGTTCAGGAGACAGGTCATGTCCTTGGCCCATGAGGCCATTGTGGGAGGACATTTGGGTCAGAAGAAGACCCTGAATAGGATTGCAGCATGCTTCTACTGGCCAGGAATGAATGGCGACGTGAGTAGATTTTGTAAATCATGTGATGTGTGTCAGAGAATGGTGCCCAAGGGGAGTGTCCCTAGGGTACCGTTGGGTACAATGCCTATTATAGAAGAGCCATTTCAGAGAGTGGCGGTAGATCTTATTGGGCCAATCAGTCCGGTGTCCGACAGAGGCAATAGGTATATATTGACAGTTGTGGATTACGCAACACGATACCCAGAGGCAATACCACTCCCCAAAATCGAGACGGAAAGGATTGCAGAGGCACTGTTGGAAGTGTTTTCGAGGGTGGGATTTCCGAAAGAAATACTGAGCGATAGAGGGAGTCAGTTTACATCCGACGTTATGGCTGAACTGTGTAGACTGGTATCGATAAAACAATTATTTACGGCCCCATATAACCCAAAGTGCAATGGATTATGTGAGAGAATGAATGGGGTGTTGAAAGGGATGGTGAAAAAGATGTGCCAAGAGCGACCTAAGGACTGGGACAGGTATCTACCCGCTGTACTTTTTGCTTATCGTGAAGTGCCACAGTCCAGCACCGGGTTTTCGCCGTTTGAGTTACTGTACGGTAGGTCGGTCAGGGGACCGTTGCAGGCCTTGAAGGCATTATGGACGGAAGAGGAACCTTCGGATGTACGAAACACGTACCAGTATATTCTTGACCTAAGAACTAGGTTAGAAGAAACGTGCAAATTGGCACGAGAGAGCCTATTGGAGGCACAGGGTAGGTACAAACACCACTACGACAAGCGATCAAAATGCAGAAAACTGAAGGTAGGACAAAAGGTCATAGTTTTATTGCCAACAGACAACAATAAACTGTTGCTGCAATGGAAAGGACCATACGTGGTTAAGGAAGTTGTTGGGGACAGAGTTTATAAGGTAGATGTAGCTGGTAAGGCAAAGCTTTATAATATTAATCTGCTCAAGCATTATGAAGAAAGGGAGACAGAGGAGCAGCCAGTTGCTTGCAATGAAACAGTAGTCGCCGCCACCGCCATTGCGGTTATTGAGCCCGAGGACGAGGAAGAGCCCGGGGTGGTAGACAATGAGAATTTACTAGAATTGGGGTCATTTGGGTGGCGACGAGACGTATCGGGATGTAAAGGTAAGTTCCGAGTTGCCGGAGGCTATGCAAAGGCACGCTCTGGAGCTCGTGTATGAGTTTCGAGATATTTTTACGGAGAACCCCTGTACAACTGACTTGGTTGAACATGAAATTGAGCTGACAACGAAACAACCAATCAAGGTAAGGCCGTATGGTATTCCGTATGCAAAAAGGGAGACCGTAAAGAGTGAAATAAGCAAAATGCTCGAGGCGGGAATTATAGAGCCGTCTAACTCTCCATATAATTCGCCAGTAGTCTTAGTCAAAAAGAAGGATTCCTCAACACGGTTTTGCATCGACTTTAGGCAAATAAATGCTGTCACCAAGTTGGATAACGAGCCGATGGGTGACACCGAAAGTATCTTGGTAAAACTCCAAGAGGCTAAATATTTTAGCAAATTTGATTTTAGCAAGGGATATTGGCAGATACCCTTGAAGAAAGAGCATCGGCCGGTGACGGCTTTCACCGCGCCAGATGGCTGCTTTCAGTTTTGTAAGATGCCATTCGGTTTGGTGACCGCCGGAGCTTCGTTTAATCGGATGATGCGATTATTATTGAACGACAGCAAAGGAGTTGAACACTATGTCGATGACGTTTTAGCCCACGCCAAAGATTGGAAACTTCACTTGGACAGTTTAAGGGATTTATTTAAGAGAATAAGGGAATCAGGATTAACCATAAAACCCTCGAAGTGCTTGATTGGATATCGTGAGGTGAACTTCTTGGGGCATCGGGTCGGAAAGGGGAAGGTCACTATGGATGACGACAAACTGGGAAAGATAAAAAGGGCAGAGCCCCCAAAAACCAAAAAGCAGGTACGTCCGTTTTTGGGGCTGGCCGGGTACTATCGAAAGTTCATGCCCAACTTTTCGGAAATTGCAGCGCCCCTGACAGACTTGACAAAGAAACAACAATCGAATATAGTTAAATGGGGCTCACCACAGGAGAAAGCCTTTCGGTCGTTGAAGGAGTTGTTGTGTCAGGCACCAATTCTAAGGCTTCCGGATTTCAGTCGACACTTTGTAGTACAGGCGGACGCTTCAGATACAGGGGTAGGTGCTGCTCTTCTACAGCAATACGAAGACGGCCTCTTCCCCGTCGCATATGCCAGCAAAAAGCTTTTGCCAAGGGAGAGAAACTACTCGGCGATAGAAAAGGAATGTCTTGCTTTGGTGTTCGCTGTAAAGAAATTTCAATATTATTTGTATGGTAAGGATTTCATTCTACAAACAGATCATGCCCCACTGTCATATCTAAGGGATTCCAAAACTCAGAATAGTAGGCTACTGAGGTGGGCAATGCTCCTTCAAAATTACAATTTCAAGGTTGTGGCAATAAAAGGATCTCTAAACGTTGTGGCGGATTATTTGAGTAGACAGTAGGGACATGAAGTTATATTCCAACAGGGGTCATGCTGATGGCATGGTTGTACATAGTTGTTTGTGTTTTGTGCTTTTAACGATATTTGGTACTTTATCTACTGTGTTAGCTTAGGCTTCCGTATTTACCCATCGGGCCATGGTTTCAGAAAGTTCTGTGCTTTTAGAATGAACAGAGGACGTTCATCTTAAGTAGGGGCGTGTGTCACAGAACTTAAGTACATATGCGTATCGTCTTGGTAAGGGTGAACCGTGGACGTCAGTTTCTGGCCATAGTAGGTTTCGCTTCCCACGGTAACCTGAAAGTGGACGCTTGAAAAGTGCGAGAGTCAGAATTGTTTTGACCATGGCAAGGTAGAGACGTGAAGAACTGTGGTCCGCTGTTCGCGGCGATTGAACTGTTTTCCAGCGAGAATGGACATGTAACATCATATATATACAACGTTTGTTTTGTGTTATGCTTTCATGAAACGAAATGCGTCCAGTTCGCGACCTCCAGACAAAATGAACCTGAAGTTGAGGGATAAGGAATATGCTCATTCCAGCGACTGACCACTGGTGTACGCGAGATTGGCAAGGGATGAATGAACATTTTATCACGATATTGTCCAGGGGACAAAGCTTGCAGCACGGCGCGAAATAACCCAATAAGGATCCCGACACTGTTTCGTCGTTAATTTCAGTCCATCATGCAGAAGATTCCTACAGCTGCGATACACCTCTAATAATCACCACTTAGCGCTGGGAGGAAGTGAAGGCCTTCATGAACATTATAACAACAAAATGGACACTGTGGCTTGTGCGCGAGGTCGTTTGTGAATAGATGTGAGTACGTAGGTTCAATTTATAAAGGTACCATTATTTTTCTATCTGTTAACCCTCTCTCAATTTCTCATGTTTCAACTTTATTAAATGATATTTTCTTGAACACTTTATTTTATGGGTTATATCAAGCACAAAGAAAGTGCACCTAAGAAACATCTGGAATCCCCAACTTATTCACCCGTTAAGGGTTAATTTTAGGATACGTCCGGTTACATATGGCGAGGCCGTTTTGTTCACTTTAAAACATTTGATATTTTGTTTTCATATTAATCAGTGATAAATAAAGCCTTCGGCAATTTCGTTGGTCAGTTTCAAAACTAGACAATTTGATTGGCTGAACAAAATAAAACTGGGCCACATTTTCATAATTTGCATAATTAGAGTTGGGAGCTTTCGTTGGTCAATTTCAAAACTGGACAATTTGATTGGCTAAACAAAATACAACTGGGTGACATTTGCATAATTTCAGTAGGGAGAATTTACGTTATCTGTCCTATTTAGGGTGGGTTACATTGTATTAATGTTTTACCTACAAGAAAAACGCCATTCATTTTTTTTTATATTTTCACTTTTTGCTTCCAAAACATAGGTTATGACACCTCATTGGAACGAGCTCGTTCCAATAAGGGGTCATAACCTATGTTTTGGATGCAAAAAATGAAAAGTTTTAGTTATACGAGGATGTTTTTTCCAAGTGCCGTCTGCAACTCAAGTTAGGTGATGGGTTAAAAAGTCATACTAAGTGGCTAATTTGTGCGTGTGTGTGTCATATGATAAATAGAATATGAAATGAGTGTTTTTCTCATATCATATTTATGATACTCGTCCGAATTTTCCGTTTGGGCTCGCCAGAGGCTCGCCCAAACGGAAAATTCTTAGACTCGTTTCATAAATATAATATGAGAAAAACACTCATTCCATATCCTCTAAAAATTAAATCTTGTTTTAAAGAGAAAAATAAAAAGATTGTACCATATAACATTGAAAGTCATTACAATGTGTATAGAATGTGTAAGTCTAGCTGTCACTGTTACGATTAAAGATGCATTCGCAGAAACGTGATGTGTGATAGGACTTTAATCAAATATACTTACCAGTCAGAAATCGGATTGAATCATATACAGTACGTGGAGAGTGGATTGTCACCAAAGTCACCCATGGCGTGGAGGTATCACCCAAAGTACTACTCTCAAATTTTGTACAGATACAAAGATTTTGTACAGACCCGGAGGTCTATTGGCTGAAGCTTTGCTTATGCTAATTATGCTTTGCAACAAACTAGCATGTATTGCTTGAGAGAAATCATCATTCCACGGTTGATTTATTGATAATACACTCTCCACGCACTGTATGCTGATCAGTCCGAAATCGAATCCAACCATATATGCTAATCAATCCGAAGTCGAATTGAATCATATGTGCTGACCAATCTGAATCGAATTGGACCATATATGCTAATCAAACCGAAATCGAATTCAATCACGAACTGTCACAGTTCGCAATTCAGTTCGGTGTCCTTTTGATTAATGTATATGGTCAGTGAAACGTGTCACCCAATGTATTGTATTCATGTATTATGTTTTGTTTGTTGTTATCCGACGCACAATCAAGGGTGAAGCTTTACCCAGCGCACATGATATCAATATTTTTGTATTTTATTCATTATTATCCTTTCATGTGTTAACATGGAAGTATATTGTAATTTATACCATGATTACCTATTCCACTATATATAAAAAGCCTATAACATAAATTTTAGCTTTACACACCAACCGTGGTGAACACGCCAGCAGTGGAATTTCAATAGTTAAAATTTACACCTACGGTGGAGCGACATCCAAGTTGACATTTGGTGACCTCGCCTTGAATGCAAACTTGTTTAAATTTATCACTCGTCGCCTCGTGAAGAAGGAAATGAAACCAGCATTTATTTATTACGTTTTTAAATAAGTTTACCTCATAAGATACCAAAAATTAACAACATACATTGTCTCATGTTAATAAAGCATCCATAACTCGAAATAGTATGTTATTATGTTATTAAAATGAAAAAGGCCCCGTAATATGTGCGTTTCGTTTTCTGTTTCGTTTCGGCGATAAATTGCCAGCGGACGTACCGCCCACCTGTGCTCAAGTAAACAAAAACAAAAACAGATTCGCACGTGTGAATATTGATTTATTCAACATTTAAACTCTTATTAATCTGACGAGCTTGGTATAAAAAATATACCCAAAGTAGCTTGGTGTACCAAATGTTCAACACTCGCGGTGAAGTGGTCTTAACCGCGCGTCAAAGGCTCTCGGTTAACACCACTTCACCACTCGAGGTGAACAATTGGTTCACCAAGTTACTATGTGTATATTCTATATTCTTATTGTTCCCTTTTATTATTATTATTTTTCAGTCCCCTCTCCCCTCCCTTAATCTCGAGAATGGCGAGGCCTAGAATTATTGTTATCGCCAGTCCACCGGAATGGCTTGACATATCAAGTTCGGATTTTTTTCTCGTGTGCGCCTACATGTCTAGTATATTCATGCCAAAAACGTCAGTGGTCCGTTCGAGAGATCGGTTGGGGTCGAAAATTTGACGACGCTTTTCATTGAAAATTCTTGTTACCGCTACTCCTCCAGAACGGCTTGGAGTATCGAGCTGCGACTTGATGCATCATGCACGCCTATACGGAAGGTAGATACAATGCAAAACTGACGAGGTTCGGGCTTCTGTTTCGGGAGGTACTGTAGGTTGAAAAAATTGACCTTAACATATAATGCTCTTCACATGACGTGATTGTTATCGTTACTCCTCTGAAGCGGCTTCAACTATCGAGTTCGTTTCTTTCTTCATTGCATGCGCGCCCATGTCTAGTGTATTCAGTCCAAAAAAGGTAGGGGTGTGTCGGGAGGTGCGGAAGATAGTGAGGGTCAAAAATTTGGGGACGCTTTTCATCTGAACTACTTGTTATAGCTACCTACTCCCCTAGAACGGCTTG
This sequence comes from Pictodentalium vernedei, assembly GCA_031216915.1. Classification (NCBI taxonomy): domain Eukaryota; kingdom Metazoa; phylum Mollusca; class Scaphopoda; order Dentaliida; family Dentaliidae; genus Pictodentalium; species Pictodentalium vernedei. Next base: position 93,417,055 of record CM062289.1, on the reverse strand, counting down.
ACATATCGAGACCTTAGTTTTTGCATAATGTTCGACTCTGTGTGTGTTACATAATGTGCAAAAATTGTATGAAGTCATACTTTCGGTTCGAAGGTACAATCTCCTACCTTCAAATCTTATTCATTTCACATATAACACTGTTTAACAGGCGTGGCACCTCTCCCCCACCCCGCCCCACAGAGTTTTGAACAGCCTAACCATGAGTGCGATAAATAAGTATCTGAAACACACCTTTTTCGTGCTGTAGCGTGTTTCCATAAAGTGATCTTTTTCTGGGATAAAAATATTCATTAACCAGCGGGCGACGATCTGAATCGAGTTGTCAGTTTACGACGGTCTACAATTTAATGTAAAATTAACCAAATTACCGCTTTTTCGCCATTAACCCATGGGCGATTTCTGTTAACTTTATGTTCTGGCAATTATCTAAGTGTGACAGGCTGTGTCGGGGCCCATTTGCGACAGTATACAGGCTGCAAGTTTAATATAGCCCTATCTCTCCACCCATAACTGTGAATTATAAGTCTTAAATGGTACTACCTCAGAAACAGGGTGCAGATTGATCAGGTCCCCATGCCGTATCGCACCAGCTAGAAAAAGTCCAAATTCAAAAAATTACTTCCTCTCATTAAAACGCTATATCTCAGCCAATTCTCGGTAGATTTCCATGGAATTTTCACTACTCATTATTTACGAACAGTTAATGCATCAGTTCGCATCAAAAGCGACACGTATTTCGCATTTTCATGTCGAATATGAAAAATGAGTTTGCGCGTGGGGTTCCCACAAGGCACGTGCTCGGTTGCTGGACTTTCTAATCAAATGACCGAGTTGAGCAGAGCTTCATTAACAAACGCGGAAAATTTGGAGTCGTTGCTCCATAAACGTTCGCCACAATCTACTATAAATGAAAGGTACTGTTTTCCAAGTACTGGATATGCACAGATTGTTATTAAGTTTCCGCGTAGCGTTGGATGGCTTCTAGATCCTGCTCTGAAATTTCAAAATCGTCTAGTTATCATACTTTTGTGCTAAATAACATGGAAGTATCCAAGCAATTGTTCTGCAATTTCAAAATTCTAGTTTTTTTTCTAACATTTGTCACTGTATTTGAACACAACCATATCATGTGACCCTTACTTGGAGGTTCTCAGTTAGCTCTTCCCAATAAGGATTAACATGAAATGGTTTGGAACAAATGCTTAAAATGCAATTCTAAACCAGGCGGCCGATTAGGCAACGCGTTAATACATGGCTTGAAATCAGCAGTGAAATTGTTCAGCAAACAATCTTTCCACTCATCTGTATTTCAAACCCTTGAATATTTTTGTTTGTTTTGAAGTTCCATGTAATTCGAATGGTAGCATTGTTAACAGCATAAGAAATCAATGAACGAGAACACATGGTACTTGGAGTATGCGTCTGAAAACAAAACATGTACTTCTGTTCTAACAAACCTTCTACAAAGTCTTGTCTACTTAGAATTAAAATGCGCTTTCAAATGTCAGAATATAATCTTATCGACTCTTTGCTCTCACCGGCCTGAACGAAATAATGATAACATTAAATTTTTTCGTAATGGATCAGAGTGACTTTGTGTCACTATTTCCTGGAGTGTGGACGTACTTACCAAACACAGAAAAGTTTATCATGTTTTCAAACTAAGATATACATCAACAAATGCCTTTTTGTGGTTATCGTTAGTTCAAGTGCACAGTTAAGATCATTCGAGGGAATGTTTGATGATAATTGAAACTGTAGTTCAAAGAGATTAGATCTGCTAATTCGATACGAGTATTGTCAGTTGATGTAAAAATGTTAGTGGCATAAATACTTATCTACGATGTATTGATCAAACAATATAGTTAAACTATTGTATTATTCAAACTCGCGAGTAACTGTGGATATCGATAGAAAATATCGTTGTTTAACCCTTTACCGAACACAAGCGATATTAAAATTTATTATTTTAAATATCAATTTTTAAAATTTTTCAAAACGTTTCAACAAAACCATATCATATGACCCCTCTTTGGAACGAGCTCGACGAGCTCGTTCCAAAGAGGGGTCACATGATATGGTTTTGTGGAAATATTTTGAAAATTAATATTTTTTCAACTGCTTAATTTGCATATTACGCGGGCGTATGTGGCCGATTCGTTGAGTAAAGGGTTAAATCTATAAACACGCAAATTACATAATGATTGATCACAAATGCGTTTTATGGTTATTTCGTATGAATTGCGTCATATTATGCTATCGAAAACGTACTAAAGTGTATAAAACATTCTGGAATTGACGATTCTCGTGTACCGGAAAAATTAACAGGTTTTGCTATGAAACAGAATTTGAAGGCCGAATTTAACAAACACTCCAGTTAAACAGATTGGCGAAGTGACAGACGCTATCTTTTTTCTCTCCTGGAAATTACGTATGTCAGTTTAAGCGTGGTTTAGGCGTTCGCCCATGTTTTAAACCAATTTGGGGCCCCAGTTTCGTGTGACCTACGATAGTAGATAATGTGTTCACGCAAGTTGCAAAGCAGCATGTTTATTGTTGGTTTTCTTAATGAAAATTAGCTGTACAAATTTAGGACAATTTGATAATATGTCTACGGTGGTTGTACAGACGAGGTAATGTGTGAGCAACGAAATCACCCGAGCTGCTACGTGTGCCACAGAAGTTTCATTCTTCGCCTTTCTTGTACAGACGATCCACGTCGAACGCTGCGATCATACGTTTGCAGTCACGAAAGGGGAATTTTCCCTTTAGGTATTTGGTGTGATATGTTACAAACGTCCCCGAGCATTATGGATTAAAGAATTTGGCAAGACCATTATTAGAACGGCTTGCTGATAGTTATTTTGAATAGTTTAAATAAAGTAGTAATGTAACGCCTCCTGACCTCGAATGGATCAAGGAAGATCGGGAAAATGTATACAAAGAAGCCGTTTTTTTCCATTTTGAAAGAAAACAATTCTTATACTAGAGAGAATATTGACATTGCTGCCCACAACTCGTTCATGGTAGCGAAATACAATGCCTCGACTCCGTTTTGTATTCCCAATTCGTTCGTACTTGGAATAACTCATTTTTGACTAGGAGCATGATTGCCCTCCTGGACATATTTGTCAAAATCCCAGATTTCAACCTGCACATTTTTCTCCATTATGCAACGAGGAGTTTATCGAATTCTGTCCTGTTGACGCGAGCCACTTACCTCTATATAAATGGATTTTGGACATCTGTGTAAGACATTGCTACTAGCCCATTGCTACTAGAATGATGGCGGCAACTCAATCAACGCAACGACTCTTCCCATCAAAGACGTTTGATGAGGTGAAAGCTGTTATGCTGTGACTGAAGTCACAGCATAATAGCTTTCACTTCATCTAACGTCATGGTGATGTGTAAGCTGTTACAATGTGACTGTCGTCACAGTGTAACAGCTTTCACTTAATCTAACGTCGTTGTGTTTACCCAGTGGGAGAACTTGTTACACGGTATCAACTTTCAAATCTCGTCACTTGTTTTTTTCTGTTAATAATGACTAACATATGTTGCAAATATTCGATCTATATTAATACGCTAAATATTCACATCATCAATGTATTCATTTTTCACAGACATCTAAGTATATTTTTTTAAAAAGCGATCAGAGATTGTGAGATGTCCGTAAACGGAAAACCTTCGAAATAGTTTTGTGTTGTTTATTTGTAGTAACACCTCTTCCCCTATGACAGTGGCGGTTGAGACAGCTTTCTTTTAGTGACCAATAAGCGACCAATAAACGTCCTAACAGCCCTGTTGTACTGCGATTTTGCGAAGAGAGCTTATCGAAACTATAGCTGTTCAAATTTAGTCATTTTGACGTGGTTGTGACCTCCCCTGAGAACTAGTTATTTTCTAGTGGTGGATAGGACCAAGGCAACTCAAGTCTGCTGTTGTCTAAAAATGGTTCGACCTAGGTATCGATGAATTTATGGCCGGTGACCGATAACCTCATTTCTGATTCAAGGACCTTGATGGTATAGGAGAATTCGGGCAACTTACAGTACAGACATCGTGGATTGGTCACTTTGCACGGATGGGCAAAATTTCCACAGACGCAATAATATTGGATTCCATACTACAATTATAGAAATAATCATCAAAAAATTTAATGGAGCACCGAGTACAACCCGGTTATTCATTAATTAAAATTTACCTGATGATGATTTTTATTACCTGGTAAACGCATGCGTGAACAATCACTGCCTATGTGTGGATTACGACCAATCCACGGCGACTGTACTGTAACTCTGAAGTCACGAAGCTATTTTTTACAAATTAACACCTTAACACAGATGACAAAATAACTAAATTTAAAGTAGACAATTTTGCCGTAATGCAACTAGGAATATTGCCAATCTGGCCTGTGGCGATTATTTTGAAAATGTAATGATTACGATGACAATTACTTTCATTTTTTTATGATTACGATTAGCACTACAATTACTCCATTTCCGAATTGTAATCATTACGATTTCAATTCCTTTCATTTTTTATGACCAAGCCAGAAAATAAGCAAACTGTCATCTGCAATATGAAGTCCCCACAGGGTGAATTTAGTGATGTTACCCTTCTTAGCAGGGTAGCATCACTAAATTCACTCTATGTGAACCTCAATCTGAATCAGAGTCTCAAAACTAAACAGAAAGAGGTACCCAGAGGATAAATTGCCAACTGTATGGGATAGCATCATCAAATTCACCCTCTGGGGACCTCATTCTGCAAATGTCAGGCTGCTTATTTTCCGGCCTGTTGTTGACTACAATTACCACTACAATTAGTCCATTTCTGAACGGTAACCATTACGGTTACAATTACTTTTTAAAGGAAATTGATTACATTAGTAATTACTTTCTACCTTTTACTTACATTCATACCCTATCGAATTTAAATCAGTTGTAGAGCAACCAGAGGCACAAGTAAAAGGCAGATTCAGCTCATAGCACCCTGATGGAACAGTATTTGTTCCTCTTGTGCTTTTTATATATAATCTGAGTTTTTGTTCTGGTGGAAACTCCATTATGTGGTTGACTTAGTAGGAAGCCACTAGGTGTGCGGACAGGTGCCCCTAGTCAACTGCGACTAGGCACACCACGAAAATAGCAGGATGAAAATGACCAGATTTGAAGGATTAGATAAAAGGACAGGAATAAAAAAAAATACAGATAATAATTTAAAAATGAAAGTGCCAATGACACTGTAGCTTAACCCTTTACCTAACATGAAAAGCAGACGACACTTGCAAAAATAATTCTTGAATAACTAATTTTTTTCATTTTTTGTCTCAAAAACATAGGTTATGACCCCTCGTTGGAACGAGCTCGACGAGCTCGTTCCAACGAGGGGTCATAACCTATGTTTTTGAGACAAAAAATGAAAAAAATAATGAAAATTAATAGGCGATTTTTGAGAATAGCGCTGGCCGGTTTGGGCCGTTACGTTAGGTAAAGGGTTAACTTGACGGTGTGTTGTGTTTGATGAAAAGGTTAATGTTTATGAAAGGATTATGAAATTCGACAAGAATTGTGATAATTGAGAATATGTTAATTTCTGTTCCATGTATGCTATGCTTTTCAATAAAAATAATTAGAGATGTAGACTGTACTCAAGAATTGAGGGGTGGATTAATGTGGCCCCCACAATTAATGTATGTCAACCAAAGTTGCCAGGTTACAGTGAAATTATTCCAAAACGAGTCATCCTATCAAATTACGATGAAATCTCTTCATCAATACGGCCTGTGGACTGTGCTAATGGTTTTCGGGTTTCAGGCCTGTGTCTCCATCGCGGTTGACCAATCGCAACCAAAAGGAGAGGTTCTTATCTGGACATAATACTGAGTCACCCTACCAAGTTACAATGAAATCCTTCCATAAATAAGACCTGTAGTCTGTGCTAAAGGTTTTCGAATTTTGGGCTCGGGCAGCTCTCACGGTTGAACGATCGTGACCAAAAGGTTACTTTCTCATCCAGACATTATCTGGAGTCATCCTATCAAGTTACAATGAAATCTCTTCATAAATACTACCTGAGACCATGGCATGCTAAATGTTTTCGGGCTTCAGGCCTGTTTACACATCACGGTTGACCAATCGCAACCAAAAGGGGAGGTCCTCATCTAGACATTCTACTGAGTCATCCTACCAAGATACAATGAAATCCCTCCATAATTACGACCTGTGGACTGTGCTAAATGTTTTAGAGTTTTGGGCTTGGGCAGACGGCACGGTTGACAGATCGCGAACAACTGGGGAAGTTCTCATCTGGACATCACACGGAGTCATCCTACCAAGTTACACTGAAATCCCTCCATGTTAAATACAACCTGTAGACTGTGCTAAAAGTTTTGGGTTTCGGGCTTCGGCAGCCGTCGCTGTTGACCAAAAAGGAACGTTCTTTTCAAGACATTCTACAGAGTCATCCTACCAAGTTACAATAAAATCCCTTCATAAAAACGACTTGTAGACTGTGGTAAATGTTTTCGGGTTTTGGGTTCGGGCAGCCATCACGGTTGAGAAATCGCGACCAAAAGGGAATGTTCTCTTTTTGACATGAACTCAAACCTGCATATGAAATTTCGTGACGATCGGACAAGAACTACGGGGTATAGCCTGTGCTTAAGGAAAATGTGAACAGACTCACAGACTAACAGATTTCCGCACGCGTGATGGCAATAGATTATCTTGACCCTTGTCAAGTTAACCTAATTATAAAATAAGAAACATGGGGAGGGCTACATGTTAGTTTAGATTTTTTTGTCTTTCACACAAAAATATTGTTTTGCAAACATTCTTTAAAGAGATGGTTATGAAACACTCGATTAAAATATCTTACATTATGGTTAAATACAGTACGTGGAGAGTGGATTGTAACTAAATCACCCGCGGAGTGGAGTTATCATCCAAGCTATAACTTTCAAATTTGGTACATATGAACAAAAACACAAGCAATGTTTCAGCCAATGGACCTCCGGGTTTAACCCGGAGGTCCATTGGCTGAAACTTTGCTGGTTCTGGTTATGCTTCGCAACAAATTTGCAATTATTCCTCGGGTGGAATCTCCACTCTGTGGGTGATTTAGTGATATTACACTCTCTACGTACTGTAAGTACCGTTTGAGGACAATTAGAGTCTAAAATATCTTTTTTAAACGATTCAGTGCAAATAAATGGACTAAAGTTACCAAATTATACAGCGAGTAAGCTGTTTATTATCATATTATCCATTTATTGTAACAAAATTGCTGACAATATTAACTGATTGTCAGAACATAAATGGTCTATCAGTTAATTAATTTAAATTAGTACTATTTAAATTCTGTTTCATTAATCATATTCTCTCATCTTTGGTTTTGTTTCCATAACACTATACCGAAAGCCCCTTAACCCTTTGAACCCGAAAGTCCGCTTAACCCTTCCATGATCTTGATATAACGTGACTTCATGAAGTAGATAGTTGCTCGGTGAATTTGTGTAGTAAACCAATGAAGATTTTGCAGCCCCAGGGCTGCACGTGTAAAGTATTGATTGCTCTTCCCCCAAGTAATCAATATAAACTCTTCTAACTGATGACACTGAACTGACGTGAAAGATTCCGCCAGTGTTTAAAGGGTGAAAAATATTAGTAGGATTTATATATTTTTAACAGAGTAGTTAGTATACAAATCATTTTCAAACTTCAAAATTATTCCGAACATTAAAAACAAAAAACTGCACCTCAGTCCAATTCCCAAAATGTTTCTGCAATATGTACTATGTCTCTCGCTTAGGGTGCTCATGACATTCCAATGTCAGCAACTTAACCTTTTCCGAAACCCAAAGGATGTCAAAATTTTTCAACAAAACGGTATCATGTGCCCCCTCATTGGAACGAGCACGTGCTAATGAGGGATCACATGATATGGTTTTGTTGATTTTTGTAGTTTAAACATTATTTTATTTCCATAGTTATACAAATACTTTTTTTAATGAAATTGGATCTATAATGAGAACAACAACATAACTGGAGAAAAGGGATTGAGCATAAAGTAAGCTGTCTCCATTTAACAGATCAGACACACGTGAATATATTTATGGCAAGTAAGGCGTATAATGTTCCAATGAAAACATAGATAGGCTTATACAGTGGAAGCTTGATAATTGAATAGCCACTTTTTTGCCCATGGAAATTATTCAATTAACAGGAGTATTCAATTAACAGGGATTGTGTCACTTTCCTGTATTCTAGAAATATACTTAGCATTTATTCTATTATATCTTGCTTGACAGCGCTCAGTGAGCTCTGTCAAACAAGATATAATAGATTAAATGCCTATATTGGATGTAGTGAGGCTAAATAGATCTATAAACAAAGGAAATTTGGGGAGAGTCAGGGTAATTTCGCGACCAGTTACAATTTTTTTATTCAATTAACAGGAGTTTACTGTATAAACTATATTCAATTAACAGATCACATTTGTACTGAAGGTATGGTAAATGGTTTTTGTGTTGGGAAATTATATTTAATCATCAGGGTTATTCAGTTAAGAGATATACAATTAAGTGGGCTCCACTGTACTAGATATCTAGGGAAAACTGATGCACAAGAGTGGGGTGTGGGAAGAAATGGATAAGAAAACTGGACTGGAGAAAAAAGGAAACTGGACTGGAGAAACGAGATGAAAGAAAAATTAGAAATAATGATAGGAGTACTGAGGTTAGACCAGACAGGAGGTTCACCATGATTAGAAGAGCATGCGCACCTCGACCATCTGCTTTTTAGTTCTCGTATTGCCAAGCACGTATATGCACCCTTTCTCACGCACAGGTGGGTGTATCGAGCATATGCACGTGCACGGCAAGAGCATAACTAGCACCCTTGACGGATTGGTTACCGGCTCCCAAGATACCAATAAGGTAGGACTACTTTATCCCAGCAAGCTCGCACAGCTTCCCTTCGCTAGTGTTCGCCACAGGGCTATTTTTGTTTTGACTTGTTGACGTTTCTAAATATAGATTTTGTTTTAAAAGATATGTTTTTTTCAATTGCTTTATTCTGGAATTAAATCATGCAGTTAGTTCAGTTGGTTTGGTTGCTATGCATTTATGGCTAGACGATTAAGTATTGTAGTCCTGAGATCGATTGTCGTCGGGGGCCTCCGTCCGAAAAACTTTACAGTTTTCACTCCAGTTACTGGGTCCCAAAACCATGCCTGGCGGAATTCCTATTTGACTTTGGCGATATAAAATTAAATTCAAGCAGCTGCATCTTCACAGATATTCCATTATTTGAGATTCCTGTGTTGAAAAGCTGGGACCATAGATCTATATAATGGTAATCTGTTCCAGTCGCATCGAATGCCAAAGCAGACGATCCACGGGTAAATCTCACAATAAAATACAGGCTACTTGCAGACAATTACAAATCAACACAGAAAACTATGCCAGTAATTCAGTAATTATCAATTCTCGTGTATCGGTCTCGGTTCGGCTTGTAAATGTGAACTAGCATTCTGGCTGAGTTAATTACAAGCTTTTAGGGGCTTGCCGTTAGCTGATTTCGTATGGCGGTAGGGCATTTATGGCTAGGCGCCCGGGGTCCGTAGACCCAGGATTGACTCTAGTCAGGGCCACCTTCCGAAAACCCGCACAGTTTTCACTCCAGTGACGCCGTTCCAGGACTATGTTTGGTGGACTTCCTGCTTGACGGAGGCGATATAAAACTAACTTCAGGCTGTTGCATCTTCTCAAATCTTCCATTAATAAAAAGCTGGGACTAGAGACCAGTATAACAGAAATCTGTTATAGTCGCATCAGATACTGAGACAAACGATCCACGGGTAAATTCCATATTAAAATACAGGGGACTTGTATTAAAGTTAATTACGAATCAACACTGAAAATAATTCCATTAGTTCAGTAACAATTCTCGAATATCAGTCTCGGGCGGGTTGTAAATGTGAACTGACACACTGGCCTTTGAACCATGGTGGTATCTTTCATGTCAGTTCAATGGCAGCAACTGGAAGAGTCCATATTTATTATTTGGGGTTAGAACAATTAATATTTTCAACGTGCAGCCTTTGGGCTGCACGTTGAAAATATTGATTGGTCTACACCACGCATTTACCTTGTAGCCATCCCTCTTAATGACATTTTGACGTAGCTTATGACCCGGCCGGAAAAAGGGTCTCTGGTGTTCAAACGGTTAATTGCAACCGTTTCGGGGGTTGCCGTTAGCTCGACCGGTATAGTGGCAGACCATTTATGGATAGGCGATTTCGTGCCGTAGACCCAGGATCGACTCCTGTCTGGGCCATCTTCCGTAAGGCTTTACAGTTTTCACTCCAGTGGTTCTGTCCCAGGACTATTCATGGTGGAATTCCTGCTTGACATAACTTAAAATTAAATTCAAACAGTTGCATCTTCACAGATCTTCCATTAATTGAGTTTTTATGTTTAAACGCTTGGACCCATGTAACCGTAATTTATACCCTGCTCGCTGATGTTACTACCTGTGGAAACTCTGTATGTTAAGTTTTAGTTTTTAACCCCCACTATCGGTGTAAAGCTTCTACTGTGCATAAAAACATTTGCACCAAATGTAGGAAGTTCCACCAACTTGACCTTTGACATGACGCAATTTCCGATTTCAATACATTCACACTTCGGGATGTTTCATTCAAACATACGACGTTTTGCGGTACTATCTACTACGTGCAATGGCTTATTAAGTTTAAAATACCTACAATTAAATATTTAAAATAAAATTTAAGAAGTGTTAATAATAATTTGACTGAAAAAACAAGGTAAATTAAATCAGCTTGGACGATATGTCCAGCTGTCAATCAAGCATTCACGTGCAGCAGTTAGTACGGCGCAGATGTAAACATGACAAACCCGTCTGTTTGCGATAGAAAGTGTCGTTTTTTCTCCATTTTAAGTGGCAAAGTCGATTATTTATTAAGTGCATGGTATAAATAAAACAAATAGGTACTAGAGACGGTAATCAGATTTAAACCACTCGTAGAATAAGGGTTTTAACCACTGGGCAAGCCGAGTGGTTAAAACCCTTATCCTACTCGTGGTTTAAATCTGATTACCGGCTCTAGTACCTATTTATTCTATATCTCTTCCAGTCGCATCGAATGCTAAAACAGACGATCCACAGATTAATATCACTATAAAATACAGGCTACTTGTATACAATTACAAATGAACACTGAAAACAATTCCAGTAATTCAGTAATTAATAATTTTAGAATATCGGTCTCCGGCGGGTTGTAAATGAGAACTAATATACTTGCTGGATTGTCCGACACGAGGTGACCCTCGCTTTCGACCCCAATAAATAAATAAATTCTGGCTGACTTAATTGCAACATTTTGGGTGGTTGTCGTTAGCTCTATCGGTATCGTGACAGGGCATTTATGGCTTGGCTATTGGCTGCAGTTATCGCGGGATCAATTCTCGTCAGAGCCACCTTCCAAAAAACTTTATACAGTTTTCACTCCAATGACTCGGTCCCAGGACAATGCCTGGTTGAATTCCTGTTTGACATGGATGATATAAAATTAAATTCAAGCAGTTGCATCTTCACAGATCTTCCATTAATTGAGAGTCCTGTCTTTACAAATTGGGACCATAGGCCTATGTATCAGTAATTTGTTGCAGTCGCATCGAATCAAAGACAAACGATCCACGGGTAAATCTTACAATAAAATACAGGTTACTTGTATACAATTACGTATCAACACTGAAAACAATTCCAATATTTCAGTAATTGTCAATTCCAATGTGTTCTACTTGCCTACTGGCACATTGAACACATTGGAACTCAGGGGACGAATTGTCGAATATCGTTCTCGGGGCTGGTTGTAAATGTCAGCTATACTGGCTGAGTTAATTGCAACCTGTTGGGTTGCTCACGTGGTATGGTGGCAGAGCATTTATGGCAAGGCGATTAGGTGCGCCTTAGAACCCAGATCGACTCCCCTCGGTGTCACCTTCCGAAAAACTTTACAGTTTTCTCTCCAATGGCTCGGTCCCAAGACAATGCCTGGATGAATTCCTGTTTGACTTGGACGATATGGTTAAATTCAAGCAGTTGCATCTTCTCACATCTTCCATTAATTGAGATTCCTGTGTTTAAAAGCTGGGTCCATAGGCCTATATAACAGTATTTTGTTCCAGTCGCATTCGAATGCTAAGGTAAACGACCCACGGGTAAATCTCAAAATAAAACACGGGCCACTTGTCGACAATTACGTATCAACGCTGAAAACAATTCTAATAATCCAATAACTGTCAATTCTGGAATATCGGTCTCTAGGCGGTTTGTAAATGACTACTAACATAATGGCTGAGTTAACTGGTAGAGTGCTGGAAGCCCATATTTGGGTTTTATTCTTTAGTGCAGGTACCACAACTCGAAGGCTCACATCCAGTGGATGTGCTTTGTATTATTTTTGAAGTGACATTATTTAGTCTGTAAGGGTTTGCCTTGTTACAATTTATGGGAGAGTGCCAGCGGGCACTCTCCCATAAATTGTAACAAGGCAACGACATGTGTACAAGATTTGATGGCCAAAAATAATTCAGCACTCTACCAGTTAACTGCAATCTTTTTGTCGTAAGCTCAATTGGTTTTGTGGTACAGCATTTATGGCTAGGCGATTGGGTGTCGTGGACCCGGGATCAACTCCTGTCAGGGCCACTTTCAGAAAAACTTAACAGTTTTCACCCCAGTGACTCGCTGCCGGAACTGTGCCTGGTGGAATTCCTGCTTGACATAAGCGATATAAAATTAAATTTAAGCAGTTACATCTTCACAGATCTTCCATTAATTGGGATTCTGGTGTTTAAGAGTTGGGACTATAGGTCTTTATAATTTAAATTCTGCATTCGTTTAAAATTAAGAAAATGCAGCTACTGTTTCAGCCCATCCAACTATCTTTTAATTCCTCTGGTGAAGGGTAGAGCAGTTCCAGGTTATGAACAACTAAATAAGTGAACACGTGACTTGGAGCTTTTGATGTTTTGAATAGGATTAAATATGGCTGGTCAGCTGATTGGTTAAATATATTTTGACTTTGAAACCATTAATTAAACTTAATTTTGATTCGTCCACTTTAGAAAGGAGTAATAAGTTTGTTTGTAATTTGGTGCCGGAATGTGTGAGAATCTCTCAAAAACATGAGGCATGAGAAAACAAGCGTGCAGGTCATTCAGTGCAAGACCATATGGTAGTTGTGAAAATTCGAAATTTAAACTGAAATTTCATGTGGCAACAGATATTTTTTTCCAGTTTAATTTTGTCAAGAGATGATGTACTTTGTAAATGTATAGGTATTTTTTTCAAAACAACTTGGTGTGTTGTACAGAGAGGGGTTTATTTAGGCGTTCATAACCTTCCATTTCAAATTAAAACTGTGAATGGTTCCTTCATAAATGTGAGGAGTGATCTCCATGACATGCAGTTGTGTCAGTATTGTATTAAGAATTAAAACATCTCATGTATCATTCAAAAACTCTGTTTTTTAGCTCACCAACGAAGTTGCGTAAGCTTATGTCATGACCCGAGGCGCGTCGGCGTCTGCATATGTGTTAAAGTTAGAGTCCACTTTGACTTTCCGCCCTGCCACTATGCACCTCATACTGTTCCAATCGCTTTCAATTACCCACATACGCTTGCTCAGCCAGAGATAGTTTTTCGATTTTTACTCTTTTCACAATGTTAGACTTTTTTGTCAGTGTGGACTTTGCTATAATATATGAATGGAGGCTACCACCAGTATGTTGTGGCTTTTATATTTCATATATGTGTTAAATGCATGAATATAAGATGACATTAACCCTTGTCCGGGCATTTTTGAAATTTAGGACTTTTTTAATGCAATGTTAGACTTTGTTGTACTTGTGGACTTAGAAAATGTCTGACCTGTTTTGTTATATATGAGTGGAGGCTACCACCGTAATGCTGTTGCTTTTATATTTCATATATGTGTTAAATGCATCGGTATAAGACGACATTAACTCTTGGCCGGACATTTTTTGGAGATTTTGGACTTTTTTAATGCAATGTTAGACTTTTTTGTCAGTATGGACTTAGAAAATGTCTGTCCTGTTTTGCTATACATGTACATGACCGGACATTTTTTCTAGATTTGTAATAAGCCTAGGTTTATTGCATGCCATGCGTTGGTGAGCTAATGGGGTGGACATCCCCTCTTGTTAGCCCACCTGACTGAAGGTCATGGTGAGCTGTAGTGACCCCTCTTCGCCCATCGTCCTTCGTCCTTGAACATGGTATTTGCGACTTCTAAAAATCGCTGAACCGATTTAAGTGAAATTTGAGATGCTTGTGTGTTATGACATCGCATTTTGATTTTGTTCAAATCAAGTTGCCCAGCCCCTGGGTAGGGCCATGCCCAGAAAGTGTACCTAAATCTTAAAAAAAAACATTTTTCTCATGAATCAGCAGTAGCAGAGACTTGATATTTGGTGTGCCACTTCCTGTTGAGGTGTTGACTCAGATTTGTTCAAGAGAAGTTCGAGAGGTTATATTTCTCGTCGTTATGGGACGGGCAAAACTTACCAAGATTCTATTTTCAAACCGAGAGGCTGATTTGAACCAAATTTGATATGAGGACTTATTGGGTCATAAGTACTTAATTTACGCCAAAACTACATGGCATTGAGAATTTTTATTTTGATTTGGTGTGAAGCTTCCTTAATACCAGCAGAAAGTAATGGTTCAAACAAATTGCCATCGGTTTTATCATAGGATACCTTTCCGGGACTTTGAAAAAAGGTGAGGCATAATTTTTTAACACTGTGAGTAATCGGAAAAAACATTAATTAATCTTCTTCTCCCATACCACTGCTCCAAAGATTTCATATTTCACATATAACATCTTTGAAAGATTCATTCATATGTTTGTTGAAATGAAATAACTGGGTCCATATTTGGGCTCTCTCTATGGGATCCCAAATTTTCAAATTAGTGCAATATGAGGAATATTCTTTAAAACTCTTCTTCTTCAGATCCATCAATCAGAATCCTTTGATATTTGGTATGCAGCATCCTTGGGGGTGAGATTCAAGTTTGTCGAAGCCAAGTCCCTGGGTTCATATTTGGGCTCCCTGTGGGAGCCCGAATTATAACTTAGTTCAGTATGAGGAATATTCTTCTAAAATTCTCTTCTTCACATCCACCAGTCAGAATCTCTTGATATTTGGTATACAGTATCCTTAGGGAGGTGAGATATAAGTTGTATAAAGCCACGTCCCTGAGTTCATATTTGGGCTTCCTGTTGGAGCCCGAATTGTACCAAAATTTCTATTTTCCGAACTAAGAGGCCGATTTGAACCAAATTTGATATGAGGGCTTATTGGGTCATAAGTACCTAATTTATGCCAAACATTTTTTCCGTCGCCCCATGGGAACCCCTGGAGCTAAAAATAGGAAAAATTTAAAACGCCCATATCTCAAAAACTACACGACACTGAGATTTTTTATTTTGTTTGAAACTTCCTTAGGAACAGCAGAAAGGAATGGTCCAAAAAAAGTTGCCATCGGTTTATCATAGAGAGCGCTTTTCCAAGACTTTGAAAAAATGCTGAGTCATCATTTTTTAACACGGTGAATAATGGGAAAAACATTAAATAATCTTCTTCTCCCATACCACTGCTCCAAAGGCTTTCATATTTCACATATAAGAACATCGATGGAACATTCATTCACACGTTTGTTGAAATCAAATCCCTGGGTCCATATCTGGGCTTTCTTTGGGAGCCCAAATGTTTAGATTAGTGCAATATGAGGAATATTCTTTAAAAATCTTCTTCTTCCGTCCCACCAATCAGAATCTTTTGATATCCGGTATGCTGCATCCTTTGGGGGTGAGATTCAAGTATGTTCAAGCCAAGTCCCTGGTTTCATATTGTGGCTACCTGTGAGAGCCCAAATTATAACTTAGTTCAATATGAGGAATATTCTTTAAAAATCTTTTTTTTTGCAGATCCACCGGTCAGAATCTTTTGATATTTGGTATAATCTTTTCTTAGGAGGGGCAGATGTAACTTGTTCAAATCAATTCCCTGGGCTGATATTTAGGCTACCATGTCAGGTGAGCGTCCTCAGGTTCCCTGGGGCCTCTCGTTCTACTTTGTTTTCCAAGTGATTATGAAATTCGCAATCGAATTTATCAATAGAAAATCTCAACCAGGGGCCAATACTTTCAAAAGTTTAAGATTGTATTTTCTAGAATTGTATTTTCTAGTTATGACTTTAAATGGGTTGAAATGAACCATTAGCTTTTTCAGAAATGTGGCAATTTGCCAGGTGGCGAATTGCCATATCTTTTGAAATGCAAATGATTCATTTTATAGTCAGTTGTATTAATAGGTAAAAAAATATAATTCCAGAAAATACAATTGTAAAAGTTTTAGAGTATTGGCTCGTACGCATATTGATACTGAGTACGCATGGTATGTTCACAACACAAGTGAGAGAGATGCAGTATCGTAACACCCGGGAGGTTGATTCGATTCGAGATTCATTTTGGGTTCGAACGTTCTGATTGCTTTGATTCGAGAGAAAAATCGAGATTGGCAGGGCCCTACTTAGTGTGGCTGTACTTATTTTACAAGTGTGTGCAAAATTCGATCTTATAAACGACTGTCTTCAAACAAACCTCTACAAGTGTAGCCCTACAGTTTTACATCAATAGAAAATAGAAAGAACACAGATTTTTACAATACTATAAAAAGTTTTACAAACCACAGGCTATTATCTACGATTGTAAATACAAGCACATACTTATCTGTGCAATTTGTTGGTAAATCCGGTTAACTGTTGTAGAGTTCTCTTTTGTGAGCAATTGAGACAACAGCGATGCACTTCATCGATGAATAGATGGCTGTGGCTGTCCTAAAGAAAATATCCCATGACTAAATAGGAATTTTAACCCGTGTATTTCTCCCAACCGTCGTTGTGGAAATTAGGGGAAGATATTATGCTACAAAAGACACTGTTGACTAAAGGAAGCCAGAAACTCAAGACCATTCACCACTCACACCCACACGGGCGATACTGGAATTTTATTTATTTGGAGTGGGGAGGGGGTTACAACAGTTTGCACCATTTGATGAATAGTTGTCATGGGATAACAAATGATACAGTTGATTGGGTGGCATAGAAATAAAATAGGAAAATGCACATTCTAAACTACTCAATTGTTGGCACGTTTCTCTCGGCTGACCTTGTACAATGTGAACGAATAGACGAAATGTGCATGTGGATCGGGGAAGGTTGCAGTTCCTATTTAGAATTTAGAGTTACGGCTGATGATTTCCACAAGCCAATTTTTTTATTAATACGGGTGTGACGTCGTATGCATAAGGAAAAAACACTGCGATTGAATGTCGCCATTCGCGGAGCTTCATTTGCGGATCGCACCCAAGTGAACACAAAAAAGAAACGCAGTGGGTGATTGGCCTGCGACGTGGGCGGGGATAGCTGGCGGGGTGGGGGTCACAACACGAGTAGGGAATGTAAGGACTCTCGACCATTCGAATTTCGCATCGGGTTTCCGATTTGATTAGGTTAGATTCTGCACCATCTTACAGCCGCAAATAGTGTTAATCTCCGAATCGCGTACGTGTTATCGAATCAAATCTAAAGACTGGGGCGCACAGACGTATATTTTTCGCTAGATAGCAGCGATTTGAAAATCGGTACTAACACTCGTCTGTCTGCCTAAATCGGCGATGGTGATAAAAATCTGCGATCTTGGTCACGCGATCGATCGCAAAGATCAAATACAATCAAGCGTGTGTCCGCAAGTGATCGTAAGTAACAAATCGCCGACGATTCGATCCCTGCGATTCAGTGAAAAATATTCGTTCGTGTGCCCCAGTCTTAATCAAATCGTTGCGGTGAACAATGGTCGTGTTAGGAGTTTCAAGTTTCTATTGTGACAGAGAAAGATCCAAGGTGTTTGGGCTGTGTTATAACTAACTCAGTCGTTACATCAATTCCAGTTTATGTAACTATAACACAATAATTATATATGGATTCTGAAATATAAATGTATCACATGACTCGTACAACCGCCACTTAAACTGGCTTAATCGGTGTCTTATAATATTATCATAACATACAATATAAACAGGACTTCCACCAGGCATTATATTGGATCCGAGCCACTGAACTGAAAACTCCATAGTTTTTCGGAAGTTGGACCGGACGGGTGTCGATCCTGGATCTACGGTACCAAATCGCCTAGCCATAAATGCTCTGCCGCCCAACCAAGTGACTTAACGGTAACCCCAAGAGATGTTGCAGTTAACTCAGCCAGTATGTTAGTTCACGTTTATGACCCGCCCTCAGGCCGATATTCCAGAATTGACAATTACTGAATTTTTGGAATTGTTTACAGTTTTGATTCGTAATTGTCCACATTTCGCCTCCGATGCAACTGGAACAGATTACTGTTAAAGAGGTCTGTGGTCCCAACGTTTAAACACAGAAATCTTAATTTCTGGAGGATCTTTGAAAAAGCAACTGTTTGAATTCAAGCAGTTGCAACCTCACAGATGCCGGTGCGTAGCCAGGATTCTTTTGGTGTTTCCCTAGTTAGTTGTTCTCTTTTTTGCGGGGGGGGGGGGGGGTAGGGGGGCTCCACTAGTACTAACTAAGGCCATTCAGTCGTTGCCCCTCCTCCCACTTCCCTGAAGGAAGTGGGAGGAGGGGCAACGACCGGAGGGTGCTAGTTAGATCTATCCCCCATTCTCCCGAGAAAATTTTACAAACTTTTAGCACTCAAACAGCGAATCTGAGGCATTTGTAGCGCCTGTAGCCCCTGTATTGGAGACCATTTTGTGACTCTATATTTTTGTGAAACTTGCATTGAGCCAATGTTTGTTTTGGAGGACAACAAACATTTCAAGGCTCTCAAGATTCCCCTGCCCTCTCCCATCCCACCCCTTTCCATGGAGGAGCGAATCAATACGAGTAGAGAATGTCACTTATTCTGTATTTCGCTACATGCATTATCGCGAATCCCTATTATCGCCCCTTGAAAATATTTTCAGTTTCAAGCAGTTGGATGCTGCATCCGGATGTCAAAATAAATCGTAGAATACTGAATATGACACGCGAATTCCGTTCTCATTGTAACTTCGTGGACAAGTGGAATGACTATACAGTATCCCTCTGCAGATTAATCGAATCACGTATGAAAATTAGAACGAAATTACTCCGCCGACGAACGTACTTTTTATATCTTCACTATAGACCACAAAGAATGTGAACAGCCTGCTGAATTATTCCAAGGTAAATCCAGAGCAAAGCAGGAAAATTTCTTCACTTTTGTCTGGAAATGAGTCTGACACAATTCAAAACCAGCCATCACTTGTGAGAAACAAACCTCAACAAAATCAATCATCTACTTTTGCACGTAAATCTCCATGTGGCACTTCGTCATTCTTTGCAACCGAAACAACTTGTGTTAACACCAATTCCACCATCGATTCTCGTTGTCGTACCGACATGGCAACACTCATTTTTAGTGGGAACACATTCAATGCACCGGTAAATGTGTATTTTAGCTCGTCTCAAAGTAACAAAGTTAGTGTTGCGAATTGTCCAAAAAGGAAGTACACGAAAATCCGACTTACCGATAGTGACAGTGATTGACAAATATGCTAAAAACAATTTGAACATTTGAAATATCCTCCTTCGTCCTTCATTGAACATTTTGTGAACTGTGTCATGTTTGTGTGCTTCTGCGCAGTGCACTTTTGTTATTACTTTTGAATAAATGTGCCACCTATTGTTTTGGGGGAATGTCATTAACCACTTTCACACGAGTTCATTGATTTTGTGTGCGTAACTGACAATATAGCCATTTTCTAAGGGGATTTATGTGGAACTATTTTGTTGTGTGGTAGTTTGATTTTGAAATCGGGGCCAATAAGTAAATGGGTTAGCTTTTTGTTGACATTGTCATCATTTTCTCCACCTCGGGTTTTTGATTGCAATGAAAACACCACATTACCTCTTTTAATCGCAACAAAAACAACGCAACGCATATAATAAAAAGAATACCTACTGTTTTTGAGTGAGTATCGGTATAATCTCATTCGTGGCTGCAAGGGAATTTAAATTTTCACTCGCGGCTTTCAGCCGCTCATGAAAACTAATATTCCTTTGCAGCCACTCATGAGATAATTCCGATACTCACTCAAAAACAGTAGGTATCCTCTATATATTTTGGCAATGTTTATTCTGAAAATTCGCTTTCAATATTAGATCTTGTTAATTGATTTTGCGTTGTTTCTGAAGTCTTACACTTTATAAACAGAGGCATTGTACAAACTCTTTCTTACGGTGGCTGATTTAGGCCACCCTCAATACTTTTTTTATCTCGAGATCTCGAGATAATATCTCAAGATCTCGAGATAATATCTCAAGATCTCGAGATAATATCTCAAGATCTCGAGAAACTATCTCGAGATCTCGAGATAATTATCTCACGATCTCGAGATAATATCTCGAGATCTCGAGATAATATCTCGAGATCTCGAGATAATATCTCAAGATCTCGAGAAACTATCTCAAGATCTCGAGATACTATCTCAAGATCTCGAGATAATATCTCAAGATCTCGAGAAACTATGTCGAGATCTCTAGATAATATCTCGAGATCTCGAGATAAGCATATATAATCGGTGTCACCCTTTGATCATTAGCATGAATTCACTCCTGTCACACAAACTGTTTATTTACTTGTCGCATCTTTTTCGACTGCAACATATTCATGCCTCCCATGACAATTACACGAATCCACTCCTGTCACTCAGAAAAGTGAATAACTTATCAACCAACCACTTTGTTGCGTATTAGTTATGAAAGCCCATCAAATCTCAGGGAAGCACTAATATAAACTGAGTCCCGTCATCCGAGCTTGCACTTGCTGGTGTCTTGTTCCCACCCCAATCCCAAAGTGTCAGCCCAGCACCCGGTACCTCCCAGTACCTACTGTAGCGACTTTACCCTAAAACACAACGTTTTCTCACTACTTTACAAGATGAAAAGTTTGTGCCTGTCTAACACTCCAAATCCAAAGTGTTGATCCAGTACCCGGTACTTCCTAGTGCATATACTGTAGTGTTTTTTACCCTAAAACTCAATGTTTTCTCACTTCTTTTCCTCTCAGCTCCACGCTGATTGTAATGAGTTTTACCCTAAAACACAAAGTTTATTCACTACTTTACAAGACACCCACACATAAATACCAAATATTTCCTTCCAGCTCCACATTGAAAAGGAGTGATTTTTACCACAACTCACAAAGTGTACTCACTACTTTGCAAGATACAGACTCGAAAATACCAAATAGCTCCACCAGCTCCACGCTGAAAGGTTTCACCCCCACAGTGAAACCAATCACCCACTCCCTTGGTGGATTTTTCACCTACTTTCCACTTTGGTGACTGAGACACATCGTCTCTTGATACGCTGTTATTCCACGGACCCGTCATACAGCATAACTTTAACCCCATACCGCGTCCATTTTGACCGAGCAAATCGACGATGCTACTCGATGTATAATAACCTTACACCAGCGATAGTTATAAACCTGTCGTCGGATTCCCTTTCCTCACGTTGGTTTGAAAAGTCTGGATTTAGCTTAACTAGTTACCCCCTGCGGACAATGCTTCCAGATGAGTGATTAAGGCCCTCGCGTATTACCAGAGTCAGTGTTAGAAAAGGGTATGCCCAGTACAAGGCTGCAGAAGCCAGACTAAACCGTGAATTTATGGTCAATATCCAGCACTCTCCTGTCCCTCAGGACCAAATTGAAGAATTGAAACCCATAACCCTGAGCCCAAGAGACGAATGGAATCCCCCCCCCCCCCCCCCGGTGAACCTCAAACGTGGCAAGATGGGCATAACTAACATTGTTTCCACACAAAACCAAATTACATGTAGTAATGAAAAGATTGACCTGTCACCGACAAGTCTCAACGGTCCATACACCTTTCTCACTTATCCAGGGAGATACCCCAAAGTGACAACTCCAACCGTGAAGTATCCAGTCCCGAGCATATAAAGAAAGACAACTTGAACCCGATTCCCACTATCTCCGAACAAGATGAAGCCCCCTCAACGTAGTTTACTGCCACCCTCAACCAGCTACAACGTGGCACCCCAATTAACAATACGATCCTCCGTGATCCCATACTCTCACCCGGTCACAGGAGATCCCCACCAACCAGTACTTGTGACCCCATCTTCAATGTCAACTCATGAACCGACAGTAATGCAGGACATCCCGTATGACAAGACTGATTGGTCCTGTGAGCGCCGTGGCTCAGTAGGTATACGTGCAAGCTACACGCCGAGAGGTCCTTGGTTCGGCAACCGCGTTGTGTCCTTAAGAAAGACACTTCACCCCCATTGCCTACGTGGGGGCACGGTGGCGCGGTGTACTAAGACGTACTGTATGTCGATGGTGCACCTGTCTTCAACCAATGCCGACCCTGCTTGTGTGGAGTTAATGATGGCCAGTTAATCTACGGTGGGGATGCTACTATGGGTATCTTTGGGAGGAAATTCCTTTATGGGACCGGGAGTAGCAAAATAGAAAGTGGGGTGCTACTTATTGTTTCAAATGTCGCGGGGACATCTTTTCAACAGAACATTGCGGGGTTCGATGTTTGGCGGGAGGGACACTTTCGCTTTTTTGGGAGGACCGCCAATTGGGTCAAACATTTTTTGGGAGCTGCAGCAGCGATATGTCAAACCGGGCGGTATGTTCACGGGTTTGAGTTTCGGCTATCATTGCAGGATGGCTCGCAGTGGTGTCGTTTTGAGGGGTATTGTTGGTAGTATGAAACGTGTATTCATAGTTGGGTATTGTTGGAGGACAAATCAATGGTGTGATGCGGTGTCGGGGTTTGGGTGGGCAAGACGTTGCTCTCATAAATTGGGTGTGTGTCTGTGTCATCTTGTGAGTAAAGAGGGAGTGGCTCGTGGTCCTGGTGGAACTATTCTCTCATGGATGGCGAAATTAAGATTTCCCAGGTTGGAATGGGTTTCAGTCGGTGAGAACATAGGATACCAATCAATCTTATGGGACGGGATGTCCTGTGTTACTGTCGATTCATGAGTTGACGTTGGGGGAGGGGGGTGGGATCACAAGTACTGGGGGATCTCCTGTGAGCGGGTGAGAGTATATGATCACGGAGGATCGTATGGTTAATTGGGGTGCCATGTTGCAGCTGGTTAAGGGTGGCAGTAAACGACGTTGAGGGTGCTTCATCTTGTTCGGAGATACTGGGAATCGGGTTCAAGTTGTCCTTCTATATATGCGCGGGACTGTAAACATCACCATTGGAGTTGTCACTTTCGGGTATGTCTCTGGAGGAGTGTGAAAAGTGTTTGGACTGTTGAGACTTGTCGGGCGACAGCTCAATCTTTTCATAACTACATGCAATTGGATTTGGTGTGGAAACAATGTTAGTCATGCCCATCCTGCCACGTTTGGGATTCACAGGAGGGGGATTCTATTCGCCCCTTGGACTCAGGATTATGGGTTTCAGCTTGGGTGTGTAATTGTGAGAACGGCTCCTGTGTGTCAGGAGATTACTGGGTACTGACCATAAATTCACGGTTTTGTCTAGCATCTGCAGCCTTGTTGTACTGGGCAAGCTCTTTCCTAACACTGACTTTGGTAATAAGTGAGGTCCTTAATCACTCGTCCGGAAGCAGTATCCGCTGGAGATAAATAGTTACGCCTAAACCAGGCTTTTCAAACCAACGAGAGGAAGGGGAATCCTAGGGTAGGTTTATAGCTGTCGCTGGTGTAGGGTTATTATACATCGGGTATAGCACCGTCGATTTGCTCGGTCAAAATGGACGCGGGAATGGGGTTAAACTTATGTTGTATATCTCAGTCAGCAAAGTGGAAAGTAGGTGAAAAATCCACCAAGGGGGTGGGGATGAAATCTTTCAGCGTGGAGCTGGGAGAGCTATTTGTATTTACGGGTCTGTGTCTTGCAAAGTAGTGAGTAAACTCTGTGAGTTGTGGTACAAATCACTCCATTCAATGTCGAGCTGGAAGGAAATATTTAGTAGTTATGGGTGTGTGTCTTGTAAAGTAGTGAGTAAACTTTGTGTTTTAGGGTAAACGTCACTACAATCAGCATGGGCTGGGAGGAAAAGAAGTGAGAAATCGTTGAGTTTTAGGGCAAAAAAACATTACAGTATGCACTAGGAGGTACCGGGTGCTAGGTTGACACTTTGGGTTTGGAGTGGGAACAGGACATAAGCAAGTGCAAGTTCGGATGACGGGACTCGGTTTATATTAGTGCTGGTAGTGCTGGGCTGAGAGTTGGTGGACTCTCATAACTTCGCAACAAGGTGATTGGTTGATAAGTTTTCTGAGTGACAGAAATGGATTCGTGTAATTGTTATTGGGGGGGGGGGGGGGGGGGGGTCGGGGTGGGGGGCACGAATATGTTGCAGTCGGAAAAGATGTGACAAGTGAAAAAACATTTTCAATGAATTCATGCTAATGATCAAAAGGTGACACCGATTATATATGCTTATCTCGAGATCTTGAGATATTATCTCGAGATCTTGAGATAGTTTCTCGAGATCTTGAGATCTTATTTCGAGATCTCGAGATATTATCTCGAGATCTCGACATAGTTTCTCGAGATCTCAAGATATTATCTCGAGATCTTGAGATATTATCTCGAGATCTTGAGATATTATCTCGAGATCTTGAGATAGTTTCTCGAGATCTTGAGATATTATCTCGAGATCTCGAGATATTATCTCGAGATCTTGAGATATTATCTCGAGATCTTGAGATAGTTTCTCGAGATCTTGAGATATTATCTCGAGATCTCGAGATATTATCTCGAGATCTTGAGATAATTATCTCGAGATCTCGAGATAGTTTCTCGAGATCTTGAGATATTATCTCGAGATCTTGAGATATTATCTCGAGATCTCGAGATAAAAAAAGTATTGAGGGTGGCCTAAATCAGCCACCGTACTTTCTCATACTGCATAGTCGCCGTGGATTAGTCGAAATCTAAACGTGATCTCCACGCATGCGTTTACGAGGTAATAAAAATCATCATCGGCAAAACTTTAATTAATGAAGAACCGGGTTGCACCCGGTGCTTCATTGGTTCAATTTTTGATGATTATTCCTATAATTAGTGTTTGGAATCTAGTATTATTGCGTCTGTGGAAATATTGCCCACCAGTGGAAAGCGACCAGTTCACGGAGGTCGTACTGTACAAGCAAAAACTGAGAGTCGGTATTTATTTTTTTCAAATTAGTGGATTATTATCTCTTTAACTGATTAACCCATCCGTTTCATATTTCTTTTGGCATGTAACCGTTCATTCTCATTTTTGATAAGACAACTTCAACACTAGAGAAACAGAATTTACTACATCCAGTAAATTCAAGTCTGTGTGAAAAGGGTTAAAGTATCAGGAGTAAACTCTACAGAAAGAGAATTTATGGAGGCTTATTTTCTGGAGTAAAATATTTTTTAACAAATCAGAAATGGGTTTTCGTTAACAGTATTTACAGATATTCATACAGGAATCAGTACAATTTTTATAAGAAACCAGAAAACGCATATATGTGACCAGCATTCAAATGTTTTCGATACACGAATCAGAAATGAAAAGTTTGGCTCTGCCCACTAATTTGAGTGATGAAATACATTCATAAACTTTTGAAATACATTAAGGTGTAAATGCATTTCCCAGTCATTCTTAATAATATGCACTTGATGACCCCATTCAGGTGGACCATATATTGAATCTCCAGCAATTTTTAACTCAGTCGGTGTAGTCCCATGTCTACATCTACATTGAAGAATGAGCACAACCCACTTTGAAATAATGGCTCCACCAACTTCAGATCTGTCATTCAGATCGAACGAGTGCAAAAAACATAGATGAGTGCAAACTGGGTATTGTTAACCAGCATGCCAAAATACATAGAGATATGACGATTCGCATTTGAGTTGTCGCACTGACAAAGGGTGCATAGACTATATATCGGAGATATTGTCATAAAAACCTTAAAACCCCCAAGAGATCATTTGAGGGCCTACTCTTAAAATGGCATCTAGTGACCTAAACAAGGCATACATAAAACTAGAACTTCTCTAATAAATTAATTTTAAACAGTCATAGCACTAACACAGTTAACAGTACAGTCAACTATGTCAGTATTGCATCTTTTACCGGCATCCTGACAGTATTGTGAGAGGTTTCAATAACAAATATTCAGTGTAGTTTTACAATTACATGTACACTGGAATTCTTCATGATCAAGTTGTTTGTTTTTATATCAACTTGGTTTGGGAATTAATTCTGTACAATGAGATTAAATAAACAGATCATGTTATTGTATGTGACAGTCACTGCTTACTCCCTAACTGCTTTTTGTGAAATTCTTTCATGGAGAAAATATTCATACAGGAATCGGAACAATTTTTCTAAAAAACCCGAAAAGGCATATATGTGCACACCATTTATAGGGTTCGACCAAGGAATCAGAAATTGACATTACTGCCGCTGCCATTTGATTGATGAGATACACGTATAATCTCCAGAATCGCATTAATTGGTATAAAATGACTTTCCTAATAGGTCGCAAAAAATATGCATTTAATGACCTCTCTTGACCGCATAGAGGTGGACCACATTTTGAACCTCTAGCAAGTTTCAACTCATTTGGTGTAGGTACTATTTCTATAGGTCACACCAAGCCTGAAGTATGAGCAAAAACTACTTTATAACTAGAGAAACCCCGGCTATGGTATGTGGAACATCCTCCCATGTTCCTTTATAATTGTGTGAAGTTGGATGACTGTGGCCCTAACAGTCTTCGAGTTATTGTCTCGGGCACACACACACATGGACACACACAGAGGCGGACACACGCACACTTCAATCACTATATGCCACCCGACTTTAGTCGGGGGGGGGGACATAAAAAGAAATCTTTGAGTCCCAGAGTGGGTCTGACTGAACCCCAAAATATTTGTTCTCATAGCACAGTGATAACAAGGGCGCCCAAATACACTCATTCCTGTCACAATGTGATAACAAAGGTACCCAAGAAGTTTTGTGAAGATCGGTTCATAAATACAGCCTCCAGCCCGAGTCGTATTGACAAATGCACTTACTGTGTATTAGTAGCATTAAATAAATCAAAAGTTCATCTAATTTGCATAATTTCTGCTCGAGAAAAAAAAACATAATATATGTGATGTATCCCATGGTACTAAACATTCATACAAAAATTTATTCAAATCAGAACTTTCATACATAAGTTCTGTACAAAAAAAACTGATGCACTAACTAAAGTACAAAATGGCTGCTGGTGGCCATCTTGAATTTCGGACTGCACCCAAAACCACTCGTTCTCGTCCCACAGTGATAACAAAGGTACCCAAGAAGTTTCGTAAAGATCAGTTCATAAATACAGCCTCTAGTCCGAGCCGTATTGGCATTTGCAGTTACAGTGCTGAAAGTATTAAACAGATCAAAGTTAGTCTAATTGGCATAATTTATGTACGAGAAAAAAAACGTATTATATGTGATGTATCCCACGGTACTAAATATTCACACAAAAAATTATTCAAATCAGTGCTTTCATATGGAAGTTCTGCGCAAAAATCTGATTGCGCCTAATTTTGTACAAAATGGCTGCCAGCGGCCATCTTGAATTTCAGAACGAACCCCAAAACACTCGTTCTCGTCCCACGGTGAAAACAAAGGTACCCAAGAAGTTTCGTAAAGATCGGTTCATAAATACGGCCTTTTGCCCGAGCCGTATTGGTATTTGCACTTACAGTGCTGAAAGTAACACTAATTAAATCAAAAGTTAGTCTAATTTGCATAATTTACACACGAGACTCCATGGTACTAAACATTCATACAAAAAATTATTCAAATCAGAGCTTTCATATGGAAGTTCTGCGCCAAAAAAAATCTGATTGCACCTAATTTTGTACAGAATGGCTGCCAGTGGTCATCTTGAATTTTGGACCGGGCCCCAAAACACTTGATCTCGTCTCACAGTGACAACAAAGGTACCCAAGAAGTTTTGTTCCATAAATACGGCCTCGAGCCCGAGCCATGTGTACGGCACGACAGACAGACGGACAGACAGACGATGGGCCATGACAATACCTCGAACTTGGCTTCGCCAAAGTGGAGCTAAAAACGGACTAAGTTTAACAACCAGTAGTTTTGTAAAATATTGAGGCAAGTCAAAATTCTGAGAATACGCACACATCTGGAAAATGTAGAAACATCCTCTGAAATGAAAAAGTAATACCTTGAAAATTACAAGAGGCCTCATGGGGCCTGAAGTGCTCATCTTGAACAGAACACACTTTAAACAGAGTCCAAGAATGAGTAAGTAGTATGTAATGTGGTTTTGAGGTCCATTCTGTGGGACCTCGGTGGGGGACCTCGGAAGTGACGTCATGTCACGTGACCTAGTGGCGCCATGTTGTGTTGTCATGGTAACCCGCGTGAGCGGCCATGTTGTGACGTCATCTCCATAGTGATACGTGGTGTTAGTGCGCATGCGCAGCGCGTGTTGTTAGGGTGATACGTGTTTCCGTCGTCCATTTTTTATACTGGAAGCCGCCATCTTGGTTTCTATGGTAGCACGTGATTGCTATGTTACCAATGGCTTCTAACAAGACAGGGGTATGTTCGGTGGGTATGTTCGATTGAATCAGAGTAAATCTGATTACCACAAACAACCCGACAATCCCCCAAATCACCAAAATTTACCCGAAATCACTGAAATTGACTTTATTTCCCCAATTTATCGGCTTAGCACGTAGTGCTATAGTACTAAGGGGTACAAGGGGTGCATTCGATTGAACAGGAGTAATGTTCTGGCTTAGAATTCTCCCAGAATCCCTTTTTGGATCCCTATCCCATGACGTTTTTCCCCTATTAAGAATAGCACGTAGTGCTATAGGACAAATTTACCCAGAATTCTGTGCTTCTATCTATTTATGCAATAGTTATCGTTTATCTGGCCATGTTCCTTTATTCTAGAGTATACTCCAGTAGTGTAGAAGAGCCTATTAACTGGAACAGTTTACCTTATTATTGCTATATTTAGCAATTTCTGGTCTATTCTTGTTAGTTCTGACCCTATTCCAAGTACTCTTGTTGTTTCATTTATATAACTAACCAATCAGATTGCTTGATTTCCCATAATCTGTATGCAGGGTTATCTCTCTTGTGTATAACAAAAGCCTATATCCAATGGCAATATCCCCAGGCACCCCAATTTAGCACCCCTTTTTTGAAAACACCTGTGGCTATGGAATCCCTTTTTGTCATATGTGCTTATGTGAAAAAGCACAATGTGACACAATGTGACCTAGCACAAAGGCACATGCTTTATGTGCCGATATGTGCTTATGTGAAAAAGCACAATGTGACACAATGTGCCCTATCACATAGGCACATACGGGTATTTGAGGATACCTTTGGCCTGGTATTGTATTATTTGAGGATACCTATCGAGGATACCTACTGGAGAATCCCTTTTTTGTCATATGTGCTTATGTGAAAAAGGGATTCTCCAAAAGGTATCCTCGATAGGTATCCTCAATAGGTGTCCTCAAATAATACAATGCCGGGCCATAGGTTTCCTCAAATACCCGTATGTGCCTATGTGATAGGGCATATTGTGTCACATTGTGCCTTTTCACATAAGCACATATCGGCACATAAAGCATGTGCCTATGTGATAGGGCACATTGTGTCACATTGTGCCTTTTCACATAAGCACATATGACAAAAAGGGATTCTCCAGTAGGTATCCTCGATAGGTATCCTCAAATAATACAATACCAGGCCAAAGGTACCCTCAAATACCCGTATGTGCCTATGTGATAGAGCACATTGTGTCACATTGTGCTTTTTCACATAAGCACATATCGGCACATAAAGCATGTGCCTTTGTGCTAGGGCACATTGTGTCACATTGTGCTTTTTCACATAAGCACATATGACAAAAAAGGGATTCTCCAGTAGGTATCCTCGATAGGTATCCTCAAATAATACAATACCAGGCCAAAGGTATCCTCAAATACCCGTATGTGCCTATGTGATAGAGCACATTGTGTCACATTGTGCTTTTTCACATAAGCACATATCGGCACATAAAGCATGTGCCTTTGTGCTAGGTCACATTGTGTCACATTGTGCTTTTTCACATAAGCACATATGACAAAAAAGGGATTCTCCAGTAGGTATCCTCGATAGGTATCCTCAAATAATACAATACCAGGCCAAAGGTACCCTCAAATACCCGTATGTGCCTATGTGATAGAGCACATTGTGTCACATTGTGCTTTTTCACATAAGCACATATCGGCACATAAAGCATGTGCCTTTGTGCTAGGTCACATTGTGTCACATTGTGCTTTTTCACATAAGCACATATGACAAAAAGGGATTCCATAGCCACAGGTGTTTTCAAAAAAGGGGTGCTAAATTGGGGTGCCTGGGGATATTGCCATTGGATATAGGCTTTTACTATACACAAGGGAGATAACCCTGCATACAGATTATGGGAAATCAAGCAATCTGATTGGTTAGTTATATAAATGAAACAACAAGAGTACTTGGAATAGGGTCAGAACTAACAAGAATAGACCAGAAATTGCTAAATATAGCAATAATAAGGTAAACTGTTCCAGTTAATAGGCTCTTCTACACTACTGGAGTATACTCTAGAATAAAGGAACATGGCCAGATAAACGATAACTATTGCATAAATAGATAGAAGCACAGAATTCTGGGTAAATTTGTCCTATAGCACTACGTGCTATTCTTAATAGGGGAAAAACGTCATGGGATAGGGATCCAAAAAGGGATTCTGGGAGAATTCTAAGCCAGAACATTACTCCTGTTCAATCGAATGCACCCCTTGTACCCCTTAGTACTATAGCACTACGTGCTAAGCCGATAAATTGGGGAAATAAAGTCAATTTCGGTGATTTCGGGTAAATTTTGGTGATTTGGGGGATTGTCGGGTTGTTTGTGGTAATCAGATTTACTCTGATTCAATCGAACATACCCACCGAACATACCCCTGTCTTGTTAGAAGCCATTGGTAACATAGAAATCACGTGCTACCATAGAAACCAAGATGGCGGCTTCCAGTATAAAAAATGGACGACGGAAACACGTATCACCCTAACAACACGCGCTGCGCATGCGCACTAACACCACGTATCACTATGGAGATGACGTCACAACATGGCCGCTCACGCGGGTTACCATGACAACACAACATGGCGCCACTAGGTCACGTGACATGACGTCACTTCCGAGGTCCCCCACCGAGGTCCCCCAGAATGGACCTCAAAACCACATTACATACTACTTGAGTACTTTAAGCAAACCATCTCCATAGGCTACACTCTCAATTCTTGAGTCCCTCAGGAGTGACAAAAATAATACGGACATGATGCCTTTTCTTCAGTTGATCATAAAGTAAAATGTAGAGCTCCCAAATGAAGCCCCTTGATACAACCTTTGTGGATTAATCCTAGTTACACACCTCTAGAGGGTAATGAATACAAAATTTTTAATTCTTCAGCAAATTGGCCAATTCCGGCTCCATAGGGAGCCCAAATATTAACCCAAGCTCTTGATTTGAACACAGTTGAATCTGACTTCCCTAGAGATGTTGTGTACCAAATATAAAAGTATTCTGACTGTTGGATCTGAAGAAGAGAAATTTTAAAGAAATTTCTTCATATTGCATCAAGTTGAAATTTGGGCTACCATAGCGAGCCCAAATATTAACCTATGCATCCGATTTGAACAAACTTGAATTTGCCCCCACCCCCCCACCCCCCCCCCCCCCACCCCCCACCACTAGAGATGTTGTATACCAAATATGAAAGCATTCTGACTAGTGGATCTGAAGAAGAAGATTTTTGAAGAAATTCCCTCATATTGTACTAAGTTAAATTTCAGGTTCCCATATGGAGCCCAAATATTTACCCAGGCACTCGAATTGAACAAACTGGAATCTGCCCCCCCCCCCCCCCCCCCCCAGAGATGTTGTATACCAAATATATGAAAGCATTCCGACTGGTGGATCTGCAGAAGGAGATTTTTAAAGAAATTTCCTCATATTGCACTAAGTAAAACATTGGGCTACCATAGCAAGCCCAAATATATTCCTAGGGATCTGATTTGAACAAACTTGAATCTGTGACTGGTGGATCTGAAGATTTTTTTTTAAATCCCCCCCCCCCTCCCCCCATATTGAACAAAGTTAAAATTTGGGCTTCTGTGGGAAGCCCAAATATCAACCTAGGGACTTCGTTTGAACAATCTTGAATCTGACCCTCGTAACAATGATGCATACCAAACATTAAGAGATTCTGACTGGTGGTTCTGAAGAAGAAGATTTTTAAAGAATATTCCCCATATAACCCTATGTTAAAAAAATTGGGCTCTTATGGTGAGCCCAAATATGAACCAATGAGCTTTTTTTATTTCAACAAACTTGCATCTGACCCCCCTATTAATGTGGTATACCAAGTATCAAAAGATTCTGATGATTGGTTCTGGAGAAAAAGCACCTTTTCCGATGCCCATTACAGAACACCCTAACTAACATAACTGATGGCAATTTTTAACCATTCAATTCTACTAGTACTAAGGATACTTCATACCAAATAACACCTCTCTGTTCCGTGTGGTTTGGGAAATATGGGCGTTTGAAAATATATTTATATTTTTAGCTCCCAGGGTTCCCATGGGGATGCGGGAATTATTTTTTTTTGCATGGGTCAAGTACTTATGACCCTATAATTCCACATACGAAATTTGGTTCATACTGGACCATCGGTTAAGAAAATAGAAATTTTGGACGGGGTCAAAAATCTTACCCCACCCATTACAAACCAAATATTGCTTCACGAACTTCGTTTGAAAAAAGTTGATTCTAGTCCCCAAAAGGAAGCTCCATAGCAAATGTCAAGTCATTGTACTCACTGGTTCTTGAGAAGAAGATTTTGAAAATATTTTGGAGCATTGTCCCCACTCCCTTCCTATGGGACTGGGCATGTTGAGTTGAACAAAAATGCAATGTCCCTTTGGAATCATCACGCACACAAACTTTCACTTAAATTGGCCCAGTGGCTTTGGAGTAGAAGACCAAAAAATGGTGTTGACGCACGGCGGACGACGGACGGAGAGCGATGAGATTAGCTCAGCTTGACTTTGTCAAGATGAGCTAATAAGAGAGGTTAGACGGACAAAAAATATACCCTATATGCAGAAAGATAGAAGGAAAGACAGAGGTAAAACAATATGCCCCCTGACTATTCGTTGTGGGCATAACAAGGACATACGCCGATTGTAACCAGACCGTCCAAGGCAGCCACTTCAAATTCTGAGAATGTGTTCTACTTTTCCCGCTCAACAGTTTAGTATCTTTCTTGAGTCCTGTGACCGAGTGAAAACACCGCGGATGTACCCATAAGAGAAGTCTCAAATCTGCCAAGGGTTAAACGTTTATTAATAACATGATATAAAACTAGAAGGGTGGTTGGTACTGTCGGCAGGTCATAAAAAGTATACACTCCATTACATGTACAGTAGATTGTGGAGAGAGTTTTTGGAGTAGCGACTCAAAATTTTCAACGTTTGTTCTAGAAGCTCTGCCCAACTCGACCTGTGCCTGAAATATCCAACAACCGAGTGCATAGCCCGTGGGAGACTCACGAGCATGCGCATACGCTCTTTTGGAATTGGACTTGAGGAAATGCGCAATTCGTGTCGACTTTCCAGGCATGCGATGGAGCAGCTACTCGTGAATGCTGAGTGAAAATTTCGTGGAAATCGGCGGAGAATTCGCTGACATATAGCGTTTTTGAAGAGAGGCGGTAATTTTCTGAATTTGGTCTTTTTCAAGTCGGAGCGAAAGAAGAGGGCGGGAATGGGCACAGTCTCTCGTGGTGCCCCCCCCCCCCCTCCCCCCTCCTCTCTGGGGTAGGTCCACTTAAAGGTTACAGTAGAGCGCGACTGACGGAGAGATGGCTGTAAATCAAAGTGGTTTCTTTAAGAACAGCGTCCAGGGATCTCATCGCAACCTTGAAACCTATGAGAATCATCGGAAGTTAAAAGTGAAAAGAAAACGGCGGTGAGTAGGTTTTTGGCGGGAAAAGATTAATGAGAATTTGCATATAAGACATTAAAATAGCACTTCAGGCATACGCTCACTGTGTCCAGACCGCTGAAGGCAGCGACTTGCAATTTTCAGAACTTGTTCTACGAAGCCTGGCCGACATTTGGGCATAAAATCGAGTGTTCTGACCGCGTGAAAAACACCACGCCTCGCGTGGAAACCAAGGGGACGGTTCTTTGCCACTTTATTTTCAATGCAATGAAATTTCCATTCATTATTTACCTGTCAACGGCAGAGTTTGGCATTATTTCTGTCTGATGAACTGTTCAACTTTAACTATTTGCACCTTTATATAGGACGGAAAGATCACTGCATGCTTAACAATATTGAGGTACTGATTTTACGAAAATAACAATTATTTCAACAGTACCCACTTGGGAACTCTCAAATCTGCCAAGGATTAACCTTTTAATAATAATATGTAAAACAAACGTTGTCATACTTTGCTAGCCGCATGCACCCATAGACAACATTCAGCACTCAATCAATTAGGAATGGAGTAAATTGCGACTAAAACTTACCAAATTCTGAAAAATGGAGTTATTTTCGACGGCACCTATCTTTATGCAACCGAAACAGGGATTGGGTTAAACTTTACAGCTACCTTATCAAGGAAAATCTTCTTGGACTTAAACTGTAAATCTGAATGTCAACAAAATTTTCAGATATTACCAAAATCACAATTATTCAGACAGTACCCATATGGGAGTCTCAAATCTGCTAAGGGTTAAACTTTTAATACTCACATATAAAACAAAAGTTTTCATACTATGACTGCTGCATGCAGCTATTGAAAACATTCAGCACTCAATCAATTAGGAATGGAGTAATATTATTGTCACTTAATCGTACCAAATTCTGAAAAAGCGTGAGTTTTTTGGACAGCACCTATCTTTATGCAAACAGAATGGGCATATGGTTAAACTTTACAACCAAACGTACAACAAAAAAAATGCTCCATAGGTAATTGTGAATACGAACATGTAAATCATTTTTCGATATACCATTCGTGAATGGAAGAAAAATGAACTAAAAATGAGTCATTTTTATGAACGAGTTAAGGGTACTCGAATTCAAGGCTCGAAAACGAGTTGAAGGTTAAAACTTTGAATAGAATATATAACAGCGCAATTATTCTTGGATGAATGCCCAAACTTCTCATAGGAAAAGGTTTGAAAAAATGTGGCCGCAGAGCTGAGAAATTGCATGTGCAAATTGACCAGTTTTTCCAAAATTGCACTTTGCTCGGAATTTTGAGGTCAAAAGGGAGCAACGTGGGTAATACAGCTTATGTAGTCAGGTGTAGTAAGTCATGCTACAAATATAATGAAAGCTCCAGCCAAATCGTCCTGGGTTTTGTTTGAGAATTGTGGCAAAACGTAACATTGTGACAACATTTTGCACGGTTTTGGCAGAAAACGAAAAACTTCAGAAATGCCATGATCCAGGTGAGAAACTTCTAATGAAGCTCTACATATCTGCCAAATTTAAGTAGAATAGTAAAGAATCCAACAGACAAAAATCATTGAAATAGAAAATAATGTTAATACTAGAGAAATAGAATTTACTGCATCCAGTAAATTCAAGCTTGTAAGAAAAGAGTTAAAATATCTATTGGAAAAAGACTATATAGAAAGAGAATTTATGGAGGGTTTATGGAGGGTTATTTTCGGGAGTAACATATGTTTAAACAAATCAGGAATGGATTTTCGTAAACAGTATTTACAGATATTCATAACGGAATCAGAGCAATTCTTCTAAGAATCCAGAAAAGGCATATATGTGCACAGCATTCAATAGGTTTGTCAAGAGAATGCATTAGGTGTCCAAAAATGTGATTCCCAGCAATACTAAAAAATGCACTCAGTTATCCCTGGGCGACCTCAGTGCCCTTGTCCATATTGTGAACCTCTACGGAGTGTTGACTCATTTGGAGTTGGTCTATGTGTCATACCATCCTTGAGATATGAGCGCGACCCACTTCTAAAAATTTTGGCCACGCCCACTTTTTTACGTCAAAATGCATGTATGTATGTCAGGAATGCTTTAGGGGTTAAAAAATGTGATTTCCAGCAATTATGAAAAATGCACTCAATGACCCCTAGGTGACCTCCGTGACCTTGACCCATATTTTGAATCTCCATTGAGTGTCGACTCATTTGGTGTTGGTCCCAGATCCATATGTCATACCATGCTTGAAATATGTGCGTGACCCACTTTCAAAAATGTTGGCCACGCCCACTTTTTTTTACGTCAAAATGCATGTGTGTACATCAGGAATGATTCAGGTGGTCAAAAAATGTGATTTCTAGCAATTATGAAAAATGCACTTAATGACCCGTAGGTGACCTTCATGACCTTGACCCATATTTTGAATCTCCATCGAGTGTCGACTCATTTGGTGTTGGTCCCAGGACCATATGTCGTACCATGCTTGAGATATGAGCGTGACCCACTTTCAAAAATTTTGGCCACGCCCACTTTTTTTACGTGAAAATGCATGTGTGTACATCAGGAATGCTTTGGGGGTCAAAAATGTGATTTTCAGCAATTATGAAAAATGCACTTAATGACCCCTAGGTGACCTTCATGACCTTGACCCATATTTTGAATCTCCATCGAGTGTCGACTCATTTGGTGTTGGTCCCAGGTCCATATGTCATACCATGCTTGAGATATGAGCGTGACCCACTTTCAAAAATTTTGGCCACGCCCACTTTTTTACGTCAAAATGCATGTGTGTACATCAGGAATGCTTTAGGGGAGTTCAAAAATGTGATTTCCAGCAATTATGAAAAATGAACTTAATGACCCCTAGGTGACCTCCGCGACCTTGACCCATATTTTGAATCTCCATCGAGTGTCGACTCATTTGGTGTTGGTCCCAGGTCCATATGTTATACCATGCTTGAGATATGAGCGTGACCCACTTTTAAAAATTTTGGCCACGCCCACTTTTCTACGTCAAAATGCATGTGTGTACATCAGGAATGCTTTAGGGGGTCAAAAAATGTGATTTCCAGCAATTATGAAAAATGCACTTAATGACCCCTAGGTGACCTCCGTGACCTTGACCCATATTTTGAATCTCCATCGAATGTCGACTCATTTGGTGTTGGTCCCATGTCCATACGTCATACCATGCTTGAGATATGAGCGTGACCCACTTTTAAAAATTTTGGCCACGCCCACTTTTTTTTTACGTCAAAATGCATGTGTGTACATCAGGAGTGCTTTAGGGGGTCAAAAAATGTGATTTCCAGCAATTATGAAAAATGCACTCAATGACCCCTAGGTGACCTCCGTGACCTTGACCCATATTTTGAACCTCCATCGAGTGTCGACTCATTTGGTGTCGGTCCCAGGTCTGTAGGTCATACCACGCCTGAGATATGGGCGTGACCCACTTTCAAAACACCCCTACAGACACCCCTGATACCCCAGGAATCTGAAAAACATAGGTGGCCGAGAACTTGTGGCTGTCTATCAGCATGCCAAAAATCAACGAGATAGGGCAATTCGTTTTCGAGTTATCTTGCGGACAAAATAGTGATCAGAAGACAGAAGACAGAAGAAGAAGAAGAAGAAGAAGAAGAAGAAGAAGAAGAAAAAAAAAAGAAGAAAAAAAAAAGAAAAAGAAACCGTGCAAAAACAATAGTCTGTGTGTTTCACACAGACTAATAAAAATATGCAACAACAAAAAAAACATTTCTACTTCTCATCAAATCCTATGTTTCACAATTGCAGTCATTTGGCAGAAAACTCGTTTCCGAGTCTGATGTTTTGGCTCAATTATTCTTATTTTGTGTTTCAAGCGGACAGTTTACCAGCCTGTAGAATAGAGAAGTGGGATGGTGTTCTCAATTAGCCGGTCTCTTATTGTTTTCTAAGTAGGTGTCACTGACAAATGTTGATTTCTAAAAGAACATATCTTGGTGAAGGTTAAGACGTCTTACTCTTATATAGTCTAGTCTTAAAAGAAAAAAAAATACCAACAACTTAAATGTTCCTACCTTTATTTCGTCTTTTTGTCTTCTAATACATCATGTACGCCGTCAAAATAAAAAAGAAGAGACACCCAGCTCAGCGAGAGAGTGACGTCTGTCTGAAGATTCCACAGGCACCACTGTCTAATTGACACCTCTCATATATCTACGTATCCAGACGTGATGGGCTAAATAAACAACTGCAAGAAGCAAAGCAGTCGCAGTAGGTCATACTGCAGCTGCTTCGAATTATTTGGTATGTCCATCTGTTAGTAGTAAGTGTAGCTGGTAGCTTACATGGTCCCATATGCCATTGTTATTTCATAAAGAAGTATTGTATTATTGGGGTTCCTTGTGTTCCATATTATTACATGTGTTATGGTTGAAAAGAAAATAGTAATCTGTAATACTTCATTACCCTGTGAACCCTACGCCATTAAACCTTTGTATCCTGGTGGTATCTTCAGTTCAATTGCACCATTTGAAAGAGTCTGTATTCATTATTTGGGGTAGACCAATTAATGTTTTCAACGTGCAGCCTTGGCGCTGCACGTTGAAAATATTGATTGGCCTGCCCCACACATTCACTTAGTAGCCATCCTACTATGAATTATTATGGGGACGCGGTGGCGTTGCGGTAACCAGTTCTCGTCAGATCACCGAAGTTAAGCAACGTCGAGCCCGGTTAATCCTTCGATGGGCGACTGTCTGAGCGATCAATTCGGACTCCCGCGTTGTGTCCTTGGGCAAGGCACTTAACCCCGATTGTCCACACGATGGCACGATGACGCCGTGTACTAAGGCGTACTGCACGTCGATGGTACGCATGTCTTCAACCAATCTAACCCTGCCTGTGCTGCAGTGCGGAGTTACGATGTTGGGGAGCTGGCAGTTGCTCGTCGTTGCTCGGTTGTTCTCTCCGGGTATTCCGGCTTCCTCCACCCGTAAGGGTGTCGCGGTCATGACTTGCCATTGTGCTTAAGGTTTTGACCTTAAACAACAATAAATAAATACTATAAATTATGACGTATCATGTACCTGAACTGGAAAAGCGGCCTCTCGGGTTCAAAGAGTTAGGGTGGTGTAAGAACACATGTTATCATCAGTAATTATTCGTTATTCCTCCATGTCAGAGGAACGATCATTTCCTCTGGTAGCTGCACTTGACACTATACCATCCAACTCCTATAAAACAAAAGAATACCAACAACTAAAATGTTTCTACTCTTATTTATTATGTTCTTCTAATATACCATGTAACGCCGCCATTGTTTATGTATTTATTGTGTTAATGATTTATCTCTTGTACCATTACAAATAGAAATAGGGAGTAATCGCTTGACTGGACTGGTAACGTGAAATAATTCATGAGAGGTGAGGGACGTTGTACAAACACGAGTGCGCGAATGCGCACGAGTGTTTTACAATATAATCCCTCGCCTCGAATGAATTATTTCTCGTAACCAGTCCAGTCAAGAGATTACTCTGTTTATTACTGTTCTTCATTAACGATAGTTATATTATTTAACCCTTTACCTAACGTAACGGCCAGCGTTATTCTCAAAAATTGCCAATTAATTTTCATTATTTTTTCATTTTTTTGTCTCAAAAACATAGGTTATGACCCTCATTGGAACGAGCTCGTCGAGCTCGTTCCAATGAAGGGTCATAACCTATGTTTTTGAGACAAAGAAATATAAATAATAGCTATTCAAGAATTTTTGTTGCATGTGTCGTCTGCTTTTCATATTAGGTAAATGGTTAAAGAAACAAAAAACAATGAAGTCACCATTACACCCACGGCAAAGTGTCTTCGTTTGCGCGCACGGATACATGACACAATTGTTGATTGCATAATTCACTTGTTAAGTTATCGTTTACAATCAAACCCGGAATTCCCAGTAAATCACACTTTGGACTGTAATAAATAGAAATAATTTTAATATGTATAATAATTAATGAGAAGAGATTCCATTGATAAATGTTTCATTGATATATACCGGTATAAGGCCATAAAAATCCATACTTAAATTAACTGATTTTTTGTTAATTGGAGTGGAAAGGAGAATTTTATTTTGTATTATTTATTTTCTGGGAATCAAATGATAAGTCAAAAAGACCCTCCCTGTGTGCATATACGTATGCATTAACTGGCAGGGTGCTAAATTATTCTCGGTCGTCAAAACTCGTGTATATTTCCCTTCTTCCAATTTATGAGAGAGTGCCTACAGACCCCCTCCCATCCTGCCTATAGGCACCCTCCCATAAATTTGTAACAAGGCAACTTCACACAGACTAAATAACTATATAGACAATATGAAGGACATAGATAAAATGTGAAGCCTTTAAGGTGTGTTACCCGCACTCCAGTATAAAATGAAAATATGGGTGTTCAGAACTCAAGCAAACTGACTTCACATGTTAATGAAGTAATGGCATAAATAAATAGTAGTATTATATGACAGTAAAAATCTGGTACTTTAATTGGCTAAAACACTCATCAGACGTGTTGATATATTCCAGTGTTGCTGATCTATTCTATTTTTATCGAATTGATCTTTTACCGCTCTGTCATTGTTGTCTATAAATTGCGCAGGTACGTGTAGGTTGGTATGATTTCAATTGCCTGTTTGCGATAAAAATCGAAATAGTGTTTCCAACTTGCTCTTTCCTTTAATTTCAATATTCCGGTGTTTAGGAACTGTTCAAATATAACAATTAACTACAACCTGAACAAATAAGTTAGTGTACATTGCTTCTTATATACATACGTTGAAATTAACTTTGTTATTGCATATGGATATGCTGTTTTTCGTCGAAAAATATGTAATAAAAATGGAATTTGCAAATGATTTTTTCTGGCATAATAATAAAAAAAGTAATTGACTATTCTTGTAATTGATACAAGGAATTATCAACCCTTGAAAAAGTAATATTCACCTCGGTCTACGAGCTCGATGAATATTACGTTTCTCTGGTTGATAATTCCTTGCATAAACCTTAAGGAAAGTCAATAATTGTAAAATATTGACAGTATTACGCTGTTCACTTATTTAAAACAAACTGTACTTACACTTTCCCAGGGATGGTGGCAAATCGAGAAAGTGCAGTTAAAACTAGAAGTCATGTCATGCAATACGCACAAATAGCACGTTGATATGTGCGTTAATCTACGCGTTATGACCATAGTAAGGCTATATCAAATTCTTACATATGGCCTGTGCACAAGCAATGTTTCAGCCAATGGACCTCCGGGTAACCCGGAGGTCCATTGGCAGAAAGATTGCCTGTGCTTGCTTTGAGTAACCAGGAGAACCTGCCGTGCTTTGGGTGCTATTCGATATGGCAATTCCGCGCAATTCCTGCGCGCGATTAAGCCTAGATAAGCGCACAGTTCGTGATAGGACTACTAGTTTTAACTGTAATTAATTAGCTTGCGGAAGATGGAAAATTATTAAAAGTGGGGGATCCTCAAGCTGAGACATAACCGGATGGAGTTGTCACCTGACGAAGTGTTAACAATATAAGAAGCTAGCTATCACCTGGCTCCCGATCTCACACTCCACTGGCCCCCCACAGCACAAACAGAAACCATAATTTGCTTCTTCTGTCTGCACAATCAATTTACAGAGAACCGTATCCATACTTCTTGTAATATTCCAATTTTATTTATATCACCAAAAGAAATGTGAATACGTAATGTGAATATTCATATTCCTACTGATCGATGCCACATGACTACAGCAGAGAGATTTTCTATTTTGTAATCAACAACTTCATCTCCTAAATTAAATATTCGATAATTAATGTAGATGTGTGGGACAGATTGAGATTGTCATCGAAGAATATCGGTAATAAATGTTCTCTTCGGACTCCAAACAGATCAGTTGCGGGAAGCTTTCCAAAACATCTACTTTTCGATTGACTTCTGTGTGAAAAATCATTCAGTGAAACTTTCCTTGTGGTGGATATGTTTTGTTGAAGTAACACAACTGTTTTAATGATTCTTGGATTGTACTTATCGCGTTGTCTGTTTGATATGAGATATCCGTTGTCGAGTGATACTTTTTGAATGAGCTTCTTCTAACATTGAGGTTTGGCACTTGCTCGTTTACGTGATGACAAATTAGTTTTCGTTTGTGTTTCACACTGATAATATTTCTCAACGTAGTTAACCCTTCTATTTGTTTTTGCAGGCTGCAAGCCGAGAGGTCCTCGGCTCGAATCCCACCTGCGGCAACCGCGTTGTGT
This sequence comes from Pictodentalium vernedei, assembly GCA_031216915.1. Lineage (NCBI taxonomy): Eukaryota > Metazoa > Mollusca > Scaphopoda > Dentaliida > Dentaliidae > Pictodentalium > Pictodentalium vernedei. The sequence goes on along the minus strand of CM062289.1, from coordinate 93,374,483 downwards.
CCTTGGGCAAGACACTTCACCTCCATTGCTCACGTGGGGGCACGGTGGCATTGTGTACTAAGGCGCACTGCACGTCGATGGTGCACCTGTCTTCAACCAATGCTAACCCTGCTTGTGTGGAGTTAGTATGTTGGAAAGCTGACTGTTGCTCGCCGTTGCTCTGTGGCTCTCTCCGGGTACTCCGGCTTCCTCCACCCGTAAAACTGTCGTGGTCATGATTACCAATTGTGCAGAAATACGTGACCTTAAACACCAATAAATAAATAAATAAATAATAATAATAATAATAATATTACTTCGTTTTCAGTCGACGGTTTTTCTTGTTTTACTGAACATAAATTTGATCCGGTCTTTCCAGTTTTTAAACTGATAAAGCTCAATTAAATATTGTTCATTTTTATCAGTAACAACGTAGAGTCGATAGATGACTCAGGGTAAAATTAATTATATTTTGTTTGACTGAGCTCTCTGAGCTCTGTCAAACAAAATATCATGAATTGAATATCTGATCGCAGAACGGAACAAAAATGGTGATTTGTGAGATTAAAATTATTTTTGTGCTCCCCACAGAGGGGGGCAGGGAAACGCCCGAACATCATTTCTTAAAATACTCTCCAAGAGCCTTTCGTTCCCCGCGGGAACCCCGGGAAGTGAAGCAGTGCTTGTTTACTGTGGAGAACAAGCTCCGTTTTCCTGGTAACGTAGGACCGGATAACCAATGTCTGGGGTGGAATCCTCTAAAATGGACAATATGGATCTAAACGCTTGGCTGTACTTGACTTTATTTCTATGCTGTGGTCATGATTAGCCTGTCTGAAAAAATACGTGACCTTAAACACCAATACATAAATAAGACTTTTGAGGAATAATGTCGAGATATTGTATATTACCAGAGATAGAAATGCGAGAGTAATTTTTCGTTTTAAGAAGACAAAAAAAGATAAATTGTTGAATGTGCGACTCAATATTTTGTTCATCCCATATTTATTATTATTTATTTATTGGTGTTTAAGGTCACATATATCTGCACAATGGCTAATCATGACCACGACAGTTTTACGGGTGGAGGAAGCCGGAGTACCCGGAGAGAACCACCGAGTAACGGCGATCAACTGTCAGCTCCCCAACATACTAACTCCACACAAGCAGGGTTCGCATTAGTTGAAGACAGGTGCACCATCGACGTGCAGTACGCCTTAGTACACAGCGTCACCGTGCCCCCACGCGGGCAATGGGGGTGAAGTGTCTTGCCCAAGGACACGACGCGGTTGCCGCATGTGGGATTCGAACCGAGGACCTCTCGGCTTGCAGCCTGCACCTCTGCCTACTGAGCCGCCGGGCCCCCTGTTCATCCCAACTTATCTTGAATAAGTTCAGCTGTACGAATATGTAACGAAAATCTTTCGTACATATTTCGGCAAACGCGTGGAAAAATGAGGAATCAATAAAATGGAGCTTATTGAGACTAAATTCTGTTTGGAAATGGTTTTTGTGCATAAACATATACAACATAAAGTTTTCGAAAGGGTGAGTAGAATCCCATACGTACCTTGTCACTTTCGTTCGAGATTGTTTTTTTAACGAGGTGACATAAACATGTAACCCAATACTGTAGGGTCCTGCAAATCACACCTTTAATTCGAAATCGAACCTCGAGTCGAATCAGTGGCGTCTTGAAGATGACCGATGGGGGTTGGGGTGCTATAAATCTGATTTGTTCCGACTGTGATAGCTTAAGTCCTGACTGATAAAATAATCCAGCTACATCATCAAGGCATGATGCAGTTGAAATATTACCCTTCAAGGATTATAGATCATCGTCGACATAGCTCGGAAACCTTAAAACCCTTTACTCAACGTAACGGACAAAACCTGCCAGGGCTATTCTCAAAAATCGCCAATCTATTTTCTTTATTTTTTCATTTTTTGTCTCAAAGACATAGGTTATGACCCGTCGTTGGAACGTGCTCGTCGAGCTCGTCCCAACGAGGGGTCATAACCTATGTTTTTGAGACAAAAAAATAAAAAAAAAAAAATTAGTTATTCAAGAATTTAGTGTCGTCTGCTTTTCATGTTAGGTAAAGGTTTAAATGTGTATTTAACAGTGGTAGGGACTAGTGATATCGGAATTAGCATGGCTGGGGGCGCGGTGGCTCAGTTGGTAGAGGTGCAGGCTGCAAGCCGAGAGGTCTTCGAATCCCACCTGCGGCAACCGCATTGTGTCCTTGGGCAAGACACTTCACCCCCATTGCCCACGTGGGGGCACGGTGACGCTGTGTACTAAGGCGTACTGCACGTCGATGGTGCACCTGTCTTCAACCAATGCTAACCCTGCTTGTGTGGAGTTGGTATGTTGGGGAGCTGAGAGTTGCTCGCCGTTGCTCGGTGGTTTTCTCCGGGTACTCCGACTTCCTCCACCCGTAAAACTGTCACGGTCATGGTTAGCCATTGTGCAGAAATATGTGACCTTAAACACCAATAAATAAATAAATAAATAATTAGCGTGGCTGGTGGCATAAGTACAGATGTTATTTATGTTAATGTTGCAGACGTTGCTCTCAGTCTTTTATTTCAACATTATTTATACACGTTTTCTGTCTGAACTATATGTTTTGTGAGACGATGAAGATGACTGATACCAAGTTATATCCCTATGAAAAAGATTTGAAAGGAAACGAATTGCGAAGCCGATTTCAAATTAACCGAATATCAACTTAAGACTCGAAATCGAATCGAATCTCGAAGCTTCACGGGGCCCGACAACACTGTTGATTGTATTTGTTCAAAGATATGAGTTAATTGCATGACTGAAAGTGTGCGTGTGTGAACTACGTCATCAAAATATAATAGCATGGTGTTACGCGTTAACACTTATGCCGTTCACGATTTTCCTTGATTTTTTTACCCCCCCCCCCCCACCCCCGCCGTCCGTCCGTCCGTCCGTCCGTCCCGAAATTCAATCATGAATAACTTGTAAAGTACCAGGCTGAGTGACTTGATATTTGGTATGCAAGTGTATCCTATTTTTGTATACCCATAGTGAAATGCAGGTGTTGTGAAAGATTTTATTGCCAGAGTCATTGCCCTTTTATGGACTTTGATTTTGTCCGTCCCAAAATTAAACCATGAATAACTTGTTTAATTAAGGGTACCTTCATGCTGCAATCAACTCCTCGCATAGTTTCTAATCTAGAGAGTTCAAACTTTAGGATATGGTTACACATGTCTTACAGATGCGCAACATCAAATCAAGTCACTCTCACATTTGGTAAAGAGACGTGGGTACCTTTGTGTGTCAACGTATGGTGATACTTAATAGTTATTATGATAATGCCCCAATGGTCTGTAATCTGTCACAGGTCTGTCATCCTTCAGCGCCACTCAGTAAATGTTTCATTTCTGTAATGCTATCCATGGTGCTGCAAGCGGGGATATACATGTGTGCCACCCTTGAATTTGCTCCAGTTTCTTTTGAAATGGGACATAAAACGAAATATAAAATTCACATAGTTATTTATAAGTCATGTTTCAAACTGTACCTGGAATACGAGGTAAGGAATTCTTTTAATGGTTCATTTGAACTGAGCGGCATACAGATGTTAAGACGTGAAATGTGCCGCTATTTTCACCAGTCGGTTGTCAATCGATCAGCTCAATATTGGTTTGGAATCGAATCAATAGATGCCACTTGAACGTTGACAAAGGATTCAGTATGTTAACTGTAGCTAAACTGGGGATATTCGAAACCCACTTCCTTTGCGATAGAAATATGGATACTATTCGTTATTATAAATGTTCCTTTCAAAGAAAGAAGGTATGGTACATACAAACTCATCTTTGTACCCAATGTGTGCCTCTAGTACTTGTGGGGGTGTATTGTTACCCCGTGAAATAATTGTAAAAGAACCAGAATAACAAAGCAACATTGGCTCTATTTTAACCCTTTACCTAACATGAACGGCAGACGACACTTGCAAACAAAATTCAAGAATAACTATTTTTTTTTCCTTTTTTGCCTCAAAAACATAGCGAATGACCCCTCGTTGGAGCGAGGTTGTTGAGCTGGTTCCAATGAGGGGGGTCATATGCTATGTTTTTGAGACGAAAATGAAAATTGAATGGTGATTTCTGTGAATAGCGCTGGTCAATTTTGGACGTTACGTTGGGTAAACGGTTAAAAACAGAATAAAAATTCCTCACAGAACGGAATTTCATCTCACACGGTAACTATAAAACTAAGCTTTGAAAATCGAAATTTCGAGTTCCGCCTTGAGGTAAACTAAATGAAAGTTTGGTTGTGAGTTTTTACAATATTCAGCAGGCTTTGATTAAAGATTTCGTAAGAACATAAACTGCATAACTGTTTTGTATAAAACACGAATCACTCCATTAAAATTTTCGAATTATTGCTCTATGAACGTTGCATTTATTATATTAATTATTTTCTAGGATTTTCATCTCCGCCTTTTAGTCAGACTAATGAAGAAAAATAAATTTATACCATGATTACCTATTGTACTATATTTAAAAAGCCTATGACATAAATTTTAGCTTTACACACCAACCGCGGTGAATACGCTAGCAATGGGACTTCAGTAGTAAAGATTTACACCTACAGTGGAACTACATCCCAGCTGACCTTTGGTGACCTCGCCTTGAATGCAAACTTGTCTAAATTTATCACTCGTCGCCTCGTGACGAATGAAATGAAACCCGCAATTATTTATTACGTTTTTAAATAAGTTTACCTCATAAGGTACCAAAAATTAAAAACACACACGTTGTCTCATGTTAATAAAGCATCCATGACTCGAAATAGTATGTTATTATGTTATTAAAACTAAAAAGGCCCCGTAATTTGCGGTTTCGTTTTCTAGTTCGGTTCTGTAAAATTGACAGCGGAAGTACCGCACACCGGTGCTCATGTACACAAAAACAGATTCGCACGTGTGAATATTGATTTAATTAACATTTAAACTCTTATTAATCTGACAATCATGGTATAAATAAAATATACCCAAAGTAGCTTGGTGTAGCAAATGTTCACCACTCGTGGTGAACATTTGGTACACCAAGCTACTATGGGTATATTCTATACATAAATTAAATCCGCAGATTTGTAATAGATAGAATTTTGTACAGAAATAAGGTAAAAATTAATTTTGGTCACTCGTAGTAGATAATAAATATTATTATGTAAATGGAATTCAGAAGTACATGGTTGAGCGTGTTAAGAAATCACTAACTGTAACATATGTGTCTAGTCAAGCCATTGATTGATGATAAGAGACAAGTGGCAAAGAGAGAAAAACAAAACTCCAGAAAAGCTTATTATTCTATGTTTAATGATGTCTTGGTTAACATTAATTTCGAAAAATGTATACATAACAAAAGTTCTAGATCGATGAGCAATGTCACATATTTCTTTTTTTTTACAAAAGAAAAATTACCATGTGCTGATGAATAAAGACACTCGATGTTCGACTACACATAAAATTACATTTTGCATGCTCAGAGGGTGTGGAGGTGTTTGTTACGAAGTGCGTGGGTGTTTGCATGTAAAGAAAGTTTTGCGTGTGCGGAGCGGTGTCCGCGAGGAGATGTATTTTATTTATTTATTTATTTATTTATTTATTTATTTATTTATTTATTTGTTTATTTCAAATCGAGATACGAATTTCCAGAAATCATTTAACGAAAAACAGCTAACGCCGAACGCCCCAACAACCCGGAGATGATAGAGTTTCAAGTATTTCATAAATTTTATTAAACCTTTACCCAACGAATCGCCCGCATCCGCCCCCCCCCCCCCCCCCCCGTAATATCTAAATTCAGCAGTTGAAAAGTGGAGCTCGTTCCAACGAGGGGTCACATGATATGGTTTTGTTGAAATTGTTTGAAAAATTTAAAAAAATGATATTTAAAATAATAAATTTTGGTATCGTCTGCGTTGGGTAAAGGGTTAAACTTCCTCGCATACAGTTGTTCATAGAGGTCCTCCATATATGGATAAAGTTAGCGTGGCAGCAACAGGGTTATTTATTTATTTATTTATTGGTGTTTAAGGTCACATATTTCTGCACAATGGCTAATCATGACCGTGACAGTTTTACGGGTGGAGGAAGCCGGAGTACCCGGAGAGAACCACCGAGCAAAGGCGAGCAACTGTCAGCTCCCCAACATACTAACTCTGTTGGTTAGCATTGGTTGAAAACAGGTGCACCATCGACGTGCAGTACGCCTCAGTACACAACGTCACCGTGCCCCCACGTGGGCAATGGGGGTGAAGTGTCTTGCCCAAGGACATAACGCGGTTGCCGCAGTTGGGATTCGAACCGGGGACCTCTCGGCTTGCAGCCTGCACAGCAAGAGGGTTAAACTTTATTTCAGTGAATGAATAAAAGATAAAGAGAAAAAAAAACGTAAAATTTGCATCGTTGGCATCCGGTGCATAAATTTGAAATGAAACAATAACTGTGAACAAGTTTCAAATAGCCTGAAAGCAGTGTGAAGTTGATAGCTGTGTCATTTATAAATACGGTGATACATGAATCCCAAGATGACGTTTTTAATGAAAACTGTTTAAAATGTCATTTATAGTGAAATAATAGCCCCGATGGAAATAAAGACATATCTCAGGAGTTTGAATTCAGATTTTCGTAATTTTTTCAACAATGTGATCAGAGTAATGCGTTCTAAAGTATGATTGGAACTAAAATGAACAGAAATGTCACTTGTTTTAACACTTACGTTGCCAAAAGCGACCATTAGCACCTATTGTAAGATGACTATCTGCCCGTTATGTCATGCGCAGATCACACCTACCATCTGATTAATTGTTGGAAAGGGCTCATGGAGCCCTTTCCACCAATTAATCAGATGACAGAGTTTCAAGTATTTCGTAAATTTTATTAAACTTCCTCGCATACGGGCGTACATAGAAGTCCCCCATATATGGATAAAGTGGGCGTGGCAGTAAACGGGTTAAACTTGAATTCTGTGAATGAATAAGAGATAAAGTGAAAAAAACGTGAACTTGGCATCCGGTGCATAAATTTAAATTTAAATCAGGTGATAGAGTTTCAAGTTTGTCATTTTCAAGTTTGTTATTTTGGAGAAAGGATTAAATTTTGAATTGTAACAAACGCATTTCAGAGAGCCACCATCAAACTAACAGTGTGTGAATTTTCATTACTGTATGCATTATGTATACGGAACTGTGCGTTATTGGAAAGTGTCTTTTTCAGCATTTTCAATGCGAAATATTCCCGAAAAACCCCTAAATTTGTAGTGAAGTACAAAGATCAAATTGGCGATAAGTCAAAAATTGAAAAAAAAACATTTATTTTTATTTCTGGAACTTTACAACATACTAAAATTTCTTGAACATCGGCCGACATTTAATTTTTTTGTGACGTTGACGGGAATTACACCACCCGATAATTCGGCTATAACCGTTGTAATTTGCCAGGACGGTACTACATTTTGAGACATGTTTTTTTGGTGGAGATGATATATCCGAAATATGAAAGGGATAGGTTTGATGATACAGGAGCTGATATTAATAGATAGAGAAAAAAAGTTTAAAAGTGATGTTATTTTGATCAAGGTCGGATATGAGAAAATGAATGACTAATTGTAAAACTAGTCATCATTAATAAGTGTGCCAAATTTGGTGACTATAGCTTGAAAAATGTAGCTGTAGTGTGGCGATTGAAAAGGAAAAGAAAAGCCTAACGATCCCAATAAAATCATTCCAACTTCCTTGGATGATTTAATTATTTGGCGAAGCACTATCCTGTATTTTCTTTATCAGATTTATATAGAAGGCATCATGTTTACCTATGTTTGGGACATATGCAATTTTACGTCATATAAATGCTTAAAATTGATGTTTCTCTCTCGTGTTACGAGTGTTAGACTGTTAACGCCCTTTGGCATGAACTTTGAGCAACTCTTAAAGTATTGCCTTGAAACGATGCTTCATTCAGTTATTTAACTTATATTCATGAAATACATCTGGAAATAAGTAAATGGATAGATGGCTTTATCTCTAATGATGTAATACCTATGTATTATTAAAAGGGCTTCACCATCTGATATATATTGGATTAATGAGACAGATTGGGAGCGGATTGGCTCAGTGATTACAGAACACCGAGAGTCCATGATTAGATCCCTGTCAGGGGTAACTGCATTCTGTCATTGGGCAAGGCGCTTAATCCCGATTACCCACGCGTGGCACCGGCGCACCGGGTGCTAAAGCGTACTGCACGGCGATGGTGCACTTGTCTCCAACCAATAATGTGTGTGTGGAGTTGGTACGTTGAGGACTCTTGATAGTTGCTCGCCGACGCTCGGGGATTCTCTCCAGTTACCCCGGCTTCCTTCACCCGTACAATAGTCCGACACAAGGTGACCCTGTCTGTCGAAAGTGCCGTTAAACCTCAATAAATAAAAGATAAATGACTTAATCCCTAACACTTTCTATATTGGCTATGGATAACCTAATCTAATTAAAGTATCGACCAGGTCGGCGATTTCTAAACACTCCCAATGTTTTTTAAATATTGTCTAGATTACTTTCGTCATTCCTGCACTGAAATACTGAATGTTCTGCAAGGTTTTTTAAAACTACTGAACCTGTTTCGTACAGTGAGAAACTTGAAATGATACAACAAACTTAATCTTAACTATATAACTATATTATAACATATCTTTTTTAGAACGACAACCGAACAACATTATCTTTTAACTAGTCATCAGATAGTTGCATCTAAGCACTTAATTCTACGAACTGCACTTCAGAAGAAATCAGCGACAGTACTTGTCTTTTTCAAATTTCTCGGATGCCATAGAATTAAGAAAGGACGCTGGTTTTGTTTACATTGGCATGGCGGGGGTTCGAACCCACGCCGAGAGAGTTTCCTTCGGCACCAACCGCCTAGCGAAACTGTACTGAACGACGCACACCACTCGGCCACCGACAGACTCCTGAATAAATGTATCATAGTACACGCTAAAAACTAAAGTGTTAAAAACTACACTTGAAGTGTTGTCGGTGGCCGAGTGGTGTGCGTCGTTCACTATAGTTTCGCTAGGCGGTTGGTGCCGAAGGAAACTCTCTCGGCGTGGTTTCGAACCCCCGCCATGCCAATGTTAACTTTTAACGACAATCGTCTTTTTCCACAAAACGTCCCCGGTTAGTAGCTCGACAGAACATTTTGCATTTCATAAAGAAAACTGAACAAGAATTTAAGTCGGTATTATTACGCGATACCTTAATATTCCGACGAATTTATAATACTCGGATTACAACAAAATTATGAAAAGAAGCTTTGAATATCACTACGAGATATATCTTACGCAGAAGTTAGTTAGCAGTTGTTGTTTGTTATTCTGAAGCACAAATCAATGTGTATGTTGGTCGTCATAGAGCAAGTGCCAATGCAGCACAATAAAATCCCAGCAGTCATGGATATGCGTGCGAATCCGGAAGATTCTTTGCATGTTTGTAAACCCTTTCAACCCTGACGTCCTTAATGGAATCGTCTCATGTACCACAGCCGAAAGGGAAGGGACGAGTCCATTTTGTATTTGTAGGGAGTCAGTAATAATTCAATCCTCCAAGACTGGAGGATTGAATTATTACGGATTACGTACCCCAATTTGGTATTTACTTTGTTGTCTGATCAAGAACGGCCCGCCTTTTTTAATGCAAAGAAATGTATATATATATATATAACTTTTTAAGGGTTTAACACAATATAATACATTTTATTTCTTTGAATCCGGTATATATAATAATATATTTATGTGACGGTAATTTTGGCAGTATATTACAACAAATAATAACGCAAATAATAAGTAGGGCCAAACATCTAAAAACTTCGATCGAGAAGCAGAGTCAAGGATTTGTTATTAGTCTGTGTGAAACACACAGACTGTTGTTTTTGTACGGTTTCTTTTATTCTAGTTTTCACAGCCTTTAATTTCCTGTAGCAGTAAATTATCCTGAAGCAATATGTTACATTTATTCACAATGGAGACAATGTAAACAGAAGTGGAGGTAGCTATCAAACATTAAATGTTATCTGCTCTTTCAATCAGATGTCAGCCCTCAAACCAAGTTGAGAGAAACACTTTGCTTTACAAGGAAATAAAGTTTAAATTATTCCGTTCAATGCATTTAACCCTCTCAAGACTTCAATGTGGGTTCCAAAGATTTCCATGCAATGTGCGAATAATCATAACCCTTTCCATACTCACATTACTGCTCTAAACATCATTCAAATAAGTGTCAGAGCAAAAAATGTCCATTTCTGATTCCTCGATCGAAACCTTTGAATGCTGTTCACATACATGCTTTCTCTGGTTTCCTGGAAAAAATTATCTGATTCCTGTATGAATATCTTTAAATACTATTAACGAAACCCTATTTCTGTTTCTTTAAAAATATTTCACCCCCCCCCCCCCCAAAAAAAAATAAGCCTCCATAAATTCACTTTCTATTTTGTTTATTTCTGACGCTTTAACCCCTTTCAAATAGACTTCAATTTACTGGATGCAGTAAATTCTGTGTCGCCAGTTTATATATAGCTTCACAGCACGAGACGCTTGTTCAATCATCATAATAAGTAGACCGATTAATATTTTTAACCTGCAGCCGATTACTCTGAGAGTGCACTATTCCCAGACAAACTGCCCGGCTGATGTTGTAAGCAAGAGAAATAGTTAAAGAATGAAATGCCTTCGTACTGAAAAGACAAGCCCCACTAAACATGCACACTTCTCTGTTGCCTTGATTTCACTTTGAGTAGAAGTGGTAGTTAACGTAAAATTTACGGAAAGAGGCAACTAATTGCCAGTAGATTACCGTAAATTTAACAGTAATTTCTAACAGTGAACTGAAACTTCGTCTATAATACTCAGTGTTTGTACTGTTGGATTACGTTGCTACAAAACCTACCTTCAAGTACAAATAAGATCTTCCCAACTTGTAAACTATGTTACAGAGACGATATCATTAATTTTTTGATGGTCAGATATGTTTTGCAGTCATGGGCTAGGTTTTCAGATTCTTTTCCATTATTGCTGAACGATATAGTCGTTAGAGGCCACAGAGGAACTTTTGTCTATTACGCTACAATATAAGATTGTGATCAGAGAAAGAGAGAGACATCTCTGAGAGTACACATACTTTTCAGCAACCAGTTGCTGCTTATTTATAAACCAATGGCGGGGTAATTGGGTAACTTTCCCCAACCCCTCTTTAAAAAGGTCCACTCAAGGTTAGCATTAGTCCAAACATTGACCCAAAGGACGCACCACACCACACAAATATATTTCGGCCTTTGAGTCCACGTTTGGGCTAGGTAAATATGGATTAAGGTTCCCACGTAATACTGAAGAAAACCAGCTGGATTTTATTTCAATCAACAAATTACTCTTTTAAATTCATTAACCCTTTGAGACTTTAATTGTCCTGCCTGACTATCAAACGTCACTGGGTATTCAGTTTGTTCAACGTTTTTCAAAATGCGACGTCAAACGTCGGAAAGTACAAATAAGATATTTTTCACATCAGTGATTATCTGGTTCAGGGCTAGATTATTTTGGTGGTCTGAATTTATTATTCAAAACTTGTTTTATTACAAATTATGGGAGAGTGCCCACAGGCACTCTCCTATAATTTGTAATAAAACAAATTTATATAAACAAAATATTATTTGTGTTTGACTGAATATGAAATATAAGCAAGGAAGGTGTTGGCTTTTTGCTCTGGTATCCTCATTTTTTGAAGTCCTTGATAGTGGCTTCTTGCATTCAACCAGTACAGAAGTCTTGACAGCAGGATTATATTAGTATTTTAAGCTGCGATAACATTTGGCTCAACAGTTTTCAATGAGCACTATTCTGGAGAAAATAGGAATTGAGGTTAAAACTTTAAAAAATGAAAAATAATAACAAAACAAATGACCACAAAGTATCAACGCGCTGTTTGATTTCGTACTTCATAAGACGTACAAAAGTATCAAAGGGTTAAAGACGGCTTTGTGATCACTGATTCACTCTCGTGGGTTTGACATTTCAAAACATTTCCTTTGGGGAGAACCCCCAGACAGCCAAAAACGAGGTTACCGCCCATTCTCTCCCCAGTTTTTGCCTGCACAGTCAAGGTGACCTTCGGTCACCAATGGTCAATAAAACTCAAATATTATTACCAATCCTGAAAAATTCTGGCTACCCCCCTGTGTTTTTTTACGTAGGTTCTGACCTGTATTCGCACTCCCTTGCGTGAGATTTTTGCGCCTGGTAAACGTGTTATACTAATTATCCAAGGAAAGGGTTTAGTATTTTCGTTCATTTATAAAAGTAGCGTCTTACAGTTCAGCCACCGTGGACTGGTCATAACCCTCACATGGGCACTGATGTGCAGGTATGCGTTTACCAGGTATCAAATATCATCAGCTGCAATAGTTTAATTGATGAAGCACCGGGTTGTACTTGATGCATCATTAATTTAAATTTTTGATTATTATTCTTTCATTAATGTTTGGAATCTGATATTATTGTCTCCGTTTCACAACCGTTGAAAGTGACCAGTCCACGACGGCCGTCCTGTACATTGATTCTTTAAATGTTTTTTTTCTGATTGTTGTATATTATTAGCGAAGCTAATATAACGGAAGCACAAGGGTGTAGCCAGGCAGGGTTATAGGGGAATCCCAAAGGTCCACGGTCGATATTCTCCACAGCAATCTTATACATGCCTCCATTGAAGTTGATTCACTTTCACGCAGTATGAAATCTTTGATCACTGCTCATATCAAATATTGAAGACTTTTTCCGGGAGAGCCCCCCCCCCCCCCCCACAAGAACCAGCACCGATGGCCAAAGGCCAAGATGGAGGAGATTATGGGAGGGGGTGACCCTCTCCCATAATCTCCTCCAACTTGACCTTTGGGCAAGGCTTGGTCTCTGGCCAAGATTTCAGTCTTTTTAGTTGCCAGACCTACTCATCCTTGATTTGCATTGTGGGCGACTCCCCTAAAAGAAATTGCTGGCTACACCCCTGAAGCATTTACTGTGGATAACCTACAACCTATTGCTAATGATGCAGTACTGTAATTGGATAGCGATATACACCAGTTGGTAGAAATTATCAAAAACAAAAAAAACAGGGAAATCAAGATGTCATCAAAAAAGCAATAAAAACAGCATTATAGAATCGATGTTCTCGCATATTTTTGGCGGGTGACATTCTGTGGTGTTGTGAGTTGGAAAGTGGACAGAGACATTTGACCAAATCGCGAACCAGTCGCGACCCTGTCGAAATCCTCTGTCCGCTTTTGTGACCATAGTATTCATTCCGTATATCCTCCATTTGTACGTCTTAGTTAACAGGGCAAAAACCTTGTCTGTCAGTCAACCCTTTGATACTTTTGTACGTCTTATTGCGTACGAAATCAAACAGCGCGTTGATATATTGTGGTCATTTGTTTTGTGATTATTTTTCGATTTTTTAAAGTTTTAACCTCAGTTCGTATATTCTTCCGAATAGTGCTCAGTTACAACCGATGAGCCAAATGTTATCGCAGCTTAAAATACTAATATAACCCTGCAGTCAAGACTTCTTAACTGGTTAAGTGCTAGAAGCCTGTGTAAGGGCTTTCAAAAAATGAGGATACCAGAGCAAAAGCGAACACTTTCTTTACTTATATTTCATATTCAGTCAAACACAAACAATATTTTGTTTATATAAAGTTGTTTTATTACAAAGTATTGGAGAGTGCCTGTGGGCACTCTCCAATAATTTGTAATAAAACAAGCTTTGAATAATTAATTCAGACCACCAAAAATAATCTAGCCTTGAACCAGATAATCACTAATGTGAAACATATCTTGTTATCGGTACTTTCCGACGTTTGACGTCGCATTTTGAAAAACGTTGAAGAAATTGAATTCCGTGTGACGTTTGAACGTCAGTATAATTAAACTCTCAGGTGGTTAAACATTCACCTGTTATATTACCTGAAACCTTGAGAAAGTTTCTCATCTTCTAATGTCACAACAGAAAGAATTTAGAATGTATAAAACGTTTTGTTATACTTGTGTTTGCTCAGGATGCACAGCTTGTTACAGTACGCTTTGTGTGACAGTGTAAACTGGTATCATGCTTCCCTGTCGCACGGGTCCATCGCCTCTGTAGAAGAAGCTCATGAAGGTTTTCATTCGTTTTATGAATCTTCTCTGTGTTAAGATTTGTTTAAACGTACTCTATTTTTGTAGTTTATGTTGAAGCTTAAGATATAATTCCGACAGATTTTCAAAAAGGCGGCCATATGTTCATAGCAGATTATGAAGAACTTAGTTGATTAAACATTTCTTCACATAACAAACATTTCCCACAAAGGCCAAGCTTTCGAAAAACAAGGATGGAGAAAGAAAAGATGCAGCTGACACAAAACGGTGCCCCTCCTCCTGCCGACACAAAACAACCCCTGATAGACGGAAAGCCAAATGACATTACTAACATTAACGATGCTAATAATGTGAGGGAATTATTGAGACATTATGCTCGGAATTCATCAATGCATGGCGTGCCAACCATAGTAGGACTACGATGGTACAGAGGAAGAAGGTAAGATAATATAATTTTTTATTACATTTTTAAACATAAAATATCATAACGCCAGGTGAAATGTCAGAGAAAAATCATATCGTTACTGGTGAAAGGAAAAAGGGTATGCTGTCCAACATCAATGTTTCGCGATTCTTCGGAACTAATTAGGGCCCAGTTTTAGGTATTCGATGCACCATGTTTCTCAGATGGAGGGAAATGATCTTGCAAACTTTTAGTGAAAGTTACTGCTGAAACAATTGGCCGGGCATCCGATTCACATACAGTTAAAACTAGGAGTCCTGTCACGAACTGCGCGCTTATCTAGGCTGAATTGCGCGTTGGAATTGCGCGCAATTGCCATATCGAATGGCACCCAAAACACGGCAAGTCCTCCTGGTTACTCATAGCAAACACAGGCAATGTTTCTGCCAATGGACCTCCGGGTTACCCGGAGGTCCATTGGCTGAAACATTGCTTGTGCACAGACCATATGTACAGAATTCGATAGCCCCACTATAGTCATAACGCATAGATCAACGTGCTATTTGTGCGCAATTCATGACAGGACTTCTAGTTTTAACTGTAGGTATAGTACAGTTGCCGTGGACTGGTCGTAATCCATGCAAGGGAAGCGATGTCCACGCATGCATTTACCAGGTAATAAAATTCATCTTCGGCTAAAGTTTAATTAATGAAACACCGGGCCGTACCCGGTGCTTCATTAATTAAATTTGTGATGATTTTTCCTATAATTAGTGTTGGAATCTAATATCCGTGCGTCCGTGGAGATACTGCCCACTCCGTGGAAAGTGACCAGTCCACGGCGGCCGTACTGTAGGGCCCAGCGAACGTTCGAGATTCGATTCGGTGTCGAATCTTTTAACTGATTCGATTCGATTCGAAAACATCTCAATTATTCGAAAAGAAACGAATCCCGTAGAGTTTGTAGGTTATATTTTCCTTTATTGTCTACTTTCCGAAGATGACAAATCATTATGCAGTTTTCTGTGGAACGAGGTTGATGGCGGACAGCCTAACTAGAAAACTCAAATATAGTCGGAAAATTCCTTAAAATGTCATTTGAAACAACGGCGGAGATCGCGCTACGTCTTTGCACAATATATCGCCCTTTGAGTGGATCAAGGCGCCACCTGCAATGCTAATGCGTTCGAGATGGCGCTCTGTGCCACTCAATGTGGCTTTTTCGTGGTCAACCTTGGAGATAACTTGTCAATTCTCGTTTAAATCTTGTGTCGTTGCTAAGATAAGTGCGGGTGAGTTGTCACCTCTGGAATATTAAGAACAGAAAATTTAAAACTCAAACGTATTGGTAGTGATACATTCAAAGCGACAGCTTTGGGTAATTTGAATGTCAAAGCGTCAGACCCCCCGCCCCCGCCCTATACGATTCTAATATTAATGAAAGTACGTTGCACATCGGATCTATGATCTGGTCCATGCCGAAATCTCTGCGCTTAATACCTTTGTTTCTACATGAATGAACTGCTCGCCTTTCTGAAACAAGAAAATTGTACTCTTGCGGTCGATGATACAGTTAAAACTAGAAGTCCTGTTATGAAATGCGCACAAATAGCACGTTGATCTGCGCGTTAATCTACGCGTTATGACGATAGTAAGGCTATCAAATTCTTACATATGGCCTGTGCACAAGCAATTTGTCAGCCAATGGACCTCCGGGTAACCCGGAGGTCCATTGGCAGAAACATTGCCTGTGTTTGCTATGAGTAACCAGGAGAACCTGCCGAGCTTTGGATGTCATTCGATATGGCAATTGCGCGCAATTCCTACGCGCAATTAAGCCTAGAAAAGCGCACAGTTCGTAACAGGTCTTCTAGTTTTAACTGTACGAAATAATCTAACCAGTACGCCTATTGATAATGGCTTCACAGGAGAGGTGGACAGCACCAGCGCGATCGTAACACTTTGAGAGAGGAATCGGTTCAAGATTGGGCTCATATTCGAACCTTTTGCTTGATTCGATTCGAGATTCGATTCGAGCGAACAATCGTGATTCACCGCGATTCGCTGGGCCCTACTCATAGCATTACCGACATGGGTGTTCGCGAAGAATAATCGACGGTGCGTGTACGGACGAACGATGTCGAGTACTATCCTACACAGTTCGTCCATCCGCACTCCGCGGAGTAATCTTTGCGAATAGTGCTAAACTGCATAGTCAGCGTGAGGCACTGGGTTGTTGTCCGTGTGTTTGATTACACACGGGGAATGACAATAACTTAATGCGAACGAGACGTACAAGTGAGTACTATCCCAAAGTTGATCAACTGATGCTTCCGAATACTTTGTCTGCTGCTCTATGCAAATTCTGGTGACTCCCCAGGGAAGTGAAATAGATCATCGGCAGTCCCATGTGAGGGAGATAGCACAGCTTTGTGAACTCCTAAGGACAGTGAAAGTAAAGCCATAGTTTACAGGCAAAACAACACTTGACCCAAACCACATTACACGTGTTCTCGCACGCTTATTCAAATTTTTTATCCATTGTTTTTGTGAGGGAAAGTTGTTAATATTCGCTCCAGCCTGAAATGAAATGAAACTTTATTTTGCAGCACACTCATGTACAGTTTACATAAATACAAAATAACAATAAAAAAGTGTACACTGCATGGAAATGGCATAGCCAGAAAGGCTGTCTTCCTGCCATTCCCAGACATGATTTATTTTGTCCTGACATCAGAGTAGTTTAGTTCTTTGTCCTCCCCGTTTCACAATAAGTGAACCCTTAGAGAGGCTTTTCATGAAGCTTTCCCCATGTTCGGAGGTAATCAGAAAAAAACAAGTTGTGATTTGAAACGTCTTAGATTTAGGATTAATTGTAGAAATAGCGATAGTTGGTAGGATGAGATCACTTTATGCTGGGCCACAATGTGGTGCCTGTTCATCAATTCCAATCTACTTTTAAAATAAATGAAATATGTTTAAAATAAAACATTGTTCTGCAAAATAAGTTTGACAGATTTTTGGCTTGTGTTAAATGACCAGCGTTAAATTCAACAGTTTACCTAATCCAACTTGAGGCCGACACATGCAAACAAATTTCCCCAATAGCTAAAATAGTTTGTTTTTTTCACCTTTGTCTCCAAAACATAGCTTATGATTCATCTCAGGAATGAGGTCATTGTGCGGTTCAAATGAGTAATAATAAAAGTTATATTTTATCGGAAGATTAACATAACGCTTGCGAGATAATTGCAAATATATATGGACTGAAATGAATTAACTGGCGCTTTATTGGTGTATGAATGTGGGATTGTTGGGTTAAGTTGCATGAAGCACGCAGTACTTCATACAAAACTTGACACTCACTTTACACATTCATAATCCGAGTAACCTTCAGATAATTCATTCCAGTTAATATAATTTAATTGAGAGAGTTTGCGTGTATGATCATGTACCCTTACGTATCCGAAATCTCCGTCGTTCATACAGTTAAAACTAGAAGTCCTGTCATGAAATGCGCACAAATAGCACGTTGATCTGCGCGTTAATCTACGCGTTATGGCCATAGAAAGACTATTGAATTCTGTACAAATGGCCTGTGCGCAAGCAATATTTCAGCCAATGGACCTCCGGGTAACCCGGAGGTCCTTTGGCTGAAACATTGCCTGTGTTTGCTATGAGTAACCAGGAGAACTTGCCGTGCTTTGGATGCCATTCGATATGGCAACTGCGCAATTGGCAATTAAGCCTTGATAAGTGCACAGTTCGTGACGGGACTTCTAGTTTTAACTGTATCATCGCAGTTATATGAACTGTTTGTACAGAAGACAGTTTCATTAATTAGGCGAATCCACGCTGTCTCGAATACTGAAGAAACAACTCAGTGTGAACAACCCACGTGAATATTAACTAACAACGTACCCACAACAATTAGAGTTTAACTACATCGTTTAACACGCCCATATTTATTTTATTTGCCAATTGGGCAAGACAGAGTAAAACAGTCATACGATAGGAATATTATCGACCGAGTTATCTCGACCAATGAAGTGCAGGCAAATAAGTTATCATTGATGGAAAATGCTGTTTATTTGCAACTTTCGACCACTGTTTATTTCTTTTTTTCTGCCAGACGGACCAGTCGCGGCACAATCCTCCTTTAAATTTGTCCTTATTTTCAGGGTACGTACACATGGACGCTATCGGTTATTCTGGCGTTTTTTTTTAAACTCCATAATTATGATACTTTTGTTATTAGTGCTGACGGACTAAGTTTTAGTTTTGATAGCTTCTGATGTAAGTGACCTCGCATTTAAAAATCAGTTGGCTTAAAAATCAACTCAAATCCATTGGGTTGAGTGAATATGTACCCAATTTGGGTTGATTTTTAACCGAACTGATATAACAGTGCGAGAGCGAAGATATAGCCGTGCATGTACCAAGGAACACACGTTATGAAAAAGTACATCGAGTCATATATTGTTCCTGCTACCCCGGTATATTAAGAACCTGGTATATAAGGATGTTTTGTATCGACCCCTTCTTCGTCACTCTTTCCCAGATACTTCTTGGAACTTCAACTGCCCTGTCTCCCTCCATGTTTTGCTAATGATTCTCACACTTCTCTTTATCATTATTCCATGTATCTGGCTCGGTTCACCTCACGTGAGATCTCGCAACTTGAGTGGAACAAGGCATCATCTGCAATGCCAAGGCATTGCAGATGGAGCCTTTTCTATTCAAGATACAGTATGTTGTTATAACTCATCACGCGTGAATTGATCACGCAAAAAAGTCAAAATTTCCTTTTAAGATACTCACAACATTCCGTTGCCAAAATCAGACCATCTCCGAAATTTCATGGATGTGGTTTGAATCTTTATAAATTTACCACACGGAACAAAAATAAGGGAAAATTTCATCACGAAGTTCGAAACAGGAGATATCCAACATGTACCGTTTCCAACTTCCCAAGTGGGCGCGGTGGCTCAGTTGGTAGAGGTGCAGGCTACAAGCCGAGAGGTCCTCGGTTCGAATCCCACCTGCGGCAACCGCATTGTGTCCTTGGGCAAGACACTTCACCCCCATTGCCCACGTGGGGGCACGGTGACGTTGTGTACTAAGGCGTACTGCACGTCGCTGGTGCACCTGTCTTCAACCAATGCTAACCCTGCTTGTGTGGAGTTGGCATGTTGTGGAGCTGAGAGTTGCTCGCCGTTTCTCGGTGGTTCTCTCCGGGTACTCAGGCTTCCTCTACCCGTAAAACTGTCACGGTCATGGTTAGCCATTGTGCAGAAGGATGTGACCTTAAACACCAATAAATAAATAATAAATAATAAATTCCAACTTCCCAATGACAACGTTGCATGAATGTGGGTTAAAACCGTGCTGGTTATTGGTCGAGAAACTGATTTAAATATTAGACATCATGAAGTTGGTCTTCGATCTGTTGGATAAAAACTAAACAAGACTCGTCATTTTATCAGTGGCATCAAACACTTGACATTTCGCCAACAGTTGAACGTTCCATGGTGAGTTGTTCAGGAAAAACCAGCGTTATTGTTTGTAACGGCGAGACATTTTTTCTGACGCTCATCAAACAAATACGGATGTTTTTCTCGTAGGTGGATACCTGCGTGAAGTTTCGCTTTTTGTCGAATAATATATGAAGGATCTCCTTTTAACCTTAACCCTTTACCTAACATGAAAAGCAGACGACACTTGCAAAAAAAATTCTTGAATAACTAATTTTTTTCATTTTTTGTCTCAAAAACATTGGTTATGACCCCTCGTTGGAACGAGCTCGACGAGCACGTTCCAACGAGGGGTCATAACCTATGTTTTTGAGACAAAAAATGAAAATATTTTGAAAATTAATTGGCGATTTTTGAGAATAGCGCTGGCCGGTTTTGTCCGTTACGTTGGGTAAAGGGTTAACCATTGTCATGATGATCTTGCAAATGCTAGCCGTTCCGTGAAGTCTCACAGATTCACATTCAGCCCTTAAAAGGGAAATTAAGTTGTAGATTTTATACACTGGATAACCTGTCTATTACTGATGGCGTCTCGTTGCATTCACTGGACGATATTTATTTATTTATTTATTTATTTATTTATTTATTTATTTATTTATTTATTTATTTATTTATTGGAGTTTAAGGTCACATACATATGCACAATGGCTAATCGTAACCGGGACAGCTTTACGGGTGGAGGAAGCAGGAGTACTCGGAGAGAACCACCGAGCATCGAAGAGCAACTGTCAGCTCCTCAACATTCTAACTCTGTTCAAGCTCCGCTCAAGCAGGGTTACAGCGGTTGTAGACATGTGCACCCCGACGTCCAGTACGCCTTAGTACACGGCTTCATCGTGCCCCCATGTCGGCAACCGGGATAAAGTGTCTTGCCCACGGACACAACGTGGGTCATCCCGGACAGGGATCGAACTCGGAACCTCAAGCACAGAAGTCCTACAGTCTACGACTTAGCCACCGCGCTCCCTCAATGAACGATATACGGGCATACAGACCGATGAAAGCACAGGCACACATCATGTGAAAAAGAACACAAGCTCACAATTTATTTGAAGTCCTGCACAGTCGTAGAATTCAATTACTATTCAGCTTCTTCATAACTACGAAATACCTTCGTCCTGGTTTCATCAAATATTCTCTTTACGGCGCTGTCGTAATAATGTTGCGGTTGCGCAGACTGACTATAATTTTTTCGGCAATTTAGATTTGACATATCAAATTTAAAATTAGACAACCATATCAATAAAATTTGTCAAAAATGCTGCTGGCAGCTTCGTAATGTTGGAAGACTGCGACCTTATCTTAACCAGTCCGCACTTGAAAAACTTGTGCTCTCCTTCATAACCTCACGACTATGCTGTTGTAATTCAGTGTTAGTGGGGGCTGTCCCAGTACCTGATTCAGAAGCTTCAAAAAGTCCAGAATACTGCTGCTAGGATGATAATTACTGGTACCAAACACTCTGAACACATATCACCTGTTTTAAGACAACTACATTGGCTTCCAAGATCAACAGAGAATTCGTTTCAAAATATTGATCTTAGTATTCAAATAAATCCACAGACTGGCGACAGTTTACCTGCAAGAGCTCCTCACTGTATATACACCATCACACAGTCTCAGATCTAAAAACCAAACTCAACTAGTTGTACTTTTTAGCAGATCTAATCTAGCTCATGATCGTTTGTTCTCCATCGTGGGTCCCAGATTGTGGAATTCCCTGTCTATTAGTGTAAGAAATTCAGAAACTCTCGATATTTTCAAAACAAATCTTAAAACTTTCCTATTTTAGTGAAGTATTCTCCTGAACCTCTCTGAGATCTAACAGCCGAAACAGATGTGACTCTTTATTTCAGAAAAGTGTATTTATCCTGTCAAGCGTTTTAAGCACTATTTGTGGTTTTTACTTGCCAGTTCAATGGCAGCAATTAGAAGAGTCCCTATCCATATTCACTATTTGGGGATGGACCCCAGGGCTGCACTGAAAAAAATATAGGTTGTCTTTAGAACCAAAACTGGTTCTAATCTTGTCCCTGAGATGGAACCAGTTCTGTTTAAACAGTATTTATTTCAAATCAAATAAATTTACCAAGATTAGCATTCAATTTTAACAGAATATTACATGAACTGAAGTAGATTCAGCAGTAAACTTGGAGCTTATTCAACGCAGTCGCCAAACATTTTGAAACAAAGGAGATATGAACAGTTGGCATATCGAACCAGTTTTGGCTCTGAAGAGAACCAAAACCGGTTCGATATGCCAACTGTTCATATCTCCTTTGCTTAATAATGATTTGAGACAACCTCGTGTAAGCTCTAAATTTACGGCTGAAACCCCCTCAATTTATGTTTAATTCTTTTAATATTTAATGTTAATCTTGGTAAATTTATTTGATTTGAAATAAATACTGTTTAAACAGAACTGGTTCCATGTCAGGGACAAGATTAGAACCAGTTTTGGATCTAAAGAGAACCTATATTTTTTGCAGTGTGCACGTTGAAAATATTGATTGGTCTTCCCCATACATTTTCTGAACACCCATCCTATTTAATGACATTATGACTTATCATGTTCCTGTCTGGAAAAGCGGCCGCTCGGGTTCAAAGGATTAAAGCTAAAATCACAGTCTTTTTTTACATCTGCACGTTCGAAGTTTAACTGCCGTCCCCTTATTTTGAACAGACGAATTTGAATGTAACGACCTCTGAGTGGGTGTCACGGTGACGTAATTGAGGTAGCATCAATCAGTATTGTGTACATGTACGTACAGTGGTAAATCTGGAAATGAACTTTGGGTATATGATGTAACAAAGATATGCCTGGAGCGTTATCACATTCATGTACAAAATTCACAATTGAAGTTTTGAATGGACCATCGTGTTGCATTGTCAGTGACTCGCAACATTTTAAAGGCGCACAGGGTCGTATTTTTGCGTCGTGTTCTTCCTAGCGTCAAAGCTGTTGCAGATCGAAAGCGATGCGAGCGTTTTTCGGATTGTGCGCATTGTTATAACATTTACACTTTACCCAACGAATCGGCCACATCCTTTACTATAACTGTTTTCAAATTTAGCGGTTGAAAAAAATATATTTTTCAAAACCTTTCAACAAAAGCATATCATGTGACCAGCTCGATGAGCTCGTCCCAACGAGGGGTCACATGACATGGTTTCGTTGAAATTATTTGAAAATTTTTTAAAATCTTTTTTAATCTTGTGCTAAAGGTAAAGGGTTAAACAACAACACTCCTTTATTTTTTGTTTGAAGTATCGACACAGTATGTTACTTCGAATGTATGCTTTGATTACGAACACAGACTATTAATTAGTCAAATTTCATTAGTTAAATCAGCAATCACTGTATGTCATTGGTTAAATTATAATCGGCTTTTTTGTTTTACTTTGCACAGCGGCCTCGGTGCCCCCTTTACTTTACTTTATTTATTTATTTATTTATTTATTTATTTATTTATTTATTTATTGGTGTTTAAGGTCACATATTTCTTCACAATTGGAAAATCGTGGGCCGCATTGTGTGTTTACTAAGCCCCAAACCTGAGGTACTGTACGTGGAGAGTGGATTGTAACTAAATCACCCGCAGAGTGGAGTTATCACCCAAACTATAACTTTAAAATTTTGAACATATCGACAAAAATCACAAGCAATGGTTCAACCAATGGACCTCCGGGTTTAACCCGGAGGTCCATTGGCTGAAACATTGCTGGTGCTGGTTATGCTTTGCAACAAATTTACAATTATTCCTCGAGTGGAATCTCCACTCTGCCGGTGATTTAGTGACAATACACCCTCCACATGCTGTATCACACAGCATCGGAATTATAAAACTAAAAAGAAAAGACTGATCCTTTGAACACCTGAAGCCGCTTTTCATGGTCAAGTTCATACATAATGCCTATTTTTGAATGTAAATGTGTGGGGGTAGATAACTCAATAATAAGGGGCTGCGGGGCGGTGGCTCGGTGATTACGGAATTGTACTTTAAACCGGAAGGTCCACGGTTCGATCCCCTCCAGGTGAAAATGCGTTGTGTCCTTGGACAATGCACTTAATCCAGATTGACCACGTGGGTGCACGGTGGCGAAGTGTACTAAGGCGTACTGCACGTCGATGGTGCACTTGTCTTCAATGCTAACCCTGCTTGTGTGGAGTTAGTATGTTGGGGAATCTGATAGTTGCTCGCCGTTGCTCGGTGGTTCTCCCCTGGTACTCCGGCTTCCTCCACACGTAAAACTGTCCGACACGAGGTGACCCTGGATGTCGAAATGTAGTTAACCCTTTACCCAACGTAACGGCCAAAACCGGCCAGCGCTATTCTCAAATATCGCCAATTATTTTTTCATTATGTTTTTCATTTTTTGTCTCAAAAACATAGGTTATGACCCCTCATTGGAACGAGCTCGTCGCGCTAGTTCCAATAAGGGGTTATAACCTATGTTTTTGAGACAAAAAATGAAAAATATTAGTTATTCAAGAATTTTTTTTTTTGCAAGTGTCGTCTGCTTTTCATGTTAGGTAAAGGGTTAAATCCTAGTAAATAAATAAACAAATAAATAAGCCCAATAATTATTTTCAAAGACAGCATGTTGAGAATATTAATTGGCTCACTCCAAATAATTAATATGGACTCCTCCAACAGAAACAGTTGAACTGGCATGGATGATTCCATCAGGATTTAAATAGTTATTTATTATTTCATAGTATCGCGTGCAACGTACGCATCGCGTCTAGTGTGAAGCAGCCTTATACAGCGATTCTGATTTTCCGAGTAAAAGAAATACAAAACAAACGTTCAAATTCCTAAATTATTCTATCTTTTTTACAATCCAATCCTTTCAAGGTACTGAGTGAAGTTTTTATTCGGATATGAAAATTATTTAAGCTATCTGATCTCTTTTTCATTTTTTAACACTTCAATAAGGTTTTCGCGTGAAGACCATTTGGGAAATAGTGGGTGTACCAAATATAACATAGGCTACGAAAGGGATAACTCTAAATCAAAACGGAAACTCTGCAGAACAATGCAAGCCGATGGATGCCTGCATCGAGTAATGCCGCAACACTAGAAGCAATCAGGGGCGAGCTTGGGTGGATAAGATATACTTAATGATTCTCTGTTATCTTTACCTGTTGGTAAATCTCCCCGACAGCCGGTGGTGTAAACTAATGTTCTAGAATATTTGGAATTCAAATACAAAGACAGGGTGGATGGACCAAGTGGGGGAGTTAACACAGAAGTATTCAATGGAAATCTCGGACTTAGAAGTACAGTTAAAACTAGAAGTCCTGTCATGAAATGCGCACAAATGTAATCCACGCGTTATGACCATAGTAAAGCTATCAAATTTTGTACATATGGCCTGTGCACAAGCAATGTTTCAGCCAACGGACCTCCGGGTAACCCGGAGGTCCATTGGCAGAAACATTGCTTGTGTTTGCTCTGAGTAACCAGGAGAACGTGCCGCAATTTGGATGCCATTCGATATGGCAATTGCGCGCAATTCCTACGCGCAATTAAGCCTATATAAGCGCACAGTTCGTGACAGGACTTCTAGTTTTAACTGTTGGTACAAACCAGAGTATACAATTGTCAGAGAAAAAGTCACGGAGGATTGTAATCCGAATTAACGATGGGAGATCAAATCAAAGAGGTCTTAGGAAGATAATCTTGATGCCAGCATTAGGAGGGGGTACTGCCATTCAAGCTGAGGTCGCCGTCGCTGGGACTTGGAGAAAAAAATGGGAAGGATGGAAGAAAGGAGTGCCCAATGTGTTATTTAGATGTAGTGGAGACCATGAAAACTTTCTATTAGAATGTCCAAAATACCAGGCCAGCAGAGTACGATTCACTGACAGTATAACGGGGAGGCGGGATGGGAAAATGAAGAATATGTGGTTTGTGGGTGACACCGAGAATAGGGTTAGTGTGCTAATCGGGAGATTAGGAAGAATGGGGTGCGGGATGTCATCAAACACTTCGTTTCCGTGTGTTGGGAAGAGAGAAGGGACTTAGGATAAGGGGGCATTTGGGAGCACAAGGTAAATCAAGGCCATCCCACACGAGAACCACAACACATTAGCACTTTAGCGTTATTATTATTACAGCAAACTTTTCTTAATATTTATACACGAAGCTAAACTATAATGTTTTTTCATTGTATATAAAGAGGAAAAGTCACAGCTGTAAGTTAACACTGTCTGACTTTTGGGGAAATAATTAGTCATAGTGGGATATCGTGAGTTTTTAATGAAGAACAAATTCAATATTTGTGTCTGTGATTATTGTATTCATTGAAAACACTAATTACGTATATAATAAATAAACTGCGCCTTCACAATAGTAAATAGTGGCAGAAGCAGTTGTCCACAATATAAATGGAATCGTCGAGTTTATTTTACCAACCCGCAGTCGTGTACTTTTAGTGAACGAACTTGACTGGCCATACGTAACGATATTGTGATAAATATGGAAGAGAAAAAAACACTGAGATTTACAAGTACCTTAGTCTCTGTAAGATTCCTCATCACCTCAGATCTATCTGGGCTGGAAAAGTTTACCCAATTCAAGGTTCAATATCACTTTAAGAGTCATTTTGTATACATCTAATTATTTTACTTTATTTTATTATTATTATACAATTAATTTTTCAGTCATAGAATCACCAGAACGACTTTCAATAGCATGAACTTCTGGTACTGCCGGCACTGAATCGCTTTTAACTGAATCGAAGGTGAAGTAATGCGCCGAAGCGTGACGTCATTTAGGAAGCTACTAGGAGATATTCCTCGTTATCCACCAAGTTGATGGATATCGAGAAATATCTTTTAGATAATTTGCGATAATTCACAGGCTAGCAAATATAGGGGATATGGAATGAGTGTTTTTCTCATATAATATTTATGAAACGAGTCTAAGAATTTTCCGTTTGGGCGAGCCTCTGGCTCGCCCAAACGGCAAATTCGGACGAGTTTCATAAATATTATATGAGAAAAACACTCATTTCATATTCTATTTATCATATGACACACACACGCACAATTTGGCCACTTAGTATGACTTTTAACCCATCACCTAACTTGAGTTGCAGACGGCACTTCGAAAAAACATCCTCGTATAACTACAAATTTTCATTTTTTGCTTCCAAAACATAGGTCATGACCCCTCATTGGAACGAGCGCGACACGCTAGTTCCAATGAGGAGTCATAACCTATGTTTAGGAAGCAAAAAGTGAAAATACCAAAAAAAATGAATGGCGTTTTTCTTGTATTGCGCGAGACGGTTTTTGCCGTTATGTTAGGTAAAAGATTAATATAACCCACCCTAAATAGGACAGATAACGTAAATTCTCCACACCGAAATTATGCAAATGTCACCCAGTTGTATTTTGTTTAGCCAATCAAATTGTCCAGTTTTGAAATTGACCAATGAAAATTCCCTACTCTATTTATGCAAATTATGAAAATGTGGCCCAGTTGTGTTTTGTTCAGCCAATCAAATTGTCTAGTTTTGAAATTGACCAATGAAATCGACGGAAGGCTTTATTTATCACTCATTAATATGAAAACAAAATATCAAATGTTTTAAAGTTAATAAAAAGGACGAGTCATATGACAAAATAAAATACCGAACACTATAAGTGATAATAAAGATTCATTTAGGTCATTTATAATCACAGACCGAAAATACATTTTTTGAAAATGCACTTGTGATTTTTTTTAGGATGTGCCTTTACCATGTTCGAATTGTTTCCGTACATCGAGGAACATGTGTACACTCACGGATCCAAAGGGCGGGTGTGTGGGAGGGGGGGGGGGGGGGGGTTATATGCCGATAACAGGAAAAGTTAAATGTATCGTATTTCAGGAAAAATCTTCTTCCAAAAGAAGTGGTTGCAAGTTTCTCGCAACAGATTAAAGGCGGGGATTGCTCAACAGGGCATACAACCTGCCTGTACGAAGTGTGTCTTTTTCCCCCACAAGGGACAGCCATTTTACGCCCCCTACTCAATAAGTCTGAACACTATGATACGTTACCCCCCCCCCCCCCCCCCCCCCCCCCACACACACACACACACACGATTGATGCTGCCAGGGAGCGTTCGTACACCTCGACAACATTTCTGAGCTTGTATCTAGCTAACCATGTCTGAAGACAAAATTATTCATCTATCACTTCATGACACTATATGTAATGCTTTCGTAGCGCCCAATATGTAACTATCTTCAACACTTACTGAAACTGCCCGCGTAATTTACAAAATGAGCTGTTGAAAAAACACTTTTCAGAAATTACCTACCAAACTATAGAATGTGAGTGGGTGACTTGTCACGGTTGTGTTGAATTTTTCAAAAACATTTAAATTAATTAAAATAGCAAGTTTTGATGAAGTGTGCGTTAGTTAAAGGGTTAATAATCCTACCAATCACGACTGTTGTCAAATATTTTATAATGCTGTATTACATGTCCTGGGATGTGCAAATTAATTCTATCATTTGAGTAATTTGTGGTAGATCTTTCCAACAATTAATCCGATTATATGGGGGCGCCGTGGTTCAGTAGGTAGAGGTGCAGGCTGCAAGCCTAGAGGTCCTCGGTTCGAATCCCACCTTGGGCAAGACACCTCACCCCCCATTGCCCACGTGGGGGCACGGTGACGCTGTGTACTAAGGCGTACTGCACTTCGATGGTGCACCTGTCTTCAACCAATGCTAATCCCTTTGTGTGGGGTTAGTATGTTGGGGAGCTGACAGTTGCTCGCCGTTGCTCGGTGGTTCTCTCCGGGTACTCCGCCTTCCTCCACCCGTAAAACTGTCGAGGTCGTGATTAGCCATTGTGCAGAAATATGTGACCTTAAACACCAATAAATAAATAATCCGATTATATAGAATTATAAGTGTGTTATAAATTTTGTTGAACTTTCTTGCACAAAAGGCATGTGTGTTTGTCCTTCAGATATGATAAAATGTGGGCGTAGCAGGAAAAGGGTTAACGATAAACCAGGGAGTTGTATTAGCTGTCGATTTAACCTTTCAGTCGACTCTCATTCAAGTTCTGTAAAATCCCCGCTCATTCCAACTTCATACATTTCATCTTATCTTATTAAATTATAATTTGAGACTTCTATTTTTGAACTCACTGATTACGTAAAAGATATGCCTCTTCCATCCTGGTATCTTTTGTAACATTCGCAGGCTTTTTAGCATCATCCATTTTATCAATGTTTTGTCAGTCATAGCCTTTTGCTTGTTTTCTGGAATATATGCGTGGGTGATCTGATAGAAATCAACATAAATATTGCAAAAGAAAGAAATAATTCACCACGCCATGTTTTGGGTGTTAACAATCTGTTCTCACTTCCTCTGTGTATCTTTATAAATTAACTCTTTTGGCGCGACAGGCGACTAAAGTCGACAGACGGCAAACCGCGGAAAGGTACTGCAGTAGTCATTTTTAACCAACTGTGTGTGTCCATTTCCAAGTGCTTTTTACCCTTTACTCAACGCAGACGATATCAAAATTTATTACTTTAAATATAATTTTTTCAAATTTTTCAAACAAATTTCAACAAAACCATATCATGTGAACCCTCGTTGGAACGAGCTCGTTCCAACGAGGGGTCACATGATATGGTTTTGGTGAAATTTTTTTAAAAATAATATTTTTTCAACTGCTGAAGTTGCATATTACGCGGAGGGGGGGGGGGGTGCGGCCGATTCGTTGGGTAATGGGTTGAACAAACATACGTATTCCTATGTTTCATGCACCATTTTTGTCCTATCCATGAACAACGATATCGTCCCTTGAAAGTATAAAGGTGCCATTTAAATATATACAGGAAATCATTTGAAAAACTGTCAATGAGATCATTAGAACATCTTTTAAAATAATAACGCTTCAATCTAACAACTTACACTTTTTTGTAAAATTCCTGATGAATATTAGGCGCTAAGAATTCTGTTTCTCAGATTATTCCGCACCAAAAGAGTTAAAGACAGCATGTTTCAAAACTGGATGTTTTCAAATATTACTTTCATTATTAAACATTGATCATATAGGCTCAGACATTTGTTTCAGAGTTCGATTATGAAGTAGTGATGAAAAGCTGTGATAATTTGTCGAATATGCAGGCCACTAAGCGGAATGCTTAAATCTCGGGAAGATGATGGGAGGAAAGACGGCCAGAACATTCTCAATTGGAGAGGTCATTTTGCATTCTAGGGTTATTAACCACCAACTGACACGATAATTTTGCGTTTATAATTTATGACTTCGCTATTCGTTCAGCAAAAACACCAAATCAGGTAAAAATGAATTATAGAATTTTCATAAAGTGAATGTGTGTTATATGTGACACTGCAACTTATATTTAATAAGCTTTCTCCCAAAAGCTGATAGGATTCATGTAGGTTACTACCACTATGTGGATTTCTGAGGTGGTGTACTAAAGTCGGGACTTCGCCTCTGGGCATATATCGACGAGTCCGTTATGATCCAGAGACGAGGTTAAGACTTCAATATGCCATCTCGAAACCCATCCGGAGGTAATAACCAATTTATCTTTCAATATTCACCACTTTCTTGATTTGTTCGCATATATTGTGACAATCATTCAGCGTCTTTGGATTGATTTTTTATGAGTGAAGATCACGACGTCATGGTATTACGTTCTTGAGCTGTGCATGACGTAATCCCCATTTTTCATTGTTCAACTTGAACAGTAACCGTCGAAATTTATAGTAGTGTATCAACTGTCTGTTTCTTTATTTTATTGTTCGCGTTTGACGCATGGTAGATCTATATTAAAATATATCATACCAAAAATATTATCTAGTCTAATTTATTTCGCCGAGTTGGTGATTTATTTATCATTTAACTATCTTTATCAAAACCGTGTCCTCGATGTGTGTAATCAGTTTTTGATAAGTGCAGGAAGAAAACGTTCTCTTTCTGAATCAAATCTCTGCACATGCGATTGCTACTCTCAATACAGATTTGTATTTTGTCCAGACGTTTTTACTTGTATTGGGGGAAATACGTTCTTTTTGTAAGATAAAAAATAGCTGTTTGCAGGGAGGAAGTGTTGACTCTTGCTGCACGTGCCCTACTTCCGTATATATGAAAAACAATTGCAACTACATTTCTACTTTGGTCTTCATCGATTGGTTTATTATATCCAAACTCCTTGTTAATCCTTTTTCTAACGTAAAGACCACATCTAACCATTCTCAAAAATCACCATTCACACTTTATTACTTATTTTATATTTCTTCCTTAAAAACATACTGTCGGATCCGATCCAATTATTGAGACATAGGGTATAGTTTGGCGGCAAAACAATTGTTTAGTTATTTAAGACAAGGGTTAACCGTGCGTTAATACTTTGTGGTCATTTGTTTTGTTATTATTTTTTCCATTTTCTCAAGTTTTAACCTTAATTCCTAATTTCTCCCGAATAGTGCTCAGTGACAACCGTTGAGCTAAATGTTATCCTAGCTTAAAATACTAATATAATCCTGCTGTCAAGACCTCTTAACTTGTTGAGTTCTAGAAGCCACTATCAGGTCTTTCAATAAATGAGGATACCAGAGATTGCCAACACTTTCCTTGCTTATATTTCACATTCAGTCAAACACACTATTTTTTTAATATAAATTTGTTTTATTACAAATTATTGGAGAGTGCCTGTGGGCACTCTCCAATAATTTGTAATAAAACAAATTTTGAATAAGAAATTCAGACCACCAAAAATAACCAAGCCCTCAACCAGATGATTATTAATTTGACAAATATCTTATTTGTACTTTCCTACGTTTGGCGTCGCAATTTGAAAAATGTTGAAGAAACTGAATTCCCAGTGACGATTGAATGTCTGTATAATTAAAGTCTCAAAGGGTTAAGAACAAATGGAAATTTTTCTATTAATTGTCTCTATATACGTACGCAACAGTATAACGACTGACAGATAATCGAACTTTGCACAGTACAGTGATATCATTCTAAAATGCAGTAGGTAATTTTGCACATCTTCATTACCTTGTTTTTCGGATATTTCATATAATTTATTTGTTCAAAATGATTTACGATCAATATTCTTCCCGAATGTCTCATATATTTGAAAGCTGGAGGTAAGGACTCCCACCCAAGAAAAGCCACACTCTGACGCTGATGTGCAACTGCCACATGACGGAATAGCTCAGAAAGCCAATGCAAATCAATACACCGTGTAAAATTGTTAGCAGCTACGTTGACTTCGATTCAAAGACATCGCTACTAGGTTTTTTAACCCCCCAGTACAGACGGACGCATTTTTGGGACGAATCAAATCTAATGCCCGTTGATTCAGACGCTCTCATTATCACCGAATATAAATTCCCCTGTATACTTGCGACAGACTCCTTGGGTTGATAACTCTTGCCGTGCTGGCCCCATTTTGGATATTTCTAACATAATCAATTTAATAATAACAATTTGCTTTGACAACAGTGATTCCCTGATTAGCAAAACCGGTATGTGAACTTCAGTACCCGAACACAACCGAATATCGGCGAAACATTAGAATAGATTCGGCGCAAGTTCGAGTGTCTGAATCAAACGACGCATCGGATCTAATAGATGCATTAAATGTGTCACTCCAAGCGAAGATTCGTCTGAAATGAGACTGAAAGATTTATTTGATTCAGACAGACGAATAATTGTCACATATAATTGAAGAAATAGAACGTAATATTAGATCAGATTCGGCCATAATGCGTCGATCAGAACTGGGGGTTACGGAACGTAGCCTATTTAACTATTAAAGAAAAAGCGTATGGCACTTCGCTCATTGGCTTTATCCATTCACACTGCTTCAAGTTTATTTGTTACGCAGATTGACCGGCAAGTTTTTCGACCAATATTATATTTGGAACGTCGACTGCCGATTGAAGAAAACAATATTTCATCTACCCATTTCTTCGCGCGTCCTCTGCAATCCAAAACAACGGAACGTCAATAGAATGCAAAGCCTGCACTGAAAAAAATCGCAGGAAGTGATTATTCTGAGGCAACCAAGATTATAGACTCATGTTCTAAAATTTGTGTTCATCTCTTTTTAAAGGCATTCGGAAAATGATTTCTCAAGTCGTATAGTGAATTATTAACCATTTTAATCCCCAAGCTCTGATTGGCAAAGTCTTATATACTACAGTATGCAGCAAAATCGGCGAGTCTACCTTGAAAATGGGAAGGTGATGATATTGGAAGTTTACAGAATTAAATTACCACCTATTCTTCTGTTCGGTTTTATTTGTTGTTTTTAGTACTCATGAATCGCCTGTATTTCCTTTCACCTCCTGCACAATTGTGTTAAAGTGCCAAAATTGCAACTTCTAATGCACACAGGAATTAACAAATTCTGTCTTGTTTGACAGAGCTCTATGAGCTCTGTCAAACAAGACTCAATTGGTTAAATCATTTCCAATTACTACATGTAGCTTGAAATTTTGGTATTTCATTTATTTATTTATTTATTTATTATTTATTTATTTATTTATTGGGGTTTAACGACACTTTCGACAGCCATGATCACTCCCTGTCGGTCAGTTTTACGGGTGCAGGAAGCCGGGGTACCCGGAGAGAACCACAGAGCAACGCCGTGCAACGCCGTGCAACGCCGTGCAACGCCGTGCAACTGTCAGACTCCCCAACGTCCTTACACCACACCAGTAGGGTTGGCATTGGTTGAAGCCAAGTACACCATGCGCAGTACGCCTTAATACACAGTGCCACCGTACCCTCACATGGGCAATCGGGACGAAGTGCCTTGCCCAGGGATACAACGCAGTTACCCCTGGCGGGGATTGAACCATGAACCTTTCAGTTTGAAGTCCAATGTCGTAACCACTGAGCCACTAATCTCCCTTGTAAAAGGGCTAACGCAAAACAGATATATATACCGAGTTGAAAGTGTTAAACTAGAAAACTACAGTAAGGCTGCAGTGTGACTATTATTATTTGATTCAGTTAGAACATGCAAACAAATCATTTAACCCTTTACCTAACATGAAAAGCAGACGACACTTGCCAAAAAAATTCTTCAGTAACCATTTTTTTTCATTTTTTGTCTCAAAAACATAGGTTATGACCCCTCATTGGAACGAGCTCGATGAGCTCGTTCCAAAGAGGGGTCATAACCTATGTTTTTGAGACAAAAAATGAAAAAAGATTGAAAATTAGTTCGCGATTTTTGTGAATAGCGCTGCCGGTTTTGGCCGTTACGTTGGGTAAAGGGTTAATACTTGTGACGAGAATACGTTTTTCAAATACTGATCTCAAACCTCAAATATATATTTCGACCTTATCTGCCCTTACATTATATGTGTTAAGATTTAAAATAATACCACAGCAAGTCTCAAAATATTCCAGAAAACACCGATACTGGAATCTATTTCCACACATCTGTTATATTATACTTTCAAATCGTATGAAACAATGGCAGGTATCTAAATGTTCTAAATGTGCCGACATTTCGCATATTATACATGTATGATCGCTTGACTTTAAAATGTTATCCAATAATTGTAACTAATCTAAACATCTAAAAATAACGACAAACATTTCTAACTTTTTTTTCACATTACACTGCACTAATTGCCATTAAAATAAAATCAATCTGTGACAATTACGATTGTTAGCGATTTCTTGCCCAATTTTAATGCCATTTTGAGAACGGCGATGCCGAAGAGAATTCTAACAAGACATTTTTTTTGTTATTCTACTTTTTGAGGTTTTCCAAGATATGTTGTCAGTTGTTGGATAAAAAGGAAAACGTTTGAAAATGTTTTGGTACAATTATTTTGCTACTTATTTTACGTGGGATTATGAAATACAGTTAAAACTAGAAGTCCTCTCACGAACTGTGTGCTTGTCTAGGCTTAACTGCGCGTTGGAATTGCGCGCAATTGCCATCTCGAATGACATCCAAAGCACGGCAGGTTCTCCTGGTTACTCATAGCAAACACAGGCAATGTTTCTGCCAATGGACCTCCGGATTACCCAGAGGTCCATTGGCTGAAACATTGCTTTTGCACAGGCCATATGTGCAGAATTTGACAGCCTTACTGTAGTCATAACGCGTAGATTAACGCGCAGATCGACGTGCTATTTGTGCGCCTTTCATTCCAGGACTTCTAGTTTTAACAGTAGTACGTTACTCTGCGTGTTGATCTACGTGCTATGACGATAGTAAGTCTATCAAACTGTGTACATATGCCCTATCCACAAGCAATGTTTCAGCCAATGGACGCCAGGTTTAACCAGAAATTCATTGGCTGAAATATTGCTTGTGCTTTTTATTGACAACCAGGAGAATCTGTGGTGATTTGGATACCAATCGATGGGGGAAATCTCGCGCAATTTCTATGCGACATTATGTCAAAATAAGCGCGTAGTTTGTGACAGGACATCTAGTTTTAACTGTACGCCCCTCCAATCGTTGTTATGACGACGTTATTGTTGTGGATAAAACAACAGATGCGCATAGTATCCTTGAACCATTCATCTATTTGTTTAAACTGTATTTATTTATGCTATACGAATTAAGCAATACACAAGAGAATACAACTATTAAGGAAATGTAGTCAGCATCAAACTAAAGGCCCATACTCGGCTGTTTCCAGTTAAATATTTTGGCAAATAAAACAGCATATACGGCTGATCATTATTAAAAAATCTGTTCAGGGATTCTTCAGTCCTCTTTTGGAAAGGGTCCGGCCTCCATTTCATTGGAATAATTTGCGTCATGGGGTCTCCAGTTGAAATTTGTTATTCGAATTGAGGAGAGAACAATAAGACCGATACCTAAGTACCTTCACGTACACTACAAGCACGCTTTATAGCAAACAATCACATGGAATCATGTTCACGCCGTCTCTATAGTATATATTAAACTGTCTGTATACTATTAATGAAGAGTTTGTCATTTGCCTTTGAATTAAGAGACTTTATTTGGCAAGCAATTTAAATTTAATGTACAACTGGTGTCCTGAACTGGGGCGTCATAAGCCCTCAGAAAACCAATGGTTTTCTGAGGCCTTATGACTACCCCTTCCAGGGCACCAGTTGTCCATTAAATTTTTGTTTGAACGGGAACTAAGTTTGGGATATTTAGGGTTAAGAATGGGGATAAATCATGCCCAAATGTCATTGGGAAAGCGTCCCATAAACGGCCCCATGTACTGAAGATACCCACACGAATCCTTAATGTTGCATTCGCTCATTGGGAACCCAGCGCGGGAGTGTATGTATATTTTGTGTACAGTAGACACTTTATGTACTATTGCGGTAATAGTTTCACCCAGTGGCGTGGCCTGTCGGTACGTATATTGTATCATTATATTACACTTAGGCTATGTTTACAGTGGTTAGGAAGCAGAAGAAAGTATGACAGAAAAAAGGACATTATATGAAATGATGAGATGTCCTTTGCGGGGCGTTGAAAACAGGGGTGTCGTCGGAAGACATGAACCCTCAAATCGTCCCTTCAATCGTTGTTATTCACGCGCTGTTATTGTGAAGCAAAAACAATATATACGAATAACACCCTTAAACCATTCATTGACCCTATTAGAATATTGATTATGTAGTCCTCATTTTCTGATCGGCTCACATACTCTGATTTTGTCAACCCTAACATCCAGATTGAATATTTCGTCTTATTTTGTTCTGAGTAATTTGTTTCAACAAGACAGCTAACAGAAATCACGTGATGCTGAATCCTTTCCCACAACTCTGTGAACGAATGTTCGAATTGTAGTGAGCATGCATTTATTTATTTATTTTTCTATTTATTCATTTATTTATTGGAGTTTAACGACACTTTCGACAGCCAGGGTCAACCCGTGTCGAACAGTTTTACGGGTGGAGGAAGCCGGAGTACCAGGAAAGGACATCCGAGCAACGGCGAGCAACTGCCAGACTCTCCAAAAGTACTAACTCTGCACATGCAGCGTTAGCATTGGATGAAGACAAGTGCATCATCGACGTGCAGTACAACTGAGTACACAGCGTCACCGTGCCCCGCGTGGGCAATGGAGATGAGGTGCTTTGCCCAAGGACACAACGCAGTTACCTCTGGCGGTAATCGAACCGTGGACCTTTCAGTTTGAAGTCCAATGCCGTAACCACTGAGCCACCACGCTCCCAGTGAAGATACATAATCTGGAATACAATATCGTTTAACCCTTTACCCAACGCACATGATATTAACAATTGTTATATTAACCCTTTACCTAACATGAAAAGCAGACGACACTTGCCAAAAAAATTCTTGAATAACTAATTTTTTGTCTCAAAAACATAGGTTATGACCCCTCGTTGGAACGAGCTCGTTCCAACGAGGGGTCATAACCTGTTTTTTTGGACGAAATTGAAAATATAATGAAAATTAATTGACGATTTTTGAGAATAGCGCTGGCCGTTTTTGACCGTTACGTTGTGTAAAGGGTTAATTGTTTTCGAACTAATTTAACAAAAGGGTCACATGATATGTTTTGTTTTTAAATTAGCACGAACAGAACTATACATTTTTGATTTTTGCCTCAAATACATAGATTATACTTTAAATAATATTTTATTCAATGAATACAGTACGTGGAGAGTGGATTGTAATTAAATCACCCGTGGAGTGGAGTTGTCACCCAAGCTATAGCTCTCAAATTGTGTACACATCGACAAAAAACACAAGCAATGTTTCAGCCAATGGACCCCCGGGTTTAACCCAGAGGTCCATTGGCTGAAATTTTGCTTGTGCTGGTTATGCTTTGCAACAAATTTGCAATTATTGCTTGGGAGGAATCTCCACTCTGCGGGTGATTTAGTGATAATACACTCTCCACGTACTGTATATGCAAAACATTACAGAACTGAACACTTGAACAGCAGCAGTGTGAGACACAGCAACTCAAAATATAAAATATATTTAACACTAAACAAATTGGTAGGAAATAAGAGGATTTGACAGAAAGCTTTTAGCTTATGTAAGTCATCTCCCTGATACAAGCATAAATTTACACAAACAGGGGGTATAAAGCAACAGACAGACCATAAATCGCAGTCTGGAGTCCATGGCCCCATGTCGATCGCCAGTTTGGTTTAATTGCAAGGTCGTTCGTTACCCCGTCCGATACCAAACCAGGATGTCACACCCCTTCACGCACTGTAAGGGTCAGCTAAAATCCCAAGATTGTAGACATGAAAGTAAATAAATAAGGGATCATGCAAGTATCACTTAATCGCGTCATGTTCAACACACGCAGGCAACCGTAAGTGGAAAAACGCGACTCGCCGACTCGGCACAAAACCCAGGAGATAACTGGAGGTAACTTTAAGCATAAAAACAGACCATGGGGAACCAGACCGCCAGACAACGATATATGATATTGTTTAAACATAGATTATGTCCGCTTATTAGACCATTCAAGTCGGGTTTGCTCCAATACGGTATCATAAACTTCGTTTTTTGGCTAGATTTGAAAATACTGAATCTGAATTTTTGTGATTTGCGTTGGTCAGTTAATCCCATTCGGTTAGTTAAATTTTCAACAAAGGCCTAGATTCCTTCTGCCCACGAAATAATCAGATATTCAAAGGAGATCCTTATATTATGGGATACAGTAGAGGTTAACCATAATTAATAGAATTTTGAGGGCTTCGTATTCTCGCAGTTAATTTGCTTCCATCTGAAGAATATGATCAAGATATATTAAATAATACGTATTGATCGAGACATATAGGAATGTCTGAGATGATAAAAGGCATCATCTCCATAACGAAGTACATGTCATACGCTGCCTTTGTATCAAGTATCTTCCTCTTCTATGGAAAACACAAAGTATGCAGAAAATGTTCATAATCACATTACACGTGACATATGAAGAATGATCTACTCTTCCAAATGCTAATCTGCCAGAATGATATTAACCCTTTGAGAGTTTAATTATCCTGACGTTCAAACCTCGTCACTGGGAATTCAGTTTCTTCAACGTTTTTCAAAATGCGACGTCAAACGTCGGAAAGTTAAAAAAACAAGGTATTTTTCACATTAGTGATTATCTACGGCGGCGTAGAAGCGACATGTGATGTTTAGTTACTAAATTGAATATTCAATTTACTAAATTGAATATTCAATTTACTAAATTCAATATTCGATTTACTAAATTGAATATTCAATTTATTACAAGACTGTTTATTCAATTTATTACGAGACTGTTTATTCAATTTATTACAAAACTGTTTTTTTCAATTTAGTAAAATTGAATATTCAATTTAGTAAATTGAATATTTAATTTATTACAAGACTGTTTATTCAGTTTATTAGGAGACTGTTTATTCAATTTATTACAAGACTGTGTTTCCAATTTACTAGATTGAATATTCAATTTATTACAAGACTGTTTTTTCAATTTATTACGAGACTGTTTTTTTCAATTTAGTAAATTGAATATTCAATTTAGTAAATTGAATATTCAATTTAGTAACTAAACATCACATGTCGCTTCTACGCCGCCGTAATTATCTGGTTGAGGGCTAGATTATTTTTGGTAGTCTAAATTTGTTATTCAAAACTTGTTTTATTACAAATTATTGGAGAG
This sequence comes from Pictodentalium vernedei, assembly GCA_031216915.1. NCBI lineage: Eukaryota > Metazoa > Mollusca > Scaphopoda > Dentaliida > Dentaliidae > Pictodentalium > Pictodentalium vernedei. The sequence continues at coordinate 93,334,692 of CM062289.1, read as the reverse complement.
TACCCACGGGCACTCTCCAATAATTTGTAATAAAACAAATTTATATAAGCAAAATATTATTTGTGTTTGACTGAATATGGGCAGGACAGTGACCATACCGTTGCATGCTCGTCTAAACAAGAGACGAGTGCGTCATGGTACATTTACCGATACACGTTCGTAACTTTTCTCCCACTGGGTCGAACCATGGTGATCCTTGAAATTTTGTGCTGCTCCACCTTTATCGAGCTTCTGCCGACCTTGCATAGTGGAGTGGTTTGAAAACGAGTATTGGTATGTTGAGATATGAATAATGGTATTAAGAAAGGATAAGGTGGGTGAAGAGAAGAATGAAAAGAGTTTTACACACAATTCAACGCAAAATAAATTTCAGGGTTGTTAGCAGAGGCTTGTCGAAGTGGGAGAAGAGATAGTTCTGCTATCCGAATGTCGTAGCTTCCCTAGTGAGGAAGCTGAGACGTTTGGGTGGCTGAACCAGAAGAGGAAACTTCGGACATTGTGAAAAGAATGAGAAACAAATAACGCTGTCTGAAAACCTCAACTGATCTGAGAACACTTTGTAAATTTTTGTTTTGGTTTAATAAATAAAGAGGTTGATACTTGGTTAGTTTCATATCGGCCGAGATATCAGCCGGAGGTAATTTCATATCTGAGACCGAACGAGATCAAAACGCACCCACTTTCATCATTGAGTCGAGGTGTCATACACGAAATATTGTAAATGAAGACATAATCAAGATTAATAAACGAATTTATCTAACAATCATATAGATTTTGGCCTGAAAACCACAAGAAACAGTACGTATCACATAATGTGTTCCGATTTCGTATCACAAAGGTGACTCATTCTGATTCCGTATCATATAGACGACTCGTTTCCGATAACGTGACAGCGACTGTTGTGGGCGACTGGCTAAACATTTTACAATAAATAGAAACTGCACAATTCAATATTACACCAACCCGGTTCCTGAGGATGTGCCCTCATCGCAAACTCGTAAATTCAAGCGGATCATCATAGGAAGTGACACTGAGATTGAACAATTTGACAACACAACTTTGAAAATTGCGGTGGCCGTTGTTTGTCAGAGTGCACAACAATATGGTTCCACAAAATATTTTTTTTAAACTTTTTCTTGCCCAACATTATGTCTCAAAACTGTATTAATAATTTAAGATCTAATCTGTTTATGTGACAGAATTGTTAGATAAATGAATTATCATGATTATGTGCATGTCCTGTGATTTGCATCAGATTCTCTGCGGTGTTCAAATATGGGATCACAACTCGCCGGCAAAGCCGGCTCGTTGAGATCCCCTTTTGAACACCACCTCGAATCTGATACAAATCACAGGACATGTACATTATCATGATAATCTGTATATATCATCTGAGATGTAATATTCTGATATCGCTATATCGGCATGACTGACTGTTTTCGTCACTGGAAAAGCTTTACAGGAATATTAGCTCCGCTTAGTTTTGTAAAGCAGTCATTAACTTTAGCACTAAGCGCATGGGAAGTTCATGTGAAAATTGAAATTTCAAAATGTTAGCGAGTTTGTATCATCGACGTGCGCATCATTTCACAAACGTCAGTCATTTTCCTGCAGATTAAATACAAATACAATCAGAAGATGGCTTTTTACAATGTTTTCCCAATCAATTTGAACATTTGCCTATTATTAGCTGTTGAAACCTATTTAGAAATTTTAAAAACGGCATTTTCATCATCTTTTGGTGTTTTATAGCTTTTTTTCCTTCAGCAGTGTGTCCATCGTGACATATAATACACTGTCCCTCCCATTAATATAAAACTCTAGGAGGTGAGATTTCCTCACAGTTGTCCTTGGGAGAATAAAAACATGCAAGTTTCTGTAAAATCACATTCTCTAAACAAGGTAATAGTAATAGCGCACTGAGTAAGTGTACTTTTCTCCCTGTCAAACTGCACCATAAGCGTAACTCAATTCCTGTAGAAAAACAGCGTGCCCAACTCTGCACAATTCCAAACTAGTAAATAGAGACCATTAACATATTTCAAAACCTCTACTGGGATATATACACATGTAATAACGTAAATAGATATTAAAATTCGACTGCAAATGCAGAATGAAGAGAGTGGATTACTACTTAATCGCAGCGCCATATATTTTCCACTCGAAAAGTATTTATAATTGTTCATAACAGCACAAGAAAAACTTGCAAACTTTCATCACATGGACTACCGGGTTGCACCCGGTGGTCCATGTGACGAAAGTTTGCAAGTGCTTTTTGTGTTTTGACTTCAGAAATTGTAAATAATTACTGAGTGAAAATCTATCCCACAGCGATTTAGAAGTAATCCACCCTCCACATACTGTAGTCTCTATATTTTCTTTTTGCTTGATCGGTTTAAATCGCGATTTCACTACCGATCACGCTAATAGCTTATTATATTTTACATTGCTCAGCGCGAACGCTCTTGTGTATTTCGCACTACTTCCTTCTTCTGAAGTAAAGAGCGCATTAACTAACGAGCATTTTCTGCGCTAATTGTCACAGGACTTCTAGTTTCAACTGTAGTGTTGGTGAGTGTGATACTGATAGATATTCTTAAGGGCGTATGATCTGTGAAATAGTTGCTTCTAATTAGCTTGCTATAAAAAAGGCAAATTTCATTTTGTTACTTTTAATAATCCGTTCTTTTCATTTAGTAAAAGCAACAAAATGTAACTTGGCTTTATTTTCTACTGATGTCACAGTTGTTTTCTCAACAATTGTTTGCTTGTTAATTGGACCTTCCTAGCTTTTAAGAAGTCGACTTATTCAAAATCGATTTTCATCACGATATAAGTCAGGGATGTAAGTGGCATTCGACAGTGTTGTGGGCACATAATTTCGACTGGATAGCGAACCAGTCGAAATATTTTGTCCCCCTTTTAGTCCAAACATTCAGCTCTCGGCGACTAAGAGGAAAGGAATGGTTTCACGCGCCGAAGGCGCGTAGGGACGGTTTGGGGAACAAGCCCCCTTTTGACCCTCAGGGTGACTAAGAGATCATTTTAAATCACTTTAGTACCACCCAAAAGTAGTTTTGCATTTTGAAAATGAACAGCATATGTTATATGGTCACGCGCGATTACGTCATTTGGTTATGGAGTCGATCCAAGAGTGATCTACTGTCTAATCCAATCTTTATTATGGCTTATTATGATTCATAGTTTATGTATTATATTTTAGGAATAGCTGTGGCGTATCGTCATTTATGGTTTTTATGCCAAGAACACTTATTAACATTCGAAAAATAAACCCCATTAACACTTTTAACACTGGCGCCCTGGAAAGTATCATTTTAGTCAATACTGCAAACGGCGAAGTGGGCGAAACCATCCTAGTTTGTTGGGAGGTTAAGTAATAATTTAATACAACAACTCTGTCGAGTTGTTGGAATACATTTTTACCGAGCCTCGCTTTCAGATTTTTTGCACTTTGTTTCGTCTGCTCGTCCATTGCCAACTTTTTCTTCCCGCAAAAATGTATGCACACCGGTTTGGAAGGGGTTAAATATGAATACTATCTTTACATTGCATTTGAAGGGTTAACAGGTTCAAATAATATATTGGATTGAAAAAACATTAAACTAAACTAGGAATGATTTAAACATGATTTGGAATACTCTTTCGTAATTAAACCGAGTGTTAGTGGATTACCATGAGCAAACAAAGCACTTCCCCATCTGTGATTAACTCGCAGATTTGGCATATTTTAACACGGATCTGTCAGAAAATCGATTTATTCTGCTAGTAAACTTTATTTTCACTCACTTTGAAAGTGAACTGTTGACGTTTTAAAAAGTAGGATCTTTTTGATACTGTTAGGAAGGTCGTGATTCATTTGATTCTTTCAAAATTATATAATATTATATTTGATATTTTGCCACGCTTGTAGGAAACAAACAGCTAATCGGAAAATTACAGACACGATGTTGGAACAACACCATACGAAGAAAGAGCTCAATTTTGTTTTGTTTTAAATGTTTTTTACTTTGTGTTCCCAGTGGGGTGTGCCCCTAAATTAGCTGCACGTTATTGTTTCTACAGAGCTAAACATTGCAACTTATCCCACATTAATACTTTGACAAATCGCTAATTTCTAGAGGTATGGGTTCTTGCAGACAATGGATAATAAGGACAATGTTGTGAAACTACATTATTACTTCCCAACGTGTAATTTACTGGGATTTCTGGGTTTGGTTATAAACGATAACTTCACAAGTGAATTATGCATTCACCAATTGGGTCATGTATCCGTGCGCGCAAACGAAGACGCTTTGCCGTGGGTGTAATGGGGACTTCATTGTATTTTTTTCTTTTTTTTTAACCCTTTACCTACCATGAAAAGCAGTTGACACTTGCAAAAAATATTCTTGAATAACTATTATTTTCATTTTTTGTCTCAAAAACATAGGTTATGACTCCTCGTTGGAACGAGCTCGATGAGCTCGTTCCAATGAGGGGTCCTAACCTATGTTTTAGAGACAAAAAATGAAAAAAATAATGAAAATAGGCGATTTTGGAGAATTGCGCTGGCCGGTTTTGGTCGTTACGTTAGGTAAAAGGTTAAATAATATAATTATCGTTAATAATGAAAAGTAATAAACAGAGTAATCGCTTCACTGGACTGGTTACGTGAAATAATTCATTCGAGGCGAGGGACTATATTGTAAAACACTCGTGCGCATTCGCGCACTCGTGTTTGTACAACGTCCCTCATCTCACATGAATTATTTCACGTAACCAGTCCAGTCAAACGATTACTCTCTAAGTATTCGTGATCAAAGTTTTGTCTTTCATTGTGTCTTTTTCTCATTTACAGTTGTAGTTTTGTAGTTTCTTTAACGCAAGCAAGGGTGTTGCTAATGGTTGGGGTGGGGTGGTGTGGTGTGGTGTGGTGGGTAAAGGTGTGCGACACCCCCACCTCAATACTTTTTTTGTGAGTCTAGATTTGATACTTTGACTTATGCGTGATACATGGTCGGTCATACCATGGACAGTGTTAACGCCGACCCAAAATGTTTGGTGCCAAGTGGAATTTTTGTTCGGTGCCAAATGAAGTTTTTTGTTCCGAATTAAAAATTCTAGTGCCAGATGGACTCTGATCTCAAATGAGAATTAACCATGTATCGCCATGTGTCGTCCATTGAGTGCAAAAAGATACCATCTGCAGTGCAGACGGCATTACATATGGCTCCTTGTTTCTCTTAAACTATGATATTTTAATTTAGTGTTACCAGGCTCCTTTACTAATTTTAGTTGCAATAAGGGGAGCGGTGGCTTAGTAGGTAGAGGTGCAGGCTGCAAGCCGATAGGTCCTCGGTTCGAATCCCTTCTGCGGCAACCGCGTTGTATCCTTGGGTAAGACACTTCACCCCAATTGCTTACGTGGGGGAACGGTGGCGTTGTGTTCTGACGTACTGTACGTCGGTAGTGCACTTGTCTTCAACCAATGCCAACCCAGCTTTGTGGAGTTAGTATGTTGGGGAGCTGACAGTTGCTCGCCGTTGTTCGGTGGTTCTCTCCGGGTACTCGGGCTTCCTCCACCCGTAAAACTGTCGTGGCCATGATTAGCAATAGTGCAGACATGTGTGACCTTAAACATCAATAAATAAATAAATAAATAAATAAATTAGTTGCAAAAAACATAAATAATTCAAATATAGATAAAATAAGTAAAAGGCTATTATTAGCATTTTACAAAATAATTTCAGGATTATTATTTACTCACTGTTTATTCACTCCAAATAAATGATCTTCCAGTTATCAAAAATAGATTAAGCAAGATAAAAAAGAAATGTTTTGATTGGAATCATAGTAAAAAGATATAGAGAGTAATCGCTTGACTGGACTGGTTACGTGAAATAATTCATGAGAGGTGAGGGACGTTGTACAAACACGAGTGCGCGAATGCGCACAAGCGTTTTACAATACAGTCCCTCGCCTCGAATGAATTATTTCACATAACCAGTCCAGTCAAACGATTACTCTGTTTATTACTCTGTTTATTACTTTTCATTATTAAAGATAATTATATTATTTAACCCTTTACCTAACGTAACAGCCAAAACCGGCCAGCGCTATTCTTAAAAATCGCCAATTAATTTTCATTATTTTTTCATTTTTTGTCTCTAAAACATAGGTCATGACCTCTTATTGGAACGAGCTCGTCGAGCTCGTTTCAATGAGGTGTCGTAACCTATGTTTTTTTAGTCAAAAAATGAAAATAATAATATTCAAGAATTTGTTTTGCAAGTATCGTCTTCTTTTCATGTTAGGTAAAGGGTTAAAAAAAACAAAACAATGAAGTCCCCATTACACCTACGGCAGAGCATCTTTGTTTGCGCGCACGGATACAGGACACAATTGTTGATTGCATAATTCACTTGTTAAGTTATCATTTATAATCAAACCGGAAAATCCCAGTGAATCACACTTTGGAAAGGCTCGGTGTTCAAAAACAGACATCCAGGTATTAAATCTCCATATACCATACATGTAGGGGGAGATAACTTATAATAATTGTTAATTTATGAACCTATTTTCCAATCAAATTAGATCACGATACCCACACAAACAACTTTCCTTATCAATTATAGAAGTCTAAACCGTACCCAGAAAACATTGCTGTCGTTGCCTTAAGCGTGCCCCTGTCTGAATCTCAACGGTTCACTGATAATCAACACAACATTCAAAACAGCCTGTATTTAAAGTGAAGTTATCGTTTATAATCAAACCCGGAAGTCCCAGTAAATCACACTTTGGAAAGTAGTAAAAACTGTTAACACACATAGAACAATGATTATACGTAGCTATTACCAATAGAATACTTGACATGCGTGAATTATGTCTCGCCTGTATCGGTTTCATCGCAAACGGCACACGGACATAATAAATCACAAAGCCTTTGAGACCTACAAAAGTATATTTTTGGTGGCAAATTTTGATGCCAAATACTACATTTTGGTGCCAAACGAAATATGTTAGTGCTGGTGGCAGTATTGGCACTCGACAGCGTGAACACTGCCAACTGAAGGTCTGTAATACCTGATTCGGGTTGTTTGGGCCCAGTATTGCCAGTTTGGAATGCACTATACCTATTAAATAAAATAGATGTCGTGTCATGGTCATTATGTGCATGTTTTTTTTATCCACAAATATATTCCAATCAATAGATTTTTAACCAGAATTTTAAGTTGACTGATATTACAACTATACAACAATTGAGGGTGTAGTTAGAATATTATATCTGTCGGGAATGAGCCATCATAGTCGGGACAAATCAGGTTTGTACCGCCATCTATCTTCAATCGGTCATTTGCGCGATGTCCTAGTTGAACGAATACATAGAGGATATCTACGCTGTTTTAGTGAATAATACGGACTTTTGTGGTGGTGAATATGATGTGATATGAACCTAAAAAACTTATATTAACCGAGCCGTTAGACGAGGGGAATAGAAGTTTTTTTAGGTTCATATCACATCATATTTACCCCCACAAAAATCCATAACTATTTTATTATGTACACCATCCTCAAAAAAACAATTTCTATTTGTCAATTAAAAGTTCAATCTTCTCAGCCAGAAATACTTCTATTTGACAATGAAATGGTTATCATCTGCTGAATAACATAAAAATAAACAATGTTATAGAGATTACGTCGATTGAAATAGAACTAGAGAGGGGATTTCCAGAAGCTATATTTAAAAAGTTGATATTCACTGGAAAACCGGTGCACATGGAATTTTTAGTACCAGTCACGTGTATAAGATCCAGTCAATAGAAATGTGTTTATTGATAAAGTATATAATATTAATACTTTCAGGTACACACGAATGAGAGATAATTCCCGATATTCATTGACATAATGTAAACTTTATTTATACTCTACGTGGCATTTTACTGCGCAGTTTTCAGACCAATTCGACTACAAACAGTTTCAAGACAATAACAAGGATCTACTGATCGTTCCTTCAAGGCGACATTCAAGGCGACGTCATGCGCCGAGGCGTGACGTCATTTAGGAAGCCACTGAGGAATATTTCTCGCTGTTTATCGAATCGATGGATATCGAGAAAAATCTTTTAGATAATTTGCGATAATTCACAGGCTAGCATATAACAATAGTATTTATTGAAGTGTCTGTTCAACTCTCTCGACTCCGAATCCTTAACATCGAGCAACATAACGTCGAGTCTGCTTACCTGAGATGCTGTATAACATGTACTCTGGCACTGACAGTCAAGAAAATCGTAAGAAGGTAATGTGTCATAACGTGCGCTGTTGTTTATAATTTAAGTTTCTTTAATGATATCCAAATTATTGCATATGATTAGTCGAGTTGATTTTTTCATAACTCAGTGAATAATTTTCCTATCATATAAATAATTTTTGCTTTGTTTCACCTATTTGCCAAATAAAAACTCAGCGGTGCAATTCACCTGTAATAGCTGCAAGTGGGCTGTTATTTCGTATTTCGTGATCACAAAGATGTCATTTATCGGGACCGCGTGGTTGATTTTATGTTGAAAACAACAAAACTGTCCATCGTATAATTGCATCACCAGATTCCACATTTTGCACTACATGTTAATCGTTATAATGTAAATTTTTCAAATTTCCAGAGTGCCATGGAATCAAGAAAGAACGCTGGTTATATTTACAATGGCATAGCGTGGGTTCGAACCCATGCGGAAGGAGTTTCCTTCGGCACCGACCGAAGGAAACTCTCTCCTCGTGGGTTTGAACCCTGCTATGTCATTGTAGCATTGTTTAGTATAGGGTAGAATAGTTTAGTATAGTTTCGCTGAGCAGTTGGTGCTGAAAGAAACTCACTCCGCGTGGATTCCAACCTCCGCTATGCCATTGTAGGTGGTTTAGTATAGTTTAGTATACTTTGGTACAGTTTCAATTACCATTGATGTGCGTGGTTTAGCAGAGTTTCGCTAGGCAGATGGTGCTGAAAGAAACTCTCTACGTGGCTTCGAACCTCAGCTATGCCATTGTAGCGTGATTTAGTACAGTTTAGTATACTTTGGTACAGTTTCAATTACCATTGATGTGCGTGGTTTAGCAGAGTTTCGCTAGGCAGATGGTGCTGAAAGAAACTCTCTCTACGTGGCTTCGAACCTCAGCTATGCCATTGTAGCGTGGTTTAGTATAGTTTAGTGTACTTTGGTACAGTTTCAGTTACCATTGATGTTTGAAGGGTTCAGCAGAGTTTCGTTTGCACAAACGTTGGCATGCCACAATGATACAAATTCCGGAGACTTCGGAGGTGCATAAGGGCACATTATGCTTCAATCAAACACTTGGAATTAAATCTTAACAACTGAAAGGAATTAGGTGTTTGTCTGTTGTTTTATCGGAGTATGAAGGATGGATGGGCGTGTTGAATGTTGATTGAAATGCTATACACGTCATACAACTTTATACACCCTTCGCATTTCCAAACACCGATAAAGCTACAGATAATTCATTTTATTATACGCTAAACGATAGATTATCGAAGAAATTGCAGGAGGATAGAAATCGCATCCTCCACTGTGAAGATATAGAAATTTTCACTTTCACAGTATCAATCAAAATGGCGGCTTTCAAAGCATCACTTCCAGGTGAATACGGGCCAAATTATCACTGGAAATGATCAATTTGTTCTAAACACGTATAACAAAAAGTAAATCTAATGTTTTTGAGTTGATACCGATCATTTCCAGCAATACTTAACACGTATTCACCTTGAATTGATGCATGAAACCCGCTAGTCCAAACATGGCCTGAAATTCCGTAATATAAGTTTTTGGTTTGGTACGTCCTTCCAAAGGACGTACCAAACCACAAACTTATATTACAGACTTTCAGGCAATTATTGGACTAGAAACCCGCCATCTGAATCAGATTGCAAGACGCTATCTGTTCCGAGTATTAATCAAATCACTTCCGCGTTTCAATGATTCAATGCGCTGTTTACTGTCATGCATCGATTCAAGGTTGAAACGAGTGGAATTATCAGATTTTTATAAACAGCGTATAATAAAAAGAAAATCTAGTGTTTTTGAGTGGATACCGAAAATTATCTCACTTCTGACCGAGACTAATTAAAGTTAACTTCACACGTGTATCGTTTATTTTATCCAACTGCAACATGCGTTAGTTGAACAGTGTAGTAATATAACACTTCGATAGTGACCACAGAGCGCAGGCTCCTTCAAAAAGCTTCAAATTTACAAGTTTTCTTGTTTAATCCGGACGACCACAATATGAAATATTGCCTCTGTTTCTTCTCTTTTTTCTTTTTTTTTTGACGGACGGAATATGAAATATTAACTGAATGGAAACTCTACTCTGTTGAAGGTATAGTGACAAACCACGCTCACCCATTATCATGCTCGGCAGATTTGACTTCAAACTCAGTTGATATGATGCCGATCTTGGCTAATATAAACCAAACTGGAAATGTCTCCCTTGATGCTTTTCTAGGCACACCGCATTTATTTAAATCGAAATTGTTCGCCGTTATTCCCAAAACACACTCTAGAGAATTGAAATTACTAAGCACAATGGAGTAGTATGGAGATGGGAATTTGGAACGGGGTGTGGAGTGGGGGGGGGGGGGGGGGGTAATGATTGTAAAAGGATTAGGTGGATGGAGAGAAGAAAGAAGAGAGTTGTACAGGAAATTCAAAGCAAACAAAGATTCAGAGTCGTAAGTGGGAATTGGTTGAAGTGGAGAAGAGATATTTCAGCTATACGAACATCGCGGGAATACATGACATTCAGATAGCTGAACTCGAGAAGAGAAGACGTCGGGCTCAGTGAAAAGAATGTTAAATAATAACACTGTTAGAAAACTGTAAGAAGTCTGATAACATTGTGTATTTATTAGGTTTCGTTTAGCAAATAAAGAGGTTCCTACTTGGTTCGTTTAACAGCGCCGAGACATCAACCCTCGCTAACTTTACATCAGCTTTCACTCTTCGCTACGTTTTGACCAGACCCCAGAGTAGTGCCCTGGCGGCTTTTATTCAAAGCCATAAATCATTTCCCGTCTTAAACTCAGTCTACTGGTAAGTCACTTCTGGACTTGTTAATCATATTGATGCGGTCAAATTAGATGTGAAAAGTTAGATGTAAAAATACAAACAACAGTTTGATTACAAAAGCGGTTTAGATAAGATCGCGAGATCTGGTCGCCACACAGTTGCGCTAATGCGTTGAGACTTCATAAATATTTCGAAATGGCGACCAAATCGAGAGAAAAAGTGAAATATGAGGTTCAATGATGCCGCATTTCGTTTCAGGGGGCGAGATTCTACAGATCTGTGAGACAGAAAGCGGGCTGAAAATTTCCCTGTCCGTTTTTATAATGAGCTGGACAACCAATCTTCGTGACGCCTTTTTTTCCATGCACGACAATCTCAGTTAAGGCCATTTTATACTGGAGGCGAACGCGGAGACGACCACTGTTAATTTCCGCGCGACTTTCCACGCGAATTATCGTTCAATCTGAAGGCGGTGATTCGCGCGGAAATGCGCAGTGTTAACCCTTTACCTAACACGAAAATCAGACGACACTTGCAAATACAATTTTTGAAGCACTAATTTTTTGCGTCAAAAACTTAGCTTATGACCCCTCATTGGAACGAGCTCGTTGAGCTCGTTCCCATGAGGGGTCATAAGCTATGTTTTGTGACACAAAATGAAAAGGTAATTAAAATTGAATGGAGAATTTGTGAATAGCGCTGGCCGATTGTGGCCCTAACGTTGGGCAAAGGGTTAATAAACAATCCTCCAGATAGGTCATAGTACGCCCTTTGACCTCGCCATCTGATTGGCTGAATAGAATTGTTCACGCGAACAATTCCCAAAAGTTCGCTCTGGGGGCAATCTCCGCGGTTTTCCGCGCGAACAAAAAATGGGCCGCGTTCGCGTTCGCCCTTAGTATGAACGACTCTATTAAAATTGGTGTTAATAAAACAAATGCGGCCACCGCGGTCGGAGTCGTGGTCACGTTCGCCTCCAGTATAAAATGGCCTTTAGATGCACTTGTATGTCATTTTGAACCAGATATGAATTTTTGGGGTAAATTTTCTTTTTTCGGAGCGGAGAATCCATACAAATGGTTGCCATGCTGCCTTATAATTTCGCCGCTATGGGATATTATCGTGAAACTGTACTGACTGAGTTAGTATTGGATTCCATGGGTAAATAATTGATCAAAGTATGAAACCCAATAAAGTCGGGATATAATTTCAGAGGTTACACGACTGAGCACACAGAGTCACGAAACGCCCTGAGCTGAATCCTCATAACGCTATATAAAACCAAATCACCTCCTAGTCATTTATTAATTCTCCATGCTGGCGGAAATCGAGGCGGTGATGGTATTTTTCAATAACTGACCACTGTCCAATATAATAAACTGTAATATGTCACATTCTGAAAATGAGGTGAAACAAAATTGACAGGTTTATTAGATATCTTATAGCATTTGATCAAAGCGTGCGTCTGTTCTTTAGTTCTTTTTATCAACTCAGACGACATTTTCTTCTGAATCGACTAAATGAATCAAGCCCGCCATCTCACAAAAACAGTGAATTTGTTATGCATAATTGCACTCCACAACCGCCTTTCATCGATGTCTGCATTGGTCCGTACACATATTTATTATATGCTTCGGGACTCCCACGTTGTGTCCTTGGGCAAGGTACTTCACCCCAATTGTCCACATGGGGGCGCGATGACGCCGTGTACTAAGGCGTACTGCACGTCAATGGTGCGCATGTCTTCAACCAATCTAACTCTGCCTGAGCTGCAGTGCGGAGTTACGATGTTGGGGAGCTGGCAGCTGCTCGTCGTTGTTCGGTGGTCTCTCCGGGTACTCCAGCTTCCTCCACCCGTAAAACTGTGACCGACACGATATGACCTTCGCTGTTAATGTGTCGTTAAACCCTAATAAATAAATAAATTATATGCATCGGCTAAAAATATGAGGAAATAGAGAAAACGTAGACGTCGCGTTTTTATCTTGACTGTCACAAGACATACAGTGGAGCCCACTTAATTGGATATCTCTTAACTGAATAACTCTGTTAATTGAATATATATTTCCCAGCACAGAACCATTTACCATGCCTCCAGTACAAATCTGACCTGTTAATTTTATATAGGTTATAGAGTAAACTCCTGTTAATTGAATAAAAAATTGTGTAACCTGTCGAGAAATTACCCTGACTCTCTCCAGTTTTCCCTTGTTGACTTATTTGGCCTCAGTACATCCAATACAGGCATTTAATCTATTATATCTTGTTCGACAGAGCTTATGGAGCTCTGTCAGACAAGATATAATAGAATAAATGATAAGTTTATCTCTAGAATACAGGAAAGTGATATTCCCTGTTAATTGAAAACTACTGTTAATAGAATAATTTTCATTGCCAAAGTGGCTATTCAATTATCAGGTTTCCACTGTACAGTTACGTTACTTAGAAATAGTATTTTTCACTGTAAGTTCAACTGGCGAATTACAAAGAACATAGTATCCAACGAAATGTTATGAAAGTAAGAGATGTTTCCTTTTGCATGTTGAAAAGATGTTGTTACTGTAATGTGCGGTTTTAAATCAATATATATTAACATTTTTGCAGCTTTCAATGCAAAGCGGAGGAAACTTCTTGGCTTCGTGGCGACCAATTTCATCTCTAAAAGCGGTTCGTTGCCTATCCGGATTTTTTTTGCGGCGGGGGGAGGGGGGAGGGGGAGGGGTGGAGGTGGGATATTTTTTCTATTTTTATTTTTATTCTACTGATGCTTGTAAGTATTTCATTTGTGACCAGCATGTGAAATATAAATTTTAAATACGCGATCTGAGGTCGGATCTGGATCCGATTCACCCAGAATTCTCTGGGTTTTTATGCCTTTTACAGAAACTATTCAAGCTACTCTAAGCTTATCAGTTCATCTAGTCCTAGCTACTCTTGACGACCCCTTATTCTGACCTCTGCCCTCGTCTAAGTCTTATAATCGCCAGTCAGTTTGCTTAATTTCCCGTAATATGTACCTACCCATACACAGTCATCTCCCTTGTGTACAGCGAAGGCCTCAGTGATTCTTAAACCCAAAATACAATCGAGCAGGGATAGGTATTACTCGAGCGACTAGAATCACATCGAACAAATAAGCTATCGAACATTTGCTCGACCGAATGACTCCACATTCTGCTCTACGACTTATCTCGGTATTTGAAGATAACTTCAGAATGGCTCCTATACAGCGCCGAGCTCCTCTATGGCTCCTAGCTCATATACAGTTCCCAAATCGAAGTAAATTCCCATACATCCTGAGGCAAAGCCGAAGGGTATATGAGTTCCCAGACCGGTGTAATTTCCCATACACCCTGGAAAACACAAGGATAACGGATTTATTTCCAAGAATTTTGGTGTACTTAATACTTTAACCTAAATTGTGGGAAAACTGACAGAAAATTTGTACTTTGTAAGTTTCTTAATAAAACCAGACAAATATGGATGTCATTGGAACTGGCTCAATGAGCCAGTTCCAATGACATCCATATCTGTAATATTTTATTACACATAAATATTAAATTTCCTGAATTTTTATTTTTGTTCTAACATAACCGAGTAGAAGGTATAAATTAATAATTAAAAATGGGTATTTTTTAGCCATATACCCTGCTCTTGTGTAATCTTGTTTTTACACCGTAGTTAACCACGTTGTAAAAAAAGCTGCTGTGGATTGCAAGTTACACCGTACCACTCAGCCAATCAAAATCCAGTATTTTGTGGCATTTGGAAATAATAGAGTCTTCTACCCCACTTACAGCTTTGTACCATTACTGTAGCACATGTTTTCTATCTATGTCGGACCATCTCGGTAACCTGAAGTCCCTTATATCCTCATCTAGGTATTTGTGAGCACGAGGTCATGAGGGTCAGAAGAAAATACCACAACCAAGTATAATCTATCACCCCTAATATCCTTACCTCGATATTGAAAGACCGGGTCCCATGGTATCCCACTCCAAGCACCCCAACAGAACAACCACTAACCTTCGGCAGCCAATTTTCGTCGTATGAGGCCATGAGGGTCATGTGAGAATCCCTCAATGGGGTATTATCTATCATTGCTCATATCCTGATCTGGGTATTTGAGGATACTTATGACATGACAACTTATCCTTTTAGGATACCTTTTGACGACTTTAACCACGGTACTGCCATTTGTTGTGGCCAATAACAAGCGCTAGTCCGTCTGACATATGACCACACATAACCATTTGTAACAATCTTCTCTCTATATGTTTTAGGGAATGTGTGTGTGTGCACCTCTTACACTTCATAATCGACAGCTCTGGCCGGGCGATAAGTTTTAACCCTTTACCCAACGCAGACGATATCAAAATTTATTATTTTAAATATCATTTTTTCAAATTTTTCAACCAATTTCAACAAAACCATATCATGTGACCACTCGTTGGAACGAGCTCGACGAGCTCGTTCCAACGAGGGGTCACATGATATGGTTTTGTTGAAATTGTTTGAAAAATAATATTTTTTCAACTGCTGAATTTGCATATTACGCGGGCGGATGCGGCCGATTCGTTGGGTAAAGGGTTAATACTTTTGCTCCTAATCCAAAATCGGAACCACAACATCGCTGGAACTTTTTATTACACGCCTGTTCCCTGCAATCCTCATCTCCAGCAACACTAAACCATGCGGAAAATGAAAATTGTTGACGCACTATTTTTAAATAGAAGCGAAATTTCACTGGAATTTTCTACAAATCGTGCAACGCAGTTACAATTTGAATCCCTAGCGATAGCTGAAAATCGTTCACTGAGTTCCAATGTGTTCTTTGAGCCAGTAGGCACGCCAATAAGCGCATAGAACACAGTAGAACTAAGGGGAAGAAATAACACGGGTTCCTCTCGCAAATTTGGCTGACGATAAAATTTGTTCTTTTGTTAACAGTTGTCAAGTGAATTGCTGAGTGTCCTTCTAATGATTGTTTTTAAAAGATTGAAGGCGTGTAATAAACACAGAACGACATACACGTGTGTCGTTCTGTGTTTGTACTGGGCAATAATAAGATGTGAGAGTTGTATACTAGGTTCTTACCTTAGGATCCTATTCACACAACTCTGGATAGCCGGTATCCTTCTCGTAAGAACATGATCGCTTATTAAATGTGTATAATGACTCGTGATACTACACTGCCGTCTCCAAAGTGACTACACGCTTAAACAAAAGATGTTATGTCATTTGTTTCTTTATCAATGCACTAGAGCCATAGCATCAATGATTTTCACTCGAGTGCACGGTGTTGAGTGGAAATGGGTGTGCCATCTCTAGGCGGGTATCGAACCTGATGTTGGCAACGTTTTCCTTTTTTGAGGGCGTTTAAGAAATGATGTTTAGTTTCCATAAGGTCGCCATCAAATAGAGTTAAAACCTCTGCTGTGTGTCACCGGCTAATACAGTTCAGGAGAAAATCTTCCCAATCTACCACAAATTTCGGCATATTCGTATGAGGTGTAAATAAACGTTACAGAAGTGGGTTTTTAAACCCTTTACAGTTAAAACTAGAAGTCCCGTCACGACCTGTGCGCTTATCTAGGCTTAATTGCGCGTTGGAATTGCGCGCAATTGCCATATCGAATGGCATCCAAAGTACGGCAGGTTCTCCTGGTTACTCATAGCAAACACAGGCAATGTTTCTGCCAATGGACCTCCGGGTAACCACAGGCCATATGTACAGAATTTGATAGCCTTACTATGGTCATAACGCGTAGATTAACGCGCAGATCGACGTGCTATTTGTGCGCATTTCATGACAGGACTTCTAGTTTTAACTGTATTTAACGAATCGTCCCATGTAATTTGCAACATTTTTAAATGTCAGAAAAACCGTATCATGTTACTCTCGTTGGAATAAACGTTCTGGGATATTACTGATTTTTATTTAAAGATATTTTTAAAATAATTAAATCAATAAAATAATAATACATTTCATGATTCGGCGTGTGATTGTTGTTCCATGAGGTTATAGTTCGAAATATGTTGTTGTATTTCGTGGTCAGGGCGTAACTGCGGTGGGGTGTGAGACGGCCCTCCACAATATTTTTCCAGTCGGGACATTTCCGTTTGGATTGGAGTCTTAGATCTCGATTTTGATAGTAACTGTGGCAGATTCGGCTCCCAGCATGTACCCAGTTTCTAATTTTAACTTTTCAGCTGTTCCAATAAATGACCACCACGAACAATAACTGTGCATTATTTTTGCAATAATTTAACATCATTAGATAAAAACGTAGTATTATTTTAAATAAATTGCAGTGATGTACAGTACGTGGAGCGTGGATTGTAACTAAATCACCCGCGGAGTGGAGTTATCACCCAAACTATAACTTTTGTATTTTGTATATATCGACTAGAAACACAAGCAATGTTTCAGCCAATGGACCTCCGGGTTTAACCCGGAGGTCCATTGGCTGAAACTTTGCTTGTGCTTGTTGTGCTTTGCAATAAATTTGCAATTGTTGCTTGGGTGCAATCTCCACTCCGCGGGTGATTTAGTGATAATACACTCTCCGCGTACTGTAGCCCATGAATTCCGATGTCGATAGTGGTAGTGAAATACGTTTCATTGGCGTGTATGTTACATGTGCACTCTAAGATAATTTGAGTTTAAAAATCAACCCAAATCAACGTTGTTGAGTGAACATGAACCCTATTGGGTTCATATTCACTCAGCCCAGTTGATTTGGGGTTTATTATCAGATGACGATCCAATCGCGATACACTTACACCTGTGGGTCGAAATTCTTAAATAAAATATTGCGAAATGAAGACCGTATCAAGAAACAAGAGTACCTCCAGGTGAGGCTAAATACGCCGGTTAGCCATTTTGAACTGCACCAACTTTAGTTGAGATCAAATTATCCAAACTGGAGTTATCGGCCGAAAACCAAACATGTTATAGACGGTCGAATTTCAAGTCTAAAAAGGGCCGTAACTCATGCACAAATAATTCGATGGAACCCATATTCGAACTTGGCCTGTATTACTTGCTGGGTAATACACAGACTAACTTTGGTTGAGACCAAATAATCCAAACTGGAGTTATCGGTCAGAAGCCACAAATGTTAACGGAAGGACGGACTAAAAAACCGAATGATACGGGCAGGGAAGCGGACAGAGACATCGACCGTACCGCAACTCTGTAGCGATCCGGTCGAACCTCTCTGGCCGATTTTGTCGTCCCTTCACTGTACGGTATGTGACTGTCATTCCAATATACATCCATCCTGGGAGGACTTCAGGAAGTGGGGAGGACCTTGTGAATTGAATACAACTTAATCTCCTCCATAGATAAAATACACCGTATTGGCTTTGAGGTTTCAAAGTTTGCTAAATAGAAACACGCAATTCGTTAAGGTGACTCTTAAATCATCCGTGCTTTGTTTACGCTGCAACACTTATTTGGAATGTCCTCGTATGTACGAAATTACATAATTGTAAGCGATTTTCTGTCTCGTTATCTTTGAATCGTACATACTTGAGACTCCATTTCTCTTTTAAAACTAACAAATATATTATCCAAAATAAATACTAAACTGAACTCAGTTTATTTAACAAAATACATCAAAAAGAATATGCAATAATTTCATAGCAATCAATTTTCAACATTCTCACATGTATACACCTGGAACTTAATTAAGCACCCCCTGAAAATGTTTCATGACAGTGAAGATGCTATTACTGATTATTATGTTTTAATATTTGCTATGTCTTGCAGTACATTTCATGTTGTGAAAGGTGATGTTTCTCGTTGATAGCGTACCCCAAACACATCCCCTCATCCACGTGAAGCATGCTACCCATGAATGTCTCAAAAAACACTATCATCCACATGCGATATCTGGGTATAAAACAAGAAAATTGATCACTTTTATCAGTAAATGTTGACAGTGCAAGGAGGAGACTGTCAGAGGCACTAAGATGGCAAATCGTTGGCATGTGTGCAATCGACATGTCATTCAAAGCCATTAGAAGGCAAATTGGCTGTAGTCATTCTGTCATCAGCAGACTTGTCAGAAAAAATCAACAAACCAACGGTGTTAAGGACCGACCAAGGCCTGGACAACCCCGAAAGACCTTTCCCCGTGAAGATTGAACTCTGGCACGCCTTGTTAGGCGTGAACCCTTTGTTTCAAGTGGGGTTTTGAAACGCCTTTGGCCCCCAGGCAGGCTTTTGTGCAACAGAACTGTCCGACACCGTCTCAAACCACTGGGTATGAGGTCCGGAAGGGACATCAAGCGCCCAGCTCAGTCCGGTCAGCATCAAAGACGACGTTTGGAGAGGAATATGGCACGACAATATTGGAATCTTAGGACGTGGAGGAGAGTCCATTGTTCAGACGAGAGACGGTTCCTGCTTCACGTCACAGATGATCGCACGGGAGTGTGGATGCATAGAAATGCTACTTATGTGCCCAGGAACATCAGACCTACTGTTCTCCTTATGGTGGAGGACCAGTAATGATCTGGGGATGCCTCTCTCATGAGTGTAAAATTAATATGTTGACTGTTTGTGGGAATTTCAATGGTTATCAGTACATCCGGGAGGACATTCTCAATCCGGTTGTCGTGCCTCATTTGGACAACCACGCTTTAGCTACTCGCCCTATATTTATGAACGATAATACAATGCCACATCGTTTCCATGCCGTGAGAGCATTCCTTCAGAACAACGCTATTACAACACAACCTTGGCCTGCAATGAGCCCCGATTTGAATCCCTTAGAACACATCTGGGACTTTCTTGGATGTCGTGTGCAAGCAAGGGATCCGGCTGTACAGAATTGGGCCGATTTGGAAGCTGCATTGCATGAGGAGTGGCAGCAGTTGCCTCTGAACCGTATCAGAAGGCTGACTGGTAGCAGCATTAGGTGGATGGTTCAGGCTGTCATCCGGTACGTGGTGGATACATTCGCTACTGACGTCAGACACTGCTATTGTGTTCAGGAGATCACAAGTTACATTTTTTTGTCAGTAATTACCGGCATTGTTTCATCATTGACCTTTCCAGCTCCATACTTTTCGAGAGTACATTTTTATATCAAAAACATTAGTGACAGATATGTGTAATTAGCGCCATTAAAATACTGCATATTTTCATCAGTGTGTTGTCTTTCATTTGTCAATGGACCATTCTTTCCGCAAACAATCACTGTTGGCCATCTGAATGATAGCATGAAAGTAATGACAGTTTCTATTAACACCACTGCGAAAAAACCAGGGGGTTCTTAATTAAGGTCCAGGTGTATATATTGTTGGGGTATAACGTAGCCAGGTTGGCTCGCTTCCCGTTTACCCCCAGAATAAATATAAGCAAATGTGTATTAAAGTAGGATAAAACACTAAAAGAGGGAAAACACAATACACATTATTCTTTTTTTAGCTGGAGACTGCACTGCAGATACCACATGGTTGCCATCTAGCCTGCGATACGTGCATCTGCATGCGACAAATCAAAGATGTTTGACGGGAACTGTTTCAATTTCAGGCATCTGAACTTCCATCAAGGGCAACCGCAAGCGATGAAATTTGGATATGTTTTGTCACTTGACTATTAAGCCATTGAACCCGTGCGCCCTTTTTTCAGCTTGGAACATGATACGTCATACCGTCATTAAATGGGATGTGTGTTCAGAAAATGTTGATTGGTCTATCCCCTAATAATGAATATGGACACTTCCAATTGCTGCCATTGAACTAGCATGGAATAAACCACTAGAGTTTAACCCTTTACCTAACGTAACGGCCAAAACCGGCCAGCGCTATTCTCAAAAATCGTCAATTAATTTTCATTATTTTTTTCATTTTTTGTCTCAAAAACATAGGTTATGACCCCTCGTTGGAACGAGCTCGTCGAGCTCGTTCCAACGAGGGGTCATAACCTATGTTTTTGAGACAAAAAATGAAAAAAATTAGTTATTCAAGAATTATTTTTGCAAGTGTCGTCTGCTTTTCATGTTAGGTAAAGGGTTAAAGGGTTAAAGTGTCGTTAAAGTTTGTGTCTGGGTTTATTGTCTGGAGGGACCATTTATCACTTTCGTACCAAGATATTACCATATATTCAACACCACTGTGTCTACATTCTACTTCAGAACACATAATCCAAAGACGTGTCTATATGTTGAGAGATCCACACAATACCTGCCTTTTAATAAAATGCTTTTCCAATAATCTGGGGAGTCAGTGGGGGAAACAGACCCCGTTGAAAACTCCATAAGGTCATTGGTTTCTATGCGAATAGACAGGCTGGAGAAAACGAAGAACAATGGCTACTGAAATAAGTTTAAAGAGACAAACAAGTTTGTTAACCCAAGCGACACTGGTAAATATTTTTTATCACACGCTTGTTCTATGTAATCCCGATCTGCAGCAACACAAAACCATGCAGAAAATGAAAATCTGTTCCATCTGTGCGGAACGGAAATCTTTGACGGACTATATTTAAATAGAAGCGAACTCTCATTGGAATTTTCTACCAATTATGCAACGCAATTATAATTTGAATCGTTAGCGATAGCTGAAAATCGTCCCTAAGTTCCAATGTGTTCTATGTGCCAGTAGGCTGTCTGTAGGTGCCAGTAGGCACATAGAACACAATGGAACTCAGGGGACGAAATAGTAACACGAGTTCCCCTCGTAAATTTGATTGGCGATTAAATGTATTATTTTGGTTGATAGTTGTCAAATGAATTGCTGGGTGTCCTTCTAATAATTGTTTTATAGACGTTAAGGCGTGTAATAAACACAGAATGACACACTTGTGCCATCGCGACCTCTCGTTTTATCTTTCCGCGCTGGCACTCGTGCCATATCGATTAACCCATTCACACGCGTGTGTCGTTCTGTGTATATATATTGCATTAACCCTTTACCGAACACCAATAGAAGACGTTACTTACAAGACGAGTTTCTTTCGGCAACACGGCTGGATCTAATACTCAGATTAAATGACGGAGACAGGTTGAGGAAAATAATCCTGGTACCACATTTGTCACCCTTAAGCTACCACACACTACCTCAGGACTTTGGTTGTTATGTTAGGTGAATGAATTGTGCACTTGACGATTCATTATGTTCAAATACATTTATGTTTCATATATCATTTTTATGAAAGCGACTGTTTCGATTAAATTTATTTATTTATTTATTGGTGTTTAAGGTCACATACTTATGCACAATGGCTAATCATGAGCGTGACAGTTTTACGGGCGGAGGAAGCCGGAGTACCCGGTGAGAACCACTGAGCAATGACGGTTCCGATTAAATAAATTACCTGAAGTCGACTTTAGTCAATCTATTGACTTTTTTAGAAAAAAGGCATGCAGCCCTGAACAAACTCGATCTGAGTGTCCGATGACTCACGAACATTTCTGGAACAGCACAAATTACATTTTCATTTTCGACAGTCTTCGTCATTTGTCTTCTCAGATCGACGAAATTTTAGTTTGTTTACATTATTTCAGACTGGGCCTTTTCTCTAATAAATTGATAGCTTCGCGTGAGGGACACGGTTGCGTCGCGGTAACCGGTTCTCGTCAGATCACCGAAGTTAAGCAACGTCGAGCGCGGTTAGTAGTTAGATGGGTGACCCATTTCATCGTCTGATTCGCGATTCCGCGTTGTGTCCTTGGGCAAGGCTCTTAACCCTGATTGTCTACATGGGGGCACGATGACGCTGTGTACTAAGGCGTACTGCACGTCGAAGGTGCGCATGTCTTCTACCAATCTAACCCTGCCTGTGCCGCGGTGCAGAGTTCAGAGTTACGATGTTGGAGAGCTGACAGCTGCTCGTCGTTGCTCGGTGGTTCTCTCCGGGTACTCCGGCTTCCTCCACCCGTAAAACTGATATGACCCTGGCTGTTAATGTGTCGTTAAACCCTAATAAAAAATTAAAACAATATAGCTTCGAGTGATTCCCGCCAAGATACCCTACCACTCTGTATTATTGAGACTCTGTGAAATATTACTGCAAACGAAACTGGGTCTATTTATAGCTCAATTTTATTTATCATTGTTATTGATGATACATGTAGACACGTGTCGTATGTTTCTGGCATCTAGATTTTATTAAAATAAAATTGTGCTTCATTTAATTGGTTAAGGGCTAGATTATTGTTGATGGTCTGAATTGGTTCATCAAAATTTGTTTAGTACAAATTATTGGAGAGTGCCTATAGGCACTCTCCAATAATTTGTAATAAAACAAATTTATATAAAAAAATAGTATTTGCTTTTAACTGAATATGATACATAAGCAAGGAAACTGTTGGCGCTTGATCTGGTACCCTCATTTTTTGAAAGTAACGATGGTGGCTTCTAGTAGTTAATCAGTTAAAACGAGACAAGGTTATTGATTTCACGATGTCCAGTTATTTTTAATCGTTGTTGGCATTCATTCGGGCAACAGAGCTCGTAAAATTATTACCAATGTGTTTTCAGAAATGACGTCTTGCTATTCTGTTTACTTGTTCGATTTTTTTCCGATCAATTTCGGGCAACTACATTTATCTCTTCGCTACGTCGTAACTTCTGAAAATTCGCCTGCATTACATTTTTCTTAAATGCAGATATGAGTCATTTTGCGTTTGATTCTGTTTTATGACACTGTATACGTAGTATTTTTTTCATGTGTTTCTACATACAAGCAAATTTTAGAAATTGGATTTTATTTTCAAATTAGACGTTTATTGTCGCTTTTAGCATTTGTCTGATACATCGTAGGTATGAAATCATTGTTGATTAGTTAAACGAAAAGAAGCTAAACGAAATCATTGTTGATTAGTTATCAAACCAAAAGTAATAATCTACCATTTCAGAGCACACGCAGAGCATAGTTTCGGCAATTCAGGCCAAAAATACTTTTGATTCCCTGGGACCGCCGCAGATATTTTTGTGCATGTTGTACATTTCATTAGCGTTTTTTTTCAAATATCACTATTGGTTGTGTCACAAAAATAGGAGACATGTGCGCATAAAGACGCAAATTTTGGATCGATTTAAACGGGATCTGACGCTATATACTTGGGAGTCGGTTTCAGTAATTGTTTATTTTGTAAAATTACCACGAACAAACAAATACAGTGGAATTGATTTTTGTAGAAAAGCGTGAGTAAAAAATTCCACAGTTTCCGAAAATACGAAGTCGTCGAATTGAACGAAACGAACACGTACGTTTGTGTGTACAAGCCTCCGAGTGAAAATGTCACTGTTTGAGATATATTTCTAACTACGTATGTATATAGTAAACATGTAATGAATGACGCCATCATTCGAGAGACTTTGTCAGTGAGTTCAACTCTTGCACGGTATTATACGTCTCCTGCTTCTATTTTTAATACCGAAAAAAATGAAAAAAACATGCTTCCCTATATAACATTAGTTCAGCGATCTGAACATAACGGCTTCCTCACTATGTGAGGTACCCGCTTCGTTCAGATCGCTGAACTGTATATAACATATGACACTCGGGGTCGGATACCCGCTACGTTCAGATAGCTGAACTCTATGTGGCATATGATACTCTGGGCTGGATCGCAATGGCCATGTTCCTTATGATTCATCGTCCCGACGGTAAAAAAATAAAATAAAATCTTCCAACCTTCACTGATTTGAAAAAGAAATTCTCTGAGAATCAAAACTATTTTTTGGTATAATGTGTTCTAAGTTGAATATTTAAAGCAGGGTTGCACATTATGTCGATCTTCAGTAACAAACATACTGTTAAAACATTAATAACGCGTGCAGAATACGAATTCCAGAATGTTGTATCTGCGACACGATAAACGATTATATGCCAAAGGTTTGTTACAAGATCGTTCATGTAAGAATGTTGTTGGCTCAGTAAACATCTCTCATTCTGTTATTAGCGAAGTGTTGGCATCATATCGACAAACTCGAAATTCTGACGAGAGACGGCGTTCAGGTCGCTCTAGATCAGTGGTCCAAGATCATATCCTCAGAAAGGACGCTCCTGGAAGCATGGTCAGTTTGCCTATCAAACCGTGGAACAGGCCTAGGTGGTGTGACTTTTCACCGCGAACGAGCATTTCTCCGACCAATGAGAATATGTAGTACCACATTTTATAGCGAGACGTGTTACTGTTCTGTACAGTTCAGTCGGCGTGTACTGATCGTTATTCACGCGTGGGCAGTGTTGTTCACGCATGCGTTTATCAGGTAATAAAAATCACCAGTAGCAAAATTTTAAACAATGAAGCACCGGGTTGTATCTTGTGTTTCATTAATTAAATTTTTGAGGATTATTCCTATAATTACTGTTTGGAATTTGATATTATTGCATCCGTGGGAATACAGCACACCCGTGGAAACTGACCAGTCCACGGCGACCGTTCTGTAAGACGCCGATGTTGCCGTAAAAAGTTAAAGATCCCTGGGCGAACGGAAAGTTTTCAGATGAGTCTGGGCAAATTGAGGCAATATGCTCCTTCGAAGACCGATGTGTGTAGAAATGATCGCTTTTGTGAGACCACCATTTGACAGAAGGGTCGATATTGTATCGCCTCGGTTATGGTATGGGGTGCCTGCCAGCACATTGAATGATAGAACACCTTTACAAATTGTCCGTCGATGGCCATAGGCCAGTTGCATTAGGATAACATCCGTTCTGGCAAATGTTGTCCATCGTGCGCCATATTTTACGACGTTTGTGTTCCTAGATGACAACCGTCGTCTTATCTTATCTACCATAATGTCACCATAAAGAGCAGTGCGAGCCGGCATTTGACTCTCGAAACACGCGTGGGCACAATTCATATACGCGTGCGACTAAATCAACGCCCTCCAATGAGTAGCGGCGAAAACGGTGGTGGGTCGTGGCAGGGGTTATACCCCCTCAATTATTCAGATCATATATTTTACAACCCCACACTCAGCCAACCTTTGATGAATATTAAATTACCAAGGGGGGTATGTAATCAAAATGTATTCATTATTATTATTTAACCTTTAACTAACGAATCGGTCGCGTTCTCCTGCATGATTTACAATTCAAGCAGTTGATTTTTAACCCTATGCCAAAGACGAACAGCAAACGTAAATTGCCAAAACATCCGAAAAGAAAACTAAAAATTCGCTTAAAAGCAGGGTCATATGATTTGGTTTTTTTTTTTAAAATAAAAAGAAAATAATAACCAGATGCAGTGTTGCAAAATATCTCACGAATTGTGAAGTTTTCACCCATTTGTGATCGGTGGAACCCGGATATGCACATTCTTCTGACCCTCTAAGATTTACTCTGTAAAAACTGCCCATTCGAACGCGGTGTCTCAGTGGTAACGGCTTGGACTTTAAACCGAAAGGACAATGGGTCAATCCTCGTCAGGGGTAACTGCTTTGTGTCCATGGGTAAGGCACTTAATCTCGATTTCCCATGTGGGGGCACGGTGGCGTTGTGCAGTAAGGCCTGCTGCACTTCGATGGTGCACTTGTTTTCAACCAATATTAACCCTGCTTGAGCGTACTTAGTATGTTGGGGAGTCTGGCAGTTGCTAGCCGTTGCTCGGTGGTTCTCTCTGCGTACTCCTTCTTTCCCCGCCTGTAAAACTTTACGACACGAGGTGTCCCTGGCTGTCGAAGTGTCGTTAAACTGCAATAAATAAATAAACAAACAAATAAAGACGACACTTGCCAGAAAAATTCTTGAATAACTAATTTTTTTTTCATTTTTTGTCTCAAAAACATAGGTTATGACCCCTCGTTGGAACGAGCTCGACGAGCTCGTTCCAACGAGGGGTCATAACCTATGTTTTTGAGACAGAAAATGAAAAAATAATGAAAATTAATTGACGATTTTTGAGAATAACGCTGGCCGTTTTTGGCCGATACGTTTGGTAAAGGTTTAATGTACTCTATATAAAATTCTCTCAAAACTCATTAATTCGTACTTTAGGTACTCTTACCCCCGTAACAGCCTCAACATAAAGCCAAGTATCGGTACACCGTGGGTGCTGGGTTAAACATTTTGTGGGAGATCATGTCATCAAGATGAACACATACCGAGGGCAACATGGAAATGACATGAAAAAGTCAAATATATTTGTTCAATTTCCTTTTGCTAATGAAGGGAAATATCTTTAATTAGCGAGTCTATACATTTTAATACACTCATTTCACCATCTTGTCAAATCAATTAGAACGTAAAAATTGGATTGATGTTCACAACACTGAGGTTACAACACTAGTTAGGGGAATGTTTCTTCGCCATGAAATGAAACTCAGACAAGGAATTGGTCCGCAATAGTATCTGTGTTGTCTCTTACACTCACCCTGCAAACCTACAGTACTGATTTTAAGAAAGTGGACAGAGAATTCGGCTTGGTCGCGATCCGCTTGAAATTATCTTTCCGCTTTGTACTGTAAAATCTCATCATAGGAAAAGAAATTCAAGAATATTAATTCCCAGATGCTATTCTCGGTTGTTTTCCTTGATACGATCTTAATTTCACGAAATCTCGCATGGTCAGCTTTTATCTTCAAGTTAGTGGAAAGATGGTCTGGTTATCTCCCCTGAAATTGTCGTTTTGGGGATTGCAAATTACATTACGGAGGTAGGAAAGTTTTACAATTTCTAAGATTAAACTAAATGTCCAAAGGTTACGTTATGGAAGAGCATGTCATCTGAAAGTTCTATGTATTTTCGTTATAGTGATTGTTGAATGTTGTCAGTTTACCATCTGAGTTTTGTTCCCCTGTCGTTTATGAAATGTACTGTTTTCTCCAGTGCAATCATGCTAAAAATGTTTTATAACTGTGTTTGCATTGACCTTTGGCCATCTTTGTGCGCTTCTTTGTTTGACAGATGACTGGGAAGCGCATCGATTCGGAAAATATGATCTTGATTGTGTCTACGGTTTGGTTAAAATATCTATGAGACATAAGTCTTGACTTTTGTTCCTTTGATGTCTAAAATTATGTACAATCGGATTACATTTCTCGCACCTTGGCAGATTTTCTGTGAAGCAATTTGCTGATGGGTTCTGATAGTCCATAAGGGGAGATAACCATCCATTTGAAGCAGTCAGCTGAAGTGGAAAAATGACTATGACCCAAAGTAAGTTTGTCGTCGTCCGATCGCGATATGATCTAGAAAATACGTTTTTGTGATAACAGTTATGTACGTATTATATGTATTATGTTAATAACGAAAAAAATATAGGAAGAGACGACAGAGAATTCGACTGAAGAGTGACTTTGCCGCAATCTGGTCTCCAGTCTATCTCTTTGCTTTTCCTACCCCACAAAAATGTAAAACCTTATTGTCAGAAAATAAATGCGAGAACATTGAAACTCCGATGCAAGTTTCGTTCGCTGATTATGTCTTCATTTCGAAATATTTCGTTTATGAAATCTCGACCTAGCTCTGTCGCGACCGACCTGATGGAAAAAAATGACAGTAACGTTGTCTTTGGCTGTGTCGTGTGTTTATGTCAGAGCTTAAAACAAATGCACAAGTCTTTTCTCTCCCATTTATTTATTTATTTATTTATTTATTTATTTATTTATTTATTATTTTGGAGAGAAGCATTGCCCAACTGTTGGTAACTGTAGTACTTTCTAGCTTACTCACCTCACACAAGTGGGGTTATGTTGGCTGAAGGTAAGTGAACCATCGACGTGCATAAGTCTTAGTACGCGATGCCACGGTGCTTCCACTGGGACTGTTGGGATTATGTTTCTTGCCACCGGACATAATGCTGAAGACGCGAGTGAGGATCGAACCAATCAACTTTCAACATGATTCAGTGCACTAGCAGATGATCCACCGCCCCAGAATTATACTCATACAAAAATATAGGGCCTTGGAGACATCAAATATAACTACAATATATGATGATGGTACAGATATAATTATCGTTCATACAATCTTGTTCAGACCTTTAAATTCCTCCAGATAGCTGCGGTAAAGGTTGTGCCTAAATAATGTAAATGTACTCAAAATGTGCGGCATTTGAAAATTCGTTTAACGGCTTGGTAGTGTTTCGTCCATATATGAATTTTGGTCAAGCTCCCTAAGGCGCGTAATATATATTGTCTAAAACAAGTTAAGCACCCCCCCCCCCCCCCCCCCTTTAATACATTCTGCATTCCTCTATCGGATCGGGCATACATCCTTAAAACGGGTGAATATTTGCTGGCTATTGACCACTTCACTGCCGTGTGCTTATAGAGAAATGAGACAACATCACAGTGAGAGAAATTCGGAAGGTCATGGACAGCATGTCACACCGATTAACCCTTTACCCAACGTAACGGCCAACACCGCCCAGCGCTATTCTCAAAAATCGCTAATTAATTTTCATTATTTTTTCATTTCTTGTCTCAAAAACATAGGTTATGACTCCAACGAGGGGGCATAACCTATGTTTTTGAGACAAAAAATGAAAGAAATTAGTTATTCAAGAATTTTGTTTGCAAGTGTCGTCTGTTTTTCATGTTAGGTAAAGGGTTAAGGTGTGTTAGATGTGCTCGAGGCTGTTCCATCAGGTACTGAACAACGTGACGTTTTTTAACGTTGTGATGACGACGGCGGTGCCTAATATTCATTCAATAAAAAAGAAATCTCTAGAAACCCTTGCTTCACTAATAAGGCATATTCCCCTTTCTGCAAATAGCAGGTTTTCTCAGGAGAATTTACCCATTTACTGTATACCCACTGGTATTATAGGGAGGTGATGGGGAGGGGGGGGGGGGGGCTTAACTTTTTTGGACAGTTTAGTTTAGGGCCTACCTGTGGACTCAAATAATGAAACATATAAATAAATTTTAAACATCAGAGTTCGTCAGTGAAAAATTATCTGCGTCGACAGTGTCGTACACGACACTGTCGCTGCAGATTGCTTTTCACTGGTGAACTCTGTGGTGTCTCAGTGGTAATGGAATTGGACTTCAAGGTATACTGTTCGATCCCCGCCAAGGGTAACTACGTTGTATCCGTGGGCAAGACACTTCAACCTGATTGCCCACTGAGGGCACGGTGGTGCTGTGTGCTAAGGCGTACTGTGCGTGTGGACTTAATACGTTAGGGAGTCTGACAGTTGCTTTCCATTGCTCTATGGTTCTTTCCGGGTTCTCCGGGTTCCACCACCCGTAAAACTGTCCGACAAGAGGTGACCTTGGTTGTCGAAAGTGTCGTTAAACCGCAATAAATAAATTACCATATAATGGCGAACTATGTATAAGCATTCATATGTACTCAAAGCTTGAGATCGCTTTGAGTTCTACTTCATATCTGTGACGTTTCCTATTAAACGTCGTGCGTAATTTACATTTAAAGAGGACTTAAGATTGACGCCAGAAAGGAAATCTTTTCGTTAAGTGTTTAGCTGAAGGAGGAGAACCAATAATAACCGTTAAGGCCTACAACAACGTGTTGTAGACTTTAATCGTCTATTTTAAGTGAAAATTCCGAAACATATATGAAAGAGATGCCGAGAAGGCGAAAACAGCGACGCTTTTCTCTGCTACTAGGCCGCAACACGCTGTGCCCAAATTAAACTAATCTAAAGACGTGTTCTTGTGACACAGTCAAGGTAAGGATAGTTTATATACTTTTGTCTACTAAATGCGGTAAAAGGAATACTAATCTCTCGTCATATAACTGACTTCTTTTTGTTTGACTTTTTGGAGGAAACGATGCGGTGGATCATCGATTAGCGTATTTTACGCTGGATCGAAATGTCGATCAAACGATCCTGACCCTCTTCATCTACGCTTAGCCTTTGGGTAAGCACGTAATCCCGATTGCCCAAGTGAAGGCATGTTGGCACCGTGGATGAGGTGTACAATGAATAGGCTTACTGTCGAATCCAATCAACATACTATTGTACAATACTACCTGATATTATTGGAAATAAATATTGTTTAAATTACACATAGACAATATATTTGCATTCAACTAATGTTAAGTATGCTTGTTCTCAGAAAGTACTTTGAAGAGTACGGCATTGCTCGGTAGTTCTATTCGAGTGTTCGGGCTTCCTCCACCTGTAAAAGTAGTCAATCCCATGTAACTCTGGCTGGTGATAAATCACAGTAAACACAGAAACTGTCGACAAGGGATTTATATTCAAACAAGTATAACCATACACTCTAAAATCTATTGGGTTAAAAATCACCTCACAACAACTGGGTTGAGTGAATATGAACCCAATTGGGTTCATATTCACCCAAGCCTGTTAATTTGGGCTGATTTTAACCCTACTGATTTTAGAGTGTAGCAATGGAGGATCACATTTGCCTTCAATTTACTACTTCACAGTGATAGCAAATGAAACAATACAAATACATCTTCTTTTATTATCTTGAACTGGAAAGTTTAGTATGTTTAGTATAATGCTTTCTGTTGTTCGTCCCTGGGCAATTAACTGGTAGAGTGATAAATTATTTTTGGTCATCAAAAGTTGTTTACACGCCTTTGTCTTGATACAATTCATGGGAGAGTGCCTAGAGGCACTCTCCCATGAATTGTATCAAGGCAAATCCACACACACTCAATAATTCCACTTCAAAGATAATATGAAGCACATCTACAGAATATGAAGCCTTCAAGTTGTGGTACCTGCACTTCAGAGTAAAGCCCAAATATGGGCTTCCAGCACCCAACCAGTTAATGGTTGAAGTTAGAAGAGGTATCAATGTAGTATGATAATGTAAACTCAAAGCATGTCACAAATGGGGGTGGAGGTTATAACGCCTGTCTATGGAGTTTCCATCGGCACCAACCACTAAGAGGATATACAGTGGCCGTGTGTTGTGCGTGGTTTAGAATAGTTTCCTAAGTCGATTGGAAGAGAGGTCGAACATCCGCAATGACGTTTGCGATATAATCGGCGCCCTTTCTTGTTTTGGAGACGTCGTTAAATTTGGAGCGCAGAATCATGTGCTGAAATCTTCAGTGATTAAAAATAAAAGCCTTTTCGCAGAGAATTTTTAAAAAAAAAAACTCTTTGCGTTATGGCAACTTCTCTGCATAAGTTGGTAGGGGTTTCACGTCGTCCAACGGCTAAACCAACATCACGTATTGTCAGTTTCAGAGTTGTAGGGAAACCGTGATTGGAGGACTTCACTTCCAAGCATTTCTTTTTTACCACAACACTGAAGTTCATACCTCGGGATGTTAGCTTAGACGTTGAAACAATACAAAACCATAGCCAACCAATCAATTCGGGTGGCAGAGAAACTGTGAGAATTCCACCATTGAACATCAATATCCGATGACGCCTTAACACCAAACACAGCGCAGTTGTCAAAATCGAATTGTCGACCTTTCGATAGAAGTCCAAGTCCATACCCACTGAGCCACTGTCCCCGTTTCTCCCATAACAGGACGTCAGTCTGTTCGATGTCAACATTCCGTTGCAACATTACGCCGGTACCAGCTTTCACCAGCTGATTGACTACACTCTAAAATCAGTTGGGTTAAAAATCTACTAAAATCAATTGGGTTGAGTGAATATGAACCCAATTGGGTTCATATTCACTCAACCCAGTTGATTTGGATTAATATTTAACCCATCTGATTTTAGAGTGCAGGGTAAGAATAATTAAATAATAGTATTATTCAGATATCACGTTTGTGGCGAGTGCATAAATCGAGCCCACGATCCTCCGATATGAATATGATGTTTTATTTACCACTATTTATTATTTTTATTTATTTATTGGTACAGAAGTACACTTTCAGAATCTGTAACTTTATTACGATCGCATCACAAGTCTAAAATCAAGTTTAACCAATCCATTATACCAATGCAGCCCATTTTGGGGGACTTCCACTTCAGACGTTATCACTGGGTGATATTTTACAAGTAAAAAAAACCGTTTACCACGTTAAACAGACAGTTTTGTTTTAGTCTTATTTGTTTTACAAGGATTGGCGAACAAATTATGCAACTTACATTAATGCCTCCCCTTGGCCCAATGTCGCAGTTGTGTGGGATGCCCTTCGTATAGGCAACTTCGAGGCCTCGCTCTTATCGAATACTACGAGGGGATTTTTAGCCTGCACGTATAGTCTCTCTCCACACAGAGGACAGCCATTGTATTTCCCATTCCGATAGGACGGTACGCCGTGGCGGCATCAATCCCACAATTGATGCTGGTAGAGAGTGTTCGGACAACTCGAGAACTTTCCCCGATCGGTGATTGATCTCGGGACCTCTGGCATAATAGACCAGCGCACTTCTCCACTCGACACTGTCAAACTTCTTATGATTTCCACGGCCCCAACCGTTAGCCAATAAAATAACTAATAAACACCATCTTATTAAAATAAATTCAACAGATGATAATAAAAAACCTAGGTTTGGAAGTACCTAGTTTCCACTCTATTATTTTTTGCCATACAGTCTTGTGCACGTCAGTGCTAATGAAGTATTGAGTCATATTTCATATTCTTTCAAGTAACTAACGATTTATTTATTTATTTATTTATTTATTTATTTATTTATTTATTTATTTATTTATTTATTTATTGGGATGTAACAACACTTTCGACAGCCAGGGCCACCACGTGTCGGATAGTTTTACGAGTGGGGAAGCTGGAGTACCCGGAGAGAACCACCGAGCAACCGCCAGACTCCCCAACGTACTAACTCCACACAAGCAGGGTTAGCATTGGTTGAAAACAAGTGCGCCATCGACGTGCAGTACGCCTCTACACATAGCGCCACCGTGCCCCCACATGGTCAGTCGGGATTAAGTGTCTTGCCCAAGGACACAACGCGGTTACCTCTGGCGGAGATTGAACTGTGTATCTTACGGTTTGAGGTCCAATTACCTAAGCACTGATCCACCGAGCTCCCAGGAGATGGAGCAGCGCTCCACACGATGCCCACGCGCAGATGCATTAAAGTATAAAGAAAATAGTATAACCTTTTACCTTACATGAAAAGCAGACGACACTTGTAAAACAAATTCATGAATAAATAATTTTTTGTCTCAAAAACATAGGTTATGACTCCTCATTGGAACGAGCTCGACGAGCTCGTTCCAAAGAGGGGTCATAACCTATGTTGTTGAGACAAAAAATGAAAAAAATAGTGAAAATTAATTGGCGATTTTTCAGAATTGCGCCGGCCAATTTTTGACCGTCACCTTGGGTAAAAGGGTTAACTCATAAAAAATAATTTGACTTTTGTCAATTTTTACTATTTTAGAACAGGTACCGCAGGTTTTGCGTAAACGTACGAGTTACATCGGACATTACTAGTTGTTTCCAGGTAAGCCTTGGCTGCCAATGGAGGATGCCCAGACTTTTCTAGTCTTTGCTAATGCAAAGTGATGAAACACGAACGGTCAAAGTGTTGCACAAATGTGTTAAAAAACAGGTTCCATGTCTTTAAGGGTGTTAATGATTATTTTAAGCTTATTCATTTTAAAGAATTAGTGGTAGTGTTTTACAAAGCTTATATTATTGAGTACGTTGTGAAATGACCTCACCAGCGATGGCTACGTGGCCTTGTAGTTCTTCAAAAATACTACGAATGCACATTTAGAGTGTATCAAGTGTTATAACTAAACAGATTGTGTTTAGCCTGCATCGGGCAGCCATTTACGTCCACGTCCGAAAGGGTGTTACGACGAGAAAGCACCTGCCAACTAGTGATGCTATGAGAGAGAGTCCAGACACACCAAGAACATTCCCGATCGAGGATCAACCCCGCGACCTCTGCCATGAGAGACCAAGGCACCTACCCGTTCGATTATCACTCTCTTATCGGCCATTTTAAGTCCTCTCCCGATGGTTTTAACGTTTCATTGGATAGAGGGATTAAACTATTCTTAAAAGTTTAATAATGGTCTGCCAAACGTTACAACACAGACCCGTTTCCTCATTTTCTGTAAAAATGAGGTTTTACCAAGACAGCATCACAAACTGAATATTGATTTGTTTTTATTTATTTGTCTGACACTTCACCCCATTGCCCACGTGGGGGCACGGTGGCGTTGTGTACTAAGGCGTACTGCACGTCGATGGTGCACTTGTCTTCGACCGATGTCAACCCTGCTTGTGTGGAGTTAATATGTCGGGGAGCTGACAGTTGCTCGCCGTTGCTCGGTGGTTCTCTTCGGTACTCCGGCTTCCTCCACCCGTATAAAACTGTCGTGGTCATGATTAGCCATTGTACAGAAATATGTGATCTTAAACACCAATAAATAAATTTATTTGTCTATTTATTTATGTGTTGGATTTTAACGACAGTGAGAGTAGGGTCACTTCGTGTCGGGCAGTTTTATGGGAAGAGGAGTACCCAGAGAGGACCGGCAAGCAGTGACGAGTAGCCGTTATACTCCCTATGTAATAAATCCACATGGAGGGTTGGCATTGGTTGAAAAGAAGTAACCATAGACGTGTAGTACCATTGACGTACAATGCTCCTTAGTACACAACGCCTCCGTGTGTCCCACGTGGGGAACTGAGATGAAGTGCCTTGTCCAAAGACTCAACTGAAGTGCCATGTTCAAGGACTCAACGTTACTATTGGTCGGGATCGAACTATGAACATTTCGGTTTGATGCTCCTACAACAGAGCCACTGCGACCCCCACAAGCTGAATAAGTCGTTTGCCAAAGCATTTAACTAACAAGGTAGATTAGATGATGACAAAAGGCTGAAAAAATCATTAGGTCGCATGTGTACTCCTGTTTTACTACTGCAGAGTGGCAATTTGATTTTTACATTTAACCCTCTGAACTCAAAAGACCGCTTTTCCGTCCAGAATCTTGATTTATCTGACTTCATTAAGTAAATAGTTGCTTGGTGAATTTGTGTTGTAGACCAATCAAGATTTTCAACGTGCAGCCCCAAGGCTGCACGTTGAAAATATTGATTGGTCTTCTCACCACGTAACGAGTATGGACTCTTCTTATTTATGACACTAAATTGCGTGGAAGATACCACTAGGGTTCAAAGGGTGAAAAGAAAACAATACCCATCTTACCCTTGGCGTGAGAAACATTTTACCGTCAAATAAGAGTTTAAAATGAATACAGTGTGATATACGCTGTATACTTATATCCGCCCTTCAGAACAAAGTTTTCTATACATTTTTCAGTGCTGAATTCAATCTAGAAATGGGTTTCTGGAGGTAATAATAACCTTCGTCGCCAATAGTCCTAGGAAGACAAAAACACACCAACAATATGATTTGTTCTGTATTGATGAAATCCATCTTTGACGGAACGCCACCCTCCGATGACTGCAATGACTACTGCACAGTTAAAACCTGTAATATAGATCTGTCGGCTTACTGTTTGTTTGTCTTTAGAAGTCAGAATAATAGATATCGAGTTGTAGAGAAACTTATAATAATGGAACCAACCGAGACCACAATATGTCCGCTTCAAAGTATGCACATTTCGTTATCGACTTTCGGCAACGTTTGCGACAAACAGATATATGGTTCTTTGTGTTATTTGCCGTTCATGTTGTGGTATAGAATTAATTTTTATTTTATCTGGTTCCGACTTGTTAGTCTGTTGCGAATTATTGAAATTAGAATCCAAACACAATCACACGGCCATTAGCTTTTAGAATGAATTATAAAAAAAACACATATAATATTAGCAATAAAATTCAATAAAAATTCACCCTTCGAGAGACTAATCCCTCCCTCCTATAAGACGGCCGAGCTAATACATTTTCAGGTACTTGTTTTACCCTGTTTCTAATAACGGGACAAATGCTCGCCGGTATATAGTTAAGATACCTCAATATTCCCATGTGAATCCAAACGTACTTCCCTATGTTTCCATTTAGGAACTGCTAATTCCATTATTCTTTTTGCTTATATCTGTGTGCTACCAATAATTAGAGTACAAGCTTGACACGCTTGTAGGCAAGATATTCTCACTTCAAACTTTACTTTTTCCATTTCAAACAGAAGTGGAGGATCTGCATCGAGCTCCGATTGAACGTCATGGGTAAAGTGTTATTACAAGGCTTGGAGCACAGCTTACTCGAAATGATATACTGAACGAAACGGGGTGTTCTCACTTTGTCAACAGGTATTGTTCTCATAAAAAGGTGTTAATAAATTAGACAACAGCGATTTGAAGTATAGTCTGTACTGTATATCTGTACACATTTTGCGCTTATATACATGAAATACCAATTAATATACATACATCACATTCACACTTCTGACTTCAGAGTGTGAACACATTGCCACCTTGACTAGCAATCATGGACACACTGGATTTACCAGCAACACTCATCAAGACCATTTCAGCTCTGGGCGTTTCTTGCCCTGTCACCTGGATTGTCCAGGAGACAGGCAAGAGAGTCCACCTGAGCTTGGAGTTCATAATTGAAGAGAACAACACCACCACACCTTCTTCGTGGAGAGGTAGCATCTTTTGTGAGAGGAACCCCTCTCACAATGGTCCACACCCGAAAAAG
Source organism: Pictodentalium vernedei (assembly GCA_031216915.1). NCBI lineage: Eukaryota > Metazoa > Mollusca > Scaphopoda > Dentaliida > Dentaliidae > Pictodentalium > Pictodentalium vernedei. The sequence goes on along the minus strand of CM062289.1, from coordinate 93,297,133 downwards.
CCTGGACCTGGCCCTGAAAAGAAGAAAAGTAAGAAGAAAAAAAGCCCATCCACCAGGAGCCGGAATGCCCGGCGGCTGGAAACGTTCCTGAAAAGGAAGAAGGAAGAGAAGGCGGAAGAGAAGACGGAGGAGGCCACTACTATTTCCTCCCCTTCAACTCCTGTGACTCCCATCCACTCCCCAACTGCCTCTCCTTTGAGGGGCAACCTGGAGAATGGCGATGTCACCAGCAAGTCGGAGACGGAAATGGAAACTGGCTCTCAGAAGTCTCCCTCTCCAATTTCAACCCCCCTTCCGGATCAGGAACAGGCGTGGATACAGATACAGTAAATACGAGATGAAATCAGAGAAACAAAGAATGAATCAGCTGAACGCACCAAGAATGCGATAGCACTCCTGGAACAGCGCGCCAGCCACAGCACTCCTGAAACAGTCTGCACTCTTGAAGCAGCCAGGACTAGACCATTCCACCATAGTCAGTCCTCCATCACCAAGAGTCCAACTACACCAACAACCACTACTGTCTCTCCTTCCCAGCCACCTCCACCCAAAAAGAAAAGCAACCGCCATAAACGGCGCTAAACTGTCAAAGAGGGTCGAAAGGGGCTTGCTCCCCCAAACCGTCCCTGCGCACCTTCGGCGCGCGAAACCATTTGATTTAGGATTAACCCTTTACCCAACGAACCGGCCGCATCCGCCCACGTAATATTGAAATTCAGTAGTTGAAAAAATATTATTTTTCAAAAAATTTCAACAAAACCATATCATGTGACCCCTCGTTGGAACGAGCTCGTCGAGCTCGTTCCAACGAGGGGTCACATGATATGGTTTTGTTGAAATTTTTTGAAAAATTTGAAAAAATGATATTTAAAAAAATAAATTTTGATATCGTCTGCGTTGGGTAAAGGGTTAATAGACATATTTATTTATAAACTTCGTCCCTTCACTGCAACAAGGCGCCATCTCCAATGATAAGGCATTGCAGATAGTGTCGTGCCTTGTTGTTCTCAAGGGACGAGATATTGTTGAATTTAAAAATTTTAACTTTTTTTCAATTGTGAATTTAACCAATGCATTTCATTTTTGACCGACGGAGCAAGATTTTGCACTGCTAAAATTTAAACTTTAACCCTCATGTAAACAGATCTTCGTAATGATTGTTCGGATTTATTCTTGGAAGTTGATGACTGCAAAGTGAGTAAGCACATTTGTGATTGCCAGTAGGGCTGCACGGTATATCGATAAACCGATATATACCGGTATTCAAACCAATATCGATTGAATACCGATGTATTTACAAAAATATCGGTTTATCGTCATTATTTATTTACCCCACAATTTAATTTCCAAGATGTCTTGAGTTTTTAACTGTAGCCCCGAAGGAATAATATTATCTCTTTACCCAAGGAATCGTCTGCATGTGCTCACGTAATGTACAATTTCAGCAGTTGAAAAAATAATGTTAAAAATTTCAACAAAACTATATCATGTGACCCCTCATTGGAACGAGCTCGTTGAGCTCGTTCCAATGAGGGGTCACATGATATTGTTTTGTAGAATTTTTTTTTGTTTTTTTGGAAAATCTAATTAACTTTTATTTTAAAATAATAAATTTTGATATTGTCTGCCTTTGGTAAATGTTTTTCGAACCGCGTCATCAAGGCATGCTAATTCGTTACGACTGTGACGTCTCAAGCCTTGATTGTGGTACTTATGTTCATTTTTCTGAACAGTTTTCGATATACCGGTATACCGCGGTATTTTTTTGAATACCGATACCGGTATTCAGTTTTGAATATCGTGCAGCGCTAATTTCCAGCTCATTACCAGTTATCGTCGATTAGTAGTAAACACTGCTAACAAACGGAGGACCAACGGCTGTGAATATCTGTTACCAATACTAATACAGACTATAGCAAAGGTGTGAGCATTTCTTATTCCAGCCTGCTGGCAAAGTGAGAATACACCAACCAAACATGTACACAAGTATTATTAATCTCTATACAACTGGATTGCTGGAATTTATTTATTTATTTATTGATGTTTAAGGTCACATACTTATACACAAATGGCTAATCAAGGCCGTGACAGTTTTACGGGTGGAGGAAGCCGGAGTACCCTGAGAGAACCATCGAGCAACGAAGAGCAGCTGCCAGCTCCCCAACATCGTAACTCCGCACTGCAGCACGGTCAGGGTTAGATTGGTTGAAGGCATGCGCACCATCGACGTGCAATACGCCTTAGTACACGGCGTCATCGTGCCCCCATGTGGACAATGGGGGTAAAGTGCCTTGCCCAAGGGCACAACGCGGGAGTCCGAATCGATCGCTCAGACGGTCACCCATCCGAGGATTAGCCGAGCTCGACGTTGCTTAACTTCGGTGATCTAACAACAACTGGCTACCGCAACGCCATCGCCCCCCTCCCCTCCCCCCCCCCCCCCAGATTGCTGGAACGTTCAGTGGTCAAATATAGAAAAGTGTCCAAATCGCCGTCATATTAGGAGGGGGATGTTGTTGTAAATAAATTATGATCCAAATAAAACATTTTCTCATTTTTCTGACACCTTGCAATCGCCTTTTATATGTACTTCAATATCTGATTCTTCGCAGCAACACCACTTTAATATTTACAGCATATTTTAGTTATTATTTCAAAACAATTATTGCCGAGATTGTTAACTTGATATCGTGTAACCAGCGTTTGATGACATGGAAGCGGTTACGCTGTGACTGTAGTCACAGCGTAACCGCTTCCATGTCACCAAACGTCATCGATTGGCAGGATTTATCGAATTTATTGACTTGAGCCATCTTTAGGAGGGTGGGTATGCTTTGATTGGGTGGCGACGTTTTTCCGAGTTTCTGCAATCCTGTTGAATAGGGGTTAATGATTTGTACCGATTCACTGTGCGAAATGTTATTCCGTGATCAGTTCAACGAACAAATATTGTATTTGAGCACTGGCGATGACTAAATGCGTGGTCACAGTCTCTTTCTCGATGAGACTGCGATGAGTCGTGATACGCGGACACTGAGGGTCCATATTTCATAAATAAAATCATGCGAATCAAGACTGAATCCATCGAAAACGAACGAAAAAAAATGTGAGGAAGAATGCGGACGAGAATTTCGAAAGAATTGCGGCCCAGTTGCTATCGGGTTGATATCTGCTCGCGTTTGCCATCACAGCACCACACATGAAATACAGGACAGAGAAATTTCTTACTTTTACGAATATCTTCAAAAAGATAATCTTATGGTAGAAATAAATACTGTACAGCTGTCGTAATCCCCTTGTGGGCCGTGACGTCCGCGCATGCCTTTACCAAGTGAAAAAATCGGCAGCAGCATATTTTTAATTAATGAAGCACCGGTGCTTCATTAATTAAATTTTTGATGATTATTCCTGTAATTAGTGTTTGGAATCTAATATTATTACATTCGTGGAAATATTGCTCATCCGGGGGAAAGTGACCAGTCCACGGCGGCCGTATTGTAAATAATAACAACACCAATACTTCCGCTGACCTGCCGTGATCCTCTAACGATGAGATCATCAACAAAAAATCATCAACTGGACACTTCCTCCATCACTCCCCCCCCCCCCCCCTCTTAATCGTCCTGTAATCAGACACATAAACTGTTTTATAATTCCCTCGTTGACAGCTTTCCAGTTTGTATTGCAATCCTCGAGAACGCTTTTTCTGTCGAACTTGCTCCCCTGCTCGAGTCCCCCTTCTGGATAGTCACTCTTATTGTGCCTTTTCACATAAGCACATATGAGCACATATCGGCACATCCAGCATGTGCCTATGTGCTAGGGCACAATGTGTCACATTGTGCCTTTTCACATAAGCACATATGACAAAAAAGGGATTCTCCAATAGGTATCCTCGATAGGTATCCTCAGATAATACAATGCCAGGTCATAGGTATCCTCAAATACCCGTATGTGTCTATGTGCTAGGGCACATTGTGTCACATTGTGCCTTTTCACATAAGCACATATAAGCACATATCGGCACATAAAGCATGTGCCGTTGTGCTAGGGCACATTGTGTCACATTGTGCCTTTTCACATAAGCACATATGACAAAAAAGGGATTCTCTAGTAGGTGTCCTCGAATAATACAATACCAGGTCATAGGTATCCTCAAATACCCGCATGTGCCTATGTGCTAGGGCACATTGTGTCACATTGTGTCTTTGCACATAAAGCACATATAAGCACATATCGGCACATAAAGCATGTGCCTATGTGCTAGGGCACATTGTGTCACATTGTGCCTTTTCACATAAGCACATATAAGTACATATAAGCACATATCGGCACATAAAGCATATGCCTATGTGCTAGGGCACATTGTGTCACATTGTGCCTTTTCACATAAGCACATATGACAAAAAAGGGATTCCTTAGGATATGGCCATTGGGTATAGAGGCGATGAGAATCGGATACAAGTTCGTTGTAATAAACTGAGATAACTCTGTACGATTAAGTATAGGTTATGGGAAATCAAGCAGTCTGATTGGTTAGTTATAATTTATATAAATGATCTAGATAAATGAAACAACAAGAGTACTTGGAATAGGGTCATAACTAACAAGAATAGACCAGAATAGCTAAATATAGTAATAATAAGGTAAGCTGTTCCAACTAATAGGCTATTCTACACTACAGGAGTATACTCTAGAACAAAGGAACATGGCCAGATAGACGAAACCTATTGCAAAGATAGATAGAAGCAGAGAATTCTGAAAGAATTCGAAATAGTAAAACTTGTCGGGTTGTTTGTGGTAAGTAAACAAGGATTCTGGGGAAAATTGTAAGTCAGAAAAATACTCCTATTCAGTCGAACGCACCCCTTGTACCCCCTTGGTACTATAGCACTACGTGCTACACCGATAAATTTGGGAATCCGTTGTAAATAAAGTCAATTTCGGTGATTTGGAGGGATTGTCGGGTTGTTTGTGGTAATTCGTGATACTCCGATTCAATCGAACACACCCTCCGAACATACCCCTATCTTGTTAGGTTTTGGGTCACGTAATACCACGTGCTACCATAGAAACCAAGATGGCGGCCTCCAGTATACAAAATGGACGACGGAAACACGTATCACCCTAACAACACGCGCTGCGCATGCGCACTCACACCACGTATCACTATGGAGATGACGTCACAAGATGGCCGCTCACGCGGGTTACCATGACAATACAACATGACGTCACCAGATCACGTGACTATGACGTCACATATGAGATCCCCCATGAGATCCCCCCAACCGGGCACGTTTCATCGCTCTCTTACTACTGACGCTCGGTGGTTCTCTCCGGGTACTCCGGCTTCCGCCACCCGTAAAACTGTCATGGTTACGATTAGCCACTTTGCATAAATATGTGACCTTAAACATTGGTCAATACAGATATAGATAACAATTTTACAGAACGGCCGCCTTGGACTGGTCACTTTGGTCACTTTCCACGGGTAGGCAATATTTCCACGGACGTAATAATATTAGATATGAAACACTAATTATAGGAATAATCATCAAAAATTTAATTTGTACCCGGTGATTCATTAATTAAAATTTTGCAGCTGCTGATTTTCATTACCTGGTAAACCCCTGAGTGGACATCACTGCCCACGCGTGGATTACTGCCATACCACAACAACTGTACTGTATACCACGAGAAATGACAATCTTAAGGAGAGTCTAACGTGATTCTTTTATGAAAAAAATTCTCATTGAAATATAAAAGAAATAATGTAGTTTTTTTATTGACTTAACAACACTTACGCTGCCGAAACCGGCTATTGTCACCTATTTTATGATGATTATCTGTACGTTCTGGTATGCGCAGATCAAACCTCCCATCTGATTAATTGTTGGAAAGGGCTCAGAGAGCCCTTTCCAACAATTAATCAGATGAAAGAGTATCAAGTATGTCATAATTTTTATTAAACTTCCTCGCGTACAGGCGAACATAGAGGTCTTCCATATATGGCTAAAGTGGGCGTGGCAGTAACAGGGTTAATAGATGTAGGCCTACTCCTGTACTCTGTATTTCTGCATACTACCTGTGCGGGCGTAAATTAGCATGTCCAATTTTTCTACAAGGTTGCGTGTTTTGCAGTAAAAAATAGTAGTGCTGACAACGCGAATGAATATGGGGGCGTCGAGAGAGCGAATGTGACATAGTGAGTTGCGAGAGAGAAGTAGAATGAAATTCATGTGTGAGTGTAGTGTTTGTCTGGGTGGCGTCATCTGCTGAGTAGGCGAGTAAATGAATATTTATTTATTGGTGTTTAATGTCACATATTTTTGCACAATGGCTAATCTTGACTACGACAGCTTTACGAGTGGAGGAAGCCGGAGTACCCGGGGAGAACCATCGAGCAACGGCGAGCAACTGTCAGCTCCCCAACATACTAACTCCACACAAGCAGGGTTAGCATTGGTTGAAGACATGTGCACCATCGACGTGCAGTGCGCCTTAGTACACAGCGTCACCGTGCCCCCACGTGGGCAATGGGTATGAAGTGTCTTACCCAAGGACACAACGCGGTTGACGCAGGTGGGATTCGAACCGAGGACCTCTCGGCTTGGAGCTTGCACCTCTACTAAGTAAGCCATCGCGCCCCCGAGTAAATGAATAAAAGTGCATGAGAGTGAGCATGGTGAAGAGCATGTGAGGACAACCCTGGGTGATAAGAAATCTACTTGTTATTTGTGACAAATAGACCCATTGGATCGGGTGCTTTTTATACCCATCAAATTGTTCTTTGTTCCAAAATGCTGCACATGTCACAGTAAAAATGATTCTACTACTACTACAACTACTTTTCTATTCTCATCTATTCTGTTTATCACTTGGCCTACTGAACAATGGAGATTTAAGATGATACGTGTATCGGGAATTTTCTCACATAACGTGGAGGAATGTGATTACAACTTTATCACTTTGCGAGTGCCGCTAATTGGGAACTTCAGTGTAATCATTTATCAAATTGGTAGAGTGAAGGGGAAATAATAGAGTGATCATAAGATCAGGACACTCATTTCATTGCCATGATAATTAGAAGGTATGACGTGATTAGTTTCACATCGGCAGAGATATTAGCCTGAGGTACGGAAGCGTATTGCTGCCACGTGGAAAAAAAAATAAATTGTTTCGTTTAAACGAAAACTTTTTCGTTTAAACGAAACCACTTTCGTTTAAACGAAAACTTTTTCGTTTAAACGATAACTTTTTCGTTCAAACGAAAACCTTTTCGTTTAAACGAAACCACTTTCGTTTAAACGAAAACTTTTTCGTTTAAACGAAACCACTTTCGTTTAAACGAAAACCTTTTCGTTTAAACGAAAACTTTTTCGTTTAAACGAAACCACTTTCGTTTAAACGAAAACTTTTTCGTTTAAACGAAAACTTTTTCGTTTAAACGAAATCACTTTCGTTTAAACGAAAACTTTTTCGTTTAAACGAAACCATTTTCGTTTAAACGAAAACTTTTTCGTTTAAACGAAAACTTTTTCGTTTAAACGAAACCACTTTCGTTTAAACGAAAACTTTTTCGTTTAAACGAAAACTTTTTCGTTTAAACGAAAACTTTTTCGTATATACGAAACCACTTGTTAGGGCCGTCTTCTGCTTTTTAACATGCAATACCATTACATTCTTTAGGCACGAGTGATCCTATGGGAGGTTTGCTGGAGGGTGATGGAGGTGGGGGTGGGGGCTCATTTTTTTATCTGGGAGGAGAAGCTTGCCCTGCCTTCCCACCCGTTCGGAGTGCTTTTAGGGTAAATTCCACATATTTGGACCTATGGGGATACAAAAGAGACAGTGCGTGCATGCGAGGGGAGAGGGTGGATGGATGCGTGTGTGAGGGACATAATGTATAGACAGTGACAAGACACCATTAGGAGTTAAGCTTCCGCACACCTGTATCACATCCTATAACTTTGTCGGACATTATTATGTCCCTTGCCATCGTGGGAGGGGATATACGAAAGGGTTCCGTCAGGCCTTCTTTCTTCCAAATATGGGTTCTTCTTCACTACGGGGGCACCCTCTAATTTCCAATGCAATCGAACATGCCCTTTATAGGCCCCTAACACTCCGCGCTAGAATGAACAGGAGTCCTGTTCGATTATTTTCTGTCATTGTCGGGTTTACAATGCACCGCAGTATGACACCACTCCCTCCCCCCCCCCCCCCCCGGCTAGCCCTTCGGGATATTCCCACGGCATAGTGCCCCCCCCCCCCCCCCCACATACACACACACTCAATTGGAATTCTCCCCTCGACTGGGCCGGATTCTCATACATGGTGTTGGTAAGTAGGTCTGGCGGACCTGTCTGTTGGGAGGTTAAGACCATATCTCACAAAAAATAATCCGTGCGCATGAAAGAATAATCCGTGCAAACAAATTAACAATCCGCGCGCGCGGATTATTATATCGTGCGCACGGATCATTTTGGGTAAAAAAAAAACATATGGTCCTCTCGACACCCCCCCCCCCCCCCCCCCCCCCCGCCCACTGTCCGAACATTCAGACCCTCAAGGCAAACTTACCAACGCCATGCAAGGGAATCTGGTCCAATGGCGGAATTAGAATCTCTACTTGTGGGGGGGGGGGGGGGGGGGGGGGGGAGATTGCAATTGGGGGCGGGGCGGGGCTGGGCGGGGAGATGGGTCGATATGCCGCAGGTGGGGACGATTGCAAGTGGGGATGGGGGTCCATATGCCACAGGTATATCCCGAAGGCCGGAGAGGAAAGGTATAGGCCGGTGTATCACCCCTTCCATTGGGAGACCCGGGCAGAGGAGGCTCCGGAGATTTTTTCCGCAATGGGGTGGAGGAGGGGTTGTGCAAGTAGGGCACATGCTTTCCATTAATGGGGGGGGGCATAAAGTATTATATCATTACATTCTTGAAGCAAGAGCAAACGTAGGAGGTTTGCTGGAGGTTTTTTTCGGGATGGGGGATTCAATTTCTAATAAATCGGGGAGAGGCCCACTCCACGGGAGGAGGGGGGGATTCTACTCCCAGATAAAAAAATCAGATGAAATCTTCTGGTGCTTTTAGGATAAATCTTCACATTTTTGGACGTCGAAAATCGAGATACGCTTCCCATATTTAAAAAAAAAATACGTTTATGAACGTACATGGCTCAAAAGTATCTGCATCCGAACTTGCAAATGGATATGTTCATCAGCTGAGTTTTGTATAGAAATAAAGAAAAGAGAATCAGTGTGTGTGTGTGTTAGAGAGGTGTGTGGATCTGTCACTGATGGACAGGTGGAAAATGGGGGAGGGGCAAAGTCAATGTTTTGGGGCAAATGCCCTCCCATACACCCCCCCCCCCCCCTACACACACACACTGTAGCGGCGCTACTGGATCCGAGGCCCCTTCCTTGAAATATAATTATTTAACTCTGTCGGCGATTCTCATTCTGATGCCTCCTGAGGGGAAGGTGAAACCATTGATAGGTGTCCGGATGCCCTCCCTTGGTAAAATTTTCAAGCAGTGAAGCGTTGAGAGCAATTCTGAAGCCTCCTGAAGAATAATGAGGCCATTGGACCGGTGGGAGTCTGGGTCTATCCAAAATGTTCTAAAATTCCGAAGCACCATCAAGGGTTTTGGAGTCTCCTAAGGAAAGACGGGGGCTGGAAATCCTTAGTAGCTGTTTGAAATTTATTTAGCGGTGGGTGGGTGGGGGCGGGATGGGGGCAATGTAGGCCTAATTATTTGGGGCGGGTGGGGTGCGTTTCTCCAGACCACAGCCACTGACCCCATCCTACCCAGGTCTTTCCACCTCCCAGGTCTTTCCACCTTGGAGTCCAAGATTGTGCCTGTAGCGGATAAGCATAGGCCTATATTGCCGCCCGACCAAGCTCAAGTGACGCCCCATCCTCAATCTCCATGCATTGTTAAACATTTTTTATGGCTGGCTTTATAGGCTCAAAAGACATCTGAATTTCATGTCTTTACTAACATCTTTATCCCCCCCCCCCCCCCGAGATGCCTCCCATCCCATCCCCGCCACGCACATACACCTGCTGACAGCAACAGGTGTGAGGTCTTGCGCAGTGATGTGGGGCCTTGCGCATATTTCACTTCGTCCTAGGTTATCAGCCATCTTTGGTGGCACGTAGGTGTATTGCATGTTAAAAAGCAGAAGATGGGCCTAACAAGTGGTTTCGTATATACGAAAAAGTTTTCGTTTAAACGAAAAAGTTTTCGTTTAAACGAAAGTGGTTTCGTTTAAACGAAAAAGTTTTCGTTTAAACGAAAAAGTTTTCGTTTAAACGAAAAAGTTTTCGTTTAAACGAAAGTGGTTTCGTTTAAACGAAAAAGTTTTCGTTTAAACGAAAGTGGTTTCGTTTAAACGAAAAAGTTTTCGTTTAAACGAAACAATTTATTTTTTTTTTCCACGTGGCAGCAATACGCTTCCGTACTGAGGTAACGTCATATTAGCCTGAGACCGAATGAGGAATGCTGATGTGAAATTACCACTGGCTCGGGGCCGTATTATTTATAAGGCTGACCAGGCTGAAGCCTATGGGCACACAGAGACAGGAGGTCCGCAATTTTTTTTTATTTGTATTGCTGAGGCATTGTTACCAAGCGCCTTAAGGCTTCAATAGTTAAAGGCACTTTGCACTCAGCGCCGTAGCGATACATGTACATATGTATTTATCCATATATATACTCTCATAGGTATACTATATATACCCCCAAAATGTGCTTTCCTTAAGAATTCTACTCACGCAATAAAAATATTGAAAAAAGAACTGTGAGTAGAATTCTTAAGGAAACCCGCAAAATGGATATAGGGCTATGTTCTACGGCATAGTGCCTACCGTACTCGGGTTAGACTGCCAGCTGTAGTGGGGTGAAAGGATGAAGTGCTGGAGGGGGCAGCGAAGTACCTAAAATCCTAAGGGCCCGGCCAAGGGTTAATACGGCACTGCTCAGGCTGATATCTCGACCGATATGAAACTCAACAAGTATATTTATTTATTTATTTATTTATTTAATGATGTTTAAGGTCACATATTTATGTACAATGGCTAATCATGACCGTGACAGTTTTACGGGTGGAGGAAGCCGGAGTACCCGTAGAGAACCACCGAGCAACGACGAGCAGCTGCCAGCTCCTCAACATCGTAACTCCACACTGCAGCACAGGCGGAGTTAGATTGGTTGAAGACATGCGTACCATCGACGTGCAGTAGACGTGCAGTACGCCTTAGTACACGGCGTCATCGTGCCCCCACGTGGGCAATGGAGATGAAGTGTCTTGCCCAAGGACACAACGCGGTTGCCGCAGGTGGGATTCGAACCGAGGACCTCTCGGCTTGCAGCTTGCACCTCTACCTACTGAGCCACCGCACTCCCAACTCACCAAGTAAAAACATTATTCATTTATTAAACAAGCACAAACAATTATTGTTTCTCATTCTTTTCACAAAGTCCGAAGTTTCCCCTTCTCCAAGTTCAGCTACCCGAATGTCACGGCTTCCCCACTGGGGAAGCCGTGACGTTCGGATAGCCGAACTATCTCTTCTCCCTCTTCGATGAATCCCTGCCTTCGAAGCTAAATTTTAGTTTAGTTTGGAATGAATTTTCTGTACTATTCTCTTATTTCGGCCCTTCATCCACCTAATCAAAACTTAATTTCATCATTAATCCTTCATCCTAGAAACGCTGCTTCAAAACACCCCACCATGCTTGTAACTTCAATTTTCCTTATTGCGTTCGACGAAAAACTGAATATTTCGATGTCAACAAATCGGTTGCGCCCAATAACGCTTCAAGGGAACCAACTCTAGCTCCGTTCATATCGACCGTGATCGCGCCATATCCCCCAACTTTGAAGCCATATCAGCTGAGTTTGATAATGAACATATCTGGCGCGAAGTCATGTCTAATAATTTATACCAGATAGTACCATCTCTTGATACTGACTCTTGGGGAAAATACTCGGATAGGACTTTAAGAAACTCATTGCTTGTTGCGGTTAAAATTGTGAAAAGAATATTTCATTGAAACGATAATTCATTACATATACACTGTTTTAGATTTATTTTGTTATTTAATAAAAAGCGAACATGCCTCCGAAAAATATTTGTCTTAAGGTTTCCTAATTATTAATTGTCTGTGTTGTATACAATAGATAACCCTCAAATTATGATAAATATACTCTCCCAAAAAAGAAAGTGTGCATGCTAAAAAATAACACTAAAAAAGATATATATCATTTTCATTCATGGAAATTTTATTCAATCACAGATGAATCAATTTGTGATCAACACGAGAAATTTCATTACGCTACGACGAATACTCTTGGTGCCTTGGAGAGTCAAAGACACTAAGGGTCAAACACAAAAGTCACATACTCAATATCTGGTATGACCTCCGTCTGCATCGACTACTGCTGTGCATCTACGCCTCATGGAAGCGAACAAGTTAGCATGGAAGTGTTGTGGGATGTTGTTCCATATTCTGATAAGCTGTCTTTGGAGTTCCACAAGCGTTGACGGTGCACGGGGAGGCCGGCGTAGCTGACGTTTCATTTCGTCCCATACGTGCTCAATGGGTGAGATATCGGGCGAATTTGCGGGCCAGGGAAGAACATCCACTTCTTGTTGCCGCAGATACTGTTGAACAACACGAGCTGCGTGGCGTCGGGCGTTGTCCTGTTGTAGAATGACGCCGGGGCCGTGACGTTGCAGAAATGGGACAACAACAGGTAAAAGCACTTCATCACGATATCTGGCTGCATTGAGATTGCCATCAATAATGACCAGCTCAGTTATGTTACGGGCAGTGATGCCACCCCACACCATGAGAGACCCTCCCCCATAACGGTTTCGCTCCACGACACATGGATCTGCGTAGCGTTCGTTTCGACGTCTGTACACTCTCTGGCGGCATGAAAGATGGAAACGACATTCATCTGTGAATAAAACACGTCGCCACCAGTGTAAGGGATGCCTGAGATGTTGTCTACACCACTGCAGTCGAGCACGACGATGACGTAACGTCAAAATCGGACGAATTGCAGGTCTTTGAGGACGTAAGCCGTATTCTCTCAGCCGGTTGATTACTGTTTGATGATGTATCCGTCTCAGGTTAGGGATGTTCCTGGCTGTCGTCGTTACTGTTTGTTGCCGGTTCCGGAGATGGACGACACGGATATACCGATCTTGTGCAGGGGTGGTAACTCGGGGTCTCCCGGAGCGGGGTCGGTCTCGAACGTCATCATGTTGTGCATGTCGATGGACTAGCCTGTCTACAGTGTTACGGTGGCAGTTCAAATGCTGGGCAACCTCTCTGTGTGTTCTGCCAGCTCTAATCATACCCAGGGCAAGGAGACGTTGATTCATTGTCAATCTTGGCAGGCTAATATGGAGTCGTTTTAACAGCAGCGCAAGTTTGAATGTGAACGATAGGAAGGCCTTACTTTAGTGTTTAAATACCCAAGGATTCACACTGCTGCATGAATTTTCACACTCTCCACGTGCAAAACATGCCTTTTCACAAACGTGCAGCACGTCATTTAACGTTAATGCAATTTTAACGGGGAAAGCTGTTTTGTGTTCAATATAACTTATTCATGAACAGGTTAACACTCTTTACACCTACGAAATTATTTTTTTGGAGTTTGATCAATTTCTGCAATGCACACTTTCTTTTTTGGGCGAGTATAGTATTTATATCTTAACGGGTTTTATTGCCTATTCCTCTCCCGAATGTCAACAAATGAAAACTCATAGAATGTTCTGATGTTTCATCTTCGAAAGTGTTTCAGAAAACGTCTTTCTGTCAGTTTTACATGCGACGCCACTGAGCTATCTTGATTTTCAAACAAGGTTTGAAGAAAAAAATAAATGAAATCCAAAACAGCGAAATGCGGCCCTGGTGAACTATTAAACAATATAAAGGCCTTGAATTAGATTGAATATAACAATAACATGACTTTGGAGGGCATTGTGGTTTATTAACGGCCCAACAGGTTGTGAATAACAGCCCGACAGCTTATAAAAGGCCCGAGACAAAGTCGAGGGCCGTTAATAATATGAAGGGCTGTTATTCACACCTGTTGGGCCGTTCATAAACCACAAGGCCCGGCAAAGTCATGTTATTACTATTATTAAAACTGGGAGTCTGAGAAAGTTTTGACCCTGTATCTTACATGGCATTTTTAAAGTTTTTAAATTCGACACATCGTCCCCCTGAGTTCCGATGTGTTCTATGTGCCTACTGGCACATAGAACACTTGGAACTGCGGGGACGAGATGATAATATCGTCTGTTGTCAAACAAACTGGTGTCACATGATTATCACATGATCGGCACTGGTACGCTTTCAATTGCAACAAATTTAGAAAACTTAAAAACAGACCCGATGCTTACCACTATTAAGTTAGGAATAAAGGATTACAATGTATACAGACTTACTTACATAGATATAGCTGCTTGTTCTTATGGGGCTAGCTTTACTCGACATTTTACATATTTAATAACTTTAATAAAATCATATTGTTTACAAGTTGAAGCCATTTCCATTTCCGAGTGAACGACAGCAAAGAATAAAAATCTCGTGATATGTCGGGCTGTTAATGAGAGTGTTCATTCACTCCGACACGTCAAGTGACCTTTTAAATTGAGTGTTACGTTCTTTTAATGCCCTGTGAAACTTTGTTAATGTACCAGAGAACGCCCGCTTAAGTGGTAATAATTTATCTTAAATTTCCATAACTCGTTCTCCCAGGGCAAAGGTTTATAATGAGAAACTCATCAGTTTGTCGACATAATTTTTTTTTTTGCGACTTTTTTCATTTTATTTCTCATGTTTTTGTAATTTTGTCATGTAGACATATTCTTGGACATTGTTATTTGATTCTGGTGCGATTTCTCTGACGTATTGCTTTCCAGAGGTTTCCATTGTTCCAGTGTCTTTCTAAAACGAAAGTGAATTTCAAATAGGGAACAAACATTCACGTATGATAGTTTTGTTGCGACCCACTCCAGTAGATTGAGATTTACTGAAGGGTATATTGAGAAATGAAGGCCTAGTGAAGAAAAAGAAACGTTTCGAATAATACCTCGTGTGATATTCAATTTTCTTACATTTGCTTTGGTAAGACTGTATTGTTACCGGGAAGTAAAGTGGTCAGGTTATTGCAACCAAAGCTAAGCCCCTATCCGCTTTTCTATTTATAGTTAGAGCTAGTTATTTTGGGTTTTCCCTGGCTGATTCCAGATTTTGCGGAAAACCAAACCACAACACCCAGCAAAAAGCTGAACCGTGTTTACTGTGTTTTGTGCCTAAACTGATCAAACTTGTCTTACTGGGTGGGAACTGGGTTTGTAGTCCCAAGGCCCGAAGCCCGACTCTCCCTGATGACAGATTATGGGGGGGGGGGGGGGGGGGGGGGGGGGGGGGGGGCGAACTGTTAAAAATTGCAGACAAAATTCCAGACAAATTGGGAAAATGCCCCAAAATGAGAAAATAAAGCTTCATTTTGTGCGCAAAATGCATTGAAATTCCAGTAGGAGGAGGCCAAATTTCCCGACAGATGTGCCATAGGGCGCAGTTCACCCCCCCCCCCCGACCCCCCTAAAAGCTTCGGCCCGGTGGTTCCTGTGGATTTGTCATTTTGCCCATCCTGCAAAGTAGCGAATACGTTGTTTTCTCATTGCCACCTTTTTTCCCTTACTGAATAGTCCACCGCATAATGTTTCGACGGGAATTTCGTGCATCTCGCTCCACAGTGGCATAGATAAATGGGGTGGGGCGGGGCTCGGAGCCCCCCCCCCCCCCCCCCCCCCCACCAGAAGCTTTGTCGGGAATTTTTGGGGACCATTTTTAGGCGAATATTATGCCTAATAACATTAAAATGCTGGCTTTGGGGATAAAAACATGCCATTTTGGGTAAATTTGGAGTAAAAAAGACCAATTTTCAGTACATTTGCAGTAAACAACAGATTCTTTCTGTTTGTTTGGATTTTTGTTGTTGTTACACTGTCGGAACATTTTCGGTCTGTCGGAAAATTTTGGGCTTGCCCCTCTGCCAGCGTAAATCTATCTACGCCACTGTCGCTCCACTCACAATGGCGTTCATCTAAAAAAAGGTTTAGCAACAGATCCCTCTGAATCCTTGCGAATAAGCAAAGGGACGCTAGACCGAATCAAATGGAGATACTTTCAGAGAGGGTTTCATGTGAGTGGTGTCGAATAAACCTATTGTAGATTTTTTCCATGTGAAGGTGTCTGAAGAGTTTTTTACTGCATGTCCATAACACATGGAAAAAACTGAACTGAAACAGAGGGTTTTTTTTGCTGAAACTGAAGCGAAATCGAAAAATCAAGCCCCCAGATCTAATTATAGTACTGATATATAAGTAGACCTAACGCGATGTGTGTTTGAATCGGTGACTGTTTTACATAGCTCGTTGGAATGGCTTAGTCATATTTCGCTCGAGCCGTTGGCTCGAGCGAAATATGACTACGCCATTTCAACGAGTTATGTAAAACACCCATCGATTCAAATACACACCACGTTCTGTGTTTATTACACATCCCATGCATTAAACTTCATTTAAATAAACATATTTTAATTCCGATATTTAAACCCAAAGGTGAAGAGTCTGTTTGTGAAGTTTAAAACTGTAGGCCTACTGATCAAATAGTTCGATAAAAATCAAAACAATCTTTAGGGAACCAGTCTAAATTATATTTGTTATCTTTTCTATTGGGCTTGTTTGTTGAAATTCGTACCACTGTTTCTCATCGGCTGGTGTCCACTCAAGCCTAACCATTTGGTGGATATTACTATTAGTAAAAATAGCTGGGAGAAACGTTTTTAACAGAAGTTCAAAGCATGTCAGGATGTCCGAAGATTTATCGAAATGAAGTTGACCAATTTAGATATAACGGGACCCGTAGACGAGACAGCCACAGAACTGGGTTAATGTTGTGATTGGAACTGATTGTTATTATTTTTTTAACGTTATCTCATTTTTGGTTAAGTAATTTTTGGTGAACCGACTTTATTTTGCTTTGGACGTTTTCATTTTCACACTACGCGACAGACGATCGATAACTGTATAACGAAATTTGGAAACTTTTCGAAGCGTAACTAACGACTCGTCGGGAAAGGAACTAGTATAAACGGTGCTGGGAAAAAAGTTCCGTCTTTCACATCACCAGTTGAATACAGAAACCTTTATGTCATAGCGGAGATTCCGTTAAATACAAGAGTTTAAAGTTTAATGGATGTGTAATAAAACTCTGTAGCTGAAGTTTTATCATATAGTTTGCATCGGTTAATTATCAAGATCTAAATGAAGTAGTTTTAACCCTTTACCTAACATGAAAAGCAAACGACACCTGCAAAAAAAATTCTTGAATAACTAATGTTTTTTATTTTCTGTCTCAAAATCATAGGTTATGACACCTCATTGGAACGAGCTCGATGAGCTCGTTCCGGTGAGGGGTCAAAACCTATGTTTTTGAGACAAAAAATGAAAAAATAATAAAAGTTAATTGGCGATTTTTGAGAATAGCCTATTTTGGCAGTTACGCTGGATAAAGGGTTAAATAAAAAAATTGCGTGTGCTTCGACCCAAAACCTGCAAATCGATTACCTCCGCAAAATGAGAGCCAAGTGTGTCCACAAACGATCCAGTTGTGCCCGTAGGCTGTTCTGAAGCCGGTTACGTCTGCAAAAACCAAGCTAACTTTAATCACTTCCAACTCTGCTTGTGCAGTGTTAGCGTTGGGTAATCTGAAAGATGCTTGCCGCTGCTCGGGAGTTCTCTTCGGGTGCTCCGACTTCCTCCATCCGTAAATCTGTCCGACACGAAGGGATCCAGGCTGTCGAAAGTGTTGTTAAACCCCAAGAAAACAAAAGAAAAACGGCGCTCCCAATGGCTCTCAATATTTAATGTAGCTAATAGCAATAA
This sequence comes from Pictodentalium vernedei, assembly GCA_031216915.1. Taxonomy (NCBI): domain Eukaryota; kingdom Metazoa; phylum Mollusca; class Scaphopoda; order Dentaliida; family Dentaliidae; genus Pictodentalium; species Pictodentalium vernedei. The sequence goes on along the minus strand of CM062289.1, from coordinate 93,279,145 downwards.
CTATCAGCGAACAAATGTAATCAACATGACTTGTTGTTTGTAGTTTTTACGGGGGAAAAACAGTAGTATTTTGCTTTTCTAGCGAATTAAAGTGTGTTAATGTACTATTGTATCCCAGATGTATTGTCTGTGTTCAGGATTGTGTCACTTCTAATTAAGTTGTCGTTATAACATGAAGAATGATTTTAGCCACGTCTCAGGGGAATAATATTGTTGGAGAACTGACTGTCTTGATTTTGTAACTAATCTCACCCATAGTCCCTCATCCCATCAGTTTAATGCACTCTTTGTCAGCGTTACATTGCTGTGTTTCTCATTCGTAAATTAACCCTTTTGATAATTAACGTAATGTGGATTCTTATATAAAGTCAGTGGCATTTAACCAACTGATATTTCTCCACATTTTATTGCAAAATGCTGCCGATAACACTTTTGAGAGATATGTCTCTCTCACCCCAGCCACGTGATAGTTATCTCACCCCACCCACGTGACCAACCTTTATTTATTTATTTATTTATTTATTTATTTATTTATTTATTTATTTATTTATACGCTTTCGACAGCCAGGGTCACCTCATGTCGTACAGGTTTATAGGTGGAGGAAGCCGTAATATCCGACAAGGACCACCGAGCAACGGTTAGAAACTATCGGAATGCTAGATGTACTAACTCCGAACAATCAGAGTAAGCATTGGTTAAAAACAAGTGCAACATCGACCTTAGTACAAGTACCGTGCCCCCACGTGGCCAATCGGGATAAAGTGCCTTGCCCAAGGACACATCATAGTTACCCCTGGTAGGGATCGAACCTTTCGGTTTGAAGTACAATGCCATGACCGCTGAGCCACCGCGCTCCCAGCTGTGAAGTTAATAATTTATTGGTTGATATTTGCGTGGACTATCCTTACTATTGGTTCGTAATCGGTTCGTGTCATTGTCATTTATCAACCCCCTCCCAGGTCAAGAAACAAACACACATTCAATCATTTTATCGACGAGTTTCGAGAGGTTTCTTGGTTCTATCAAACTCTCACCAGAACAATTTCTCATCGAAAATGACTTTAATGTTCATTTGAGAAAGAAAATACCAGTTAAAACTAGAAGTCATGAAATGCGCACAAATAGCACGTTGATCTGTGCGTTAATCTACGCGTTACGGCCATAGTAAGGCTATCGAATTCTGTACATATGGTCTGTGCACAAACACTGTTTCAGCCAATGGATCTCAGGGTAACCCAGAGGTCCACTGGTAGAAACATTGCCTGTGTTTACTATGAGTAACCAGGAGGACTTGCCGTGCTTTGGATGCCATTCGATATGGCAATTGCGCGCAATTCCAACGCGCAATTAAGCCTAGATAAGCGCACAGTTCGTGACAGGACTTCTAGTTTTAACTGTATTCTTCTAACCTTCATGATCTATTCGGCTCCGTGAATTTCCATCAACATGTCCATGGTGCCACACACTCAAAAGTGGACACACATTAGATCTTCAAATCACCAGAGAGTAAAACTAGGATCTTGTGAAAATAAGCAGACTGTCATCTGCAAAATGAGGTCTGCAAAGGGGGAATTTAGTGATGTAGGGTAGCATAACTACATTTACCCTCTGTGAACCTCTGTCTGAATCGGGGTCTCAAAACTAAACAGAAAGAGGTACCCAGGGTATAAATTGGTCCACTGTATGGGATAGCGTCATCAAATTCACCCTCTGGGGACCTCATTCTGCAAATGTCAGACTGCTTATTTTCAGGCCTGGTGATAAGAGTAACAATTTGTCCGTGTTGTAATCTCTGGCCATTTCATAATCGTTTTTCAATTGGCACTCGAGCTGGATGTTTTTTTTTTTTTGGTTTTCCGGTTCGGTTCCAGTTTTTGTAGCAAACCGAAACACCGAAGCGCAAAACCTAGCAAAATCCGGCCAAACGGTTTTACTGTATTTCTGTATTTGTGGACAAACTGGTTAAACTACCCTGTTGGAGGGTACTGGACTAGTGACCCACGTGGACTCTCATCATTCACAAATGTTTACCACTGTCCAAGAATATATCTCTCGATCGCAGAGGTTTGGGTGAACTCTGCACCTCCCAAGTATTTCGCCCTAAAAGGGCTAAATCCTTAGCTAATGCAGAGTCTCTCATGGCCAACTCCCCTATAAAGGTAACAAACAATGTCTCCAGTATCCTGCCAAACAACAGTGACTCGCCAAATAAGAATAATCCCGCTACTCAAGACCGATAACAATAGAGTCAATGTTATACCCAGTCTTTGTCTCACAACCATATATTACTATGCCTCACGTTTGTAATATCAGCCGTGATTGGTTAATTTGACACCTTCTAAAAGTCATAGTACTGGAGTTGTGGGGCAAAACATGGGTACTATCGGAACGTTCTTCCTTGGAGACATGAGAACAAAGAAAATGTAAGCTCCACTTCCATTGATCAGCGTCGATTACGCACGCTCTGGTTGGAATTTCTCAACACTATATGCTGGCGCCGTGTCCGTTTAACTTTTTTCGTCACCGATAGACACAAACTTACCATCAAATATGTCATCTTCACTCAGTGGGTGTGTTTTCAATTTTAACTGCAAACAATGAATTCAAAAGAATCAGAAATATTAAAAACTCACGTGTTGTTCACCACTTCAGTGAATCCTGAATATGAGTTACGACTTCAGTCAATTATATTTCCACAAGTTTAGTACTCCCCGACCTGACTGAGCCTCCGCCTCAAGTTCAAAATAAATTGTTTCACTCCGCTTAATTCTAACAACTGTCGTCGTCCAAGAAGAATTTATATTCCATTATACCATTTGTCATACAATCATTAGTAATCAATTATAACATGAACAGCATGATACAAGCGACGGCACTTGTGGCAAGTCATTTTGGAATTTGGTGATCTAGAAACTCCTAAAGAGACGTCATATGTTCGAAATGACGTCATGTTTTTGGATTCGACTACATTGTTATTACCAGATTGATGGCATGTTGAAGTTAACGCTTAACAATGAAAGCTATTTTTTGTTCGGCATAATAAAATAATTAGAACGTTTCTTTTCATGTTCTATCGGTCGATAGTACCTGAGTTTGTGTGATTTCTGAAAGAAAACGTTCAGCAGCTTCGCTGCTTCAGGTTTTATTTCAGAAATCACACAAACTCAGGTACTGTCGACCGATAGAACATGAAAAGGAACGTGCTAATATTATAAAAATGACTTGTACCAGAATTATTAACAGCGATGTCATCGTTGTTTGGCAGGAGAATGAGTAACGAAGTTGTCTCCTGCGTTTCCCTTTCTCGAAAGCACGGATCATTGTATACATGATGCAGTTTATCCGTTACCATCTTGTCAGTTAACCAATGTACGGCTGCACCCGCACCACAATTGTATTTGTTATTCTTGTCAGGGTACTGTGTTAATATAGGCACCGCCTGTTCACCAAACCCCATTTCATATTTCGTGAAATAAAATATTGTTTTAAAAACAAATCATTCAGTCAATCAGACAAGGGGCGAATGCGTTGTGTTTTCATTGTCATACTTTCTTCCTTATTGACTCTTACACAGGACGAGTCAATAAGGAAGAAAATATGACAATGCCCTATTATTTATTTGTTACCTTAAGTTATGGGGAGTTTTTTGTGTTTCAATAGGCTTAGCAACTAATCCCATAGAACCCCTAAGTATGATCAAAGGAAAGTCATGTTGAACCCAAGGAAGATATTCTCAGACAGTGTTTGTAGAGGTAAGTGGTGTCGTACCAACTATTGCGGTGTTCTTCCAATTTAAGGAGCTTGAACTGAAGAGTTGTTTACTATGTGTTGAATTATGTTCATGTTCTTAACACATAGAAAAACTGAACTGAAAAAGAGTTTTTTCTGACACCGAACCGAATCTGAAATACAAAAACCTACCAGCTCAATTTGGCACTTCATGACTTCAACGACCTATATCACTTTGAAAAAACATTACATACCGTAATTACCGTACGTAATATTGACCATGTCAAATTTGCAGAGACCCTTGCTTCCACATAAATCACTTCAATCTGTGAGTAGGGTACGACCAGTAGACAACAATGAATGTATTTAGAAAGCCATTGATGAGATCAATACCCAGAACGACACGCGTGTGCCTCTCGTTTTATCCTTCCGCGCTGGCACTCGTGCCATGTCGATTAACCCATTCACACACGCGTGTCGTTCTGTGTTTATTACACGCCTTCACTTCTATAAAACAATTATTAGAAGGACGCTCAACAATTCATTTGATAATTATCACCAAAAAGGACACATTTTGTCGCCAACCAAACTAACGAGTGGAACCGTGTTACTCTTTCGTCCTCTGATTTCCAATGTTTTCTGTATGCCTACCGGCACACAGAACACATTGGAACTCAGGGGGCGACTTTTAGCTATCGCAAGGGATTGAAATTGTAATTGCGCTACCCGATTTGTAGAAAATCACAGTGAAATTTCGCTTCTTTATAAAAATAGTTCGTCAACGATTTCCGTTCCACACATGTGCGTAACAGATTTTTATTTTCCGCACTGTTTGGTGTTGCTGTGGATGGGGATATCAAAGAACAGGAGTGTAATAAAATGAAAAGTCGCACATTCAGTGTTAGGAATGGTCAATCCTCGAGACATAAACCTGAACATCAGTGGCGATAAACAAAGCTGTCTGTCCACAGAGAGATGTGTGTCATACAACGAAATGCTGTTAACAACCTTTTTAAATTGTGAAAGCAAAAAATACTTGTTGATAATGTAAAGTTTTCATTTGTTTTGCTCACTATCTTTAAGAAGTTTTTCCGTCGACGAAAGACCACCATACTTCCTGACCATTCGTCGTCTAAGAATCTTGCAAATCGATTTGTTTTGTTTGTTCGTCGAATAAATTGACGGTATAACAGCGTCACTATATACAAATGTACTCTCTGATATTTCTCAGATTTGCTGTACCTCACACACCTGCCCACAGACGGTCTCACAGCCTGCACATTTCAAACCTTTAACATTTGAAGATATTCATAAGCTATTATCCAAGGCACGATCTAAACGGTGTGCGTTAAATATCATTCCGACATTGTTGTTAAAGGTATGTATTTCGGATCTGGGTACACCGATTTTATAACTAGCCAATTATGCCTCACTACAGGCAGCTGTCTCTCCTGCCAACATGAAGCGTGCTTTAGTCAAGTTCTTTCACAAAAAAAACTATCGTTCCTCCCCGACAGGTTTTGAAAAACTACCGACTGGTCTCTAATCTCGCATTTCTATCTAAGATTATATATCAGGCGGTTGCGTCTCAGCTTATTTCCCATATTTCTGCTAGTGGCTTATTCTTTATCTTCCATTCTGCACAGGGATCGAAGTGTAATACCAAAACTGTGTTTCTGAGGGTGCAAAATTACGTTATCTTATCTATGGATAAACATAACGGTTTCTGTAGGCTTTTGATCGATGCCTTCGATACTATAAACCATGCAATTTTATTAATTGAATGATAGGAACAATGAACAGGTCTCACGTGCCACGCGCTTGGCTGGTTAGCATCTTAGAGAGAACACAAAGCGTAGTCATTGACGGCAAATTATCCGAAGAAGTGACACGTCGGTTCGGCGTCACCCAAGGGTTAGTGTTTCTACACTATTTATGTTATCCCCGTTCTGGACATTATCCGTTTTCGGAGCCATGGCCTTGATCTTGATTTTTACGTTGATGTTTACGTTGATGACACACGGCTTAGTATCAAGCATCACGTAGAATATGTTGTGGGAGATATAATTGAAAGCTTCATTTCAGATATCACGGCATCCTCATAAGACAAAGGTGATATACATAGGTCTAGCACATCAATCAATGAAAATACCCGACAGATTCTCCCTCCGTAGTCAAGATTCAACGATTACCACCAACAGCCGTGTCCGTACTTTTGGTTACTTCGAGGATGGAAATCTGACAGCTGATTAACCCTTTACCCAACGCAGACGATATCAAAATTTATTATTTTAAATATCATTTTTTTAAATTTTTCAAAAAAATTCAACAAAACCATATCATGTGACCCCTTGTTGAAACGAGCTCGACGAGCTCGTTCCAACGAGGGGTCACATGATTTGGTTTTGTTGAAATTTTTTGAAAAATAATATTTTTTCAACTGCTAAATTTGCATATTATGCGGACGGATGCGGCCGATTCGTTGGATAAAGAGTTAATCACATTTGTCGAAGATCGTCTTTTCATCCACGTAATATCTGTCAAATTCGACCATTCATTGACACTGAACCATAGGAGCAGCCTGTTCACTCCATTGTAATTTGTCGCCTAGTTCACGCCATCTCGTGTCAGTTTATTGAAAAAGAAGATTCAGATATATTCTGTAGTGTATTAATTTGAAAAACACATTCAGTAATTCTATTTGTAATATTTTTGTTAGCATTGAAAGATATTGTACGGTTGTTTGGATATTTAGATATCTTTTTTAAAATTTTAGTAGAAAAAACAATGCATCTCTCAGATCATCTGGACTGTGTATTCACGTGCCTATAATTTTAGACGGCTGAGTTCAGCCTTTATAGTTGTTTCTCGAGAAAAAGTGTTAATGATAGTCTCGCAAACGTCAGTATTATGGAGGTAGCAGCCAAATGTTTCGGGTCTATCTGACAATTGTTCAACATTTCGATATTATTGTTGAAAGGATTTTCACTTTCTGTGTCGTCCATTTGACAAACTGAAGAAACGAACTTTCAGTCTAAAAGCAGATTTCTCGGCTGACGGTTTTTTTAAATGCCAACCTCTGCAACATAGACATTAACGAGTTTGTGGAAACCATTTTCTCCAGAATCTTCTAAATTCCAGTTCGATGATGTTACGAAATCTGAAGAAGTTTTATGAATTATTCTCATTAACCTTTTACCTAACATGAAAAGCAGACGACACTTGCAATAAAAATTCTTGAATAACTAATTTTGTTCATTTTTGATCTCAAAAACATAGGTTATGCCCTCTCAAGAGGGGTCATAACCTCCAAAGAGGGGTCATAACCTATGTTTTTGAGACAAAAAATGAAAATATTATGAAAATTAATTAGCGATTTTTTCGGCTGACCGTTTTTGGTCGTTACGTTGGGTACAGGGTTAAATATGCTTGCAAACTCGTACATTTACTTTTATCTGCTGAAAATATTATTTTGATAAACTACAAATTGCAAAAGAAAAACGTACTTAATAATTAGTTTGCGCCATCAAAAGGATAACTTCGAAGTTGAAAACGTTGGAAAAGGAAAGGTTAACATATGAAGTTCTTCTTACATCGGGAAAGTAAAAATATTTGTTGTTAACAACTGTGGAGAAATGTGATAAAAAAAAATCCTAAAACGGGCATAAATATACATGATTTTGATTAGAAAAGATTTTATGATAATGGAGAGATTAGCAGACAGAGAAAATCTCAACTATTGTCATCCATCGCCCATATTATGACATTTATCAGTTTTATTCGATAAATAACATAGAAGCAACAGAGGTCTAAGTGATACACGTCTTACAAGAATACATAAAACTTTTCATGAGCAACTATGCTGTCCACAAGTTGTCAGCAAAGAAAGGGATGAAAAGGCAAGCGTATGTTTGCCGGAGAGGCCCAGGTCATCGTGAATTTATTTTATTTATTTACTGGGGTTTGTCGACATTTTCGACAGCCCGGGTCAACTCGTATCGGACAGTTTTAACCCTTTACCTAACGAACCGCCCGCATCCATTCGCGTGATATGCAAACTGAGCAGTTGAAAAAATTGAATTTTTCCAAATATTTCAACAAAACCATATCATGTGACCCCTCATTGGAACGAGCTCATTGAGCTCGTTCCAATGAGGGGTCACATGATATGGTTTTGTTGACATTTTTTTTTAAAAATTTAAAAAATTGATATTTAAAATAATAAATTTTGATATCGTCTGCGTTGGGTAAAGGGTTAATGGTTGAGGAAGTCGAAGTAACCGGAGAGATTAACCAAACAGCGGCGAACAACTGTCAAACTCCTCAGCGTACCAAACTCCACAAAAGCATTGTTATCATTGGTTGGAGACGAGTGAACCAACCACGTGCAATACGCGTTGATACACAGCGCCACCATACCCCCCCCCCCTTCTCTAACCTCCCCCCCCCCCCCCCCCCCCGTGATCGATCGGGATTAAATGCCTAATGGCATATTGTGGGACAAGAGTGGATGGAGAATTCTATTAAGTGAATTTTGGGGTGCAGTGGCTCCCACCCATTTTTAAACCAGTGATTCACCGCGTTCCCAGGGAGCGCGGTGGCTCAGTGGTTGGAGCATTGAACTTCAAATCGAAAGATCCACGGTTCAATCCCGACCAGCGGTAACTTCGTTGTGTCCTTGAGCAAGGTACTTTATCCCGATTGCCCATGTGCGTGTGGGAAGGGCGTGGTTGCGCTATGTACTAAAGTGTATCGCACTTCGACAGTGCACTTGCATTCATCCAATTCTAACTCTGCTTGTGTGAAGTTGGTACGTTGGGGAGTCAGGCAGTTTCTCTCCGTTGCTCGGGTGTTCTTTTCGGGTACTCTGACTTCCCCTATCCGTAAAATTGTCCGACACGAGGTGACCATGGCTGTTGTAAGTGTCGTCAAACCCTAATAAAGACATTAAGGGTATTAGCAAAAGATAAATTACAACAAATATGAGACATCTTGTTGCAGGTATCGTTTTGCAAACCGTATAACCAACAAGTTCCTGTTTGTAAACATTGTATGGAAATAGTCTGGGAGAAGTCGATACATACCATTTTATAATGCATTCAGTATGTTGGAAACCGGACGTGGTCGTTGTTGGAGAAATAGATTCACGCCGCGTCTTCAGCCTTGATTCGAGGAGTATCGCCTGAATCCGTGCGTGAACGTATGTTTCACCGTGTCGAACCCGTCCCTTTCATTTTTGTTGGGGTGGTTCATATCCTGAAGGGGTCAGTGGCCTCTCATAAAAACCATAATCAACAGGGGTTCAGTGAAAATAACAATTTTAATACATATAAAAAAATATATTGACTTGTGATTTACATTAAATCCCACGAATAAGAAAAACAAAACGTCAATCACACCCACCCACGTCGTTTTTGAATCACTCTGTGGGCCCGCGTTCTCTGTCGTCGCTGATTACGTTTTCCTTGTCGCTGGTGTTTGATCTCTGCTTAATGTAGTGTATCTGGGCTCTGGTAGCCGTTTCACAGACAAACCACTGGAGTTTCACTCTATCACTGCCAACGCACCGCCACTAACGTATTGTCACAGTACAGTACGCCTTCACTCTAACAAACGCAACCTCGGGGGTTAACTGCTTCCCTCTAGATACCCCAGACAAATGTTCACACAGGCAAAGCCTACTCTGTCAACGTATGGATTGCCTTCCACAACGGGTAATACCATCTACCAAAATGAAAATAGTCGTGAACTCGCGGAGATCGTACTTCTTTCTTATTTCTGATCCTGCAATCATATATGGCCACCGACTGTTCCTACTCTAAATATGATCTATGAGGCTCGCCTGACATTACAACGTGCTTATACTTTCGCACTGATGCGGCATCTCCTCTAACATATAGCATGGGGCATCCCCTGTTCTTCGCCTACGACCCACACTCTTGCACGCCTTGTGACTGGAATGACATTTTCGAGAAAACCCCTCGGCTCTTATTCGATCTCAAGGACACTAGTTCCCATCTTAATTGCTTCTCTTGAACTGGGCCGCCACAGATCTGTCTTAATTTCAAAATTTTCTTTTAGGTGTCTCTGAAAATCTCGTATTTGCAGTATAGGTTGACACTTCTGGCACTCCCCCCCCCCCCCCCCCGCCACCTCCACCCTGTGTCAGAAATTGAGTAAAAACATAAAACACAGGCATTGCATGTGCGCTACTTATCATTAGGATATTATCACCACTACCACTAATGACCATATAATTAGATGATTGATTACCTTGGATGACTAACGAGTGTCTTTTGTTTGAAGCTTGTAAGGCACAATCGTTGTTTCAAACCAGATAAGCGCTAATTGGCGTTTCAGGTTCCTACTGAGATTTCGCTGCATTAAAGTTATCACTTTTATTGCGACTTCATTGATTTATTTCTAATTAAATATACAGATGGCAGGGATTGTCTGCCCTCTTTGGGAAAGGGCACAGGGTCCATGAAATTGGGAAAATCCCGCCATGAAGGCTCCGATTGGGAATTTGTTTGGAAGAAAAAATACCAAAAGAATAAGAAATGTCACTTTCATATTGAATAATACATGTGGTAGGTTTTATAACAAACAGTCGCATGAAATATTGGTCAGTCTTTGTAATATCTATTGAATAAATTGTAGTATTAAATGATAATATTAGTTACACAGTTTGTTGGTGGCCTAATATGGTATATATGGTGTCAGTTAATTTCATATTGGACGAGAGCGAACTCTCGTCCAATATGGAATTAACTGACGCCATATATACCATATTAGGCCACCAACAAACTGTGTAACGAATATATCTTACCGACTGCTGCATCGATGCACAGAACTAATAACAACAGAGATCAAAATTAAATGAGAGAATTCTCACAATGTATTCACGTGTCTTTGCCTTGTTACAATTTATGGGAGAGTACAGGCACTCTCCCATAAATTGTAACAAAGCAAATTCATACAGTTTCATTTCGAAGGTAACATGACACACATCCACAGAATATGAAGCCTTTTAAGTTGCCTAACCTGCACTTCAGACCAAATATGGGCTTTCAACACTCAATCTTTCAACTTGAAGCGTTTATCGGCTGCCGCCATTTTGAATAATCAATGAACAGAGGGGAGATTACCCATAGCTGTCGGCGTATATTGATGTTGACAGGCAGTATATGGTTTTATATGCAGTTTGCATGTGACGTCTTTGAACCAATGAAATTCCCAGATACTTGCAGGAGGTAAGATATACATACCATGACAGGGGGCGGAATATCTTCCGCGTAGTATCGTAGACCTGCATCATTTATTTTGCTTGACGTATTATTTTAATAAGCATTAAAGTAATGTACTGTATATATGTCACATATTTCTGCACAATGGTTAATCATGACCACGACTGTTTTACGGGTGGAGGAAGCCGGAGTACCCGGAGAGAACCACCGAGCAACGGCGAGCAACTGTCAGCTCCCCAACATACTAACTCCACACAAGCAGGGTTAGCATTGGTTGAAGACAGGTGCACCATCGACGTGCAGTACGCCTTAGTACACACCGTCACCGTGCCCCCACGTGGGCAATGGCGGTGAAGTGTCTTGTCCAAGGACACAACGCGGCGGCCGCAGGTGGGATTAGAACCGAGGACCTCTCGGCTTGCAGCCTGCACCTCTACCAACTGAGCCACCGCCCCCCCCCCCCCCTATACTTGTAGGGTGTAAGATATAGATATTTATGCGTTTGCTACACTTCGAAAGTCTACATTCTGTGGATTAGTTGTGTCAAGGTAAGTATTGGCTGCCTATATAGACAGCCAAGACTTGCCTAGAAACAACTGACAAGGTTCTTGGGGTGTAACTTGCAAATGTATCAAAAAACTGCCTGTTGGGGCATCTGTTTTGTTGCAGTTAAATGCGATTGAAGTTAAAATTAGGCCTCCAAGAGTGAGAGAAGAAATCAATTTTTATTTAAATGAGGACTGAGATTGGGAAATTTTTGGTTTCAATTGGGAAAAGTGATGGCAAATTGCCAATGGGAAAGGGTAGCATATTCGGCCCCTGTAGACACCCAAAACAGTCCCTGGGTGGCTTACTTGAGAAATCGGGTTCTCGGGGTCCCCCATATACCTATTCTTACGCTTTTAGCGCGATTAACAAAAATTATAAAAAGTATATTTACTTAAAGAAAATAACATCATAAATTTCAGCTATCACCTTGACACAGTACACAACGATCTAAGACGCAACACTATTAAATGAAGGATGAAAGTTAATTTGGAAGGAAAGACCTACTGTAGGCTACTGTTGAACAACATTTGTCTACTGTATTGTAATTACATAAAATAGACATAGAATTCTGACCCAATCACGAATGTCTCGCAATCACTCATCTCTGTCCAACTGAATTGCTGAAGCGTTCATTGGTCACATATGGAAAAATGTCTCAAGCGCTGGCATCAAACGGGACGGATGTTGTTTTAAATAAAAAATGCTCAACAAAAGAATAATATTTTCGACGTTAATGTTTACCGACGCCTTGCAATCTCTGATCGCTTTTTACAACGAAAAATTAATATGTTGATGATGTGCAAATTTTTCGTGGCAATGCAAACTAATTAAACCGTTTTTTTCTGTTCATGCATTTTCAGGCAAAATGATTGGCTAAAGTATTTCTTTTTTCTTTTCAAAACACAATGAACCGAAAAAAACGCATTTAGGCCCGCCCGACACCACGCCCCCAATGTCCATCTTAAAGATTACGTTGCTCAGGGTGAATGGAAAAGAATCCCTGTACGCTCATGTTGTTTCAACATGGAAAGTAATTAATATTTATCTCATCATATTAAAAAGACTTTCAAAATAAAATGTAATAAACAATGAAATCCATCATGCTTTTTATTCCATGTTCGATTTGTTTGTATGCAATAGATGATCATCTGCGTTCATCGTTTTACCGAAATCAAACAAACAATGGCCGGCCATAATAATCTACAAACGAAACTCCCGAAAACAAAACTTTCCAATTTCCAAATGGTCTGAATGAACTCAACCAACTTCATGTCATCTGGATTTATATCGAACTCCACATTTACAAACTGTGTTTTCAGTTTCGCATGAATGGTCAAAATCAGAATTATATTTAATTCGGTGTTGCTTTAAATGATAGCGCATTCACGTCAAGTGGAAAAGGAGATTGAAGTATTGTGTGTGTGTGGCCTTTGACGTTCCTATTAACTTACGCAATTCATTGGTCAAGAAAATGGTTTAATGACTTTGTATCCATCTGTCACTTGGAAGCATAATGCGACCTGGTTTTTATTTGAACACCGCAAAGTAGAGAGTGTTTAAATTTATTGTTCCATAAGTTTAATTGTAAGGAATGATCGCCCATTTATACAGTTTGGCCTTTGTTTTGGGGGGTTCATAACTCAAGAAACAGACAGAAACAAACGACCATTCCTTATTTGAATATTTAGAACATATTTTTGGATACCTTTTTCACTGACGTTCCAGCAAATCAGTTGTATCTCTTTACAACTGAATTGCTGGCACATCAGTGAAAAACGTGCACGCAATCCTGTGTAAATTATCTGTCCGCATCCACCGTCCACCCCATACAATTTCACCTGTCGAAAAAAGAATTGCGTGAACAGTGAATTTCAGATGCTATTTTCGTTTGCGACCCCAAAATATATATTTGTTTATCAGTAGTCTGTCTTTGTGGCCCGTGGAACGCAAAAATACCACATATTAACCCTTTGAACTTGTGAACACTGAATAACAGAATGGAATCGCTCTGCTGACTATTACTCACCCGCGTTGTGTCCTTGGGCAAGGCACTTTATCCCGGTTGTCTACATGGGGGCACGATGACGCCGTGTACTGCACGTCGATGGCGCACATGTCTTCAACCGCTGTAACCCTGCTTGAGCGCAGCTGGAACAGAGTTAGAATGTGGTTCTCTCCGGGTACTCCAGCTTTCTCCACCCGTAAAACTGTCACGGTCACGATTAGCCCATGTGCATAAGTATGCGACCTTAAACACCAATAAATATATAAGATGAGGGAGTCTAAATTTTTGTTTATGTATTTGTAGTACAGAAAACACGGATATGAGGAATTACATAATTGTGAAGAAGACAACTACACTACTAGAATTAAAGTATTAATACATCTCTTGACTACTTGGATTTCTGGTTGTGCAGTCTTATCATTGATAGCCAAAATTTTCTCACACAAATATGTATGCTTACCAGGTTTAACCCTTTATCTAACGAATCGACCGCATTCCTCCACGTAATTTACAAACTGACCCCATAGAAAAGAATTATTTTCACAAAAATTTTGACATAACCATATCATGTAACCCCTCATTACAACAAGCTCGCCGAGCTCGTTCCAATGAGGGGTCACGTGATACAGTTTTGTCGAATTTTTTGAAAAAATTTTTTAAAAAAAATTTCAAATGTAAATTTTGATATCGTGTGCAATCGGTAAAGGGTTAAAGGTTCGAACCCGATTGTTGTGAAAAGCAAAACAAGGACAAATAATGTTGAAAAAGTTTAAAGCCATCAAACGTAATAAATGTAGCTTGTCGTTCGACGAAATAGTTCGATTGTTTGACAATAAACTGTGTAGTGTGATTTTTTAGGAATCTTAATATTTTTGTATTGTTCGCCGCTGCTCTGTGATTATCTCCGGGCACTCTGCCTTCCTCCAACCGTAAAACTCTCCGACATGATGTGTCCCTAGTTGATGAAAATGGCGTTGAAACCCAATAACGGTAGCGCGGTGGCTCAGTGGTCACGAATTTGGGACTTCAAACCAAAAGGCCCAAGGTTCGGTCCCCGACAAGGGTAACTGCGTTGTCTCGTTGGGCAAGGCACTTAATCCCGATTGCCCACGGGGGGGGGGGGGGGGGGGCACGGTGGCGCAGTGTAGTAAGACGTCCTGCACGTCGATGATGCACTTGTCTTCAACCAGCACTAACCCTGCTTGTGTGGAGTTAGTACGTTGGCGAGTCTGGCAGTTGCTCGTTGTTCGGTGGTTCTATCCGTGTACTCCGGCTTCCTCCACCCGTAAAACTATCCGACATGAGGTGACCCTGGCTTTCGAAAGTGTCGTGAAAATCTCAATAAATAAATAAAACCTAATAAACCAACACCCAATTCCTTCTGATTTTTATGAAATTTTGCACCATTTTTTTTAATTCTGCTTCGTATCATGCGTCATAAATTTACACAAATATTCATAAAGCCAAGTTTGAAATTTAACTGCAGTTTACCGAATCGTTAAGTATCCTAACTCAAAGTATCATTGAAATATCAAATATTACTATTGCTGTGGGTTATGCTTGCACTTTGTCAAGTATTATTTACAATATGTAGGAAAACGATCTTCAGGAGATACTCATTTCTATTTGTTGAAGTCTCGTCAAATAGAAAGAAAAATCATATTTGGGCAGAGAAAATATAATATGGATGTTCTTGTAGAAGAAAATGACGTTTAATGAAGAGATGGTAAATAATTACACTTTGTCTAGCTTAAAACAGACATTTTGTCAATTGTAAGCTTTCCAGACAGTTTTTCCCAAGAACCACTTTTAACCCTTTACCCAACGAATCGGCCGCATCCGCCCGCGTAATAGGCAAATTCAGTAGTTGAAAAAATATTATTTTTCAAAAAATTTCAACAAAACCATATCATGTGACCCCTCGTTGGAACGAGCTCGTCGAGCTCGTTCCAACGAGGGGTCATATGATATGGTTTTGTTGAAATTTTTTGAAAAATTTGAAAAAATGATATTTAAAAAAATAAATTTTGATATCGTCTGCGTTGGGTAAAGGGTTAAACACCTAAATTTATTCCATAAATAACTTTCATTTCACGTATTGTCTCCCAAAGTGCTGCATCAATAATTTCTTGATGCGTAATTATGCGTTTGTGAATGGTTTGTTTATCAGGCATGGACAAATCATTTTCACTGAGTTCTCATGGACGCTCTCATCTGACGCCAGTCGTCGCGTTATCAACGACGATATATGGTCTGTAACGGTTAACTTCTTAAGCAGCCAGTTTCTGGCGCCATTACCATTATGCTATGTGCGGCGAACTTACACGGCGTAATGGAAATGAAGCCAGAAGCTGGCGACGCTTATTTCCATCGTCCAATTCGCCTCATAGAGTCCACCATCTATATTTATATAGCGCCACATGATTGAATGGGTATTAATAAAGGATAGTATGTTATGAAGGCATGTTTTCTCAACCTGGGAATATTTATACTTCCTTTTGAACCTAGATCCAAGAATGTTCAATGACGTGATGAATATACATATTCCCAGGCTGAGAAAACCGTATCACCAAATCTCGAAAATTAGCATAATTCATTAATCCAACAAAATTCATTAATCCAACAGGATATTTTTTATGACACGACAGAAAAAGTGGACGATAACAGTGGATGACATTCTGCTTCTGATAGCGCTGCTTTCTCCGAGACGCAATGCTTAATTTGAACTTAAAGTTTCTTGTTAAAATAGTTGCAAAAGCGTGGATTGCGACCAATCCTCGAAGGCTGTACTGTTGCATCTTCATTCCTAATTTGTAGACAGTAACGGTAACTCTACCCAAAAATAGTCTGTTGTACAGGAATGAGCTACTTTTTCCCACGCCGTTTATAACTAGACTCATACAAAATATTGTCATTATCGACAATTATCCGTTATGTTCTTTATGTCCAATCAACAGACAACTAGACATTGTCTTCATTTTGTGGATTTCTCGCAGAATGTTTTGTGCGAAAGTGTGTAAATCGGCTACATTGGTGTTCGCCAATATAATTAGACCGGTAGCCAAACCCACGTTTCTACTCGTGTGTGTTCAGGCGTCTAAAGATTTTTTTCTCGGTGGTTTCCGATAGCTTAGACATCCCGCATCAATATTCCGTCGGCTGGCTTCCTGTCAGCCTTGAGGCATTTTAAATATTAGGCCCGAATAACATGGCCGCAAAATGACCGAAAAAAATCACGTTTCGAACATTTAAAAGATTTAGCGCGAATTTCATGACCAAAACTGGCGTAGAACCCACCTGTATCATTTTCTGATCAACACAATGTTGCGTAACAAGCTCTGCCCCAAGACATTCTCGAACATTCCATGAAAGTAAATCATGTAGTGGGACATATAGATGGAATCTGGAATGGAATTTGGAGCGAAATGTACATCGAAACCACATTCACGCGTTATGGACACAGAAAATCTGGAATAATGGGTATCACTTTGAAACCACAAACTCTCAACGTCTGGGCTCTCAGTCTTCATACGTGCGGCCGTTTAGTGAGTGACGTTTCTCGATTGAGGGATTCCGGTGTGAATTCGAGTTTAAATCAGTTTCACAAAGAAGAAGCTAAGAGTAGAATCGCCGCTGATAAACTTGATCGAGATGGCGTCAGGAGCAAACTGGACGTAGTTATCAATCCCTTGAATCCAAAGCAACATCCGAGCGAAGTCGGGAATATCACCACTGGTAGGATTGGGCCAGCGTCCGTAAATGTTTACACCGCCATAGCTCTGGGTCAAGAAGAGACGGTTGAGTTCGAGAGGCAGTTACCAGCCGTGATACATGACACAATGTCCATACCAGTGGTGGCAATGTCCGTCATGAAGAAGGTTACAAAAATAGGTGACTCACGTTTATGATTGCAACTTGATTTATTTAAGAATTGAATGCAATTTTTATAATCTTTATTGGAGTATGAACGTGTGGGAATGAGTACAAATTATGTATGAATCCCGAAGGGATTCATACAATTTGTACCCATTCCCACACGTTCATAATAAAGATTATAAAAATTACATTCAATTCTTATAATTACAATCCGTAACTGTTTAAACTACTTTTTACCAAACAACAAAGCAGAAAGGCGAAATAAAACATGTTCGAACGAACGAGGCGAAAAACAACCCTCACACAAAAGACAAAGCGCACAACTCTGAGTTGAGCACCGGTTTTCGGCATTGACCCAAATTTGTCAAATTGCCGTATTTCGCAACGAAACTTGGAATTTTCAAAACAATTTATTTAACATATCAGTAAACTATAATCACTGATCACGGCGAGAGGTGCTAAAAGTTATAAACCCGCCCAAACACCCCCCCCCCCCCCCCCGAATTTACAATCTGTCATCTGCGCTCTACCGTAAATGCGGGTCAAAGTTCGACCAAATGTATTCATTGGAAAAATGAATTACATTTGGTCATGACGTTTTCATCCAGCTGACCAATGTGAATTGAGTATTTGGACCCAAAACGTATAACTACATTAACAGTGAAATTATTCAAGGGTAATGGGTCTTCAATCGAGTATGAGAGATATTGACACCAAGGAAGCGATCTCTTATGAGCTGGCGTCACTGTTCAATGAAGCTGGTGATTTGCATATACCAAAATCGACATCAGACCTCAAAACAAGAACTGCGTTACAATATCAGCAAGGGAATCCACACCGACAGGCGAATATGTTTGCACGGTGATTGATGGATGTGCCCTACTCTGGATTCCTCACTGACTGACACTGAATAAACTTCGCGGTCCTATTGTGCTGGATTTCATTGAAAACTTTCAAGAATCTGTGAAACAGAAGTTGTTGTTGGAGAATGTTTATCTTATTTTTGACAGGTACAACGAGTTCAGAACGAAGGGTTGTACAAGGACTCACAGGAGTGCTGAAAGCTGTTGCAAAGAATTCAGGTTGAGTGCAACATCAGTACTGCTGTCTCAGAAACGTATGCTGACCGTCACTGAGAATAAAAGGCAGCTCATCTGTATAATTTGTCAGTATTTCAAGTCACATAAGAGTTCCGGTGGTGAAAGTACTAAGGGGCACAAACTTGTCGTTACTGTTCAAGACGACGTTCCAACTGAAATTAACAAAGGTGTCCTCATAAAAAGGCGTGGCATGAAAACCAGTCACAAAGAAGAAGATAATATTATAGTTCAACAGGCAGTGAAACTTGCTATGGGTGACTAAATGCAGATTCCGTCCTTGCTGACGACACAGATGTGTATACCCTACTCCTGCATCACTATCTGGAACAGAATATAACATCTCCCAAGTTTATGGAGTCACCCATTACGGATATGTCTGTGATAGAAATTGGTGCCAGTGTTGAGAAGAATCATGGCATTATCCCAAGTATCCTCGCCGCGAATGCTATCTCTGGGTGTGATATCGTCGACGGGTGCATTGGAATAGATAAAGGTCGAAAGAGGGTTGTATATCGCGAGAGTCAGTTTGAAAAATAAATTTGATGCTCCTTGGGACGACGTCTTGCGTGATGCTACACAGTTCATAGCTGCCTGTTATGGGTGTCCTACATCCAAATCAATGTCTGATGCAAGAGTCAGTAGTTGGACATCCAAAGTAGGACGACCAGGAGCAACAAAAGTCCCTCAACTATGTACCCTCCCTCCAAGTACTGAGTCGTTTGCAGAGAACGTTAAACGAGGCCACATGCAAGTGTGCTTTTGGAAACATGCACTGCATTCGGACCCACCCAAATTGGAATCTACAAATTATGGGCTTGTTTGAGACGAGAAGTGGAAGTCACGTCTCCCCTTGACTCTGCCTCACAATGTATCGTTAGCATCTTAAAACTGATTAGATGCTGGTGTTCCAGTAAACTACCATGCAAGACGTCAAGGTGCAGATGGGTTGCCTCACGGTTAGCAAGAACTGGTTTCTGTACTTGCCAAAAACAACTGAATGCTGTAACGAACAGACGGGGTGGGGGTGGGGGTGGGGGTGGGGGAGGGGCTACCGGTGGGTCTGCTGAAAATGAAGACTAATCATTGCCTAAATTTTTTGAAAATACCATATTGGATGTTTGGATACTTACCAATTTTTGAAACTGTCTAGTGGTCTACATAATCTTTCTTGTCGTACAGTTAACACTAGAAGTCCTTTCATGAAATGCGCGCAAATAGCACGGCGATCTGCGCGTTAATCTACAGGTTATGACCATAGTAAGGCTATCAAATTCTGTACACGTGGGCTGTGCACAAGCAGTGTTTCTGCCAATGGACCTCCGGGTAACCCGGAGGTCCATTGGCAGAAACATTGCGTGTGTTTGTGATGAGTAACCAGGAGAACCTGCTGTGCTTTGGATTCCATTCGATGTGGCATTTGCTCGCAATTCACACGCGCAATTAAGCCTAGAAAAGCGCACAGTTGGGGACAGGACTTCTAGTTTTAACTGTACCATATACCAGGACTCTCTGTTTCTAATATTTTTAATACCAATGCTACCATTGAGAATTTACGGGCGATATATTAGTACCAATTCCAAACTCCATACCTGAACCGATAGAGCTTGTACAATTGTACGGAAATACTTAAACCTCACTGTCGTGTGATTGTCCGCTACAAACACTGGTCACTACGATCATCATTGCACTAATAATCTGGAACAAATTGGTGAAATTTGTGGAAAAAATCGATTTTGTTTATTTTTATCGCCATTTCTTCCGCCATGTTGGATTTAGGCAGTCTTATTTTTCCACAAAATTAAAAAGGTGTATCTGTTGGATAAAAAAAGATGCTAGTTTGTTTCAATTAGCACCCCACGTTGCTTAAAATCCTCCTGTTTGTATAAATGGCTGCCATCTTAACCGCCATTTTTTAAAACCGAAATATCATAAATTCCTCAAGGCTGACAAAAGGCCAGTCGATTGATTCTTTAAATTGGTGTTGTGGATAACCATAAATCGCTGAGAAAAACACTTTAGACACTAAAACATGCAACGGTGCACTGGCTGCCGGGCTAAATGCATTGTTCTCTGATATTCTCATTTGCTATGTCATTTCTGTATGCTGATAATAGGAAGAAACTGAAAAATTGACGTTTTGACAGATAAAATCAATAGTCGTTTGTATTGGTGTTCAGGGAGATGGGGTTTCGACATTAAATTATTAAATAATCAAAAAATGGATGGATAGTGATTGATATTGTAATAAGCAGATAGCATTACATAAATAATTTGTCTTCTATTCATTAACCTTTTAACCCTTTACCTAACATGAAAAGCAGACGACACTTGCAAAAAAAATTCTTGAATAACTAATTTTTTTCATTTTTTGTCTCAAAAACATAGGTTATGACCCCTCGTTGGAACGAGCTCGACGAGCTCGTTCCAACGAGGGGTCATAACCTATGTTTTTGAGACAAAAAATGAAAAAAATAATGAAAATTAATTGGCGATTTTTGAGAATAGCGCTGGCCGGTTTTGGCCGTTACGTTGGGTAAAGGGTTAACTAATGAATCTCTCGCGTAATATACCAACTAAGCAGTTGAAGAAATATCATTTTTCAAACAATTTCAACAAAATCGTATCATGTGCCCGTTCCAGTAAGAAGTCACATGATATGAGATGGTCGAAAATATGTAAAAAATCTGAAAATATAATTAAAATAACATTTTAATATCGTGTGAGCTGCGTAAGGGTTATAAGCATTTTATCTGGCACATTTAGTTATAGTGTTTCCTTTTGTATAACCTGGACGATGTGTTCAATAATTTACTGTTTAAGGATGGGTGAAATCGGTGCATTACATAATATTTCGAGCATACATGATCTTTCCGAGCAAAGATGGGTACATCGTATCTGAAGTGTGTACGACGCAGAACAATTTTCATTCAGAGTGCCGTCCAAAACCGGGACCTTATATACTCTCCCAAAGAAGAAATTGTGCATGCTAAAAAATAACACTAAAAAAAGATATATATCATTTTCATTCATGGAAATTTTATTCAATCACAGATGAATCAATATTTGATCAACACGAGAAATTTCATTACGCTACGACGAATACTCTTGGTGCCATGGAGAGTCAAAGACACTAAGGGTCAAACACAAAAGTCACACACTCAATACCTGGTATGACCTCCGTCTGCATCGACTACTGCTGTGCATCTACCCTCATGGAAGCGAACAAGTTAGCATGGAAGTGGGTTAGGGTAAGGTTGGATTAGGGTTAGGTAGGGTTAGGGTTAGGTTAGGGTTAGGGTTAGTTTAGGGTTAGGTTTAGGGTAGGGTTAGGTTAGGATAACCCTAACCCTAACCCTACTCTACACCACTGCAGTGAAGCGACGATGACATAACATCAAAATCGGACGAATTGCAGGTCTTCGAGGACGTAAGCCGTATTCTCTCAGCCAGTTGCTTACTGATTGAGGATGTATCCATCTCAGGTTAGGGATGTTCCTGGCTGTCGTCGTTGCCGTTTGTTGCCAGTTCCGGAGATGGACGACACGGATATACCGATCTTGTGCAGGGGTGGTAACTCGGGGTCTCCCGGAGCGGGGTCAGTCTCGAACGTCATCATGTTGTGCATGTCGATGGACTAGCCTGTCTACAGTGTTACGGTGGCAGTTCAAATGCTGGGCAACCTCTCTGTGTGTTCTGCCAGCCCTAATCATACCCAGGGCAAGGAGACGTTGATTCATTGTCAGTCTTGGCATGCTAATGTGGAGTCATTTTAGCAGCAGCGCAAGTTTAAATGTGAACGATAGGAAGGCCTTACTTTAGTGTTTAAATACCCGAGGATTCACACTGCTGCAAGAATTTTCAGACTCTCCACGTGCAAAACATGCCTTTTCAGAAACGTGCAGCACGTCATTTAACGTTAATGCAATTTTAACAGGGAAAGCTGGTTTTGTGTTCAATATAACTTATTCATGAACAGGTTAACACTCTTTACACCTACGAAATTATTTTTTGGAGTTTGATCAATTTCTGCAATGCACACTTTCTTTTTTGGGCCTGTATAGTATACATAACACATACATTCAGTTCCCAATTATAGTGCATCGCGTTGTCCAATCAGGTTTAGGTTTGTCTGTCTGAAAGCTATATTATCTTTCTAGGCATGGATTTTGGTACGTAATAAAATGACTGTCAAATCGTCAGCGAAATATACATATGACCACATATTTGAACATACAAGAACACATTATGTATATCTAGATCCCACAGGTAATAGAACGTGATATGACACCAACATCAAACTCGGTTGCTCTAAATTCTATAGCCAAAAATTTGAAACGTTTCATTCATAAAATGATGTTGTCAAGTAACAAATCAATGGTAGGAAACTACAGTATCTTTCTCAGATTAAATTGAAAATGAAGCTGACGCCAGGAAGCCTTCCATTTAGTTGATGACAGCCTAAAAGTGTTGTCGATCAGAAGAATTTTTACGTACCTTTTCATCTTCATTGTTTATCTCCGAAACATAGTATCTGGTTTATTTTCTGGTCATTTGAGGGTTAAGATTTACAGAAATAACAGGAGTTCGTTTGGAAATACCAACGGCGGATTTTGGCTGCTACGTTTGGAGCATGGTTCACAATGTGTGATGATGTTCAAGAGGGCACAGTTCAAAAGTTTCGAATCGCTTTCTGGAGTTGTTTGTATGAATATTCCGCGAGCTGTTTACAGAATTAAAATATTGAAAAGTATTTCCATTACGGAACAATAGGATACCGATCTATCCATTTCTATACAATCGTGTACCTCTGACAACACATGCTGCGTACACGATGTCACGTTGTTTTTCTCATGAATATGTCATCACATGATTGCCGTTCTGGGTATACACGGGATCATTATACAGTATGCAATATGACACGTGTGGGTCCTTCTCAACTTCCACTTGAACATACGTGTTTTGGATTTCTGGTTGCTACTGCTCTGAGATTGTATTAACCATCTGATACTTTTGTACTCTTATGGTGTACGAAATGACACAGCGCGTTGATACTTTGTGGTCATTTATTTTGTTATTATTTTTCGATTTTGAAAGTTTTAACCTCAATTCCTATTTTCTCCCGAATAGTGCTCAGTGGCAACCGTTGAGCCAAATGCTATCGCAGCTTAAGATACTAATATACTCCTGCTGCAACGTGCTCTATAGTCCATTTGCTCGATGGGATTCGAGTCGTTCGAGCAATATGTCTAGTCACTCGATCGAGCAATTGCTCTCAAGCTCATTTTGCTCGATGGGCTTCGAGTCGTTCAAACAGTGACTTTTCAGTAACTGCTCTATAGCTTGTAAGGGGGATTTGGGATAGGTATGTCCTGGGTTGCCTAGAAAGCTGGGCCAAACAAGTAATAGTATCCTTAGATAAGTATACTATAAAAAGTATCCTCAAATAATGCAATACCAGGCCATAGGTATCCTCAAATACCGAAATGAGTCGAAAAGCAGTATGTGCGAGTCACTCGAACGAGCAATTGCTCTATGACTCATTTGCTCGATGGGATTCGAGTCGTTCGAGCAATATATCGAGTCACTCGATCGAGCAATTGCTCTAAAGCTCATTTGCTCGATGGGCTTCGAGTCGTTCAAGTAATGACTTCAATAACTGCTCGATAGCTTATTGGCTTTGGAATGATATAGGTTTTTGTTGTACACAAGGGAGATAACTCTGCATACAGATTATGGGGAACCAAGCAATCTGATTGGTTAGTTACCTGCAGTAGTGAACTGACTGGATTATCTGGAAAACAATAACAAGAGTACTCGGAATAGGGTCAGATCAGGACCATAAAAGCTAAATTTAGTAACAATAAGCAAAGCTGTTCCACGCGATAGGCTCTTCTACTCTACTGGAGTATACCCCGATTAAATCGAACGCGCCCTATAGCACAACGTGATAGTATTACATGTCCAATCTGGGGTTTCATATCAAAAAAAAGTTGTCTTTGGTGATTTTGGGAGATTGTAAGAAGTAAACGAAGATTCTGGGGACAATCCGAGCCAGAAATTGACTCTAGTTCAATCGAGCTCACCCCGGGGTCCCTCGGTACTATAGCACTACGAGCTAAGCCGATAAAATGGGAAATCCGGATCGAATAAAGTAGTTTTGGGTGATTTGGAACGATTGTCGGGTTTATTTGGGTAATTCTGAGAATCGGGAAATTACTCTTGTACAAAGGAACATACCCCTGTCTCGTTGTAAGCCTTTGTGTAACATAGCAACCACGTGCTACCATAGAAACCAAGATGGCGGCTCCAGTATACAAAATGGACGACGGAAACACGTATCACCCTAACAACACGCGTTGTGCATGCGTACTAACACCGCGTATCACTGTGGGGATGACGTCACAAGATGGCCGCTCACGCGGGCTACCATTATAACCAAACGTGGTGTCACTGGGTCACGTGACATGACGTCACTTTCGGGGTCCTGCTCGGGGTCCTGCTGAATTGGGCCGATCCATCCTTCTCATACTACTGAGCTTATATATAGTCGGCAAAGTAAGACACTTCCAACTGTTATTATAATTATTCCGTAGCTTATAGCTCTAGAAAAAGTTAAAACAGGAATAACAAGAGCAACACAATAATCATTAATTTTATATATATGTAGCCTAGCAATGTAGACGATCGAAATATTGGTCGCTCTATTCCCTTCCCTGCAAACGAAGAACGAATTTTGCCAAATTTGTACCAATATAACCCACGTGTTCTTTTTCGGACAACGTTCGTTTCGCACTGTTCGGATGTGAGGAAATTGTCTAAATAAAGTAATTCGTCCACTGTAATGATCGAATGGCGTGGCACAAAACGCAACCCATTTCCTCTGGTGTCCCGTTCCAGAAGTCGATAGTATATATATTATTGCGCTACTGACTCTCAGTAGAGAACAGTCGCCGTGAACTTGTCGTAACTATATAATAAAAATTATCACCAGCAAAATGTTAATTAATGAAGCACCGGGTTATACCGGTGCTTCATTAATTAAATTTTTGACGATAATTTCTATAAATAATGTTGCAGTCTAATATCATTGCGTCCGTGGAAATACTGCCCACCCCGTGGAAAGTAACCAGTTCACAGCGGCCGTAAAGTACGTTTTGATAGAATCCTTTTCGACTGTGTCTCATACAGGACCATTTTACTAGCAGTGGAACATAACCAGCATGTCCAGGTCGTGATGATAATGTGTCATTACAAGCACATTAATGTCACGTGATATACTGTACAGATCACGATATCAAGTGTTGCCCGGTGTCAGTTGATAGACATTTTGGTGGTGTTTGAATTCCCTCTACGGTTGTTTTGTTTCAACTTCGCAAGACATAAAATAACACTTATTGAACATCAGATGGACTGTTCTCCCACAAAGGTGAAACAATGCCACACAGAGACATATTTTTTCTGTCTTCCTCTGACATCCAGAGCAGAGACTACTGTAGGAGGTCATGTATTAGCGTATCACGAACTGAGATATCAATAATTTTAAGGTGAAATGTCAAGAGTGTCCCATTAATATTTGGATCTTCCGTAGCCGAAGAGCAGCATAAATCATAAGCAAAAGTATTCAGATAACTCACTCTAAATGGCTTTGTAAGAAGTTCTCGAGCGATTCATTTTTCAACCTTTATTAACCCTTTACCTAACATGGAAGGGCGCGGTGGCTCAGTTGGTAGAGGTGCAGGCTGCAAGCCGAGAGGTCCTCGGTTCGAATCCCACCTGCGGCAACCGCGTTGTGTCCTTGGGCAAGACACTTCACCCCCATTGCCCACGTGGGGGCACGGTGACGCTGTGTACTAAGGCGTACTGAACGTCGATGGTGCACCTGTCTTCAACCAATGCTAACCCTGCTTGTGTGGAGTTGGTATGTTGGGGAGCTGAGAGTTGCTCGCCGTTGCTCGGTGGTTTTCTCCGGGTACTCCGGCTTCCTCCACCCGTAAAACTGTCACGGTCATGGTTAGCAATTGTGCAGAAATATGTGACCTTAAACACCAATAAATAAATAAATAAATAATATTTACCTAACATGAAAAGCAGACGACACTTGCACAAAAATCTTGAATAACTAATTTTTTTTTCATTTTTTGTCTCAAAAACATAGGTTATGATGAGCTCGTTCCAACGAGGGGGTCATAACCTATGTTTTTGAGACAAAAAATGAAAAATAATAAAAATTAATTGGCGATGGATGAGAATAGCGCTGGCGGGCTTTGGCCGTTACTTTGGGTAAAGGGTTGACGCGCTTGGCTACGGTTTATGTTATGATTTTACATAAAATGAGGGGACAGATTTGCCATATTACGATGGTTTAATATGTGTGGCATGTCATAACCCGTTTTCAAAAAGTGTCATAAAAGAAGTGAGAAATATGAGATCTACTCACTCATCTTGTAACAGGAACAGCACTAAAAGATGAATCATATCTGTTTTCGTGAAATCGTCTTGCACAGGAGAACAAGATCTCAGTGAGACTGCGGTCAAATCACTCCTCATCGTCCTCTGCGTTCCTTATTGACATCGAAACGAAAACAGTATTATTCCGTGCTGCGTAATAAATATTTTCATCCGTGAAATTTTAATTAATGAAGCACCGGGTTGTACCCGGTGCTTCATTAATTAAATTTTTGATTATTCAATATCACGATGGTTTGATGTGTGTGGCGTTTCCTAACCGTTTTTAAAAGTGTCATAACAAAATTGAGAAATATGAGATCGACTCACTCATCTACCAACAGGAACAGCAGTAAACGATTTCTGTTTTCGTGAAATCGTCTTGCACAGGAGAACAAGAGATCTTAGTGGCATTGCATACAATTTCAGAACAAGACTACGGTTAAACCACCCTTCATCGTCCTCTGCTTTCCTTATTGACGTGAACGCGAAAACTGTTTATTGAGTGTAGTGTCCTGCGAAGTTTCGAAATTCGATTCAATTCGAACAATTTCCATTGATTTGATTCGGTTCTAGACGTGCTGATTCGAACATTTTCGAATCGTCGAGATGCACTGATAATCCTTCAGAGTCTACTATTGAACTCTTATTTTATCATCAGGGCTCCTGTACAGGAGGGGATGGGTGGGGAGGGTGGTTGTCCTGTACAGGGGACCTGATTATAGAAGAAGAGTTCAAGGGGATTCCGCTTCAGAGACCTCTTTGATTCCGTTCAGGAATATTCCGCTATTTTCTTTGACTTGCCCTAACAGACAAGTTTCTATTGAATACACCTGAGTAAGGCTGTCAATATTTACGGTTCTAATGTAAGAAGGTGCTATATTCACAATTTGAAGGGCCGTAAGATTCGATTCGACATTCGGTTCGATTCGATTCGAAATTCTTTGTCTGATTCCATTCAGGATTCGATTCTATCCGGCATTTGAGATTCTTAGAGCCCCAGTTTAACGTTATTAGAATATAGATTGAAATACAACATAAATTCTCATCATTCTCGACCGGAAACGGGGGCTTTCGGGGTCAGAAAGAAATGATGTACAAAGCATCAGTCAAATGACATCCAGGGTGGGCAAATAATTTATTTATTTATTGGTGTTTAAGGTCACATGCTGATGGACAATGGCTTATTGTGACCGTACCAGTTTTACGGGTGGAGGAAGCCGGAGTACCCGGACAGAACCACCGAGCATCGACGAGCAACTGTCGGCTCCTCAACATTCTAACTCGGTTCAAGCTCCGCTCAAACAGGGTTACAGCGGTTGAAGACATGTGCACCATCGACGTTCAGTACGCCTTAGTACACGGCGTCATCGTACCCCATGTAGGCAAACGGAATAAAGTGCCTTGCTCAATGACACAACGCAGGTCGTCCCGGACGGGGATCGAACTCGGGGCCTCTAGCTCGGGGCCTCTAGCAAAGAGGTCCAACAGTCTACCTCAGAGCCACCGCGCTCCCAGGCAAATAATTGATTCTTTGTTGGTAATAGTCTTTCAAAAAAACATTACTAAATACCACTGATAGACTTTTATGTCTTTACGGCCATACAATTATTATTATTATTATTATTATTATTATTATTATTATTATTATTATTATTTTAATTGAATTTAACCAACTCAGTCTGGGTTGGATACTGGTAAAATTCATAGTTGCGTTATGGAAAAACATCACTGCTTGAATTAACGGTATGTAGACATCAGTGTGCAGATGGTTAGTCTGAGGAGGGGGTAGTAAGAAATGAATGTAACCTGCAGTTTCTATTTTTATTAAAAACGAAACCTTTGAGATGTGAGATCCTGTCTTCATAATGTTTTTTGTCCGCTTTTTTTTTTTTTTTGATTCAAAACCCCAAGGTTGATGGAAACATATGCACAAATGAACAAAGAGATGTTTTCATAAAAAAATGTTGCTTTTGGCTATACTGTCGTAGAATTTGATGAAAGAATCCTTGCTAAAACCCCTTTGACCAAGTCTTCATATTCGCCTGTGGGATTTGCATATACTTTCACAAAAGCTTTAATTTGATCAACTGATTATTTTAAAAGTGTCACGTTCTATGATATTTCCAATATCTGTGTGAAATGAAAAGCGCAGCCTTGGGCAAGATCTTCAGACATTCTTTTGATAATAGTATTTCCATGATGTCCCTTCCTCGTTAATTACTATTTTTAAAAGAAAGCTCGATTAGCACTGCCCATTTAGTTTCTTTGAGACAAACACTATCCACAGTAGATAGCTTTGTTAATGGATGGCGCTTATGGCAAAACCAGTCGTATTTAACCTGAATGTTCACTCGAGGCTAATATACTTTTAATTTGTTCTGATACATAGAGATAATTTTCCGTCCCTGTGTGTGATGTTTTTCCCGTCAACTTTGATGACATTCGGTTTCTGTATGCGTCTAATGCTGCTCAGGATTAACACCATAACCTTGCAACCTAGTAACTGTGGTTTGCTTTGTTCTTAACAAATACAGTATTTCATATAAATGATATTTAATGGGGATGCGTCCGACGTAAAATGATTCGATCGAAAGTTTTGATATCTAGCAGGGTCGCAGCCTTCCTGGATACAACACGTCGAGTATCGCAGTTCATGTACAAGTTCATACTAGACTCCAGACTTATTTGTAATTTATTTAATTCCAACTCGGTAAAATTTCATATGTGTAGCCATTATGGCGTTGATATTATTGTGTGTTCGTTTTTTATGATGCGGGAAGGATGTTGCGCGAGTGACATCTTACATTAACTTTACTGCGTTGATAGAAAAGTGTACGTTCTTATTACTCTCTCATGTTCTCTCTCTAGCATTGATGGCCCCACGGAGGCTACCTGGTCCCTCTCAACACGGGTTAGGAGACATCCTACGGAGCAGCTGTGGATCCGGAACTTGTAATCGGAGGGGTGTGGGTGTCAAAACAAAGTCGAAGAGGGGTGCAGAGTCTTCTAAAATCCACGACTGATGTGCGATTCTGCATGGTTCGAATAGAAACGATAGCATACTACACCTTAATATTGTACCAAAATACCCTGGCACACTATGGTACCATTCTGGTATGTCGGGGGGGGGGGGGGTATTTGGGGCAATGCATGTTGTACCGTGGTGATCGGTTATTGGTGTGTCTCTGGTGTATTCACGACCTTTGTAAAATAAATGTTAACATAAAATAAATACCGTTAAAGGCAGTGTTGTTAAAGGCAGGCGAGGGAGCTAATGGTGAATTATTCTTTTCTAACTTTAGACCTAGAAAGTGGACTGAGGCAGTGGAGCAGATTTATCATGGGAAGGGTGCATAAAGTTTGTAATATAGGCTGGCGAGTTGGAGCCCTAGCCAAAAGCTCGTTGGACGGGTTAAGATAAAAGAATGCGCCAGGTTTTGGGGTACCTAGATGATCTAAAGGCTGGCCCATGTTGTTTAAAGTGAGATTAATGTCAATGGACTTGAGCAGTAAAATCGGGAAATGCGAAAAAAGAGAAAGAGGGTGCAAAACTTAATGTGTAGTTTGGTAGTAACGGAGATCATGGATCATATCCTTCCAGAATGCCCCAAATACCTGCCTAGTAGAATAAGACTCATGAGAAACTAATAAAAGAAAGGGACGAAAACATGAGAGATAAGTTCATGAGAGAAAGGGTCAATATTTCAGTGGGGAGACTGAGTGAGAATGTGCTACGTTAGAAAACTAATGAAACAGTTTGTGTATGAATGCTGGGAGAGTGGAGAGGGATGACCCGCAAGGAGCGGATGGGGTTGTGCGAAGTGATCTCATCAAGCAGTTTGTTGGTGAATATTTATTTATTTATTTTTATTTATTTATTTATTGGCGTTTAAGGTCACATACTTATGCACAATGGTTAATCGTGACGGTGACAGTTTTACGGGTGGAGGAAGCCGGAGTACCCGGAGAGAACCACCGAGCATCGACGAGCAACTGTCAGCTCCTCAACATTCTAACTCGGTTCAAGCTCCGCTCAAGCAGGGTTACAGCGGCAGGAGACATGTACACCATTGACGTGCAGTACGCCTTGGTACACGGCGTCATCGTGCCCCCATGTAGGAAACCAGGATAAACTGCCCTGCCCAAGAACACAACGCGGGTCTTCCCGAAGGGGATCGAACTCGGGACATCTAGCATAGACGTCCAACAGCCTACCACTGAGTCACCGCGCTCCCAGTTTGTTGGTGGAAGAACCATAAGCGAGATACCTAATTATACTCTCATGTATGCCCTTATTGAAACACAGGGAACATTTTAGTAGGGTCGTTGTCAGGATCCGCCTGCTCCATGATTCCATCACTACGAAGACTACAGTATTATCTACACTTTGACATCCGACATCTTTCGGAGACGATATGTGGCTGCTGATCTGTATACAACTCGATTTTTCTGGAACGTTAGCCAAAACATCTCTCCCACCCAAAAGATGGCGTCACGGCATTCGAGGTGGTAACTCCTCGAAGCGGTGACTTTTGCTGGCGTAAAAGCTGGTACGCTGTGACTGCATTATCAAACGTCAAACGAAAGCCTAGAATGAACACTAGTTTCGCTATAGCAACTTTCCAATCTCGGCATTTATTTTAAATTAAATAAATATTGAGTTCGCATTGCCTCGAAAAATGTGCACGTCAACAATATACAGTGCAGTCGCCGTGGACGGGTCGTAATCCACGCATGGGCAGTGATATCCACGCACGCGTTTACCAAGTAATAAAAAAATTCAGCAAAACCTTAATTAATGAAGCACCGGGTTGTACCCGGTGCTTCATTAATTAAAGTTTTGATGATTTTGCCTATAAAGTGTTTGGAATCTAATATTATTGCGTCCGTGGAGATATTGACCACCCGTTGAAAGTGACCACTCTGTGACAACGGTACTGCATACATTGTTCAGATATCAAGGAAAATTCTTTAAAACGCGAATGGCGATTGTGAAGCGTCGAATAAGTGAAAGCAGCTTTTGCTTCTTGAGCACTGTTTATTTTAGCATTAATTTCCTTCCCCCTCCACACAAGATGGCACCACATGAGATGCTTTTCTTTACGTGACCAATGAGCGTTCCAGCAGTCGGCTTGTATATTAGATTAGTGTATATGAGGCCCTTTTTGTACATCGGCTTTTTAAAACACCACCAATATCCCCACGGTATTGATTTTGACACTGCCTAAATCCGGTTTTTCATACTGTGAACTTATTCTGTCTGCTGGGCATATTATTAAGTTCGTGGGAGGTTAGACACTCTAGCGATTTTCTTTCAGAAAGAATAGTATTCAATTTGAATTCGATTTATGAAAATGGTTGCAAATTCTATTAACGTGCACGTCTAGCCGCTTTACAATCTCTTGGATTCTTGTGAAGTTTTTGAGTAATGTGATTTTCTCATGCAAGCCTCATAGTTTCTATTCTATGGTGATGAACTTACCGTCTTACGGAAAGCAGCTGAGATGTGTATGTCTATAGGCGAAGAAAATGGTCTACCTTATTAAACATTCTTAAAATAGCGCGTGAATAAAAACTGGTCGAAAAGTTCCCCTCATAATACGTGACATTATGCTGCCATGAACGAAATTATAGCCGCGATGGTGCCAGAGGGCCTGGCCTCCTGTGCCCCATAGTTATTTTTTATTTTACGAAGACGCGTGTAGTAATCACACATGTTGTCGATATAAACTTGTTGCCAATCCAGAAACTGTATTTTGAGCGCAGAACAGAGTCTTTTGTGATCGGATTGTCATCTTATCTTGGAATATCAATATGGATAGAATTAAGTCAAAGAAACGAAAATTCATTCTGACATTCATTCCCAAATTTTTTAGACAGTTTGCAGAATATTTCATGTGGACGGAAAATCGGAACACAATTTAACAAAGCACACTAACAAAAACTTGGGTTAAACAGTTTAGTGATAACTCAGTCCTACCATTTTATTGGCGTCTAACGACACTTTCAACAGGCAGCGTAACCTCGTGTCGGGCAGTTTTCTGGGTGGAGGAAGCCGGTGTGCCCGAAGAGAATCATCGAGTAGCGGCGAGTAACAGTTGCATTTCCCAACATACTAACTCCACATAAGCAGGGTTACACTCTAAAATCAGTTGGGTTAAACATCAACCCAAATTAACTGGGTTGAGTGAATATGAACCCAATTGGGTTCATATTCACTCAACCCAGTTGATTTGGGTTAATTTTTAAACCAACTGGTTTTAGAGTGTAGCATTCGTGTAAGACAAGTGCGCCATCGATCACAGTACGCCCTTGTATACAGCGCCACCGTGCCCCATATGGGCAGTCGGAACTAAGTGCCTTTCCCAAGAACACAACACAATTACCTCTGGTGGGGACTGAACCGTCGAACTTTCAGTTTGAAGTCCAATGCCGTAACCACTGAGCCACCCCGCACCCCCGGTCCTACCATAAAAGGGGAAACTCGAACTGTGTGACGAATATAGCAGATACCTCTGAGGAAGAGGTCGCGATTTTTGATATCAATAACACTCTGGGGTACCTGTCAAATTCGCCCCTTGCCGAACTTCCTGAGTGGGGCCATTTTCGGCAGGTACGCATAGTGGTGAGCAGTTTTTCCGCTTGTCGGTCAAATGTGTACCATTGTCCAAGTTCACCTATTTTACGTTACCCCAATAAGTCTCTGCCATTATATTATTATTATTTCTGCAGGACGATACTATCCAAGAAAACGGGGATAAAGGGTTGTGAAAGAGAAGAGCTTTTAAGGGAGTATAAAGCTCAACACTTCAGGTGCAAATGCAGATTTTAAAGGGGCTCAAAGAGTAATCATATCCATTGGGGGAAGTATTTGAATGAAACGGATGAACTGACTATGGCCGGTGTAACAGTCTGTAAAAGTATACGATTGCCCCATGACACAATATAGCCGTCAGCGTCAGGGGCTATAGTACTTGTTAGGCCTAAATTAATAAATTAATGAAACTGGAAAAAATAATTCAAGTGGCGTCAGGATATCTGACGCCAATTGAATTATTTTTTTTCAGTCCATGCTTCTTTCTAGTGGACTCAGGTTTGACACTGCTATGTTGAACCTTCCATGATCATAAGAAAGTGTTGTCACACATTTAAAATTTCTCCCAAATATTTTTCCTTATTTCGTCTCCTGATTCTATCCATTAAATTATTACAAAACGTTGCCTTGCCCTGTGTTATTAATTCCCCATAAGCTTTGTTGTCGGTGATGGAGATATCGACTATGGCAAGGTTATCTCACACCCATCCACACACACATCCTCACACACACACAAAAATTTGTTCAACCACCTTTGTGGGGACTTGTATTTTGTTCTCGGTGACAAACAATAGCAAACAAGTCCCAACAACATTGAGAAGCAAACCCTAACACACTGTTTTCTTTTTGAAGATTTGGGGGAAAACAAAAGATATGTTAGTGGGAAAACGAACACTTGTTGGACTCTCACAAAATTAGGAAGACAGACCCATACCCTCTGACACACTCATGTTGATGTAGCCGCCGAACAAAGAACATTAATAAGAGAAATACACGATATGCGTGGAATCTCAGTAGAATAGACCACATTACCTGCCTTTTCAAAACAAAATGTTCATCGAACTGAATCGCCATCGCTTAACACTTTACTCAACGCATACGATATCAAAATTTATTATTTTAATTATTGATTTTCAAATTTTTTCGAAAAATTTCAACAATATCATATCATATGACCCTTCAGTGGGACGAGCTCGTAGAGGCCGTTCCAATGAGGGGGATCACATGAAGTGGTTTTGTTGCCATTTTTTGAAACATGTATTTTTGTCAACTGCTTAATTTGTAAATTTCGCTAAGAATGCGCTCGACTCTTTAGGTAATGGGTTAAATCTCTATTTAGGATGCAGATAGAGGCTGGAAATTGAGGTCCGTAAGACATATACAAGTTCAGTCGTATGTTTTTGGTCATCGTCGTTGTTTAGAAAATTGTCTACAGTAAATCGTCGAATGCTCTTGATAGTTGCCAGAACAGATTTCTATACAAATGGATTGCTGGAACGTCAGCGAAAAGCATCGCATTTCAATCTCCCCGCACCTACGATGGTATATTGGTGTGACGTTAGTCTGTATGTTTCTTTTCAATCCTTTTTTTGTACATGGTTCGAGTTTATATGATATGAAATGAAATAGTTATGAAATATAAATCAAGATATTTATTTATTATTTATTTTTTTTTTTTTGGTGTTAAAGGTCACATATTTATGCACAATGGCTAATCGCGGCCATGACAGTTTTACGGGTGTGGGAAGCCGGAGTACCCTTAGAGAACTTCCGAGCATCGACGAGAAACTGTCAGCTCCTCAACATTCTAATTCTGTTCAAGCTCCGTTCTAGCAGGGTTACAGCGGTTGAAGACATGTGCACCATCGACGTGCAGTACGCCTTAGTACACGGCGTCATCGTGCCCACATGTAGGCTACCGGGATAAAGTGCCTTGCCGAAGGACACAACGCGGGTAGTCCCAGGCAGGGATCGAACTCGGGACCTCTAGCATAGAAGTCCAACAGTCTACCACTGAGCCACAGCGCTCCCCATCCTGATATTTTAAATATCAAAATACATAACTAAATACATAATACTAAGTACAGTACACAAAAATATATAGACAATAGTTCACTGGTCGGATTCGAGTACGATTTTATCCTCGACTGGGCCGCAGGAAAGAGGATTTAATATATAGAGGATATGGAATGAGTGTTTTTCTCTTATAATATTTATGAAACGAGTTTAAGAATTTTCCGTTTGGGCGAGCCTCTGGTGAGCCCAAACGGAAAATTCAGACGAGTTTCATAAATATTATATGAGAAAAACACTCATTTCATATTCTATTTATCATATGACACACACACGCACAGATTAGCCACTTAGTATGACTTTTTAACCCATCACCTAACTTGAGTTACAGACGGCACTTGGAAAAAACATCCTCGTATTTCTAAAATTTTTCATTTTTTGCTTCCAAAACATATGTTATGATCCCTCATTGGAACGAGCTCGTCGAGCTCGTTCCAATGAGGGGTCATAACCTATGTTTCGGAAGCAAAAAGTGAAAATATAAAAAAAAATGAATGGCGTTTTTCTTGTAGGTAAAAGATTAATACATTATAACCCACCCTAAATAGGACAGATAACGTAAATTCTCCCTACTGAAATTATGCAAATGTGACCCAGTTGTATTTTGTTTAGCCAATCAAATTGTCCAGTTTTGAAATTTACTAATGAAAGCTCCCAACTCTAATTATGCAAATTATGAAAATCTGTCCCAGTTTTATTTTGTTCAGCCAATCAAATTGTCTGGTTTTGAAACTGACCAATGAAATTGACGGAAGGATTTATTTATCACTGATTAATATGAAAACAAAATATCAAATGTTTTAAAGTGAACAAAACGGACGAGTCATATGATAAAAGAAAAAAATCCGCGCGGCCCAGGGGGAAATAAAAGTCGTATTGGAATCCGAGCAGTGGACTTTTTGTATTTATTTTATTTTCTCCTTATTTGTTTTCTCCAAACAACCATCTGGAACTGATTCCCAGGTTACTTTCAAAACATGTCAAAAAATAGTCAGTCCGTCATCGTTTAGGGTGGAATACGATGCTGGAAGTGGAATACCATTTTCGGCGAGTGGGAATGGGAATACGATTTGTTTTGGTGGAAGAAAAACGAATGAAAAAAATTAAATAAATAATATAAAGATTGAGGTATATGGTTTTACACCGATATATTGATATATATATATATTGTGTGGCCATGATTATACCACTGCACCATCCTATTTTAACATGATTTTCTGTTCCAGTTCTGGAATCTCTTACCGTGGAATACATACCGAAGTTATGGGAAATTTACCTCGGTATTTTGGAAGACTTCGGTAAGTTGGAGTGTTCTACTACCTACCTCGGATAGGTTCACCAACGCAATCACACTTGCGGTCTTGTTTAGCTATCGTTCGGGGAACTTTTTTTTCTTTTGTTCTTGGTGACAAGCAAGTCACCACAAAATTGGGAAGACTGACCCTAACCCATTGTTTTCTTTGTGAGGACCTGGCGACACAAAGGCAGTCCTTGAAGTGACGCAACCACTATTGTCTAGGTTCTCACAATGTGGGGAGACGCCCCCCTCACCCTCAGACACACAACACACGCCTCCTCCCACCCGTCCCACACAGACACACCTCGCTCACACTTGCAATGTGCATCGACCGGGCTCATTTGCCTCAAAAAGACACACTTTGCGTTATATTTTATCTACATGGATGAAATTTCACAAATGACTGGATCACTTTTTACCTCGACTATCTGGCCGGCCTCGCACTTGACAAATGTAAAGATCATACACAACACATGAAGTCTTGAAAAAACATTCAACTGGAGTCTCTCTCAAAGTTCGACTTTTATATGAAAATTCGATCGAATAAACGGCATCACCCTGTTTGTCACCGCGAGGTTTGTTAAAAGTTGAAATGTGTGACGTCATTTACCTTATCCTTTCCGGGAACGTGCAAACCAGACACAAACAGGATATAAAACATAATGCTGATGTCCCAGTAGCACAACATTTTAACCTTCCTGGCCATTCTTTTGAAGATTTCGAAATCCATCCTATTGAACAACCACCAATTAAAGACAAATTAGAAGAAACGGATGAATTTAGAAAAAAAAAACGTGAAGCTTTTTGGATCAATACGCTTCAAACCCTCTGGCCATTTGGTATGAATATATCAGAGGGAGAATGCGAAAGGGGGTCCACCATTCCTTTCACTTTAACATACAACAGAATGAATATCAAAATAGCAAAAATATTAAAAGATGAATTCAATTTAACCAATGCTAAATTAAATGAACCTTTGAATCTTCGACCTGTCATGGCCTATAAGAAAAACAAAAGCTTGCGTAACATCCTTTGTAAGGACTAAATTAGAGCCCATCAATGAATAACATCAATTATTGGCAGTCAGTTTTACCAGGTCCTAAACTCATCACTTAGTTTAAATCAATTTGATGTATTTTTTGCCATATCTGGTACCCATCAGGATTCAGTAAATGAATACATTTTTCGGCGGCATGTTAAAAGAAAAAAACGTTTCAGTAGGAAATGTCTGTGCCAGTGCGATTTTTTAACCTCAAACACACACACACACACAGACACACACCCACACACACACACAGACACACACACACACACACACACACACACACACACACACACACACACACACACACACACACAGAGAGAGAGTCTTGTCTACCCTACATACCGAGGTACCCCATTGTTTGTCCTTTGTGTGGACTAACGGTTTCAACCTCGTTTTGCCGGTACAGTTCTTGGAAAACAACCGAGGTAAAGGGTTTCTTTTGTCTTTTGTACCTCGGTAAGGCGAAACACGCAAACTCTTTTGTCTAGTTACCTCGTCAAGTTGGTAAGACAAACCCATACACACACACACACACACACACACACACACACTATTTCTACCGCTTCATGAAATTATGAGAACAGAAAACGAAAAGAAACTGCTCAGCGAAAGATTAATTAGTGTCTTTCGAATAACAAGTAACCAACTTATGTTATAACGTAAATATTTCATTCTTGTTAATTTTGACCATTCTTTTTGCCATTTGGGATTTAAGTAATGTTGTTCACGTTATGTACGTCAGCTTCTGTTTAGTATCAACGTGACACCGATCTCGGGAGATAATTGGTGTGAGCTGTGAACTGGTTCCTAACCAATCGAAAGTTCCCAGAAACTAGCATGAGCAGCAATTATTAACTGCATCTGACACTTGGGCTGCTTTTTCGATATTTTAATCGTCCGATAATTACATCACAAAGAACATTAATAAGAAGGGGAAATACACCACAATATGCGTGGGATCTCTGTAGAATAGACCACATCGCCTGCCTTTTCAAAACTGAAATAAATGTTCATTGAACTGAATCGCCATCGCTTAACCCTTTACTCAACGGATACGATATCAAAATTTATTATTTTAATTATTGTTTTGTTTTGTTTTGTTTTGTTTTTTGTTTTTTTTTGGGGGGGGGTGGGGGTGGGGGTTCGAAAATTTCAATAAAATTATATCATGTGACCCTTCATTGGAACGAGATCGGCGAGGGTCACATGATGTTGGTTGTTGAAATTTTTTTTAAAATATATTTTTTTCAACTGATTAATTTGTAAATTACGCGGCTGCGGTCGATTCTGTAAGTAATGGGTTAAAGCTCTATTTAGAATACAGAGAGAGGCTGTATATTACGATTTGTTGAGGCTCGTGGGGCATATTCCCGTTCAGTGGTATGTTCTTGGACAACGTCGTTGTTTTCAAAACTGTCTACGGTAAATCAACGAGTTGCTAGCATTGATTTCTATAGAACTTATTGCTGAAACGTCAGCGCAAAACGTCGCAAATCAATCCCCCACGCCAAAGATGACGTCAAGTTAATAAACGTGATTCCTCCAACCCAACCGACGACTTGAAATCTTTCACTTCATCAAACGTCATTGTGTTTAGCACAGAGACTGGTAATTAGGGCCGGGGAGAGGGTGGGGCCCGGAATAGTAACCCCGGGGCCCGATCGGAGTTTGGCCCAGTAGTCCATGATTCTTGGGTCAGACCTGCTCACCCGCCCCCACCCCACCTCACCCCAGTCCAAACATGGCCTGAAAGACTTACTTTAATTTTTTGGTTCTGACTTTTTTGCCAACAGTTAAAAATGGGAATGTTTCGTGAATGGAACTCTGCACTTCATCAACGGTTGTATTTTTAGACTGCACGTAATAAAATTATCACTTCAAGAATTGTGCAGTTAAAAGCTATAACCCCAGGTCACTGGGCACTCACTGGTGAACTTGCAAATTTGAAACATGCTGCTGAAAAACGTCATTTTGACGGTCGAGAAATAACGTGATTTTTTGTGTCAAAAGCCGGCAGAAATCTCCCTTTATTAACTGATTTCAAAATTTTCTCGGGTGGTCCCCCAAACCTCCTACCATCATAATCCAAACACCCTATCATCGCTCGTACCTTCGACATCAGCATCAGTATCTTGACATTTTTAAAATGGGGGGAGGGAGGGGGACGTCACAAAATTAAGCCTCGGGCCCGAATTTTTTCAAACCGGCCCTACTAGTAACATGGTATCAACTTTCCACTCTCCGCCTTTCTTGTCAAAAATGCACACGTCACCAACATATTCATTTTTCGCAGACATCTAAGTATATTCTTTAACCCTTTACTTAACATGAAAAGCGGATGACACTTGCAAACAAAAATTCTTGAATAACTAATTTGTTTCATTTCTTGTCTCAAAAACATAGGTTATGACCCCTCGATGGAACGAGCTCGACGAGCTCGTTCCAACGAGAGGTCATAACCTATGTTTTTTAGACAAAAAATGAAAAAATAATAAAAGTTAATTAGCGATTTTTGAGAATAGTACTGGCAGGTTTTGGCCGTTACGTTGAATAAAGAGTTAAAAAGCGATCGACGATTGTTAAGCGCCGGTAAATTGAAAAATAATCGAGACTCTTTTTTGTTATTGAGTAGTGTTTACTTATAGCAACATCTACCACCCGTCTAAAATAACGGCGATGGGCACTATAAGTCACATGGCGTGTAGCTGGCCGATACTATAAGTTGCATGGCGTGTAGCCGTGGCCGATACTGTAAGTTACATGGCGTGTAGCTAACCGATACTATAAGTTGCATGGTGTGTAGCTAGCCGGTACTATAAGTTGCATGGTGTGTATAGCTGGCCGATACTATAAGTTGCATGATGTGTAGCTGGCCAATACTATAAGTTGCATGGGGTGTAGCCGTGGCCGATACTGTAAGTTACATGGCGTGTAGCTGGCCAATACTATAAGTTACATGGCGTGTAGCTAGCCGATACTATAAGTTGCATGGTGTGTAGCTGGCCGATACTATAAGTTGCATGGTGTGTAGCTGGCCGATACTATAAGTTGCTTGGGGTGTTGCCGTGGCCGATACTGTAAGTTACATGGCGTGTAGCTGGCCGATACTATAAGTTACATGGCGTGTAGCTAGCCGATACTATAAGTTGCATGGTGTGTAGCTGGCCGATACTATAAGTTACATGGCGTGTAGCTGGCCGACAGTATAAGTTACATGGCGCAAATAATATTTTCTGTCCATTTTTTAATATTTAAAATATTAATATTCAATAAATATGGTACCTTGAAAATAGTTTTGGTACTTAAATTCTCTTATTTTGTTTTAATTGGAATTCTGAAAATTCTAAGCGAGTGGAAATGCATCAATTTGATCAAAATGGTAATGACTGCTACTCACCTGATATCAAATAATATCAGATGAGTTATGTGATACGGCGAACCCTTAGATGGTATGCCAGCGTTCTGACTGGAGAAACTAACTTTGAGGCATAATAATTATCTGTATGTGGCCAATGAGCGTTCCAACAATCCACTTTTATAGAGTTCAGTGTTTGATGGGATTAGGAATTGTTTGACCATAGGGATGCTATAACTCATTAGGGATTCAAGTGCGCATCGGCAGCTTGTGAGATTTCCTTGGGTCAATGTGTTTTCGGTCGTCCGTTTTGCTTCCTATAGTTTGTCATCTTGGTTGATGGCATGCAGTTACCAGGACGGTGGCATCTAATATAGTTGAATGTGTGTTTCGAGGGCATGTTCCATTGTATGAGAATGTTTCTTATTACCGAAAACAACCACGCATCTACCATTGCTCTCGCCTGTATCTGCTATTGGAGTGAATTCGTCACAAAATCAATGATAATAGAGGATATTCCCAAATTTACGATTAATGATTACGAGTACGATTATGGTTGGTTAGTCGTTGTCGTGAAGAGAATCTCGATAAAACAAAAAACGTTTCACAAATAGACAGAACTACACGCCCGTGTGAATGGGTTAATCGGTATAGCACGAGTGCCAGCGTGGAAGGATCGAACGAGAGGCCGCAGGTCTCGAGTTTTATCCTTCCGCGATGGTACAAGTGCCATATCGATTAACCCACTCACACGAGTGTGTCGTTCTGTGTTTATTACACGCTTTCACGCCAAAAGAAACAATTATTAGAGAAGGGCACTCAGCAATTCATTTGCCAACTATCAACAAAAAGAACACATTTTATCGCCAAGCAAATTTGCGAGGGCAACCATGTTACTATTTCGTCCCTTGGATTCCAATGTGTTCTACGTGCCTACTGGCACATAGAACAAATTGGAACTCAAGAGACGATTTTCAGCTATCGCTAGCGATTCAAATTGTAATTGTGCTGCACGATTTGTGGAAAATTCCAGTGAAATTTCGCTTCTTTATAAAAATAGTTCGTCAATGATTTTCGTTCCGCACATATGTGCGGAACAGGTTTTCATTTTCCGTACGGTTTAGTGTTGCTGTAGATGGCGATTACATAGAACAGGCGTGTAATAAAATAAATGACGGATCGAAATCTTGAAGGATGTGCTCTCTATTTTGATTATTGTATTTCTAAAATTAACCTCCGATTTCCTGAAAATGTTCAAAAACTATTTCTAGAGACAGTTAGGAACTAGAAACGACATCCAGGAAGTTTGCATATCTTGGTAACATAGTACCCTAACCATAATTTATCTGCTAAACGCGAGTTTGCGAAACCTTCAATACATTCTTCACTTCAACTGAAAGTTCACAGAAAGAACAATATCGAAGTGACTGCGGGTCCAGCCTGCGCATATGTGACTCAGAGTCAATGAGGCCCTGAGCTCGGACTCCAAATTTCTCCGACCTCATGGTGATTACCCCGGCTTCCAAATCTTCTAGGTAGCCCTGGTAATAGCGGGAAAACTACTGGTATAACTCTGTTTTAGGGTCCTGCGAAGTTTCGAGATTCGATTCGATTTCAAATCTTAAGTTGGTATTCGGTTCGCTTCGAAATCGGCTGTCCGATTCCTTTTTCTTCGAATCTTTTCCTGGAATTTCGCTTGGTATCAATCATCTTTGTCGTCTCACAAACTGTGTAGCTGAGATAGAAACTGTACATAAATGATGCTGAAAATAAAGACTGAGCGTAATTTCCGCTATATTAACATAAAAGCAACTGTGACCATGCCACCATTCATGCCAATTCCAGTTTCACTAGTCACTACCAATACTGAATGCAAATTTAAAGTTCCCAAGTAACATCGACGATGAGCTCGCGGCTGCTAGCTGCTAGGGCCGTGCGGTGCCTAGTACGGAATTCTCGCACCCGTTTCTGCTTTTGAACAAAAATCCCTATTTGGTAATATTCTAACCACCTCATCAAGGCATGCCTTCGACAAAGGCATGCCTTGATGATGTAGTTGGAATATTTTATCAGTCGAGACTTTAGGAAGCCTGTATTCGATTCGAGGTTCGATCCGATGTCGTATAGTAGACTCTGTTTCTGGTGTGTTTTGGGGAATAGAGCGACCGACCGTAAGTCTGTTACGCTCATAATATTATTAACAGTAAATGTTTTACTATCACCATTAAGGTCTTCATCTGATCGCAACAGAATAATTCAATAACAATAAAGACAGCACATCATTGTTTTTCCCAAGCCGACAATCTATTGGAATATGTTCCCCACAATCATTAACCAATGTAGAAGATCGCAGTTCAACATTGACGCGCAGAGCAGATTGTGTCGTTGACAGTTAATTTCCATAACTTTAAAAGATTAGAACGAATTCGTTTGAGATCGCGAGGGGATTGTCTCCACAAAAATGAAATATATATTGACTCGTTAGTTCGATTTTCGTTCTGACATTACAACTAGGCAGTGATGTATACGACATTGCGGTGTTTATAACGAACATAGAAGACAATTATTTACTCGCGTGCTGGAAACAACGACTTTAGATACATGTCAACAAGCATGACGAAATATGAGTCTACAGATGATGACTATAAGAAACCCATTATATGCGGTAAATGTGGAGAAAAAACATCCAACGAGAAGTTAGAAATGTTACAAGAGCAGGACAATTTACAGGAGGATGAGAGAAACAGAATCCAACAACTTTTGAAGCAATATGCTCGCAATTCATCCATGCACGGAATTCCAACTATTGTTGGGTCACGATTGTATCGAGGTAGAAGGTATGCTTATTTCTTGTTTTTTGTTATTTTGTTCAAATTCTGGACTTCATACTTTTAATTCCAGTTACGTTTTGCTTTCTTTATTGCAATTGAGAGGGAGGGTGGCACGGTGATTCGGACGGAGAGTACCTGATCCAAGATCAGAAACTCAGGTTGAACATTTAATTGAGTAGAGGTTACCGCAAATACTGAAACAGCTGATGGCGTCATTTTGTCGCACACTAGGCCTGGCATTCTTAAAAATGCAGGAGGGCTAAAAATCGCTCTCCTCACTTGGCCTAGGGGAGCGATTAGCCTACAAAAGCTAAAAGTGGTAAAATGAAGTTGTACTATTAATGACAGTGTGAATTCTGCCTAGTGGGTTGTACATTTTATTTGGTGCTGC
Source organism: Pictodentalium vernedei (assembly GCA_031216915.1). Taxonomy (NCBI): domain Eukaryota; kingdom Metazoa; phylum Mollusca; class Scaphopoda; order Dentaliida; family Dentaliidae; genus Pictodentalium; species Pictodentalium vernedei. The sequence continues at coordinate 93,234,603 of CM062289.1, read as the reverse complement.
TAACAAGGTAGTCTCTGTGAGACGACTACACTGCTTCTCCCACATCTCCGGGCCTTGGCAAGGCCCGGAGGTGTTGGAGGGGCAGTTTGGCCATCTTGCAGAGACCACTAACATAGCAAAGATCTGAAAACCTGTGGGTTTTAAGAATAGGCTGTTGTGGTAATAATTATTTTCTAAGGCTAGAAGGGCTATTTTTCGTTATCCTCAATTTTTTAAGGCGAGTAGTATGCGAACGAATAAATCGGTCTCCTGAAAATGCCAGGTCTGGCACACCACAGATCTGTGGTCTCTTTCGTCTATTTCAACCACACACCAAACCGAAGACCACAGGTTGAAAGACGATAGACGACTGAATCGGAGTAAGCTGGAACTCATGATCCAAAAGTTGGAGCTCACTGCCGAAATGAATCTAGTTGTTTCGTGGGCGAGGTGATTCAGTAGGTAGAGGTGCAGGCTGCAAGCCGAGAGGTCCTTGGTTCGAATCCCACCTGCGGAAACCGTGTTGTGTCCTTGGGCAAGATACTTCACCCCATTGCCCACGTGGGGGCACGGTGACGTTGTGTACTAAGGCGTACTGCACATCGATGGTGCACCTGTCTTCAACCAATGCTAACCCTGCTTGAGCGGAGTTAGTATGTTGGGGAGCTGGCAACAGTTGCTCACCATTGCTCGGTGGTTCTCTCCCGGGTACTCCGGCTTCCTCCACCCGTAAAACTGTCGTGGTCACGATTAGCCATTGTACAGAACTATGTGACCGTAAACCACATTTACAAAAGGGCCACTGCGAATTGGTCTCGGGTCGGGCAGTGTCCGCCTCTACATTTCAACTCCTCCCCCCCCCCCCCCCCCCCCCCCGTAGGAAAAAATTCGATTTACCACTACATAATTTCTAACAAGTGGGACATTTCGTTAGCCCGTGTCAAAATTTAACCATTTATCCAACAAATACAGTATATCAAATTTTGTTATCATCAGTTCGTTCCCAAGTGTGGGGGGGGGGGGGGATCACATGATATGGTTTGTTGAAAAGTTTGGAAAAATATATTTTTTCAACTGCTGGATTTGGAAAATCTCTGGGCGGATGCGGCCGAATGATTCGTTAGATAATAGAGTCAGATTCAGAATTCCATTTGTGCCTCTCTTTGACTAAATTATTCAACCGAGGCTCTTGGTACTCAGAAATGCCAACTGCAAATAAATATTTGGGGACAGCTTTACTACTTTCCAATCAATTTTTGGAGGACTTTAACTACTTTAACTAGTTTTCAGTCTAATAACTAACTCCATATTGTGGCCAAATTCTAGACATGCTCAGAAACAATTCACTAGTACCATGTCTGTTATTTCTAACCTTTTCTAATTTAGATCTTCGAATTTCCAATTATTGTAAATTTTGCGAATGGTCACACACACTCACTCCTGTGTCAACGCCCCTCATTACAAATAGTATATTTCAGGAGTTTGTATATTGATTTATGTATTTGCAAACTTCAGAGTTCAATTAACTCGAGATGTATCAAACATTTATACGACGATTACCTATTCTACTATATATAAAAAGCCTATGACATAAATTTTAGCTTTACACACCAACCGTGATGAACACGCCAGCAATGGGATTTCAATAGTTAAAAATTACACCTACAATGGAACTACATTCAAGTTGACCTTTGGTGACCTCGCCTGGAATGTAAACTTGTCTGAACTTACAGTTAAAACTAAAAGTGCGGTCACGAACTGTGCGCTTATCTAGGCTTAATTGCGCGGATGAATTGCACACAATTGCCACATCGAATGGCATCCAAAGCACGGCAGGTTCTCCTGGTTACTCATAGCAAACACGGACAATGTTTTTGCCAATGGACCTCCGGGGTTACTCGGAGGTCCATTGGCTGAAACATTGCTTGTGCACAGGCCATATGTACAGAATTGATAGCCTTATTATGGTCATAACGCGTAGATTAACGCGCAAATCGACGTGCTGTTTGTGCGCATTTCATGACAGGACTTCTAGTTTTAACTGTATCTCTTGTCGCCTCGTGAAGAGTGAAATGAAACCGATCATTATTTATCAAGTTTTTAAATAAGTTTACCCCAAAAGATATCAAATATTAACAAACATACGTTATTTACCGCAGTAAACAAGCATTGCTCCACTTCCATGGTTCCAATCGGATATAACGTACTGTGGTGAACACCTGGGGAAGATCATTACAAAACTAGCTATCGTGCGGATTTATTTGTTATTTATAACATGATCACCTATTCTAAAACATATAAAAAAAGCTTATGACATAAATTTTAGCTTTATACGTGGTGAACTCGTGTGCTTGTGGTGAACACGCCAGCGTGGAACTACATCCAAGTTGACATTTAGTGACCTCAATCTCAATACAAACCTGTCTAAATTTATCGCTCGTCGCCTCGCGAAATGAAAGCGGCAATTATTTATTACTTTTTTAAAATAAGTTTACCTCAAAAGATACTAAAAATTAACAAACATGCGTTGTCTCGTGTTAATAAATCATCCACAACTCGAAATACAGAACAGTCGCCGTGGATTGGTCGTAATCCACACGTGGGCAGTTATGTCCACGCATCTGTTTACCAGTAAACATCATCATTAGCAAAATTTTAATTAATGAAGCACCGGGTTGTACCGGGTGCTTCATTAATTAAATGTTTGATAATTATTCGTGTAATTAGTGTTTGGAATTTAATATTATTGCGTCGATGGAAATATTGCGCACGCGTGGAAAGTGACCAGTCCAAGGCGACTGTACTGTAGTATGTTATTATGTTATTAAAATGAAACAGGTCCAGTAATTTGCGCGTTTCGTTTTCTATTTCGTTTCGGCGATAAACTTGCCAGAGTAAGTAGCGCCCATCGGTGCTCACGTAAACAAAACAGAATCGCACGTGTGAATATTGATTTATTTAAAATTCAAACTCTTAATAATCTGACGATTATTGTATAAATAAAATATACCCAAAGTAGCTTGGTGTACCAAATGGTCACCACTCGTGGTGAACATTTGGTACACCAAGCTACTATGGATATATTTTATTTATACCAGGCTCGTGAGATTGGAGTATGTGTACTATTTGCTACCTGTCTTGGTCTGCCGCTTATGCCTATAAAGAGCAGACACAGGGTTTGAATGATTTGTCATGCCTGATTGGTAAAGCTTGTGGGATTAGGAAGTTACTCTATGCTGTGATACTTTATCGTAACCTGTACTGCGTTCGCGTATTGCGCAATTGACGTGCCACCCACGTAACCCAAACGATCGTTCGCGTGTTGTTTTCAGGTCAGCGTGAAGAAATTGCGGGGTGCTGAAGGATCGTAATTCGATCATCAGCTAAAGTTCGGAATGACTATTAATGCCCCATTCTACTCAGAAAAGAATTGCAACCTCATCCATCCTTGTTTAGACAAAAATCGATTGTGGACTGTATCATTGTAATTTACGAACTGCATTATTTAAATTGGGCCGACTATGACGAAATCAGACGAATCTTTAAATATTTAACTAAACCTATTCGTTTAACCTTCATCTAAGGTGAATACCGTATCCGACCAGTGATATTCTCAAATCTTGCCAGTAAGATTTATTATCTTTGTTTTTATTTTGCCCATCTCCCCTCCCCTTAAAAAATGAACAAAATTGCTTATGATCCCTCTATGGAATGAGCACGGCGAGCTCATTCCATAAGGGTGTCATAAGGTTTGTTTCTGAAGGGGAAATTAAGAGTGTTTTGTTACTCAAGAACTGTTTGGCAGTTGTGCACTTCTGATCATGTTAAGAGAGACATTTGAATTGGAGTTACCCGCCTTGAAAAGTTGCAATCTCCAAAATTGAGCAGCCTCGGGAAAATATGTTGCTTCAAAAAGTTTTCTGTCCAAAAAGTTTTCAAACCGACCTCTTTATTTATCTGGAATATTTTACAATAATGCAAGATGTCAGATTCTTCTGACATCTTGCCTTATTGTTGAATATTCCAGCTAAATAAAGAGGTCGGTTTGAAAACTTTTTGGACAGTAGTAGGAAATGCACGAATCGATTGACTGGAGGAGGAGCCGGATGAGGAGCCTGTCCTCCTCCGGCAAGGGGAGTCGAAAGAGGTTTTGGACAGGGGCAAATGAGACAAAGGTGCGGCCATATTTTTTTAAAAAAATATTTTTTTAATAATTTTAATTGCTATGACGTAGCATAATTTTAAATAATTTTAATTGCTATGACGTAGCGTATTTTAAATTTGATTTTAATTGCTATGACGTCACACACCCTCTTTATGCTGAACAGTGCTATGATGGAGTAACCCCTCTTTTTAAATTTTAATTCCTATGACGTAGTCCCCATAACAATTGGTGTAATGTATTAATAGTTTTCGTTAATTAAAAATTTTTAAATTAAATTTAAATGGCGTAACAAGTATTCAAATAGATAATTATACTTCAAAACCGGTTTTTGAAAACAATAGGCGAGACACAATGTGAGAAATACATGTATATGAAATGCTTCCATAAAGCAGCATTGAAAAGTGTCAAGGTACATAATTGGAAATCTATTATGTTTGTGAACAATGGGTCACCCAGACCCTTTATATTTACACCACATCACTGAAATTTAAATGACGGAGGTAGATTGTTTTCTCATTCATTAAGGTCTGTCGCTTATCAAAACAGCCCATAGGTGTTTAACAGTTAATTATGGAATTAAACTGGAACACTAATTATAGGAGTAATCATCAAAAATTTAATCAATGAAGCACCGGGTACAACCCGGTGATTTATTAATTAAAATTTTGCTGATGATGACTTTTATTGCCTGGTAAACGCATATGTGGACATCAAAGACCACGCGTGGATTATTACTAGTCCATTGCGACTGTACTGTAGCTGCTAGTTAAATATCGAAGTTCATTATCTTGATAAAGATTATCATCCTTCGATTTGCTGTTTCAAAATAATAACAATCGCAAAGAAAGAAAAATACCAAAAATAGAGGATACCCATGCTCTTTTTCTGAATATCGGGAATTGTCTTATCAATCTGGACCTGGAAGCTTTATTTTTCACTAGCGCTTGCGCGAATGGGATAATTCCCGATATTTACTAAAATAGTGTAGATTTGGCTTTTTATTATATACTACATGACATTTTACTGCGAAATATTCAACCCAATTCGACTGCAAACACGCATGTTTCAAAACAATAACAAAGATCAGCTGATCGTTCTTTCAAGCCTGTACCAGCCAAATCACTCGAACATAAAAATAGTCCCAGTTTTCCCACGATAATTTAATCAACTAATTGTTCAATTCACAGATAAAATTTAATAATTATAATACTACGAATGAGAAAATTCTCATAATTTTCATTAATATTAATTTTTAGAGCATTTCAAATCTCAATTTACACTACGTGGAAAGTGTATTATCACTAAATCACCCACAAAGTGGAGATTCCACCCAAGCAATAATTGCAAATTTGTTGCAAAGCATAACAAGCACAAGCAAAGTTTCAGCCAATGGACCTCCGGGTTAAACTCGGAGGTCCATTGGCTGAAACATTGCTTGTGTTTTTAGTAGATATACACAATATACGAAAGTTATAGTTTGTGTGATAACTCCACTCCGCGGGTGATTTAGTTACAATCCACTCTCCACGTTCCGTACAACAAAGAATTTGGAATTGAGTGCGCCGACTCATCCAAAAAAAAACTTCTTGGACGAACTGATCAACAAGGTTTTTCGGAAAAGTTACCCAGTCCAAGTCTCAATATCACTCTCGGAGTCACTTTCTTTCTGCATCTAATTATTTTTCTTCATTATTTTAATATTATTATACATCTAATTGTTCAGTCATAGAATCACCAGAACCTCTTGGAATAGCATGAACTTCTGGTACTGCTGGTAAAGCCGACATTTAATCGCTTATAACAGTATCGAAGGCGAAATGATGCGCCGAAGCGTGACGTCATTTAGGAAGCTACTGGGGGGGGGGGGGGGGGGATATTCCTCGTTATCCATCAAGTCGATGGATATCGAGAAATATATTTTATATAATTAGCGATAATTCACAGGGTAGCATATAATAAATCTGAATAAAATTAAAGAAAAATTTAAAAGTTATCAACATTTGTTTCAAAGTTTTAAAATAATACTTTGAAAAAACTGAATAAAAATAGAAACAACAAAAACAAGGAAATATGCGATTAAACCTTTGCCCAACGAATCGGCCGCATCCACCCGCGTAATATGCAAATTCAGTTGTTGAAAAAATATTATTTTTCAAAACATTTCAACAAAACCATATCATGTGACCCCTCGTTGGAACGAGCTCGTTCCAACGAGGGGTCGCATGATATGGTTTTGTTGACATTTTTTGAAATTGTTTTAATAATGGTATTTAAAATAATAAATTTTGATATCCTCTGTGTTGGGTAAAGGGTTAATCTCTTACTAGGTCGATCACTCTGCCCGGGAGCACAAAAAACGCCCAGTACTTGTTTTGTATGATATACAGTACGTGGAGAGTGGATTGTAACTAAATCACCCGCGGAGTTGAGTTATCACCCGAGCTATAACATTCAAATTTTGTACAAATCGACAAAAAACACAAGCAATGTTTCAGCCAATGGACCTCCGGGTTTAACCCGGAGGTCCATTGGCTGAAACTTTGCTTGTGCTGGTTAGGCTTTGCGACAAATTTGCAATTATTGCTTGGGTGGAATCTCCACTCTGTGGGTGATTTAGTGATAATACACTCTCCACGTATTGTATCTAGTGTTGATGAGGATGTGAACTGAATAATTATTGAAGAATGTCTGCAAACAGAGCAAGGGAAATTGTTGAGTATTTAATTTGCAGCGAAATAGCGGAATAAAATGGAATGGAGGGCGGTCAACGTGTACAAGGATAATCCTCTCTTATTGCACAAAAGTTAAACTACATACTAAAGGAACTATGTAATCAAATTTATTGGTAAAACAACTCATGCTCTCTACGCCACGGCCACAATTAAAGGAAAAGAATGAATTCAACAATAATTTTTATTACAGCATCTTTTCCTAAAATGATGACTTTTGTTGACAGAGTAGAATGCATCCCTGAATTATTTCGTCACAAAAATCAACTTCCGATAAAGTTATCTCCCTTGAAATTACAGGACGGGTAAGGAAGGTCCAATTGAGAAGCATGCAACTGTTGAGAAAGCATCTTTAACACCAGTAGAAAATAAAGTTAGGTTTTTTTATTACTTTTTTAATAAACGAAAACAACACTCATCTCTCGAAGCTGTCTGTTGTTTTTATTTAATTAAAAGTTACAAAACGAAACGTGGCTTTCTATGATGGCAAGCTGATTAGAAGCAACTAAATAACTGCCCATTTTCGTCCTATGTTTCGCGAATTTTTTTTACGGTAGTTTGCAAGTTTGCGTAGCCCATTTACTAGGTTTGGCCCTTGTTTTTTTTTTGGTTTCTTTTGGGTTTTTTCGGGGGGGGGGGGGGTCATAACTCAAAAAATAGTCAGAAACAAACAAACGATCATTCCTTATAATTAAACTTGAGGGGCAATAAATTTAAACACTCTCTACTTTGCGGAGTTAAAATAAAAACCAGGTCGCATCATACTTCAAAGTGGTAACTGAATAATAAAGGCATAGTATTCTAACATACTGTTTGAAATAACGATACCTTTTACTGAAACATGTTCTTGTGTCATTAAAATGTTTATTCACCAATAAATTGCGTTAGTTAAAAGGAACTCCATATGCCACGCCCACACAAAACTTCAATCTCCTTTTTCCGCTTGACGGGAGGGTGCTGTCATTCAACGCAACACTGAGTTAAATTTAATTCTGATTTTGACCATTTCCTGAGAAACTGAAAACGCAATTGTAAATGTGGAGTTCAATATAACCCCAGATGACATGAAGTTGCTTGAACTTTGTCTCAGAAAGAGTTCACTCAGGCTACTTGGAAATTGGAAAGTTTTGTTCGCGTGAGTTTCCTTTGTGGATTATTTTGACCGGCCATTTTTTACTTTTTATTTGGGTAAAATGATGATCGCAGACGATCACCTATTGAGTATAAACAAATTGTACATGGAATAAACAGCATGATATGTTTTTTATATTTTATTTGAAAGTCTTTTTAATATGATGAGATATATATTAATTTTCATATTAAAACAATATATGAGCGTGTAGGGGTTCTTTTCCATTCACAGACAGACATTGGGGGCGTGCTTTAGGCCGGCCTAAATGCGTATTTTTCATTCATTGTGTTATGAAAAAAACAAATAAGAATACTTTACCCAATCATTTTGCCTGAAAATGCATGAACAGAAAAAAAGTTCAATTACATAGGAATAACCCTTTACCCAACGCAGTGGCCAAAACCGGCCCGCGCTATTCACAAAAATCACCAGTTATTTTTTATTTTTTTTCATTTTTGTCTCAAAAACATAGGTTATGATCCCTCTTTGGAACGAGCTCGTCGAGCTCGTTCCAATGAGGGATCATAACCTATGTTTTTAAGACAAAAAATGAAAAAGATTAGTTATTCAAGAATTTTATTTGGAAGTGTCGTCTGCTTTTCATGTTAGGTAAAACGTTAAACAGAGAATAACAGTCAAATGTTCAAACTGATTGGGAAAAAATTATAAAAAGCCATCGTCTCTATTTTTTATACTAATCTCATTGTGCATAAGTATGTGACCTTAAACGCCAATAAATACTACTAATAATATAATATTATACTAATCTACAGGAAAATGCCTAACTATTGTGAAATGATTGGCACATCGATGATACAACTACGCTAACATTTCGACATTACAATTTTTATATGAAATTGTCATATCCTGAGTGTTAATTTTACTGAGAACCTTTTCCAATGGTAAAAAATGTCAGCCATAAGCGTGTACAAAAACATTGTTAAATTATTTATTTTTCACGGGACGAAGAAGACTTCAAGTCATGAAATAAGGCAAACAAGCGTATATTGAACAGTGACGCAGATGTTTTGGGCGAAATTCGTTGGCCAATTGCAATTAAATTTGTTTACATGTCAAAATATATTGCAGGAATGTCAGTATGCTGAAATTTGCTTTCTCTCAAATTTCCATATACATTATCTTTTGTGTGTGTGTTGGAGTGTGTGTGTTTGTTTTTTTTTAAGGTACAAAAATATACACAAGTTTGCTTTAATCAAGGCGTTGAGCTCATGAACTGGTTATACAGACAGGCAATTATTGGTGTTATTCATTTAATTTAGTCCTTACATGGATGTTACGCAAGCTTTTGTTTTTCTTATAAGCGATGACAAGTCAAAGATTCCAAAATTCTTTTATTTTAGAGTAGGGTAAATTGAATTCACCTTTTTCTATTAATGTTGTTTCGATGTTGTACGTTGAAGTGAAAAGATGTGAAAGGAATGGTGGGTCCAGCTTTTCTGTAAATCCCTTCCAATGACGAACAAACGAAGGAATGGCCAGGAAGGTTGAAATGTTGTGCTACTAGGGCGTCAGCATGTTTTCTGTCGAGTTTGTGTCGATTGGCACACCTTCAGAAAGAAATGTGAGTTTTTGCGACATACTGTTTCCTACAGCGTTAACAAGTGATAAGGTAAACGACATTGGGTGAATTACACAGGAGGGAATTTCCGAAATAATGATTTTTCGTTTGCTCAGAGGAAAAGTCCTCTTTTTGATGAGGTACAAAATTATGCAATCTTCAACGCAGCTTTTTGCAATTCAATACCGCGCCATTACAATTCTGCTACAGTCCGTTGTGTTCAATTTTCAGTGGTTCAAGGTCCGTAATTTCTACAGCAGAACGTTCCAGTTCTTTAGATTTTGAGATTTTAGGTTACGCAAAAAGAGCAGTGAGGATCCCACTTCGATCTGTGGGCGCCATATAGGGCAGAACAAGACTCGTTGAAATTTACCTTATCACTCGAATTGTGGTGGAAACGAATGAGCTGTCATTTGATGATACCATTAAACGTATGTGGTGGGTGAAATGATTTAGTGTGTAACAATTGATATGAATCAGTTGGTTTAAAATATGCCTTATAATCTAAATGACCAGATGCCTGAAATAGTTTGCCTTTATACACGGTCACATCGAGAAAATCAACAGAATTTTGCCAGATAGTAGCTTTAAATTTGATGTTTGGTTCATGATTGTTTGAAATTTTCCAAAAATTCATCAAAATCTTCTTTTGAATGTTCTCAAATAATAACAATGTCAACTACATTTTTGAGATATACGTGAGTATGCCTTGCACGTTTGCTTAAGACATTTTCCTCCCATTTGCAGATGTTCATCTGCCATCCGTTCCATCCAGATTTCGTCGCCTCTTTTGCGTAGCACGCATATGGAAAAGCGAACAAAGAAATACCGAAGAGAAGCGTTTTATAAAAGTCAATATGATTTTTTAAAAATGGAATCCATCGACTTTCTATTCTAACTGTTACAATTACGCATAAAGAAATCTCGAAAAGCAGAACAAGAACCGATATTATTTAGAGAACCGTACGTCATTGGTAAAAGCATTTTGATCTAAAAATGATTCAGTTGACGTGAAGTCTTGGTTCACTACTCTTCCTATAGCGAGTACCGGAGAATGCAGTGTCCAACTTTTGTACAAGTTCACCCCTCGTGGTGAAGTGGTGTTAACCGCGCGCCAAAGGCTCGCGCTTAACACCACTTCACCACTCGAGGTGATTATTTGGTACACCAAGCTACTATGTGTATATTCTTTATGTATTTTTGACATTGCTGATGGACATGGCTGATGGAATTTTGTTATATGTAACGGACTGTGGTAATTTATTTATTGGTGTTTAAGGTTACGTTCAGCATCTTTGAATACGACATGACTGCCACAGAGATGTGAAGTAAAGTTTAGCCAATCATTTAAACCTGTCCACTTCAGAGGACTTCAACCCCAGGCGTTGGTTTTTGGTCCTATTTTCTGGCCTTTAAATTCCGTCAAACTCACACTGGTAAACGGTGTGCCCAAATTATAGTAATGTGCCCAAACTAGAGGTTATAACACATAACATGACTTGATGCTGCCTTCTTGCCCATTTTCTTCGAATATTAATTCATCCATAAAGGCCTTGATATATGTATACACATTCTGCTACTCAATAACGGTCTTAATTCTATGGTTTTACAGTTGTTTCTAGGCAAGTTTCGGCTGCCTATATAGGCAGCCGAAACTTGCCTAGAAACAACTAGAAATACACATATAAATTTAACTTAGAGTTTACCCACCATTGCCCAGAGACGCCATGTTGGGGCACCTGTTCTATTGCAGTGGAAACTAATCAGAATCGGAAAAGGCTCCCTAGATATTCTGAGACAAGGATACTATCCACAGAAACAAGGAAATGATATTCCAGGCAGACACTGTTGAAAAAAAGCAGCTGACTTGATATGTCTGCGGTGTCCCAAAATTAGACCAATCTTAAGCCCTGCCTATTTTACCAGTAACGCTGAACTTGTTTACCGCAGTAAATAAGCATTGCTTCACTTCCATGGTTCCAATCGGAGATAACGTTCTGTGGTGACCGCCTGGAGAAGATCATTACAAAACTGGCTATCGTGCGGGTTTATTTATACAATGATCATATTCTACAATTTTTAAAAAGCTTATGACATAAATCTTAGCTTTACACACCAACCGTGGTGAACACGTGTGTCTGTGGTGACCACACCAGCAATGGGATTTTAATTGTTAAAATTTACAAATTACAGTGGAACTACATCCAAGGTCACCTTTAGTGACCTCGATCTGAATACAAACTTGTCTAAGTTTATCGCTCGTCGCCTTGCGAAGAATGAAATGAAAGTGGCAATTATTTATTACTTTTTTTTAAAATGAGTTTACCTCAAAAGATATCCTAAAAATTAACAAACATCCGTTGTCTGATGTTAATAAAGCATCCATAACTCGAAATAGTATGTCATTATATTATTAAAATGAAAAAGGTCCCGTAATTTGCGCGTTTCTTTTAACATTTCGTTTCGGCGATAAAATTGACAGGGGCAGTACTGCCCACGGGTTCTCATGTAAACATAAGCATATTCGCACGTGTGTACGTCTACTGCTCATTAAAATCTAGAAAAAATAATAGCGACTCTTAATGATCTAACGATCATGGTATAAATAAAATATACCCGAAGTAGCTTGGTGTACCAAATGTTCACAACTCGCCAAAGGATTGTGTTAACACCACAAGAGCACTCGTGGTGAACATTTGGTACATCGAGCTAATATGGGTATATTCTATATGTAAACACAGAAGACTAACAGGGTCTCTAATGAGTCGCGATTTCATATGGAATTTCTGTACTGAGTTCTCTACAATCGATCTGAGTCGAGGTTTACCGAAACTCAAATCGATTTCAGTGAACGAGGTTCAGAAAGTTCTTGTCAAATCGTGACGAATTTGAGATTCTATTTATCACAAAATGTGAAATTTAACCTATTTGCTAGCGTAACGACTAAAGCTGGCCAGCGTTGTTCACAAAAATCGCCAACTGAATTTTATTGTTTTAATTTTAATTTTCTGCCTGAAAAAACATGGATCATGAACCGACATGGGAACGTGCTCGTCGGGCTCGTACCATTCACTGATCATAAGCTATGTTTCGTGACAAGAAATGAAAACGTTTGATCATTCAAGAAATGTTTTCTGGAAATGTCGTCTGCTATTTGTATTAGACAGACAGTTAATGAAAAATGAGAGAAGATTAATTCAATCCTACTTCCGACACCAACCCACTCAAAACGTTACCATGTCAACTTCGACTTCTGACATCATTCCTGTATTAGTCGTATTGGGAAGGAGAGGTAAATATGTCCAATCACTGAGAGGGGAAATAAAAGAAGTCAACATTAGAAATCATAGTCTTATGTACAGGGTCGTAACTTGCCAAGAATATTAGACGGGGTGCAACAAACTCTTGTCCGGCGACTAGATGAAATTGCCCGGCCGACAATATTGATACTATAGCGTGCATTTTCGGTGATCAGATTTGCTTATTCATTTGTTAATAGCTTACCTCATGTCGGAGAGTTTTACGAGAGAAGGAAGCCAGCACACCCGGACAGAATCCCCGAGCAACTGCCAGACGCTCCAACTCCGTACAAACAGCGTCAGCATTGTTTAAAGGCAAGTGCACCATCGTCGTGCAGTGCGCCTCAGTAAACAACGGTCACCAGATTACTGCAGCTTACGGACATACATTTTTATTAACGCTTGTGACAAAGACATAGTGTTATGTATATTTGTATGTGAACATATAGTCCAAACTGGGCTCCACGAGGCGTTATATAATTGTAAGGTTGCTCGCCTAGTAATAACGCCCTGTGTGGCTAAGTGTGGACTAGAAAACATGGTGAACCCACAGTGATCGTATTTTGATGTCCGATATTTACCCCAGCCCCAAAATGCATCTGAGTCTTCAAAAAGGGTGATTTACTTTCTGTCCAGTTAACCCTTTGATACTTTTGAGGGTCTTATGACATACGAAATCAAACAGCGCGTTGACTCTTTGTGGTCATTTATTTTGTTATTATTTCTCGATTTTTTAAAGTTTTAACCTCAATCCCTATTTTCTCCCGAATTGTGCTCAGGGACAACCGTTGAGCCAAATGTTATCGCAGCTTAAAATACTAATATACTCCTGCTGTCAAGACTTCTTAACTGGTTGAGGGCTAGATTATTTTTGGTGGTCTGAATTTGTTATTCAAAACTTGTTTTATTACAAATTATTGGAGAGTCCCCACAGTCACTCTCCAATAATTTGTAATAAAACAGATTTATATAAACAAAATATTATTTGTTTTTGACTGAATATGAAATATAAGGAAGTAAAGTGTTGCCTTTTGCTCTGGCATCCTCATTTTTTGAAAGCCCTGATAGTGGCTTCTAGCACTCAACCAGTTAACTGGTTGGGTGCAAGAAGCCACTATTTCAAAAAAATGAGGATACCAGAGCAAAAGCCAACACTTTCCTTGCTTACACGCTAAAAACTAAAGTGTTAAAAACTACATTTGAAGTGCTGTATTTAACACTTACTAAGTGCTGAACTAGCACTTTGTTCAAGTGTAGATATCCCAGAACTTGACAGGTGTTACAATAATACCACTTGACAAGTGAAATGCCGCGACACTTAAAAGGAAACAACGCAGATGACGCGGATCAGGCTCGAACTCTCGAGCCTGATCCGCGTCATCTGCGTTGTGTTCTTTTAATTATGTACCCACCAAGCGCAAATAAAATTATGGACGATTCTGGAAGAACCACCAACGCTAGACACATGGGATGTGCCATCCATTCAAGTTTCAGATGTCGGACGATTTTAATATCTAAGTGCTTAAAGCATTGTACTTTGAGTGTTAAAATCAAACCCTAAGAGTTAGAATGGGTTTAACACCTTGAAAGTGTCAGTTTTAACACTTTAGTTTTTAGTGTATATATTTCATATTCAGTCAAACACAAATAATTTTTTTGTTTATATAAATTTGTTTTATTAAAAATTATTGGAGAGTGCCTGTGGGCACTCTCCAAAAGTTTGTAATAAAACAAGTTTTGTATAATAAATTCAGACCACTAAAAATAATCTAGCCCTCAACCAGATAAGCAAAAATGTGAAAAATATCGTTATTTGTACTTTCCGATGTTTGACGTCGCATTTTGAAAAAACTTTTAAGAAACTGAATTCCCAGTAACGTTTGAACGTCAGGGTAATTAAAGTCGAAATGGGTTAAGAAATAACGCAGATGCTCTAACATGGAGCTCCCTGGCTATCGACCATCGTAAATCAATTTTGATACAGTCGCACGCCAGTTGCTGTTAGGTTAGGTAATTGTGTCATGTTTCCTGGTCGATCGCTGTTCAGTTCAGTGCCCACAAACTGCGAGTCGACGAGGTCCATGCAGTCAAGATATTGGAGGTACGACAAACCTCACCACAGCCCCGGTATTTACGGCCATGACTATGTTGTACACGTATCATTACCTAGTCATTGACGCTATAACATTATCATCCTACCTACCACGAACTGAATACAATGCTTGCAAAACAAACGTCTTATGTATCAATGCTTTTTTTTCAAAGTTCACCCCAAACTTACAGAAAACATAGCTTGTGGCTCGTCTTTGGAACGAGCTCAAAGAGCCGGTTCCAATAAGGGATCATGAAGTAAATTTTGGCGACAAGAAGAGAAAACTAATAACATTTGAATGGCGATTTGTGCACAACACTGACCTTTTTCGCTTTCATGTTAGGGAAAGAGTTAACAAATTCCAATGAAATGTTAATGGAATGTAAAAAACAGAACCAAAATATCAAGACTGGTGCCATTGTGAAAGAAAGTCTCGCTGTCTTTTAATCCACTCTCCTGGTTAGGTTCATCTCTCAGGATTTTGTGCTGCCAAATGTTCCTTTTTCAGGTTATGAAACCACTGAAAGCCGTCTTTTAGTAATTTTTCAACTAACGATTGTACAGACATTTCCATTAAACATTCTCAAATTGTTAAGAGGCTGGAAGTGCTCCGAATTACCTTTAAAAGATTTTTTTAGATCGAAGCCTTTTGTTCAATTTCTTCTCAGTGTGGGTCGGTTTGAAGACTACGGTGACCCTATACAGTGAGAATTTCTAATCGCATTTAGTAGACGAGATGATAGATAGATTAGATAGAAGATCATTTTATTTAACGATACAGATAGAATGCGATACAAAATAATAATCATGGTTCATGGAGATACATTATTATAACCCGCAATAGAGATACATTTATATAACAGAACAGCATCCCTATCTATAGGGATGTCTACCTGCCATCTTCCATAGATGTTAGCCAAATTGTCAGCACAGCACACAAGCCATAAGAGAATAGGTCTTTGTGAAACTGAATTATTAGACATGTTGGGTTTAATGTTTTTTATTTTCACATCAGGGGTTCTGGACTTGGCGGGTTAGACAGAGTTTGTATTACTAAGACGAGATAGTAGACATATGATTTTGCTTTGCTGTTGTTTCATGTATGTAATTTGAAATAAAGGAATATGGCCTCACGATAGTGTGGTTCTGGTTTAGTGACTACGTAAAGTCTTAACTGTTTACATACTTGTTAAAAAATTATGAAAAATTATGAAAGAATAGGATCAACTGGTACTATTAAACCTACTATCTTGACAATAAGGATTGTCACATTTTACGTTATTTGTATAATGGGAAAGGAATCTTTGTGTTAGCAATCTTTTGAATATTTTTCTGTTTCTAACAGTTCTGGTTCCAATTCATTCCATTATTACTTCATCAGGGGTAACAGGTGTTATGAAAAAATTGGGTATGGAGGATCCATGAAGTCTCTAAAGAATTTATCTGTTTGTATTAGTTCTTCACTGGTGCGTCTTCCTATGTTTGTAAAGAAGTTATTGAATTCGTATGCTATTTCATGCGGATCATTTATAACGTGGTTATTATCTTTGACAAAAGTAGAAGGCATACTAACAGTATGTTTTGCTTTATTTAGTATGTTTCATTTAATATCTGCCATGTTCCTCTCAAGTTACTTTTATTTTCATTTAATATTTTATTAAAATACATTTCTTTACTTTGCTTTTTAATTCTATTAAATAATTTTACAGTAGTTTTTATAATTTTTTATATTTTGTTCGGTTGGGCAGGCCTGGCATTCTGAAAAATGGAGGAGGGCAAAAAATCGCTCTCCTCAATCAGCTTAGGAGAGCAATTGACTTTACACAGCATTTTAAGTATCCAATTGAACGAACTCATTGAAACTGAAACCAACAGACTACATCAGTGATTTTATTAACTTTACTAAGGTAAAGCGAAATCTCTTAGACATCTAGATGTCTCACTCAACAACCGAACACACACTTGACAAGACTTGTGTGTGTACCCAGACCTGTTGTCCAAGAAAGTCATATGCCTACCACTACCACCTTCAACCCCCCAAGGGGGTTGAAGGTGGTAGTGGTAGGCGTATGACTTTCTTGGACAACAGGTCTGCTTGAATCTACAGTCACATCCTGGTGCAAGTGCTTCAAGTGACAGGATAGTAGTAATGGTAGTATATTATAGTGTCAATATTCCTTGAATAATTACCCCTCAAACTGTGATGTCAGTTGTTGAACTTGAAACTGACAGAAAAAGAATATTGCTGTGACCCATTTTGCTTCAAATGATTGCAACTGTGTTTGGGTATGGTTGCAGCCATTACCTTTTACCACTAAACCACTTTCAAAATGAAATTACGTGATGTTATGTGACTTCGAAGTTAAATTACATTTTTGCTTTACAACAAAAATTTAATGTGAGCATAATACATGTAATCTCAATCATCCCAGACCAAAATATTTAGGAGGGCAATTTTTCGCTCTCCTTAATTCTTTCAGGAGGGCAGTAAGGAGAGCTAAAAAATCGCTCTCCTGAAATTGCCAAGCCTGGTTGGGGATTTAACTTTTTTATTGTAAAGTTTTGTCTTGGTGATTTATGATTTCAAAAGGCCTTTGGATATCCACGGTTGTTGTTTAATATATTTTTTCTTCAATTGCACATTAACCAAAGGAAATGCCTTTTCAAAAACAGTAGAATAGATATTCATAAAAGTCTCATATGCTATAACTGGGCAGCTTGTTTCGTGGATACACAAAAAATCGCTTTGTGACAGAAGTGATCTAAAGGGTGCCAAGTTCGCAGCACTGAAAATGCATTTGAAGGTCATTTTTGGTCCATCCTTTTTTGGGGGGTGGGGCATTATTTTCTACATGGAATGTACCAATCTGGTCAGAGACATCTGTGATAATTATTCCGGATAGGCAGTTAGAGGAAATATTATTTGAGAAGATATGATCTATTAAAGTTGCTGAGTGACTGGTTATTCGAATTGGCCTGGTGATACGAGGTATGAATCCTTGGCTCACCATAAGATCAACATAATTTTGGGTTTTTTAATGAGAACTTGTTTTTAAAAAGTCAATATTAAGTCACCCATAATATATGCTTCTGTATTTTCACGATTAATTTCATCTGTTATTTCGTTTAGTTTTGCAAGGAAAGGATCTATATCAGCTTTAGGTATTAGGTCTATATATGGCCGCCACTAAATTTTTAGTTAGTAATTATTTACTTTAATTTCGATAAATAGGGACTCGATTACATGGGGAATGAAGACAGACAAGTCATTTCGTATCGTAAACATAAGACTCTCCTTCACATAGATACCGATACCGCCTCGCTCGTCACCTCCCTCCGGTCGTGTTTTATTGATGAGTGGATGATAGCCATCTAAATAATAAGACATATTCGACGGAATTCGAAATATTTCGGTTAATCCTATAATGTTCAAAACATTTTCAGAGTCCTGAAGATTAGCCAGAAGTTTATTTAGATAGAGAGTCCCAATGGGCACTTAGACTTGGGCAGTTTAGAGGAAACATTAGAAATTGCTCGGTTCGTTTGGTGTTTGATAATTTAAATTCATTGGGGAAGTAGTATTTACAGTCACCTCTAAAGTCTATAAATACAGTTAAAATTAGAAGTCCTGTCGTGAAATGCGCACAAATGGCACGTCGGTCTGTGCGTTATTCTACGCGTTAGGACCACAGTAAGGCTATCAAATTATGTATATATATCCGGGTAACTCGGAGGTCCATTGGCAGAAACATTGCCTGTGTTTGCTATGAGTAACCAGGAGAACCTGCCGTGCTTTGGATGCCATTCGATATGGCTATTGCGCGCAATTCCTACGCGCAATTAAGCCTTGATAAGCGCACAGTTCATCACAGGGTTTCTAGGTTTAACTATAGAAAAATCATCTTCAAAGGTCATTTCGTATGTTCTGTCGTTGTAGACTTTTATAAGATCAAATTCTTAATTCGTCTGCACCTCGCCTAGTCCTATATTACTGTCGAAAAGAGAGACACCGCCAGGTCCTAATGATATTTCATGCAGGGACGTTGAAGAGAAGTATTTCGCTATCGGTCTGTTAAAATTCCCATTACGTTTGGCTGTTTTCGTGTTCATAACTCCTTTGATTTTGGAACATTTACTTTAGCAAGATACATTTAGAGAGACAGCTGTGCACATTGCACTTAAAAATAAACATAAATAAAAACAAGAACATATATACAAGTTTTATTCTTATTTGCATTTAAGATTCCCAAGAGGGAACGGTGGAACGTAGTCGGGGAAACAATTAATTCACTGCTATAAGGCTGTATACAGTACGTGTACAAAGTACGTACAGAGCGTAACCCCTCCGAATCAGGAGAGACATACGCTACTTAACCAAATTATATGAAGACATAAAATTTGCTCCACCGCAGCCCAGAGGTAATACACCCAGCACGTACATCAGACGCGTATATGAATAGTTACTTCTCCAGGAGTTGACTTTACCAGAAGAAGAGGAGTTGTTTACTACAATGAACAGGAGTTACTCCACATCCCGGGATTCCCGCAAGAGACCCTCAGGCGCGTGTGAGCTGTTGGATAAAGAGTTGAGGATCCGCTAGGCAGCACCGTGCTGAAGTCTTATATATTGAAAATATGTATTGGTCCTCCACTACATCTTAGGATAAAGAATGGCAATAGAAAATGAATCATTCGGAAGATGATTTAAGGCGTTATATAAGTAATGAAGATCTACTCCGAAACCAGGTGACAGGTCACCCTCTGCAGGCCTGGCATTCTGAAAAATGGAGGAGGGCAAAAAATCGCTCTCCTCAATCAGCTTAGGAGAGCAATTAGCTTTACACAGCATTTTAAGTATCCAATTGAACGAACTCATTGAAACTGAAACCAACAGACTACATCAGTGATTTTATTAACTTTACTAAGGTAAAGCGAAATCTCTTAGACATCTAGATGTCTCACTCAACAACCGAACACACACTTGACAAGACTTGTGTGTGTACCCAGACCTGTTGTCCAAGAAAGTCATACGCCTACCACTACCACCTTCAACCCCCCAAGGGGGTTGAAGGTGGTAGTGGTAGGCGTATGACTTTCTTGGACAACAGGTCTGCTTGAATCTACAGTCACATCCTGGTGCAAGTGCTTCAAGTGACAGGATAGTAGTAATGGTAGTATATTATAGTGTCAATATTCCTTGAATAATTACCCCTCAAACTGTGATGTCAGTTGTTGAACTTGAAACTGACAGAAAAAGAATATTGCTGTGACCCATTTTGCTTCAAATGATTGCAACTGTGTTTGGGTATGGTTGCAGCCATTACCTTTTACCACTAAACCACTTTCAAAATGAAATTACGTGATGTTATGTGACTTCGAAGTTAAATTACATTTTTGCTTTACAACAAAAATTTAATGTGAGCATAATACATGTAATCTCAATCATCCCAGACCAAAATATTTAGGAGGGCAATTTTTCGCTCTCCTTAATTCTTTCAGGAGGGCAGTAAGGAGAGCTAAAAAATCGCTCTCCTGAAATTGCCAAGCCTGCCTCTGTGACGTTAAAAAACAGAGAAAAATAATTATTAATGACATGTTTCTTGTCCGTCCGTCCGTATTTATGAACAGTTCTTCGCAATTTTAAACTTTAAAAACTGAAAAATTATAACAGTTTTTAAAATTTTGACGGCACCGAAAACAACACTCCATCCACCACCCGACCAAACACTCCATCACCCACACCGCACCTTAATACTGTTCAGGATTTCCGAGTTATATGCCATATCGGTATAGGATCTCATGAGACTCAATGATGATAACCATATGAGATGGCTTATATAGGTCACTAAACAGTTACATTATTGTGTTTGGTGACGCAGATTGTTTCCATAGTCCATTGATTCAGTAATTGGTGGTGCACTTTTGACACAGCTTGATTTTGTTTTCCTTATCGTGAGACTGACACAGTTGTTTCAACAAACAAGCATGTCTCGTAGGATCTGCACTTCTTATTTTAAATTTATTTGGGTTAGCATGCATGAACATTCCATAACAGATATTGACCCCTTTTACCTATTATCTTATTACCCTTACAGTACGTGGAGAGTGGATTGTAACTAAATCACCCGCGGAGTGGACTTATCACCCAAACTATAATTTTCAAATTTTGTACATATCGAGAAAAAAACACGAGCAATGTTTCAGCCAATGGACCTCCGGGTTTACCCCGGAGGTCCATTGGCTGAAACTTTGCTTGTGCTTGTTATGCTTTGCAACAAATTTGCAAATATTTCTTGGGTGGAATCTCCACTCTGCGGGTGATTTAGTGATAATACACTCTCCACGTACTGTACATTATCATAATGTATGAACAGTCTTCAAACTCATTAACCCTTTACCTAACATGAAAAGAAGACAACACTTGCAAACAATATTCTTGAATAACTATTTTTTTCATTTTTTGTCTCAAAAACATACGTTGTGACCCCTCATTGGAACGAGCCCGACGAGCTCGTTCCAAAGAGGGGTCATAACCTATGTTTTTGAGACAAAACAAATGAAAAAATAATGAAAATTACTAGGCGTTTTTTGTTTGGCCGTTACGTTGGGTAAAGGGTTAACCTATGAGGGCAACAAAAATTTATAAATAACAAGAGATACATGCCATATAACCAAAGTATTTACGCACATAATCCAACCTTATTTTCTTATTATATCATTAGTCCTGCGTGGGAAAATATTATCAAGATGTTGTCAGTATTCTTTATGTTACCTCTTAGGATTTATTAGGCCTACAAGCTATTATTTATTTATTTATTGGTGTTTTAATGTCACATACTTCTGCACAATGGCTAATCGTGACCGTACCAGTTTTAGTTTTACGGGTGGGGAAGCCGGAGTACCCGGTGAGAACAACCGAGCAACAACGAGCAACTGTCAGCTCTCAACATTCTAACTCTGTTCAAGCTCCGCTCAAGCAGGGTTTCAGCGGTTGAAGACATGTTCACCATCGACGTGCAGTACGCCTTAGTACACGGCGTCATCGTTCCCCCATGTCGGCAACCGGGATATAGTGCCTTGCCCAAGGACACTACGCGGGTCATCCCGGACGGGGATCGAACTCGGGACTCCAACAGTCTACCACTCAGCCACAGTGCCCCCTAACAAGCTATTATAAATAATGGGCACATCATATATAAAATAATAATCATTAAATCACTGGTCCGAATTTTCCGCTTGGGCTCGCCAGAGGCTCGCCCAAACGGAAAATTCTTAGACTCGTTTCATAAATATTATATGAGGAAAACACTCATTCCATATCCTCTATATATCATAACAAAAATAAGATTATATAATAATATATTTATATTGTATATGTTAGATATGTAACTAATCATACACCACACAACATTACCTAAACGATGTGCTATGATTATTATTTATATACTACTCAAAGTTTGCTAAGCACCAAATATATCCAACTACCTGTTTTTCGTTTTAGTTGAAATATTGTGATGAAAAGTGTATATATTTTTTATTTAATTATATCTTTAATGATTTAAGGACAGAAATTACGATTTTATTTGTGTTTGACATTATTTTTTAGCTTTTCAATACGATAACCATGGAAAATGGATATTATTGGTAAAAGAGGAAATTCTTCAATTTGCCAAAAATTGACGGGGCGAACTGGTATGGGTTCAATATCATTCCAAACATGTTCGATTGGATTGAGGGGAATCAGGGGGATCTTGCTGCCCAGTCCATACGCTCAGTCTCCTCCCTTTGTCGGTACTCCCCGATAGCATGGGCAACATGAGGACTAGCATTATCGTCCAACAGAATGAATCTATCACCACCTGCGCCAACATACAATCTGACGTGGACATCCAGGATCTCATCAATATACCGCTGTGTAGTCAATGCACCACGTTCAAGAACACAGAGCTCTGTACGTCCATCTCTGCTGATGCCGCCTCAGACCATGATTGATCATCCACCATAGCAGTCATGCTCAGCAACGTTGGCCTCATGGAATCGGTCTTATGGTCTTCTCCATACCATAGAACGCCTATCTGTGTGATCTAAGCAGTTCCTTGACTCATCTGTAAAAAGTGCAGGTCGCCAATTTTCTCTGGTCCATCCAACGTTGTCCATGACCCATTCAAATCGTGCCTGGCGGTGGTTCTGGGACAGAGGAATGCGAATTCGTGGTCTTCTCGATCGGAGACCACATTCGTGCAACCTTGCCCGGATAGTCTGCGTCGAAAAATTTACCCCGGATGCATTCTGAAGGTCACTGCGAAGCTGGGTTGCTGTGGCAAAGTGGTTCCTATGGGCATAAATGCAGATGTTGCCCTGTCTCTGCCACCACCATGCCGTATTACTGGTGTGCCATACTGCTGAAATCTTGCCCAGGCTTTGGTGATCACCGTATGGTGCACACCAATAGCTTCACCAACCTGACGATGGATAGCCCCTTGCTCCACCATCCCTACAGCCCGCCACATTTCTGCTTCAGACAAATGTCCACCATAGAGCGGTCATGTTCAGCAATGTTGGCTGCATGGAATCGCTCTCCTGGTCTTCTCCATACCCTAGAACGCCTATCTGTGTGGTCAGGGCAGTACCTTGATTCATCTGTAAAAAAGATAGGTCGCCAATCTTCGCTGGTCCATCCAACGTGGTCCATGGCCCATTCTTATCGTGCCTGGCGGCGGTTCTGGGACGGCGGAATGCGAATACATGGTCTTCTCGATTGGAGACCACCTTCGTGCAACCTTGCCCAGATAGTCAGCGTCGAGACATTTACCCCGGATGCATTCTGAAGGTCACTGCAAAGCTGGATTGCTGTGGCAAAGCGGTTCCTACGGGCCTGCATGATAAAAAACCGGTCTTCTGCTGCAGATGTTGCCCTGTCTCTGCCACCACCATGCCGTCGTACTGGTGTGCCATACTGCTGAAATCTTGAACAGGGTCTAGTTATCACCGAATGGTGCACACCAAGGGCTTCACCAACCTGACTATGGGTAGCCCCATGCTCCACCATCCCTACAGCTCAACACATTTCTGCTTCAGACAAATGTCTTCTTACATTTGCATTTATCATATTCAATCATTAAATCACAAGGGTCTGTGTTGAAATGAATATTGAATACCCTACATATGTCATGTACATGTAGACAGTACACGAAAACATCATGAAAATCAAGGGGTACATGCTTTCCATGACTGTCACGAAAAGTCTGCATGTCAAGAGAGCTAATGTAAACACTGGGGACCATCTCAATACATTCCTCAATCATATCCACCAAAAATATCGCAAATATGTCCAAGCAAATTTCACAATGATGTGTCAAATATTTGATGCTTAGCAAACTTTGAGTAGTATAATACACGGGAGCCCGATTGTTGCTGATAATTCTTTATAAGAGATTACCCCATGTTGGCCAACAGAGCATTGCTGGGGAGTGTCACAAATTTAAAATGTCGACAGTATAAAGGTGTTAACAATAGTAAATTCAGCAATACCTATAATTCAAGACTGAATAATGCAGCATAATTCAGCGCATATTCAATGTACATTAGCCCACGAGGCTGCAAATGGCAGCTCATAAGGGGGTAAAAGACGTTGACTCATTGGATCAACGATCCAGTGTTATTGTGGGAGTGTAACAATATAAGGTGTAAACAGTGGAATGTGAGTATGACAAATGATTTTTCCATGTTATACATGCTATTTATACCATGATTACCTATTCTTCTGTATTTGAAAACCCTTTGATGATTTTTTTTAGCTTTATACACCAACTGTGGTGAACAGGCCAGCAATCGGATTTCAATAGTTAAAATTTACACCTACAGTGGAACTACATACCTGATCTTTGGTGAGGTCGACCTGAATGGGAACTTTTCTAAATTTATCGCACTTCGCCTCGCGAAGAGTGAAACGAAAGTGGCAATTATGTTTTACGTTTTTAAATGAGTTTACCCCTATAAAACACCAAAAATTAACAAACATACATTGTCTCATGTCAATAAAGCATCCATAAATCGAAATAGTATATTATTAAAATGAAAAAGGCCCAGTTTCTTTTTCCATTTCGTTTCGGCGATGAAATTGACAGCGGAAGTACCGCCCACTGATGCTCATGTAAACAAAAACAGATTCGCACGTTTGAACGTCTGCTGCTCAGTAAAATTGAGAAAAAATAATAGCGACTCTTAATAATATGACGATTATGGTATAAATAAAATATACCCAAAGTAGTTTGGTGTACCAAATGTTCACCTCTCGTGGTGGAGTGGCGTTAACCAAAGGCTGGCGGTTAACACCACTTCACCACGAGTGCTGAACATTTGGTACACCAAGCTACTATGGGTATATTCTAAAAACACATGTTGTTTATATCATATATGTAACTAATGAACTACACCATATTACCTAAATGTTATGCTATGATTATTCTTTACATATACCCAATATAAAATTATAAGGATCGTTGCTGATAATTGTTTAGAGGACATTAATCCATGTAAGCCAACAAACCATTACCGAGGGAGGTTCGCAACATTAAGGTGTGGACAGTATAAAGGTGTAAACAATAAACAATAGCTAATTACAGCAATACCTATAAGATTCAAGACTCGATAATACAGCATAGTTCAGCGATTATGCAAGGTTCATTAACCCACGAGGCCTCAAATGGTGGCAGTTATTTTTCAGGAACATCAAACACAAGCACATTTATGACAAGTTATATGTGAGTCTAGGAGAACCATCACGAAAGAACCAACGCAATGAACTATTATTTGGTAAGGAGGGGGGGGGGGGCATAAGACATTGACCCATTGGGGAGGGTCACGAGGTTTCAACAGTGGTATGTGAGTGTGGCAAATCATTTTTCTAAGTTATACATGTTATATACTTGTATATATTATATATAGTTTAACTAATGCATCACACAACATTACCTAAATGTTGTGCTATGATTATATTTTCCATGTACCTAATATTATTAGTTACACAGTTTGTTGGTGGCCTAATATGGTATATATGGTGTCAGTTAATTCCATATTGGACTCGAGCTCGCTCGAGTCCAATATGGAATTTACTGACACCATATATACCATATTTGGCCACCAATAAACTGTGTAACGAATATATCTTACCGACTGCTGCATCGATGCACAGAACTAATAACAACAGCATTCAAAATTAAATGAGAGAATTCTCACAATGTGTTCACGTGTCTTTGCCTTGTTACAATTTATGGGAGAGTGTCTACAGGTACTCTCCCATAAATTATAACAAGGCAAATTCATACATACCAAACAGTTTCATTTCGAAGGAAACATGACACGCATCCACAGAATATGAAGCCTTTTAAGTTGCCTAACCTGCACTGCAGACCAAATATGGGCTTCCAACACTCAATCTTTCAACTTGAAGCGTTTATCGGCTGCCGCCATTTTGAATAATCAATGAACAAAGAGGAGATTACCCATACCTGTCAGCGTATATTGATGTTGACAGGCAGTGTATGGTTTTATATGCAGTCTGCATGTGACGTCTTTGAACCAATGAAATTCCCAGATACTTGTAGGAGGTAAGATATAAAATGATAAGGATTGTTGCTGATAATTCTTTATAGGACATTAACCCATGTAAGCCAACAACCCTTTACTGAGGGAGGGGCACAAATTAAAAGTGTCGACAATATAAAGGCGACAACAACAAAAATTACAGCAATACCTATAATTCACGACTCAATAATGTAGCATAATTCAGCCCTTATTCAAAGTTATTTAACCCACGAGGCTGCAAATGACAGTTAATTTTCAGGAGCCTCGAAAACAAACACATTTGTGGCAAGTTCTATATGAGTGTGGTACAACCTTCGCGCATGGAAATACCCCACTAGGATTGTCATACAAGGCTGACAATCCCAGCCAGGCAAAGGCATGAGCGATGATTCCATTTCCGCCATTTCTTGTGAGCACAGATACGACGAATATTGTATCGTTTTATTGCATGCCTCTTCATAAAATATACCCTTTTCTGCAAAAACCGAAGAGAACAATAATTTTGTTTTTGTATTGTCCTTGAACAATACGGATCACGTGCGCGGACTATTTAACTATTTCTTTTTCACGTTCGGGTTATTTTTGGTAATAATTTGTGTTTTTAATATTTGTTTAGTAAACTGTAGGCGTGCAATAAATAGAGAACAAAATACACGTTCGACTGTCATTTTTCACCGCAATCAATCTATTTCGGCGCAGAGATAATATTGAACAAGAAGTTAAAGGCTTCGAGTACTATATTATCCCTCCGCCAATATCGATTAATATTTGTTTAGTAAACTGTAGGGGTGCAGTAAATACAGAACAGCATACGCGTTTGAATAGTCATTTTTCACCGCACTCGATTGATTTTGGCGAAAGACAGTTGGAACACGAATGCCGTTTTGTCTATCACATAAACGCACCGTTGAAAAGGTAGCGTTGCTGCAGTGGTGAAGTTTGGTAAAAAACGGCTTTACTCCACATCGAAAGTCTTGTGCATTATTCAACGATCCACCGTTCCTCAAGCACTACTGTTATTTGTGGCAGTATAAAGTGGTAGCAGTAGTAATAGTAGGAGAGTTGTAATAGCAGTAGTAGTGAGCACTATACAGCAGCAGTAGTAGTGGTTGTGATAATAGTAGTACTTGTAGTAGTTTTATTTCTTCAAGCACCACTGATATTTGTAGTACTATAGTAAAGGTAAGAGTAGTAATAGTAGGAGAGGATGGTAGTTGTAGCAACACTAGTAGAAGTAGTAGTAGTACTAGTAGTAGTGATAATGGCGATAGTTGCGATAGTAGAAGTAGAGGGTAGTAGTTGCAGCAGTAATACTACTACTAGTAGTACTATCAGTAGTACTAGTAGCAGTAGTGATAGTGGTCGTGGTAATAGTAGTAGAGGGTTGTAGTTCTAGCAGTACTACTGATACTAGTACTACTATCACCACTACTGATATTACTATCAGTAGCAGCAGTAGTAGTACTAGCAGTAGCATGCTTATCGTCTCTTTTTAACCACCGAAGAACAGCGGCAAAACCTGTCACATTTGGCCATCAGGTGTTTGTACAAGCATTTCTATGTTACAAGCAATACAGACATGAGTTTGATAATTGCGTTTTCACTCCACTGTATTTTCTGTATTTCGTTGTCTTTGTCATAGATTATGATCTTGCTTACGTGTGAACACATTTATACAAGGAAGGAGATCTCTATAAACTATCAACTACCGAGTACTATAATACTATTGCAGTTCTTTTATCTTACGACCGATATCAACACAACACAAAACATTTAATTTGTAAGTCAATTTATTGTCTGAAGATAGCGACGCACATGGACAATTAAAACCGAGAGATGATTTTACTGTAAGTGCTGTCAGAATAAAATTCACGTGTCTGGCGCAAAAATACCTGATCGATGTTAAAATCGACATTCTCAATTGGAACCTACGTAATACACAGGTCATGCTATGGACTAACAAAGGTCGCAGCACACAGCTTAGACAACGCACAAATAAATAACCTGAGAACTTCATGAAAAAAGGGAAGTTAGTCATACAAAGTTATCAGTGTCGGACATCGGCAGGGCAAAACCTCCCTCCCATATATTTCTAATATTTTTACCAGTGAAAATGAGCACAAATATGAGTTGTTCGATTATCTTTTGTTTTAACTCATTAGCCTTTATCCATCACACAGGATATAAATATTTATTATACGCTAAACGATAGATTATCGAAAAAAATACGGAAAGATAGATAGCGTATCGCCCACTGCGAAGATATAGAAAGTTTCACTTTCACGGTATCAATCAAAATGCCTTCTTTCAAAGCATCGCTTCAAGGTGAATACGAGTCAAATTATCACTGCAAATGATCAATTTGTTCTAAAACGAATAATGAAGAGCAAATATAGTGCATTTGAGTGGATACCGATCATTTTCAGCAATAATTCAACACGTATTCACCTTGAATTGATGCATGAAACCCGCCAGCTGAATCACATCGCAAGTCGCTACCTGTTCTGAGTATCGATCTAATCATTTCCGTGTACCACTCAAAAACACTAGATATCCTCTGTTTATAATTTTAATTATTGTTTTTCATATTTTTCAAAACATTAAGGAAAACCATCGACGAGCTCGTTCCATTGAGGGCCACATGATATGGTTTTGTAGAAAAACATTTTTTTTCAACTGCTTAATTTGTCCGTTATGCGGATTCGGTCGATTCGTTAGGACAAGGGTTAACAACCCGAATAGAGGATGGTAATACCTATAGATTTCCATTTTTGTCTCAAAAACATAGCTTATTACCCCCATTTGAACAATCTCGTCTAGCTCGTTCTAATGTGGTGTCATAAGCTTTGTTTTTTCACAAATGTTTTACACAATTTGAATAGCATTTTTTTTACCGCTAGGCTGGGTGATCTGCGTCACCACATTGCATTCTGGGTATTATTTATTTAAAAAAAAACAAATTTCCAGTCCTAATCAATATATAAAAATTCATCACACGGAAAGAAAGTTTTCAGATAATAATTTTGAAAAGTATAAAATCTACTTTTGCGATATGATTCCAACACACATAGAATGGCTCAAATAAGTACATATTTATTTATTTATTTATTTATTTATTTATTAAGGTTTAACGACACTTTAACAGCCAAGGTCATATCGTGTCGGTGACAGTTTTACGGGTGGAGGAAGCAGGAGTACCTGGAGAGAACCACCCATCAAGGACGAGCAGCTGTCAGCTCCCCAACATCGTAACTCCCTACTGCAGCACAGGCAGGGTTAGATTGGTTGAAGACATGTGCACCTTCGACGTGCAGTACGCCTTAGTACACGGCACGGGGTCATCGTACCCCCATGTGGACAATCGGGGTTACGTGCCTTGCCCAAGGACACAACACGGGAGTCCGAATCGATCGCTCAGACGGTCACCACATCCAAGGACTAACAGAGCTCAACGTTGCTTAACTTCGGTGACCTGCCGAGAACCAGTTACCGCAACGCCCCCGCGCCCAAATAAGTACATAAGCAATGTAACAATTGATGGGGAAGGTAAAGTCATAATTTCACTGGACATGACTTTAATTACTTCTTTTGTATTCACTTTCGATAAAAAAGGTAGAGATAAGAAGGGTGTGTGTCTACAAAATGTTAGTCCTACGAGCTACCCAGAAAATCTGATTTTTTTTTTTCAATATCAAAATCACATTCCACTTGAAGGGGGAAGACTGTGTCTCTGTGTATGTAATATTGAAGTTAGAGCCGCCCTGCGAATATATTTCCGATTCGAATCGAACCTCGAATCGAATATAGGCGTCTTGAAATCCCAACTGATAAATATTCCAACTACATCATCAAGGCATGCCTTCGTCGAAGGCATGCCTTGATGATGTAGATGGAATATTACCCAGTAAGGATTTTTGTTCAGAAACAGAAACGGGTGCGAGAATTCTGTACTGGGCACTGCATGGGGCTAGCCGCAAGCAACCGTGAGCTCACCGTTGACATTGCTTGGAAACTTTAAATTTGCTTTCACTGTACTCATGCCTCCATCCATACTAATTCCAGTTTGACATAATGACTAGTGAAACTGGAATTAGTATGGATGGAGGCATGAGTACAGATGCTTTTTATGTTAATACAGCGGAAATTACGCTCAGTCTTTATTTTCGACATCATTTATGTACAATCTCTATCTCAGCTATACGTTTTGTGTGACGACTGAGATGACTGATAGCAAGAGAAATTCCAGTGAAAAGATTCGAAGAAAAATGAATTCGATAGCCGATTTCGAATTGAATCGAACCGAATCACGACGCTTCGCCGGGCCCTATTTAGTATGGGCTTTTCAATATTGACTAGGATCCCGCCATATTTGTTGGCTCGATGCTTTGCAGGGCATTAATTGAAGTGGTTGCAGAAAAGTTGTTGCGTCGCCGCAATCCGGCATTTATTGCCGATATTTACTATTCAAAAGAAGTAGGGGATATTTGCTAAAAATGAGATATTTGAAGACATACAGTACGTGGAGAGTGTATTATCATTAAATCACCCGCAGAGTGGAGATTCCACCCGAGCAATAATTGCAAATTTGTTGCAAAGCATAACCATCACAAGCAAAGTTCCAGCCAATGGACCTCCGGGTTAAACCTGGAGGTCCATTGGCTGAAACTTTGCTTGTGTTTTTTGTTTATATGTACAGAATTTGAAAGTGATACTGCGGGTGATACTCCGCTCCGCGGGTGTTTTAGTTACAATCCACTCTCCACGTACTGTATATTGATATTTTCATCAAAAAGACAGTTGAGGCATTGCACTGTGACATCTGGTGAATGATTTCAGCGATAGTTGGGTGTCTGACAAGCACACATTCCACGCACTGAGCTGTAGAAAAATGGACGGTCAGTCAGAGAATTTACCACATTCGGTCCACGACCTCAATGCCTTGTACATCCTCCTCGGTTCACGAGACAAGAGCGGACGTGGCATACTCCTCACCAAACGTCTAATATCAACTTGACTGATGTTATTTCATTCTTCCTGCAGTGCAGTGGCGAGTATCTGGACATTGGTACGGGGCTGTTGGCGTTGTCGTAGGCGCCTGCCAATCATATCCCAGACTTGCTCGATTGGTGAAAGGTCTGTACTTAGTGCTGGCCAATGCAGTGTCGTGATGTTCTGCTCCTGGAGGAACTCTGTAGCGACACGGGCCCTGAGTGCTCTTGCATTTCCATCTTGGAAAATGAATCGACGGCCGTGACGTTGCGCAAATGGCACCACATAAGCTGCTAACATGTTGTCACGGTAGTACTGCCTTGTGGAACGCCCTTGGATGACATGTAATGTTGTTCTGCTTGTCGTGGTTATGCCTCCCCGCACCATAACCGATCCACCACCAAGACGATCGTGCTGCTTAACGGTTACGTCATGGTGTCGTTCGTTCTGCCGTCGCCACATTCTGTTTCGCCTGTCGTGGAAGTCGAGAGTGAACCCCGTTTCATCGGAAAACATAACGTTGCTCCACCGACGATTGTCCCAACGGTGTCGTGCCCCACGCCAATAACGCCTTGCTGCGATGTGACGTTCAGTCAAACGTAGAATTATTCAAAGTCGTCGAGCGTACAAATTCCAGCTGTGTATGCGATTTCGGATTGCCTGACCACTGACTCGTACATCTATCGCTCGGTGCAGTTGCTGTCCAATTTCTGAGGTACTTTGATGGCGATTACGTGATGCTGTGGTTCGGATGAAACGATCCTGGTTAACAGTTGTCGCCCTTGTCATCCGATCCACATTGGGACAAAATGAGTGTACGCCCCTATTTAACATTTTTGATGAGGTGTATTGAATATATTTCATCTCACCACAATCCTTTGATGCGGAGAGTCCTCTGTTTCCTGACCAGGGTAATTATATGTCCTAATATGAGAAAGTAAATCGTCGGGCGGTGATTTTGTGTAGAAGACCAACCATCAGATTGCACGTTGAAATGTTGGTCGGTCTACCCCCAAATGACGAATTTGGGCGAGTTCAGCTGGAGTCATTTAAGTAAGATTGAATAATATACCACCGGGAATTAACCCTTTACCCAACGAATCGCCCGCATCCGCCCGCGCAATATGCAAATTCAGCAGCTAAAAAAATATTATTTTTCGAAAAATTTCAACAAAACCATATCATGTCGAGCTCGTTCCAAAGAGGGGTCACATGATATGATTTTGTTGAAATTTTTTGAAAAAAATTAAAAAATGATTAAAATAATAAATTTTGAAATCGTCTACGTTGGGTAAAGGGTTAAAGGGCTATACATTTCATCTGCAATGTATTTTTTCAGGACACAAAATGACTTTTCTGATATTTCAGGGGTATTTGTATTTCATGAATTGGGTGGTACTCGTTTGTTTTTACCACTTCAGGTATCATCTCCACAATTAGATAAACCTTTACATTTAATATTATCATGGGGTTTTTTAATATATCGAGTTCATTTTAAGCCTTCAGGTTATATCGACTTGATGACCAGAGCGGAAAAGGCACGACTTATGTCCCAACAAGATATTAAAAACGGGATGTAAGGTGTTTTATTTTTCAACAACCCTTTTTGCTTCATTCTGATTTATCCTTCCATTGTGCCATGTTCAATTTTATAAAGACATTTGTGAATCCCTGATGTGACATAAACAGATCAGCTGTCTTATTTGTAATGGTTTTATCACACCTTGTGGAAAAAATCGTATTATATTTGTTTCTTAATTCTGAAAAAGATTGCATAAAAAG
Source organism: Pictodentalium vernedei (assembly GCA_031216915.1). Classification (NCBI taxonomy): domain Eukaryota; kingdom Metazoa; phylum Mollusca; class Scaphopoda; order Dentaliida; family Dentaliidae; genus Pictodentalium; species Pictodentalium vernedei. Next base: position 93,201,271 of record CM062289.1, on the reverse strand, counting down.
AGGATTTCACGCGCACACATGTTATATGTCATATCCCAAATGTACACTATACGAGAGAAGATTTGTTGAGAACGGATTATCTTTAATGAAAGTGTGTCGGACATATGGGGCTTATTGGTAGTCTATTTAACTTCGAATATTGATTGTGCCAGTCTGGGTTTTGTTTAAGCCTTTATAGACATTTCGAACATTATCTGTGGCGTAAGGTCATTCTGTTACCACAAGCTATCTAGGATACCCGGACAGCTTCTTCGCTGACCTGAGAATTGTGGATTGCATTTATTCAGTTTTCAACACTTCATGTGAATATTTCGGTCTCTTTATCCCCCCGATGAAAACTTATTGTCAAATAATAAAAAATGGAGTGTGAAAAAGAGGGGACTATTTCATGGTCTGATGTTGTTCTGTATGTCCAGAATGGCTTCAGGCAGGGAAGGAAAGTTATACACAATCTTTTTACATTATCTCAGATGATAGAATCCACGAAAGCCAAAAAGGAAACAAACTTGTTTATGGCATATTTGGATGCTCAATAGGAATATGATAGGGTTTTAAATGCGAGAATTTGACGAAAGATTAACCCTTTGAACCGAAGCGGCCGTTCTTCCGGCCAGCAACATGATACGTCATAACGTCATCAAATAGGATGGCTGTTCAGTACATGTGTGGGGTAGACCAATCAATATTTTCAACGTGCAGCCCTGTGGCTGCACGTTGAAAATATTGATTGGTCTACCCTAAATAATGAATATGGACTCTTCTAATTGCTGCCATTGAACTGGCATGGAATATACCACTAGAGTTCAAAGGGTTAATGTCTTGTGCTTGGACGACGAGTTCGTCTGAATTTCGAAAGCACTGGCTTTAAGTTGTGTAAAGTGAATTTAGCCTGTGTATACACAAAGATACATAAAACACAAACCCTGAGTTATTGAGCATTCTGAGAATTCAGTGTATGGAACAAAGGCATAGTGAGTGGAATTTGGCTAGATAATACAAGTTCTACTTTCGCTGGGCATCGATGCAGACTATCTTTCAGACCGATTTTCCGAAGGCCACATCCATTAGTACATTACTAAACCTTTTTCGTTCTTATTTTTTACATCATCGATTAAAAGAGAACAAAGACGATTTCCTGTAATATGCTGCTTTGCACTGGTCTCTCGGTCATTCGGCAACATAAATCCACTCTCACTGGCGGCATCCGCCGCCTATTTTACAAATTCACCAGTCAAACATATTGAACTTACAGAGAATATCTAGTTTTTTGAGTGGATATCGAAAAGTGAGTGACCTAGACAAATGTTTATTTTTCGCGATTGACTTACATGTAACAAACACTAGATTTTATTTTTACTATACGCGTTTCAGAAGAGGGTGGTTGTTTTCATCGATAAATCGGTGGTACTCACCTTGGTTAGGCTTCAAATCGAAGAACGAAAACCCACAGTTGATTGTTGCCCTTTTCCGCATTGATAATCCGCCATGATAAACCATAGTTCCCATATACTTCCGTTGGTATAAATTTTAACATATAGAATATTTAATAGATCTATAATAATAACAGTTAACATATTTTGTCCCTATATCCCAATAAATTCTGTCTTTTGATTGGTAGGAATGCCTTGGACAAATAGCCATGGGAAAGGGTGCGCCCAACATCCAAGGTATATGAGAGCGTGCAACATCCAGGGTATAAGCGCACGCGAAACATCGGGGGTATATGGTTTCAATGAGAGCTTTTCGCTTCCGCTCGCCTCATTATAAAACTCGAACCAAAAAAACCCGAAAATAGTCACAAATATCATCAGATTTCCTACAATTCAATCATAAAAATAAAATAAGAGCAAATAATGCGTCCCCTGAGTAACAATGTGTTCTATGTGCCAGTAGGCACATAGAACACATTGGAACTCAGGGGACGATATGTCAACAAAATACTGTTTACTCGTTTCCTTAACGACCCAACTTAACTCTATCTGTTGTCTTCTGCGATTATAAAAACAAAATTATTATCACGAATTTTGGTCCAAATAATTGTGGAGTTAAGAAATGCGTCCACAAATTTATTTTCACTAAGTTGTGTTGTGTTTCAAACGGGACAAAAACGTTATCTCCGCCAACATGTATGGTATATAGAGATTTAATACCTGGATGTCTCATTTAAATACCTCGCCTGGGGCTCTGTGTTTAAAAACCGACATCTAGGTATTAAATCTCCATATACAAACCATGTTGGCGAAGATAACTTATAGTATTTCATCGTTTTATATACAACAATAGTATTTATACCCTGAAGTGATTTCGTAACGTTCTCGACAGAGTAAAGGTGAAAATGTCTGTATCTTCACTGCGTGGGATATGACTTTTATTTTTCCGGCATGCTTTCTACAATCTATATCTCTAGCTAAAAATATACTAAAATTCGCCGTGTTTTCTGCACCGAGCATATAGTTGATATTCTAGGGTAATTTCAGATTTCTGAGAATTATTTTGTTGTATTATTTATCAACGGGTATATGTGGTTAAGTTTAGATTATCGGTCTCCCGTGTAATATACTACTCAAACTTTGCTAAGCACCAAATATTCGACACATCATCGTGAAATTTGCTTGTAACATATTTGCGATATTTTTGGTGGATATGATTGAGGAATGTAGTCAGATGGTCCCCAGTGTTTACATTAGCTCTCTTGACAGGCAGACTCTTCATGACAGTCATGGACAGCATGTACCACTTGATTTTCATGATGTTTTCGTGCACTGTCTACATGTATATGACATATGTAGGGTATTCAATCTTCATTTCAACACAAACCCTTGTGATTTAACGATTGAATATGGCAAATGTAAATGTAAGAAGACATTTGTCTGAAGCAGAAATGTGGCGGGCTGTAGGGATGGTGGAGCAAGGGGCTATCCATCGTCAGGTTGGTGAAGCTCTTGGTGTGCACCATACGGTGATCACCAAAGCCTGGGCAAGATTTCAGCAGTATGGCACACCAGTAAGACGGCATAGCGGGGGCAGAGACAGGGCAACATCTGCAGCTGAAGATCGGTGTTTGGTCATTTAGGCCCGTAGGAACCGCTTTGCCACAGCAACCCAGCTTCGCAGTGACCTTCAGAATGCATCCGGGGTAAATGTTTCGACGCAGACTATCCGTGCAAGATTCACGAATGTGGTCTCTGATCGAGAAGACCACGTATTCGCATTCCGCTGTCCCAGAACGACCGCCAGGCACGATTTGAATGGGTCATGCACCACGTTGGATGGACGAGAGAAGATTGGCGACCTGTACTTTTTACAGATGAGTCAAGATACTGCCTAGACCACACAGATAGGCGTTCTAAGGTATGGAGAAGACCAGGAGAGCGATTTCATGCAGCCAACATTGCTGAGCATGACCGCTATGGTGGAGGGTCAATCATGGTCTGGGGCGGCGTCAGCAGGGATGGACGTACAGAGCTCTGTGTCCTTGCGCGTGGTACATTGACTGCGCAGCGGTATATTGATGAGATCCTGGATGTCCACGTCAGATTGTATGCAGATGCAGTAGGTGATAGATTCATTCTGATGGACGATAATGCCCGTCCTCATGTTGCTCATGCTGTAGTGGAGTACCGACAGAGGGAGGGGATTGAACGTATGGACTGGCCGGCAAGATCCCCTGACCTCAATCCAATCGGACATGTCTGGAATGAGTTGCAGCTTGCAATTTCAGCCCGTCCAGTCCAGCCAAGAAGTGTCCAGGAGCTTGGTGCCATACTGGTCCAAGAATGGAACAACATCCCACAAAGGACCACATGATTGGGAGCATGAGAAGGCGTTGTCAAGCTGTAATTAACAGTAATGGGTCTCATACTCGATATTCAACTCATACCAGTTCGCTCCGTCAACTTTTTGGCAAATTGAAAAATTTCCTCTTTTCATTTTCCATGGTTATCGTATTCAAAAGCTAAAAAATAATGTCAAACACAACTAAAAGCTTTAATTTCTGTTCTTAAATCACTAAAGATATAATTAAATAAAAAATATATACACTTTTCATTACAATATTTCAACTAAAACGTAAAACAGGTAGTTGGATATACTTGGTGCTTAGCAAACTTTGAGTAGTATATAAGTTACATGGCATGTAGCTGACTGATACATTTCCATACAAGACATTTCCATTTCAAGGCCATTTAAAATATTTATTATGTCCATGTAAATCAAGGGATTAGTAGATTTTCACGAAAGACAAAGAACGACCGGACGTTTATTTTCAGAAACCGCTATTGACAGCACCGCGCAGAATCACCATCAGTACCTGGCATCGGTACGTATCCGTGGTGGCAGTAAAGAATCGCCACTGTTCGAAGTGCGATGTTTGTTTACAACATAAAACGTTTCGCTACAAGTATATTTGAGATACCCTTACATGTATTTAATGTTATTACCACCTGAAAAGGAATTTCAAAACACTTTTAAACGTTCAAAAAATCATTTTTAATCAGTGAACTGTAAAGAAAGTATTCGCTTCAGCATAAAAATCGATAGAGTCGTACATTACGTGGAGAGTGGATTGTAACTAAATCACCCGCGGAGTGGAGCTTTAACTTTCAAATTTTGTACATTTGGACAACAACACAAGCAATGTTTCAGCAAATGGACCTCCGGGTTAAACCCGGAGGTCCATTGGCTGAAACTTTGCTGGTGCTGGTTATGCTTTGCAACAAATTTGCAATTATTCCTCGGGTGGAATCTCAACTCTGCGGGTGATTTAGTGAAAATACACTCTCCACGTACTGTAAAAAACAAAGACCTTTTGGAACTGCAAATAATATTTTTTGTCCATTTTTTTAATGTTTAATATTTTAAATCAATAAATACGGTACCTTGAGAAAAAAATTCGGTACTTAAATTCCTTTATTTTGTTTTAATTCACATTTTGAAAATTCGAAGCGAGTGGAAATGCCAAAAAGTGGAGAAAGATCGAAATGGTCGCTCGCTGCTCATGAGATCCAATAATATCAGGTGAGTTACCTGATACGGCGGAAGCATTAGATGGTATTCCAGCGTTCTGCTTGGACAAACTAACTTTGAGACATAATAAATCCAATTATCTTCTCTATAGCGTGTATTCTCTGGAAACCCTTGTTCATAATGTCCAACCAGAGACCTACGTGTATGATATCTCCGACCAGTCTAGACATGCACACAGTCTACCGAATAGTACCCTCGGCGATTAAAACCACGGAACTAATGTCGTACAGCGTATACGGTGGGGAAAATTAGCTCATTCAAAGCGCTTGTCAACTTTAAACATTTATTTACATTTAGCGGCGGAATAACCAACCGTACTTCTTTCTCAGCCGGTATAGCCATACTGTTGATGTCAGGACATACATACATTTTATACTAAAACAATTACTAATAACAACGGTTACTTATTAACATTAATCCTAAACAATAATTAAACCCTTTTGGAAAATAGGACTTTTTATCAAGCAGCTTGTACTATTATAGAAGGACAATTGCTGATTACCAGCTTATATATATATTCTAATATACTCAACAACAATACAAACACTATAATTACTGCATAAACCAGCCGATAACAGTACTTCCTGCCTGAAAAATTTTTGGTTCTCCAAAGAGAACAAAAAAAAGATGAATCAGCATCCACTCTAGGTTTAATGGGGTTAAGTCCCTCTTAACACGAAATTGCGAAAGTATTTTTGAGGTACGAAATTCACTGATGGTACAATGTCAAAAAACAAAACAGAGATTTTTTTATCAGGTATTTTCTTTTTTTTTTGATTATGGCGTTTCAATTTGAAAATTCTAGCTAAGATTTCAAGCTGTACCGGTAGTTAGTTAGTAATGTGGATCATTCCACAATGGCTCACTCGTACTCTTTGAAATTGTTCCATAGCGGCCTTTCTCCTGAACAAATTCCCATATGAAAAATGGACCAGTGTTTTCCTGTAGTTCCCATGTGTTTTGATGGTAATCTAACCATTTAACGAGATAGTGTCTGATCCCATTTATACATTTAGTTTTGAGGACCTTGTGAGGAATTGTTTTGCCTGTCCCTTTCTTTTTTATTGAACTGTTTGTTTTGTCATTGCTCTCGATTGGTTCTTCTCTCTTAAAAGAAGAATTCTGTGAACTGCGTTTTTCGAAACTGTCTTGGGCATTTTGAAAAACTTTCAAAACATTGTCTAAATTTTCATGTACGTTGCTTTCAGCACAATTTAATGAAGGCATAGTCTGAGTAGAATTTTCGATCAGATGCTTTTGACACTGGGTTTGTCTGTCTGCTGTTTGACAACGGCGTTTACACATGTGGCTGATTGTTTTTCCATTCGTTCCAAGTATATCATTTTGCGCCTGATGTCTCGTTCCATCTTAGCTCTTGACCTACGTTTGTCTGTTCGCTCCTCTGACAATTTATTCCATCTGAACGATACATTCACGAAGTTTTATCTTTTTGGATTCGCCAAGACAGTGACAAGTTTTCTACGTTTAGACTTCCGATGAGCTGTAAAACATTCCTGGAATCTTGTCCATTTTTAGGATCGTGACTAAGCTAAAAAGTTAGTCTGCCCGGATTTTGTCGACCAATTGTCGTAAAGCGTACACCGTGGGGACAATTAGCTCATTCAAAGCGCTTGTCAACTTTAAACATTTAGCGGCGGAGTAACCAACCGTACTTCTTTCTCAGCCGGTATAGCCAGACTGTTGATTTCAGGAAATACATGCATTTTATAGTAAAATAATTACTCATAACAACGGTTACTTATTAACATAAATCCCAAGCAATAATTAAACCCTTTTGGAGAACAGGACTTGTTATCAAGCAGCTTGTACTATTATAGAAGGACAATTTCTGATTACCAGCTTATGTATATATTCTAATATACTCAACAACAATACAAACACTGTAATTACTGCATAAGACAGCATTTAACACTAATATAGGAATTTGGGTGCCAGTGGGTACTGTGATGTGGGTACTGATGGAAACCAATATTTCTTGTCCATTACATATCGATGACACAGTACCACGATCAGAAAATCAAGGACATTCTACACGCTCTTTCTACAGCTGATGAGTTTCGAATTGTCATTTCGTTTTTTCTGTAAAACAAATGTCCTGTCATTGACGTATTGTCGCGTTGCGTTCTCGCCGTCAGAAGAGGGTGAGAAATCATGGGTTATTGTAATGACTTGTTTGTTATTTCTGTATTGTTGGTATAATATATTGATGTTGTTATCAACACGACTCTTGTGTTAGTTCATTAGCAGTACGCAATTTGTAAGTGTCAGTTCATCTCTCATTGTTATGATCCCGAAGAAATAAAATTAACATGTTAACCCGGATAGCATTTATTCATTCAGGTCGTATCGTCTTTTTCAATTAAGTCAATTAAGGTGTCTGCAAAGAGAAACAACTTGGAGAAAATCATCGTGGCCGAAATGTTTTATTCATCGTTTATGAATTAGTTCAGTGGCATTCTATACCATAAGTAACGCAGAGATCTAAAAAAGTTATAATTGAATTAGATAAAAATCTAACTGTTCAAGAACATTCTTTTTTGCGACACTAATTCTCCATTTAGTGTATTCCAACCTCTATAAAAACTGTGCCAAGAGTTCTGTCTGTTTCGGATATATGTGAACTGCGACCTTGAATTTTGATATATTGTGTCATAAGAAATCCAAGAATGAAAGTTTTGTAAATATGTTAATGGAGCTCATGCAAACCAGCACAAAAAACAAAGACAACCATTTTTATGCATAGAGACGTTGTCCGCAGTCGAAGGGTGTGTCAGGTTTTTCGCACAGGACTGGAATGGTAATATAGTACAGGTATAGGAAGATCCCTATTGAAGGATACGTTTTGAAGGCTACCTATTGGAGGTTATCTATTGCATGATACCTAAAGTACGTGGAGAGTGTATTATCACTAAATCGCCCGCAGAGTGGAAATCCCACCCAAGCAATAATTGGAAATTGGTTGCAAAGCATAACCAGCACAAGCAAAGTTTCAGCCAATGGACCTCCGGGTTAAACCCGGAGGTCCATTGGCTGAAACATTGCTTGTGTTTTTTGTCGATATGTTCAAAATTTGAAAGTTACAGCTTGGGTGATAACTCCACTCCGCGGGTGATTTAGTTACAATCCACTCTCCACGTACTGTATGAGAGGATATCTATAGGTATCATCCGATAGTTGTCCTCCAAAAGGTATCCTTCAATAGGTCTACTTTTTTACTCATTAGAACTACTAACCTTAATATTCTTAATATTTTATAGACACGTGTAGTAGACAGTAGTGATTACCAGGGGTTACCAAGTCTTTACCTTACCGCTGAGAAACCACTAATAGTTGTCAGGCGAACTGGGTGTATTCGGGGATTTGAACAAATAGTCAGCGCCCGTGTGTAAGCGAGGGGACGAGGTATTACAGTACGCTCACTGGAGTGGGGACGTGTAATCGTGATTTATCCTGACAAAAGCTGATGAAATATGTCAACCACGTCCTCAAGATATCTTGTTTATCGCCAAAAGGTTCATATTCGGAGATTTGTTTTATTATGTAGAAAAGGCAGATAGATTATTTCGAGTACTTTATCAACGCATGCATTCGTCGAAGTCAAGCCTTGATGATGTAGTGGGAATATTCGTCAGTCCGAATTATACAGTACGCCGTGGACCGGGCAATTTCCACGGGTGGTCAATTTTTTCACGGACGCAATAATATGAGATTTCAAACACTAATTATCGGAATAATCATCAAAATTTACAACCGGTGCTTCATTAATTAATTTTTTTCTGATGATAATTTTTATTACTTGGTAGACGCTTGCGTGGGCATCAGTGCCCACGCGTGGATTACGACCAGTCCACGGCGACTGAAGTGTAGTTAGAAAATAGTTCTTGGAAATTTATTTGTGGATGTAGTAGTAACAGTAGTTGCGACGCATGAGGCATTCTACTTCTTGTTTAACCCTTTACCTAACATGAAAAGCAGACGACACTTGCAAAAAAAAATTCTTGAATAACTATTATTTTCATTTTATGTCTCAAAAACATAGGTTATGACCCCTCATTGGAACGAGCTCGACGAGCTCGTTCCAACGAGGGGTCATAACCTATGTTTTTGAGAGAAAAAATAATGAAAATTAATTGGCGATTTTTGAGAATAGCTCTGGCTGGTTTTGACCGTTACTTGTGGTAAAGGGTTAAATCTCGTAACAGGTAGAGAATTAATTGATTTTGTCATCTCGTATTGTTTGACAGATATATGGCTATTAACTGCAAATGGCGAAATCATTTTTTTCATATTTATGTCATTTTGATAAAAATACATGTCATTGGGCATTGACTTGCAAACATTTATCCGCCATCTACAATTATCGTGTCGTTTTAGTTTAAATATAGACATAGTAATGCCTTCACGGTTGATCACATAAATATGATAACGATGAAATACGCAAAAAAGAAATCAAAATAATGAATGTAATATGTACTGATGGACAGAACAGTAACTTTATCCTTCCGGTGGAAGGTTTTTATATCGGCGATACACGTAATCGTGTGCTTGGAAAAGTAAATTATATGTTGAATATGTATAATGTGCGTTCATTTTGTTTGGAAGAACGTAACCAACCAGTATATACTTTCCGGAGGAAGTTGTTAAATGGAGATAAGTATCACCAGACGAAATACTCTTGAACCCAAAATTGTTGGTTCTCATGTACCTGATTCGAATATAAAATAAAATAAAATTCTTGCACTCTGCAATGAATAACAAAGCCATTTGCAGGCAAGTAGCCAGGATTCTACAATAGGAGGTGTCCTGGCCAGTTTTAGGAGCCAAAGATATTTTAAAGGCGAAAGGTGTGCGTGGTTTCGGAAGCCTCCCCTAGTCTTAACTAGGACCTCCGATCGTTTCTCCCTCCTTCCAAGGAGAGAAAAGCGACCCTAGGGTCCTAGCTAAAACTAGCCCCATCCTCACCCCGAGAAAAGTTTGTAAAATGTTGTGTTCTAAGAGCGAATCAAGGGCATTTGTAGCGTGTGCACCCCGTATACTGGAGACTATTTTGGGGTTGTAAGTTGTGTGAAAGTTGCATTGGGCCAATGTTTGTTGGGGGAATTCTGGGGGGGGGGGGGGCGGCAATGTCCCCAGCCCCCTCCCCCCCCACGTACCTACGCCACTGGCTATTTGCCAACAAGATATCGTTGTTATATTAATCATCACTGAATGAATTTGACGAATTGTAAATCTAAAAATGATACCCAGAACACGGCTTGGTTAACTGTTTAAATGGTGAATGCGGTCTGAGTAGCCACAACTACCCAGGTTAACCCAGGCCATACCCAGGTCATTGCAGATCAGTCCAGCATATCTCTCAGAGTTATTTATAGCAGCATAAACAAATATGAACATGTTGTTCTCATTACTAGCTCTTCACCTTACTGATAAAAAGAACACAAACATATCTTATACTGATATAATAATTCTATACAGTACGCAGAGAGTGGATTGTGGCCAAATCGCCCGTAGAGTGGAAATATCACCCAAAGTATGACTTTCAAATTCTGCACGTATGGACAAAAAACACAAGCAATGTTTCAGCCAATGGGCCTCCGGGTTTAACCCGGAGATCCATTGGCTGGGACTTTGCTTGTGCTTGTTGTGGTTTGCAACAAATCTGTAATTATTGCTTGGGTGGAATCGCCACTCCGCGGGTGATTTAGTGATAATACACTCTCCACGTATGGTAGGTGTATTGTTGACATCATTATTGTTTTTTGTTTTTAGCTCACCTGAGCAAAGCTCAAGGGGAGCTTTACTAATCACTTTCTGTCCGGCGTCCGTCGTCCGTCGTCCGGCGTCCGTCGTCCGTCGTCGTCCGTCCGGCGTTAACTTTACATTATCGACTTCTCCTCCTAAACCACTAGCCCAATTTTATTCAAATGTTGGCTAAATGTTTATTACCTAATGCCAATTCAGATTTGTTCAAATGAAGTTGCCCCTCCTCCTGGGTGGTGCCACGCCCCCAAGGGGCACCAAAATCTTTGTAAATCTTCTTCTCATGAACCAGCAGTAGCAGAGACTTGATATTTGGTGTGCAGCTTCCTTTTGAGGTGTAGACTCAGATTTGTTCAAGAGAAGTTTGTGGGGCTATACTTGGCGTCGTTATGGGGGGGGCAAAATTTTTTGCCCCGCCCAAAATTTCTATTTTCCAAACCGAGAGGCTGATTTGAACCAAATTTTATGTGAGGGCTTATTGGGTCATGAGTACTTGATTTATGCAAAAAAAAATTTTCCTTCAGCCCCGTGGGAACCGCAGGAGCTAAAAATAGAAAAAATTTAAAACGCCCATATCTCCAAAACTGCACGGCACTGAGAATTTTTATTTGGTGTGCAGCTTCCTTAGGACCAACAGAAAGGATTGGTAAAAAAAAATTGCCATCGGTTTTATCATAGGGTACAGTTTCGGGACTTTGAAAAAGTGCTGAGTCAGCACTTTTTAACACTGTAGGCAATGGGAAAAACATTAAAAAATCTTCTTCTCCAGATCCAGCAGGCAGAATCTTTTGATATTTGGTATGCAACATTGTAGGGTGGATCTGATTCAAGTTTGTTCAAATCGGCCCCCTGGGTTCATATTTGGGCTCAGTATAGGAGCCCGATTTCGAACTTAGTGCATTTCAGGCAAATTTCTTAAAAAATCTTCTTCTCCAGATCCAGCAGGCAGAATCTTTTGATATTTGGTATGCAACATTGTGGGGTGGATCTGATTCAAGTTTGTTCAAATCGGCCCTCTGGGTTTATATTTGGGCTCAGTATAGGAGCCCAAATTTGAACTTACTGCATTTCAGGCAAATTTCTTTGAAAATCTTCTTCTCCAGATCCAGCAGGCAGAATCTTTTGATATTTGGCATGCAACATTGTAGGGTGGATCTGATTCAAGTTTGTTCAAATCGGCTCCCTAGATTCATATTTGGGCTCACTATAGGAGCTTGAATTCGAACTTAGTGCATTTCAGGCAAATTTCTTCAAAAATCTTCTTCTCCAGATCCAGCAGGCAGAATCTTTTGATATTTGGTATGCAACGTTGCGGGGTAGATCTGATTCAAGTTTGTTCAAATCGGCCCCCTGGATTCATATTTGGGCTTACTATAGAAGCCCGAATTCGAACTTAGTGCATTTCAGGCAAATTTCTTAAAAAATCTTCTTCTCCAGATCCAGCAGGCAGAATCTTCTCATATTTGGTAAGCAACATTGTGGGGTGGATCTGATTCAAGTTTGTTCAAATCGGATCCCTGGGTTAATATTTGGGCTCAGTATAGGAGCCCAATTTCGAACTTAGTGCATTTCAGGCAAATTTATTAAAAAATCTTCTTCTCCAGATCCAGCAGGCAGAATCTTTTGATATTTGGTATGCAACATTGTAGGGTGGATCTGATTCAAGTTTGTTCAAATCGGCCCCCTGGGTTCATATTTGGGCTCAGTATAGAAGCCCGATTTCGAACTTAGTGCATTTAGGCAAATTTCTTAAAAAATCTTCTTCTCCAGATCCAGCAGGCAGAATCTTTTGATATTTGGTATGCAACATTGTGGGGTGGATCTGATTCAAGTTTGTTCAAATCGGCTTCCTAGATTCATATTTGGGCTCACTATAGAAGCTCGAATTTGAACTTAGTGCATTTCATGCAAATTTCTTAAAAAATCTTCTTCTCAAGATCCAGCAGGCAGAATCTTTTGATATTTGGTATGCAACATTGTAGGGTGGATCTGATTCAAGTTTGTTCAAATCGGCCCCCTGGGTTCATATTTGGGCTCAGTATAGGAGCCCGATTTCGAACTTAGTGCATTTCAGGCAAATTTCTTAAAAAATCTTCTTCTCCAGATCCAGCAGGCAGAATCTATTGATATTTGGTATGCAACATTGTGGGGTGGATCTGATTCAAGTTTGTTCAAATCGGCCCTCTGCGTTTATATTTGGGCTCAGTATAGGAGCCCAAATTTGAACTTACTGCATTTCAGGCAAATTTCTTTGAAAATCTTCTTCTCCAGATCCAGCAGGCAGAATCTTTTGATATTTGGCATGCAACATTGTAGGGTGGATCTGATTAAAGTTTGTTCAAATCGGCTCCCTAGATTCATATTTGGGCTCACTATAGGAGCTTGAATTCGAACTTAGTGCATTTCAGGCAAATTTCTTCAAAAATCTTCTTCTCCAGATCCAGCAGGCAGAATCTTTTGATATTTGGTATGCAACGTTGCGGGGTAGATCTGATTCAAGTTTGTTCAAATCGGCCCCCTGGATTCATATTTGGGCTTACTATAGAAGCCCGAATTCGAACTTAGTGCATTTAGGCAAATTTCTTAAAAAATCTTCTTCTCCAGATCCAGCAGGCAGAATCTTTTGATATTTGGTATGCAACATTGTGGGGTGGATCTGATTCAAGTTTGTTCAAATCGGCTTCCTAGATTCATATTTGGGCTCACTATAGAAGCTCGAATTTGAACTTAGTGCATTTCATGCAAATTTCTTAAAAAATCTTCTTCTCCAGATCCAGCAGGCAGAATCTTTTGATATTTGGTAAGCAACATTGTGGGGTGGATCTGATTCAAGTTTGTTCAAATCGGCCCCCTGGGTTTATATTTGGGCTCAGTATAGGAGCCCAAATTTGAACTTGGCGCATTTCAAATAAATTTATTAAAAAATCTTCTTCTCCAGATCCAGCAGGCAGAATCGTTTGATATTTGGTATGCAACATTGTGGGATGGATCTGATTCAAGTTTGTTCAAATCGGCTTCCTAGATTCATATTTGGGCTCACTATAGAAGCTCAAATTCGAACTTAGTGCATTTCAGGCAAATTTCTTAAAAAATTTTCTTCTCCAGATCCAGCAGACAGAATCTTTTGATATTTGGTATGCAACATTGTGGGATGGATCTGATGCAAATTTGTTCAAATCGGCTCCCTAGATTCATATTTGGGCTTACTATAGAAGCTCGAATTCGAACTTAGTGCATTTCAGACAAATTTCTTAAAAAATCATCTTCTCCAGATCCAGCAGGCAGAATCTTTTGATATTTGGTATGCAACATTGCGGGGTGGATCTGATTCAAGTTTGTTCAAATCGGCCCCCTGGATTCATATTTGGGCTCACTATAGAAGCTCGAATTCAAACTTAGTGCATTTCGGGCAAATTTCTTCAAAAATCTTCTTCTCCAGATCCAGCAGGCAGAATCTTTTGATATTTGGTATGCAACATTGCGGGGTGGATCTGATTCAAGTTTGTTCAAATCGGCCCCCTGGATTCATATTTGGGCTTAATATAGAAGCCTGAATTCGCACTTAGTGCATTTCAGGCAAATTTATTAAAAAATCTTCTTCTCCAGATCCAGCAGGCAGAATCTTTTGATATTTGGTATGCAACATTGTGGGGTGGATCTGATTCAAGTTTGTTCAAATCGGCTTCCTAGTTTCATATTTGGGCTCACTATAGAAGCTCGAATTCGAACTTAGTGCATTTCAGGCAAATTTCTTAAAAAATCTTCTTCTCCAGATCCAGCTTCAGAATCTTTTCATATTTGGTAAGCAACATTGTGGGGTGGATCTGATTCCAGTTTGTTCAAATCGGCCCCCTGGGTTTATATTTGGGCTCCGTATAGGAGCCCAAATTTTAACTTAGTGCATTTCAGGCATATTTCTTAAAAAATCTTCTTCTCCAGATCCAGCAGGCTGAATCTTTTGATATTTGGTATGCAACATTGTGGGGTGGATCTGATTGTGATTCATGAACGTATTTATTTGTAAAGTTGATAGAATCTTAGACAACCTTTGCAGAAAAGATCTACTATAGAAGGGGTGGTATCCAGGGTGAACCGTTTACCCAAATCTAGCAGTACTAATGCATTATTCACACAAATCTCCGTTCAAATTTTATGACCCCTCATTGGAACACACGCATTCAGCTCATTCCAACAAAAGTCATATGCCATGTTTTCGAGACAAAAGAATAAAAATTTTAGTTATTCATGAAATTTTTAGGCAACTGTTGTCTGTTATTCACATTGCTTCATGAAATTTCAGTACTTTTAGAAGTTACCTCAGTAATCAAGGGTTAATTCCCCTTAATTAAATGTCGCCTCTAAAAAACAACCACTTTGCATATCTTACCTTTTTACCAGCATAACTGCCAAAACTTGTCAGCATTCTTCGCAAAAATCGCTATTCAAATTTTAATTTTTGTCTCTTAAACATACATGTACTTATCGCTTGTAAATACCCCATTGGAATGAGCTTTTTGAGCTAATTCCAATGAGAGGTCGCACACCATGCTTTTTTAGTCAAAAAAGCAATTTTTTAGTTATTCCAGAATTTCGTACGTAAAACACAGCTTTATGACTTCACATTAAAATGAGCTCTCTAAGCTTGTTCCAATCAACATTCACGCACTATGTCTTTCACACAAAAAATAAAATTTTCCATTTATTCAGGAATTTTGTTTGCAAGAACACCCCTCCCCCCCCCCCCCCCCACACACACACAGACACACACATCTAAAAGTTAGGCAGCAAAAAAACAGTTACTTCAATTTTTAAATGCATTATAGGAACAACTTGCCTAATCAAATTTAAATACTTTTGCATCATTCTGTATCTAGAACAAACCATTTACCATATCTTTACGCAAAATTCTCCAGCATCATTCACAAAAAAACACCATTATTTATATATTCACATTTCTGTCTCAAAAATATACCTGATCTTCCCATACCCCTATTGGAATAAGCTGTTTGAGCTTGTTCCAATGATGATAAAAAAAACTAATATTTTGGAAAATTTGTGAAAATTTTTGTTTTCTTGCATGCAAATATGTACATGTAGCACATGGAAGATATCCACAGTTGGGGAGAGATGTCCAAGGCTATCTCTTCACATTCCTTGTTTGTGCTTCATGCTAAACCAGTTTGTCTGCAGAGATAAATTTGCTTTATTAAAAATCATTGGAGATTGGCCACACACCAATGATTTTAAATAAAACTAATTTTAGGTAACAAATGTTGAACTTCAAACAAAATCTATCACTCAACCAGTTAATGTTGATGAGGCATGACATGGTGAAGGTGACCTAAAATACTTCTTAGAGTCACTTTGTCAGGTGAGCGATTAAGGCCACGTGGGGCCTCTTGTTTTACTTTAGTTTGTGATTATTTTTTTTTTCTTTGACAGGCTGCTGTTACAAACGTTTCCCCATTCAGCCATTCGGTTGAAACCGTTAATTAAACCAGAAGGTCCAATTGACTGCAGGTCAAAGAAGTAGCGAGTTTTATCTATTGAAGACTGCTACACGCCTCTATTTTGTATGGGGTGGCCAGCGCATGTGGATGGTGTCCAAATGTTAATGAATCTTTCACGTGACATGCTGAACTTCACGCCCTGATAAGAAATTGGGTGGGATTCCATGGCTTTTCAAGAGAAAGTAAAGAGAGTTTCATCAGCAATTTACGTTTTTTTTTTTTATTCCCCAGCCTCTCTCCCGATCAGCATTCTATTTTGTAATGTTTCATGGCAAGAGGAAAGAAAATTATTCTTTTGATTCTCAGACAACGGCGCATTCATTTTCCCGGCCCGCGTTCGTCATATCTATTTCGGAGGCAAAATTCAGAATGTATAAAGCTATCATAGGGTATGATTTTAGCAGTATCACATCCCGATTTGCGATGCAATATGTTGTATACATTGATACATAGAGATTAATTCCATTATGTGGATGTACAAAATATGTATCCGAGTCTCGCTCCGGGTTCTAAGGGCAGATCACGACGTGTCGAAGACTCGTCGTGATCTACCCTTATAACCCGGAGCGAGACTCGGATACATATTGTGTACATCCACATAATGGTAATAATCATTTTATCTTACAATATATTGGGGATACGTCAAGAATGTAGACGAATATATAACGAACTATTTATTCGTACGGATGAACAAAAAGAAAAAAAATGGAACTCACGCGAAAGGAACGTGCTTGTATCCGACCACTGATACAAACATCTGTAACAGGGGTCGGATACACGACAGTTGCGGAGTTAATACAGACAAAATACATGTTGATTGTAAGATAAAGTATTGTTATTCTCTTCGACGAAACGCGACACGATTCTTATATGTATGTACAAAATAAATATTTATTTAATTGGTTGGAGCCTAGATTAATTTTGGTGGTATGAATTTGTTTATCAAAAATTGTTTTATTACAAATTATTGGAGAGTGCCAATAGGTACTCTTCAATAATTTGTAATAGAACAAATTTGTATAAACAAACTTGTATTTACGTTTGACTGAATACGAAATATGTGTAAGGAAAATGTGGGCTATTGCACGGGTACCCTCATTTTTTGAAAGGCCTGATTGTGGCTTCCAGCACTCAACCAGTTAAAAAGCTCCTTATTATTTTGTATCTCCATTTTAGATGTTCCATATTGATTTTGTGTTGTATGACCACTGTTAAAAAAAACTATCAGTGAAATCAAATTGGAAGCTCTGGTATTTAATTCTAGGCTCTCACAACTGGATTTTAGGCATCGGCGACCATTCCATCAGAAATAAAAAATAAAAATTATTTAATTTTGTTTGACTTAACTCGGGTCTTTTTCTCATTACGCCTCAGCCAGTAAAGAAGAGATGTCTTACCCATTATTCCCTCATTTGTTCGGCTTTTTGTCATCCACATTTCACCAATTTGTTCAAGAATCGCGGTATTTTTTTCTTTTTTAATATTATATTTTGGACATTCTGATAGGAAAAGACTCCGTTACGTGTGCAAAATAAGAACGTCTTCAGCATCAAATTGTCAAGCTTTGAAGAGTTTATCCTTTCCCATTTATATCCGTATTGTATTTAAATCTTTGTTACATTTTTTATGTGAATTGTCAGCGAGGACATGATGCATAGCTGGTGTTCTTTGATCTTACAGTTCAGTGAAAGACTCTCTGTTGACTGTGTGTTGTGTCAGGAAATGTCAAAAGCGAAAATGCGAAACGCCTAGAAGTTATTTCTTTTCAGTTATAAAATACAAAGGTGAAAAATGATGTGTTGTATCGTGGATAAATAAATAATGTACTTCAAATTTTCGAGCGCTCTAAGGTTAGAATCCATACCAAAACTAGTAATCACATCGGTATGAAATATTATGTATTACTGGAGAGTGGAATGTTTCTGAAAAACGGTAATATGGTGTATCGGGAGCGTACATTGTGCGCAAGTCGAACCTGTAAAAGCTTGGTGGTTGTTGGGCCACAGGAAAAGCTCCGATTTCATGTTGGTTTTGACACCACTAAATGTTTGGGGGTCATTGTCTGCTTCCTCAGGCTTCGCTAATAATATTTCTATTGCCGTCCGACAGACTGCTATTGTTTTGTACTTTTTTAAATTGCTAAGTTCTTAGAAAAGGTGACATTCCATGTGAGGTTAAGACATTTCGTCCCTTGAGTTCCAATGTGTTCTATGTGCCAGTAGGCACATAGAACACATTGGAACTCAGGGGTCGATTTGCCGAAATTTTACTTTTGATTCAAAAACAAACGGAAACACGTGGATGTGTTGTACTTATAACCGCAACTTGTATTAAATCTCAATCTATTCATAACCAGAAAGATGTGAAATCGATGGATCAAGAGAACGAGTTCGAATTATGTATTTTCGTGTTTGACTTCATCTGTATTAGGTCACAATACATCCCGTCTCTCCTTCAACGAACACAATAAGCGACAAACTATCAATCGAACGTCTACGTATACGCTACACCAGAACGATACCACCTCTTGAGTGGACCAAGTCGCCATCTGCAATGTTAAAGCATTGCAGATGGCGCCTCGGTCCACTCAAGAGACGTATTAAAAATATTAAATACAAAAATGCAGAATAAATTTAAATGTGATTGCAGTACATTTTTGTAGCACGGTATAGGATGATCCAGTTACCTCTTCTGTCTTTGCATTTCGTACGTTTCAGGAATAAATAAAAGTACAGATTACTCGAATGACGGCCATTAATTAGGCACGAATATCAGATGATCTTCGAATAGCTCCTCGAGCTGCCCAGGAAGCAAGCCAGGCGTGTTATCATCATTTACAAACACCTTAGAGTTGATTAGTACTGATTTGAGCGATAGTTTTGATGGCGTGGGTTTGTCTTGTGGTTTAAATGTTGTTCTGCTGATCATGAAGTGGTGTTGCCATAGCATTCGGTTCCTAGCATTCGGGTGGGGTGCCGTGGTTGCGGTGGGGGGCAAGGAAACAATATTTTAAATTTCGTAATATCAAAACTGTGTTTGAGGCCAGCCAGAGTACTTTTGTCGAGTTGTATCTAGCTTGTCGCACACTTGCATTGAGCATTGAAACTCCAAGTAATCATGTTCATTATTTTCTAGATTCATTCTACCGTTTTCTATGATGTGGGCTGGTCTATCCCCTATAATATGTTGAGAGTTTCCGTTGTTGAATTTTGAATCGGGGAGTTGCCAATAAAGAGCATGCGCGACAGCAGCTATGAAAGGAAATATGAAGTAGACGATAAGGAGTGCCATGTCCAACAAGTCTCAATGACCAGCTTTTTTGTTCAAGTTTTTGTTTTTATTGAAATGACTGTATTTGGACATATTATGGTTATGATTAAGCTGTTGTTTACCATGAGATAATATTGCATACCTAAATGGTAAATAGTAATTGTTACCATTATGTGGATGTACAAAATATGTATCCGAGTCTCGCTCCGGGTTCTAAGGGTAGATCACGACTCGCGATCTATCCTTAGAACCCGGAGCGAGACTCGGATACATATTTTGTACATCCACATAATGGTAATAATCATTTTATCTTACAATATATTGGGGATACGTCAAGAATGTAGACGAATATATAACGAACTTGTACGGATGAACAAAAAGAAAAAACAATGGAACTCACGCGAAAGGAACGTGCTTGTATCCGACCCCCTGATACAAACATCTGTATCAGGGGGTCGGATACACGACAGTTGCGGAGTTAATACAGACAAAATGCATGTTGATTGTAAGATAAATGTATTTATCACACACCTATCAATGTAAAACACAGGATTTCCACTATTCTGCCTGTACAATAAAAATAAAGTTCGCACATATGGTGATACAAAACACGTTCTATTTCGTTTCCAACGTAAACAGAAAAGGAACTCGTCCCATCAAATCATTGGTCGAATGCACCGGAGTGGAGAACGTTTGGAAAGTCCAAATTCATCATTCAGATTTGTTTATCCGGGATATTTAAACAATCAGATTCGAGTCAAAAATTTACAATTTTTTTTTAAAATAACGTTCTGCTTGTTCCTTGACAAATACTTTCCACAACTGGTCATATAATCATGAGGTGTACTAACCATATTAGCTATTTAAAACCTTTTTGTTGTGTTATTTCCCACAGTTTTGTCAATATTTCAATTCTGATCATCATGACCCTGAATGATGTCAATTGGTTTCGACCAGTTGAATGCCGTAAAACTTAAAAAGCAAATTAGGGTTGGTACCCCGCCAACTGACAGTGATGTCTTGCTGGCAACGAAGGAAACTCGTCGATTATCCGGTTGAAATGTCCTTTAGTTAAACTTTCGTGTAGACTGGTTGTCACAGGGGAGGCTGTTTGATAAATACAGAACCGCACAAACGTTAACCCTTTACCCAACGAATCGCCTGCATCCGCCCGCGTAATATGCAAATTCAGCAGTTGAAAAAATATTATTTTTCAAAAAATTTCAACAAAACCATATCATGTGACCCCTCGTTGGAACGAGCTCGTCGAGCTCGTTCCAACGAGGGGTCACATGATATGGTTTTGTTGAATTTTTTTGAAAAATTTAAAAAAATGATATTTCAAATAATAAATTTTGATATCGTCTGCGTTGGGTAAAGGGTAAAAATGTGTTGAGAATTATCGCACGAGATTGCTTTGACCCAGGAAATCACGAGAATCAAAGGCCAAAGCAATCTCGTGCAATAATTCGCAACCCATTTTAACGTTTGTGCGGTTCTGAATATTTAGAGCATGTTGTTTTTAACATTTGGATCAGTTTGGATAAAAGAAATATCGTGAGAATGGCCGGGAACCATACACGTTGACAGCAGTCGTTTGGAAAAAAGGACAAAGGACTTAACTTTCCATATTACCGGAGGAAATACCCTCAGCATGCTCCCAGATCTATTACTTCTAGCATATATGATCCAATTAGTGAATATAATTCAGTTGCCCCTGTTAGATGTCCTTTCTTACTGTAGTGTTATCTAGCTTGTAGAATAAATCAATTTCGTACTGTGAACTTGGGTAAATTAATTTCCCCCATCGTGTATAATAAACTCTAGTGGACATGGTTTAATACTCCAAAGTGTATATTGGCAATTACCCCCAATGAGCAAAAGCTACATGGACACAAAAGCTAGGAAATATCCTAACGGTTACATGTTGGTTGTGTACCACACAGCTCGTGAAAGAAACATTTTCGCTTCTCAATTTCAGAACAACACAACACGTCACATTTGAAACTCTCCAAAACAAGGATGAATGGACTCTAAAATCAGTTGTGTAAAAAAATGGATGTATCTCAAAACACAAGAGAACAATAGGCTTAACACTTTACCCAACGTTACCGTCAAAAACGGCTAGAGCTATTCTCAAAAATCTCCAGTTAATTTTCATTATTTTTTTCATTTTTTGTCTCAAAAACATTGGTTACGACCCCTCATTGGAGCGAGCTCGTTGAGCTCGTTCCAAAGAGGGATCATAACCTATGTTTTTGAGTCAAAAAATGAAAGAAATTAATTATTCAAGAATTTATTTTTTTTGCAAGTGTCGTCTGCTTTTCAAGTTAGGTAAAGGGTTAAAGTTGTAGTCTATATCTAATTAGGATCGAGTATTTTGCGGGAAGGGTCTATACCCGAAGGGAATAACAATGGGTGTCTGTTGAGTAATTCTCACTGACGTTTGAATGATTTGTAAAGCTTGAGAAGCGTATTTTTGTTTGCTCCCCAATTTTTACCTCTGATTATCTTCAGAAAATTGATATGGATACCAATGACTTGTACGTATATACAGAACGGCGGGGAGTGTATTATCACTAAATCACCTACAGAGTGGCGATTCCATCCAAGCAATAACTGCAAATTTGTTGCAAAGTATAACAAGCACAAACAAAGTTCTAGGTCCATTGGATGGAACATTCCTTGTATTTTTGTCCACGAAAACAGAATTTGAATGTGATACTTTGATTGATAACAACTGTAACACAGAAAACCCACCGACTGAATCTCTGATTGATCTCTGAACGCAGACACATCTCACGCGTGCCCACTAATTAGATATAAACTATATTTAATATCAAAGCAAACTTTCCGAGGTGTGAATTTTAGTTTTTCGATGTTTTGAGAACACACCCAAAAAATTAAACCAAATCATCTGGGTTGATTTTGGGTTTATTTTTAACCCAACTGATATTCGAGTGTACTGACTGCGTCCATATTGGAGGTTTGGATATCGATCCGCTATTTCCGGTATCCGTGTACCTTCTTTACATTTATTTATTTATTTATTTATTTATTTATTTATTTATTTATTTATTTATTTATTTATTTATTGAGGTTTAACGATACTGTCCACAGCCAGAGCAGAGAGAGCCACCGAGTAGCGGTGAGCAACTGTCAGACTCCCCAACGTACTATAAATATGTCTGACATCAGATTCGGACAGTCGTGGGTCTTTTCATAAACTTACGACTTCTCTGTTAACCCTTTACCCAACGTAACGGCCAAAACCGGCCAGCGCTATTCTCAAAAATCGCCAATTAACTTTCAAAATATTTTCATTTTTTGTCTCAAAAACATAGGTTATGACCCCTCGTTGGAACGAGCTCGTTGAGCTCGTTCCGACGAGGGGTCATCACCTATGTTTTTGAGACAAAAAATGAAAAAAATTAGTTATTCAAGAATTTGTTTTTTGTGTCGTCTGCTTTTTATGTTAGGTAAAGGGTTAACAGAATTAGTGTTCAACCGATGATCAGAATCGGCCACCCCAATCGGCCGATTGAGAGCAATCGGATGACAATAGCAACGGCTCCTGGAACATCGGTTCAACCGATTGTTGCCAAGCATTTGTGTGATGATTCATTAACCACATTTTATTATCTTCTGCAATTGTTCAATTGTTAATGTAAAATGATGTCAATGATACCATTCAATAAAGTTGAAAACCCCACCACAATGTGTATTCTTAATCTCTCTAGATGTCCCTCTACGGGATATACAAGTTAAACGACATGTAAAGCTTACAATTGAACGTACTTGCGAAAATCGCTAGTTCTTATCGGAAAAGTGAAGGTTGCACACCATTGACTCTTATCGCAGTAAAAAGTACGTGTTGCGCGCACTCGGGTGGTACACGTGGCCCTGGGAGCCCGTTGACCACCCATGTGTGCGCGACTGGTAATTTTACTGGACCTGAGTCAGTGGAGTTTAACACTGTGAAATATGTTCAATTTAATGTAGTTGTTTCGAGTCTCGACTTATCTAGTAGTGAACGAACTGTAAAATCGTAAAATAAGTTCCATTTGATGTGGTTCTTTCGAGCCTCTTTTCTTTGAGTTAGTTGAGTCCATCACATGGTTTTAAGGTTGGATAGATCGTGCACTCAAGAATATTTTGAGCTCCTTCTCATGTACTATAGTAACCGGAGGTTTATTAGTCCCCAATAATTAATGTAACAGTCAAAACCGGCTAGTGTTTCGTATTCACAAAAAAAACTTATTGACAGTTTATTATTATTTTCTTTCTTTTTCTGTCTCAAGAGCATCTCTGTTTATGACCAATTCATTGGAGCGAGCATTTTGAGTTCGCTGCCTTGAGGCCATGGGCTACGATCCTGCGACAAAAATTAAATTGTTTGGTTGTTCTAGAAAACCATGTGTAGTCGCTTATTTCGAATTGGGTAAGGTGTTAACTTTTGGCAGGACGTTAAGTTGTCGAGATGATAAGATACAATTTATGTGAAGAAAAGCAAAAGGTTTGCTTTTCTTCACATAAATTGTATCTTATCATCTTGACAACTCCACACTGTGAGTGTCTCTTTATTGCAATTTACTCAAGTGGTACTATTTAAGTACATTGTACTGGAATAGGAAAAACTCGAACCCAAAGAAGAGCTAGATTTAGTCTTGCGTTTACAATATAGATTCGGTGAGAGGTATCGCCCCCAGACCTGCCGATTTGAGGCGAGCTATCGCCCACGCCTTCTATCGCCCGCACGGCTGACCATTGTCGTCATTGGAAGAGATTTACAGAAAAGTTATCTCCCCTCGTCCTGCTCTTTTAAAGCTGTCAGTAAATATAATACTAAAGGTATTGTAATTTCATATAAAAATTAAAATTTCGAAATGTTCGCGAATTTGTATCATCGATGTGCGCATCATCTCATAAACTTCCGGCATTTTCCTTTCGGGTGTTATAAAAATACACAAGTTGGTGTTTTCCAAATCAGTTTGAACGTTTGACTATTATTATCTGCAGAAACCCATTCAAAAGCAAGTTTATATTGAAATCGCAAGCTCATTTCCAGAAATAATCCAACGAAACACGCCCACCACCGCATGATCCCAAACTAACGAAACACGTCCGCCATCGCATGATCCCAAACCAACGAAACACGCCCACTACCGCCTAATCCCACACCAACGAAACACGCCCACCACTGCTTGATCACAAACCAACGAAACACGCCCACCACTGCTTGATCCCAAACCAACGAAACACGCCCACCACCGCATGATCCCATACTAACGAAACACGCCCGCCATCGTATGATCCCAAACCAACGAAACACGCCCACCACCGCCTTATCCCACACCAACGAAACACGCCCACCACTGCTTGATCCCAAACCAACGAAACACGCCCACCACCGCATGATCCCAAACCAACGAAACACGCCCACCGCCGCATGATCCTAAACCAACGAAACACGCCCACCACCGCATGATCCCAAACCAACGAAACACGCCTACCACCGCATGATCCCAACCCAACGAAACACGCCTACCACCGCATGATCCCAACAACGAGGAGACGGTGTATGGTGCCTCTTAACCCTTTACCTAACATGGAAAGCCGACGACACTTACAAAAAAATTCTTGAATAACTAATTTTTTTAATTTTTTGTCTCAAAAACATAGGTTAAAAATGAAAAAATAATGAAAATTAATTGGCGCTTTTTGAGAATAGCACTGGACGGTTTTGGACGTTACGTTGGGCAAGGGTTAAGATACTAAACCGCTGGTTAAAGTGTCCCACGTCGTTGAAAGCCGAGCGTATCGCAGGCCGGAATAACAGTTCCCTCCGTTGAGAGTAAACTGTGGCCTAACCTTTGAGAGAAGCTTCTCAAATGTTCAGTGTGATTTGAAGGAGATCAGGCCGAACTTGTTGATAGCATTTTGAGCTCCTGAAAACGATTTTTTAACCCTTGAAAAATATAACGTTTTTAATAAATATTTATTACTTTCCAAAGTGTGATTTACTGGGATTTCCGGGTTTGATTATAAAAGATAACTTCACAAGTGAATTATGCAATCAACAATTGTGTCATGTATCCGTGCGCGCAAACGAAGACGCTTTGCCGTAGGTGTAACGTGGACTCCATTGTTTTGTTTTTTTAACGCTTTACCTAACATGAAAAGCCAAATTCTTGAATAACTAATGTTTTCATATTTTGTCTCAAAAACATAGGCTATAACCCCTGACTGGAACGAGCTCGACGAGCTTGTTCCAATGAGGGGTCATAACCTATGTTTTAGAGACAAAAAATGAAAAAATAATGAAAATTAATTGCCGATTTTTTTAGAATAGCGCTGGTCGGTTTTGGCTGTTACGTTAGGTAAAGGGTTAAATAATATAATTATCGTTAATAATGAAAAGTAATAAACAGAGTAATCGCTTGACTGGACTGGTTACGTGAAATAATTCATTCGAGGCGAGGGACTATATTGTAAAACACTCGTGCGCATTCGCGCACTCGTGTTTGTACAACGTCCCTCACCTCTCATGAATTATTTCACGTAATCACTCCAGTCAAGCGATTACTCTCTATGTTATGAATAATCAAACTTTGAAGTGACATAAAAATGATGATAAATTTAAAAAAATCAGCTATTTCCTAATTTTTTAGATCAACAGCTTATTAAAATAAATTTTTAAAATCGACGCATTTCACGTTTTGTCCCTCAACCAACTATGACTTCACCAAAGAGTTCGTTTGAAACGGTAGAGAATTCCATTGGATGGCACCACATCGGTAGAGATGGTTTTTGTGGAGATTATATTCCCGAAATTTCGAAACGCTCAGACAGAAAATTAGGTTGAAAAACGTAAAATTGGCATCGCTTGCGTAAATTTGAAATGAAAATATAAAATTAACAAAGTTCAAACAACCAGAAATCATTGTTTGAAGTTTGATAGCAGTGTTACTTATAAATACGAGTTAACGTGAATCACAAGACAGCGTTTTTAATGAGAAATGTTCAAAACGTCTCAAATGATGAAATCATACGTCCGATGGTATTAACGTTGTATCTTACCGTATGACTGCCGTAAATTGATCACTTTCCACGGGTGGGCAATATTTTCACGGACGCAATAATAGTAGATTCCAAACACTAATTATAATGAGTAATCATCAAAAATTGAATTAGTGCTTCTTAAATTAACATTTTGCTCATGATATGTTTATTACCTGGTTAACGCATACGTGGATATCACTGCCCATGCGTGGATTCGACTAGCCCACGGCGACTGTACTGTAGGTGTTTTAACCCTTTACCCAACGCAGACGATATCAAAATGTATTATTTTAAATATCATTTTTTTAAATCTTTCAAAATATTTCAACAAAACCATATCATGTGACCCCTCGTTGGAACGAGCTCAGCGAGCTCGTTCCAACGAGGGGTCACATGATATGGTTTTGTTGAATTTTTTTGAAAAATAATACTTTTTAAAATGCTGAATTTGCATATTACGCGGGCGATTCGTTGGGTAAAGGGTTAAGTTCGATTTTCAAAACTTTTTCACCTTTTTATTTAGGACTGGGCGCGCGGTGGCTCAGTTGGTAGAGGTGCAGGCTGCAAGCCGAAAGGTCTTCGGTTCGAATCCCACCTGCGGTAACCGCGTTGTGTCCTTGGGCAAGACACTTCACCCCGATTGCCTGCATGGGGGCACGATGACGCTGTGTACTGAGGCGTACTGCACGTCGATGGTGCGCATGTCTTCAACCAATCTAACCCTGCCTGTGCTGCGGTGCAGAGTTCAGAGTTACGATGTTGGAGAGCTGACAGCTGCTCGTCGTTGCTCGGTGGTTCTCTCCG
The DNA here is from genome assembly GCA_031216915.1 of Pictodentalium vernedei. Lineage (NCBI taxonomy): Eukaryota > Metazoa > Mollusca > Scaphopoda > Dentaliida > Dentaliidae > Pictodentalium > Pictodentalium vernedei. The sequence goes on along the minus strand of CM062289.1, from coordinate 93,173,819 downwards.
GGTACTCCGGTTTTCTCCACCCGTAAAACTGTCACGGTCACGATTAGCCATTGTGCATAAGTATGTGACCTTAAACACCAATCAATAAATAAATAAATATTATTTAGGACTACGAATACTAAAACCCCCAAATTTTCAACTGGGTGGAGTGAAAGTTCATTTTGTCGTTTCCGACCCTTGATAGGCATTTACGTCATAGCATGAAAATTTTTCGGGCAACGTGGACAAACATTGGCAATTCTCGCTTTCACTTATTTCTCTAGCAGAGAGTGATATAAATTTAGTGCTATGTTTTGTAGTTTGGGAGGTAGGGCTGTGAGCAAATGGGTGTGGTCTACCCCCGACGCTGTTTACATCATATCTCCGGTAAACTTATTTTGAGACGACGGGTACTATTATGCCAGATAACCTGCAGTTCGCACCGTGACACTTAATTTTTGAATTTTTCAGACCGTCGGTGGGGATTGCAGCGTTAAATATCGTCCGGCAATGTGAATACAATTGGAGCGAGACATCCCTTCAACTATTCCTCTATAACTACGTGAAAATATTACAGGGGTATATGTTGTAGTTTGAACTGTAGGGGTGCTCATAAAATGAGAGGGGTGTAAAACAGGAAATGACGTAAAAACGTTAAAATACGTTAAATGAATAAATAAATAAAACACCTATACTTTTATTTTTCGTGTTCTACAACATACTAAAATTTCATGAAATTCGAACGTGGCTAAATTTTTGTGACGTTGACATCAAGTACCCCCACCCGAAAATTCAGCTATAACCATTGGGAATTTCCCAGGCCTGTACCACATCTTTAGGTGTGTTTTTTTTTATCAAAAATGGGATTTACGAAAGTTCAAGCTGGTCGCCTTGATGCAGGCGTTGATATTAAAAGATCAGAAAAACGCGTCAATTAGAAATTGTTTTGGATCAAGGTCGAAAATTGAAAAAATTGCTCATCATGATGTAGCCATGATAATCGTTAATATTTGTGCCATATTTTATGAGGGTACGTTGAAAATTGTGACCGAGATTTGTCTAAAGAAGAAAGAAAAAGGGGCTGATGATTGTCATAAGCCGTTCCAACTTCGTTGGATGACATACTAAGAAGATGGTGCTTTCGCCATCCTTTGATGTTCTGTTACCCTTTTCTGTTCATTCTTACAGCAGTGTGCGCATCGTGACATATAATATACAGACACTGTCTTTCCATTAAAATAAAAGTTCAAAGGTGAGATTTGCTCATTTCTTTTCTGAGAAAAAATAAAAACTTACGAATTACTATTAAAACATTCGCTAAACGAAGAGCCAAATTGGACTTTACTTATTGTTGGTAGGTGTAGAAGTGACAGGTATTCTTAATGATCGATTATCTCTGAAGTAATTATTTCTACTTCGCGTGCCATGAAAAGCCAAGTTTCATTTTGTAACTTTTAATAAACGAAAACAACAGACAGCTCCGAGAGCTGTCTGTTGTATTCGTTTATTAAAAGTAACAAAAAGAAACTTGACATTATTTTCTTCTGACATTACAGGTGTTTTCTCAATAATTGCTTGCTTCTTAATTGAGCTTTCCTCGCCCGTCTAATAATTTCAAGGAAGATAATTGTATCGAAAGTCAATTTTCATGACGATATAAGTCAGGGATGAATGGCGATCACTTGTTTTTATTAGGAAAGTATTTAATTCTCTAATCGGAGCTTTTGTACAAGAGGATCATCAAAGTGGACTTGTCTGCGAAGACCCCGCGCTCAAAGTAGACCAATAAATATGTTTAACCTGCACAGAATCGTCTGAGCGTTAACGGTCTGCGTTTGATGACGAATGAACTAGCGTCTAGTTTTGAGAAGCTATACATCGGTATCAGATCCTTTGTTTTACTGCTTGAACGAACAAACATGTCTTCATCGCAAACATTTTAAGGTGGTATACCGTCAGGTAGTTGCCATTACTTTTCCGTATTTTCAACAGTATTTTATTCCATATGGTCTTTTTTGTTAAAGGTCCAGTGGTGCATCATCGATTTAGAGAGTTCTCGAGGTGTCCAAACACTCTCTGTCAGCAGCAAATGTGGGTTTGATGCTGTCACAGCGCACCATCCTATCTGGCTGGGACGTAAAATGGCTGTCCTCTGTGAAGAGAGAGATAAACCCCGTGCATGCTAAAGATTCATTCGGAGTATTGGCGAATAAAGAGGCCAAGAAATTTCCCCACGAAGGTCATCCCACAAACCATGCTATTGTGCTAAACTGTGGCGATATTGTAATCTGTATTACTTGCTCGCCAACCTTCATAGAATTAATATTCTGAAAACTAAAATTCCCTGACTGTGTGTAGATGTGTATGTGGGAGGGAGGGCGAGTGTTTGTGGTGGCTGGTTTATGCCAATTACAGTCGACAAGTTTATTGGTGTGGGGGTAGTAATCTGTCTTCCGGAAGAATGTACCGGATCGTTTTTAATTGACTTCTGTTTAAAACTACGCAATGTTTAATTCCTCCTGTTCAGATTTGACTGTCGTAATTACGTATTCTCTGTTCCGCCATACACCATCATTCGCGAAGCCAAAATCAGAATATCCGTGTTTCCTGATGACATATTTTCTTTATTCTTGTCGACCAAGACATCAAAAAATTCAAAGTATTATAAACAGTCGATAAGATAGTTGATGTCTTTTGAAACTGTTAGTATTTTATTGTCCACCACAACCCACACAACTGCTGAATGTATTATGAATAAAGTTTGATAAAAAAATGTCTATTGACTGTTCTTTGTTGAAAATAATGCATTTTCTTTTATCACTGTTGTTCGTTGCATCCTTTATGTTAAAGCTGTAAGATACAGCGCTTGTAGGTTTAATAACTCACTTATTATGTTCAGTTACGTTATATTGCTTTTCAACCTTTTCAAATAATTGCATTTTATTCCAGTGTATTTCAATGCCGCGCAATGATTTGATTATAACATATAAAAACACAGCCATAATTTGATCATCATGACATTTTAGCATGTGATTTGGTTTTGATAACTTAATCATGGTTTCTATAAATGTCTTATTGATATATGTCTGGAAATAAATATGTGACACTTGTAACCTCTTATTGCATGCTCGTGTTCTTATAGTCTTAGTAAAAAGTAGTTTTGAAAGATTGTTTGTTGCCCGTGCGTTTATTAAATGTTATAATTTTACACGTTATTCAGACCACTCAATGTGGAATCATCTTCAAACTTAGGAAATGGGAACTGACAAGTTCTTGGTTAACACTAACCAATTTGAATAAGTAATTGCCAACTTTCGCGGAGTTTTTATACAGAGTTATTAGAATATTAAATTTATGACAAATCACCGAAACAAGACTTTATGATGTGAAAGTCTTACATTCCAGCGATAGGATCGTCAGCATTAACTCCTTACCCAACGAATCGGGCACATCCCAGCGTGTAATATACAAATTCAGCAGCTGAAAAATATTATTTTTCAAAACATTTCAACAAAACCATATCATGTGACCCCTCTTTGAAACGAGGTCATCGAGCTCGTTTCAATGAGGGGTCACATGATATGGTTTTGTTGAAATTTTTGAAACTTTTTAAAAATTTATATTTAAAATAATAAATTTTGATATCGTCTGCATTGGGTAAAGGGTTAAAGCTTTATTTTGTCATACGGTAAAAAGATGAAAAAATAAGTCAAGCAATTATTGGTTTTAGTATTGAGTTTTTACAGCTGAACTAATCGTGATTATGGAATGTCTTAGATCCAGGCCCCTGCCGCTTGTGCTTTTCCTTAACTTAAACCATTACCCAGAGAATCGGCCGCACCCGCCCGCGTCGTTTACAAATTGAGAAGTTGAATTAAAAAAATATTTTCCTTTTTTGTTAAATTTCAACAAATCCATATCGACGGGCTCGTTCCAATAAGGTGTAATTTAAAAATAATGAAAATAAAACATTTTGATACCGTGTATGTTGGGTAAAGGGTTAAGAAATAACCACATCGTCGACATAATGCTTGATCTCATCTACAGTACTGTGCTACCAAAGATCGGAGCGCGAAAGCATCCTGGTTTGGTTTCGACATATTTACAGATCCGGAAATTTTGAGGAAAAAAACGCTGATTCCAGAAAAGAAAACAGAAATAGCATTTGAGATGAAGCACTTTCCCCTTTCTTTTCCGACAGTTACGATTTTACTGTCTTGTGTGAGAAAGGCGATGATAGAATTTCAACAAGACTGCAATGCGATCGAACCTCTGTCCTCTTGTGTACTGATAATATCATATGCGGAATAAAGTTCTCTCGGGATTAGGTGTCCTCTTCGATCGACAAATATTTAAGCAGCCTGTTGGGCAACGCGGTGGCTCAGTGCTACGACATTAGACTTCAAGCCCAAAGGTCCACAGTTCGATTCCTGCCAGTGGTAACTGCGTTATTTCCTTGGGTAAGGCACTTCATCCCGATTGCCCACAAGTACTAAGGCGTACTGCACGTCCATGATGCACTTGTCTTCAACCAATGCTAACCCTGCATGTGCGGAGTTAGAACGTTGGCGATTCTGACAGTTGGTCGCTGTTCTCCGGGTACTCAGGCTTCCCCCACCCGTAAAATTCCGGCGCGAGGTCCTCCTGGCTGTAGAAAGTGTCGTTAAACCGCAATAAATAAATAATAAGCAACCTGTTACATATGACGGTAACAAAATAAATAAATGATACCAAGCGTTTTTGAGTGGAAATCGAAAATTATCCCATGAGTGACCGAGGCAAATGTTTATTTTCGCGAGTGGCTTCCCACACAAAAACACTAGATTTTCTTTTTAGTATACGCGTTTCAGAGGGGGTGCGATGGATCAGTGGTTAGGGCATTGGACTTTAAACCGAAAGGTCCACTGTTCGAACCCCACCAGTGTCCTTGGGCAAGGCACTTAATCCCGATTGCCCACTCGGGGGCACGGTGGCACGGTGGCGTTGTGTACTATAAGGCGTTCTGTACGACGATGGTGCACTTGTCGTCAACCAATGCTAACCCTACTTGTGCGGTATTAGTGCGATGGGCAGTCTGACGGTTACTCGTCACTGTTCGATGGTTCTTTAAGGGTACTCCGGCTTCTTCCACCCGTATAACTGTCCGACACGAGGTAACCCTGGCCATCGTAAGTGTCATCAAACACCAAAAATAAATACACGTTTCAGAAGAATTTGGCAGATTACATCGATAAATCGGCGATATTCAACTTGATCACGCTTTGAATCGAAGCACCAAAGCCCACACCTGATTGTTGCCTTTTTCCACAGTAATAGTCCTCCGACCGTCATAAAATATACAGTACGGCCGCCTTGGACTGGTCACTTTCAACGGGTGGACAATATTTCCACCGACGTAATAATAGTATTTATTTAATTATTGACGCATTGGGTACCACCCAGTACTTCATTAATTAAAATTTTGCTGCTGATGATATATATACCTGGTTAACTCATGTGTGGACGTCACTGCCCACACGTGGATTTCGACCCGCCCACAGCGGCTATACTGCAGTTCCCATATACTTCCGTTGGTGCACCTCATAAATGTATAACATTTTAACTCATAGCATATTTAATATAACTCTAATAATAACTGTTAACCCTTTTCCTAACACGAAAGGCAGACGACACTTGCAAATCTAAGTCTTGAATAACTAAATATGGTCATTTTTTGCCTAAAAAAACATAGCATATAACCCCTCATTGAAACGATCTCACCGAGCTCGTTCCAATGAGGGGGTCATAAGTTATGTTTTTGAGACAAAAAATGAAAACAAAAATGAAAATTGAATGGCGATTTTTGTGAATAGCGCTGACGGTTTTTGCCGTTACGTTAGGTAAAGGGTTAAAGTCTTTCATCATTTATTCAACAATAGCTTTGATACACCGGAAGTGATTCCGTAACGTCCTCGAGACAGTAAAAGTGAAAAGTTCTACATCTTCACTGCGGGGGATACGATTATTAATTTATCGTGATGTTTTTTATAACCTGTTGTAAAGCGCACTCACAAATTGATCGTCGAAAATTTATATTGCATCTGCAAGTCTTTAATGAGATCTTTACGCTTTAGTTCCTAATCAACACAGTGTAATTTGTTCGAAAACGACAAACATTCAGTTTAAACGTCATTATCGGATAGGCAACGAACCGCTTTAGTCCACTGTGAAACAAAATAGTTCCCTCTTATTTTTTACCGAACGCTACAAGGAAACTTTAATGGGTATTATTACCTCTTTAGCGTCATGCAGCCGGAAGCAAGCGGCGAGCGTTAATGAAAACAAAATTCATTAACAGTCCGCTGCCCGCTTCCTGCCATGGTAATAATAGTAATAACACGATTTTGTCCGTAATAAACTCTCGGGCTGTTATTCATTCCTCTCGCGCCGTTAATAAACCGTTACTCTCCCCAAACTCATGTTATTATTATATTATTACCACTTTAGCGTGCGTTCTCTAGTATATTAACACAATTTTACCTTTACGGTAAAAGTGCATAATGCACAGACTCAAACCGGAAGTTGTGTGTTAACGTGGTTAACAGCCCGCTTCCTGCTAAATGTTTCGTTAACAGCCCCGGCTCCGGTTACAGTTTATGTAATACCAAACGCGCCACTGGTTCCGAGATGATGAAACGCGCTTAACTGCAATGAATGTTAAAAAAACGCGTGAAATTTGTGTGATTTCCCCATTACTTCGTTTATGAAACATTCGAATTGTCAAGGTGAGTTTAATTAATTCATTACGGAAGGTTTTTGTTTGTAGATTTCGGGAGAAGGCCAATTTTTCGTGGCAAACAAAAATATTTAAATTAAGCTATCATGTGATTGACCACGTGACGTTTTGTTTATCTAGAAACAGTCGACACATGTGTTTTGGTTAAATGTCATTGCGAAAACTCAGGATGTCACAATCAAGTGAACTTGATGAAGAACCTTTGGATTTAACCATTTTAGAAGTGGTAATAATAGTAATAACAAGATTTTGTTGGGTGTCCCTGTTTATTAACGGCCCTCCAGGAATGATTAACAGCCTTCGGGCCGTTAACAGCCCTCGACTTCGGCTCGGGCTGTTAATGGACCCTCTGGCTGTTAATCATTCCTGTCGGGCCGTTATAACGCCGTAACGCCCTCCAAAATCATGTTATTGGTATATTAATTTAATACCACAAATAGTAATAACAACAGCATCTGTCTACCATCACTTTCATAACATTTTAGGGTACACTGATACTGTATTAATTGTCATTCGCCAGGTGAACCTATACTATTCAAAAAAAGTAGGTGATATTCAAACTGATGTTGATATTTTCGGGAAATGTTATTGGATTCGCGTGATTGGACACATCAATATGTTACCAAGATTAGGGTGGATCGTGAATGTCACCGGCCCACGAAAACTTCGTGAAGTTTTTCGCACGAGCACAGCGTTAATGTCTGTGGGGAACGTTTTGAAATTTTCATTTGTACTGGGCGAGTTTCGGAGGTCTCATCGTTCTTTTCTTGGTATAAACTTGTTCATCAGTACTTTCGGATTGAAACGAAATTTTGAGGTATGCGAAGACTGACACATGTCGAACGTTTACGTGCCGTTGGCATGTTGGAAGCTGGCAACAGACAGACTGCAGTGGCTCAAATTCTCAACGTTACTCAATCGATGATTAGCAGGTTGTGGTCACTCTACCATCAGACAGGCAATGTTGATGACAGAAGTTGGTCAGGTTGTCCAAGGGCGACAACTGCTAACCAGGATCGTTTCAACCGAACCACAGCATTACGTAACCGCCATCAAAGTGCCTCAGAAATTAGACAGCAGCTGCACCGAGCGACAGATGTGCGAGTCAGTGGTCAGACTATCCGAAATCGCCTACACAGCTGGAGTTTGTACGCTCGACGACCTCGAATACTTACACGTTTAACTGAACGTCACATCACAGCAAGGCGTAATTGGCGTGGCGCATGACAGCGCTGGGACAATCGTCGGTGGAGTAACGTCATGTTTTCCGATGAATCGAGGTTCACTCTTGATTTCCAGGGCAGGCAAAACAGAGTGTGGCGGCGGTGGAACGAACTATACCATGACGTAACCGTTAGGCAGCACGATCGTTTTGGTGGTGGATCGATTATGGTGTGTACAGGCATAACCATGACAAGCAGAACAGCATTACATGTCACCCAAGGGCGTGTCACAGGGCAATACTACCGTGACAACATGTTAGCAGCTCATGTGGTTCCTTTTGCGCGACGTCACGGTCATCGATTCATTTTCCAAAATGACAATGCAAGAGCACACAGGGCCCGTGTCGCTACAGACTTCCCGCAGGAGCAGAACATCACGACACTGCCAGCACCAAGTGCAGATCTTTCACCAATCGAGCACGTCTGGGATATGCTTGGCAGGCGCGTGCGACAACGCCAACAGGCCCAAACCAATGTCCAGAAACTCGCCGCTGCACTGCAGGAAGAATGGAATAACATATGTCAAGTTGATATTAGACGTTTGGTGAGCAATATGCCACGTCGGATCCGCGCTTGTCTCGCGAACTGCGGAAGATTTACAAGGTTTGAGGTCTTGGACTGAATGTGGTAAATTCTCTGACCGACCATCCATGTCTTCTACAGCTCAGCGTGTGGAATGTGTGCTTGTTGGACACCCAACTATCGCTGAAATCATTCACCAAATGTCACAGTGCAATTCCTCAACTGTCTTTCTGATGAAAATATAAATATATTTCTTCATATATCTCACTTTTATCAAATATCCTCTACTTTGTTTGAATAGTTTATTATAGAAAACATGGTTGTTAAATGTCCAAATCGATTGTCTTGTGTCGGTCATGGTGACACATACACCCATGTGTCCGCTATTTTCTTGTATTTTTAGCGAAACCATATAATAAATACGTTTGAACATACTAGCACCCGCCAGCTGTCCGTTCTGTTTCCGTAATTTTTCTAAAGTGCAATTTTACGCTAGCAGTAGCAGATGTGTAGATCGTCCGCGATTGGATAGACGTGTGACGCAGTTACCAACTGACGAATTTCCAACTACAGGAAAATTTGGCCAGGATTGGGGGGTTGACACTCCCTCCCCCCCCCCCCCCCCCCCCAAGAAAAAAATTTGGCCAGGATTGGGGGTTGACACCCCCCCCCCCCCCCCCCCCCCGTCACCTCGTTCCTGGAAGTGTTAACAACAGTTAATCAGACGGTTATTTCTGTATTATAAAATCTATTGCACTTTATCATAAATAATAATACATAATGATTTTAAATATATGATTAAAGCTTGATGTGACGGGGAAAGAGATTTTACAAATGAAAAATACTGTACAAACACGTTCGCCAAACAAAGAGCCAAAGTGGAAACATACTTAGTGTTGGTAGGTGTGATACTGACAGATATTCTCACCTGCGGCAACCGCGTTGTGTCCTTGGGCAAGACACTTAACTCCCATTGCCCACGTGGGGGCACCTTAAGGCGAATTGCACGTCGATGGTTCACTTGCCTTCAACCAATGCTAACCCCGCTTGTGTGGAGTTAGTATGTTGGGAGCCTGATGGTTACTCGCCGCTGCTCGGTGGTTCTCTAGGAGTACTCCGGCTTCTTCCACGCGTAGCACTGTCCAACATGAGGTGACCCTTGCTGTCGAAAGTGTCGTTAAACCCCAATAAATAAATAAATAAATAAATAAATAAATAAATAAATAAATAAATAAATAAATAAATAAAATAAATAAATAAATACAGGGGTGTAGCCAGCAAATTGTTTTGGGGGGGGGGGGTCGCCCACAATGCAACTCAAAGATGAGAAGGTCTGGCAACTAAAAAGACTGAAATCTTGACCAGAAGCCAAGCCTTGGCCAAAGGTCAAGTTGGAGGAGATTATGGGAGGGGGTTACCCCCCTCCCATAATCTCCTCCAACTTGTCATTTGGCCACCGGTGGTGGTCCGGGGGCGGGCGGACAGATTCTTCAATATTTGATAGCATCAGTGATCAAAGATTTCATACTAAGTGAAAATGAATCAAGTTCAATGTAAACATGTATTAGATTGCTGTGGAGAATATCGGCCGTGGACCTTTGGGATTCGGGGTGGCGGGGGGGGGGGTCATACGACCCCCATGATCCTTCCTGGATACACCTTTGAAATAAATACAAAGATATTCTTAATGACGAATTATCTGTGAAGTAACTTTCCATAAAATGCCATGTTTCATTTTGTTACGTTTAATAATCGAAAACAAAATGAATGTCTAGGGTGTTAGATTAGCTAATACTTTTCCCAGGAAGAATAAAAATTTTAAAATTACTGGAAAACTCGTTCGCTAAACCAAAAACCCAACTGGACGCTTATTTAGTGTTGGCATGTGTGATACTGATGGATATTCTTAATGAAAGATAACCTGTGAAGTAGTTGCTTCTAACGAGCTTGCCATAAAAAGCAAGATTCCCTTTGTAACTTTTAATAAACGAAAACAACAGATAGCTCCGAGAGCTGTCTGTTATTTTTGTTTATTACAATTTCTATAAAGAATCTTGGATTTATTTTCTACTGATGTCATAGGTGTTTTCTCAACAATTCCTTGCTTCCAAAATCGACCTTCCTCACTCGCATAATAATTTCAAGGGAGATAATTTTATCGAAAGTCGATATTTATGACGATGCAAGTCAGGGATAATTGTGGAGAAAAGGTTACACAGACAGAAAAAGAAAAAGGCAATCAACCTGAATGGAGAGTGGGGTATACATTCACCATAGATACAGTACCGTATATGCTACATAAATGCTTTCACAACTTCTATACAGATTTCCATAAAGCCCCTTTTTGTTTGTTTTGTATTCGCATGTTTATTGTGCTATACATATATAGAGGATATCTAGTGTTTTGGGGTGGATACCGAAAATTATGTCATGAGTGACCGAGACAAATGTTTATTTTTCGCGAGCCCTGGCTCGAGCGAAAATAACCTTTTGTCTCGGTCACGAGTGAGATAATTTTCGGTATCACTCAAAAACACTAGATTTTCTTTTTATTATATGCTTTTATACGAATCTGATCTTTCCTGTCGATATTGATACGCTGAAGTTATTTGATCGATACTCGGAACATTTAGCGTCTTGCGATCTGATTCAGCTGGCGGGTTTCATGCATCAATCCAAGGTGAATACGTGTTGAATTATTGCCGGAAATGATCCTATCCACTCCAAAAGACTAGATTTTCTTTTCATTAAACGTTTTTAGAACCAATTGATCATTTCCAGTGATAATTTGACTCGTATTCATCTTGAAGTGATGCGTTGAAAGCCGCCATTTTGATTGATACCGTGAAAGTGAAAATGTCTATATCTTTATAGTGGGAGATACAATTTCTATCTTTCCTAAATGTTTTCGATAATCTACCGTTTAGCGTATAATAAAAATCTTTATCTGAATAAAAAAAAAAATTTAAAAAAAAACATTTTCGTTGGAAATTATTTGTGCGGGTTAATAACGAAACGATACAATTGTGGCATTTTGTCTGCACTCACATGTACTTAATTTCTGTCACGGATGATGACAAAGTCATCCTTCAGGTGGAAATCAATCGGCAGCATTTGTCTCGTTTATCAGTACAAATTACAGGAGATGAGCTTCGAATGCTCCCACGGGTCATTAACTCCGAAAACAATGAAGTGCATGTGGTAAAAATTGCATCGCTGCCTCATCATTTGTTAATCTTATTTAAGCACACACCGCAGCAGCTGCCGTGCAACTCTTAAGAATTTATTTTCCACACAACAATGTGTTCTAAATACCTTGATCATCTCAAGTGGAATGTTTGCATGAAACGAAATAGTCGCCGATACAAAATAAAATATTGAATCCACGTAACTGTCAGTGATTCACATGTGGAGTACTGCGTGGTACAGAAGTGGGGTATTGTTTAACCCTTTACCTAACCTGAAAAGCAGACGACACTTGCAAAAATAATTCTTGTATAACTAATTTTTTTCATTTTTTGTCTCAAAAACATAGGTTATGACCCCTCGTTGGAACGAGCTCAACGAGCTCGTTCCAACGAGGGGTCATAACCTATGTTTTTGAGACAAAAAAATGAAAAAAATAATGAAAATTAATTGGCGATTTTTGAGAATAGCGCTGGCCGGTTTTGGCCGTTACGTTGGGTAAAGGGTTAAGAGTCCAAGTATTTGAGCATCTTTGTCTTATGCAAACGGCATACGCTCCGATTATATTTTCTGGATTATTTGTCTCTGTTGATCATGAACTGAGACAATCTGTCTATTAATTAATGTGGATAACAACAACCTTCCCAGAATGCTTTTTCCTTATTGATGATAGTTTTGGGCCAATATTATAGGTTCTGAGAACATAGATATTGTGTGTGATGACTACAATTCACATATTTATCACACTACAGTTCAGGGTGCCATCACTGCAAAAACAAATAAAAAGAAGAACCGATAACATAAAAAGTAACTGTGATGAATTGACGGTAACATGGTTTGAATTTTGTGGTTCAGAGCCGCAAACCTCAGACCATGTTATCGTCAATTTATCACAATAAGGTATATGTTGCGATAAACCATACTCATGGCCCAAAACTCACATCGTGAAACGAACAAGGCAACTTTTAACGATAACAGGACAAGTAAATAAAACTCTCGTGTACCTCACATCTTCTCTTGACAAATAGTCAATAATTCAGATAATGGTCTGGGTCACTCCATCCTATTTCAAACTGAAAACTGATTTGTAATTCAAACACTTCATTTGAAATGTCGTCTGCTGAAGGTGTGAAAAATGTAGGAATATGAAGTAGTTTGCAATTCACTCCGTTGGTGAAATAACTGCGAAACGGGCAACCTCATTTCAAATATTTCGGGGGGGGGGGGGGGGGGGACGTCAACGGTTGCATAATATGCTACTGGAGCAGTAAACATAGAAAAAAAACTAGGCGAGCTCTCGTCTAATCAGGGGTCGAAGATTTTGGTGTTATTGGGACATTACTCACCATTATGAGGCGAAGTTTCTGAAAAACACTCGTTCATATTTCATGACATGAATAGTTTTTCAATTATGTACATAAGAATTGAAATGAATTATCTGTTGTTTTATTGGAGTATGAATATGAGGTTGGGTGTAGTGTTTTCATACAACTTAACACGCCCAGCATACAGTCATATTAGGGCCCCGCGAAGCTTCGAGAATCGATTCAATTTCAAATCTTAAGTTGTATTCGATTCGATTCGAAATCGGGTACCCGATTCGTTTTCCTTCGAATCTTTTTCCCTGGATGAAATTTATTGCAAAAGGACTAAAAAATATCATTGGTTTATGTCACCGATATTGTAAGTGGGAGTGGCCTGCTACTTTATTTATTCCGTTAATTCAGAATAATTGTGGGATAATTCTGACTTAGTAGAATCACATCGTAGTTTGTGTGAATATTAGTTACAATGGGGGTCACCAAGGTAACAACTGCTTACGGTAACAAAAACAGGAGATTGAACGTTGATATGTTCAACTATCGCAGTTCTCAGATGACAAAGGCATGTGGACAATTTTTGGGGACCTACAAAACAAAATCCACAGACTCAAAGATAATAAATTAATAGTGGAGCTACACAAGCACCGAATCCTTAACAGAAAAACAAAAGTCCCAGAAAATTAATTACCATATAAATGTGCCCACGTTTCTAAGTAAAATACAGAGCAGTATTCTTGTAGTTATGCACAATTCCTAGTCACCTTCCAATTCGAGGTTATCGGGGGTATGACCCCAGTACCTACTGCCAGTGCGCACACTCAAACCAAGAAGATTATTGACCCTTGCTTCCGACCCTCGAGGATCCGTTCATCCGTAAGCAAGTAAAGTTATTCGGGTCTCAAGGGATTTCAATCCCACATCGTACCAGTGCGCTTTCGGCACCCTGAAATTTTTCATTCATTCACCCATTCGATAATTAATTCCAGAAGTCTGCTGAAGTCCTGTTCATGACCAGTCGAGAGTAGAATATTGGTACAACTGTCTTGGAATCCTAGATTTCGACCGAAAAATACTATAAACGTTTTGACGAACTCATGGGGACGTTTTGACCAACTCTTGGGGACGTTTTGACCAATTTTGGGGGACGTTTTGACCAACTCTTGGGGACGTTTTGACCAAAAATATTAGGGGACGTTTTGGTTTGGGGACGTTTTGACCAGCACCCGTATTGTTACAACAAAGTTTGAAACATCTGAAAGATACTGCATTATGTTGCCAACGTGCATACTACATTATGCTGCCAATGTGCATCATCCAATCACAGCATAATGAACCGACAATATGAGCAACCTGGGTGTATACTATACGTACCAGATATACCATGGTCGGTTGATACATTGTGGATGAAATTCTGAGTGCGAATTGACAAATTACTTGAGCGAAGAGATTGAAATTTGAAACTCACAGGCAATTTATTGTTTTTTATTTTTTTCTCGACTTGTCACCTGTTAAAAGGGTAGGCCTATCTGTATAACTTCTCCAACTATCTTCAGCTTCTCTTCCAAATACAGAAAATAAGTACACATGTATGACTCTCTCGGGCATGTTGGTCAATCTGATTAGAGTGGGGTAATTATAGTAGCCGTGTCCCAAAAGCACAGGGCTCAGTACATTGAATGGATATAGAAAAACGCGTGTGTTTGGTTTAATTTCTTCAGTAAACTACTCCCGAAGTACACTATATATGATAGTACAAATAGTGTACCGACACAAACACACAAAAGAAAGACGAAAACAAAAGACAGTGCACATCTACAATGCTTTTCATGAAAACAGAACTATAACAAAACAAGTCAAATAAATTGACAAACACGTGTAGGTGATGTCATTTCCGGGCAGTAGGTCGGCATGATGATGAAAGTACTGACGAAGTGCAGTCGATATAATCCTAGATTATATGTGTTGGGATTTACATGCTGGTGGAGAGGTAAAATACTCCTTGATTAATCGAAAATATTCCACCTCTTCTTTGGGTGTAGTGTGTTTTATTAAAAATGGTCTAGGATTAAAAAAATAATCCTAGATTAAAAGCGTTTGCATGATCAAAATAAACGACCGGCATTAAAATTAATCCCCGATTATATTATAATTCAGGATTATTTTGGGTGGTGTAGATGGAGTATAAGTAATATTCCGATAACGCGACATTTCATTCATTTCAAATGCTATAATTTAACCCTTTATCCAACGCAGACGACATCAAAATTTATTATTTTAAATATCATTTTTTTAAAATTTTTCAAATTAATTCAACAAAACCATATCATGTGACCCCTCGTTGGAACGAGCTCGACGAGCTCGTTCCAACGAGTGGTCACATGATATGGTTTTGTTGAAATATTTTGAAAAATAATATTTTTGCAACTGCTGAATTTGCATATTACGCGGGCGGATGCGGGCGTTTCGTTGGGTAAAGGGTTAATTGATAGTTGTTGCTCGTATTGGAATATAACCTTAGGTGGTGAAGTCGGTGTGTTCTCAGAACGTTGAAAAACTAAAATTCACACCTCAGTGAGTTTGTTGTGAAAGTAATTATAGTTTATTTCAAATTAGTGGTCACTCGTGAGATGTTTCTGCGTAGATCAATCACAGATACAGTCGGTGGGTTTTCTGTGTTCGGTGAACAGAGTTTACTGACTTGTGTAAGCTATATGGGAAGTGGGATGGGGGAATGAAGGACATGTGGTAAGTGGGTGACTTAAAGGAGATGGTTAATATGCTAAACAGAGAGATTGGGAAGAATGGGGCAAGGGTGTGATCAAGCAGTTCGTCTCCGGGTGTTGGGAGGAGAGAGGAAGCGTGAGAATAGGGAAATCCATTTCTTCCAGCAACGACAACGCCCGGTTTCCGGCAATTTTATCCCTGTCGAACCGAGCACTTTCACAAATCGTTCTTTGAATCAACACCCGAAGCTTGGAAGAAACTACTCAAAGCATTATAAATGCATCCACGAATTTAAAATACTCTAGAAATAACAAGATTTTACCACAGGTACTCGGCACAAGCTAGGAAATCGAAAGAAAAATGATATTTGATACCATTTTTGAATCGATGCTGACGTGCCCCTATAATGGTATATAAATATTAACAAGGTACACAACTCGCTTTTCGAAAACGATAGCACACATCTTCGTTATACCCCTCACAAATTTGTTTCATACAACGTATCCAACAGTATCCGATATCAGTGATAAAGGGGAATGAATAAGCTTTACAGTGGTGTATTACATGACCGTTGGGTGTTCTTGGGTTGTTCATGATAACTGGGAGAAGTCGTAGAAAAGGCCGAAAAACATTTAGTCGGACAAGATAGTGCACAGTGAAAAGTGGATTACGAGCGTTTATTATCCGATGTATTATAATAGTTCGAGGTCTCATTGTCTATGGAGGGCAGATTCAAATATTAACCGTATACCTTTATCAACTACTAATCTCGGATCCACATTTATTCATTTCTGGCGATCACATTTGCCGTTTATTAATTTTTTAACCTTTCTTTGGAAACAAAACAAACTAACGGAACTGAACGGAATCCATAGAAGCGAAGATGGTCACGAAAACATCCCATTGGCTACTATTTATGCCGAAATGAAAATAAGCCAATGGGAGAATGGGGAATATTTGCACAAGTCGCGTATCTATGGACGCCATCAACTTAGAAACTATTTCAAAGTTACGGCTAAAAGTGTATAAACGGTAAATGTGAACTACAGAAATGAATAAATATCAACCCAAGATTGAAAATTGATAAAGGTATACGGCTAATATTTGAATCTGCCATCCACAGACAACGGGACCTCGAATTATTTGTAATAAATCGGATAATTATCGCTCGTAATCCACATTCCACTGTGCACTATCTTGTCCGACTGAATGTTTTTCGGCCTTTTCTGCGACTTCTCCCAGTTATCATGAACAACCCAAGGACACCCAACGGCCATGTAATACACCACTGTAAAGCTAATTCATTCCCCTTTCCACTGATACCGGATACTGTTGGATACGTTGTGTCAATCAAATTTGAGAGGGGTATAACGAAGATGTGTGATATCGTTTTCGAAAAGCGAGTTGTGTACCTTGTTAATATTTATATACCATTATAGGGGCACGTCAGCATCGATTCAAAAATGGTATCAAATATCATTTTTCTTCCGATTTCCAAGCTTGTGCCGAGTACCTGTGGATTTTATATGGAATCCAAAACCACCCGCTTATTTTTATGAAGGCAAAGTATGGGCAGTAAATCTTTAGTGTCAACAGCTGCAGCTATTTGAATTTTGAGAAGTTCTCTAACTGCACTTCTGCCTCTCCAAAATGTCGTTGTGGAAACCTCCAAGAAGACGGTATTTTTTTTATCTTCCAGTGCGCGAAGTACACCATTCAGAGGACAGAATTTTTCAACATGTTGTCATGGTAACCCGCGTGAACGGCCATCTTGTGACGTCATCTCCATAGTGATACGTGGTCCTAGTGCCCATGCGCAGCGCGTGTTGTTAGGGTGATACGTGTTTCCGTCGTCCATTTTGTATACTGGAGGCCGCCATCTTGGTTTCTGTGGTAGCACGTGGTTGCTATGTGATCCAAAACCTAACAAGACAGGGGTATATTCGGAGGATGTGTTCGAAATAGTACAACTTGTCGGTTTGTTTGTGGTAATTCTACGAATCGGGAATTTACTCTTCTACAAAGGAACACATCCTCCGAATATACCCCTGTCTTGTTAGGAGGTTTTGGGTCACATAGCGACCACGTGCTACCATAGAAACCAAGATGGCGGCCTACCGTATACAAAACGGACGACGGAAACACGTATCACCCTAACAACACGCGCTGCGCATGTGCACTGGGACCACGTATCACTATGGAGATGACGTCACAAGATGGCCGCTTACGCGGGTTACCATGGTAACACAACATGGCGCCACTGGGTCACGTGGCTATGACGTCACATATGAGATCCCCCATGAGATCCCCCTGAATTGGCACGATCCATCCCTCTCCTACTACTGATAACAATTACAACGATACCCGCCGTCTTTGCATGGGTACTGGGATTGTCCTGTGGTTGAGTGCGGGGAAGTCCAGGTTTTCATGAGCTCTCAGAAGCCGCGAATTGCGGCCGGGTGTTCCTTGTGACGCATCGGAAGAAGGTTCGTGTGCCTACCCGAAGGCAGCGGGGTACTCTTTCTAGTATAAGTGTTGCGTTGTTTTAATTGCAACTGAAATAAATATATATTTTCTGTATTTGTTTTCCACTAAAGATATTTGTTAGGTAGTTTGAGCTTTTATGATGTAACTCGCAATTAAAATTAAAAAGGACAACAAGAAGCTAATAGCAAAGAAGAAAGATATAATTATACTCCAGCGAAAATGTCAGAAATATCATCCATCGAATGCAACAAGGCGACATCGGCAATGCTTTAGCTAAAAGCATTGCTGATGGTGCCTTGTTGCACTCATTGAATGCAAACAAACAATAACTGTAGGGTAGAGAACGGCAGTCTGAAGAGTTTTACTTTTGTTCCTGTTCTGTTTTAATTTTCTTGTCTGTTTACATTACCAATACAGTTAAAACTAGAAGTCCTGTCACGAACTGTGCGCTTATCTAGGCTTAATTGCGCGTGGGAATTGCGCGCAATTGCCATATCGAATAGCATACAAAGCACGGCAAGTTCTCCTGGTTATTCAAAGCAAACACAGGCAATGTTTCTGCCAATGGACCTCCGGGTTACCCGGAGATCCATTGGCTGAAACATTGCTTGTGTACAGGCCATATGTAAGAATTTGGTAGCCTTACTATGGTCATAACGAGTAGATTAACGCGCAGATCAACGTGCTATTTGTGCGCATTGCATGACAGGACTTCGAGTTTTAACTGTATCTCATGTTTGGCTGTTGTCAACCGCCATGAATATATTTTTAATTCCTGTAATAATTTCCAGGAGAGGCTTTTGTATAGTTTGTAATAACTTCATCTGCTGTCCTTTTTGCGTGTAATTTTGGCAAACAAAATATGTTTAATGACCCTTCAGATGCGTACGTACATTACATTGTTTCGCGTAGGTCAGATTCCACGTGTGGTGCATTTAACCCATTTCTCAGTGCCCGTATTGTCCGTGGTAACATTGAATACATACAGCAGTCGTGGTATAAATGGTTGAAATCACACAATAGTAACATGCTGGAATGTTCAACAAGCTCCCGTTGCCGTTGCCTCATTTATTAGCGTAAACTTCACCTGGGGAGCACGGTGGCTCAGTGGTTACGGCATTGGACTTCAAACCGAGAGGTCAACGGTTCGATCGCCGCCAGGGGTAACTGTGTTGTGTCCTTGGGCCTACCGCAGGTCGATGGTGCACTGTCTTCCACCAATGCTAAACCTGCTTGTCTGGAGTTAGTATGTTGGGTAGTCTGACAGTGGCTTGCCGTTGCTCGGTGGTTCTCTTTGGGTACCCCATCTTACTTCACCCTTAAAACTGTCCGATACTAGGTGACTCTGGCTGTCAAAAGTGTCGTTAAACTCCAAATAAATAAATAAAATTCTTCTGATGGCTGTATTTCTCTTCCGTTTTCTTATCATTTGAACTATATAATAAATAAATAAATAAATAAATAAATAAATAAATAAAAATAAATAAATAAATAAATAAATAAATAAATAAATAAATTTGCGTTCACCCAATGAACATGATTCTATACGTATGTTGTTTATAACTCGGTTAGAACGATATTGATCGCAGACTGTTAGGAAGGTACAATTTATTACTATGGCGGTGTGAAATATGCTATTAAATTGCCATATTGGAAAGGAAATACCGTTATCTTTAATAATTAACTAGCGTACCAGGAGGTGGTTCAAGCAGATACACATCAATAAAACAAGTTTGATGTTACTTTTTTCCTGAAGTAAAACAGATGAGCGATGTTTTCACTGAGAGCAATGAACGTTTTCTATTATCTTTTATGAGCTGCTGAGAATATTTGTTTTAGATCAAATGGGTTTGTAGTAGAATAGATTAGAGGACTGTTTTTCATGTGAGTTTATAAGAATCATAGAAACAACGTGATAGAAATTCAAGTTGATGTTCTAGTTATTTGAGTTGTAGCATAAATACAGTACGTGGAGAGTGTATTATCAATAAATCACCCACAGAGTGGAGATTCCACCCGAGCAATAATAGCAAATTTGTTGCAAAGCATAACCAGCACCAGCAAAGTTTCAGCCAATGGACCTCCGGGTTTAAACCCGGAGGTCCATTGGCTGAAACATTGCTTGTATTTTTGTCGATATGTACAAAATTTGAAAGTTATAGCTTGGGTGATAACTCAACTCCGCGGGTGATTTCGTTACAATTCACTCTCCACGTACTGTACAGCTGGGAACAACAGAAACAATTAGTCACAGTAGTAGTAGTTGTTGTAGTAGTAGTAGTAGTAGTAGTAGTAGTAGTAGTAGGTAGAAGTAATAGTAGTAGTAGCGCTAGTGTAAGTGGAAGTGTGGTAGCAGTAGTAGCAGTAGTAAGTAGTAGTAGCAGTAGTAGTTGTAGTAGTGGTAGTACCACCACTATTAACACCAATAGTGGTGCCAGTTGTGATAGAGAAGAGGTAGTAGTAATGCTGGTGATAACAGCAGTCTTATAACTCATTGCGTGCTGCTGGTTGATATTCCTGCCCAGGACAGGACTTTGCTTGCCACTGAAACAAGTATTATTTGGGCACATTTAATTAAACCTTCCCCTTTTAAATTGAATGGCTTTTTAATCAAAGATTCATTGACTTAAATTTGGATGAATTTGACATCAAATCTAGTCATGGCTGCTGTGGGGCAGCCATGACTAGATTTGATGAAAAATATCTTGAAAATACTCAGCAGGTCAAGACATAAATAGTTATTACAGAAGTAAGTAGGAGCGCGGTGGCTCAGTGATTAGAGCATTGGACTTTAAACCGGAGGTCGATGGTTCAGTCTTCACCAGCTGCAACTCCTTTGGGTTCTTGGCCAAGAAAACTTAATCCCAATTGGCCACGTGGGTTCACGGTAGCGCCGTGTACAAAGTCATACTGCATGTCGGTGGTGCACTTCCCTTCAGCCGCTGCTCGTCGTTGCTCTTTGATTCTCTCAGGGTTCTTCGGCTTCCCCCACGCGTAAAAGTGTTCGACGCGATGTGGCCGTGGATGTTGAAAGTGTCGTTAAGTCCCATTAAATATAAACGAACTAATAAGAAGGAATAAGGATTAAAAAAGTTTGGCTTCAAATTCGGCTGATATAACGCCGGCCTCGGCCGATATGAACCAGGTTCAACAAGAATTTCTCGCTTGCTGAAACCGGTCAGTTGCAACCAGATGCCATTTGCAGATGATAAAGCTGATTTTCTCATGTTTTCCTGTGTTTTTGAGTTAGCTGATCCCATTATATCTTGGCAACAAAGCTGGAAAAAAATATTCATACTCAGTATGTTATTGAGTTTACAAATAGACCAAAATAGACCAAAAGCACATATCCTGTTGCCTTATGCCTTATTTCAATCTTTCTCCAGAAATAAATTATAAAGGTTAGCAACGTCTTTTTCGTCGCTATTCATGAATGTGACTTTTTCAGACTGTCATATGGTTATGAGATCATAAATATTTAACAGTTCACTCCATTAAGTATCTGGGAATTTCCTTTGTTTCAAAACCTTGCATACATGCTATGTATATAGAATGTATATAGAATTGCAGTCTCTTTTGCTCACAATGTCGACAGACGGTTATTCTGTAGTATATTATTGCACGCCTAATCCTTTTCCACCAGTTCAATATTTACAAATCCGTTCGATCCATCAGAAGATCTAATCTAAACTCCGCCCATTTTCAGAAGCGACCAATCGAAACGTCGCATTCTGGACAAGATCAGTTGAGGAAACTACGGGATAGCCGATAAATCGAATGTCATTTGGAAACTGCTTTTGTTCAAATCTACCAAAATTAAACTTCTGTAAGTGTCGAGTGATTTTATAACACTCAATTTCTGACTTTGAAGCGATAACAGCAGCTATTTTCTTAAAAATATGAAAAAATAATTTGGACACAACTTTCATTAATATTTTTCTGTTTACGTATCGATATGTCACTCGTGTTTCCAATCACGCCTTAGTTTTATTTTTGTTTTTATTTCAAGCAGACATCAGAACTAAATAAATAACAAATAGTTTTAAAGTTTGATATTTTCTTTGTATGATGTTTTGAATTTTTAAATTAATGGATTTTATGTCACAGGTGTCATATTGACGTGTAATGAATGCCTTCTTCAATACGACACGAGTGCCAGTGTGGAAGGATAGAACTAGAGTCGCAGAATTATAAATGCGCACAAAAATTTCGGAGGTAGTAAATCAATAATTTCCAGACAGTCAATGGGATGTTGCATCGCTTTCCTGCATTGCACCACTCCTTGTCTCCCTTTATAAATAAATGAATGTCGATAGGAAAATTTAACGAAAACATGAAAAGGTTTGCAAACACTTCGTAGGCAAGCATAATAAATACGTTCCGGGACGTTTAGTTGACGGATGCGGTGTCACACCAGGCTCAGCTAAAGCCTCGCCAAATATTTTTCTCAGTTCATCTCACGTGACGCCGTATCCGCCAACTAAACGTCCCGTTACTTAAAATATTCCCCCAAATTGTAAGTTCAAACATGACTGCTTTTCTTCAAATATAAGGGACTAGCGTAGCCCCCCCCCCCCCCCCCGCAGCCCATGTGGCGGAAAATTTAGCTGGACGGAATCACGGGGTCATGGAATCCCTCAGTCCCGATTCATATAATAGATAAAAAGATAGTTTCTGATTTCCAATTCGAGTCAGAAATCTCGATTTCTTCAGATGCGCGTGTGTGTGTGCATGAGTATGTGCGCACGTGAATTCACGTGATGATGTGTTAGTGGACGTGGGGAGGGGGTTTATGTAGGTGATGTTTTGTGTTTGTT
Organism: Pictodentalium vernedei; assembly: GCA_031216915.1. Taxonomy (NCBI): domain Eukaryota; kingdom Metazoa; phylum Mollusca; class Scaphopoda; order Dentaliida; family Dentaliidae; genus Pictodentalium; species Pictodentalium vernedei. The sequence continues at coordinate 93,150,784 of CM062289.1, read as the reverse complement.
CGTGTTGGGGTTTGTAGAGTTGTTTATAAGAAAAGTCTTTGTTTGTCGTTTAAGTATGTTGTTTGCTTTACTGACAGAGTAGAAACTCTAGTAAACATCTTATTTATCGCATTAAATATTTAATAGTTTAATTATAAAAAAATCAATTATAGCTAGCGACAAATGTGTTATTATTTTCTTCATTTCTCAACAAAAATAAATTTTATGTCACTAAACAACAAACATGCCTTCCTCATTCGACTGAACATTTAAGAGCAATTTAAGCAAACGTACATGTATGTTGACAATAAATAGCCGATCTATTTTCAGTTAGAGCTGGGAGGTTTTTTGGTTTTCCGATTCGGTTCCGGTTTTTGTGGCAAACCGAAAAACCGAAACGCATGCCCCAACAAAAATCTAACGAGCGGTTTTACTCTGTTTGTGCATAAACTGATCAAACTATCTTATCCCCCCGTGGGAACCCCGGGAAGTGAAGCAGTGCTTGTACACTGTGGTAAACAAGCTCTGTTTCACTGGTAAAATAGGACCCAGTCACTAATGCTTGGGGTGCGAGTCCTCTAAAATAGGCAACATGGGGTATAAACAATTGACGGACCTTGACTTTATGCTGAGGTATGTGACCTTAAACACCAATAAATAAATAACTATCTTATTGAGAGGGAACTGGACTAGTAGACCATGTTAACTCTCGTCACTTAGTCTTTCGGGCAAAGGGACGAATATATCGTGTTCTCTTTGTCGTATTCTCTCTCTCATTCACTCGTCCATTGGACGAGTCAATGAAGGAGAAAATGTGACATTGAGAACACAATATAGAATAGATGAATTTGATTCATTTGCTACCCTAATTAATTTTTTTTCTGACTCAATATGGGGGTGTTCTTACTTCGCCAGCATGTATTGTTCTCATAAAAATGTGTTAATAACTAAGACAATAGAGATTTGAAGCATAGTCTGTACAATATATTTCAATACACATTTTGCTCTTGTATACATAGAATACCAATTAATACATATATTATTACTCCCCCTCCCACATTTACCTCTCTGGAAACCAGTAACTTATAGAAATAATACGATGAACATATGTGAGGGAGGTATCGGACCGGATCCTATCGTGATTACAAGTGAGGCGTATAACGTAAACAACGCAAACTTTAAATACATGCCGATTACCTAGTTGAACTTTAAACATAAATACCAGGCTTGGAGATCGATTTTAATTTAATTTTTTTGAAAGGCCGACGAAGGAACATTTGCATGTCGAAGGAAATCCTGAACCCCCAAAATGGGAGGATTTGACTTCGGTATGCACATGTTGTTTATCGACCTCTCAAAGGCTCTATGTATATTTTTTTGCTCTTTGTATATTTGTAAATACGTTTCAGCTTTTCGGACTTGTAAAATTGATTCAATATGTGGTTGTATATGTACGTGGGTATATGCAGAAGCACGTGGAAATGTCTGCACGGGTGTATATACAATTCTTTTCTAGGGGTGGGTGGGGATGGGGTGATGCTTAATGTATGACGACCAATCATTGATCAAAATGTGTCTCGTAAGCCTTCAGAGGCTGGGTTTCATACAAATATTCTGTTAACATTCTATGTGTAATATATTCCATGTGTATCGAAACGTGACACTTAAATAAAATAACTTAAATAAAATATTCTACTGAAATATTCTACTATATTTATTTGGTTTAAACAATATTTTATTCTTTAAAAATGTCATATGTTACAAAATGTTTACAAAAAGTAACGAAGCAGGATGAGATTTCTGATATAACATTTGTTCAACAATGTAGAGTAACAGAATAATAGAGGGATTTGACAAAAAGCTGAAAGCTTATGTGCGTCATCTCCCTAAACCATGAAGTATATCAGTTATCTGAGGTGGTAGAAAACATTACTTAAACTAGTCCAAAGCTACCTAAAGTCATGACACATATTCAAATTTATAATATTGTCTGGGCAGATACCCAGCTAACTGGGTGGGGCCTCGCATCCATGAACACAACAGTGTATGGGTGTGATTCCCCAGCCAGTACAAGGCTAATAGTCTGATCAAAGTTAGCTTGAAGCATAGGAAATTAAGCGTGAGTTGTCAGAACATATGGCGATTATACCTGATATTGCTTAAACCATGAATGTGAGAAAAGTAAGAAAGATGGAAAAAGAGTAAAGGGAAATGAGACAAAAAAAGGACAGAAAAACCAGCTTGAACACGATGTCTATTGCCTATATATTCGTAACAGTTAATATTATATGCAGCCTATGCACCTTACATGGAGATGGGGCGGGGCAAAGGTGCTTAATAGTGTGATCGACACAGAGAACGACTTAAAAGAGAGCAGAGAAAGATTCATCTCTGAAGAAATGCGATTTTCACAGCGAAAACGTCCACTTGATAAAATAAAGTCGTGAACCACTTCAAAAACAAACTGGTTCTCCTGGTTATTCAAAAATTCAGATTGAAAAAGAAGCATTGGTACATCAATTGGGAATGGTAGTAGCTTAATGGAATTATCACGAGCATTTGTGAAGACTGGGCAGTGGAGAAGATAGTGTTCCACGGTCTCACACACCCCACACTGACATAAAGAGGTAGGCGGCAGGTGATTTGAATACAGATGCATGGGAATTCAGGTTACTGCAATCCAGACGTAACAAATATATTTATTTATGCATATCATTCCTTCAGTACAACAAGGCAGCATCTGTAATGATAATACATTGCAGATAGCGTCTTGTGTTTACTCAAGGGACGAGATATTGTTGAATTTAAACTTTTAAACCTCCTTTTCATAACGCAATTGTGAATTTAACCAATGCATTCCATTTTTGACCGACAGGGCGAGATTTTGTACTGCTGAAATTTAAATGTTAGCCCTCATGTAAACAGATCTTTGTAATGATTGTTCTGATTTGTGCCTGGAAGTTGGTGACTGAAAAGTAAGTTATCACATTTGTGATTGCCAGCTCATTACCAATTATCGGAGATTCGTAGTGAGCATTGCTAAAAATCAGAGGACCTACGATTGTGAATATCTGTCCCCAATACTAATGCAGTCTACAGCAAAGGTGTGAAACTTTCTTGTCCCAGCCTGCTGGCAAAATGAGAATACACCTCAATATGCATAACGGTTCAAGAACCCATAAGAATGATCAAAGTCATGTCCCGCTGAATCCATTTTTCCAAGTTACGGAGCATAGGGGGTTGTTTACTATATATTTCTAATACACTGGAAAACGGTGGTGCTGTGGCGTTGCGGGTAACCGGTTCTCCTCAGATCACCGAAGTTAAGCAACGTCGAGCCCGTTAGTCCTTGGATGAGTGACCGTCTGAGCGATCGATTCGGACTACCGCGTTGTGTCCTTGGGCGAGGCACTTAACCCCGATTGTCCACATGGGGACACGATGACGCGGTGTACTAAGGCGTACTGCACGTCGACGGTGCGCATGTCTTCAACAAATCTAATCCTGCGTGTGCGGCAGTGCGGAGTTACGATGTTGGGGAGCCGGCAGCTGCTCGGTGGTTCTCTCCGGGTACTCCGGCTTCCTCCATCCGTAAAACTGTCACCGACGCTCTGACATTGGCTGTTGCAGTGTCGTTAACCATTGATAAATAAATAAATAACATAGAAAAACTGAACCGAAACCGAGTTTTTTTCCTGGAAGCGAACCGAAACCGAATAGGAAAAATCAAAACCACTCAGCTAATTTGCTGAAAGTAACTATAACCCTACAGCAAACCAGTCTATTGTTGTACTGGAATGAACTACTGTACAGTAAAGTCGCCGTGGACTTGTCGCAATCCACGCATGGGCAGTGATGTCCACGCATGCGTTTACCAGGTAATAAAATCATCAACAGCAAAATTTTAATCAATGGAGCACCAGGTTGTACCCGGTGCTTCATTTATTAAAGTTTTGATAATTATGCCTTTAATTAGTGTTTTGAATCTAATATTACTGCGTCCGTGGAAATATTGCCCACCCGTGGAAAATGACCAGTGACTTGCAGTTGGAATATTTCGTCAATCGTGACTTGAGTCATGATAGACGGGACGAAATTGGTTTACACCACACAAACGGTCATTCTCGCGACACCTTTGAGCGTGACGTGATCGCATCGTGATCGTGTGGCGATATGATCGGGAAAAGATTGTCTTTACTGTCACAGTACTGCAATTATTCAGTTTTCGAGAATATTGATCAGAGAAGGAAATTGGGATACTTCTCGAAAAATATTCTTTCGTTTCGAAACTTTATATGAATTTTAAAAACAGTTCTATATTTAAGTATTGCTGACACCTTCCTTGTAATTTGTTTTTCTTTGAGAGATGTGATCACAAAATGGGACATTGAATATTTCGATCGGATCGCAATCCATTCTCACCACAAAGTGTGCAATACAGTACGGCCGCCGTGGAGTGGTCACCTTCCATGGAGTGGGCAGTATGTCCACGGACGCAACAATATAAGATTGCAAGCACTAATTACAGGAATAATCAGCAAAAAAATTAATTAATGAAGCACCGGGTACAACCCGGTGCTTCATTAATTAAAATTTTATTGACGATGATTTTTATTACCTGGTAAACGCATGTGTGAATATCATGCCAACGCGTGGACTATGACCAGTCCACGGCGACTGCACTGCAGAATCCCCGACTCGTCTCAAGCTCATATGTTAATTAACAAAGCCCGTCCAGTAAATTAGGTTTGGGCCCACCTGAAGGTTCGCCCCAAACCCAGTTCTAGGGCCCTGCGAAGCTTCGAAATTCGATTCGATTCAAAATTGTTCCGATTATTCGATTTAAGTCGATTGGAGTCGCGCGATTTCGGAAATTTTCTTATCACGGAGATGTTCCCTAACTCCTAGCTGATGTCTCCGCTGTCTTCTATCATCGGGTATCATGTACAGGAGAAATGATGATAGACGAAGACTTCAGAGAGGTTATTTATTTATTTATTTATTTATTTATTTATTTATTTATTTATTTATTTATTTATTTATTTATTTATTTATTGGGGTTTACTGAACACTTTTGACAACCAGGCTCTCATCGTATCGGTTAGTTCTACTGGCGGAGGATGCCGGAGTACCCGGTTAGAACCATCGAGCAACGGCAAGCAACTGCCAGACCCAACGTACTAACTCCACACAAGCAGGGCTAGCATTGGTTGAGGACAAGTCAACCATCGGCGTGCAGTACGCCTTTGTACACAACGCCACCTTGCCCCCATGGGCATTTGGGATTAAGTGTCTTGCCCAAGGACACAACGCAGTTGCCGCAGGTGGGAATCGAACCGAGGACCTCTCGGCTTGCATCCTGCATCTTTACCTACTGAGCCTCCGCGCTCCCGACTTGACCAATTAGACGAGTCGTAATTCAATACGAAACTTGCGGCTGTAAGAAGATAAGATATCTACAACTTCAAGAGCGCTGAGATTCGATTCGATATTCGATTCGTGTCGACATTCGATTCGAAATTCTCTGTCTGATTTGATTCGGAATTCGATTCGCCCCGAAATTTATGGCTCTCGTTACATAAATCTCAGTATGACCCGTTAGATATCCTATTTACATTATGGATGAATACAGTACGTGGAGAGTGTATTATCTCTAAATCACCCGTAGAGTGGAGATTCCACCCAAGCAATAATTGAAAATTTGTTGCAAAGCATAACCAGCACAAGCATAGTTTCAGTCAATGGACCTCCGGGTTAAACCCGGAGGTCCATTGACTGAAACATTCCTTGTGTTTTTGTCGATGTGTACAAAATTTGAAAGTTATAGCTTCGGTGATAATTCTACTCCGCGGGTGATTTAGTTACAATCCAGTCTCCACGTACTGTATAACATGATATAATATTTTACCATTTTTGGCCAACCTTTCCATTTATTCATCCGTAATGCAAAAGAATCCTTCCCATGTCTGTCTTGGAAACCATATGTATTTTATGTCATCTCGATTTTACGGCGCGTGTATGTCTTTTCGACGAATTGCTCGTTTTCTGTGTCTACTGGGAGATCTTGGTAATTAGAAAGCTGCGTGAAATGTCGCCATTGCTGTTTAGAGAATACGAATTAATCGTTTAACACACAAATTTATTCCAGTGGGCACATGAACTTCTCGCCTTTGAATTATACTTCAACCCATTGAACCCTGGTGGTATTTTCCACGCTAGTTCATTGTCATCAATTGGAAGAGTCTATTTACAATTGTTGGGGGAAGACCATTTAATATTTCCAACGTACAGCCCTGGGGCTGCACGTTGAAAATCCTGATTGGCCTGAATTCACCGAGCAACAATCCACTTAATGAAGTCAGGTAATAAACGATCCTGGACAGGAAAAACGGTCTTTCGGGCTCTAAGGGTTACCGCGTTTAAGTATAGGTCTCGTTCTACCGAAGTTGTGTTTTTTTCCATCAGATTTTGATCATCATTTTGCCACCATATACCATCAATGTCTTAGCACAACAAAATTATAATCTCAATAAAGAGGGAGTGCGGTGGCTCAGTGGTAGACTGTTGGACTTCTATGCTAGAGGTCCCGAGTTCGATCCCCGTCCGGGACGACCCGCACTGTGACCTTGGGCAAGGCACTTTATCCCGATTGCCCACATGGGGACACGATGACGTCGTGTACTAAGGCATACATCACGTCGATTGTGCACATGTCTTCAACCGATGTAACCCTGCTTGAGCGGAGCTTGAACAGAACTAGAATGTTGAGGAGCTGGCAGTTGCTCGTCGATGCTCGGTGGTTCTCCGACATTCTCCACCCGTAAAACTGTCACGGTCCAGATTAGCCATTGTGCATAAGTATGAGTCTTTAAACACAAATAAATAAATAACTTGGGGGAAGACCAATTAATATTTTCAACGTGCAGGCTTGGGGCTTCACGTCGAAAGTCTTGATTGGTCTTGATTGGTCTACCGCACAAATTAACCGAACAACATTCTACTTAATAAAGTCAGGTAATACCACGATCCTGGACCGGAAAGCGGTCTTTCTGGTTCAATGGGTTACCACACCAATAAATTAATAAATAACTTGGGGGATGACCAATTAATATTTTCAACGTGCAGCCTTGGGGCTGCACGTTGAAAATCTTGATTGGTCTTGATTGGTCTACCGCACAAATTCACCGAACAACATTCTACTTAATGAAGTCAGGTAATACTACGATCCTGGACCGGAAAAGCGGCCATTCTGGTTCAAGGGGTTACCATTGAAGGGGTTACCACGTTTCAGTATAGGTCTCTTTCTGTCTAAGTTGTGTTCTTGTCATCAGATTTTGATCATCATTTTGCCATCATATACCATCAATGTCTTAGCACAACAAAATTATGAGCTCAATAAAGATCAAATGTAGGATGTGCAGGAAAACTTTGAACAAACATTGAGGGCTTGAAAAACATCACGAACAATATAAAGTGAACCGGTTCCCCGACAAGAGATTTCGGATTTGATCCGCACTCGAAACACACCGATGTGAGGTGACAGTTGCCAGCAGCTGCGGGTGTGAAGGTTACATAATATTTTCTTGAACAGGGAGGATATAGAAATGGCACGTGTTGGTAAAATATCTAATAATCGCGAAAATCTAAGTTGTGAGGTTGTTACTACTGAATACATTAGGGCTTTGCGAAGCATCAAAATTCGATTCGATTCGAAATCACTCTGATTCGATTCGATTGGAGTCGAACCGATTCGGAAATCTTCGAATCGTCGAGATGTTCTCAAAATCCTACCAAATGTCTTCCCTTGAACTGTTCTTCCATCGCCACGTCTCCTGGAAGGAGAGTTCAAGGGGGATCCGCTTCCAACACTACTTTCATTCCCTTCCGGAATATTCGGGGTAGAGAGAGGGGGGTTTATATTAATTTGCCGAAACAGACTGGTCGTTTTTGTCATTGTCTGCAATACTCGACTGCAGACTGACAGTATGTAGCGTTGTGAGGGAGTGCAATATTTTCAAATTGAAGAACGCTGAGAATCGATTCGATTCGAGATTCGATTTGAAGTCTGTCTGATTTCATTCCGGATTCGATTCGACTCTAAATTTGAGATTTGAGGCGCCTAAGAATTCGTTTCATTTGTCAGAGTAAGGTGTCAAACACAGTCATAATTTGTGTTTGCTCATCTCTCGAGATCAGAATGGCAGGGATTCTTCTTACGTCTTTTAGAAAGGAGACCATGCCACTGGGAAAATTTGTGTCATGGGGGCTCCAATTGGGGATTTGTTTTGTATGGGAAGAAACATACAAAGACTTAAGAACTTTTTCATTCGAATGGAATAAAGAAGTTGAAAACTGATACCTAATTAATCAATTGCATATATACTACGAGTAATTTCTAAAACAAAAAAGTCACATAGAACACATTGGAACTCATGGGACGATTTGTAATTGAATTCAGACACTTTCTATGCTTTGTTGGGGAAGAAATTTAAATATTAATGCACAGTTGATGTCCTGAACTGGATGGTAAGGCACAGGAAATATGGTTTTCTGCGACCTTACGACCACCCAGTTCAGGACACCAGTTGTACACTTAAGTTTTCTTTGAGTGTGGACTGAGACTGAGAAAGTTTGAGTTGGCCAAATTATGCCCAAATGCCATTGGGAAAGGGGCCCATGATCGGCCCCTGTGGACATCCAACAGAATCCCTGAATTGAAAGGTAGAAGTGATATATAGTGGAGAATAGTAAACCTATACTGGAGCTGCAACATTTCCAAGCATCCGACACAGTCAGGAAATAAATACAGTTCATGACATATTAGTACATCCTTTTTGAACGGTGAAGATCTTTCTAATTTGAGATTAGAGATCAGAGAATACTGAGTGCATTTTGTCTGCATTTTTACTGTAATGATTTGTTCCAGCGAGACGTGCCGTACAGTCGCCGTGGATTGGTTGTATTCCAAGCGCGGGCAGAGGTGTCCACGTATGCGTTTACCAGGCAATAAAAATATCGTAAGCAGCAAAATTTTAGTGAAGAACCGGTGTAACAGGAATGGAAGTCCGTAGGAAAATTAGTCCCTCTGGACTATTATTCTGCGGAATTATAGTCCTAGATCTAACATTTCTAGGAATAGTAGTCCGCCGGACTACTATTCCTAGAAATGTTAGACCTAGGACTATAATTCCGCGGAATAATAGTCCAGAGGGACTAACGTTCCTACGGACTTCCATTCCTTTTACACCGGGTTGTACCCGATGCATCATTAATTGCATTTTTGATGAGTATTCCTATAATTAGTGTTTGGAATCTAATTTTATTGCGTCCGTGGAAATATCGCCTACCCGTGGAAAGTGACAAGTCCACAACGGTCGTACTATATGCAATATATACAGTATGGAGAGGGTGAATCACGTCTAACACACTCAATGAATCATGGATTTGGCTGAAAACGTTTCTTTCGGTGTTGGAATTTTCCAATCCCTAGTCAACGCGGGGGGGGGGGGGGGGGGGGGCATATGATACATCTGGCCAGAACTGTTCACAAGATTCGACATCAATTATTTTTTTTTAAATTTTTATCTTCGAAATATAGCTTGTGATCTTCCATGGAATGAGATTTTCGCTATCCTTACAATCAGATGTCATAAGCTTTGTTTTCGAGAAAACACTGAAATTTGTTATTCGAGAAATATTTCCTGGTCGTGTTCGGTATGTAACGTGTTAACAAATTCGAGCTATTGTCTTCGTGGAGATTTCATTCGGTGGTAATACCACTTCATCTCTCATCAACAGCAACCAATACGCGTCAGCTACGTTACCGGAAATAATGTAAAAAAGACTTTTTTTTAATAATTGCATTTTTGTCTCGTAAAACGAAATGTCAATATAAAAGTAATAATCTCGTGCCTTTGCTTTACGAGCTATTTAAATTGAAAATGTTCAAAAAACTTCTGAAAGAGCAAATACGAAACTTGAGGCGATTGCTATATATATCATTTCCGCTGACGACGATTGCATGAATTAATAATATTGATCTGATATATATTTCGAAACAGTACACTGCACATGTCTTTTGGATCTGTTCTCCAATTTATTTAAAAGGCATGTCGTACTTTTGCTGTAATTAGAATAAATTTAGGATGTAAGTAACCATTATTCAGCGGCACACAACAATACAAACTATTTTTTGACAATCATTAATAAAGAAACAATGATATTATTTTCTAAAACTTCGCCCTTTGCTTGGACGAAAGTTCGCGAAGTTTTTTTCTACGTTTACGCCTCCAGTAGCATATATTACTGTATGACGTCACCACGCAAAATATTTTAAACGAGGGACACCCAGTACTAGGGCTGCACGATATTCAAAACTGAATACCGGTATCGGTATTCAAAAAAATACCGCGGTGTACCGGTATATCGAAAACTGTTCAGATACCACATCGAGACTTGAGGCATCACAGTCTGAACGAATCAGCATGCCTGGATGATGCGGTTCAAAACACCTGTACCCAACGCAGACGATTTCAAAATTTATTATTTTTAATAATAGTTTATCAGATTTTTCCACAAATTTCTACAACACATTATCAAGTGACCCCTCATTGGAACGAGCTCAATGAGCTCGTTCCAATGAGGGGTCACATGATATAGTTTTGTCGAAAATTATTTTTTCAACTGCTGAATTTGTATATTACGCGGGCACACGCTGACAATTCCTTGGGTAAAGGAAAAAAATTATTCATTCTGGACTACAGTTAAAACTCAAGACATCTTGAAAATGAAATCGTGGGTAAATAAATAATGACCATAAACCGATATTTTTGTAATTACACCGGTATTCAGTCGATATTGGTTCGAATACCGGTATATATCGGTTTATCGATATACGTGCAGTCCTACCCAGTACCTCCACAAAGCATGCAGAGAGTAAATGCTTGAAAATTTAGCGGATACACAATACAAAATCTCAACATCACCGTAAACAATAATTGAACACGCCGTATCCGAATGAAGTGTTGTTAAAGTTACAGACCAATTTACTGTGTGAACTGAGATGTTGTGACCTCGACTATTATCATTGCCAAGGGACGTCGTAGAGTACGCGAGAGGTTTATTTACTGAACTTGTTATCGTTAAAACGTGCCTTGTGCATTTCACGGTGAGGGTTTTGGGCTATGGGTAAAGTCTTATTGGAACATATACGTTATTGTGTCCTTCAACATAAACATCAGATCATGTTACCGTCAATTCATCTCAATAACGTATACTCTGCAGAGGCGGCGCAGCCAAGGGGGGCACGTGTCCCTCCACTTTTTTCTACAGATATGTTTTGCAGTTATACAATGATTTAAATGTGGGGTGATTTGATGACTTTTGGATATAAAAAAATATAATTTACATTTGGTTTGTTTTTGTAGGGTATTCCCTGAAAAAAAATGTGCACGTGACCGGTACTTCCCTTGCTGTCAATTTTTCTCTCTTATTTGTTGCACGACTCTCTGTTTTGGGGTCAGAAAAAGTTGTCTGAAGGGCTATACTTGACAAAGATATTTGAATGACAAAATTAAAGTGATGCGCACATATTTCTTTTTTGCCTGAACGTTATAATGGTCACCTATGGGAAAATATGTAGTTCCGTGATACCAAATAAAATATACCCAAAGTAGCTTGGTGTACCAAATGTTCACCACTCGTGGTGAACATTTGGTACACCAAGCTACTTTGGGTATATTCTTTTTATCTCGAAATTTAATATGCCTATCAACTTTGTCTATGTATTTTGTACATAATTTTTCAAATACATTAGTGCAAAAATGCTTATATTTTAAATCCTAAATTTCACATACTTTTTTCTTAGATGCTACCACAGAGCCTCATTTGATACTCAATTTCATAATTGACAATTTCCACTACTCACACCTCCCTAACAAACTTCCTGGATACACGCCTGAGTTATATTAGCAGAAGAAGTCATCTTATTCTGTCATATTATACCCGCCGTGACTTTCCTTTCCTCTGATTGGCTGAGAGGTACAAACAACACTATTTCCGATAGTTTACCATACCGTGGATTTTAACGTTAATCGTGCGATATTTCCACGCACTTTTCACCTTCTGAAATTATCCGCGGAATATTTCAGGCGTTCGATTGACGGAACATAACACACCATTTTAAGGATTTTTTGTTTCGTCATTTCAAAGTTCAAAAATGAAAATGTCTGCATTGTGCAAGATTGTCGACAATAGACAATATCATTAAGATTAGAATCCTGATAGGTATCACGACTCTTACTCAGTTTGTTAGATATAATATGCTACTCAAAGTTTGCTAAGCACCACATATTTGACACATCATTGTGAAATTTTCTTGTGACACATTTGCGATATTTTTGGTGGATATGATGGAGGAATGTATTGAGATGGTCCCCAGTGTTTACATTAGCTCTCTCGACAGACAGACTCTTTGTGACAGTCATGCAAAGCATGTACCCCTTGATTTCCATGATGTTCTCGTGTACTGTCTACATGTACATGCGACGAGTAGGGTATTCAGTCTTCATTTCAACACAAACTCTTGTGATTTAATGATTGAGTATGGCGAATGCAAATGTAAGAAGACATTTGTCTGAAGCAGAAATGTGGTGGGCTGTAAGGATGGTGGAACAAGGGGCTACCCATCGTCTGGTTGGTGAAGCCCTTGGTGTACGCCATACGGTGATCACCAGAGCCTGGGCAAGATTTCAGCAGTATGGCACATCAGTCAGACGGCATGCTGGTGGCAAAGACAGGACAACATCTGCAAGAGAAGACCGGTTTTGATCATTCAGGCCCGTAGGAACCGCTTTGACACAGCAACCCAGCTTCGCAGTGACCTTCAGAATGCATCAGGGGTAAATGTTTCGACGTAGACTATCAGGGAAAGGTTGCACGAATGTGGTCTCCGATCGAGAAGACCATGTATTCGCATTCAGCTGTCCCAGAACCACCGTCAGGCACGATATGAATGGGCCATGGATCATGTTGGATGAACCAGAGAAGATTGACGACCTGTCCTTTTTACAGATGAGTCAAGGTACTGCCTCGACAACACAGGTGGGCGTTCTAGGGTATGGGGAAGACCAAAAGAGCGATTCCATGCCGCAAACATTGCTGAGCATGACCGCTATGGTGGAGGGTCAATAATGGTATGTGGTGGCATCAGCTGGGATGGACGTGTAGAGCTCTGTGTCCTTGACCGTGGTACATTGACTGCACAGCGGCATATTGATGGGATGCTGGATGCCCACGTCAGATTGTATGCAGGTGCAGTGGGTGATAGATTCATTCTGATGGACCATTATGCCCGTCCTCATGTTGCCCATGCTGTCCGAGAGTACCGACAGAGGGAGAGGATTGAGCGTATGGGCTGGCCGGCAATCCCCTGATCTCACTCCAATCGAACATGTCTGGAATGAGTTGCAGCTTGCAATTTCAGTCCGTCCAGTCCAACCAAGAAGTGTCCAGGAGCTTGGTGCCATGCTGGTCCAAGAATGGAACAACATCCCACAAAGGACCATCTGGAACCTGACTGGGAGCATGATAAGGCGTTGTCAAGCCGTAATTAACAATAATATGTCTCGCACCCCTTATTGGACCCATATCAGTTCGCTCCGTCAACGTTTTGGCAAATTTGAAAATTTCCTCTTTTACCAATAATATCCATTTTCCATGGTTATCGTATTCAAAAGCTAAAAAATAATGTCAAACACAAATAAAATCTTAATTTCTGTACTTAAATCGTTAAAGATATAATTAAATATAAAATATATACACTTTTCATAACAATATTTCAACTAACACGTAAAACAGGTAGTTGGATATAATTGGTGCTTAGCAAACTTTGAGTAGTATATAATAATTATTATATTGCATGTCGTTAACTCTGCCAAAATAGTGGTCCCCGACGGAAAAGGGTCACGCCTCCGGCACGTGGACTGTTATTCCCCGAGGAACACTGTTTGGCAAAGTCAACCCCAAGGTGTACACAATAAGATAATATAATTTATCTTATAATAAGAACGTATTTCCCCCAGTACAAATAAAAACTTTCAGACAAAATACAAATCTGTTTCGAGGGAGCAACCGCACATGCGATCATTCGATTAAGAAAGATGACGTTTCTAGTTTTTACCTGCACTTATCGAAAACTGATTACACATACCACCGTTTTGATGAAGTAATTATATGTAAAATAAATTACAAACTCAGCAAAAGAAATTAGACTAGATCATTTTTTACCCTGATAATATTTTGATATAAGCCTACCATGCGTTAAACCTGAAAAATAAAACTAAAAAACAGACAACTGAAACACAACTACAAACTTCGGAGGTTATAGCACAAGTGAAACAATGAATGGGGATTACGTCATGCACAGCTCATGAACGTAATACCATGGCGCTATGCTCTTCATTAATAAAACAAATCCAATTCATAGACGCTAAATGATTGTCAAAATAAATGCGAACAAGTCAATAAACTGGGAATATTATAAGATAAATTGGTTATTGCCACCAAGTGGGTTTCCGAGATGGTGTATTGAAGTATCGACGTCGTCTCTGCGTCAAATATTGACTCGTCCTAACGGACTCGTCGCCAAATCGTCGCCTGATTGCTAGAATGTCCTATGTCCCCCAGGGGACATAGGACATTCTAGCCCACAGGCGACGAAATGCCCAGAGACAAGGTCTCGACTTCAATGCACCATGTCGAAAACCCACATGTCGGTAATAAGCTACATTTATTTGTAAAATGCGCCCAGTCGCACAGTGTGCAAAACTGACAAAATAAATAATGAATGAAAGAACTAGTGCACAAAGGTTTGATTATCAATGACGACATTTTTTTTACATCGTGAGTAATTAAGGGACTCAATACTTTCTGTTAATATGTGTAAATACATATTATCGCTACAGTGAAGTGATCTAGGTGGTAGTATCACGTCGAGTTGAGGACGTCAGACCGCCGGAACAAACGAGCTGCCGCAGACATGACCACCTCAACAAGATGTGATGCGACGACCCAGATCTCTTCACTGTAGCGATAAAAGGTTTATTATATGACTTATACTTCAACATCGCATGCCAACGCTAGCATTGACATTTCCCCAACCTTCTTTTGGTAAATTGGATTGGATAAGAAAAGAACTCGTTTTGTTTACACTTATTTTTGTAACAGGTGCTCAATTCTGGGGAATCCCCCGATGCGTATGAATACGTAACAAGGTGAACAGTCAACTTTCAGTCAACCCGGACCCCCGTTTGAGTACACTCATTCCAGCTCGGAGTAAAGTACTCTCTACGGAACCGCTAATTATGCGAATTCGAACGCACCCGTAAATAGTCTGCCATGCTATAGTAATACGGAACACTGTTCACCACCCCCACCCAGTACAGACGTCAGCATAGCTACAGGTACAGGTCCTTGTTTGATCCTGCCCAGACGGACTAATAAGATTTATGCTGCACAACCAAACTACACTCGCGCACACTCCGACAAAGTCGACTCGAGAACAGATACAAACACACACAATCAGTTACATCAGAGTGGATATCGATAGGAAATAGTGAACTCTGTTCAACACCCACTCCCGCCCTACCACCAGAATAGATACCCTACCAGCATTAGTTGCTGGATGCTGACCATGGCTACCCTCTGTCCGGCCGACTCACAGGACATATATATTGTTCTGTTCGATTCTGCAAAAGCATCATATTTGTTTTACTTTCAAGTTTCGGATTCCACTCTGCCTCTTGGACACTCCCTCTTTCCCGAGATTCGATTTGGGCATAAACTCCCGATTCGCAGGTCACTATTTACTCACTATATACTCACTATTTACTCACTATTAACCAATTAATATTTTATGTGCATTTGAAATTGTCTGCCCTTTGGTTCGGGACCCGAATCTCTTCGAGCTGAGCCAACAGTTGATAGGTTCTTTGCATGGGCAATACTCATTATAGGTCCTTCATTTTAATTTTAATTGTTATGAGCGATATGATATCACATTTTGTCAAAAGTAATGCTGTTAAATACTCCCTGCTGTCTTGGTTATGTTTGTCATTGCTTAGTTAAGGAATGGCAGGAAGACAGCCTTTTCGGCTATGCCATCTCCGTGCAGAATATTTCTTAAATATTTGCTATTCTCTACAATTGTTGTATTTGATTTAAACTGCAAAATAAAGATTTATTATTATTATTATAATCACATCAACAAACGCAATAAAAGCATAGTGCACAGTGTGTGAATTTCAGGCTATAAACGTATATACATATTATCGCTACAGAGAAGTGATCTGGGTCGTTGTATCAGTCGAGTTGAGGAGGTTAGATGGCTGGATCAAACGAGCTGCCGCAGGCAGCTCGTTTGATCTGGCGATCTGACCTCCTCAACGAGACGTGATGCGACGACCCAGATCATTTCACTATAGCGATAAAAAAAGGTTTAATATATGACTTATAGTTCAACATCACATGCCAACACTTGCATCAACAATTCCCAAAACCTTTTTTGGGTAAATTGGATTGAAGTAAAAATGAACTATTTTTGCTCACTCAAACATTTGTGATATTTAGCGGTTAAATTACATTGTCGTATAATAAAAATATGTACCAAAAGATGTTGCGATATCAGACTGCACTAATCCGCAGTTTTTAAACTTTGTGCTAAAAGTAAAAACCTTTTATGTTTACAGTGCAGAAGTCATTTTTAACCATTTACCTAACACGTAAGACAGACGACACTTGAAAACAAAAGTCTTAAATGACAATTTATTTTTCATTTTTGCGTCAAAAATATAGGTTATAGCCCCTCATTGGAACTAGCTCAACGGGTTCGTTCCAATAAGGGGTCTTAAGCTATGTTTTGGAGACAAAAAATGAAAACATAATGAAAATTGAATGGTGATTTTTGTGAATAGTGTTGGTCGATTTTTACCGTTACGTTGGGTAAAGGGTTAAACAATTGTGTAGAAAATACTCCTGACGACACTTGACCAACGCCCACTTTATTCTCAGTCTAGGGCACGTTAGGTAACAAGTTGAAATACAAATCAAAAATCATGTCAGTTGCTTCATTTCGAGACTTCTTTCGTTTGACCTGTTCTTGCTATTTTGGATTCACTGGAGAGTAGATGCATTTGTTTCGTAAATTATACCATACGAATATTGCGGGGGCGGGGGGGGGGGCGTGGGGAAGGGGGTGGACTTGCAAATGTGAAGTGGAATTTTACGAAGCTCCGTGATTCGATTCGATTTCGAGTATTAAGTTACTGTTCGGTTCGATTCGATAATCGGCTGCCTGATTCATTTCGTTTCGAATCTCTTCACTGGAATACACCTTGGTATTAGACATCATCGTTGTCTGGCAATATGTACAGTTCAGATGGAAATTGTATACACTGGAACCCTGTTAATTGAATAGCCTCTTTGCCAATGAAAATTATTCAAGTAACAGGAGTATTCAATTAACAGGGATTGTGTCACTTTTCTGTATTCCAGAGGTAAACTTAGCATTTATTCTATATCTTGTTTGACAGAGCTCTATGAGCTCTGTCAAACAAGATATAATAGATTAAATGTCCATATTGGATTTACTGAGGCCAAATAGGTCTATAAGTAAAGGAAACTGGGGAGAGTCAGGGTAATTTCTCGACATGTTACAAGATTTTTTTATTCAAGTAACAGGAGTTTACTCTATAACCTATATTCAATTAACAGGCCAAATTTGTACTGGAGGTATGGTAAATGGTTTTGTGTTGGGAAATTATATTCAATTAACAGGAATATACAATTAAGAGATATCCAATGAAGTGGTCTTCACTGTATAAATAATTCTGAAAATAAAGAATGAGTTTACTTTTATCTATGGTATTATAAATGTCATGTGCACCCATGCGACCACCCGTGCTCATTCCAATCTAATAAGTCACTACCGCTGTTGTGATTAAGTGTCTTGGTCAAGGAAAAAAGGCAGTTACCGATGGTCAGGGCCGAACCATGGACATCTTTAGTTTGAAGTTCAGTGCTTTAACCACTTACGACAGCTGACTCTCATCGCACCTGTTGGCATCTCGGGTGACTTGTTTTCGTTGTAAAACATTTTGAGACATTTAGAATATGAGAACATGGCAACATCAGTTATAATCTCTGCATCCAAGCAATGTTTTGATACGCATGGTAAGATCAAAGCTGAAAAGTTAAGTTCCAAATTCTTATTTCTGTTTCATACTCAAATGTTTCATTGTATTTGCCTTTGATTATAGAGAGTTCTGTTGGGATCTATTATGTCCGAGCTTGAATCCTGCATCATGGGTACGACATCCAAACATTCACATATATATAGATAACGTTATAGAGAGTAATCGCTTGACTGGACTGGTTACGTGAAATAATTTGTGAGAGGTGAGGGACGTTGTACAAACACGAGAGTGCGAATGCGCACGAGTGTTTTACAAAATAGTCCCTCGCCTCGATTGAATTATTTCACGTAACCAGTTCAGTCAAGCGATTACTCTGTTTATTACGTTTCATTATTAACGATAATTATATTATTTAACCCTTTACCTGACGTAACGGCCAGCGCTATTCTCAAAAATCGCCAATTAATTTTCATTATTTTTTTCATTTTTTGTCTCTAAAACATAGGTTATGACCCCTCATTGGAACGTGCTCGTCGAGCTCGTTCCAATGAGGGGTCATAACCTATGTTTTTGAGACAAAGAATGAACATAATAGCTATTCAAGAATTTTTTTTGCAAGTGTCGTCGGCTTTTCATATTAGGTAAAGGGTTAAAAAAACAAACAATGAAGTCCCCATTACACTCACGGCTTTGTTTGCGCGCACGGATACATGATACAATTGTTGATTGCATAATTCACTTGTGAAGTTATCGTTTATAATCAAACCCGGAAATCACAGTAAATCACACTTTGGAAAGTAATAAAAAAAAGAATAATCTTAAAAATGGCCTTCCTAAGATGAATTTTGGCGGACCAAAAATGGTTCCGCTATTGTCATTTAAGGCGAATTCTTGCGGCTCTCTTGTAATTTGGAAAGTGACAAATCTGATGAGAGTTAGTTACTAGCAATTAATTTACTCTGTCGACCCACTCTAGTTTTACGGGAGGGATTAATTTTGCGTATAAGTAAGCCGATTCTAATATTTAACATTTTACGTTTCTTCTCCATTGGCGCAACAAAATTGCGGAAAGTGTTCCAAATTGAATCGAATTGCATGAACCAAAATCGATGTGTTATAAAGAGATATGCAACATTCAGTGCTGGGCCATTCATAACATGTTTTTGCCATTTCTGGAACAAGATGCGACGAGAGGTTTAATTGAAAAAGTGTTTTTATGAGAAATATTGGATAAACATCATTCCGATTCACCAAATACATTCCGTGTAATTCCTGAAGCAAATTATTTTAATTATCAATTCGGTAATTCAGGATATTTATATATGAAACAAATCATTTAGTTCTATATTGCTTTTACTTAATCTAATATTTATTAATCACAGTGAAGTAATATGACAGTATTTGTCTCATTAACGGCTCAAGAGCAATTATGAATTCTCGTGATTGCTTGGTACATGCGCACCAAAGACGTGTTCAAAGGCGACTTTTCCTCTCTCTTTCCTCTTGATCACCTAAGGTCCAGACCTGAGCCTAGGCTCTGGTTTTGGCCTGAGATAGTCAGGAGTATGAATTTTCCTCGGTGTGCAGTAGTCATGGCATTGCAGCATGCCTGCATGCCAAAAGATTGTCCAGCCAGCGGAACTGATGATCAAAAATATTGTTTTATTTTTGTTTGTTTCTGGAGGTCACAGAGTACGATTAACCCTTTAACCAACGCAGACGATATCAAAATTTATTATTTTAAATATCATTTTTTCAGGGGTCGCGGTGGCTCAGTAGGTAGAGGTGCAGGCTGCAAGCCGAGAGGTCCTCGGTTCGAATCCCACCTGCGTCTACCGCGTTGTGTCCTTGAGCAAGACACTTCACCCCCATTGCCCACGTGGGGCGCGGTGGCGTTGTTGCACGTCGATGGTGCTCCTGTCTTCAACCAATACTAACCCTGCTTGTGTGGAGTTGGTATGTTTGGGAGCTGGCCGTTGCTCGGTGGTTCTCTCCGGGTACTCCGGCTTCCTCCACCCGTAAAACTGCCATGGTCATGATTAGCCATTGTGCAAAAATATGTGACCTGAAACACCAATAAGTAAATAAATAAATAATTTTTTCAAATTTTTCAAAAAAATTCAACAAAACAATATTATGTGACCCCTCGTTGGAACGAGCTCGACGAGCGGGCGGATGCGAGCGATTGGTTAGATAAAGGGTTAAAGTCGACTTGAATTAATTATTCTTCTTCAAAAGGCGATCATAAAATTTCATAATCGTGCCAGCACTACTCAAGAATGTATTCACTGATTAGTCTCATGTCTTGGTGACGTAATGGGGGTGTGTTGTAGCTGGTTCCTTTCGCTAATTGTCCGGATTCCGCGTCTAATGTAGCCGACACGGCGGACTTCTTGATTTTGGTTTCTGTCAGTTAACTCCATAACACCTTCACCGATCATTCTTATCTCTTGGCGGTGTGTTGAGGGTGTGCAGTGGAAAGCTGCTTTCAATAATTGTCCGGACTTGATATTCAATATGGCCATCTTGAATTATTTTGGATTTCGACAAATATTTCACGAGTGCTTCCATTTGATCAGTCTACGTATTAGTATTGGAAGGTTTCTGTCTATAATTTTTCAGCTTTCGTAATACGTAAACTTAACTTCACACTGATCTGGTTAACCCTTTACCTAACATGAAAAGCAGACGACACTTGCAAAAAAAGTCCTTGAATATCTATTTTTTCATTTTTTTGTCTCAAAAGGGGGTCATAACCTATGTTTTGAGACACAAAATGGAAACAATAATGAAAATTAATTGACGATTTTTGAGAATAGCGCTGGCCGTTTTTGACCGTTACGTTGGGTAAAGGGTTAACATGCAATTTATACCATGCTTTGCGTTGCTCTTGTACTATTGTTTCATTTTACGCATGCGTTGTCCATTGACAAAATGGATGTATGCAACGATCGACGCAGTGCAAACGGCACTTTATCCCAAGAGTCCACCGATAGCGAGGAGGAAAAAACATACTTTTAGTTGATGGAATCTTTTGAAGTACAGTACATACACCGCGGACGTGTCACTTTCCACTGGATGGACAGTATTTCCACGGACGCAGTGATATTAGATTGCAACACTAATTATAGGAATAATCATCAAAAACTTTATTAATGAAGCACCGCGTAAAACCCGGTGATTCATTAATTAAAATTTTGCTGATGATGATTTTCATAACTTGGTAATCGCATGAAAGTTATATCACTGCCCAGGCGTGGATATTACGATCAGTCCACGGCAACTGTACTGAAGTCAAAAGACAGTTCGGCTTAGAGGTCTCAGTTGGTCCGAGACGGACATGGTTGGGTATTTGTTCCATTTTTCTCCAAAAAAAGGTGACCTTTTCGGCGTTGCATATCAGTTATTGTGAAAGAAAACGCAAAAGTCCAACCTTTTTTGCACAAATGCATCAGTCAAGTTATTTAACAAATCTCTTCAAATTAATGGAATCGAGTGATTCCCGAGAGACCTCCTCTCAAACGATCAAAGAGAATTGCTAGCAGATTATATAACATTTGTGCGATAGATTCGAACCAGAGGCCATGATTTGTTGGTATTTGAATGATCAATGTATTTTTTTTTTTATAATGGCGAGGCTATCTTAGATTATACACAGAACGTCGACAGAGAGACAACTCCTCGTTAATTATCTTATAAAACAGGATTACAAACACAGAAAAGCAATTTGCCTCGACACAAATTAACTGATCAACGATTGGAACTCCATGAATTATTCTCTAAAGTGTTTTCACTTTTATCCTAGATGTTTGAAACGAAAAAGTGTTTTTCACAAGATTGTGAAACATAAACACACAAAATGGGGATGGAAGACAGGGGCGGCGGCCCGATTTTCAAAGTGGGGGTGCGTGGGGCGCGGGGGGGGGGTCTCGATCGAGCGATGGATGGTCGTCGGTATGAAAATTTTAGATTCCAGGGTCTCAGAACCTCCATTTCCATGCATCTGTATGGATATTTTGA
Organism: Pictodentalium vernedei; assembly: GCA_031216915.1. Classification (NCBI taxonomy): domain Eukaryota; kingdom Metazoa; phylum Mollusca; class Scaphopoda; order Dentaliida; family Dentaliidae; genus Pictodentalium; species Pictodentalium vernedei. The sequence goes on along the minus strand of CM062289.1, from coordinate 93,128,594 downwards.
AATTTTTCAGGAGATGTATTTGAAAGATTTCACACTTTAAAAAACGTTGGTAAAGCATACAGGTGAGGTCTATTTATCAGCTTTGGTCGTTACGACCAAAGCTGATAAATAGACCTCAGCTGTAAGCTTTACCAGACGTTTACAGCAATTATACTGTCCATGGATTATCTTGTCTGGTGGTGGATTTGGTATATATATGTCTGTAAGATTACGATCTACTCCAGTTAACCGATTTATTAACAGATTGTATACATTTTAGCGTTTGCTGCCACTTAACTGCAAAAAAATGATCCGAAATCCATCGAAACTGAACCAGTATAGGAGAGAAACATAGCTGGCGAAAATGTGGGGGGAGGCTCTGGATACGCCACTTGTTTCACCAGTCATTTATTGTGTTAAAATATATGCATACAAAAAACATGGCCCGGCAACAAAAGTGGAGGGGCTCAAGCCCCCCACCCCCCATCCCCCAGCCCCCCGGTTTCGCCGATCCTGGAAGATGACTGCTCACAACTGAGGGTCTGGGTAGATTTTTCTCCTTACATCGGTTTATAATGGACGGGTTGATGAACAAAATCTTGTAACTTGTGTCTCCATGAAGACTGGGCTGAATCGATGACATTTTTCTTACATCACGCCCACAAATCGACGATATTAAGTGGTTTAACGCTGGAACCAATACGACTGACGGCCGTTACAAATTGAACGCAGGACACGTTCCGAGCCAACCATAAAGAAACAATTAATCTTTGATCCAATATAATGGCAAAAGCCAGCCAGTGCTACAGTTGGCGGGGGGGGGGGGTAATGTTTTCTTAGATTCGGTTTCGGTTCGGTTTCGGGAAAAATCTTCGGTTTCGGTTCAGTTTTTCAGTGTATTAAGAACGTTCAGTAAATAACTCTTTCACTTGGAAAAAGTCCGCCCTTATTAGGTGAACTCGTTGAGTTCGTTCCAATGAGAGATAATATGCTGTATTTTGTGAGTCAAAATGAACGTTTTAGTCATTTAGTGTTTTATGCAACTGCCGTCTATTTTTGTTAGGTACGGGTTAAGCATTTTTCCTTTTATATGTAATTTCAAAAATGTGGGGCACCTCTAATTTGAGCCCTGCTATATAACAAAGACAACACAAAATTGAACGAAATCCATTGTGCAAAATAAAATATAGATCTCTGAATATATTGTGTTAAAACGCTTCGTTGAGTTACAGTTATAATCATCCAGTTATGAGATGATCCATTTTACGCACTGGTCCCATTGTACAGTACGTGGAGAGTGGATTGTAACTAAATCACCCGCGCAGTGGAGTTATCACCCAAGCTATACCTTTCAAATTTTATATGTATCGATAAAAAACACAAGCAATGTTTCAGGCAATGGACCTCCGGGTTTAACCCGGAGGTCCATTGGCTGAAACTTTGCTGGTGCTTGGTATGCTTTGCAACAAATTTGCAATTATTGCTCGGGTGGAATCTCCACTCTGCGGGTGATTTAGTGATAATACACTCTTCACGTACTGTAATCATCATTTATGTAGGTTTTACAGCAATTCTACAATATGTGGCATCGCAACTCGGTCGAAACTACAAATTGAGAAGAATGGGATAATATCTTAGTGGGTCTGTTTTTTGTTAGTATTAGGTGGTTCACTGATCAGAGCGACGGACGTTACATCGATAAATCAAGAGTTCGGCCCTGGCCGCATTCTATTGTTTTATGACCCTGAGTAGGGCCCACATTCCTGTACTTTTGTAGGTGCACGATGGTGCTGCTAGTACTGAACTATACTGGTATATATATGGCAAGGTGATGGTCCATACAGTATGTAGAGAGTGTATATCACCAAATCACCCGCAGAGTGGAGATTCCACCCGAGGAATAATTGTAAATTTGTTGAAAAGCATAACCAGCACCAGCAAAGTTTCAGCCAATGGACCTCCGGGTTAAGTCCATTGGCTGAAACATTGCTTGTGCTTTTGCTCAAATCAACAAAATTTGAAAGTTATAGCTTGGGTGATAACTCCACTCCGCAGGTGATTTAGTTACAATCCACTCTCCACGTACTGTATGTCTTCAGACATTATACACCGAACTTACAGTCAGCTTCTGGTCACAAGTGTGTTGAAAATATCTGCATTTACTCCACACTGTGGCTCGCAGCACTCAAAGTATCCAAAACAGTTATTCTGTTAGTTGAAGACGTCTTTAAACTCCAGAAACATAACAAGGTTGGGGTTCTTTTGTCTGAATGTTTTCATGTTGCATACGTTATGCAAAGGTTTCTATGTACATGCTCCTTCCAAAAGTGACGCGTGTGACACCAGATCTGCAGATTAATATCGAGCAAAGTCGTAAAATTTCCATTTCTCAACTAATTATGTGCACCACTTTGGAAGGATTAATGTTAATATTCTTCAGAATGGCAAAAATATAACAAAACACTTAACTCGCAATCCATGTAGTTATCTGCATAAAAAACTCTCCATCACTTTATCATTATTTTCTTTTATCGTTTCTTTTTTATTACACCGTTTTTGCAGTCGCGTCTGTTCCATTGTTCTTATTGCCGCCTTTTCTCTTGTCCCTCCTCAACCCAAAGTGGCGAGGCCAGAAATGTTTTAGGGGAAGGGGGGAATGATCAAGTAGGGGACAAGGTTCCCATCAAACGGGAGAGTCCGCAAGTTGTCTTTTACAAAAGATTTTTGCATTGCATTCAGACACACGTCGTTCCTATGGCAGGAGCAATCAAAGGAGGTTTGTTTGAGTTTTCTTTTTTTTTCTTTTTTTTTTTTTGGGGGGGGGGGGGGGGGGGTAACGTATTCCTCCCAGAAAAAAAATTATTTCTTTCAAATGAAGTCTTCTGGAGGCTTTTGGGGTATATCTCCCCTTTTCTGGACGTCGAAAATGAAAAATAAACGCGAGTACGATCGCGCAACTGATCTCTCGCAAGGTATGACGCACAGCAGGAATCAAAGTTGTCTCAGTGTGTTGGTACCCTAGCCCACTCAGCCATTTTGGATCCCTGTTGTGCTTCATTATGCAGAAAACATGTCCCATATTTTGGAGACAAGGTAGCTGAACGGACATGGTTCATAAGTATCTGCTTCTAAGCTTGTAAATCATTACTGGATATTGTTTATCTGCTGGGTGTGTTTTGGAATAAAGAAAAGATAGACAGCGTGTGTGTGTGTGTGGGGGGGTGGGTGGGTGTGTGTGTGTGTGAGAGAGAGAGAGAGACGGAGAGGGTGGACGGGGGTATGTGGTGGCAAAGTTTACGTTTAACCATTCGAACCCTCGTTTCCTGGAATGGTATCGCCTTTGTGTACATTTACAGTGAGATGGATTAGTCCACTATCAATATACAGGGAAGATACAATAATAACTGCAGTCTGCAGCCGTCTGGCTGCAGACTGCAGTTATTATTTCATCATCAATGCTCCGTGGAAAGACCCCTGATAATAAGCCAAAATGGGACGACAATACGCCGCCACGGAGGGGTATGTGGGGGTACTTACCCCTCCACTTTTTTCGCCAAGCGTAGTAAAACAATACTATCATTTTAATATTTGTTGTATTGAACGTTGCGGTGTAATGGTCGGTATGCTTAATCCCATATTCCCAAGTGCACTAAATCAGAGAAGTTTTGAAATTATGTTTGCCCCCCGTCCCCCCACACACACGCTAGCTACAAACAACAAACAAATTGCAACAAGGCATGCCGCGTTTAAACGGACTGAACATAGTGCTAAAGAGTATTCGACGAATGCTAGAATCGAGAGCGTGCAAGGCATCCGCTTGGAATTCAGCCTACAGCAATTTTAAAAAATAAATAAAATTTAATATTTTAGAAAAATTCTCAAAGGTATAACTCAATGAAATCATGCAAATATGAATATCATTGGAACCGGCTTGTTATCCATATTCGCATGATTTTTTTGCAAAACAGTTAAAAATTTTCTCAACTTAGGGAGAGGACCCCCCGCCCCCACCGAAACCCACCCCAGCTCGGCGCTGCACAATCCCCAACTGTACCCCTCACTTTTGTAACTCTGGCGCCGCCACTGTATGTATATTCTTTTTCGTGTTGCTGGGTCTCACGCAAACTATGTGTAATCACACTGAAACTAGAAGTTCGATTATATATGATTTTCTGTCGTGTTAAACTTAATGTTACTTAACATGCTTAGTATATTGCTCTTTAGAGACTTTCCCGTTTTGCTATTGTATTGTTTCAGTGATCACGAAACATATCACAGATTTCCTCTGACGTACACGAAAAGAAGTCACTTTATAGTAATAATTCCATCATTGGGGGGCTGTAACAGGAAGCTTGTTGAGGCAACGTGACTTACAGACGGAAACGTTATATTGACGCTCGCTGTGCGTGTCTGTTACTTAACAGTTACGCTGCCGAAAGCGACTATTGTCACCTATTTTATGATGATTATCTGTACGTTCTGGTATGCGCAGAATTAACCTACCATCTGATTAATTGTTGGAAAGCGCTCAATTAATCTATGGCTAACGTTGGCTGGGCAGTAAAAGCATTAAAGACATGACGCTGGAGAGCTCATTTTAAACATTAGCACATACGCTTCCGAACACGACTACTGGAGCGTATTCTGTTATGGGGTTCTGCACCTTCTGGCATGCGCAGATACCACTCTTTCATAATTAATTGATGGAAAGAGCTTCTCGATCATACTGTTAAAAAAGTGTTAGGAATTTTAGTAAACTTCCCCACACAAAGGCATATATGGGTGGCTTCCGTGATAAAGAGAAGCCAGGTTTTGAAGATTACCATGATGGCACCTTTGGGGAGGGGGAGGGGGTGTTTGTTCACTGCTATTTAACTCTTTTGGCGCGGAATAATCTGAGAAACAGAATTTTTAGCGCCTAATATTCAAAAGGAATTTTACAAAAAGTATGGGTTGTAAGACTAAAGCGTTATTATTTTAAAAGATGTTCTAATGATCTCATTGACAGTTTTTCAAATGATTTCCTGAATATATTTAAATGGCACCTTTATACTTTCAAGAGACGATATCGTTGTTCATGGATAGGACAAAAATGGTGCATGAAAGATAGGATACGTATGTTTGTTCAACCCTTTACCCAACGAATAATATGCAACTTCAGCAGTTAAAAAAATATTATTTTTCAAACAATTTGGTCGAGCTCGTTCCAACGAAGGATCACATGATATGGCTTTGTTGAAATTTTTTGAAAAATTTGAAAAAAATGATATTTAAAATAATAAATTTTGATATCGTCTGAGTTGGGTAACGGGTTAAAAGCACTTGGAAACGGATACACACAGTTGGCTAAAATTACCACTGCAGTGCCTTTCCGCAGTTTGCCGTCTGTCGACTTTAGTCGACTGTCGCGGCAAAAGAGTTAAGATGAGATCGAAGTCGTTAGAACTTAGGGGAAAAATGAGAAAGACAGGGAAAAGCAGCAGTGAACACTCTGGAACACTTTCTGTTAGAATGTCCAAACTATTAGTCCAACAGAATAAGATCCAGTGGGAGTATAATGTGGATGTTGAATGGAGAATGAAGGATATGCGGGTATTGGGTGACACAAAGGATAGGGTTAGTATGCATATCGGAGAGATTGGAAGGAATGGGGCACGGAATGCTACCAAACAGTTCATTTCCGGGTGTTGGGGGAGAGAAAGGTTGTAGCATTTGGGAGCACAGGGGTAATCAAGGTTTTCTCACCTGAGAACCGCGACAAATAACCGGCCGGTCGAGTTGCTGTTATTAACAGGTATAGTGCTAAGTTGTTGGGGTTTTTTGGTGTGTGTGTGTGGGGGGGGGGGGGGGAGGGGGTTGTTAAACTTTTGGTCACATGTTATTGCCTTGCTACAATTTACGGGAGACTGCCTATATTGTAACCGGGCAAATCCATCCAGACGAAATAATATCACATCAAACCTAGCTGGTCACTTTATAGTTATTAGCTGAAGTTCATCCACAGAATATGAAGCTTTGAACCCATGGTACCCATACTTCCGGATAAAGCCCATAAATGGGCTTCAGCAGTCCACAAGTTAATATATATAGGTTCTCTGTATATGAAACTTGAGCGGGACAAGATGCAGTTAAATAATGATGACAGTGTTTCCGCCCACCTATTTAAATTAGGATTCTTGTCCACAAATGGAACCCATGTTTTAATTTTTACAGTGATTCCGATTCACCAATGTTGGCAGCTTACAACAAAACATCAACCCTGTTCTTCCTCTCCTTATTATTTCAACAGTGGTGAGCATCGTGACATATAATACAGACACTGTTCTCCCTATTAATATAAAAAGCTAGAAGGTAAGATTTGCTCATTTTTCTTGCAAAATTACTGTATAAACACATTCGCTAAACAAATAGCCAAAGTGAACACGTGGATAGTTTTGGTAGGTCTGATACTGATAGATATTCTTAATGGCGGATTAGGAGGCGCGGTGGCGTTGCGGTAACCGGTTCTCGTCAAATCAGCGAAGTTAAGCAACGTCGAGCCCGGTTAGTCCTCGGATGGGTGACTGTCTGAGCGATCGATTCGGACTCCCGCGTTGTGTCCTTGGGCAAGGCACTTAACCCCGATTGTCCACATGAGGCACGATGACGCCGTGTATTAAGGCGTACTGCACGTCGATGGTGCGCATGTCTTGAACCAATCTAACCCTGCCTGTACTGCAGTGCGGAGTTCCGATGTTGGGGAGCTGGCAGCTGCTCGTCGTTGCTCGGTGGTTCTCTCCGGGGACTCCTGCTTCCTCCCCTCGTAACACTGTCATGGTCATGATTAGCCATTGTGCATAAGTATATGACCTTAAACGCCAATAAATAAATAAATAAATAATGACGGATTATCTGTGACGTAGTTGCTTCTAATTAGCTTGCCATAAAAAGCCATGTTTCTTTTTTATGTTTTAATAAAGAAAACAACAGACAGTTCCGAGAGCTGTCTGTTGTTTTCGTTTATTAAAGTAACAAAAGGAAACTTGGCTTTGTTTTTTCTTGATGTCATAGATGTTTTCTTATCAATTACTTGCATCCTAGGGGGCGCAGTGGCGTTGCGGTAAACTGTTCTCGTCAGATCACCCAAGTTAAGCAACGTCCAGCGGGATCGGATACAAGCACGTTTCTTTCGCTTGAGTTCCATTTTTTTTTCTTTTTGTTCATCCGCACGAATAAATAGTTCGTTATATATTCGTCTACATTCTTGACGTATCACCAATATATTGTAAGATAAAATAATCGCTCCGGGTCACATACTTATCGATCCGGGTTCTAAGGGTAGATCACGACTCGTCTTCGACTCGTCGTGATCTGCCCTCAGAACCCGGAGCTCGACTCGGATACATATTTTGTACATCCACATAATGGTAATAATCTCTATGTATATTGAGGCAGAATAATAGTTAAAATAAAGCCGTAGAAGCATACTGAGGGAATGAAATACCACTGTGACAATATACAAGGTTTCTGAAGCTAATCAGTAAGTGGATTCAAGGCTTTTCAAGGCCATTTTCATACCTTATTCAATGTTTTTCAAGGTTTCGTGGAAGTTAAATTCAAGGTTTTTCAAGGTTATCGACATGACTCCTGGACATTTGGCCTCCACATTTTATGAAACCCATCTGTATCATATGTTATGATGCGCACATCGTTGATACAATGAACAGAGACACCAGCCTTTGACGAAAACGCCGTTTTCTTATTTCTAAATGGGTTTCAACCAAGAATAGACAAACTTGCAAACTGATTGTGAGGGAGAGCGGTGGCTCATTGGTAGACTGTTGGACTTCTATGCTAGAGGTCCCGAGTTCGATCCCCGTCCGGGACGACCCGCGTTGTGTCCTTGGGCAAGACACTTTATCCCGGTTGCCTATATGGGGGCATGAGGACGCCATGCACTAAGGCGTACTGCACGTCGATGGTGCACATGTCTTTAACCACTGTAACTCTGCTTGAGTGGAGCTTGAACAGAGTTAGAATGTTGAGGAGCTGACAGTTGCTGGTCGATGTTTGGTGGTTCTCTCCGGGTACTCCGGCTTCCTCCACCCGTAAAACTGTCACGGTCACGATTAGCCATTGTGCATAAGTATGTGCCTTTAAACACCAATAAATAAATAAATAAATAACTGATTGTGAAAACAATTTTAAATTGCCAGCTTCTGTATTTTTATACTACTCTGCAGAAAAATGCATGAAGTTAATGAAATGATGCGGGCACCGATGATATAGATTTGCTAACATTTCGAAATTTCAATTTTTATACGAAATTCCCATACTCTTGTTGTTAATTTGACCTATAACTTTAGAGAACTAAGGGGAACTAACTTTCCTGTAAATCTATTCCAGTGACGATACTTGTCAGCCATGGATATTGAAAGAAATATTTATCACACAAATAACCGTAATGACTACAATAACTTTTCCGATGTGTTGTAAAAGAATTTCATTTTGTATCATCGGAGAACTTATTGCCCTCGTGGAGCGTTTTTTTATACATGGCGCCACATAGATCGCTTATCGATTTAGTTATCAGTTTATTTACTGTTTGTATGTATTACTAAATTGAACTTCTCGGAATCTTCACACCAATGTATTGAATTTTGTATTCATGTTTCATGTAAAGTAATGTAGATTGTCTGATTGTAAGTTTGCGATATTCATTTATATATTTATAACGTGGTTATAAATTACCAATACAAAAGAGAGAAAAACTGTTGAAACGTAGTGAAATAATTTCTTTTATCGTAGAATCGACAAATTTACTGTAATTTAAAACTTCACATTTTACAACGTTCTTTTGTGTAAGACATTTATATACAAACACTGTACATTTGACACCATTTGGTTCTGTAAAACATCGATGTATTTTAGTAAGTGACATGTAGAAATTTTTTTAAAAGTCGGAATTTTGACTTTTTATCTCGAATTTTCGACTTTTTATCTCCAAATTATGAGATTTTATGTCGAAATTTGGAGATGAAAAGTTGAAATTTCAACTGTTTTCAATGAAATAAATAAGGAAAAAATTTTAAAAAATGTTTATATATGGAGGATATGGAATGAGCGTTTTCTCATACGATATTTATGACGAGTCTAAGAATTTTTTTCCGTTTGGGCGAGCCTCTGGCGTGCCCCAAACGAAAAATTCGGACGAGTTTCATAAATATCATATGCGAAAAACACTTATTTCATATTCTATTTATCACATGACACACATATGCACAAATTAACGACTTAGTATGACTTTTTAACCCTTTACCTAACGTGTGTTGCAGACGACACTTGGAAAAAACATCATCATATAACTAAAAAATGTTATTTTTTGCTTCCAAAACATAGGTTATGACCCGTCATTGGAACGAGCGCGATATAGCACTGGCCGGTTTTGGTCGTTATGTTGATGCAATATAACCCAACCTAAATAGGACAGATAACGTAAATAATTCTCCCTACTCAAATTATGCAAATGTGACCCAGTTGTATTTTGTTCAGCAATTCAAACTGTCCATATTTGAAATTGACCAATGACATCTTTCAACCCCAATTATGCAAAGTATGAAAATATGGCTCAGTTGTATTTTGTTCAGCCAATCAAATTGTCTACTTTTGAAATTGACCAATGAAATCAACGGAAGGCTTTATTTATCACTGGTTAATATGAAAACAAAATATCAAATGTTTTAAAGTGAACAGAACGGACGAGTCATACGATAAATTATGTTATTAAGTGGCTCAATGGGCTTCAATCAATTAGTAAGCTGATGAGTTATTGTTTTTTCACGGAAGCTACTGAGAGATAAAAAAAACATACTGGCAAATCGTACTGCTTCTTTTTTCTAAAAGGAGTAACATTTTATTCTAATTACTTCTCGTTGAGGTTCGTTCGGAGAAACACGTTTAAGTGATTAACAGGGTATTTCGCCAAGCCACTTTTTTCACAGAAACTGTTTGCAAAACTACTGATTTCAGTTTATTGCGTTTTTGTATAAAGCCACGCAATTTGCTATATGCACCGAACCAGTCGCAATGTAGACGTTGTTAATCTTTTCGTGACGGCATATTGCATTCAGGACATCTTCAGGACTTAAAAGAGTCAATTGCGTTCATGGTTTATCCCACGGACACAAAATGAACACAATTATTTGAAAGCACGGTCGCAGTCTAGTCGTAATTTAGTTGTTGGCATTTTTTCAACAGATGAGAGTCAGTCCTATTCTACTATATATAAAAAGCGTATGAGATAAATTTTAGTTTTACACACCAACCGTGGTGAACACGACAGCAATGGGATTTCAGTAATTAAAATTTACCCCTACAGTACGTGGAGAGTGTATTATCACTAAATCGCCCGCGGAGTGGAGATTCCACCTGAGCAATAATTGCAAATTTGTTGCAAAGCGTAACCAGCACAATCAAAGTTTCAGCCAATGGACCTCCGGGTTAAACCCGGAGGTCCATTGGCTGAAACATTGCTTGTGCTTTTTGTCGATATGTACACAATTTGAAAGTTATAGCTTGGTTGGTAACTCCACTCCGTGGGTGATTTAGTTACAATCCACTATCCGCGTACTGTATAGTAGAATTACATCCATGTCAACCTTTGGTGACCTCACTTTGAATGGAAACTTGTCTAAATTTATCTCTCGTCGCCTCACGAAGAGTGAAATGAAAGCGGCAATTATTTATTACGTTTTTAAATAAGTTTACCTCATAAGATACTAAAAATTAACAAACATGCGATGTCGCATGTTAATAAAGCATCCATAACTCGAAAGAGTATGTTATTATGTTATTAAAATGAAAAAGGTCCCGTAATTTGCGCGTTTCGTTTTCTATTTCGGAAGTTACCGTCCACCGGTGCTCATGTAAACAAAAATAGAATCGCACGTGTGAATATTGATTTATTCAGCATTTAAACTCTTATTAATCTGACGATCATGGTATAAATGAACTATATCCAAAGTAGTTTGGTGTACCAAATGTTCACCACTCATGGTCAAATGATGTTAACCGCGCGCCAAAGACTCGCGGTTAACACTACTTCACCACTCGTGGTTAACACTACTTCACCACTCGTGGTGAACATTTTGTACACCAAGCTACTATGGGTATATTCTATATATCCATACAGTGCATTTATTATGCAGCGGTATGGTAGTTAATCCAAAACAGTGACTGTAGAACTTTTTAATTCACACATAATTGTAGTGGGTTTCTCAGTGGGTTTGGCTGAATCTGGTATACAAAGGCACATTATGTCTGTTTCAAGATTTAAAGAGTTTAAAATTAGTAATTCCAGTGTAAACGAAACTTCGTCTAGCCAGGCTTCGCATGCAGCGCATGGCCATTATCTTACTTAAGCGACGCCCTTAGTGAATCAAAAACAAAATGCATGTGGTGATGAAAAAATTTCAAAATGGTTCAATTCAACGGCAGAATATTAGAAACTTTACAGAAATGTTAAAATTGGAAGATGTTAGCATTTCTTCTTAAAAAACTGAAGGCGAGGACAAAAAGATCGGTCAAACAAGTTTAGGACAGTGTACATGTATATCGAGCACTATCTATTTAGGCACCCTCTGACGCGACGCGGATTGTGTTTACTGATTGTTCCAAAGTATCATAATATATTTATTTGAGCAAATAATTTTGAATAGCAATAGTTCTGACTAACGCCTGCCGTACATGGTCGGATTGGTGTCCAACGAAGTTTTGAAATTCGATTCAAAATCGTCCCGATTATTCGATTCGATTCACGTCGCACTGATTCGGAATTTTTAAATCGTAGAAGATCTCAAGATCCTACTGGTTGACTCCTTTCAAACTCGTCTATCATCTGTTCGTCTAAGACGTCATCAATAGATCTGATGACAGAGGACGAGTTGAACCCTTGTACTGCCACACCTACTTTAGCCATATATGGAGGACCTCTGTGTACGCGGTAGGTTAGATCTGCGCATAGCAGAACGAACAGGTAATCATCATAAAACAGATTACAATAGTCGCTTTCGGCAGCGTAAGTGTTAAGGAGTTTTGGCTTTCGAAACTGCTTGATTCCGTTTAGGAATAGTTCTCCTTTTCAGAATGAATCTATCACCCACTGCACCTGCATACAATCTGACGTGGACATCAACCTGCATACAATCTGACGTGGACATCCAGGATCTCATCAATATACCGTTGTGCAGTCAATGTACCACGTTCAAGGACACAGAGCTATGTACGTCCATCCCAGCTGATGCGGCCCCAGACCATGATTGACCCTCCACCACAGCGGTCATGCTCAGCAATATTGGATGCATGGTATCGCTCTCCTCCATACCCTAGAACGCTTACCTGTGTGGTCTAGGCAGTACCTTGACTCATCTGTAAAAAGGACAGGTCGCCAATCTTCTCTGGTCCATCCAACGTGGTCCATGGCCCATTCATATCGTGCCTGGCGGTGGTTCGGGGACAGCGGAATGCGAATACATGGTCTTCTCGATCGGAGACCACCTTCGTGAAAACTTGCCCGGGTAGTCTGCGTCGAAACATTTACCCATGTTGCATTCTGAAGGTCACCGCGAAGCTGGGTTGCTGTGGCAAAGCGGTTCCTACGGGCCTGAATGATCAACAACCGGTCTTCAGCTGCAGATGTTGCCCCGTCTCTGCCACCACCATACCGTCTTACTGGTGTGCCATACTGCTGAACTCTTGCCCAGGCTCTGGTGATCACCGTATGGTGCACACTAAGGTCTTCACCAACCTGACGATGGGTAGCCCCTTGCTCCACCATCCCTACACCCCGCCACATTTCTGCTTCAGACAAATGTCTTTTTTACATTTGCATTTGCCATATTCAATCAATAAATCACAAGGGTTTGTGTTTAAATGAAGATTTAATACCCTACACATGTCATGTACATGTAGACAGTAAACGAAACCATCATGAAAATCAAGGGGTATATGCTTTCCATGACTGTCACGAAAGGTCTGCCTGTCAAGAGAGCTAATGTAAACACTGGGGACCATCTCAATACATTCCTCAATCATATCCACCAAAAATATCGCAAATATGTCACCAGCAAATTTCACAATGATGTGTCAAATATTTGTTGCTTAGCAAACTTTGAGTAGTATAGTACAAACCAGCGCTGTATGTTTGTCTTTGTTCTTTATATTTTATTGTTCTATATATTTTAGTATTCCGAAGACACCTGTTTTCCAATAATAACGGCTCTGATCGTCCCCATTCTCCCACAGCAGGATTGACAGGATTTGAATTTTAATGAGGATGGCGTCATTTTATTTTTATTTTTTTTTAATTTATTTTTTTTTAATTGTTTTTTAAATTTTTATTTGTTTTTTATTTTGTTTTTCAATTGATGTTTTAATGATAGGTACTCACGTGATCAAGATGACCGTGTGGGAGCCATACTGTAACGCTCTTATTGGTAATTTATCAAATCTTAATATTACTCTGAATTCGGTGGATAATCTACTGTACGGTGATCCGGTGTTAGAAACCAAAACTAACACTTTGATTTTTAAATTTGTGCAACAATTTATTTGTAGCACTGGGAGGTTCGACAACGAGTTTCCCATCTAATATTTGTAAAACAATGCTGACTCAAGGTATCCACTCAATATAGAATACGCATGGAGGGGTTGCGGAATGGACGCGTCATCGGGGTGACGTTGAGCCAGCGCATCGGTACACAGATTGTGCAGTCACGATGATAGTCACGGTTGCGCTGTTTTTAGGCCTGAGTCGCTGACGCGGCGTTTTCTCTACCTTTTGTGTGAATCAGCAAGGATCTAATGAGACACGTCCATAAGCTGTAGTACAGAAGGCGAAGAAATTATTATTATTATTATTATTATTATTATTATTATTATTATTATTATTATTATTATTATTATTATTATTATTATTATTTTAACACATCCTAATCAGATCAGCGCCCAAGGGGCCTTTGGCTTTGTATATTAATTCATTCAAATCAAGAGAGATACAGAATGCAAAAGGGACATCAACAGCTTTTCTTTCTTTCTTTCTTTCTTTCTTCCTTTTTCTGTATTTGTTTAGTGCTACATATTCATATTTATTTATACACATACGCACATATATATAAACCCATTCAAATAGTTTATTTTACATTTATGAATTTCAAAAAACTTGTTTGTTTCGAAATTGTAACATTTTCTGTATTCATGTTATGGGAGCGGAGGTTTCTACTAAGTGGAAAGCACTTGTCCTCCTATCCCTTTTTGCTCAATAGTTATGGCAAATAAAATAGGTTTAAATAAATACTGTGAGGCCATTCTCCTGGTAATATGATTCATGATGGGTACTCACGTGATCAAAACAATACTACTATCTCAAACCAGTTTCAGTTTGAATTTGAATTTCAAGTCTAATTTTTGATTTTATAATTTCAAACAAGGCTTCCCCCAACTAAAGAGAATGGATACTCCTCCACCCATACACCCTCCATCTCCCCACCCCCACCTAAATTACAGTCTTTTTGTGGTTTTTTTTTAATTACCAAGTTTAACTATTTTTTGTGGCTCTTCATATGTTGGTGAATTCGTGGAAATGCAATATGCATCTATGTATTCAGACATCTGTCTGATAACTTTATCAACAGATAGGCTGGTAAGTTAATCCCCTTACAGCTTGTGTTCAATGTAATGAGTAAACTTTCGGCCATGTTGGGTTTAATCTGAAAACGAAAACAAGGCGATTGTAGTATCAGCCGAAAATCCTGTATGAAGATGTACAGTACGTGGAGAGTGTATTATCACTAAATCACCCGCAGAGTGGAGATTCCACCCGCGGAATAATTCCAAATTTGTTGCAAAGCATAACCAGCACCAGCAAAGTTTCAGCCAATGGACCTCCGGGTTTAACCCGGAGGTCCATTGGCTGGAACATTGCTTGTGTTTTTGTCCATATGTACACAATTTGAAAGTTATAGCTTGGGTGATAACTCCACTCCGCGAGTGATTTAGTTACAATCCACTCTCCGCGACCTGTATGACCAGAAACAAGATTTCCTATTATTCTACGGATAAAGTGTTTATCTTCTTAACTGTTTGGACCAAAGCCTTGGTCAATTGATTGTACAATGAGGATAATTTTGTCAATAATGCCTACACGAATTGTCGCTGACTTTATTGGTGCAAACTTGTAAACAAGATTATCACTTTATCTGTTTGGGTAACTACTTTGGTTTAAATGTTTGTGGAACAATATTATCGACGTGTTTGCTCACTTATCTCACAAGAATAATGATTGTTGATCAAACATCTACTTTTGATACAAAAAGACACTTTTCTAAGATCTATCAACAAGCTTTTGGAGACAGTTTACTCATTACGTTGAATACGGTGAACAGGGGATTAACTTACCAGCAGATATGTTGATAAAGTTATCAGACAGATGTTTGGATGCATACATGTAGATGCATATTGCCTTTCTACGTACTTACCAACATGTAAAGAACCACGAAAATAATAATTAAATTTGATAATTAAAAAAAGGCTTGAAAATCGCCACTGTTTTTAGATGGGGTGGGGGTGAGAGAGGAATGGAGGGGGGGGGGGGGTGGAGGAGACTTCGTTCTTTGTTAGTTGGTGGAAGCCATGTTTTAAATTATAAAATCAAAAATTAAACTTGAAATTGAAATTCAAACCGGTTTGATCACGTGAGTACCCATCATTACCAGGGAATGACTTTGCAATATGGCTCCCGCGCAGGGATCATTGTATTGTTTTGGTCACGTGAGTACCCATATTACATCATATTACCAGGGAATAACATCACAATATGGCTCCCGTGCATGTAGAGTAGCATTGTTTGATCACGTGAGTACCCATCATGCATCATATTACTAGGGAATGAGGTCACAATATGGCCTCCGTGTAGCAATGTTTTCATCGCGTGTGTACCCATTATACATCATGTCGCTATGGTAATGACGTCACACACATGAGCATGCAGGTATCCACCATTTTGATCACGTGAGTACCCATCCTTAAAACATCATTTAAAAACAAATAAAAAACTTAAAAAGCAGTTCAAATTTTTTTTTTAAATTTAAAGATTTAAAAAAAATTAAAACAATTAAAATGCGTCATCCTCATTAAAATTCAAATCCTGCCGATCCTGCTGCGGGAGAATGGGCACGATCAGAGCCTACTTATTACTTATATATGAAAATCACATCAAATGCTACTTCAACTGATATGCATATATTGTTTTTGCCTTAACCTTTTACCTATCACGAAAAGCAGACGACACCTGCAAAAAAATTCTCCAATAACTATTTTTTTTCATTTCAAAAACACAGTTCATGACCCCTCGTCGCGCTCGTTCCAATGAGGAGTCATAACCTATGTCTTTGAGACAAAAATGAAAAAATAATGAAAATTAATTGGCGATTTTTGTGAATAGTGCTGGCCGGTTTTGGCCGTTACGTTGGGTAAAGGGTTAAAGATTGCTCAGCATCCATTGAACACAATGCATACATAGTGAATCCCATATTTCTTTGCATGCTAGGAAGTAAGGAGATTACATCATAACATGTTAGCATGTTGCACTATATAGTATGGATGTAACATATAGGAAAACGTGAAGTGATGGTTTTCCACCATCTCTGTCTTACTAAGCCAACCATGCTGTTTACGTCTTAGCAAAATTTCCGCCAAAAAGAGCATCAAGTAACGTGCGATCTCGCTAGAGTGTGCTATTTATTTTAGAGGAAATTCTGCCAAGACAATACGCAGCCTTTGTGGGCGCAGTGCCTATCCTGTATGTGGATTGATGTGCCACCTTTGATTTGAGTTACTCGGGAAAGATAATCAAGTTAAACTGCAAAAATATGCAGGATTAGCAACCCTTTACCCAACGCAGACGATTTCAAAATTTATTATTTTAAATATCATTTTTTAATTTTTTTCAAAACAATTCAACAAAACCATATCATGTGACCCTCTTTGGAACGAGCTCGACGAGTCGTTCCAAAGAGGGGTCACATGATATGGTTTTGTTGAAATTTTTCGAAAAATAATATTTTTTCAGCTGCTGAATTTGCATATTACGCGGGCGGATGCGGGCGATTCGTTGGGTAAAGTGTTAATTTATATTGTAATATTTTGTCGTAACCGGCAGTTCGTTCGCGTTTTGCAATTAAGGTAACCTATACGTTCGTTCGCGCGTTGTTTTTCAGTTTTGCTTTGGAAAATCCTTGATAATTTAATCCAAATCATAAAACCCCGAATGTCTGAATGATTAAATTATTTCATCTCTCAATAAATACACCGGGAGCGCGGTGGTTCAGTAGGTAGAGGTGCAGGCTGCAAGCCGAGAGGTCCTCGGTTCGAATCCCACCTGCGGCAACCGCGTTGTGTCCTTGGGCAAGACACTTCACCCCCATTGCCCACGTGGGGGCACAGTGACGCTGTGTACTAAGGCGTACTGAACGTCGATGGTACACCTGTCTTCAACCAATGCTAACCCTGCTTGTGTGGAGTTGGTATGTTGGGGAGCTGACAGTTGCTCGCCGTTGCTCGGTGGTTCTCTCCGGGTACTCCGGCTTCCTCCACCCGTAAAACTGTCACGGTCATGGTTAGCCATTGTGAAGAAATATGTGACCTTAAACACCAATAAATATATAAATAATCCAAATAAAAAAAACCCCGAATGTCTGAATGATTAAATTATTTCATCTCTCAATAAATACACCAATGATCTGCACAGTATGTAGGAAAAGGAAAATACTGACGGTGAAAGCATCTCGTAACACGATGTTATTAGTAGGGTTAACTTGAAGCTTAGCTAGTTTCAGACTTTATAAATTGTAATGGAGAACAACATGTCCCCAGCAGATTTAATACTACGAAATGAACGATTTTGAAACTACCATCGGTGTTCCCAGTTCAATAAAATAAATTCCATCCATAAATAATTGATGATTTATCCATGTACTATTGCCATGCGTTTTAATGACGCTGATATTGGTACATGGATCGACTCGGTCTTAAAATCCTTTATGTTTTATTCATGTGACGACCCGGCTTGAATCTCTGCCGATATTGAATACGTTCGTGTCTATATCAGAAGGGGACCGGTGGATATGGGATCAAGCTTTCCCGTACTCTTTGTTACTTTCTGTTATCAGAGACAACAGTGAATACTGTGTTGATGATGTTATTTATTTTGGCGGAAATTCTGTCAAGATGGACGCAATATGGATGCCACATGCATTCTTTATTTTCAACGATATTTATTTCCATTAAACTTGTATAGTATGCACATCGGTACAATATATTGGATCCGACAGTAAGCTTTAAGCTTTTTTCGAGGTCGTTTCCAGGTAGAATAACATTACAAAAATAATTGAATGATGACAGAGGTATCAGGTATGTTCACATTCTCTTTTGCATGTAACATATTGGTGTGATGACGTCACACACTGAATACCGAAATGATATGGAAAAACACGTCAAACTAAGTTCTCTTTAAGTGAGAGAGAAAGAGTTGGAAAAAGAAGATTATCACTAAACATTCACAAGATTGTCTACATATCACTGAGCTAGCGAGCAGATTATGAATATCTTTATAAACCAGGAAGAGGGGCATATTTCCTCTCACAGGTAATCCTCCAGTGACAGAGGGAATAACGATAACTTATGTGGCAAAGCGGCCAGTTTGTAAGACATGGTCTTGGACTCTTTGAGTCGCTTTAGTCCCGAAAGATTGTCAAGTCAGACTGCATTCTTCCAGTACGGGAACATCGACCTTTCTCCCCAGTCAGCAAGAAAAAGGGAAAAGGTAGGAAAAAGAATTAATAATCAACTTGTAGGGCACAATAATGTTATCATCGAAACATTATAGGTTATTGTGATGAATTGACGGTAACATAGTCTGAGGTTGCGGCTCGAAGCTTATGTTCATCCGAGACGCGAAGCGTCTCGGTTAAACATACGCCCCGAGCCGCAAACCTCAGACCATGTTACCGTCAATTCGTCACTATAACGAATACGTCCCCTAAGACCCTACCCATAGTCCAAAACCTCAAATCGTGAAATAAACAAGGCAGCTTGAATGAACGTGGCAACTTTAACGATAACAAATTTAGTTTATAAACCTCTCGTGTACCCCACGACGTCACCGGGCAACTAAATATCAGTAACTGAGATAAAGGTCGAAGTTACTCCATCCAATTTCAAATCACGAATAAGTTCATGATTTGAAATGAGATGGAGTAACCTCGACCATTTTAAAAGTGGTTTGTGCATGGGTTTTCATTCATAGAATGATCACTGGCCTCCTAAAATACGACTTTATAGGCAGTATGCGCTTTGAATCTTCTTCCATTTTAAACATCTTTTCAAATATTTCACAAAAAAACTAAGCGAGCTCTCGTCCAATCAGAGGGCGAGGATTTTTAGTCTTATTGGAACATAAGAAAATGTGTCACAGAGCGCCGAGTTTTATCCTTTATATAACGTAACGTAAACAATGTCAAGCACTAATCACAAAAATCGTCATTTAGATTTAATTAATATTTCATGATATTTCATATTTTGTCTCCAAAACATAGCTTATAACATTCAATGAGCTCGTTCCAATGATGGGTCATAAGCTATATTTTTGAGGCCAAAATACAACTATTTGTTTATTGTGTAATTTTGCATCTGCTATTTCCATTACGAAATCGGTTTCGTCCTCTTCAAACCTTTGCGATTGCAATAAATTTTTCCACAGTTTGTGTAGGTGATAAAAAAGTCTTAAATTCATCGCTATTCAATACAAAATTTACGAATCATATCCACCAAATTCAGTTCAAGTATCAGTCAGTAAACCTCGGAATCAATGTAAATTAAATAGTGAACTCGTTTCAAAAATGTGAATGTCAAATCCGAAAAAGGCAATAGAATGAATATCTCGAGTAAACACTATTTAGGGTTTAACGACACATTAACAGCCAGGGTCATATCATGTCGGTGACAGTTTTACGGGTGGAGGAAGCCGGGGAACCCGGAGAGAACCCCCGAGCAACGACGAGCAGCTGTCAGCTCTCCAACATCTTAACTCTGCACTCTGCACCGCGGCACAGGCAGGGTTAGATTGGTTGAAGACATGCGCACCATCGACGTGCAGTACGCCTTAGTACACAGCGTCATCGTGCCCCATGTAGGCAATCGGGGTTAAGTGCCATGCCCAAGGACACAACGGGGGAGCACGAATCAGTCGCGGAAATAGTCACCCATCCAACTGCTAACCGCGCTCGACGTTGCTTAACTTTGGTGTTCTGACGAGAACCGGTTACCGCGACGCCACCGCGCCCCTCGAGTAAACACAACAAGATAATTAATGTTTAGTAGTCCACTTGTGAAATATGCTCTGGTATGTAGTTCAAAATGCATCCAGAGTGGTGGACATGTCAATGGTTTAGAAATATAGTTCAGTGTATTCTATCGCGTTTTCTGTGTAAGATATTCACTCGGTCTGGGGCGCCGCGAAGATGAATGATTGGTAGGGGAGGGGCTGGGTGGGTATAAATCTGATTTGTCCCAACTGTGATGGCTAATGTCCTGACTTAGCAAATATTTCAACTACATCCTCTGGGCATGCCTTCGTGGAAGACATGCCTTGATGATGTAGTTGGAATATAAGTCAGGATTATACTTCCGGCATGGCACAAGTGCCATATCGATTAACCCATTCACACGCGTGTGTTGTTCTGTGTTTATTACACGCCTTCTCGTCTATAAAACAATTATAAGAAGGACACTCGGCAATTCATTTGACAGCTATTAACACAGACAACACATTTTATCGCCAACCAAATTTGCGAGGGGAACCCGTGTTAATATTTCGTCCCCTGAGTTGCAATGTGTTCTATGTGCCTACTGGCACATAGAACACATTGGAACTCAGGGGACGATTTTCAGCAATCGCTATCGACTCAATTTGTAATTGCGGTGCACGATTTGTAGAAAATTCCAGTGAAATTTCGCTTCTATTTAAACATAGTTCGTCAACGATTTCCGATCCGCACAAATGTGGGGAAAAGATTTTTATTTTCCGCACGGTTTAGTGTTGCTGTAGATGGGTATTTCATAGACCAGGCGTGTGGGAAGTTGAAGACTTTTTTAAAATTTATTTGTGGATAAATAAAATGTGGTAGTTGTAACGCTTTGCGTACCGTACCAGTACTCCAGAAAGGTCATACGGATCCCCCCCCCCCCCCAGCATCCCTAATAGTGTACTCCCTTTATATGACCGATTGTGTGTATGACATGAGTATTAAATCCTGTGTCGTAAGTAAGTGCATGATTACAAACAAGAGCGCTTCGGTATCTAAGGCTCCAGTCCAGATGAACATTCTCAACTGGAAAATTATTGGCGTGTGTGGGGGATGGAGGTCACACATACCTTAACACCCTCATCGACTTCAACACTACCTAACAAGCTGAACCGGCTGGGTTCATCAGGGACCGATCAGGACTATTTAAAATACGCTCTAGCCTCGGAGCCTATTTTCTCAATTCATGCGCCAGATTTCAATTTACGGAGTCACACTGCTGTTTGTAACACACACAGCAAGTTTGTAATAGCTCTCATCATTTTCATTTAGTACACTATAGCAAACATTAATCTTCACTATGGTTTCTGATCAAGTCTTGGCTGCCTATTTAGGCAGCCAAGACTTGATCAGAAACCACAGTGAAGATTAATGCTTGGTAATTAAGACTTGAAGTATTAACTTAAGCACTCTACAACAATGATAAATGATAATCATATATATAATACATGTAAGAGTGTCTCTCTCGATTATCCATCGAAAGAATATCAAAATATGATCTGAGAAGTTACGCGCCAACTGAGAAGCCTATTTCTGATATTGAAGAGCCAGGTCCTGCTGTTTCAGAACCAAATACGCACTGGCGCATGCCCAGGTCGGTCCCTGGTTCATATTCACTCAACCCAGTTGATTAGGGTTAATTTTTAACCCCAGAAATAACTCAAATCAACTGGGTTGAGTGTATATGAATCCAACTGGGTTCATATTCACTCAATCCAGTTGATTTGGGTTGATTTTAACCCAACTGATTTCAGAATGAATGCTCTCTTTAATTAAGACCTGCAGAAGTGAACAGTTCGTCCAATAAGCTGACACAGACTCGAGTATTTGTACATAAAAAAAGTCGCCATCATCTATTATTCTTCCGGCTTAAACATTTTGTAGACACTCTCAGACTAAAGTAGATGCGATATCGATCAGCAATGCAATCAACAAAGTGTAGCAATACAATTAAAAAGCTATGTTACACCAGATAATCACAATATAACCAGATTCTCAAATCAATCAACTTGGATTACTGGATTGAATGCATAAAATCCCCGACATATTTCCGCTTTATGAGACACAAGAATAAGCCACACTGACCAACAAATGCGTATTTCATGAGGCAAATCTTCTTTCTACAATTATCAAAGACTGAGACGCTTTAGTCAGTTTATAATATAAGCATGTAGCAGTATTGGGTTCACAAAAGTGACATTTTTCTCCATCATTTGTTTTTGTATGGCTGGTGGTATCACCTATTTATTACACGTCTGTTCTATGAAATACCCATCTACATCAACACTAAACCGTGCGGAAAATAACAATCTGTTCCGCACTCTACAGCAACACTAAACCGTGCGGAAAATAACAATCTGTTCTGCACATATGTGCAGAACAGAAATCGTTGACGAACTATTTTTTAAATAGAAGCGAAATTTCACTGGAATTTTCTACAAATCGCGCAACGCAATTACAATTTGAATCGCTAGCAATAGCTGAAAATCGATCGTCCCCAGTAGGCACACAGAACACATTGCAACTCAGGGGACTAAATATTAACACGGGTTCCCCTCGCAAATTTGGTTGGCTATAAAATGTGTTGTCTGTGTTAATAGTTGTCAAATGAATTGCCGAGTGTCCTTCTAATAATTGCTTTATAGACGGGAAGGCGTGTAATAAACACAGAACGACACACGCGTGTGAATGGGTTAATAGATATGGCACTTGTGCCATCCCGGAAGGATAAAACTCGAGGCCTGCGGCCTCTCGTTCTATCCTTCCGCGCTGGCACGCGTGCCATATCGATCAACCCATTTAAACGCGTGTGTCGTTCTGTGTATATAAGTTACATGTTGTTTTGTTTGAGTAAGACTGATATCATGGGAGCTTGGTGGCTCAGTAGGTAGAGATGCAGCCTGCAAGCCGATAGGTCAGTGGTT
This sequence comes from Pictodentalium vernedei, assembly GCA_031216915.1. Lineage (NCBI taxonomy): Eukaryota > Metazoa > Mollusca > Scaphopoda > Dentaliida > Dentaliidae > Pictodentalium > Pictodentalium vernedei. Next base: position 93,105,295 of record CM062289.1, on the reverse strand, counting down.
CGAATCCCACCTGCGGCAACCGCGTTGTGTTCTAGGGCAAGACGCTCAATCCTATTTGCCCACGTGGGGCACGGTGGTATTGTGTACTAAGGCGTTCTGCACGTCGATGGTGCACTTGTCTTCAACCAATGCTAACCCTTCTTGTGTGGAGTTAGTATGTTGGGGAGTCTGACAGTTGCTCGGTGGTTCTCTCCGGGTACCCCGGATTCCTCCACCCATCAAACAGTCTGACACGAGGTGGCCCTAGCTGTCGAAAGTGTCGTTAAAACACAATAAATAAATAAATAAATAAATGACTGATTTCATAATAAACTGCCTGTGTCTTTGGTAGTACTTTTGAAATTTACAAAATTCCTTCTGGAATGGAAGGGGGCGCGGTGGCTCAGTTGGTAGAGGTGCAGGCTGCAAGCCGAGAGGTCCTCGGTTCGAATCCCACCTGCGGCAACCGCGTTGTGTCCTTGGGCAAGACACTTCACCCCGATTGCCTACATGGGGGCACGATGACGCTGTGTACTGGGGCATACTGCACGTCGATGGTGCGCATGTCTTCAACCAATCTAACCCTGCCTGTGCTGCGGCGCAGAGTTACGATGTTGGGGAGCTGACAGTTGCTCGTCGTTGCTCGGTGGTCCTCTCCGGGTACTCCGGCTTCCTCCACCCGTAAAACTGTCACGGTCACGATTAGCCATTGTGCATAAGTATGTGGCCTTAAACACCAATAAATAAATATTCTGGAATGGAAACCAGACAATCTGGGAGTGTGCGCACACTCAAACTAAGAATACGTTTCTCGGCTGATCTCCCGCTTCATTCTTTTCCGACAATTTGGAACGATTTAAACCCAGAAGCACAACAATACAGTACTCAGGTCGTTGTTTAAAAAGGAACTAATCAATACAACTCTAAATTCATATTCTTCCATCATTACCAATCCCTTTTGTCCCGATTGCTATTTTAAATAAAGGGATCTCATTTTACAAACCATTATTTCTTCTTTCAATCTGCTAATCTTTTAAACTGGCTTGACTTTACCAAGTAATGTCTCATGCTCGTGCATGGAGAGTGGTGTTATTTTATTTCGGCAAACAACCAGAGGAAAAGACAATGGCTTTGATATCAAGACACAGGTGTGTGGTAATGGCAAGAAGACAGCCTCTCCGGCTTTGTCATTTCCATGCAGAGTACGCTTACTTGGTTATTTGTTTTTGTTAATTGATATTGTTCTTGTGTATGCTGCAAAATGAAGTTTCATTCATTTATTCGGGTCGACACACGTTTGTACACATATTGCGAAGTTGAGACATGTTCGCGAATAAACAAATGAAAATATTATCAAAGCTTCAATGTTCTCGCATTCTATCTTTTTCGTGAGGAAGATTGTTCAGAATTATGGCGAGAAAATCTAACAGATAATTTCGACCGGATCGCGACCCTGTCGCGATCCGAGCGAAATTCTCTGCTCGCTTTTGCGATCACAGTACTTTGTAACTGTGGTTACAGAATTGGCTGGGGGCGCGGTGGCGTTCCGGTGACCGGTTCTCGTCAGATCACCGAAGTTAAGCAACGGCGAGCCCGGTTTGTCCTTGGATGGGTAACCGTTTGAGCGATCGTTCGGACTCCCGCGCTGTGTCCTTGGGCAAGGCACTTAACCCCGATTGTCCACCTGGGGGCACGATGATGTCGTGTACTAGGGCGTACTGCACGTCGATGATGCGTATGTCTTCAACCAATCTAACCATGCCTGTGCTGCAGTGCGGAGTTACGATGTTGGGGAGCTGGCAGCTGTTCATCGTTGCTCGGTGGTTCTCTCCGGGTACTCCGGCTTCCTCCACCCGTAAAACTGTCACCGACACGATATGACCTTGGATGTTAAAGTGTCGTTAAACCCCGATAAATAATAAATAAATAATACAGAATTCGCAGAACGTTTCAATCCAGTCGCGATCCGATAAATTTCTCCGCCCTCGGTTTTCCCAACAAAGCTGTTGAATCTCACTCGTAGAAAAAAAAACATATTACCTCACTTTTCGACGTAAAAAATCAGACAATGAAAGAAGCACCGGGTATGGTCCGGTGCTTCTTTCATTGAATATTTACTGAAAACTACTGAATACTCACTCAGAAAAGCGCCTGTCGGAAACACTGTTCACACGTGGATTTTTACCATTCCGCAGCGGCTATTCTGGATATGTCACCGAATAACTGTACAATTTAGAAGACTAACACTGAATCGGTGGTGACTGATATTTAAGTAATGAGAAACATAGCTTGAAAATATGCGAATGGTTATTTTCAGTGTCGCAAAAAAATCTAAAAATTGAAAAAATAAATCAGGTTTCTGTTGTCCAAAGTTGTGAAGAATTGTTCACATACAGAACTCGACAACAAAACAATGACAAATTATTACAGTGTTCAGATTTTTTACGTCGAAACTTATCGGCCACCTATTTTGAAGCTAAGTTTCCTATTACTTGTATAGCATCCTACAGTTAAAACTAGAAGTTCTGTCACGGACTGTGCGCTTATCTAGGCTTAATTACGGGTAGGAATTGCGCGCAATTGCCATATCGAATGGCACCCAAAGAACGACAGGTCCTCCCGATTACTCATAGCAAACACAGGCAATGTTTCTGCCAATGGACCTCCGGGTTACCCGGAGGTCCATTCGCTGAAACATTGCGTGTGCACAGACCATATGTATGGAATTTGATAGCCTTACTATGGTCATAACGCGTAGATTAACGCGCAGGTCGACGTGATATTTCTGCACATTTAACGACAGAACTTATAGTTTTAACTGTAATTAAAACAAATGAAAATGGTTCACAACATATATACAGTTTAAAACATAAATGAAAGCGGAAAAAAACAATAACCACAACAACATAACCAGGGTCCCATATGACCACTCGAACACAAATTTACAAAATTTGACCAATTTAGTCAAAGACACATTTACTGAGAATAGTATTCGATTGTCCCGCCAACCGTTCGTGCGTCATTCGGCTTCTCAGGTAACTTTTTATTTTTGTCCAGAAAATGAACGTTCAGCCTCGTTATTGTCCACTGGTGACACACAACCGTTGCAGAGCAAAACATAGATATTGGGGAAAACATCGCGATTGCACTGTCATAGATATTCAATAAAATTAATGGGAATAATAGCTTGTTCATTGTGAGAATGTTATGTCTTCCAGTATTCCAATTCTCTTGACAGCGACAATTATGCGGGCAAGTCATTTTGCCAAAACTTTACCTTCTCCTTCGGGTCTTTGAAATCAGTTCAGAAATAACTGCACATTGTTCTTCAATCTTTATCAAAACGTGTGTTCATCTGATTCTGAAGGTGGTCCAAGAACGAAACAGCACAGTCACCTTGGATTGGTTGTAATCCATGCTTAGGCAGTGATGTCCACACATGCGTTTACCAGGAAGTAAAAATCATCAACAGCAAAATTATAATTTATGAAGCACCGGGTTGTACCCGGTGCTCCATTAATTAAATGTTTGATTATAAGTTATCTCCGCCAACATGTATGGAAAATGGAGATTTAATACCTGGATGTCGGTTTTTAAACACCGAGCCCCAGGCGAGGTGTTTAAATGAGACATCCAGGTATTAAATCTCCATATACCATACATGTTGGCGGAGATAACGTTTTTGTCCCGTTTGAAACAACAATATAACTTAGTGGAAATAAATTGTGGACCCATTTCTCAGCTCTACAATCATTTGGACCAAATTCGTGATAATAATTTTGTTTTATAATCGCAGAAGACAAGAGATAGAGTTACATCCCTTGGGTCGTTACGGAAACGAGTAAACAGTATTTTGTTGACATATCGACCCTGAGTTCCAATGTGTTCTATGTGCCTACTGGCACGTAGAACACATTGGTACTCAGGGGACGAGTTATTTGCTCTTATTTTATTTTTATGATTGTATTGTCGGAAATCTGATGATATTTGTGACTATTTTCGGGTTTTTTGGTTCGAGTTTTGTAATGAGGTGAGCAGAAGCGAAAGGCTTTCATTGAAACCATATTCCCCCGATGTTTCGCGTGCGCTTATACCCTGGATGTCGCACGCTCTCATATACCTTGGATGATGGGCGCACCCTTTGCCATGGTTATTTGTCCAGGGCATTCTGACCAATCAAAAGACAGAATCTATCGGTTGGGGGACAAGATTATTTCTATAATTAGTGTTTGGAATCTAATATTATTGCGTCCGTGGAAAGCGACCAGTCTTCGGCGACCGTACTGTACGGCCACATTCTTCAGGTAATATTCATCTGGAGTTTCAGCATGAGCATTGGTTCTATGGACCTGTCTGTTATACGAACGTGGCTTTGATACCTCGTTACCAACACTATGTAGAAGCTCCCTTCCTTCTTCATGCCAGTGACCAAATTCTATTTCAGTATTGCTTCGCACTTCCTTGACCCTTCTGATAGTTGATTCAATCATTTCATATTCCTCTAATGAATCCAGTTTGCGTCGCTGCAATTTTGTAGCTACCTGGCGGATTGACTCTAAAGTTTTTTTGCCATAAGAAATGATATTACAAATTCCAATGACAGAAGAGTGGTGAACAGTTCTTGGGCTTTCATACGAGAGTCTGAAACCCAATTTCAATTTTCTCCATTGAACATATCTGAATAGTCGTGTGGCCGGAAGATAGCATCCAAAGTTTTGACAACATGGATGTATAGTTCGTGGAAGGTTTCATAACAGTTATGTCTTTCCACCTATCTTGCCTTACAGAGACCCTTAAGCTTCTTTTTGGCTTTTGGCACCGTCATGATGAGAGAACACCAGAACCTTCTCAAAATGCTTGACGTTTAGAAGAATTTGCAAAGAATGCAAATACCTTATTTAATGGACAAATAATGTTTCAATATTAACCTGGTGCTATCCTTAGATGAAGAATGTGGCTATTGCAGTGTGAATACAACACATAAGAAGCTATCTGTTTAATTCTACCATGAATGTCCTGTAGGGCTAAAGACATCGACGGGGTTCCATCGTAACCTCGTGCTCTCAGGTTTTGTAATCCAAAGCAATTTTCATGCAATGATGTCAAGATACCGTCCGATGCAGCCCTGTCGGTGGTATGCTCCAAACTCACGAAGTCGACAAATTTTGCAACAATTTATGCATTCTGGACAGTGTCCGACAGGAATCGTAGACAGACTGGAAGCACTTCGCGATATGGTGTTGTGTCAGTGATTTGATATGCTATCACAGAGAAATCTTTAGAACAATTTTCTTGGGTCAACGGGAAAGTCTAACCAAATCATACAAATGATAAATTCAATTAGACCCGGGGTTCTAGTTGTGGACAGTGAAGGATTTGTACACAGGAAAATAGATAACGTGAATTATTTTGATGAAAGATGAACAAATAAACAAATTTGAATAAAAGCAAACTAAAATGTACAATCGAAAACTGTTTAACAGAGGATGAAACCACAGTCCCTTCATTGGTGTATGAATCGCCGGAAGATGCACCATTACTTCCAAATCGTACGGTTCACCGGTAGGTGGGACAAATTTCTAACGATGATGGACTCTATTATAGAACAAATTTCCGGAAGGGTCGTCATTTCGCAAGCCCTGCAATGGATAAATAATATTCATCCTTTGCTTCTCTCATCGGGTCGACCCAACAGATGATATTCTCCCTGGTAATCTTTTGTGGGAGATTAGCAAATTTACCAACCTGTAGAGGGCGTGGCAAAATAACGCAGCACAGTTAACTAAAACTTTAATGCCGCAGAAATGAGAGCCTACGACCTTTGACAAGCGATTTTTAGACCTTAACAAGTTAAAAATCTGTTTGTTTGGCATAGCCCTTCTGACTGCCGCGTGCTCTCTTGTTATAACCAATGCAAACTTTAAAAAATAAAAATTGAATGGTTTATGTCTGATATTTCACCCAAGTCAATAAAATTGATACTTTTGTCCCTTGAGTGCTACAAGGCTTTGCAATGCTTTAGGGACGAAATACACCTACACCCACACACAATGCAGTCCAGAGTAAGCCGGGCAACTGCACTATATAAAACTAATCAACAGTGGAAGGACACGTATCCCCTGTACCCACCTGGCAGGGCTGTAACTAACAACAAATTTGAGGAGGGGTGAAGGAAGTATGTGCCTGACGACTCGGCCATATCGCTCAACTATTTGGAACATACCTAATTGCTGTTATCAAAGACTTATACGTTACAAATATACTTCCCATTGATAAAACACTGACATGGCAGGGAATTTATTAGAGTTTTATGACAGTGCTGTCAATTACACACCAACTAGGTAGAGGTTCCCCAACATCTGAGTTCTTTCAACAGGTCATGGTCATACAAATCATTAGTTATTAGTTACTCTCTCCCTGGAATGTGGAATTCTACCGATATATTGAGTCGGGCATTTAATGCAATTTTTAATCTGCATGCTAAAATTAGTTGGTTAAAGATCAACCCAAACCAACTGGATTGAGTGAAGATGAACCCACTCGGGTTCATATTCACTCAAATCAATTGGATTGAGTGAATATGAACCCACTCGGGTTCATATTCACTCAATCCACTTGATTTTGGTTGATTCTTAACTGGGTTCATATTCACTCAAACCGCTTGATATTGGTTGATTTTTAACCCAACTGATCTTAGAGTGTGTAAAAAGTTTTGTCGGGCAAGCAAGGGATTTTCCCCAACTGAGTACACCAAAGCGTGAATATATTTTCGTCAGGCAGGCAAGGACCTCTGTCCAACATTGTATTTCATAATTTCTCACCCAACCTCTGTCCGACGAAACCCATGATCGGGACAATTTTGGGGGGGGGGGGGGGGTGGGATGGGGGGGTCACCCCCCCCCCTCCCTCTCAGAAGTTACGCCCCTACTACCTGGTTCCGCCGCCTCCGACTCTGGTTGGAAGTCTTCGGTTTAGTGATAATGCACTTAACTGGTACAATGGATTGCGAAAATGAGACTATTGAAACGACGTTAGAAGATATAAGTTAAACAAAAGATCGCAAGTATTGTTCATGTTATTTTAGAGATTGCCTACCTATACTCTGAAATGGAAGCGTTAAGCACATCGATTCTACACAGTATGTTTTTGGATCAAACAATCTGATAGCGTATTTCTCGGGAGATAATAGTTTGTTTATTTTCTATAATTCTTTGCTTCCAAATGATAGAATTACCGCAATTGTTTTCATCTTGGGTTCGAATTGCATGCTGTGTTGTAATTACGTTCTATTTGCAGTTCGCATTTATTTTGTTCATCAAACATATAGTATTGCGCCCAAGGGTTATCTTCATACATGCCGGTAATAGCTTTGCACTTACTGGTATTCCATTTACTAAAACATGACGAAGTTGAACTGTATTAAATTATTTCATTGAAAAAATGGGTAGCAAAATACCGAATGATGCCAACAATTATACGGTTAAATAACTACAGGCGGTGTTATACGGTGAATCTCTTTTATTAGTTTTTGCGTAATTTCATTTCGCAAAATAATTAGGGGTGGTGTTTCTCAGTTCTCATCTTCTTCCGAGCCAACGACCTTGATGAAACTTTATAAACTAAACAGGCGCTCCCATCATAAACTTAAAACTTAACCATTTACATACACGAGAGGCCTGTTTCCGGACCGGGAAAGAGATACTTCATCATTTCATTAAGTGGGATGGCTGCAATGTGAATGTGTGGAGTAAACCAATCAATAGTGTTAATGTCAAATCACGGAATCCCATGTCACGGAATCGGATAAGAATCCCACTTACGGAATCCTTTTTTGAGAATCCCTTTTATGTAAAACATCTGTGGCTATGGAATCCCTTCTTTTCTGAAATGAGTTGAAGAGTCGTACAGTACGTGGAGAGTGGATTGTAACTAAATCACCCGCGGAGTGGAGTTATCACCCAAGCTATAGCTTTCAAATTTTATATGTATCGACAAAAAAACACAAGCAATGTTTCAGGCAATGGACCTCCGGGTTTAACCCGGAGGTCCATTGGCTGAAACTTTGCTGGTGCTGGGTATACTTTGCAACAAATTAGCAATTATTGCTCGGGTGGAATTTCCACTCTGCGGGTGATTTAGTGATAATACACTCTCCACGTACTGTATGTGCGAGTCACTCGATCGAGCAATTGCTCGATAGCTCATTTGCTGGATGGGATTCGAGTTACTCGAGCAGTATGTGGAGTCACTTGATCGAGCAATTGGTCAATAGCTCGTTTGCTCGATCAGATTAGAGTCATTCGAGCAATGAATTTTCAGTACTTGCTCGATGACATTTTAGAGGAATTTGGAATAGGTATGTCTTGGGGTGGCCTAAAAGGCTGGGCAAACAGGTAATAGTATCCTCAGATATGTATCCTGTAAAAGGTATCCAAGAAAAGGTATCCTCAGATAATACAATACCAGGCCATAGGCATTCTCAAATACTGAAATTAGGCTAAGAGTCGTATGTACGAGTCACTCGAACGAGCAATTGATCTATAGCTCATTTGCTCGATGGAATTCGAGTCGTTTGAACAGTATGTGGAGTTACTGGATCAAGCAATTGCTCTAAAACTCATTTTGCCCGATGGTCTTCGAGTCGTTCGAGCAGTTTCTTTTCAGTAACTGCTCGATAGCTTATAAGGGGAATTTGGGATAGGTATGTCCTGGGATGGGCTAGAAGGGTAGGCCAAACAAGTAATAGTATCCTTAGATAAGTATCCTATAAAAAGTAACCTCAAATAATACAAAGCCAGGCCATATGTATCCTCAAATAATACAATACCAGTCCGTAGGTATCCTCAAATACTGAAATGAGACTAAGGGTCGTATGTGCGAGTCACTCGAACGAGCAATTGCTCTATAGCTCATTTGCTCTATAGGATTCGAGTCGTTCGAGCAATATGTTGAGTCACTCGATCGAGCAATTGCTTTAAAGCTCATTTGCTCGATGGGCTCCGAATCGTTCGAGCAATGACTTCAGTAACTGTTCGATAGCTTATTGGCTTTGGGAATGATATAGGCTTTTGTTAGACACAAGGGAGATAACTCTTCATACAGATTATGGAAAATCAAGCAATCTGATTGGCTAGTTACCTGCAGTAAAGTGAACTGATTGGACTATCTGGAAAACAAGATCACGAGTACTCGGGATAAGGTCAGATAACAATAGTACCAATAAGCAAAGCTGTTGCCCACGATAGGCTCTTCTACTCAACTTGGGTATACCCTGATTTTATCGAACGCGCCCTATAGCGCTACGTGCTACTATTATATGCCCAATCTGGGGTTTCATATTAAATCAAAGTTGTTTTTGGTGATTTTGGGAGATTCTCGGGTTGTTTGTGGTAATTATACGATTCGGGAAATTACTCTTGTACAAAGGAACATACCCTCCGAACGTACCCCTGTCCTATAAAAGGACTTTGGGTAACATAGCAACCACGTGCTGCCATAGAAACCAAGATGCCGGCCTCCAGTATACAAAATGACCGACGGAAACACGTATCACCCTGACAGCACGCGCTGCGCATACGCACTAACACCACGTATCACTATGGGGATGACGGCACAAGATGGCCGTTCACGCGGGTTACCATGACAACCAAACATGGCGCCACTGGGACACGTGACATGAGGTCCCCCAGATAGGGGACGGTTCATCCCTCTCCTATTACTCATGTTGTCAGGGGGAGCCGTGGCTCTCTATGGGTAGAGTTGCAGGCTGCGAGCCAAGAGGTCCTCGGTTCGAATCCCATCTGCGGAAACCGCGTTGTGTCCTTCGGCAAAACACTTAATCCCAATTGCCCACGTGGTAGCGTTGTGTACTAAAGCGTACTGCACGTCGATGGTCCACTTGTCTTCAACCAATGCTAACCCTGCTTGTGTGGAGTTAGTTCATTTGGGAGTCTGACAGTTGCTCGTTGTTGCTCAGTGGTTCTCTCCGGGCACTCCGACTTCCTGCACCTGCAAAACTGTCCGGCACGAGGTGACCCTGGCTGTCGAAAGTGTCGTTAAACCCCATTAAATAAATAAATAAATCATGTCAAAAATAGTGAACGTTTTTGTGAAAGAGTGTGTAGGTATTGCTAAGGCAAATCATTTCTACCCCCTCTCCCCACCCGCCACATTTTTTTGCTGAAAATGTAACTGAGATTTTCATATTGCCATTCATTTCTCATTTATAAAGTAAAGAAAGTTTCATTTCGTCTTGCTGTAGATGATTTTTTTTCAGTTTCACCAAAATTCTCATGAGTAATGTTTAAACTATCTGCAGAAAGTTTAGATATTACGCCTCCTCAATACTCTGAGGCGATAAATATTGTATAAACTATCAGCAGAAAATTTTGAAATGACGCCTTAATACTCCATGGAAATACAACTCCGTTCGACCTAATGATCTGTACCATAATTGTCTTCAGTTTTACGTGCGGATGTGGAATTTCAGTCTGATAGAAAGCGTAGATCGACCGATTAATATTTGTAACCTGTCGCGACAGATTGAAAGTGTTAATTCATTGCCTCTATAACAGAGATTCATATACACCACATGTTGTACGGAAAAAAATACACGAACCAGAAGCGTAGTTTAAAAGAAAGAGTAGTCACCTCTGACATCGGTCACCTTCCTTTTGAACTTTTGATGGTTCGCCACAATCACTGTCGATCGTTTTTGTTCACAACATCAAGACAACTGAATTACCTTGTGAATAATGACAAAAATGGTGGAGAATCAAAAAAAATGTATTTGAGGAATTGTGAACACATCTGGATAATAGAGTGCCAGATGAATTTTTTTTAAAACAATATTTTATTGGCTGGAAATGGTTCGGTAAATAGGCTAATACCTATATAAATACCTCACCATTACATATAAATAAATACTTATTACTATTACAGTCAGTCAATGTGCATGAGTACATGCAGTGCGCGAGTGTCGTCACGGCGAATTGCCTAGCGAATGTACTACAGATGAGTTTATGACTATCTACAGTACGTGGAGAGTGTATTATCACTAAAGCACCCACAGAGTGCAGATTCCACCCAAGCAATAATTGCAAATTTGTTTCAAAGCATAACAAGCACGAGCAAAGTTTTAGCCAATGGACCTCCGGGTTAAACCCGGAGGTCCATTGGCTGAAACATTGCTTGTGTTTTTAGTCGATATATTCAAAATTTGAAAGTTATAGTTTGGGTGATAACTCCACTCCACGGGTGATTTAGTTACAATCCACTCTCCACGTACTCTACGTTCTAAATATATGAGGGGATCCCACGTACAAGAGACATAATAGACTTCGAAATGTTGGAATATTACTTATCCAAAAGTGCAATACAAATTTACCCTGGTAAGAAATCGAAAGCTTGATCTTCATGGAGTGTAGTCTACTAATTCCAACTATATCAATTCACATCCGACTCATTAAATTACACCGTTGTTGTTAAAATTGTTGATACTGATGTGTCTGCAGGCACTCTCTAATAAAATGCGACCAAACTGGCACATATGTAGGGGAGGTGCGACGGGTGCGAATGCACCTCCCCACAAAATTCGAGTTCCATTTTAAGGACTATCAAGCATATGTGATTGGAAAGTTTTGATAAAATGGGGCCATCTCATTTAGCCTTGATACGCCGTACTCTCTGTGGCTGAGCCATCGGGGTAAGTTATTTAAAATATAAAAGGTTTGTATGTAGTGTCTGTGAAACGCCTTGGCACTATTTCGAATTTAGGGCTGTTACGATTTTTTAATTTAGGAATCGATTAAGCGTCACAAATAATCGATAATAATCGATTAATCGTACATAGATGAACCCACTCCTTCTCTTTGACGTCGTTAAAATGAAGTTCAAGTTAGTTGACCAACCTCAAGTAAACAACGAAGACGATCCTCTTTTAGGTACATTCAAAGCTCTGATGTTCTGAACTTTTGATTTGAACCGTCAGTGTAATAAACAAGACCGGTCTTCAGTTGCGAACTTCTCAAGTTCGCAACTGCCGACCGGTCTTGATTATTACACTGGCTTCAAAAGTTCAGAACATCAAAGCTTTGATGTACCTGAAAGACAAATGCTTCTAACGGCTTCTTGAGGTTTAACGTCGACGTTCTTGACCTTTTAGCATTAGCAACAATAGTTTTTTCATCAAATTTTTTTTAATTATTAAACGTCTAAAACGGGGTAAAATTTAGCGATTCGTCGACAACGAAAAATACTAATCGATTTCGGCGTGACTGATCGACAATCGATTAATAGTGACAGCCCTCATTTCGATCCTTTTTTAATCGCCATGGCTTTAAAAAAAGTATCGCAGTGCCTGGTGGCGCGGTGGCTCAGTAGGCAGAGGTGCAGGCTGCAAGGCGAGAGGTCCTCGGTTCGAATCCCACCTGCGACAACCGCGTTGTGTCCTTGGGCAAGACACTTCACCCCCATTGTCCATGTGGGACACGGTGGCGTTAGATATTAAGGCGTACTGCACGTCGATGGTGCACTTGTCTTCAACCAATGCTAACCCTGCTTGTGTGGAGCTTTGTACAAATGTTTACCATGAGTGGGCCTTCTTTCTTTTTTGGGGGTGAGGGAGGTGGGGGACACGTTACCCTTATTACATCTTCCCCCGACCACACACTTGGTCAAGTCTTTTTATGCTTGGATTGTCTGCACATTTGTTGGAGTTTTTTGTATCCACTCCTCAAGAACGGTAACTGTGTATTGGCGCTGAGAACTGTTTGTTTTATTTAAAATGATGCCCGGTTCTTCAAGTGATACCCACTGTAATTGATGCACTCTTAACTTTTATTGCGGACATACCTTCGGATGACACTGAAAGTGAGCCAAAGGGAGTTGTCGGCATAAGGTTTAATTTTCCGAAGAATATTTAAGACCAATGCGTATCTATCATAACTAACTGTACCCAGCGGAGTACCTGCGGGAAATAGCGCATATGACAAACATATATGAATTGAGCGGCATGCTGTTTCCATCTTAAAAGAATTTTCACTAAAATAAATAGCTATAACTAACGTGCGACCTCACTTCGGCGAGATCGCGGGTTAGTTGTTGATATTTATAAAGGCGGAAATTCCGTTGAGACGTAAAAAGCATGACTGGCGTAGTAAAAACAGAGAAGGCGGGAAAGCAACACAACCTCCCTAGATTGCATAGGAAAATGGTCTTACAGCCAGCTGGCACTGAGACTGAACAGTGGTAGTATGAGGTATGTGATCAGGTTGTTCCCAGCACTGTATGTTTACCTAATAATTTATGTAAGTGGCTTAACCATCCGGCGATCCTAGTGCTTCTCACTAATGATAATTAAAGACAGATCATACATTACATCTGAAGGAAATTCTTTTCTCACTATTCGGGGATTGCTCGTCTGACTTCAATAGAAACTGCTCAGTGGTGCCCACTTCAATGGCAGCCCAGGGTACGTGCCACACCTGCTGTAACTTAGGTACGTCACTGACTCTACCAGATGGTAGTATTCATTATTTATTTATTTATTGGTGTTCACGGTCACATACTTATGCACAGTGGCTAATCGTGAGCGTGACAGTTTTACGGGTGGAAGAGGCCGGAGGACCCGGGGAGACCCACCGAGCATCGACGAGCAACTGTTAGCTCCTCAACATTCTAACTCTGTTCAAGCTCCGCTCAAGCGGGGTTACAGCGGTTGAAGACATGTGCACCATCGTTGTGCAGGACGCCATAAGACACGGCGTCATCGTGCCCCCATGTTGGCAACCGGGATAAAGTGCCTTGCCCAAGGACACAACGCGAGTGGTCCTGGAGGGGGATCGAACTCGGGACCTCTAGCACAGAAGTCCAAAAGTCTACCACTGAGCCATCGCGCTCCATGTACCAGATGGTAAACGTAAGTCAGTGTGTTATTCTATTACTAATCTCTGCGGGATACAGGTCAGTGCGTCTCACGTTCGTAATGCAACACAAATAGATGGGCAAAAACATTAATCCCCAGACACTGCTCCCATCGACCGTCATAAGAATGTTTACGGTTCATTCGCAAACACACAGTCTGACTTTGAAATCTTTCTTTGTGTGGCAAGATTAGATTACACGAGATTCAGGCAATAACAGTATTCGCGAATATTAACTAAATATACTTCTTTGTGGTAGCTAATTGAACATAAATCACTCGGATTGATATCATGTTTATAAACATTGTAAATTTTATGCTTCCACCTGGTGCTCGATTTTACTGGAATTATTGAGAATAAAAATACAGGTTCATTGCTCTGGAATCTCAAAACAAACATCATAACATGATGTATGGTTATGTCCTGACATGTCAATTTGACCAAGATTGGCGTGTTTATTACACAGAAAATGGAATCGGTTACTTTAGTATTCCGCTGGTTATTAGGGTCTACTGTCAGTCACATATCCATTCTAGTTACGATGAAAACTTGCATCAAATCAGATCATATAAATCATATTCAGACATTAATCAAGAAATTCACTTGAGTTGGCGGTACAGAGGTGTGGGGGGGGGGGGGGGCAGGCAAAGTAGAAGAGGCGTCCTTTCTCAAAATTCAAATGGAGCGGTAATCATCCTGAAATGTATCCCACTAACGTAGGATGATGTTTACGTATGACTGTTGGAAAGCCAAGGTCATTTGGTAGGCAGACCCTCACACTTCGTTAACCTGAGTGTGTTTTGGGAAAGTTTACAAGCTCCCAGGCTACAAATCCAATTCTGTAAGGAAGTCGACGCTGTTGTGGGTTGTTAGTTTATCCACTTGTCGTGGAGTTCGCGGGCAGAAGACCGTTAATGAAAGTGACATAATTTTACTCACAAAGATATGGACATATAGAGGATATGGAATGAGTGTTTTGGCCACTCAATATTTATGAAACGAGTCGAAGAATTTTCCGTTTTGCAGAGCCAGAGGCTCGGCAAAACGAAAATTTCGTTGACGAGTTTCATAAATATCGAATGACCAAATCACGAATTTAATAATCTGTTTATCGTATGACACAACATTTACCAAAAACGCATCTTTTAGATTTATTTATTTATTTATTTATTTGGTGTTTAAGGTCATATACTTATGCACAATGGCTATACATGACCGTGACAGTTTTACGGGTGGAGGAAGCCGGAGTACCCGGAGAGAAACACCGAGCGACGACGAGCAGCTGCCAGCTCCGTACTGCAGCACAGGCAGGGTTAGA
This sequence comes from Pictodentalium vernedei, assembly GCA_031216915.1. Lineage (NCBI taxonomy): Eukaryota > Metazoa > Mollusca > Scaphopoda > Dentaliida > Dentaliidae > Pictodentalium > Pictodentalium vernedei. The sequence goes on along the minus strand of CM062289.1, from coordinate 93,090,076 downwards.
TTGGTTGAAGACATGCGTACCGTCGACGTGCAGTACGCCTTATTAGTAATTACACGGCATCATCATGCCCCCATGTCGACAATCGGAGTTAAGTGCCTTGCCCAAGGACACAACGAGGGAGTCCGAATTGATCGCTCAGACGGTCGCCCATCCAACGATTAACCGGGCTCGACGTTGCTTAACTTCGGTGATCTGACGAGAATCGGTTATCGCAACGCCACCTCATCTTTTAGATAGAAAAGGGTTAAAGAATGGCATTTCATCTTGAATGCCAGGCGCCATAAATCAATATAACATAAGTACAAGAATGTCAAGTTGTTGTTTTGAAATAGTATTAATTTAACCAATCAGGAAGCTTTCTTTTTGAAATTGACCAGTCAAATCAACTGAAAGTGTTATGAAGCACTAATTAATATTTATTGAAATATGAAATGGTAATAAGCCGTGAGAGCGGAGAAGTCATATGATAAACTCTTTTGTGCTCCAATTTTCGGTAGTCCAGTCAAAGAGTATCAATATCACCTTGACGTCATCAAAATATTAACACAGTTAGTAGATCTATATTTCGCAATCAAAAAACAACTACTGTGGATAATCTCCATTCATATCTGTTTAATAAAAAAACAGATCTGATGGTATTGGTAAAGTCATTAGAAATTATTTCAAATCAAGTCTCGATTTTTTGCGTTTTTGTAAGCAGACTTCGTTTGTAGCATCAGGGCTAATGCGACTTGATTTTTTATATTTTTGTAAAATTATCGCCTCGAAATTCTGCGAACGTCACACTAGCCTCGTTTTGAAAGAGATATAATATGAATTTGGAAAAAATGTGACTCTCGTTTTTCTCGATTTTTAAATAGACCAAACATGTGGTGTACGTATATTTGTAATATCGCAGTACATGTATGTTTCAGCTAGTTCTATTTAATTTGTTATCATTATACAGCTAATAATGATTGGTTTGAACTCTCCCTTCTAAACTTTAGAAGTAATTCTATGCACAAAGATATTTTTATTTAGTTATTTTCTTTGCGATAACTAATAAGAACGCAATCGCTTCGTTTAGACTGTATGGCTTCCGTGATTGTAGGTCAAACGGAAATACCAAGTAGGTGGGGGTTATATTACGTTTTGACAGATGACGTGATCGTCCAAAAATAGTCCGTCAACGATTTTCATTTTCCGCTGTAGATGGGTATTTCATAGAACAGGCATGTAATAAAATGTAGAACAATCCTGATTTATATATTTATTTATTGGTGTTTAAGGTCACATACTTATGCACAATGGCTAATCGTGACAGTTTTACGGGTGCAGGAAGCCGGAATACCCTGAGAGAACCACCGAGCATCGACGAGCAACTGTCAGCTCCTCAACAGTCTGACTCTGTTCAAGCTGTCTCAAGCAGGGTTACAGCGGTTGATGGCATGTGCATCATCGACGGACAGTACGCCTTAGTACACGACGTCAAGGACACAACGCGGGTAGTCCCGGAGGGGAATCGAACTCGGGACCTCTGGCATAGAAGTCCAACAGTCTACCACTGAGCCACCGCGCTCCCGGAACGATCCGGAAGCTGTTATTCGAAATACTTTGTGTTTAAACAAAAGTCAATCCAAGAACATCTGACAGCGACCAAACGTTACGAGCTCAGGACATATTCCTGTTAGTTAATTTGGTCGTCAATCATTTATTCAATGTGTTACCCAGTTAGTTAATGGTCAAATGTTTAGAAATAAGAGTTGTCTTGTTCAGACCAGTGAATGACAAACTATTGTAAATGACAATATAGGTCGCAGGCTCTCGGACAGTTGCCCTTGTTTGGAAAAGACAATTTGCATGACAAGTTTTGATTCATTACACTGCATTACATGCAGTTCTTTTCCTCGACCCAAATCGCATAAAGCTTATATGTTATCATGTGTCGGAACGTGCTTCTTCAAACCGAATGCACACATAACATATTTCCAAAGTTCTTACGATGAAACGTAATTACACATTCTTTCATACAATACATCTAGGGATGAAAACTACTGGACCAGGACAGCAGTGGGAAGTGTTCATGCTAGCCCGAACGTTTTTTGTGTTAAGTGGAATTTTGGTTTGGTGCCAAATGAGAGATTTTAGTGCAAATGGAATCCGATTGTAAATGAGAACAAATCCCCCCCCCCCCCCCCCCCCACACACACACACTTCCTTTGCAAGATATGCGTGTCATGTGAGAAGGCCTCGTGAGATAGATATTTATTACACATGACCCATGTGACCGTATCTTAAGTTTAGTTGGTTTTCAAAGTATTGTTGTCTGTTGTCCTTGATGTTAATAATAACAGTATATTGTATACAGTTTGTGCAATTTCTTAACTTAATTCCTATCACTACAACGTCGATTGATCGTTTAATGCACGCGTCTAACTGACGTTATTGAAATGTGTCAATGTTCATTTCGCTACAAATCTTTAACCCCCGTCTTCCGGAGTTGGAATTTAATTTCGTGTATATCCATAACTTTTGTGCGCTCTTTCCGATAAGCAAATCAGTTTTTTCAGAAATGGATAACAAAATTGTTCGATATAGCTGCACATGTCCCTGGATTACTTTTGATGACGTTAGAGTGTTTTGGTGGAGGGAGAAAAATTATCCCTGATAGGGGTGGGTGTGAGATGGGGAAATCTCACCCTCGGGACAAGATATTTAATCCAGACACTCGGCAAGTCTCGTGTCTGGTCCAAATATCCAGCCCTCGTGTGAGATTTCCCCATCTTACAACCACCCCATCACCGATAATAATAAACCATGCATTGTCCTTTGACTGCAACAAAGCGTCATCTGCAATGCTAAAGCATTGCAGATGGCGCTTTGTTGCACTCAAAGTACGATATTTTAATTTAGAACTTATTCTTATAGGTAATTTATTCGCAAAACTATCCACAAATGATAAACATACAGATAACAAAAAATCGAAAGGCTTTATTATTAACGTTTATAAAACAATTCAAGTCGAGAGGTTCTCGGTTCGAATCCCGCCTGTGGCAACCGCGCTGTGTCCTTGGGCAAGACACTTCGCCCACATTGCCCACGTGGGGGCGCGGTGGCGTTGTGTATCAAGGCGTACTGTACGTCGATGGTCACCAACCAATGCTAACCCTGCTTGTGTGGAGTTAGTATGTTGGGGAGCTGACAGTTGCTCGTCGTTGCTCGGTGGTTCTCTCCGTGTACTACGGCTTCCTCCACCCGTAAAACTGTCGCGGTAATGATAAGCCATTGTGCAAAAATATGTGATCTTAAAAATGAATAAATAAATAAATAAATAAATAAATAAATAAATAAATAAATAAATAAAGCGTAATCGCTTGACTGGACTGGTTACGTGAAATAATTCATGAGAGGTGAGGGACGTTGTACAAACACGAATGCGCGAATGCGCACGAGTGTTTTACAATATAGTCCCTCGCCTCGAATGAATTATTTAACGTAACCAGTCCAGTCAAGCGATTACTCTGTTTATTACTTTTCATTATTAACGATAATTTTATTATTTAACCCTTTACCTAACGTAACGGCCAAAACCGGCCAGTGCTATTCTCAAAAAGCGCCAATTAATTTTCATTATTTTTTTCATTTTGTGTCTCTAAAACATAGGTTTTGACCCCTCATTGGGACGAGCTCGTCGAATGACCCCTCATTGGGACGAGCTCGTCGAGCTCGTTCCAATGAGGGGTCATAACCTATGTTTTTGAGACAAAAAATGAAAATTATAGTTATTGCAAGTGTCGTCTGCTTTTCATGTTAGGTAAAGGGTTTAAAATACAAAAAAAACAATGAAGTCCCCATTACACACACGGCAAAGCGTCTTCGTTTGCGCGCACGGATACATGACACAATTGTTGATTGCATAATTCACTTGTGAAGTTATCGTTTATAATCAAACCCGGAAATCCCAGTAAATCACACTTTGGAAAATAATAAATAAATACAAACACTTTCATGATTATTATTTACTCACTGTTTTTTGTTACTCCCAATAAACTCTTGGCAAATAATTTATTATCTTCCAGAAGAACGATATAAAAAATTAACCGACATGCGATATACAGTATATAAAACCAAAGCCACCTTGGTATATTAATTTTGTCTCGGAATAAACACTGTTCAGATCTCGTCGTTGTTGGTTGTATGGTTATCAACAAACATGTTTTTGTTTCTCAACCTGTAGCTGACGAGGTAATTGCAAAGGTGCAGCTGATTTTAAATCTTATGTGTTGCATACAAATGATAATAAAGTTTAGGCACATGACATGCTAAATTACATTCACATATCTAGACCCGATTCGTGAAGCAAATACCCTCGTTAAGCGATTTTACTCCTAAAACTAAAATTTCATACCACTTAGAAAGAACATAGCAAGAAATCTGTAATAATACTAAATACACTATCCAACACATCGGCGGAAAATATCATTTATTTTTTTTTTTTACATTTTGTCCCCAAAATGTAAATTCGGACAGCTCATAGAGATCGTTTCAAGAAGGCACCAGAAGCTCTGTTTTGTGGGCTAAAATATGACAACTTTTAATTATAAACGAAATTGACTTTTAAGTGTCGGTAAGGGTTAACTTTACTGTTGGTTTGCAAGCCTCCTCCTTCTGCCTCGCCCCTCCCCAATTATGTTGATATGAGGTTGTTGCTTTTGAATAGTTACCACAACCTTCTGATTACAAAAAAATCGACGTTTCCGTTAACATAGAACGAAGAAATTTGCCCCCAAAACACGGACGTTTATCACATCTCTTGACACCTTCGTAAATAGTTAATATTTTACAATCTCTCATTTATTGTATTTATCACAATGATGTACTTTCCTTTTTGCCTCATACTTTAAATGCAATTCCAACTCGCTAGCACGAAATTACTCTTCAGACGAAAAATAAGAATATCCTACACATCCTTACAAAGGAAACTGCTTATTGTGTTTCATATTATTCTAGTCTGATTAGGTGTGTCTTGACGCAAATTGGACTACGTCAACGACCTATGCTGTTGTAATCTTGGTTACGGGAACGTTCATAAAAAACAGAAAGGAGCTGGTGATAATCTACATGTCTCTGCTCCTCTATTTCAGTTCTTTCATAGACATTACACCCCCTGAGTTCCAATGTGTTCTATTTGCCTACTGGTACACAGAACACATTGGAACTCAGGGGACGATTACATTATACATCATTCAACGGTTGTGTGTTAAGCATTCCTACATGTACGCGCTTCGGACAAATATTCTCATAATTGATCCATCGCTTAATTTCCAACCATCACTGGTTTCAATTTGTTTCTACTTTGAAAAACAAAATTAAAGTCAGTTGACAAAAATGTGTGCCGGAAACACTGAGTCAGTGACCAGAAATTTCTCCCAGTCAAAAAAGACATTGTCTTGAAAACTCAAGTTCAGCAACACAGAAGTCACGGTTCCAAGAGGAGAACCCGAAAGAAAACCTAAAATGGATATTGTAACGGTTGTTGTTGATACAATTGTCAACATGGGCGGGTCTGTGGAGTGACCTCCATGCCAGCAACTTCGTTACTTTGTATCTCCGGTAACACCGGGTCAGTAAAACAGGCTTTAAACAAACCTATCGCTAATTATAAGAGTCCTAAATTTCAGTGATTTTAAACCACACATCATTACCAGAATCAAATCTGTGTGACAGGTGAAATGGGATTGTGCGACAAACTCCGTGGCTTCTGACCACCCATTGCTAACAATTTGACCTTTGTAGAAAATATGCAACTCTGAAAGATGGTTATATTGGACATACAAGGCCAACACATTCCTGTTTATTCCAATAATATTACAATCAACGCTCTCTGATGGGATCAGAACATTCGTAGTTTCTTCGTATTACGGCTTCAGTAGCATATGTTACCGTTTCGACGTCACCACACGAAATATTTGAAATGACGTTGCCTGTTTCGTAAATATTTCATCAACGGAGTGATTTATAAACCGCGTCATTTTTCCAGATTTTTCACTTGTGCAGCAGTCAATGTTCTGAATGTAGTATTGTTTAAATTACAAATCCATTTACGATTTGTAAGCTGGGGTGACCGCGACCTTTATTATTTATTGGCTATTCGCCCAGTGGAGTCGTGGTGTACACGAGAGGTTTATTTATACTATAACTATTCTACTATGTATAAAAAAACCTATGACATAAATTTTAGCTTTACACACCAACCGTGGTGGTGAATACGCCAGCAATGGGATTTCAGTAGTTAAAATTTACACCTACATTAGAACTACATCCAAGATGACCTTTGGTGACCTCGACCTGAATGAAAACTTGTCTAAATTTATCGCTCGTCGACTCGCAAAGAGTGAAATGAAAGCGGCAATTACTTATTGGGTTTTAAAGGAGTTTACCTCAGAAGATACCAAACATTAACAAACACGCGTTGTCTCATGTTAATAAAGCATCCATAACTCGAAATAGTATGTTATTATGTTATTAAAAAGAAAAAGGCCCTGTGATTTGTGCGCTTCTTTTTCCATTTCGTTTCTGTGATAAAATTGACAGCGGAAGTACCACCCACCGTGCCCATGTAAACAAAAACAGATTCGCACATACATACGTCTGCTGCTCAGTAAAATCGAGAAAAAATAATAGCGATTCTTAATAATTTGACGATCATGGTATGAATAAAATATACCCAAAGTAGCTTGGTGTACCAAATGTTCACCACTCGTGGTGTTAACCGCTCGCCGAAGGCTCGCGGTTAACACCACTTCACCACTCGTGATGAACATTTGGTACACCAGGCTACTATGAGTATATTCTATACTTACTAAACATGTTATCGTTAATAGTTGCACGCTTCTTTTCGCCTTGTGGGTTTGGGGCTGTGGGTGGGATATTATTGGAGCATAAGCGTTATTGAAATGATTTGACGGGGGTAGCATGGTCTGGGGTTTGCGTCTCGGATCTGATGTTCAACCTCGAAGCTCCGGGTCTCGGTTGAACATAAACTACGAGCCGCAAACCTCAGACCATGTTACGGTCAATTCATAACAATAACTTTTATTGTAAGATGGTAATAAGCGACCAGATTGAGTTCCTTGTCAGCATACGTTGACAGCTGAGATTATTGTGCTCATTTGTACAGATATTACTTATGCCAGGGGAAGGTTTATCACACAATCCCGCACTAAGTTCTGTAATTTCTTAAAAAGTCGACCTTTTTATAAATTTTAAATTTGTCGTTGCCGTTTCAAACAAGACTCTTCAAGTCTCACATCAACAGGTTGATTTAACCCTTTACCTAACGAATCGCCGGCATCCATCCGGCCGCGTAATTGAGCAGTTGAACAAATTAAATTTTTTAAAATATTCGAACAAAACCATATCATGTGACCCCTCATTGGAACGAGCTCATTGAGCTCGTTCCAATGAGGAGTCACATGATATGGTTTTGTTGAAATTTTTTGAAAAATTTAAAAAAAATTATATTTAAAATAATAAATTTTGATATCGTATGCGTTGGGTAAAGGGTTAAACATTTTTCACTATGCTACATGCATCATCACTTATTACTGTCCAAGCTACACATGTCTACGTCATTTTATTGTAATATTTTCCTGTTTATAATCAATCATTTTACTTTATAACTGATAATTACATGTTTTACACAACTGCTGTTTTCTTACCACTCTATAACCTTATATGTTGGTGTGGCGTAAATAAATAAATAAATAAATAAATAAATAAATAAAAAACTTCGTGGCCTCACTCACGGGATGTGTCTCTCTCTCCGTACGGGATGGGGGGGGGGGCACCGTTTTTCGTCCCTACACGATTGCACGGTACATTATGGCAACATCAACTCCAGATGCCGCCAAAGAGTTTTCGTGCACCAAAAGAACTTTGATGTTGAGGATAAATGATGAGGCATCCGGTGTGTGTGACTAGTGCACTTCATTAGCCACACAACTGCACTCGATGATGGGGATCACTTGAGGGCACAAGTTCCACAAAGTATTTTCCACAGAAGTGTTACTTAATTACACAAGGGGTTTAACCCTTTACCTAACATGAAAAGCAGACGACACTTGCAAACAAAATTCTTGAATAACTAATTTTTTTCATTTTTTGTCTCAAACACATAGGTTATGACCTCTCTTTGGAACGAGCTCGACGAGCTCGTTCCAAAGAGGGGTCATAACCTATGTTTTTGAGACAAAAATGAAGAAAATAATGAAAATTAATTGGCGACTTTTGTGAATAGCGCTGGCCGGTTTTGGCCGGTACGTTGGGTAAAGGGTTAAAAAATCATGTAAATGTATCAGTATTCAGGCGTTCCTATAGTGTATTATAGAGAGGGGTGTGTCGTGGGATAGCGCATTGGACTTAGATCGATGGTTCGATGATGACATGCGTCCTTGAGCAAGACACTTTATCCCGATTCCCCACGTGGGAGCACGGAGGCTCTGTGCACTAACGCGTACGTCACTTAGACGGTACACTTTCCTCCTTGCCCTTCCTATGTCGGTATAGTAAGCCAGAGAATCGGAGAGTTAAACACCGCTGCTGGGAGGTTTTCTCCGAGTATCTCTGGTGCATCCACTCCGAAAACATCCAGACAAGATGAAAACAAGGCAGTAGAAAGTGTCGTTAACCCTTTACCTAACGAATCGCCCGCATCCGCCTGCGTAATATGCAAATTGAGCAGTTGAAAAAATTAAATTTTTCGAAACATTTCAACAAAACCATATCATGTGACCCCTCATTGGAACGAGCTCATTGAGCTTGTTCCAGTGAGGGTCACATGATATGGTTTTGTTGAATTTTTTTTTATATTTAAAAAAATTATATTTAAAATAATCAATTTTGATACCGTCTGCGTTGGGTAAAGGGTTAAATTCAAACAAACAAACAAACTAATTAACTACACTGTATTACCTTCAAATGTAAACAACTTTAGTTGTATTCGATCAATGTCCCCGTGGGAACACTGGGGAATGTAGTAGTGCTTGTTTACTGTGGTAAACAAGCTATGTTTACTGGTAAAATAGGTCCCGACCCGGTCACCAACCTCTGCCGTTGAAGTCCTCTAAAATAGGAAACACGGGTATAAGCGATTCCATGGAATTTATAACCATGATGTGGTCGCGATTGGCCATTGTATTGTTCAGAAATATGTAACCTTGAACACTAACAAATAAATAAATAAATACTCGGCCAATACATTTCTTCTGCTTATTCGATGTATTATTTCTACTTCAACCATCTTCTCTGATCCGAAGGCTAGCCTTGTAGTGCTCGTAGTATCTATGAAGGCTAGCCTTGTAGTGCTCGTAGTATCTATGAAGGCTAGCCTTGTAGTGCTCGTAGTATCTATGAAGGCTAGCCTTGTAGTGCTCGTAGTATCTATGAAGGCTAGCCTTGTAGTGCCTGTAGTGGCTGTGAAGGCTAGCCTTGTAGTGCTTGTTGTGGATGTGAAGGCTGGCCTTGAAGTGCTTGTAGTGGCTGTGAAGCCTAGCCTGCAGTATTTCTAGTGGTTGTGAAGGCTAGCCTTCCAGTGTTTGTAGTGGTTGTGATGGCTAACCTTGTAGTGTTTGTAGTGGTTGTGAAGGATAACCTTGTACTGCATGTAACCGTTGTGAAGGTTAGCCTTGTAGTGCTTGTAATTGTTGTAAAGGTTAGTATTGTAGTGCTTTTAGTGGTTGTGAATGCTAGCCTTGTAGTGTTTGAGATGGGTGTGAAGGCTAGCCATGCAGTGCTTGTAGCTGTTGTGAAGGTTAGCTTGTAGTGTTTGTAGTGGCTGTGAAGGTTGGCTTTGTAGTGTTTGTAGCGGTTGTGAAGGGTAGCCTAACTAAAATTCTTGGAAGTGCTTGTCATGGTTGTGGAGATTAGCATTGTAGTGGGTGTGAAGCCTAGCCTTTTACTGCATGTTGTGGTTGTGAAGGCTTGTCCTGTAGTGGTCATAGCCTTGTAGTGCTTGTAGTGGATTTGAAGACTAACCTCGCTGTGGTTGTGAAGGCTAGCCTTGTAGTGCTTTTAGTGGTTGTGAAGGCTAGCCGTGTAGTTGTGACGTCTAGCCTTGTAGTGCTTGAAGTGGTTGTGAATGCTAGCTTTGTAGCACCTTGTAGTGGCTGTAAAGGCTAACCTCTGAGTTGAAAGATGTTTGACGTAGAAGAAATATCCCCAAATCGTCATAAGATCATAACATACATATGAAAAGTAGCTTGTAAGCATGTATCGTTTGTTGATAATTAATCGCCCCACCAACCCACAAACATAAGCCTTCCGTTCCACTTGCCAAAACCATAGAATCGAGCAGATGGGATTTCAGTGGGTCCAATTTTTCAATTTTTCTCCCACTGGGCCGAACCATGGTGGGTCCGATGCGTCTTGCACATAGAACACTGACCACCCCCTTCGTGTATTCTCCAAAATCTGAGAATGAAGCATCAAGAGATTTTTTAGGATCAGTTTTTAAATTTTCTCTTCCATTGGGTCGAACTTTGGTGGGTCTGGTGCTTGGTTATTACTGCACACCTCTGTCTCCCCAAACACCCTCAGTTTTATTGCGCGCCCCCGCCTCTGAAGCTAAATGTTACAATGGCCGACCAACAGACGGATAACTGCAATACATTTTCCAGTTTAATAATTAACTCCTTATGATGTTGGCGGATCTTTCTATCCAATGAAATAAGGATAATTTGGGCACATTCAAAGTTTTTTCGGTAAATTGAAGGGATTTTTTCATCAATGATTTCTAGTGTCAACTTTAAATAAAATTTTCATCAAATCTAGTCATGGCTGCTTTACAGCAGCCATGTCTAGATTTGATGAAAAATATCTTGAAAATACTCAGCGGGTCAAGAGTTAATATTTCCAGATTGTGAAAGTCCTGCTGTCACGTGGTACTTTTTTCGAAACACTGCTTCACTACTGCAATTGGGTGAGAATTAGGTGATAGACTGTTACTGTAACTAGTTGTCTTGGGGGATAATTACTCAATGATATATATCAAAAATCTAATCTCAAAGGCTTATATCTACCATTTCGTCGGCCAATGTTGGTCTCTTGAGGTTTGCATTTCACTAATGGAATCAGCTGTTTGTCTGGAAATATACAAAACAATATGCAATGTCAACGTCCGTCATACGATATTTACTTGACCTTGGTCAAGAGACTTGTGCATTCTTAACTTTTATAGTAAACTAGAAATCGAGAAAACCCGAAAAAAGTTCACCTTAATTTTTGACGCAATTAATTTTTAAGTAATCCTTTTTAAGCATTTCAATAAATAGAAATGGAAAGAACATATGGATAAGTTTATTGTTAGCAAAATGAAGGGTGCGATAAGAAACGTACATTACAGAACCTTATTGTACGAACGACATTTTTCTCATCAAGCCGAGAGGCTGCAATGGCGGTGCCAGCAAACGTTTCACGGGGGAGGAGAACAGACTCTGCTTGCATGGGGAAAGTCCACAAGTGGACTTTTAGGATCATAGAATTGCACCAATATACCATAACCATCAGTGCGAGTTCGTAAGGCACGAGCAATCATAGGAAGTTTGTTTTATTTCTTGGGGGGAGGGGGGGAGGGGGGTTCTTACCTCAGAAAAATAGTTTTTTATTACACCCCTGTTCTATGTAATCCCAATCTACAGCAACACTAAACCATGCGGGGAAAAAGAAAACCTATTCTTCACATATGTGCGGAACACAAATCGTTGACGGACTATTTTTAAATACAAGCGATAGCATGAGTCCCCTTCGTTTTGGACGTCCAGAGAAAGTAAAAGTAGAGAGGCAGTGTGAGGGTGAGGGTGTGATGTGTGTCTGACGGTCAGTGGATGGATGTGTGTGTGTGACGGACGGGTGTGGCCAAATATGGGTTCAAAGTCTACGTTTTGAGGCAAATGCCCCAATGTTCCCTCCCCGCGTATCGTCGCCACTCATAGGTAGTATTTTGTTTATCCGTCATTACAAAATGAATCACGATTGTGTAAGAGGCTAGTCTGAAGGTCTCGTTATGTAGGCGGACGAAAAATCGGTCACCCTGTTTTTAGGCGAGCGACAGGCGAAATATATGAACCCTCGTCCAATTTGTGCAGACTTGCAAAGACTATCATTGGTCGGAGTACAGGTTTACAGAACGTTGAGAACCAGTTTATCGGACGGTTAGCGCCATTTTATAGGACGGTTTGTACCAGTTTACCGAATGATTATCAGCAGTTTATAGCACGGTTAGCTCCCGTGGGAATCCCTGGAAGTGAAATAGTACTTGTTTACTGTGGTAAAAAAGCTCTGTTTTACCAGTAAAATAGTACTCATTCACCAGTGCTTGGGGTGGAGGTCCTTTAAAATGGGCAACATGGTAATACACGACTGACTAAATTAGACTTTATCTCCATGTTGCGGTCACGATTAGCCATTGTGCAGAAATATGTGACCTTAATCACCAATAAATGAATAAATATGACGGTTAGCACTAGTTTGCGGAGCAGTTATGTCATGCCTTGTTCATCGTGTCTTGCTTAACCCATTAACGCAAGCTCCCAAGCCTCCCGTAAAATTATGTAATGATTTCGACGCTGATATGTTCTGGAACCAGTTGAACCCTTAACCCTTTACCTAACAAAACAAAATTCTTGAATAACAATTTTTCTCCATTTTTTATCTCAAAAACATAGGTTATGACCCTCGTTGGAACGAGCTGGACGAGCTCGTTCCAACGTGGGGTCGTAACCTATGTTTTTAGACAAAAAATGGAAACAAAATAATGGAAATTAATTGGCGATTTTTGAGAATAGCGCTGGCCGGCTTTGGCCGTTATGTTGGGTAAAGGGTTAACTAGCTCCCGCATGTGTATAGTTTCAGTCGCCTGGAATATTTCAGTTGGTCGGTTCGCTTTTCCAATCAACTGAAAAATTTCATCCAACTAAATCTAGAAAATATCAACATTAATTTTTTTGGAACTGACGCAAGAAATGTTTCTCATACGAGGCCTGATTTGACAAGAGCTTTAATGGCTTACCAATACTAACAGAGGTGTTTGTTTACTAAATAATTACGAACAAAGTATCTTCCTATCTGTAGTTCTATGACTATGCCGCGTAGTGCCACCAGTTTCTTGATATCTTGATGTTTTCAAGGCGAAATAAATAGTTATTGATTGAAATATTAATTACAGGGACACGACAGAATATCTATATATCTATATATCTTGTGAATAAAGAGGCATAATCCTTTACTTAACATGAAAAGCAGACGGCACTTCCAAAAAGAATTCTTGAATAACTATTTTATTTTTTTTCTTCATTTTTTGTCTCAAATACATAGGTTATGATCCCTCATTTGAACGAGCTCGATGAAAAAATAATGAATCCCACCTGCGGCAACCGCGTTGTGTCCTTGGGCAAGACACCATTGCCCGCGTGGGGGCACGGTGACGTAGTGTACTAAGGCGTACTGCACGTCGATGGTGCACCTGTCTTCAACCAATGCTAACACTGCTTGTGTGGAGTTGGTATGTTGGGGAGCTGACAGTTGCTCGCCGTTGCTCGGTGGTTCTCTCCGGGTAATCCGGCTTCCTCCACCCGTAAAACTGTCACGGCCATGGTTAGCCATTGTGCAGAAATATGTGACCTTAAACACCAATAAATAAATAAATAATTGGTACAACGGAAGCTCCTCTTACAAACGAATATCAGGGAACACTACGTATTGTCTCCATTTATCATTGTATACCAGAATAAAGGTCTGGTATACCGGTTATTTCAGTACAAAACTAAGGAAATGATGAAGCCAGTGGAGAATAATACTGTTAAAACTAGACGTCCTGTCATGAAATGCGCACGTCGATCTGCGCGTTAATCTACGCGTTAGGACCATAGTAAGGCTATCAAATTATGTACATATGGCCTGTACACAGGCAATGTTTCAGCCAATGGACCTCCGGGTAACCCGGAGGTCCATTGGCAGAAACATTGCCTGTGTTTGCTATGAGTAACCAGGAGAACCTGACGTGCATTGGATACCTTTTGATATGGCACTTGCGAGCAATTCCTACGCGCAGTTAAGCCTAGATAAGCGCACAGTTCATGACAGGACTTTTTTTCTAGTTTTAACTGTAGAGGTGATGTGATCCCCGACGCCCACCCTCCATCAGTTTCTAAAGGATTCACTCACTGTAAACTTTAGTCATAACTTGGACCCAAAGGCTGTGATAAGACTTTTTTTGGTGTAGTACACCATAGAAATTCATATTACGACTTTTTGAGTCCAAGTTTAGACTAGGTAAACATGGGTTAATGTCCCCTTGTAATAGTCTAGAAAACCAGCTGGATATTATTTCAAGCGCCAAAATTTACTCGTTTAAATTCCCTAAGAAGAGCATTTGGTCCAAAGATTCTATTTTGGGCCTTGAAATTTCAAAACATTTACTGGGAGAGGTCTCCTGGATCCCCAACGATGAGAGTGGGCATCCTGTCGTGCTCGTCCCAGCTTTTGCCTGTGGCAGTCGCAGCTGACCTACGGTGATCGAGTACCCAGAAAACCAAAATTATTAGCTACCCTATAAAATTCTGGCTATACCCCTAAGGGGATATTATGCTACTCGTTCAGCACCCTCCGGATCACGGGGGAGTTTAGTGGACCTGGACCCTTCGACGATTCGGGATAGACTCCCACCCCTATTCAGTAACAATTCTTGGATCACTCTGTAGCACTGGTGTATTAGTGGTAATCTACTTTCTATCTTCATGTTTAGAAACGAATCCTCTAAAACAGTGTGTATGTTCTCATTTTACTTAGATGAGCTTGCTGTTATCAGTGACAAGACACAAGTAAAAACGAGGCGTCCGGTTGTGATAAATCATTTATATTTTACAAAATATATCTGCAAATGCTGTACGGAGAAGGTGGGTTACTACGGGGGTATTATGGGGAGAATGTTTCAGCTGATGGATATTTACGGCTGCTTCAACTGGTTGAGTTCTAGAAACCACTATCGGGGCATTCAAAAATAATGGTATTAGAGCGAAAGCCATCGTTTTCCTTGCTCATATTTAATATTCAGTCAAACTCAAATAATTTTTGTTTATATAAATTAGTTCGATCACAAATTACTGGAGAGTGCCTATAGGCACTCTCCAATAATTTGTAATAGAATAAATTTTGAATAACAAACTCAGACCACCAAACATAATCTAGCTCAATCAGTTAATAACACAAGTAATGCAAGTAAATACCAGCTCGTGGACCTCGGGTGCAAGTTTGTTTGTTTTTCTTGCTTTTTACGTTATTGTATTTTAAATATTCGCAGACTGAAATATATCATCCCCGTCATGAATTTGTTGTAATCCACCCATCTTACACCGCACAAAACAGATTCGGCTATTTTGTTGTAACTGATTGCATGTTGGACTCTGCGGCGGGCAAGATTTCTACCCAGGACCAACCTTAGTGTATCTTCATTAATATAATTTGACCTATTTTGCCTCCCCAATAGATGCCCCCTCTCTTCTATTGATCGCCATTGGTTGTAATAATTTATTAGTAATTGTCTTTATCATTTGTTATAGTAATATCATCTCACAATGATTACTTATAAATTAGTTTATCATATGACTTCTCCGTTTTCTCTGCTTATTACAGTTTCATATTTTCAATAAATATTAATTGGTGCTTCATAACATCTTCAGGTGATTTGATTGGTCGCTTTCAAAACAACGCTTTCTGATTATTTGTTACTGAAAAGATCTGTTTCAAATTAATACGCGTGTAAATAGAACTATTTCAAACATCAACAAAGCCACGATGCCTTATTTTATTTTTTATAAACATTCACTAAAATCCCAATGATAAGAAATGTATAAATACTTGGAAATTAGTATTTGTAACGCCGAATTGTGGAACTATATTTTGTCGCGGTTATAACGTATGAGTGTGTGCAGCCGTGACGCGTCACAGTCAAATGCATGATATTCAAGGTGAAATTCCATTCTTTAATCCTTGTTTGCAATCTAGAAGGTGCGTTTTAGGTAACGTGTCATATGATAAACAGAATATGAAATTCGTATTTTGGTCATACCCTATTTATGAAATTCGTCTACGAATTTCCCGTTTTGCCTCACTAGAGGCTCGGCAAAACAGAAGATTCTTAGCTCCGTTTCATAAATAGAGTATGACCAAAACACTCATGCCATATCCTCTATAAATATGGAATAATAAAGCTGAGACATTTCGAGATTTAGTAAGTCGCTTTATACGTTTTTAATGAAAAATATATATCACATTTACTTTATGGTGGTTCATACTTTTATAATTTTAAACGAACAAATAACAACGATAGAAAATATAAAGTTGCCTTCCTAAAATACACAGTTGGGGTTGGTGAGTTGTTACGCAAATCTTAAGACCTACAGACACTACCAAATTAACAATTCACAAACTAATACATCGGAGACTAGTCTATATCCCTATATTAAAACTGTATCCTCATAACTTCCACGCTTTGTAAATATAATACACAGTTTGTCTGTCTAAAATCTGAGTCTAAGGCTGTAGAAAAAAATAGGTTTTGGTTCTCAGTCAGTCCCTCGTTGACAGTTCCTCCTCGCCCCCCCCCCCCTCCCCCTCCCCTCCACACACACACACTGATTGAAAATTTTATTGGCCCACAGTTTCTTTCCAAAATTTGAAATTCTGATACTTTAAAATTTTACCTTTTTTGATCGGTGTATATTTATTTTCATTTGTTCCAATAAAAGTAAAATCCTCGCCCTCTGATTGGGTGAGAGCTGGCTTAGTTTCTTTTATGTTTACGGCTCCAGTAGCAAATGTTACCGTCTGACGTCACAACGCGAAATATTTGAAATGACGTCGCCCGTTTCGTAATTGTTTCATCAACGGAGTGACTAGCAAGACGTTTCATTTTTCTGGATTTTTCACACGTGTAGCAGACGGTATTCCTGATGAAATGTTGTTTAAATTACAAACCGATGTACGATTTGAACTGAGATGGAATGAGTTTATCTGTTTTATTGATTATTTACCCCGTGACGTTGTGGGGTACTCGAGAGGTTTATTTACTAAACCTGTGATCGTTAAAAGTTGCCTTGAACAAGGCAACTTTTAACGATCACAAGTTTAGTAAATAAGCCTCTCGTGAACCCACGATGGAGGTTTTGGTCTATCGGTAGGGTCGTATTGGAATATATACGTTATTGTGATATACTGACGGTAATTCGCGTCTCGTTTGAACAAAAGCCCCGAGCCGCAAAACTCAGACCATGTTACCGTCAATTCATCACAATAACTTATATTGTTTTCAACAAGGCATAATTAAAATACACTGTCAATTTATAATATTTGTTTTTCAAACATCCAGTTTGCTCTGTTCTGTAGAAAAGAACTTAAATATTGTGGGGATGGCATTTATTTTTCGAATGATGTGCATAAATATGTGCTTTCTGTTATTTGTGAAATTAAATTATTTAATCTGTATGAATTTGCCTTGTTACAGTTTATGGGAGAGTGCCTATAAATTCTAACAGGGCAAACAAACTTTTCCGACCAAAATAATTCATCAATCTACCAGTTGTCAAACAAAAAAATTAATATTAAAAATAAAAGCCTCGCCTTCTCATTGATTTGAAAAATTAATTGCCCGAGAACCAATTGTATTTTTCTATTTGGCCTAACATTATTCATATTTGCATGTGAATAATGTTCTGTTTTGGTGCCAGGGCAGATCTATTCCAAATTCATAATATAGGATTACTTGTGTAGAGGTACAAAGATTATCAAGGGTAATTTTTTAATCATTCGGTAATGTTTAACGGACAGGTTTAAAAATCTAAACAGATACTTGGTGAATATATTATTTATCTCAATGTTGGCATTAATAAATAAAATATGTTTCAGTTGAGTCATCTATTTGTTAGATATTTATACATTGGTCGTTGACTGTTTTCCCTCCAGGGGTACTTGTGTTGTGTCATTGGGCAAGGCATTTAATTTCGATTGTCCACGTCGGGGCGATGTGTACTATGACGTACTGCGCTTGTCTTCAACCAGAGCTAACCCTGCTTGTACGGAGTTAGTACATTTGGGAGTCTGACAGTTGCTCGCCTTTGTTCAGTGGTTGTCTCCGGGTGCTGCGGCTTCCTCTGCCCGTAAAACTGTTCGACACGGTGTGGCCTTGGCTGTCGAAAGTGCTGTTAAGCCCCACTAAATAAATAAATTAATAAATCAATAAATGTTCATTGACTGTATATCACCGTATCTTACGCAGAAGACCTATCACCACCGAAGCACTAACAGGATGGAGTTTCACTCGGACAATAACACAGTCTCTAAAATTGTGAAAAGGCGCGAGCAAACTTTCAGCTAATGGACTTCCTGGTTCTACCCGGAGGTCCATTAGGTATCGCTGAACTAAATATTTGAATTAGAGTTACTCGGCTTGAAATGTTTCACTCGAAAATGACGCAATCTCTAAAAATAAACAGCCTTGGGGAAATATATTGTTTCAATAAACGTTTGAAACATTCTATTGACATCTTGCATTATTGTTGAATATTCCTGATAAAAAAACTGGGTGGTTTGATGACTTTTGAACCTAAAAAAATATAATTTACTTTTTGTGTGTTTTTGTTGGGAATTCCCTGAAAAATATGTGCAAGTGACCGGTACTCCCTTCGTGTCATTTTGTCTCTCGTATTATAATTATAATGCTAGAGGGGTGATTATAAAACAGCCAGCTTGGCTATATCGCCTCCTTGCAGTTTTTTCCCATACTTATTACATTGTGCCTTTTATATACAATCACTTATTATATGCTTAATTCGTGTATCGCCTATGTAACAATAATACTGCAGAAATAAACTAACTATCTGTCTGTCTTATTTGTTGCATGACCCCATGTTTTCTGGTCAGAAAAAGTTGTCTGAAGGGCTATACTTGACAAAGATATTTGAATGCCAAAACTAAAGTGATGCGATCATATTTTTATTCGACTGAACGTTATAATGGTGGCCTGTAGGAAAATATTTAGTTTTGTGATACCATTAACTGAAATTGTTCGTGGGTCCCTTCTGTGCTGATTCGCGGAGTCTAACATAATATCCAAGTGATAAATCCACCCCATGAATTGTTTAATGATATTCCGCCCCACACACTATGCGTACAATTTATTCTCCATTATTTATCGTAGCGCAATATTTTGATCAATAAATAAATATGCAAAACATTAGAGGTGTATCTGACTTTCTTAGAGAAAATTCAAGCATTTTCACGATGTCGTTCTTCCGGGGTGAACGGTTACTCAGCTAAATAGTCCAAATTATCATTTTTTTTTATTTATTGGAGTTTAACGACACTTTCTACAGCCAGGGTCACCTCATGTTGGAGAGTGTGGAGTTAGAACGCTGGGGAGTCTGACGGCGAGCAACTGTCAGACTCCCCAATGCGCTATATATAACTCCACACAAGCAGGTTTAGAATTGGTTGAAGACATGTGCACCATCAACGTGCAGTACGCCTTAGTACACAGCGCCACCGTGCCCCCACATCGGCAATCGGGATTAAGTACACTGCTCAAGGACACAACGCAGTTACCCATGGCGTGGCGTGGACCTCTATTGTGTTTTATAAATAGACAGAACCGCACAAGCGTTTGAATGGATTAATGTTTATCGCACGAGTTTGGTTGGGCGCAATAATACCACGAGAGGCGAAGCCTCGAGTGGTATTCTGCGCCAAACCAAAAGAGTACGATAAACATTAACCCCTTCAAACGCTTGTACGGTTCTGTATTTATTACACACCTTCGCAAATTTCTAAAACAGGCCTTTTGTGGTAATACTAAGTGAGAATTAACCTATCCTTCTGAGACGTAAAGGAAATAAAATAAGACAAAAATCCAAAATATTCTTCACAAGCAGGAGACCAGTCTTATTGTTATTTCGTACGCTGATTGAACTTTCATTCATAGTTTCAACTTGCAAATTGTTATGCGTCACGACTTCGATCGATGAAACACTGTTCATCTGAAATACAGTTTACCGTCTTTTTATGCCTCAATTTTACAGCGCGAATTCTGAACGGTTGATGTGATCCCCTCCAAAAAAGTTACCACACATTCACAAGAAACAATAGGTGTAAATTCGGAAAATCCATCAATGAGAAATTATAAAAAAAAACTCGCATGTTTATCTGACTTCCAAATTCCATGCGACTGTTGTTACTCGACTGATTGGCAGACAGGTTAAGATTTTAGTCAAGATTGCCGTAGCCATTGTCAATTCATCCCTCGTAAATTAAATTTATATCCATATTGTCCAAGAGAAATGATAGTATTGTTCACTATGCCTGCACAAAATTTATTAAAGTTTGTGTTATAGTCTTTAAGTTAACAGGGGTACAGAATCCATACGAATTCAAGTGAATATCGACGGGCAGTTTGTTTTGTATTTCGATTTGGTCAAATTGGTGACCTAGACACTTGCTCGCGCAACGTCATTCATTCGAAATGGCGTCACTCATAGACGCTTTCATATTCTGTCTGCATTGTTCTTTAGTTTGAACTGCATGCCAGTCATTTCCATGTCATACTTTAACCCATCGGGTTATTTAATCAATAGCCAGTCAGTATTGTTCACGTTAAGAAAATAAATTAGAAAGTTTCTTTTGATGGTCGGTCAGTGTATAGGACATGAGTTTCTCCAGAAACAATATAAACTCAGATACTATAGACAGCGGTCATCCACTTTACAACATCAAAATAAATGACCCATTGCATCGAAACGGGCCCATGTACTGTATCCCCAGAAATATGACTGGTTCCATTCTTACATTAAAAAAGTGCAAAAATCTGTATCCCACACGTGTGCAATAAAAGTTTACTTTTATCACACATCTTGGAATGTCGTGAACAAACCTTAATTTTAAATGGGTGTGTAATAAATTATATTTATCACATAAATGAACGTTTATTCGAACAATAAAAGTCTTGGATAATTTTTTGCTTTATTCAACTAGTAGCAGCTTCTGGTAGGGTGATGCATTTTCCCCGCAGGTTTAACACTGAAAGAATTTATTCTTACAGTAGAGACGGACTTATTGACCTCTGACCTCTACCGCATTCGTGTTGCCATGACCTGTTTTACGTTTGTGGGAAACAAAATGAACCGACGGTTATCAAACGTTGACCGTCGATGAAATGTTTAGTTTTAGAATATATGACACACTTCAACTCTGTCTAATAATAAAACAAACAACAATTAACAAAGAAAACACAAAGTAAATCAATCGAAACCAAGCGTTGAAAAGTATACAGGTTCGATTGTGAAAAGCGGGAACATGATGAGTGATGTTTCATTTTCCAAATTAGGAAAGTGTAAATAAACACATGTACGTGTCGTCTGCTTTCTTTATAAAACTGAAGTTGAATCAACAACAACAAAAAACAACAATAAACAACGAAAATAAGAAAGATAAACATTGTTCAATTAATAAAGTATTTTTGCAACTTTAGCGCAAGTTTGTAGGGGAATTATTTTTAGACAGAAATGTATCACTGCACCTTGTTTATTTTTGGCAGTTTTGCTTGTCAATCGAATTGGATAAATGTGCTCCTCACTTCTCGCAGTGTTTTGCAGCAAATAACAGCACGATTTCGTCGCGACTGCCCAGTAAATGATTTATGGAATAAACAAAATAAACGTATAGTGTTTTCAAGTAATAAATTTATTCTACTCGTAGGATTAAGAATGAAACCGGCTCGCCTGAGGCTCGCCGGTTTCATTCTTAATCCTACTCGTAGAACAATTTTTTTTACTTGAAAACACTATACGTTAATTCTATGTTTATTTACATGTAATTACCAATCATGTTTCAATAAATATTGTTGGAACTGAATTCATAATCATAAAACTTCAGTGTTAGTAGCTTTCACTGTTCTTGTGGTTCGGCGACTTTGGTAGATACTAGATATACATATATGCCTACGCGCCAGAAACGATATGATATGAATTTCATTAAATATTAAATATTTCTGGGCAAGAAGTATGTGTCAGTAACTACTAGGTCATCTGAACAGCGGATTAAAACAAACACCCATGGGGTGAGGTTTCCACCGAAATAATAGCAAGAAACCATAGCAAGTGCAAGCGAAGTTTGGGGCGATTGATACCTGGATTCCTTGACTGCAACATTACTTTGCACCGTATGTTCTCGTTAGAGTTAATAAATTGTCGCTGAGGTGGAAATTCTACTCTTCGGAAATAATGCTTTACTTCTCCATCAAAGGCATGCTGGGCAGTCTGCAGGTATACATTCATGACGTTGATAGTTGGTAAGTGTAAAAACACCTACGCCGTGGATTCCTCAATCTGACAAAAACTCAAACTCTGTGGGGAACATTTATTTATTTATTGAGGTTTAGCGACACTTTTGAGAACCAGGGTCACATCGCGTCGACAGTTTTACGGATAGAAGAAGCCGGACTACCAGGATAGAACCACCCAGCAGCGCCGAGCAACAGTCAGACTCCACAACGCAGTAGCAGGGTTAGCATTGGTTGAAGACAAGTGCAACATCGTCGTGCAGTATGACTTAGGACTCAGTGCAACCGTGCTCCAACGTGAGCAATCGGTATTAAGTGCCTTGTCCAAGGACACAACGCAGATACCGATGGCGGGGATCGACACGTGGACCTTTCGGTTTGAAGTCCAATACCGTAACCACTGAGCCACCATGATTCCTTTGTGGGGAAGAAACTTTGCCTGTGAGGCTCTTCCACACAACAAGGTGAAACTTTCACTCTGGGGGAGAGAAATAATCTCTACATGCTATGGTGACTACCAGTTGTTTCATTCGCACTTAATAAACATTGAATCTGGATGTTCTACTGACGTCTATTTTCATCCCGGAACGAAGATACCAAATTATTTGATAAACGCATACTGCTAACAGAATTCCCCCAGTAATTCAATCATATTACTGAGCAATGATTGTATAATTCCAATAGCGTTTAGAGTATACTCCACAAATATGAGTTCTGGATCTCATCGATCTTTGGATTGCGTAAACTTAATTTTACACTTGCTACGGGATTAATTTCCCACCAATTACTCGAGTAATATTTACAATGCCGGCCGTGTCGACTTAACCCAACCAAGCTCTATAATATTTATTTCGAAAATACACCCACTCCGATACGCACAGTCGCCTACACTCTAAAATCAGCCGGGTTTCAAATTAACCACATCAACTGGGTTGAGTAAATATGAACCCAACTGGGTTCATATTCAATCAACGCAGTTAATTTGGGTTGGTTTGAACTTGCCTGATTTTAGGGTGTACGATAATACTATTTTGCCTGTAGGGTTTCAATGGCGACCGAGACATATTTTGACAACCATTTTCTTTATATCTATTCATTTTAAATTGCCGTTTTCTCACACGTTCGTGTTTAGACGAATATTTTCTTTGCTATACTGATGAGTGTTAACTAACACATAATTTCAACCCATGTATCCCGACAAGGGTGTCGCGAAGATTACAGATTTAAGGAGGGGGTGGGTTGTAAGCCTGATTTTACACGAGTGTGATGGCTCAGGTCCCCACTAACTAATAATATTCCAACTGTATCATCAAGGCAAACGTCAGATGAAGGCACGCCTTGGTGATATAATTAGGATATTAATTAGCCGGGATTATAGTTAAAAACTCAAGACTTCATGAAAATGTATTAGTAAATATGTAGAATAAATAGGTACTAGGGCCGGTAATCAGATTTAAACTTCGAGTAGAATAAGGGTTTTAACCACGAGGATCTGCTGAGCGGTTAAAACCTTTATTCTACGATTGGTTTAAATCCGATTACCGACTCTAGTACCTATTTGTTTTATTTATACCATGATCTTAATCAAGAATCGACTATGTCGCTTAAAATGGAGAAAAAAGGATGCTTTCTACCGCAAACACATTGGTTTGTTTTTGTTTACATCTGCGCAAGTGGGCAGTACTTCCGACTGCACGTGACTGCTTGATTGACAGCTAGACACATCCCCAAAGTTGACTGAATTTACATTGCTTTTTCAGTCAAATTATTATTAACAATTCATAAATTTTATTTTAAATATTTAATTGTAGGTATTTTATTGATTTCACGTAGTAGATAGTAGCGCAAAACTTCGTATGTTTGACTGAAACATCGCGGAGTGTGAACGTATCGAAGTCGGCAAATTGGTTCATGTCAAAAGTCAAGTTGGATTTAGTTCCTATTGCAAGTATTCTTTTTTGTAATAGAATTCCCATGGAAAACGTTTTAACCACAGTAGAAGCTTTACACCGGTAGTTGGGTTAAAAGCTAAAATTGAACATACGGGTTTTTCACAGGTAATAACATAGGTAATCGTGGTATAAAAATAAAATATACATGTAACAGTCGTGATGCAACTTCTTATTCAATTAACCCTTTACCTAACGTAGCGGCCAAAACCGTCCAGTGCTATTCACAAAAAAATGCTGTCCAGTTTTCATTATTTTTCATATTTTATCACACAAACGTAGCTTATGACCCCTCATTTGAACGAGCTCGCTGAGCTCGTTTCAATGAGGGTCATAAGCTATGATTTTGTGATAAAAAATGAAAAAAAATAGTTGTTCAAGTATTTTATTTGGAAGTGTCGTCTGCTTTTCGTGTTAGGTAAAGGGTTAACACGTACCGTATCTGTACTCCAGATGGTCATGCTAAGCCGACCTCCATCTCCATTTGTATGGCTGACTGTGTGTATGACACAAGTACAATTATCAAATCTAATCTTTTAACCCTTTACCCAACGAATCGCCCGTATCCGCCCGCGTAATATGCAAATTCAGCAGTTGAAAAAATATTATTTTTCCAAAAATTTCAACAAAACCATATCATGTGACCCCTCGTTGGAACGAGCTCGTCGAGCTCGTTCCAACGAGGGATCACATGATATGGTTTTGTTGACATTTTTTTGAAACATTTAAAAAATATTTAAAATAATGAATATTGATATCGTCTGCGTTGGATAAAGGGTTTTAAAAAATTACACGAATACTAGCAAGAGAGAATCGAAATCTTACGCTGCAATCCTGATTAAAGTGTCCCAACTGCAAAAACTACCCCTTTTCCAGAAGCTAACAACTATTGCCAAGAAAAAGAAGCTTTTCATTTCTGTATCCAATTTTATGACACATCCATCTAAAATTAAGGTTTGGTCACGACATTCTAGAATGTGTGATAAAAATTAAGTTGTAATGCACACGTGTGTGATACCGGTTTGTTTTTTAGGGTATTTTTTTTTTTTTAACTTTTTCAACATAAGAATGGCACCCGTCATATTTCTGGGGCTACATGGAGCCATTCTGTTACAATGGGTCATTTATTTTGATGTTGTAACGTGGGTGTTGGCAGTTTATAGTATCTGAGTTTCTATTATTTCCGTAGAAACTCGAGTACTATACACCGACCGATCATCAGAAGAAACTTATTAATTTATTTTATTAACGCGAACAATTATTTATTTATTATTTATTTATTGGCGTTTAAGGTCACATACTTCTTCACAGTGGCCAGTCGTGGCCGTGACAGTTTTACGGATGGAGGAAGCCTGAGTACCCGTAGAGAACCACCGAGCATCGACGAGCAACTGTCAGCTCCTCAACATTCTAACTCTGTTCAAGCTTCGCTCAAGCAGGGTTATAGCGGTTGAAGACAAGTGCACCATCGACGTGCAGTACACCTTAGTACACGACGTGGTCGTGCCTCTAGCATAGAAGTTCAACAGTCTACCACTGAGCCACCACGCTCCCTAACGCGAACAACACTGGTTATTGATTGAACGACTCTATGGGTTAAAATATGACAAAACATACCCTTCTCTCGGCATTTTGTCGGGTAAAAGTTTCTAAATAAGTGATCTGATTCCATTACCAGATCAATTCGTGTAATGCTCCGAACTGTGGGAAGGTTCGCCGGAGTAAAAAAGTATTAACTTTCTGCCCTTCTCTCAGCGTGCTTTCCGTATCAGTCCAAGTACATAAATTTGGAGAGTGGGGCGATTTTGGCTGGTACGCAAGAGTGCTGGTTTACAATCATTAATTCTCCTACACCTTGCTACCAAAACAACCGACTGTTTGAATTTACCCAATAAATTTTGTACGACAGAGCACGACACGTTAACCTCAAGTATTGTATGGTACAACTCGGTACGTTCGTTCGTTAAATATTTTGCGATGCAGCACTGCAAGTAATTTTATAAATGTTGTATGGTACAGTACGGTACATTATTCTTTAAACATTGCACTGTACAACACTATACGTTATTCTATAAATATTGCACGGTCCAACACGCTACGTTATCCTATAAATAGGGTGCAGCACGGCACGTTATCCTATAAATATTTTCTGGTACAGCAAGGTACGTTATTCTATAAACATTATACGGTACAACACAGTATATTCTTCTCTTAATATTGCACGGTTCAACACTATACGGCATCCTGTAAATATGGGACGGTACAGCACGGTACGTGAACAAACGGCGCACTGAGTTATATATAGGTCCATGACAAAATTTCTATCTTTTTCCAAAATAAATGGCACGCGTTTGAAGTGTTATTTTTAAGAAACTTTTCAAGTTTTAGAGAATTTTGCCAGATTTGTGAAAATATCTATAAGAAAGTAAAGAAGACTTAAATGGTTGCTGAACTAGCTAAAAAAAGTGTTTGCATTTGCTTAATTTTCAATAACGCGGTACTTAAAATATATTTCTGGCATTTATAATGTTTGGATGCGAGAAGGTTTGTAGGTTACGAGTTCCGAAAAAATAATATATCTATTAACAATAATACTTTGTTCTGCCGCTGATTTGTCGCGGTTTTCGGGTAAAAAGGCATTGATTAACCCTGTGCTCCCAAATGCCTCCCTATTTCTTACGCCTCTTCTCTTCTCCCAACACACGTAAACGAACTGCTTGATGACATCCTGTACCCTATTCTTCCCACTCTCTCCGATAAGCATACTAGCCCTCAACTTTGTGTCAGCCACTAACCACATATCCTTCGTTCTCCCACCCCCTTCCCCACTATACCCTCTGTGAATCTTATTCTGTTGGCCTGGTATTTTGGACATTCTAAGAGAAAATCTTCCGGGATCCCATCTACTCTTAAATTACACATTTGGCACTCCTTTCCACTGTCATTCACAATTTTTCCTCCAAGTTTCAGTGGTCATGACCGCAACTTGAACTGCTGTGCCCCCCCCCCCCCCCCCCACCCCTCTCCCACCCAAGCTGCCATCAAGGCCATCAAGGTAATCTTCAAAACATGGCTCCTATTTATCATGCAGACCACATAAAGACCTCTTTGCTTTGATCCCCCCCCCCCCCCCGAGTGAGCGGAGAGTTAAATTTTTCCGTCAGTGACCCCGGGTCGTGATCCATTGGTACTAACTTAAAACATAACTAAATATACTTGTTAACACATTACCTAACGAATCGATTTCATCCTCCTGTGTAAAGTACAAATTAAGCAGTGGACATTTTTTTTTAAATTTCAATAAAACCCCAAACTCGTCGAGCTCGTTCCAGTGAGGGGACACATTGTATTTTTGTAAAATTGTGTGACAAAATTGGGAAAATAACAATTAAATTAGCAAATTCTGATATCGCGCGCGTTGGGTAAAGGTTTTTTTTTTTAAATTAGCGGTTTTCAAATAAAATTGGTATTTGAGCGATCCGCAGTTTTTCCGATGGACGACAAAACTGTCCTACTGATATGGTCGGGGGATGAACCGCCCCTCACTCCACCATCTTCGGGCCTGATTTTTTACATTGTGTTGTCTTGTTTCGAAAAAAGGTATTATACGGGTTATTCATTTTGTAGACGTTGTTGCTTTCTACGGATTAACCCTTTACCCAATGTAACGGTCAAAACCTGCCAGTGCTATTCTCAAAAATCGCCAATTAATTTTCATTTTTTGTCTCAAAAACATAGGTTATGACCCCTCTTTGGAACGAGCTCGTCGAGCTCGTTCCAATGAGGGGTCATAACCTATGTTTTTGAGACAAAAAATGAACAAAATTAGTTATTTAAGAATTTTATTTGCAAGTGTCGTCTGCTTTTTATGTTAGGTAAAGGGTTAAGTTATCCTAACCGCATTATTGAATGACGAGAATGGGATTACAGAACGACCTCGTTTTAGACTTCCATTCGGGTAACTCCATTTACCTTTATCGTGGAACATCTTCCACCCCAGTAGGCTCCACGAACTGTAGTAATTGGCGGTGTTCCAACTCAGTATTCTTGCAAACTATCTCCCATCCATTCTTTAAATGTCAGCATATCTGTGACACTCACTGGAGTCATTCCCTACCCTTAGTTGCGCATAAGGAGTGTTTTTTGCTTGTGTCTCAGGTAGTCTGTTATTCGGTCTGTAGCTGGTCAGATGGCTGATTCCTGTTGTGTTAGAATTTCCATTCTCAGTTTTCAGCTATTCGGCTGTAGTTGAAACATATTATTTTGTTCACATCACAATGTTATACATAAATGTAAAGCAGCATTTAACAAACATGTAATTCACAGCTTTAGACCATGTACACTGTAAATCACCTTTATTTAAACTGGAGCCTGTATTTAATATGTCTATGTGGGTTCGTTCAAATATCCCGTTCGTGGTCGAGACGGAAAAATAAATACTTGAATAGTTTGTGCAGCCATTCTCAAAGACATGATTGACTGAAAGGTCTCCTGGATATTAAAGTCGTACACTAGGGGGACAGTTTTGCTGCTGTAATCACCATAGCCATTGTTTTCAATTCCCCGACATATTTTCCGTTGAAATTTGAAAATTAATGTTTCAGACAGACAGACATTTATGAACAATTAACACCTGTGATGAAGCAGATTGTGTGTACATATTTCACAATATATCGTTTCTTGAAAGCATAAAGGTGTCGGCTACAATGCTGAAGCATTGCAGCCGTCTCCTGAATGTTTTCAAAAGGCGATATATTGGAAGTGAACTTATTGGAACAGGGGTAGTACAATGAGGCTGGCTAGAGACCCATGTGTCCTTTCACTTTCAAGGACTCTTACCGCTCGTTAGCACTCCCAAGACGGCGTATTCGCAGGGACGCCAGAAGCACAGGGGCAGATGGGACAGCTGCCCTCCCTGCTTTCGGACTACGGGCGAGAGGGGAGGGACAGGCAATGTCCATTCCAGGTTCGTCAATCAATTGTTTTCAATGATTTATTCTCGAAGTAAAGCTAATAATACACACCCCAAATCCGTTCTGTGAGCTTTCAATTATTTCATCATAATGTGGGAGGCTCGACTCGGGTAGATGCCATTTGTGTTTAAATATATATTAAGCACACTACATGCGCAGTGACCAGTCAATACCGTGTAATAATAATCATCCACATGCCTCACACCATCAAACCTTGGGTATGTCGTGCATCCCTCCACTTCCGACCCATAATTTATGGAAGATACGCATGGTTTGTCAGTCTATGCCACCAATGGGAGAAGAAAGAGGGCGGGGTGGGGGTGGATAGTTGAAATGATTTTGGTAAGATTGCAGTGTATTTATATTTTAGTTTTCTACACATCAAATTTACCAAAAGTAGGAAGCTTCGGGAGGATGAATGGCATACCCTTGCCCTTTGTTTCTGTGGCCAAAAAGCGTACATGTATGAGTGCTGGGAAGGGGATAGTGAGTGAGTGAGTGAGAGAGAGAGAGAGAGAGAGAGAGAGAGAGAGGGAGAGACGGACGGACGGACGGACGGACGGACGGACGGACGGACGGACGGACGGACGGACAGACAGACAGACAGACAGACAGACAGACAGACAGACAGACAGACAGACAGGGAGGGAGGGAGGGAGAACGTGGACGACACAAATGGAGGGGGGAGTGTGTGCGTGCGTGTTTATCAATGTGCTGCACTGCTGATATATTGATAGGTTTACCACCGCTTATTATCGTGCTCTATTGATGGCACTGTTGATATGATGACCACCACCAAGGCCATGCCTTATTTCTTCTTTATCTGTCAGTGTTCTGTTTTCTTTGTATAGACCTGTAACCCCATTCATTTGGGACAAATGTTGATTAAAACATTAAAACGGAGTGACCAGCAATCTTCTGCATGTTTCTAGATTTTTCGCACGTGCTGCAGACGATATCCGAATGAAGTTGTTGTTTGAATTACAAATCAGTTAACGATTTGAACAAATGTCGTGTCCTGAGATTCCAAACACTAATTATAGAAATAATCATCAACAATTTAATTAAAGAAGCACCGGGTTATACCCGGTGCTTAATTAATTAAAATTTTGCTGGTGATGATTTTTATTAACTGGTAAACGCATGCGTGGATATCACTGCCCACGCGTGGATTTCTACCAGTCCACGGCGACTGTACTGTATGGATAGGGTCTTATTGGAACATATACGTTATTGTGATGAATTGACGGTAACATGGTTTGAGATGTGCGGCTCGAAGCGTCTCGGTTGAACATAAACTTCAATCCGCAAACCTCAGATAATGTTACCGTTAGTTCATCACAAGAACTTATAATGTTCAAAACCAAAAACGAGAACATTCACTCTCAGATATTATTTTAGTTTCTTTTTCTTGATGCGGCTTTATTTGATATATAAGGCCACACGAGATGAATTAATTGATTCTCAGACATTTTTTTTTCAAATCAGTGAAGGTGGGAGAGTTTTATTTTTAATTTTTATTTTTCTTATGCAAAAAGTGAACAAACATGGGGAGGATTTCGTCTTTCTTTTTAAACAGAAATATAGAATGTGCATATTTAGACAAATAAGTTCATTTTTAATTTGAAAAATAAAACATTCCTCTAAAAGCATACTGCAGATACTGAAATTCAAAGGCTCCATATTCTTTCGAAGCTCTTCATATTATCTTTGAAGTAAAATTATTTAATCTATGTAACAAGGAAAACATATTGGAGACGCAACTAAATAAAGATGCATCAATCAAAAAATGTAAAAGGTTTCGGGTCTCCCTGATTTTGTACTAATATTGGAACACACTGAAAGCCAATAAAAATATTCAATGAAGGGATTCAAATTTAATGAGGTATTGCCTGAGAATCAAAACAGCCTTATTTGTGTATTTTGTATTTATGAAGTTTCGTTCCATTGCTGCACGTGTACCGCAAATTGTCCGGAATAAGCTCTGTTCGAAAAACAGACCAATTGTGAGATCACAATTCTCCAAATGCTATTAAAGTCATATCTTTGTATTAACTCTAACAATGTTTCAAAACATGCAATTTCAAATGGTTTAAATAGTAAGCGATGATATAGCTCGAATCCACAACACTCATTTCCGGATAACTACATGATTTAATTTAAATTTAAATGTTGTGTCTCCCGAACCTTACACTATACAACTATTAACGGAACAGTGTTACACAAGTTTAGTGCTGTGGAAAAGAATCGATAGTCATCTTTTGGCAACGGGAATGCAATAAATGTTAATGTTGATATTCTATTATGACATTTCACACAGATACCATTAACCCTTTGAACTCTAGTGGTATCTTCCATGCCAGTTCAATAGCAACAATTAGAAGACTCCATATTCATTATTTGGGGTAGACCAATCAATATTTCCAACGTGCAGCCTCTGGGCTGCACGTCGAAAATATTGATTGGTCTACCTCACACATTTACTGAACAGCCATCCTATTTAATGATGTTATGACGTATGATGCCCCTGGCCGGAAAAGCGGCCGCTAGGGTTCAAAGGGTTACTTTGAAACTGTGTGGGTTAGGAAGGGATGAGCATATTGGAGTTCAAAGAAAATGGAAAATATGAAGGAGAATGGAGTTGGTGCTTTTGATCAATGTGGAAAGAGCATATCAGTGGATCCCGCTGATCTCGATTCAACTGGATTGCTGGAACACTCATTAGTCACATGTAGAAACTTGTCTCATCCACTGATCTCCATACAGCTGGATTGCTGGAACGCTGATTGGTCACATGTAGAAAAGTGTCTCAACCACTGAGCTCCAAACAGCTAGACTGCTGGAACACTGATAGGTTACATATCGAAAAGGGTTTCCCCTGCCCCATCTATTAATAGACAATGGCACAACAAACTGTCCTCAAAGGTTTTCGTTTTCCCTACGTCTCACAATCGTCGATTGCTTTTTGACTCTTTACCTAACACGAAAACAGACGGCACTTGTAAACAAAATTATCTTCAATAACTAAATATTTTCATTTTTTGTCTGGAAAGCATGGCTTATGACCCCTCATTGGAACGAGCTCAACACGCTCGTTCCAATGAGGGGCCACAAACTATGTTTTTGAGAAAAATCTGAAAAAAATTCACTGACAATTGAATGGTGATTTTTTGTAAATAGTGATGATCGGTTTTGGCCGTTAGGTTGGGTATTGGGGTAAAAAATATACTTTGATGTCTGTAAAAAATGAATATGTTGATGGGTTGCACGTTTTTTCGCGACAATAGAAACTGAATATTTGGAATATATTTGAGTTATTACGGACAAAGCACAAGTGCCGAGATTAAAATATCGAATAAGTAGGTACTAGGGCCGGTAATCGGGTTTTAACCACAAGACTCTGTCGAGTGTTTAAACCCCCTATTCTACGAGTGGTTTAAACCTAATTACCGGTCCTAGTATCTATATGTTTTATTTATACCATAATCGACTTTTCACTTAAAATGGAGAAAACATCTATACATTGGTTTGTTTTGTTTAAATCTAGGTCGGCTGCACGTGAATATTTTATTCACAGCAAGACACATCGTCAAAATTGAATGAATTTACTTGCTTTTTCAGTCAAATTATTATTAACAATTCTTAAATTTTATTTTAAATATTTAATTGTAGGTATTTTAAACTTAATAAGTCATCGCACGTAGTAGATAGTACCGCAAAACGACGTATGTTTGAATGAAACATCGCGAAGTGTACTACTTTTGGTGTAAATTTTTGTAATGCAATTCTTCTTGAAAACGTTTTAAGCGTAGTAGAAGCTTTACACCGGTAGTGGGGTTAAAAGCTAAAATTTAACATGCGGGCTTTTTTACAGATAGAAACATAAGTGAACATGGTATAAAAGTTGATACCGTGTTTCTAGTTTTCGTGCTAGGCAGTCGTTTGATGTTTGATGATGCAACATCTGTTAGGCTGTGAAATGCAGCCATCTAATAAATGTGATCTCAAACAAGGAGGTGAAAACATTTTCAGTACCCGAGTACAACTTCTGCAGATATGACGTCAACGAGATACCCTTACCCACTTCTTTGTGATA
The DNA here is from genome assembly GCA_031216915.1 of Pictodentalium vernedei. Taxonomy (NCBI): domain Eukaryota; kingdom Metazoa; phylum Mollusca; class Scaphopoda; order Dentaliida; family Dentaliidae; genus Pictodentalium; species Pictodentalium vernedei. The sequence goes on along the minus strand of CM062289.1, from coordinate 93,056,698 downwards.
CGATTTCCGAAAAAAACTATAAACCTAGGCCATACTTTTGCATGTTGTTTCTGAAATGTCCGAATGGGTGTAAGATACCCTTTTGATTGTAAAACTTAACAAAACGTTTACAATATGACATCACTGTACGGCCGCCGTGAACTTGTCACATTCCACGCGCTGCGTAATATTTTCACGGACGCAATAATATTAGATTCCAAATACTAATTACAGAAATAATCTTCAAAAATTAAATTAATGAAGCACCGGGTACAATTAATGGAAAATGTGCCTCTGATTTTTTATGTTACCTGTATACGCATGCGCGAATTTCGACCAGTCCACGGCAGCTGTGTTGACATGCACAGACAAGGTGCAGAAAAACCTGCGAAAACGACAAAATGGAACATTTATCGCCCGGAACTGAAATTAGTCAATCTGATAGCACTTTAGGTCACAGAAAAGGTGTTAGAAAGGTTCGACACTTCGACTCCAGATACCTGAGATATGACGTTTTACCATCGATGGCAGCCTCTTTCTAGAGTTTTTTTTTTGCAAAACAGAGGTCTTGATTTCCAAAAAGACAATAGCAACTTTCGCTGTGGTTGAACAGTCGATGATGCCTGTGCTTCGTTGAATGACGTCTTGAGATTTGTTGCCCAATCTCAAACATCTTGGTCTCTTTGCTCTGTGCTTGCTAGCTTTACCACTTCCGCTGCCGAAAGCGATTGTTGCCACCTATTTTATAGCGATTGTTTTTTTTACATTCTGGTATGCGTAGATCAAACCTACTATCTGATTAATTGTTGGAAAGGGCTTAGAGAGCCCTTTCCAACAATTAATCAGACGATAGGGTTTCAAGTATGTCATAAATTATATTAAACTTCCTCGCATACAGGCGTGTATAGAGGTCCTCCATATATGGATAAAACGGGCGTGGCAGTAAAAGGGTTACATGTTTTTTCTCCTTTTATCATACCAACATGTTAACCTGTCACAAGAAATAGTTAATGTAGTGGGAAAGCCGATCATATCGAACTGGCATATTCAGGGCATCCGCAAATGTAGGTAATCACGTTGTGGATATGCTGTTTTTTAATACTATACTTGGGAGCGCGGTGGCTCAATAGGTAGAGGTGCAGGCTGCAAGACGAGAGGTCCTCGGTTCGAATCCCACCTGCGGCAACCGCGTTGTGTCCTTGGGCAAGACACTTCATCTCCATTGCCCGCGTGGGGGCACGATGACGCCGTGTACTAAGGCGTACTGCACGTCGATGGTACGCATGTCTTCAACCAATCTAACCCTGCCTGTGCTGCAGTGCGGAGTTACGATGTTGGGGAGCTGGCAGCTGCTCGTCGTTGCTCGGTGGTTCTCTCCGGGTACTCCGGCTTCCTCCACCCGTAAAACTGTCACGGTCATGATTAGCCATTGTGCATAAATATGTGACCTTAAACATCAATAAATAAATAAATATAATACTATACTTAATGACAAAGCGTTGAAATGATCGCCGAACTCCCTATCTAAATTGACTGCTGGTGGCTGAAAGCAAAAATATACAACTGCCTCGTTCTCGTCATAAAGTATATTAGAACCCCAAAATAAAGTTTTATCCAATAAATTGTCACAAAGAACTTATTTTTTTCTCATGAATATAAAACGACTGATAGTGGCGTGTAAACAGTGTTGCATTACACAGCAGCATTAGTAGCCAAACCGTTCGTTCACAAAACTGTTCTCATTGAATAAAAGATGAGAATGTTCCAATCAAACAAAATGTTTCTGAATTTAAGAAAACATCACGACACTTGAACGGTTAACTCGTGTAGCCATATCCCCCAGTTTATCACTCGACTGTTATCTCGTGTAGTCATATCCCCCTCAGTATATCACTCGACTGTTAACACGTGTAGCCATATGGTTTCACGGAACTAAATATTTTACCATAGGCGACCATTGTAACGTTCAGGCAGAAAAAAATATGATCGCATCACTTGAATTTTGGCATTCAAATATCTCTGTCAAAGATAGCCCTTCAGACAACTTTTTCGGATCCGAAAACAGGGGGTCATGCAACAAATAAGAGAGAAAAACTGACACAAAGGGAAGTACCGGTCACGTGCACATATTTTCCAGGGAATTCTCTACAAAAACACGCAAAAAGTAAATTGTATTTTTTAGGTCCAAAAGTCATCAAATCACCCTCTTTTTTATCAGGAATATTCAACAATAATGCAAGATCTCAATAGAATGTTTCAAACGTTTATTGAAACAATATATTTTCCCAAGGCTGTTTATCTTCAGTGATTGCAACATTCTAAGGCGGTTAACTCTAATTTTAATATTTAGTTCCGCGATAACTATAATCATTCCCAACCCCACCAAAGAGACATTTTACCACTTACGTGAGATAAAAGAGTCATTCATCTGAATTTTACTCAAAAAACCATTGGTTATTTTAAAAAATCAACTCAATGTACAGGTGGAAAAGTTCGTTAAATGTGACAGAATTGTGCTTATTTCAGTGGCAAGATATGTTTGTGTCCAGGGCAGAAATATCAACAGTAGCATGAAAGGAGTTTTCCTTCTGTTTGTGTTAAAAGAGTCGATGGAACCAGGTTTGCGACAGTAGTTGGTCCTTGCTCAAAAGATATGATCCGTGAGCGGCCATTTCGTTTTCGAACTTCATGAATTAACATTTCACTTCGACAGCCAGTACCAAGAGTTGGTAATGCATTCTAAAATCAGTTGGATGAAAAAAATTAACTCAAATCAACTGAGCTGAGTGAATATGAACCCATGTGGGTTCATATTCACTCCGCCCAGTTGATTTGGGTTGATTTTTAACCCAACTGATTTTAGATTGTACTGTGTCGAATTATGACAGTAGGGTCATGTACCAACCAAAGCCACTCTATATCCACTAGTCATTTTTCGTAGCGAGGCCATTTTGTTCTCTCAGCTTAATATATTAACATCTCACTTCGACAGCCAGTACGGAGTGTTGGTCATATTGTAGCCATAGTCGGCCCAATATTGCTACCAGTCTCATTCGACACTTGATGTATCAGCAATAAATGTCATATATAACAACATTATGCAACAAGTTATAGCTATGGTCTTTACCCTCAACCTAACATGAAAAGCAGACGACACTTGCAAACAAAATTCTTGAATAACTAATCTTTTTCATTTTGTGTCTCAAAAACATAGGTTATGACCCCTCATTGGAACGAGCTCGTCGAGCTCGTTCCAATGAGGGGTCATAACCTATGTTTTTGAGACAAAAAAGGAAACAAAATAATGAAAATTGGCCATTTTTGTGAATAGCGCGACCGGTTTTTAGCTCACCAACTTTAGTTGTGTGAGCTTATGGCATGGCTCGATCGGTCGGCGTCGACGTCAGCGTACGTGTCCAATAATGTTAAAGCTTCTGTTTAGGTCACTTACTCATCCTATTTCCATATCATGGCTTTTATAATGCTGCTATGTGATGATTATTATCATTCTGCCATGATTTAACCCCTCATACCCTACATTTTAGACATTTTTCTTGACATTTTTAGCTGCGTTTAGTTTTCTGTTTAGCTCAGAATTTCATGTTTAACTAAGTGTTTAGGTCAGCTGCTGTGCTCCTTCTCTTCCCATGGCACTTATTTTCATCATACATGTTCCTCGGTATCATTGTTCCATGATTAACCCCTCATACTCTGCATTTTAAACATTTTTCTTGACATTTTTAGTTGCGTTCAGTTTTCTGTTTAGCTCGGAATTTCATGTTTAACTTACTGTTTAGGTCAGCTGCTGTGCTCCTTCTCTTCCCATGGCGCATATATTCATCATACATGTTCATCAGTATCATTGTTCCATGATTAACCCCTCATACCCTGCATTTTAAACATTTTTCTTGACATTTTTAGTTGCGTTTAGTTTTCTGTTTAGCTCAGAATTCAAGTTTAAATAAGTGTTTAAGTCAGCTGCTGTGCTCCGTCTCTTCCTATGGCACTTATATTCCTCATACATGTTCCTCAGTATCATTGTTCCATGATTAACCCCTCATACCCTGCATTTTAAACATTTTTCTTGACATTTTTATATGCATTTAGTTTTCTGTTTAGCTCGGAATTTCATGTTTAACTTGGTGTTTAGGTCAGTTTCTGTGTTTCACTTTTAAGAGGTTGTGTTTAGATCAGCTTTGTCGCATGTTATGAGCCTGTTTGGTACAGTTCTTGTGTTTGCCAAAGTTACTATCAAAGAGGAATGTTGGTGAGCTATAGGGCGTTGGCGTCCTTCTTGTTTCCGTTACGTTGGGTAAAGGGTTAATAAGTCTGAAAGAATTTCAAAATTCCGCTAGCGAATATAATCGCATTTACCGTGCTAGTAGGGAGTTCTAGAGTCGCATTTGTGCGTTTCGAACTTCAACTGTTCATGTGCCTGTCCGTAGTTTTTGATTCATCGAAAACTGTTTTTTTTCCAAATATGCTTTAGGCTGCACAATAGGGAAACATACGACGCCCACACACCGCTAAGAATAACGCGCGCCGCTCTTAAACCTCACAAAACTATATTTCTTCACCATATTGAGTATTTTGTTTAGGCGGGGGGGGGGGGGGGGGAGTTATTCGAAAAATACAAACTTATCCAATGATATCCACGATGCTATTGCATATACGACGGATAATGTCTCCCTGGAAATTGTTGGTTCTTAGACGGTTTGTGAAACATAAAGCGTTCACCTACTATATAATGCTGAAATCTACGGAAGTGTCGATTTATTTATTGGGGTTCAACGACAACTTCGACAGCCAGGGCCACCTCGTGTCGGACAGTTTTACGGGTGGAGGAAGCCGGAGTACCCAGAGAGAACCAGCGAGCAACGGCGAGCAACTGCCCGACTCCCCAACGTACTAACTCCGCACAAGTGGGGTTAGCATTAGTTGAAGACAAGTACACCATCGACGTGCAGTACGCCTTAGTACACCGCGCACCGTACCCCCACATGGGAAATCGAGATTACGTGCCTTGCCCGAGGACACATCGCAGTTACATCTGACTTCGTTTTGGAGTCCAATGCCGTAATCACTCAGCCACCGAGCTCATCGTCATTGTCAAGTGCATTAAACGAGTTAATCACACGCGAGTTACATGTTCGTTGACTTGTAATGATATTTCAAGGAAAAGGTTGATATTGAATCAGAGAATGCTCTCTTATCTCAACTCACATACCATATAATGCATCATTACATTTAGTGACGTGTGACAGTTTGTGTTAATTTCCTGTTATTCGATCGTGACATCGAAATGAGAATACAAGATTATAGAACCATTTATTCTGGTTTCTGCTTGTGACGTAACTATTAAATCTTTTTCTGAAGTTTGTTGGCAAAATCTATTTTCTTTGTCAGTCGTAACGATTCCGTGACAATAACTACTTGCATTGATATTCAAATTAAACTATATGTTTTTTGATTTGAGTTTTAATTTCAATGGATGTCATTTAAACTCGTGCTTTTAAGTTCCGTTAGGCTTTGTTGGTTTATCGATTCCTCAACAAAACACGCAGAGGGATCATATTATTTGTGAATTAAACACTTGATACGAGAAATTATGTTCGACCTGCGACATATACCATTTCCGGAGCATGTTCCGTTCGTAATATACACTAGTCAGTTCGTCGTCGATATTCCCGATTTTCAAATTTGATTTGATGGGACATATCGAACACGTAATTGATGTATCACGAATTGTACACAAATTGCAACAATAGACATTATTAAAACATTATACAAAGGGTATAAATCTATTGACAGAATGAATAGTCTCTGGAGTGCAACAAGGTGCCTTTTGCAATGCTTTAGCATTGCAAATGGCATCTTGTTGCACTCAAGGGACGAAATAACGAAAATGTTTAGTAAAAAGCAGACATTTGTATTTTCGGTTTCTTTAACCATTTCAACAATGGCACCCTGGAAGGTATCATTTCAGGCAATAATGCAAGGGCGAAATGGGCGACGCCATCCTGGCTTAGTGGGAGGTTCAGTAATAATTTAATTCAAAAACACGACAGAGCTGTTGGATTCAATTATTACCGAGCCTCGCTTCAGATATTTTGCTCTTTATATCGTCTGCTCGCCCACTACCAATTTTTCACGTAAGAATTTATGCACCCCGGGTTGAAAGGGTTAATGAAGAGTTGGGAAGGTGAAAAAAAAGATCTTTTCAAGACCAGAGGCATGTCATGTTGCCCAAGGGCCTTGGCCCGATGGGAACAAGACATGCTGGGAGACTGGAACAAATCTCCGTGTCTCTGCTTTCGAAGAGCAACTGGTTTACTGTACCGAACAACCAGCTATGTGGCTTGCAGTATTGAGAAAAATGACTAGAGAACACCGCATACACTTTCAATAATTGATTGGGTCCTAACACGGATGTGATACACTTTAAAAGGACTATGTTCTTGCGATGTCGGAGAGGCACATTGATATACCCAGACTAGTGGCAGTGTTTCTTTGTCCGCTTGTGTAAGAGCCGAACAACATTTTATTGCGCGTTGTGGCTTAAGGGGGCGATGTGGGACTAGTTACCCCTTTCGAGGGTATTGAGTCTAGCAACTGTCGCTGTTTTTAGCCGTGGGTACACAAGCTTATGAAAAGTTACAATGTACGGACAGTGAGTCGAGCCAGGGTGACTCGTTCGTTATTTCCTATTGCTTTTTGTTTTTTTTTTTTTTTGTAGGACTGCTGGTGGACCGCAGTGGGCTACTTACCTAGTCCCCGCGACGTCAGACTCACTCTGTTGTAGACAGATTTTTTTTTGCAAGGATGCTGTCGATCCTTGAATCAATTTATTTTAATTCTTCACATAATACCTGTCCCAACCTGTTCGTTCTTTTTCCAGCACTTCTCCGGTCTCCGCTGTGAATTCAGGAGACGGGTTGGGTGGGGACGTCTCTGAAGCGGGAGTCTGATCTTGAAGTTGAATAATTGGTGCAGTGTGCGGGAAAAGAGAAGAGAAGATATAGCGCGGTCCCGCCTCAAACCCCAAGGTCATCCACTATCCTTTGACTTAACAGCAAGTTGAGAAGAAGTCAGTCGGGTGGTGGGCGAATCCCCTGACAATTCTCTATTTCGGGTGTACCCCCCTCCCCCGACGATAGGTGAGGGGAAATTATGTGTGCCGGGGTTGCGAGGTGTAGAGAATGAACTGAATCTTTCTTTCTCATCGTTTTTTTTTTTCTCTTCTTTTCTAGACGTTTTGTTAGTCGACGGGCGTGTCATTGTCTATCGGAGGTTCCCTTCTTTCCTTTTCTTTTTTTTTCCACCGACTTCCCTAAAAAAATGAGACAAGGTGCCTTATTTCTACTCAAGGGACGATATGTTCCCCGTTGATGGATCCAGTGGTTATCCGTCTCTTTTGGCTGATGACCAGTGTGAGAACGGTTTTTCATGAGAAGGAACACTACCTCACCTAAGAAGAGTGTAAGTACTCGGGTAAAAATTACTACGAGAGCGCTTTTAAGCTAGATATATTTTCACATTCCACATAATATGTGTTTCACCAATTAATGTTGTTAATTCACTGCAATTTAATAACAAAGCACTCGCATTATAAACCTCGACAGAAATTCCGAGCTTAACCCTTTACCCAACGAATCGCCCGCATCCGCCCGCGTAATATGCAAATTCAGCACTTGAAAAAATATTATTTTTCAAAAGATTTCAACAAAACCATATCATGTGACCCTCGTTGGAACGAGCTTGTCGAGCTCGTTCCAACGAGGGTCATATTATATGGTTTTGTTGACATTTTTTGAAAAAATTTAAAAAATGATATTTAAAACAATAAATTTTGATATCGTCTGCGTTGGGTAAAGGGTTAACTGTAGAATCTCACCTGCTGAAAAAGAAAGGCGGAAACGTTGCATCTATTCAGGTTTTGCTTTTTTCGGGTCAGCCTCGTTTTTACAATATTTGGTTTACAAACAATCTCGAGCCACGGATGCAAATACATAACGACAATCTCACGAGACATCTTGTGATCAGTTGCGGCGCCATGGGGGGTATAAGAGGGGTACTTACCCCTACACTTTTTTCGCCAAGCGTAGTAAACAAATACTATCATTTTAATTTTTGTATTGAACGTTGTGGTGTAATGGTGGGTATGCTTAATTCCATATTCCCAAGTGCACTAAATCAGAGAAGTTTTTAAATTATGTTTGTGTGTGCCCCCTCCCCCTACCCCCACCCCACCCCCACACACCCCCCACACACACATTAGCTGCAAACAACAAACAAGAGTCGAGAGCCCAACCAAATTGCAACAAGGCGTGCCGCGTTCAAACGGTCTGAAACATACCGCTTAAAAGTATTCGAGGAATGCTAGAATCGAGAGCATGCAACGCATCCGTTTGGACTGCAGCCTACTTACATTTTCGATTTGAGTGTCGTTTGGTGCTTTGTGCTCGCACTTTACAACAGCGTTCTTCCGTTAAAATGTCACCATGTGTGACATCTTCTATAACTGAAAGACCAAACCAATAAGTTTCAAAAGGATAAAACTGTTTTAATTTAATTGTCTGAGAATGCTCCAGAGAACACCATTTGCAACGTAAGTTTTAAAAATTTTCTCAACTTCCGTAGGGGACACCCCTCCCGAAACCCACCCCGGCTCGGCAGGCAGCCGAGCTGGGGTGGGTTTCGAGAGGCGTGTCCCCTGCGCGGCGGGCAATACCCAACTGTACCCCCTCACTTCTCTAACTCTGGCGCCTCCACTGCTTGTGATCCGCTCGAAAATGAGACAGCTTTCGCGATTACGATAGTGCGGCTTTTATTGACCACGACTGAGCACATGGACGGATTGGGTGAGTAAACCCCCTGCGCGTGCTCCCCCTATTCACTGTAACTCGTTTTTTAGGAGCACTGATAGCAGGAGACTCGAATTTATCCGCATATAACACGTGGTCTCCACTATCGCAGATAGTGGAGTCCATGTCTTATCGCGGATAATTCCGTACCCCATGCAAACAGTTAGTACTCCTGAGTGTCGTTTTTGCTTTTTCAAAATTTGAAAGAGTATAATGAACCAACAAGTATAAACATAAAATTGCCGAAATATTTTGGCTTGTAAACATTTTAATTTAATTTAAACAGCATTATATTTCTTTGTTAATTGATACATCAGTATTTCACATTAATGTAGTATGAACAGGATATAACCACAGAAAATGGATTCAGAAGCAAGCGCGGAAGCTGATGTGAACTGTCTCCGTATAGCAACGTCAGGGAGAACAATATGGTTCATGTCGTGTAAAGAATACACTGTATCAAGTAAGTCTGGCCGGTGTAAAAGGAATGGAAGTCCGTAAGAACGTTAGTCCCTCTGGACTATTATTCCGCGGAATTATAGTCCTAGGTCTAACATTTCTAGGAATAGTAGTCCTAGAAATGTTAGACCTAGGACTATAATTCCGCGGAATAATAGTCCAGAGGGACTAATTTTCCTACGGACTTCCATTCCTGTTACACCGGTATGAGTGAACATTCAGAGAAAGGTGAATACTAGAAAAAAATAGAAACGCGGAAATGTAAGACGGAAAGTGTAAGCCGTGAACAGTACCCAGTATACGAAGGAATTACACCATTATGGCAAGGATGGAGCACCAAAACCGTCTAATACTTATATGTCGGGTGGCTTGTGGAAATTACTTTTTATAGGAGACTCGATTAGGGTCATACAAGGTCATAAGCTATCTTTTCGAGACAGAATACGAATATATTTAGTTATTCGGTAAAAGTTATTTGTAAATGCCCTCTCCGTTTGTATTTGGTGGACAGTGAATGAAAAATAAGAGAAGATTAATTTAATTCTACTTAAGAAACCAACTCATCCACAACATTACCACGCCGACGTTGACTTTTGTCGTCATTCACGTATTAGATGTGTTGTTAACGATATTTTACGTAATGAGCTATTTAACCCTTTACCCTGGGGGTGCGGTGGCGGTGGCGTTGCGGTAATTGGTTCTCGTCAGATCATCGAAGTTAAGCAACGTCGAGCCCGGTTAGTCATTGGATGGGTGACCGTCTGAGCGATCGATTCGGCCTCCCGCGTTGTGTCCTTAGGCAAGGCACTTAACCCCGATTGCCCACATGGGGGCACAATGACGCCGTGTACTAAGGCGTACTGCACGTCGATGGTGCGCATGTCATCAACCAATCTCAGCCAGCCTGTGCTGCAGAGCGGAGTTACGATGTTGGGGAGCTGGCAGCTGCTCGTCGCTGCTCGGTGGTTCTCTCCTGGTACTCCGGCTTCCTCCACCCGTAAAACTGTCACCGACGCGATATGACCTTGGCTGTTAATGTGTCGTTAAACCTTAATAAATAGATAAATAAATAACCCTTTACCCAACGAATCGGCCGCCTCCGCCCGCGTAATATGCAAATTCAGCAGCTGAAAAAATACTATTTGTCAAAAGAATTCAACAAAACCATATCATGTGACCCCTCTTTGGAACGAGCTCGTCGAGCTCGTTCCAATGAGAGGGTCACATGATATGGTTTTCTTGAAATTTTTTGAAAATTTTTAAGAAATGGTATTTAAAATAATAAATTTTGATATCTTCTACGTTGGGTAAAGGGTTAATGGTGATTCTACGATAAATGATATTCGTAAGAACAATTCCATTCGAAGTGTTATGTTTCTGGCGGAATGCTTCTGACCCAATATGGAAACGTTCCAGTAAAAATACAAACATACATCTACATCTCGAAAAACATTGAATGTCGGTTGAGGAACCTTTCCGTCAAACAAAAGACATCGTGTTGGTGAAGAGAATTTGTTCTGTTTTATCAGTAAGTTGGCTGTTTAAAGAGTACTCAAGCATTGACATGTAGTCAAGTTGATTATGATCTACTAGTTTTGTCGAGTGGGTTCCATGTAATATAAACCTGCCATCTCTTAACAATGATATTAGGGAATTTACAAAGCAATATCTGAATGGATTTAACGAGTTTGGGTCTGTCACATTGTTCGTTATTTATTCTTAAATGTTACTTACAAAACCCATATATTCCCACGATGAATTGCATTTGTCCGGCATTTTCAGTAAACGACACATTTTGGCAAATTAATGTATTTATCGGACATTTCAGTTACACATTTGTACAGTGTGTCTCATTTATTTTATCTGTCATGGATACTGGGAACAAACGGTGAGTTTTTAATACATCGAAAAAAGTCTGTAATGGTTTTATGTTTTAGTTGTCGGTCTGGAAAAGCGCGATGCAATTACAGCGAAAGCATCCATTGAATTGATTCTATGCTATTGGCTGTATTGGCCCAGCTCTTAGAAGAATGGAACTTATGGAAGGAGCAGTCCCACACACCATGGCGTTGTAAATACCTAACAAATGTTTATGTAAGGCAAGAGATGTGAAACTTTTTTAAGGCGAATGGATGCAGTAGAAAAGATACTTCGATTTTAGAGTCCTTGCCGACTACGACGTTGAAATCAAAGTTTCTAGACTTTGCAACTCCATTCTCCCGCTTGGAATTATTCGGCAAAAACAGACGTCTTGACAAAAATCAAAATGTAGAGTTTGTGTAAATGTCTGAATGCACCCAAGCGGTGGGTAAATAATTTAAGTCCAATAATGGAGTCTGAATGTGTACTTGTTTTGTGGCCCAAACTCAGATTAGTACTGTATGTTATGTCAATGACAATGTAGGTTCGAGAACAATAATCTACACTTCAGACACGAGTTAGTCAAAGGAATAATATTTAATTCTGTCTTTTGAATGGTCAGAATGCCTTGGACAAATAGCCATGGCAAAGGGTGCACCCAGCATCCAAGGTATATGAGAGCGTGCAACATCAGGGGTATATGGGCACGCGAAACATCGGGGGTATATGGCTTAAATGAAAGCGTTTCGCTTCCGCTCACCTCAATATAAAAATCGAACCAACAACCTGAAAATAGTCAGATATATCATCAGATTTTCGACAATTCGATCATATTTTGCTGTTATAAATTAAATAGGTGAATAATTAAATGAAACAACTTGAGAAAAATAAAATAAGAGCAAATAGCGTCTCCTCAGTTCCAATGTGTTGTATGCCCCATTAGGCGCATAGAACACATTGGAACTCGGGGGACGATATGTAAACAACATACTGTTTACTCGTGTCCTTAGCGATCCAAGGTATGTAACTTTCTCTGTTGTCTTCTGCGTTTGTAAAAACAAAACAGTTATTCGCTAATTTGGTTCAACTGATTACGGAGCGTGAGAAACGCGTCCACAATTTTTTCTGCACTATGTTTCTATTGTGTTTCAAACGCGATAAAAACGTTATCCCCGTCAACATGTATGGTATGTGGAGATTTAATACCTTGATGTCTCATTTAAACACCTCGCCTGCGGCTCGGTGTTTAAAAAACGACATCCAGGTATTAAATCTCCATATACCATACATGTTGGTGGAGATAACTTATAACTTTTGCGACTATGCACGTATGCATTTAAGCCTTCACTAAAATCAGCTGGTTTAAACAACAACTCAAATTAACTGGATTGAGTGAATATGAACCAATTGGGTTCTTATTCACTCAACCCTGTTGATTTGAGTTCATTTTAACCCAACTGACTTTAGAGTGTACTTCTGATGTTAACAGCAGTATACCTCTTACTTTTATGTTGAATAACATTTTATCTTTAATAAATATTGAAAAAATGGGACATCCTCCACCCACCAAGTCGAAAAAGTCAAATCGCAATAAATCTAACCGACACTATTCGAATCTTCAGTACAGTATTGAATCGGAGGGCTCTATTACACCTTGAAATATTGTCTTTTGACATCATAAACAGAATAGGATTCCAAATTTGTTTTAAATGAAAGACAAGAAGGAATTCTTTGCTTTGGGGACTGGGATGTAGAAACGAAAAGTGAGTAACGTACACCAACTTAAAGCAACCATACACTGCAAAAAATATAAGTTCTCTTTAGAACCAAAACTGGTTCTAATCTTGTCCCTGAGATGGAACCAGTTCTGTTTAAACAATATTTATTTCAAATCAAATAAATTTACCAAGATTAGCATTCAATTTTAACAGAATATTACATGAACTGAAGTAGATTCAGCAGTAAACTTGGAGCTTATTCAACGCAGTCGCCAAACATTTTGAAACAAAGGAGATATGAACAGTTGGCATATCGAACCAGTTTTGGTTCTGTATAGAATCAAAACTGGTTCGATATACCAACTGTTCATATCTCCTTTGCCTAATAATGATTTGAGACAACCTCGTATAAGCTCTAAACTTACGGCTGAAACCCCCTCAATTTATGTTTAATTCTGTTAATATTTAATATTAATCTTTATAAATTTATTTGATTTGAAATAAATACTGTTTAAACAGAACTGGTTCCATCTCAGGGACAAGATTAGAACCAGTTTTGGTTCTAAAGAGAACCTATATTTTTTGCAGTGTATGTCATCCACCGAGAGCAACAACAAGGCGCCATTTGCACTCAGTAGACGATATGATTTCTAGGCATTTGTCAACATCGATTGCTTGTTCGCCTTGCATTGCTTGAATATTCATGTGGCCCATAAGCAGAGTTAATGACTAAATGTTTTCACATATAATTTTCAATTATAATTATATTTGGAAAAAAGAGTGTCCCTTTTCATCATAAAAAGGACAGAGATGCCGTAAATACTCAAATACAAATATTGTGGAAACAATTCAAGAAAAACAATAATGAACCCTCAGATAACTGTTTTTATACCATGATTACCTTTTCTAGTATATATGAAACGCCTATGGCATAAATTTTAGCTCTATACACCAACCGTGGTGAACACGCCAGCAATGGGATTTCAGTAGTTAACATTTACACCTACAGTGGAACTACATCAAAGTTGACTTTTGGTGACGTCGACCTGAATGCGAACTTGCATAATTTATCGCACGTCTTCTCGCGAAGAGTGAAATGAAAGTGGGAATTATTTATTACGTTTTTAAACGGGTTTACCCCATAAAACACCAAACATTAACAAACATTGATTGCCTCATGTTAATAAAGCATCTATAACTCGAAATAGTATGTTATTATGTTATTAAAATGAGGAAGACTCTGGCGGGTCGCGATCCGGTCGAAATGCTCTGTCCGCTCTTGTAATGACAGTTCGGGTGGATATACTCCTGCCAATTCCATTCCGTGACATATCTTCATCAGAGCTCACTGATTCCCGTAGAATTAATGCCCTTTTGCATTAATAAGTGCTCCAATACGTGAGTGTATATTAACGCAATATCTGAATATTAAATTCCGCGCTTGTTCTAAGTGGGTTGCTTCTTTTTTTACTCTTTACCCTACGTAACGACAAACCGGCCATCGCTATTCTCAAAAATCGCCAATTTATTTTCAGTATTTTTTCATTTTTTGTCTCAAAAACATAGGTTATGATCCCTCATTGGAACGAGCTCGTCGAGGTCGTTCCAGTGAGGTGTTATAATCTGTGGTTTGAGACAAAAAATGAGTTATTCAAGAATTTTTTTGCAAGTGTCGTCTGCTTTTCATGTTAGGTAAGTAGTTAATATGTCGTCCTTTATTCTTTTTCGGTCAAGTGTACTAATTAATAGTCTTAGGATAGATGCACTAAATTGGGGTCGTTTGTTTATTGCCATTTGAAATGACAGTAAGTGAATTTAATTTAGTCGCGAGAAACGCTTTTGTGCAGCAAAAGGAGATATACATTAGCCTCAATTATTTTCTTAATATACAGATTTTTAATGTGCAGAAACTTGTCTTTCATTTGGTTCCAACTTTTTGTTTCAGTTTATTGGGGATGCTCTGTTTCTTATTTATAGAGGTTGGTTCATGTCTAGTCGTTCAGTTCCAGTAAGGAGTCAATTGAGTACTCACTCAGCACACAGAAGTCATTTTAATGACGTGGTGCAAAACGCTTTTTGTTGACTAAATTAAGTCCAGACACTCAGAGTGTTTTGATGTTCATTTTTTCTACTTCTATTTTTAACCCATAACACCTTCATCTAATTCTCACACAAATACCGAATTATAATATACTTAACGGGCGGGTGAAGTATGTTCGGAGTATTTTTGATCTTGAGAGACAATGCTCACGAGTATCCACTGAGCAAATGTCGCAGTGTGACAACGAGGTTCTCGTACTGCTCGTATGTTATTATTGGAGTGTTCTCACTTTGCCAGCAGGCATTGTTCTCATAAAAAGGTGTTAATAACTAACACAACGGAGATTGGAAGTATAGTCTGTACTATATTTCTATACACATTTTGCGTTTATATACATGAAATGCCAACTAATATATTTATTTATTTAGAAATATCGTCACTTCAGTGCAACCAGGTGCTATCTGCAATGCCAAGGCATTGCCGATTGCACCTTGTTGTACTCAAGGAACGATATATTGTTAAATTTATTTATTTATTTATTTATTTATTTATTTATTTATTTATTTATTTATTTATTTATAAATATCGTCCCTTCAGTGCAACACGGCACCATCTGCAATGCTAAAGAATGGCAGATTGCACCTTGTACTCAAGGAACGAAATATTGTTTAATTTAAAATTTTAAACTCTCTTCATAACGCAACTGTGAATTTAACTGGTGAATTCCATTTTTGTCAGACGGAGCTCTCATGTAAACAGATGGTTGTAATGATTGTTCTGATTTGTGCTTGGAAGTTGATGATTGCTAAGTAAGTTATCCTATTTGTGATTGCCAACTCATTACCAGTTATAGGGAGAAACAGTTTCAATAAGGTTTTCGTGGGGAAACCCATTTGGAAAATGGTAGGTCCGCCAGGTATAACATACGGTACGGAAGTGGTACCCCTAAACCAGACGGCTGTGGAGAGCTTGGAAATCCTGAAGAACGATGCAGGCCGATGGATAACGGGTTCGAGTAATGCCGCAGCACTAGAAGCAATCAGGGATGAGCTTGGGTGGATGAGGATCAAGGACAGGATAGACTTTTTGAAACTCAGTTATCTTAATCATTTGGTAAATCTCCCCGACAGCCGATGGTGTAAAGTAATGTTTCTGAGAATTTTCAACTCAAATATCAAGACAGTGTGGATGGTCCAAGTGAGGGAGCTAATAGAGAACTATTCATTGGAGATCTCGGACCTACATTGAAGACGTTGGGGCAAACCAGGGTAAAAAAGGTAAAAAAATCGTCAGAGAAAGGGTCATGGAGGATGGTAACCTTAATTGGCGAGAGGGTGTCAAATCAAAGAGGTCTTTGGGTGGCCTGCGTGATAAAGATAATCCTGGTTTTGAAGAGTACCTTGATGGCACCTTTGGGGGGTCACTATTGTTCACCCTGATGTCGCGGTCCCTGTAGCTGAGGGGAGAAATTGTGAAAAACAGTTTAAAGGAGTGCCAGATGTGTAATTTGGGCGTGGTGGAGACCCTGGAACACTTTCTTCTAGAATGCCCAAAATACCAGTCTAAAAGAATAAGATAAGATTCACTGGGAGTTTAATGGGGAAGTGGGATGGGAGAATGAAGGACATGTGGTTAGTGGGAGACTCAGCGAAGAGGGTTAATATGCTAATCGGCGAGATTGGGAAGAATTGGGCAAGGGATGTCATGGGGGGGGGGAAGAAGCGTGGGGATAGGGAGGCAGTTGGGAGTACAGGGGTAACCAAGGCCTTCTCATCCGAGAACCGCGACAAATCAGCGGCCGGCCAAAGTGTTATTATTATTAGTTATCGCCGATTCGTAGTAAACACTGCTAACAAACAGAGGACTGCGATTGTGAATATCTGTCACCAGTACTAATACAGACTAAAGTAGAGGTGTGAAAATTTCTCTTTCCAGCCTGCTGACAAAGTGAGAATACACCGTTATTATCCAAGGAAATGTGCATCATTTCTTGTCAGGGCATACAGCAAGAGAAGCAGCAGCATATATCGTCCAACATATACAGTGTGAATCCTCAGACAAGGAAATAGCTAATTGGTAATTGCTATGTTGGAAACCGCGGGAGTGTGCTAAATGTAAAAACTATGTTCACAAAACCTGTTAACTGGAATGCATTTAAAACTAATTGACCTGCGACAAGCTGTTGGAGAGTGTCTTTTGTCGCAGAACAAGAACAAAATCAAAATTAATTTATGAACAACGCTTCTGATTCTCACCCGTTCTATTTACCTCACTAATGTAATTTCAGACTTCTCTTCTGCAAATCGGTATATGTATGTCCAGCAACCGATAACGAAATAGTATAGTAACGATATTTTATTCTCTTGGGATAGCTGAATGAGCTCAACTGCTAATATTGAGAGATTGCAAACGAAGGAGCGAGCGACCGAGTACGAATAAGGGAGTGAATGAGACACGAATAAGTAAATTCAAGTGACATATACAGTTAAAACTTGAAGTCCTGCCACGAACTGTGCGCTTATCTAGGCTTAATTGGGCGTAGGAAATGCGCGCAATTGCCATATCGAATGGTATCCAGGTTCTCCTGGTTACTCATAGCGAACACAGGCAATGTTTCTGCCAGTGGTCCTCCGGGTTACCCGGAGGTCCATTGGCTGAAACATAGCTTGTGTACAGGCCATATGTACAGAATTTGATAGCCTTACTATGATCATAACGCGTAGATTATCGCGCAGATCGACGTGCTATTTGTGCGCATTTAGTGACAGGACTTCTAGTTTTAACTGTAGGCCTACTAGGCCGGGTACTATTGTAAAATACTGCAAATACATCGTGTTAATTATTTGAAGAACATATGTCAATAAAGATTTATTTATTTATTTATTTATTTATTTATTTATTTATTTATTTATTTATTTATTTATTTATTTATTTAGCTAGCTAAATGGATTGTTGAGAGGAGGCATTGTTGTTCAAACTGAGATCCTAGTCACTGGAGTTGAGGGAGATAATCAGGAAAGGCTAGTAAAACGCCTGTCAAATGTGCAACTTGGGGAGTGGCGGACACCCTGGAACGTTTCATTTTAGAATGCCCCAATATATCTGTCTAGTAGAATGAGACTCCTTGGGTTCTAAAATGGGATGAAAATGTGAAGGATAATTGGATGTGGAATGACATGACGGAAATGGTTAATTTATAGCTGGGGAGATCGGGGAAGCGTCAATGGTGGGAGGGTGTGAGGCAGGTTTTGACTGAAGGCTTGGATATTTGGATGGAGAGTGGAGGAGGAATAACCCGGCGGATGCTATTATACACTACTCAACGTTTGCTAAGCACCAAGTATATCCAACAACCTGTTTTACGTTTTAGTTGAAATAATGTTATGAAAAGTGGATATATTTTTTATTTAATCATATCTTTAGTGATTTAAGTACATAAATTAAGATTTTGTTTGTGTTTGACATTATTTTTTAGATTTTAAATACGATAACCATGAAAAATGGATTTTATTGGTAAAAGAGGATATTTTTCAAATTTGCCAAAAAGTTGACGGAGCGAACTGGTATGGGTTCAATATCGAGTATGAGACCCATTATTGTTAATTACGTTACACAGATGGTTGCGGGCGATTCGTAAGGTAAAGGGTTAAGCAAGTACAAAAAGAAAACATAAAATAACAATGTGGTTATTTTAAGTCTGTCGTTGGTTGTCAATAATTCTAACGTCCAATCAAATGTGCTAATGCCTGACAACAATGTTGCCGGAAAACACCATTCATCCGTTTGTAAAATCCATTTTGTGATCCCCATGCTGTAAATAAATAATAAATATCATACATCGTAACACATTAGCAGATCACGCTATTAAACATGGTGGCAACCTGCAGAAACAAATATGTTTTGAAAAGCTTTTCCACTATCTCTGTTTTACTACTCTAGACGTGTTATATTTGCGTTTTAACAGAATTTCTCCGAAAAAAATAGCAACAAAAAACGCACAATCTCGCTTTGGCGAGATTGCGCGTTGGTTGTTGCTATTTATTTTGGTGGAATTTGTGTTTAGACTTTGTCGGCACACCACTCTTATTCATATGTGGATGCAAAGCTCACACATGGGCAGTGATGTCCACGCATGCGTTTACCAGGTAAAAAAAATCATCATCAGCAAAAGTTTGATTAATGAAGCACCGAGTTACATCCGGTGCTTCATTAATTAAATTTTTGTTGATTATTCCTACAATTGGTGTTTGGAATTTAATATTATTGCGCCCGTGGAAATATTGCCCACCCGTGGAAAGTGACCAGTCCTCGGCGGCTGAACTGTGTGTCCTCTTTGTCCCCCCCACAGAGCTGTAGAATCCCACCACCTGAAAAATAATTGAAATGAGAGATTATTGTTTTTATCAATTCTCGATTCGGCGATATTCTATTAATGAAATCTCGTCGCATCGGTATAATCGAGAACAAGGCCATTATGCACTCACAGGACTGTATTATCAGTACGTTAATCCTGTACCAAACGAATCGGGAGCGCAGTGGTTACAGTATGAGGCTTCAAACTTTGATCCCGACCAACGCTAACTTCGTTGTGTCCTTGAGTAAGGCACTTCATCTCGATTGCCTATGTGTCACGGGGCACGGTGTCTATGTGTACTAAGGCGTACTGCACAATCCATGGTGAACTTGTCTTCAACCAATGTTAACCCTTTACCTAACGTAACGGCAAAAACCGGCCAGCGTTATTCACAAAAATTGCCATTCAATTTTCATTATTTTTTCATTTTTTGCGTCAAAAACTTAGCTTATGACCCTCATTGGAACGACCTCTTTGAGCTCGTTCCAATGAGAGGTCATAAGCTATGTTTTTGACGCGAAAAATGAAAAAAAAAATAGTTATTTAATCATTTTGTTTGCAAGTGTCGTCTGCTTTCCATGTAAGGTAAATGGTTAAACCTGCATGTGCAGAGATTCTGACAGTTGCTCGCCGCTGCTCTGTGGTTCTCCCCGAACACTCCAACTAGCTCCACCCTAACAACTGATGCGAGGCCAGCTGGTTGTTGAAAGTGCCGTTAAATCCTAACGAATAAT
Organism: Pictodentalium vernedei; assembly: GCA_031216915.1. NCBI lineage: Eukaryota > Metazoa > Mollusca > Scaphopoda > Dentaliida > Dentaliidae > Pictodentalium > Pictodentalium vernedei. The sequence continues at coordinate 93,036,689 of CM062289.1, read as the reverse complement.
ACCTAACGAATCAGCCACACATGCATTTTACAAATTCAGCAGTTGAAATAAAGTTCAGCAAAACCATCACATATAACCATTGAATGAGGGCGTCACATTATATGTCTTTGTTGAAGGCTTTTGAAAAATCCGAAAAAAAATAATTTTAATTTAGTGTGTGTTGGTTAAAGGATTAACAAAGATAAACTGGTAATACATCTTGAACATTATGTCCAAACGTCCATGATGTTGTTGTCGATATTTAAGTTTTATTTCTGTTATGAAATACTCCTAATGGCCTATAATGTTATATGCGCAATGAATGTGGTTTATCATACAAAAGGAATCGCCCACAGGAAATTATTATGATGAATATGCAGAAATAGTGCACGTTGCAACGTGTTTTGACTTTTAATGGGAACCTATTTTAGCTGCGAATGAAAATTCACCAACACAGAAAGTACTAGTGTGAGTTAGTTGAGTAGTGTATTTGTCTGATTGTTCGTAATCAAACGTCTCTACTGATTTGAAATTCCATGTTTGATCGTAATTGTTTCAACTAACGACGGTGTCCTTGGGCAAGTCACTTTATCCTACTTTTGCCTACATGGGGGCACGATGACGCCGTGCACTAAGGCGTACTGCCCGTCGATGATGCACATGTCTTCAACCGCTGTAACCCTGCTTGAACGCAGCCTGAACAGAGTTAGAATGTTGAGGAGCTGACAGTTGCTCGTCGATGCTCGGTGGTTCTCTCCGAGTACTCCGGCTTCCTCCACTCATAAAACTGTCACGGTCACGATTAGCCATTGTGCATAAGTATGTGACCTTAAACACCAATAAATAAATAAATAAATTAATAAACTAACGGCGACGTATAATACAGTACGCCCGCCGTGGACTGGTCACTTTCCACGGGTGGGCAATATTTCAAAAGACGCAACAATATTAGATTTCACACCCATTTATAGAAATAATCATAAAAAATTTAATTAATGAAGCACCGGGTACAACCCGGTGCTTCATTAATTAAAATTTTGCTGATGATAATTATTTTCACCTGGTAGACGCATTCGTGGACATCTCTGCGCACGCGTGTATTATGACAATTCCACGGCGACTGTACTGTACAGTACTGTTATCACAAAATCAGGTTTTTTGTTGGTCCAAACGAGGTCTGGTCGCGCTGCACTCCCATAAGTGCGTTGTAATTTTCATCAATAAATTATTGCGACATCAAGGCCGAAAGAAGAAAAATAATCGAAAATAGCAGCTGATACACAAAGTTCACAAATTTATTCTCCAAAGGTGATCTTCCACAGTGCTGTGCGGGGTATGGGTAGGGGACTGACTGAGCATTCCGACCGGATCGCGACTCAGTCGTTCAAATTATCTGTCCACTTTTGTGATCATGCACAGAGAATTTGGTTCATCCGGAGATCAAAATTGAATCTTTAGTTTGTCTTCGTAGGGAAACGAAATTTGGTTATGTAGAACCAAACTTACGATTGCTTTGTGTTTTCAATCTTTCAAAGTCTACAGACATTACACAAAATGTAAAATAAAATAAAAATGCGCTGAGTTGAAGTTTTAGAAAGGCGACGAAGCAACGTCATAAATGCGTTTTTAATCGCCCACCCACGCATGTGTTAAGTTGCCCTACAACGGCGATGTTTCATATAAATAAGATAGGTAACTCTGTATAAAATTTCCGGGTTCCTGATCACATGAAGACTTATTTGTTTAGGCTCTTCGAAGGGTTTGGTTCTTCTTGAAACCAAGTTTGTAGCGGATTTTCACGAACCGTTAATGTCTGATAAGCGATACAGTTCGCGCCCTATACGGCGTCTTTGTGTAGGCAACTCTGCTATGGTGGTTAGCATTAACATCCTTGCATGCTGCTGGCGGATATTCCCACCCAAGGGAGGATTTCTCTTGTCACTGAAATAAGTATAATTTGGGCACAGTTAATAAAGTTTTTCCCACTGTAAATTGAATGAATTTTTTGATCAATGATTTTCTGAGTTAAAGTCAGATGAATTTTTCATCAAATCTAGTCATGGCTGCTTCGTAGCAGCCATGACTTGATTTGCTGAAAAATAACTTGAAAATATTCAGCGGGTTAAGAGTTAGAACATGCTTCAGATGAGTGCTGAGATAAGAAAAGAAAGATTCTAAAAATAGTCGTGAAAGGTGCGCAGATGATAAATACTAAAATTCCCACGCACAAACACGAGGAAATTGTCGTTGTGTGAGCAATGTTTGCATAGAGAGCGTACTTCAATATGAGATGACAATATGTAAGTGTTAAAGGTGAAAGTAACAGTAACTTTTGTTGGGGGATATTTATTTTTTTATTTATTGGGGTTTAATGTCACATACTTATGCACAATGGCTAATCGAGACAGTGGCAGTTTTACAGGTGGAGGAAGCCGGAGTACCCGGAGAGAACCACCGAGCAACGACGAGCAACTGTCAGCTTTTCAACATTCTAACTCCGCACAAGCTCAGCTCAAGCAGGGTACCAGCGGTTGAAGACATGTGCACCATCGACGTGCAGTACGCCTTAGTACACGGCGTCATCGTGCATCCCATGTATGCAACCGGGATAAAGTGCCTTGCCCAAGGACACAACGCGGGTCGTCCAGGACGGGGATCGAACTCGGGACCTCTAGCATAGAAGTCCAACAGTCTACCACTGAGCCACCTGTAGGGGGATAAAAATGTTGGAACATTTGTGTCGGCTTGTTGTTGGAAATGATGTTAAACTAGCTATACTGTTCTGCTGCGAAGTAACTCTGGAGTAAAATAAATAGAAGATATCTACGATATTTTAGTGAAAATCGGGAATTATGCCATGAGTGTGGATCCAAAAGTTTTATTTTTCACGATTCGTGTGGACCTGAAAATATTACTTTTCACTCGCGCATGCGCTCGTGAAAAACAAAACTTTCAGATCCACACTCATGGCATAATTCCCGATTTTCACTAAAATAGCGTAGATTTTCTATTTGTTGTATGCCACATGACATTTTACTGCGCAGTATTCAACCTAATTCGACTGCAAACACGTACGTTCCAAAACAATAACAAAGATCACCTGTGCTAGCCAAATCACTCAAGCATAAAAATAGTCCCACTTTCCCACGACAATTTAACCAACTAATTGTTCAACTCACTGATGAATTTTAATAATTATAATACTACAAATGAGAATATTATCAGATTGTTCATTAATGTTAATTTTTAGAACATTTTAAATGTCAGTTTACAACACGGAATTTGGAACTGAGTGCCCCGATTCATCAACAACAAATTCCTGGGCGAATCGATCAACAAGTTTTTTGGGAAGTTTCCCAGTTCGTGACTCAATATCACGCTATGGGTCACTTTCTATACATCTAATTATTTTACTTTATTATTATTATATATCTAATTTTTCTGTCATAGAATCACCAGAATACCTTGGAATAGCATGGACGTCTGGTACTGTGGTAAAACGGGTGCTGAATTGCTTGTAACAGTATCAAAGGCGAAGTGATGCGTCGAAGCGTGACGAGATTTAGGAAGCTACTGAGAGATATTTCTCTTTATCCATCAAGACGATGGATATTGGGAAATATTTTTTAGATAATTTGTGATAATTCACAGGGTAGCATATAATAATACACGAATACTTATTGCTTTTAGAATGATTGGGAAACGAAACTGCAATTACAATGACTATGGGTTCGGTAATAGGTGTTTACGTGTGGGATTGAAATTAAGTTACGACAAAACGGATAATGTTAGACACTTCTATACTTCCAATTTGTCATAATTTTTCATTCTTTAGCAACTGCTTAATTCAGCACAACGTGACTGTTTATCTGGATTTTAATATTCAAGCATTCATTGAAAACACATGATAATAAACACAAAACAACTTGCATTGTAATCCAGAGCTACAAAATATATGTTTTTGTTAGTTTCATTCTGGCGTTCGTGGTTAATTGAAGTCTTTTTTCTAGCTCTTGCAATAGAATTTGCATTATCTGCAAACAACATAAATGTTTCTTTAATGCTTTCAGATTTCGCCGTATCTTCTTATCCTGTCTCGTTGTACTTGTCTATCGATAACTCTCGCAATACTGAATGTATTTTAATAGTTTTTTAATTATTTATTTCCACATTGTATTTTTTTACTTTTGTTTTATTGTTTTTGGGGGTGTTTTTTGTCTTGTTTTTCATATGTATTTTTAAGGTATTTATTTAGTGGAGTTTAACGACCCTTTCGACAGCCGGGGTCACCTCGTGTCGAACAGTTTTATGGGGAAGGAAGCTGGAGTACCCGGAGAGAACCACCGAGCAACTGTGAGACTCCCCGACGAACTAACTCCACACAAGCAGGGCTAGCATCGGTTGAAGATAGGTGCACTATCGGCGTGCAGTACGCCTTAGTACACAGCGCCATCGTGATCCCATGTGGGAAATCGGGATTGAGTGCCTTGCCCAAGTACACAACGCAGTTACTCCTGGCGGGGATCGAACCGTGGACTCTCAGTTTCAAGTTCAATGCCATAGCCACTGAGCCACCGCGCTCACATATTTTTAAGGTAATGTTATCGAGGCGTCATGAAGATGGGAGACGGGAGGGGGGGGGGGTATTATGATCCACGATGAGTCTGGAGGTGGGATGGGGAAATCTGGCCCGAGGGGCAAGATATTTGAACCAGACCCGAGGCTTGCCGAGGTGTCTGGTTCAAATATCTTGTCCCGAGGGTGAGATTTCCCCATTCCCACCTTCAGACTCATCGAGGATGATTTTTCTCCCCAACACGAGGATTGCGTCATTATAGATAATTGGCGGTCACGTGCTGACATACAGAATTTATCAAGTCGTAGTCCTTTCGAAAAACGAACAATTTCATCGGAAAGATCGTACAAAAGTTAGGTAAAAACCATAGGTATATACAAAAAAATTGATTTGTAACACTGTCCGTTAAGGGGTTAATGAATTTGCGCGTGGCAAACTCTAATGTAAAGGGCATTGTGAGATTATTGATCGATCGATAAATTCGCGCAGTGATATTATTAAATCTGCAGAGAAACATGGTGTTGAAACAAATCAACATTGTTGATTTTGAATGGCACGTGGATTACATGCGGGAAATCGTGAAGCCATTTCGTTTATTTACAATTGTGCAGACGATGATGAAATAGTTCCGGCGACCTAATAAAATATGAAAATGAGTATGTCACGTGGGGTGGGTGGGATAGAAATATCCCACCCTGCTGTCTCACCCGGGACACGCGTATGTTTCACGTATAGTGGGGGGAGAAAAAGCAAATTGGTCCCGACTGTCATTACTCAGGCCCCGACTAATCAGACTTTTATTACACGCTAAACGATAGATTATCGAAGAAATTGCGGAAAGATAGAAATCGTATCTCCCACTGTGAAGATATATAAACTTTCACTTTCACTGTATCAATCAAAATGGCGGCTTTCAAAGCATCACTTCAAGGTGAATTCGAGTCAAATTATCACTGGAAGTGATCAATTTCTTCTAAAAACGTATAATGGAAAGTACATCTAGAGTTTTTGAGTGGATACCAATCATTTCCAGCAATAATTCAACACGTATTCACCTTGAATTGATGCATGAAACCCCTAGTCCAAACATAGCCTGAAAGTCCGTAATATACGTTTTTGGTTTGGTACGTCCTTTCAAAGGACGTACCAAACCAAAAACTTATATTACGGACTTTCAGGCCATGTTTGGACTAGAAGCTCGCCAGCTGAATCAGATTGCAAGTCGCTATGTGTTCCGAGTATCAATCAAATGACTTCCGCGTTTCAATGATTCAATGCGCTGTTTACTTTCATGCATCAATTCAAGGTTGAAACGAGTGGAATTATCAGATTCTTATAAAAAGCGTATAACAAAAGAAAATATAGTGTTTTTGGGTGGATACCGAAAATTATCTCACTTGTGACAGAGACAAAGGGTCATTTTCGCTCGTTCAACCGCTCGCGAAAAATATACATATGCCTCGGTCACTCAAGAGATACTTTTCCGTATCTACCCAAAAACACTAGATATCCTCTATGTATTCCTACTATACAATCAATCCAAGCCTTCCTTGAAGGCGTGTCATGCTGATGCAGTTGGTGTATTAGTTAGTCGGTACTGTAGTTAAAATTCTCAGGACTTCGTTGAAAATTGACTTTGACTATATAACATAACATTAGTCGTAACGCAACAACCTATTTAATTAACCCTTTACCTAACATGAAAAGCAGACGACACTTGCAAAACAAATTCTTGAATAACTATTTTTTTTCATTTTTTGTCTCCACAACGTAGGTTATGACCCCTCATTGGAACGAGCTCGTTCCAACGAGTAGTCATAACCTACGATTTTGAGACAAAAATGAAAAAATAATGAAAATTAATTTGCGATTTTTGAGAAAAGCGCTGACCGGTTCTGGCAGTTACGTTGGGTAAAGGGTTAAAACGTACCACTAGTCCATATTGGTCGAGCTGGGCTTCCATCTACCCGGCTTGTGTACCACATAATCCATATGCATGACCGACGTTCCTACACAATTGTGTGATTAAGCGGAATAATTTCTGATGCATCCAAACCGACGTCCTCATTTTACGACGACAGGAACCCTTCCTCCAAACCCCTCAAAAAACAAACACAAAATATTCATCGCGAACTTATAATGTGCAATTTTAGTGAACGATGTTGCAAATTTGGTAAAAAAAGTAATAAAATACTTTACTGATCTATCTTTAGGTTTTACATTGATTTCACCCTAAGTTCGGTACTAAATTCAATGTACCCTTCCCCTTTCACAATACTGGGAAGGACATCAGTAGTCGGAGAGTTACCTGCAGTAAAATGAACTGATTGGATTATCTGGAAAACAAGAACAAGACTACTTGGAGTAGGTTTAGAACTAGCCTGAACAAACCAGAAAATCTAAATATAGAAACAAAACTGTTCCAATCGATAGGCTCCTCTACCCTTCTGGAGTATACACCAATTCAATCGAACACGCCCTATAGCACTACGTGGTACTATTATAAGCCAAATTATGGTGATCCTAAAAAAGATTCGTGGGGGAACTGAGCCTAGTAAACAATTATCGGGTTTATTTGTGGTAATTCTACAAAGTATCCAAGCCAGAAAATTACTCTAGTTCAATCGAACTCATCCCGTGGCCCCTCGATACCATGGCACTACGTGCTAAGCCAATAAAATGTGGAATCCGTAGTAAATAAAATCGTTTTTGGTGATTTGGAGGGATTGTCGGGTTGTTTGTGGTAATTCTACGAATCGGGAAATTACTCTTGTTCAAAGGAACACACCCCGCCCCATTTCAGAAAATTGGGTAACGTAGCAACCACGTGATACCATAGAAACCAAGATGGCGGCCCCAGTATACAAAATGGCCGACGGAAACACGTATCAACCTAACAACACGCGCCGCGCATGCGCACTAATCCCACGTATGAGGGGATGACGTCACAAGATGGCCGCTCACGCGGGTTACCATGACAACACAACGTGGCGCCACCAGGTCACGTGACATGACGCCACTTCCTTGGTCCCACACAAGGTCCTGCTGAATAGGGTCGATCCATCCCTCTCCTACTTCTGACATCCACAAAGTGATCTATCAAATTCTGTTGGAAGCCACAAAATACGCATACGAGCAGCTGCCGTGAACTGGTCGTAATCCAGGCGAGGCCAGTGATGTCCACACATGCGTTTTCCAGCTAATAAAAATTATCATCAAAATTGTAATTAATTAATCGAGCACCGAGTTGTACTCGGTCCTTCATTAGTTAAATTGTTGACGATTATTCTAAAAATTAGTGTTTGAAATTCAATATCATTGCGTCAGTGGAAATATATCGCACCCATGGAATTGACCAATCCACGACGGCTGCACTGTAGTATACACTGTCATGTTATGAAACTCCCTGTATAGAATCTCTGAGGTCCAGGGAGTGTGGTGACTCAGTGGTTACAGAATGGGACTTCAAACAGAAGGATCCACGGTTCGATCCCCGCACGAGGTAACTGTGTTGTGTCCTTGGACAAGGCACTTAATCCCGATTGCCCAGGTGGGGGCACGGTGGTGCTGTGTACTAAGGCGTTCTTAACGTTGATGGTACATTTGTCTTCAACCAAAACTAACCGTACTTGTGTGGAGTTAATACGTTGGGGAGTTTGGCAGTTGTTCGCCGTTGCTCTGTGGTTCTCTCCGGGTACTCAAAATTCCTTCACCCGTCGTGAAACTGTCCGACACGAGGTGACCATCACTGTCAAAAGTGTCGTTAAACACCACTAAATAAATAAATAAATAAATAAATAAATAAATAAATAAATAAATAAATAAATATCTCTGAGGTCTATTCATTGCCGGTAGGAAGGCGGGGGTGTAGGATTAATCAGTATTGGGGATTGGGATATTCGGCAAGGTCGGATCTGGCTCAGGATCAGCAAAAGGCGTTTCCCACTGAATTGGAATACAAGACACCTGTTATTCACAGACGGAATTTGAAGGCCCCCTTTGGAAACATACTCAATTGACGTATCTATATTATTTCTTTCATTTTGCATCGCGATTCGATGAAATAGCGACTTTTGCAACCCAAATTCGGAATATTTCCGGGTATATGACATCCAGGCAACTTTTTCTAATTTGAACTGCACATGTTGCGGGTGTTCGACAATTATCCCCCCCCCCCCCCCCCCCGCCTCCAACCTCATCCTCTCCATCAGCAGCATCGGGAGTCGGATCATATGATCTACACATGAGCAACTGTCTTCTAGATGATCCGAGACCCGGATCAAATTACTCTCTCTGTCCTGGGTCTATTAGCTGAAATCTAGTTTGGCATCTTATGCTTTTCGATAACAATCGATTTATTACCAGGAGGATCTTTTAGAAGGGGCGCGGTGGGGTTGCGGTAACCGGTTCTCGTCAGATCACCAAAGTTAAGCAACGTCGAGCCCGGTTAGTCCATGGATGGGTGACCATCTGTGCGATCGATTCGGACTCCCGCGTTGTGTTCTTGGGCAAGGCACTTAACCCCGATTGTCCACATGGGAGCACGATGACGCCGTGCACTAAGGCGTACTACACGTCGATGGTGCGTATGTCTTCAACCAATCTAACCCTGCCTGTACTGCAGTGCGAAGTTACGATGTTGTGTAGCCGGCAGTTGCTTGTCGTTGCTCGGTGGTTCTCTCCGGGTACTCCGGCTTCCTCCACCCTTAAAACTGTCACCGACACGATATTACATTGGCCGTAAAAGTGTCGTTAAACCTTAATAAATAAATAAATATATAATGTTTTAAAATGTTGATGTTTTCAATGAAAATAGCTCGTCATGTTCATTTCGTTAACTGGTAAAGTGTTAAATTATTTTTGGTCCTTACCATTTCTTTGCTTATGTTTAACTTGTTGCAATTTATGGGAGAATGCCTACTAGCACTCTCTCATAAATTGTAACAAGGCAAATCTTAACAGATAAAATAATACCACTTCAAAGATAATGTGAGACACATCCACAGAATATAAAGCCTTTAAATTGTGGTACCGGCACTTCAGAATAATCCCCAAATATGGGCTTCCAGCACTCTACAAGTTAAGCAACACGAACATACTCTCAAAACGGACAAATTTGCGGAAACAGATAAAGGGATATATATTTTTGCACTTCAGTTATTTGTTTTTCACTTTTATTTCATTTTTTCACCTTGCACGTCGTGTGAAAAGTTTACAATATAGTTGAATTGGGCAAAATAGTGAAAAAAAGTGTAGTATAGAAATATTTAAATGAAAAATGCTAAAATAGTATTTGTAAAATTTGGTAAACTGTACAACAGAATTGCATATCTGTTATCTCACGAACTTTTTCTTTTATTTTCAGTATATTCTGGACCCTGGTGGTGGGGTTTATGGCAGTGGCTCTAGCGTTTGTGATTTTTTGGCAAATAACCGACTTCTACGGATACCCGACAGTGACAAAAGTAGAAATAAGAAAAATACGAGAAGGCGATTTCCCTTCACTAACCTTCTGCAATCTGAATATTTTTGACAATGAGTTCTTAAAACAACTAGGTAATGATGCCATGCGAATTATGGCCCAGATTAACGAACATCCGTTTATCTACAAAGCTTTCGGAGAGAAAGTGCTAAATGACAGATTCGGAAAGTTGGACGAATCGACAATGAGTAAAGAAACTTTGGAGGGGAAGGAACTAGCCTCATGGGTCAAAAACCTGACCGCACCAATGGAACAAAACGTACCCTGCTCTTTTGGTGATCATTTTTGGGAGGACTGCAAGGAGTTTTTCCAGCCAGTTATTACGGAACTTGGATTATGTTACACGATAAATCCATCGAGCATTGAGAATTCTACAGGCAACGAAGGGCGAATGATTTCAAACTCAATGAGAGGATTAAAGCTGTTCCTGACCACAAATAAGGATGATATTCCATATCGCCTTTATCAGTTTAACGGAATACGGGTGAGTAAAAATATTTATCATATGACATCTCCGTTTTATCACTTTTTTACCGCTTCATGTTTTCATTTATATTAATTAGTGCTTCATAATACCATCAGTTGATTTGATTGGTCAATTTAAAAAGAACGTTTTCGGATTGGTTATCACCGAAACCATCAAATTAATGCGGTTATGACGTACGAATGCATGACGTTCAAGTTGAAATTCCATTCTTTAACCCTTATTTCCTATCTAAAAGATGTGTTTTATAAGTTACAGGGCGTTTAGTTGGCAGATACAGTGTCATATACGGCGAAGAGAAAACAATATTGTTTTCTCTTCGCCGTATATGACACTGTATCTGCCAACTAAACGCCCTGTAACGTATTTATTATGCACGACATGCTAAAATGTCATTGGGATGTTAACTCAACGAATAGTTAAATGATGCGCACTTCTTGAAAAATGTAAACAAAGCAGACGATGTTTACATATGCAACAAGGGGAGTAATTTTGCTTCCGCATTCTAATAAATCACTAGTGACTTGTTCTATAACCGCCAATGTTTTGGGCTGGTTTGGCATTTTATTATAACAGTTTCATTCAATCGAATGCAATGTTTATACGACGGGGTTATTTTATATGGTGGGCCTTCTGTACGACTGCGCTGCAGCATGTACGTTCGTGTAAATTAAAAGCTGAGGCTTGTGGATATAATGATAAAACAAAATGGCTGACAGGCACCTAATATTAAATTAATATTGGGTGCTTTTCACCGATCCTGAACCTAATATTGCGGAGTCTATGTCTCTTAGTAACTTCATTTGATTGGATAAACAAATTTGCTAGCATAATAATGTAGTAATCGTAGTGTCACATGATAAACAGAATACGAAATTCGTGTTTTGGTCACACGATATTTATGAAGCGAGTATACGAATTTTCCGTTTTGCCGAGACGGTCGACTCGTTTCATAAATATCGTGTGACCAAAACACGAATTTCATATCCTCTATTTATTACATACATATTGATAAGGACCCGATTTCGGTAAACAACAAATTTCTGCCGCGGTATCAGATTGAGTGTGGCACTGGCAAAACACACGCAGTGTGATACTGTCAATTCGAAAACGAGGCTGGTGAGAATTTTTGTCCACTTCTTCAGCCTCACGCTGTAAACTGTGCTCTAAATCCACAAATCATCAATTAATTAAGATTTGTTTACATCTTCGTGGTTTAGTTGTGTAACTGCACCAGTTCATTCTTCAACGAATGCTGTCGAACCTACACTAGATTTATGCCAGATACACCGGAATGGAGATAACGAACACGCCCCGGCAACAAGTTACTAGCAGTAAATTACTTCTGTTTCTTCCCATCATTGTTATTTCTTATTTTTTCTCTTCTCCTGGGTGGGTTTATCATTTAACCATCATCTGGGGGCAGGTATATACAGCTAAAACTAGAAGTCTAATCATGAAATGCGCACAAATAGCACGTCAATCTGCGCGTTAATCTACGCGTTATGGCCATAATAAGGCTATCAAATTATGTACATTTGGCCTGTGCACAAGCAATGTTTCAGCCAATGAACCTCCGGGTAACCCGGAGGTCCAATGGCAGAAACATTGCCTGTGCTTGCTATGAGTAACCAGGAGAACCTGCCGTGTTTTGGATGCCATTCGATATGGCAATTGCGCGAAATTCCTACGCACAATTACGCCCAGATAAGCGCATAGTTCGTGACAGGACTTCTAGTTTTAACTGTAATAAGACGATCATCAAAACAATGGGATTTTTTGGTGTGCTGCATCGCATCTCACTGAGGGCGTTTACCAAGCAATATCTGCTGGGTTGAAAGACCTCACTCGATTCGATACACCACACCCGAATACTTCACTCTACTGATAATCTCTACTAATTATACAGTACGGTCGACATGGAATGGTCCAAATCTACGCGTGGGCAATATTTCCAAACATGCGATAACATTGAATCACCGACATAAAACAATGGAATCGTCATCAAATTTTCAATGAATGATACTTGATTCCCGCGATGGAAGAGTGCAACCCTCTTCACGTGTATTCAAATCTGAGGCGATGTTTCTGGGGTTGATAACGTCATCGATAGATGCCCGGTTTCACCTTTTGAAGTGTTACAGTAAAGCCGCCGTGGACTGGTCACTTTCCACGGGTGCGCGATGTCCACGCATGCGTTTACCAGGTGTAGCGGTCGAAGTATAAGGGTCATTTACCAATCAGCCTGGTTGGTCCGGATCTCTTTGTCCCGCGGTAAATCGGTCGCTTTGTGTGCTGGGGGTCCACGGTTCGAGCCTCGGCTTCCACCCTTCTCTCTCGAGCTGTTACATTGGTGCCGTGACCAGCCCTCAGTGGCTCAACTGGTGGCATTGTGGGCGCTGTGGTGAAGTGGATGTTTCGACTGCTCTGAGATAGAATGTGGGGTGAGACTCACGGTGGGTGAACCTCAAAAGAACGTGAGAGTAGTGTAGTAGTCGAGGTATAAGGGCCAATTGCCAACCAGCCTAATTGGTCCGGATCTCTTAGTCGCGTGGTAAATCGGTCGCTTTGTGTGCTAGCGGTCGACGGTTCGAGCCTCCGCTCTCCCACTTCTCCTCATCTGTTAGACCAGGTAATAAAAATCATCATCAGCCAAATTTTAATTAATGAAGCACAGGGTTGAACCTGGTGCTTCATTAATTAAATTTTTGATGATTATTTCTGTAATTAGTGTTTGGAATCTAATTGTATTGCGTCCGTGGAAATATTGCCCACCCGTGGAAAATGACCGCTCTATGGCAGCAGTACTGTAAACTGCTGTCAGGTTGAAAACGAAGATTCATTCGCTTAAACTCCGTGTTTCTGATACCGTTTAGATAACTAAGTCTTCGTGTCCGGCTGAATGAACTACCCTTTATGTACTGTAGCTGCGGCGACAAATAATGGGTTAATTTGTATCACTCAACAATAACTGTTTACACATAGGATCAAATGTGCGCACCGCCAAACAATACAATTCCATTTAAATTCAATTTCCGTAATTTCAATTTCCCACCTTTAGACATGACCACTCACTGAAGAGATGGTCTTCGGATTCTGCAGAATTCGAAGAACATCTTTTTAGTAAGAGGACATGTCAAAAGGTGGGGAAGTGAAATTGTTTTGATTGGTCTAAGAGGTTGATACTAAAGTGCTGGGAGGGTACAGTGAATTGAAAAACGGTATCCTTCTCGTTTGGCCGCGATAGGGTTTCTATATGGTGGGGAACTAATCACTTCGATTAATCGAGATTTAAAAGATGCAATTGTAAACTCAGGGAGAGAATTGAGCAAACAAATATCAAATAGCGTCTGGTATATAAAGTCGTTGAGTGTGTTTTTCTTCGGGTGACGTTATCGCTAGAGCAAGGGGAACCAGTTGAATTGGGCCTTGCCAAGCTTCACAATTCGACCTTAGGGTTCGATATGAGTTGAGTTAAACTCATTCAGACTCGTTTTTTTTATCATGGATTGGAGACTTGAAGCCAATACTATAAAATTTTTACAATTGTGTTTTCTAGAATTGTATTTTCTACCTATTAATATAACTGACTGAAATGAATCGGTAGCTTGGTGTATCAAATGTTCACCACGAGTGGTGAAGTGGTGTTAAGCGCGAGCCTTTGGCGCGCGGTTAACACCACTTTACCACGAGTTGTGAACATTTGGTACACCAAGCAACTTTGGATGTATTTTATTTATACCATGATCGTCAGATCAATAAGGGTTTAAATGTTCGAATGAATCAACATTCACACGAGCGATTCTCTTTTTGTTTACATGAGCACCGGTTTACGATACTTCCGCTGGCAATTTTATAGCCGAAACGAAACAGAAATCGAAATGCGCAAATTACGGGGCCTTTTTTCATTTTAATAACATAATAACATACTGTTTCGAGTTATGGATGCTTTATTAACATGAGACAACGTATGTTTGTTAATTTTTGGTATCTTCTGAGGTAAACTCATTTAAAACTTAATAAATAATTGTCGCTTTCATTTCACTCTTCGCGAGGCGACGTGCGATAAATTTTGACAAGTCTGCATTCAGGTCGACGTCAAAAACGGTCAACTTGGATGTTGTTCCATTGTAGTTGTAAATGTTAACTACTGGAATCCCATTTCTGGGAAATTGTTCCACCGTAGGTGTAAATTTTAACTATTGAAATCCCATTGATGGCAAATTGCCAGATCTTTGAAAATGCTAATGGTTCAATTTAACCCATGTAAAGTCATAAGTAGAAAATACAATTCTAGAAAAGACAATTGTAAAAGTTGTATAGTAATGGCTCCTGATGATAGAAGAATGCATTGTGGGTCCGCTTCCGAAATTATTACTTGGATCCTGACTTGGAATATTCCACTTTTGATTAACTTTTCCAAACAGACCACTCGTCGTTGAATCCAATACTTAAGTGGTGAAGGTGTAACTTTTACAACTAATAAAACGGTGATATTTGATTCAAGATTCGATTCGATTCGATTTAACATTCTTTACCTGATTTGATTGTTAAGAAAGGGGTGGTGAGACCACTGGGCTCGCCCTCAAGCTTCAGGTATGGCACCTGACTGTTGTAAGATGAGAGGGGCACCGGCAGCCCATATCGCTGTGCAGCGAAGTGCCTCTGGGGGCGTCTTAAGTAGTGTAGTGAATGAGACCCGCGGTAAGTGGGTTATATAAGTTCGTTCGTGGATGTGCCACAAGAGTGGCTGGGCCACGTAGAGGTATGTCCGTTTTCGCACATGCTAGTACGCGTCCCAATTCTATGTAGAAATGAGATGGGGGACGCTTGAGTGTGGTCCATAGGTGATTTCCTATGCTAAAAGATGGGCGGGGTGCCCATGGATACTACTTCATAACAGACACCGGCGGTGAATATAAGTATGTGGTCACCATAGGTGAATTTGAGGTCAGCCCCTGAGGGCCGATGGACCGGGGCTCAGAATGAGGTTAACGCCGCCCTGCATTGTGCAGAGGTGTGGGCCTTCATGTAATGGAGGCTAATGTGATATAAGTATCAGTGAGGAAAGACCTGGTGGTCCTTTGCGGCGTTGGTATATATTTAAGTCCCTTGCCAAATACAATTTTCTCATGTGTACTGAGGGTGTAAGTTGATTGATTGGTAATATGTTTGCTAGCCAGTGCGGCGAGGTGAGATTGTCGTTTCACTTGTCGCTGTGTGTCCTATCTCCGGATGCGTTTGATATGTAGAGTGGCTCGTGAGCTACTTGCTCGACGACTCGCTGAAGTAAACAGTGGGTTTTGGAGAAGTGAGCTCCACTGTCGGAGCAAATCGGCCTCGTCATGTTGGTTTATTGTCGAGTATCCCGGTCATGTTGCGTAGAATGCCCTTTCTCGTGCATTATGGGCAAACCCGTTGAGTGGAATTCCACTAGGTGAGTGGATTATGGCCCCCTGTGTAGTATGAGGGTGTACCATAACAGCGGTTGTTGTGCTAATGCCCTGGTTAAAAGCCGGTACAGCCGTGGCCATGATTTCCTTGAAACGCTGAGCATAGGATAGCCGATATTTGGTTAGGTCAGCACTGGAGCAGCGCTCGATAGTAGCATGGAAGAGCTCTAGAAAAGCAGGTTGGTCCTGTTCAGTGATATTTGGAGGAAGCGGGTTGTTGATCTCAAATATCTCGACTTCTGGGCCAGAGATACGCTTCCAGTACTGAGTCTGTAGGAGTTGTGTCAAACGCTGAGTGGTTTGGGGAGCAAGCTCGTCGAGGTTCGACGATGTGTCATTCTCAAATTTGAGCACGCCATCGACAGTGCGGCGTAGATCTGTATTTATGGTACTGAGAAGATCTGCGGGCACGACGTTTTGTGAGATGCATTGTTAGTAAATGCGGTGTTCATGGTGCGCATCAGCTTCCCGAAACATGAGTCTCCGAGTATTATTGAGTTGCAGTCGGAGCTTGCGATGTGTTTCAGGGTTAAACGACTCCATTGTGGAGACGAGGTAACTAATTAAGAGGTGGGGTATTTGTATTTGTCCGGAATTAACTTCCGCAATGTGTAACCAAGGTTTCGACCTGTACGACCTTATCAAACAAACAAATACAGAGATCTGTTGTATTTCAGTGGTATTGTTACAAAACCAACCCAAGGTGGGTGGGAGTCTCTTCGGTTATCCGAAGTATGAACCTGTTGATCAGGGTTAATTGGTCAGCATCCATCACACTACTTAAGACGCCACCAGAGGCGCTTTGCTGCACAGCGAAATGGGCCACCGGTGCCCATTGATATTACAACAGTCAGATGATATACCTGAAGCTTGCGGGCGAGCCCAGTGGTCTCTCTATACCTTTCTTATCATCATTCTCCAGATGTCACAGTGCATTGCCTCAACTGTCTTTTTGATGAAAATATAAATCTATATTTCTTCATATATCTCACTTTTCTTAAATATCCCCTACTTGTTTTTAATAGTATAGAGTATAGAACGCATTGGAACTCATGGGACGATAGACAAACGTTCAAATTCATTGGGGAAAAAATGGTAAACTTCCAGCTTTAGTATTTTCATATTACTCCACAGGAAAATGCCTACAGTTTGTGAATGATGTGCACATCGATCAAACAAATCCGATAACATATTAAAATTGTTCTATCTTTACAGGTGGTGTTGCATGACCCGAAAACAGCTCCTCTACCGGCTGCGCAAGGATTTATTGTGAACTCGAACTGCTTCGCGGATGTACGAGTTGACAAAACTGTGGTAATTACTCTATTAAAATAGACCAAAAACGAAAGCTCCTTGATCGGTCATGTTATGATATGGTGGTAGCAGTGTAACCACGTCTGCTGTAAACTTCTTTTTCTACCAGACGATGCACCTAACATTTAAATAATTAATAACATTACAGTGAAAACTGGAAGTCCTGTCATGAAATGTGCACAAATAGCACGTCGATCTGCGCGTTCATCTACGCGTTATGACCATGGTTAGACTATCAAATTCTGTACATATGGCCTGTGCACAAGCAATGATTCAGCCAATGAACCTCCGGGTAACCCGGGGGTCCATTGGCAGAAACATTGCCTCTGTTTGCTGTGAGTAACCAGGAGAACCTGCCATGCTTTGGATGCCATTCAATACGGCAATTGCGCGCATTTCCTACGTGCAATGAAACCTAGATAAGCGCACAGTTCGTGACAGGACTTCTTGTTTTAGCTGTACACGTATCCATCCATCTCTTCAGACTTCGATCACTGGTTCACAGATTGTGCATTAGAAAAGTCGGAGTAAGCACTGTGAGAGTTTTCAAATAAACCCAATATTATTAAAGATATTGCGTTTAGCTAAGTGATACGGGTCTTTTGAGTAGAAAATAAACCATATCGGGTGATGTATATGGTATTATATGAACCTGTCATGACATTGCAGGTAAAGACAATGTAACGACAATGTAATGCATCTACTGGGAACGCTTTCACTCAGTAGCTTGATCATTGGATTCGATCCTGAGCAGCGGTAACTGAGTTGTGTCCATGGGCAAGAAGGACACTTCACCCCGACTGCCAGTGTGGGTGCCCGATAGCGCACTCGACGTTGGTGGCTCTTTTGCCTTCAGTCTCTGCTGCAGATGGGCGAGTAAGTTAGAGAGTATGAAATTGCTCGCTGTTAATCGGTGGTTCACTGTGGGTATTCCGGTGTAAAAGGAATGGAATTCCGTAGGAACGTTAGTCCCTCTGGACTATTATTCCGCGGAATTATAGTCCTAGATGTCTAACATTTCTAGGAATAGTAGTCCGCCGGACTACTATTCCTAGAAATGTTAGACCTAGGACTATAATTCCGCGGAATAATAGTCCAGAGGGACTAATTTTCCTACGGACTTCCATTCCTGTTACACCGGCTTTCTCCATCCGTAAAGTCTGTCCGGCATGATGCGACTTTGGCTGCTGAAAGTATCCCTAAGCCCTAATAAACACAAAAACGTATTTATTATGCAGATCCTTCTTGCATTCAAAACAATGCATTATACATTTCTGTTGAAATGGAACTATGAGGTTCAAGAACAGGAAAACCACGATTTACTGACATGAAGCTTTATGATACTTAGATGAGCAATAATGGGTGCGTGATGGCTCAGTAGGTGGAGATGCAGGTGGCAAGCCGGCAGACCCTCGGTTCGAATACCACCTGCGGTAACCGAGTTGTGTCCTTGGGCAAGGCACTTAATTCCAATTGCCCACGTGGGGGCACGGTGGAGTTGTTTACTAAGGCGTACTGCACGTCGATGGTGCACTTGTGTTCAACCAATGGTAACCCTGCTTGTGTAAAGTTAGTATGTTGGGGAGTCTGACAGCTGCTCGCCGTTGCTCTGTGGTTCTCCCCGAGTACTACGGCTTCTTGCACCCGTAAAACTGTCCGACACGACGTGACATTGGCTGTCGAAAGTGTCCTTTAACCCCAATAAATAAAAACATGAGCAACACTACAAACGAAATGGTAAACCAGTTTAATACTTGCGTGTACAATAATTCACCGCAACTACAATAAACATGGTAATAACAATAAGAAGAAAACATCATGCGCACATCCTGCATCGACTCGACTCCAATGCTGGATAAACTCCAGTTTGTAATGGTTAGTGGAAAAAAATAGAATATACCCATGGTAGCTTGGTGTACCAAATGTTCACCACGAGTGGTGAAGTGGTGTTAACCGCGAGCCTTGGGCGCGCGGTTAGCAGCACTTCACCACGAGTTGTGAACATTTGGTACACCGAGCTACTTTGGGTATATTTTATTTATACCACGATCGTCAGATTAATAAGAGTTTGAATGTTAAATAGTGCAATATTCACACGTGCGAATCTGTTTTTGTTTATATGAGCCCTGGTGGGTGGTACTTCCGCTGTCAATTTTATCGTCGAAACGAAATGGAAAAAGAAACACGCAACTCACGGGGCCTTTTTCATTTTAATAACATACTATTTTGATTTATGGGTGCTTTATTAACATGAGGCAGGTACTAAATAATTGTGGGTTTCACTTCACTCTCGCGAGGCGACAAGTGATAAATTTAGACAAGTTTGCATTCAAGTCGAGGTCACCAAAGGTCAGCTTGGGTGTAGTTCTACTGTAGGTGTAAATTTAATCTATTGAAATCCCATTGAAGACGTGTTCACCACAGTTGGTGTGTAAAGCTAAAATTTATGTCATTGGCTTTTCATATATAGTAGAATGGGTAACCATGGTATAAAAACCCGTACGGAATAAGTGTTCCATACGGATTTCCATTGGTGAACTGTTTTCCACATAGCGTCGTGAATCCATCAAAAGACCTAAACTCCGCCCACTTTCGTATTTGGCCACTCGAAACGTCGTATTCTGACCTAGATCAATTCGGAAATTGCCTTGACAGCCGATAAATCGAATGTCAATTGAAAATGAAATCCACCCAGTTTTACGAAATAAACGTATTCTATAAATGGGAAGTGAATTTTATAACTCTCAAGTCCTGACTTCGAGACGGATATCTCTCAGATAAAGGCAGGTAATTTCTTAAACGTACGAAATAATAACCTATTTGGACACAGTTTTCATTAAAATATATATAGAAAAAAAGATGTATATATATATTGCGTATCGATCTGTCACGCGTGTTTGCCAATCACCTCTCTGAGTTTTGTTTTCGTTTTTAGATCAAGCAGGCGATCAATTAAAAAGGTGTTTTAAAGTTTGAAATTTTCCGTGTGATGTTTGAATTTTTTTTAAATTAATGGACTCCCAAGTGATAGAGGCCTATAATAAACACAGATGGCCACGATGTGTGAATGCGTTCGTAAATACGTCTCTCGTGCCTCTCATACTATCCGCCCGCGCTGGCACTCGTGCCGTATTGACGAACGCATTCACACATCGTTTTGTTCTGCTTATTTATTTGCCCGTTAAATTACCTGTGTCTTCTTTGGGGGGCGCGGTGGCTTTGCGGTAACCGGTTCTCGTCCGATCACCGAAGTTAAGCAACGTCGAGCCCGGTTAATCATTGGATGGGTGACCGTCTGATCGATCAATTCGGACTCTCGCGTTGTGTCTTTGGGCAAGGCACTTAACCCCGATTGTCCACATGGGGGCACGATGACGCAGTGTACTAAGGCGTACTGCACGCCGATGGTTCGCATGTCATGTCTTCAACCAATCTAACCCTGCCTGTGCTTCAGTGCGGAGTTACGATGTCGGGGAGCTGGCAGCTGCTCTTCGTTGCTCGGTGGTTCTCTCCGGGTCCTGCGGCTTCCTCCACCCGTAAAACTGTCACGGTCATGATTAGCCATTGTGCATAAATATATGACCTTAAACACCAAGAAAAATAAATAAAATAAAATACCTGTGTCTTCCCAAAAAATTCGAAGCGCAGTTCGGCTGTAGAAAATGGGAATGCGTTTATTGTTTATGTGAGAGAAATATTAGACACTGCATCTATGGTTATTGGGGAGATATCTGGAATATCTCTCGAGCAGGCACGCGAAAAGAAATACTGTCACCGAACGTCTCGCTGGGGGTCAAACATTTTGGCCCCCTCATACTCAGGCAAGATATTATTTTTATTCAAATATATTATTCAAAAATATATTCAAAAACTTTTTTTATCATCAAGTATAGTGAAATGTGGTGCATTCCGCCAGTAAGGCGATTTCGGCAAGTATGTCGTAGTACTGGTAGAAACATATATTCATACATATATATACATATACACATACCTATATTTCGCCGGGGCCGCGGGGGCGCTGTGCACTAAGGCGTACTCCACGTCGATGGTTCACTTGTTTTCAGTCAATGCGAACCGTGCTTGCGCGGAGTTAGTTCGTTGTGGAGTGACTGTTGCTCGCCGTTCCTCTGTGGTTCTCTCCGAGTACTCCGGCTTTCCCCATCCGTAAAACTGCCCGACACGAAGTGTCGTTGAACCCAATAAATAAATATGATAAATATATATTAAATATATTTCGCCACATTGACCGAAATCATAAAAGTTCAAGGAACTTACACGTCTGTCCATTGCAAGCGAACGTCAAATGCAGAAACATGAACAAAAATATCGTGTCTGTGGATAAAAAAAAATCATAAACTGGGGTGTGTTATTAAATCGCTGTAATACTTTAGTTTATTCTTCGCTTTAGAATACCACCCTCAAACTACACGATTATCTCTCAAACTTAGGTCACTACTTTAATTACAACTATCAGATCCTTGAGAAAGTCGTACACATTAATGTAACAGCGATCGAACTCTGAAGCTGTTTGGTTTTCTTGTACCCGCTGAATAAATGCTTGAAAGCACTTTGTACACTTGCATAAACTATTAATTTAGACGATAAGCTATAAAGACAAGTTTCCACTTCACCTCCGGGCTGTAGTGTTTTACCATATTATGAAAATTGACATTGAAGTGTTCCTACACTCTACTCCATTAGTCCATTAATCAATTAAAATATTGTTATCAAAGAACTAAAGACTCATTGATCTGTTAGATGTATTACGTTGTTAACACTTTCCAGGGGTGCCCAAATCGAATTAAACAACATTGATAGGGTTGAACGGTGTTCGGGAAGGTTAACTGACGCAATTAAGGTCTAAAAAAAGTTTAAAATCTGTTTCTCAACCCTCCCGCATGGTCCCTTTGGCTGCCACATGCTCTCATTTTATAACCAATGCAAACTTAAAAAACTAATAATTAAATGGTTTGATATTTTACCCAAGGTAATAAAATTGATAAATGTGTCCCTTGAGTGCAATAAGGCTTTGCAACGTTTTAGTATTGCGAAGCCTTTTTGCACTCAAGGGACGAAGTACACCACCACCAATGCTATTCTGTAGATTATGAGGTCTAAAATACAAAACAAACCAAGAACATGAACCTTTTATGGCAAAGAAATAATAACAACAACAAAAAATTGAAAATCCATCGCCCGCTCATTCGCCCGAAGCGCGCCCGCAAACTCGCCCGCCCGAAGCGCGAGCATGCGATTTTACAAAAATGGCCTGACAAACAGAAGATCTACCTTATGGAGCCTAATACGGACCTAAAGTATACAAGTGAGGAATAACCCAAAACGAAATATCCCGGATGTTACCCACTGCAGGTGAAGGGAAGTGAGAGTTTGGCGATCGGATGTTCCTAGTTAGGACATTTTTAACCCTTTACTTAAAATGAACAGAAAATGGACTGCAAAATCTTGGATAACTAAATATTTTACTTCCAGTTTCAATACATAGTTTATGACCTATTATTGAAACGAGCTCCACGAGCTCATTCTGAGATAGAGCGTATTCTATGTTTCAGTGTCAAAACAGAAAATAAATAAAATTTGGGTAAATAGAGGGCTAGTCAGATATGACATTGAGTTACATCACTGATAATCTGCGTGTTTGAAGATGCTTCTTTAACCCCTTGAATCAGAAATGGAATTTTTTTCGGCACAGAGTCGTAATGCTATCCGAATATATGAAGAAGATAGTTGCTTAGTAAATTTGTGAACAGACCAATCATTATTTTCAAAATGCAGCCCATGGCTGCACGTTTGGTAACCAGTTCTCGTCAGATCACCGAAGTTAAGCAACGTCGAACCCGGTTAGTCCTCAGATGGGTGACCATCTGAGCGATCGATTCGTACTCCCGCGTTGTGTCCTTGGGCAAGGCACTTAACGGTCTACCCAACGCAGACGATATCAAAATTTATTATTTTAAGTCATTTTTTCAAATTTTCCAAAAAATTTCAACAAAACCATATCATGTGACCCCTCGTTGGAACGAGCTCGGCGAGGTCACATGATATGGTTTTGTTGAAAGTTCTTGAAAACTAATATTGTTTCAACTGCTGAATTTGCATATTACGCGGGCTGATGCGGCCGATTCGTTGGGTAAAGGGTTAACCCCGATTAGCCACGTGGGGGCACGATGACGCCGTGTACTAAGGTGTACTGCACGTCGAGGGTGCGCATGTCTTCAACCAATCTAACCCTGCCTGTGCTGCAGTGCGGAATTACGATGTTGGAGAGCCGGCAGCTGCTCGTCGTTGCTCGGTGGTTCTCTCTGGGTACTCCGGCTTCCTCCACCCTTAAAACTGTCACGGTCATGATTAGCCATTGTTCCTAAGTATGTGACCTTAAACAACAGTCAATAAATAAATAATGGCTGCACGTTTAAAATATTGACTGATCTTCCCCAAGTACAAGACAGACAGTGAGAAATGTGCTACGTACAACACGCCTGGAATCTGGCCTACGCGTAAGAGCGTCAGGTAAGAACACATCTGAAATGGACTTCACGCATCCCATTGTCGTTAAGACGTGAATGAAATGATTCGACACAAAACAGTGCCAGGAAAGAATGTAATGCAAGTTCTAATCTTTATATTAACCATTTGAACCCCCGTTTCCTGGAATGGTATCGTCTTTGTGTACACTTACAGTGAAAAGGGTCAGTCCAGTACTCATATACAGGGATGATAAAATAATAACTGGCTGCAGACAACAGTTATTATTTTATCATCAATGCCCCGTGTATAGACCTCTTATAATAAGAATAAAATGGGACGAAATTATGAACAATCGGTCTTACGATCACAAAGGGTTAAGTGGTGTCTTTTTTCCATTTTCATCATCACATTCTCACACAATATTTAACGCTACGACGTAAATTCCCACGAGGGTAAGAAAACGTCAAAAGTATATTTGACGTCGGGGTACCAATTTTACGTTTGCGTGTTTACATTCTATTTTCAGCCTCATTTTTAACATTCGCATTTTGCAATTTTTGAAATATAATCACAATATATATCAGATTTGGCTGCCAAAACGGCTATGGCCACTATAAGGACTTGGCCGTGCTTCGTTGAATGGCTGCTGGAAATTTGCTTTGTGATTTCAAAACCATCTAGTTCATGTGGGGAAATCCAAAAACGGCTTATCTGCGAATAATACCTTTTCCATTCTAAAAATTCTCATTATTCATCAAAAGAGGGGGGGGGGGGGGGGGAGGGGGGGGGGCAAAATGTACGATTTGAAACCGAGGAGCTATAGCCATTCCGGACCCCGCCCCGTTTCCACTGACACTGGGTTTGTACAATGCCTACCTCCCTTGATCGTGTCTGTGATCAAAATGGCCGCCCATAGACTGCTTTGTAGTTCTTCTACATCTATAATACCGTGCCTGTGACCAAGTGGCTGCCCATACAGGGTTTTGTAGCACTTCTACCTCTCCAAGACCGTACCAGTTAACAAATGGCTGTCCCTACAAATACAATGCTCCTAGCACCTCTATCACATCAAGACCCTACCGGTGATCAGATGACTATTTAGCAATTCTACCCGTCCAAGACCGTACCAGTGATCAAATACCTCCCCATGCAATGCCCTTTCGCACTTCTACTTTTCCAAAACCGTACGAGTACAAAGGCACAACTCGGGTAGAGTATTGGGGAAAAGAATTAACGATCCTGGCTGGAATTTTTCGTCGAGCTCGTTCCAATGAGGGGTCATAACCTATGTTTTTGAGACACAAAATGAAAAAAAATAGTTATTCAAGAATTTTTTTACAAGTGTCATCTGCTTTTCATGTTAGGTAAAGGGTTAAAGTATACATAATCGCCCACAACTACAGTAACAACTACTTCTATATCCACCAACCATGACAACTACACTAACCACTATTACACCAACAACCTTTGTTACAACCTCTACACCAACTTCCACAACACCAGCAGACAATATCTTAACCATTACTGCACATTCGCTATGACTATCCAACTACTAAATCGAATATTACCACACCAGTACCAACTATACTAACCATTACTACACCAAGAATTTGTAAACCGACCACTGTAACTACTACAACAACAAAAACTATCACATAAACTGTAAACCACCAACAATAACAACAACCACACCAACTACTACTCTATCAATCATTACAAATATTACATCAACACCTACTTCACCAATCACTACTATATCAAACACCACACCATCTACTACAGCATCAACCACTTTAACTACTATACCAACTACCACATCCACTACACCGACAACCAACACCCCAAACACTACAACACCAATCTCGACAACACAACATCTACTATACCAACAACTACATCTACTAGACCGACAACAATGATAAAATCACAACAACAACTCGACCACCACAACTACTACACCAACAACTAACACACCACACGCTTCTGTAAAAATCACTGCAACTACCAAACCAACAACTAAACAAGCCACCACAACAACGTCTACGACAACAACAACTACTCCATGAACAACCATTAACTTCTGTCTCACGTTGTCGCACGTATTCCCTAAAAGTCCCTAAACCAATATCTTGAGTCCAAGTTACTCCAGTAGTCCACAAATCACTGACACGAGCCCCCAAACATGGATCCCAATAGTGCCAAACCTCTACCTTCAACAGTCCCAGAATGGACCCCAATATTCTACGTACCATATCCCTTTAGGGATGGTCCCCAATAGTCCATATTAGTCAGCACTGGTCCACAGCTACCATATAACAACCCTCCCCCCCCCCAAACCCCATTGAATTTTGGAGGCTTCTAAAACGGATTTGGGGGTATTTTAGCATTACTTCGAGATGATATCATGGAAAAGAAATTGAGTGACGAACCTAGGAAGGGCATTGTTTGCCCCTCTCGCCCCCGTGATCCGCGTTAGGGGGGGACTGCAGCTCCTCTGCGCCGTGCTTCCGGCATCCTTGTATAAATGCAGTGGCTAACGTTATAACATATCTTTGGAAAAAGTATCGGGTGTCTCTTGCATCCTGGTCGCTCTTGATTCACCATCTATGAGCCGTATCACCTAACAGCGCGAGTCAGATTGAATTGAGACAAAATAAATGATATAAGCGCTCCCTCCCTCCCTCCCTCCCTCCCTCCTTCCCTCCCTCCCTCACTCTCTCTCTCTATCTCCCTCCCCCTCTTTCTCTCTCTCTTTCTCCATCTCTCTCTCCCTCTCTCCATATCCCTCTTCCCCGTCTCCCCACTCTCCCAATCTCTCTCCCTCTCCCTCTCCTCCCTTTCACTCTCTCTCTCTCTCTCTCTCCCATCTCTTTCTCTCTCTCTCCCATCTCTCTCCTTCTCTCTCCCCCTCTCCCCCTCTCTCTCTGTTCCTCTCTCTCATCCTCTCTTCCTCTCCCTCCCCCTCTCTATCCCCCTCCCCCTCTCTCTCCCGCTCTATCTCCCTCCCCCTCCCCCTGTCCCCTCTCTCTCTCTCTCTCTCTCTCTCTCTCTCTCTCTCTCTCGAGAGAGAGAGAGAGAGAGAGAGAGAGAGAGAGAGAGAGAGAGAGAACATAATTTTATTTCTCTTTCTATGTAACAACAAACAACTTAATTCTTTTTTCAGCGAACTGGACTCGGTCCACCGTACTTGGCCTTCGGAGATAGTGAGTGCGCAGACACCGAAGATAAGAACTTCGTCAATCCACTTGCACGATTTGACAAGTACACACGCGAGGCTTGTGAGAGTGAATGTTTTATGAATTTCACAGTGAAGGAATGTGGCGGTTGTAGACATTTTCTTCATCGAGGTAAGATGGGGTTTTCGTTAATTCGTGTAATATGGCTTACCATTTAATGTCGTGCTGAATTCTGTACCACTATGGCAAAATCTGCACTTCACTACTTTTAGAAGAACTCCTATTTTTTCTCTTCTTTCGTTCATCAAGACCGCATAGAAACAAAACCAAACGAAAATAGCACCCCAGATTTGCTCATAT
Source organism: Pictodentalium vernedei (assembly GCA_031216915.1). NCBI lineage: Eukaryota > Metazoa > Mollusca > Scaphopoda > Dentaliida > Dentaliidae > Pictodentalium > Pictodentalium vernedei. The sequence goes on along the minus strand of CM062289.1, from coordinate 93,009,379 downwards.
TTCTTTTTCGATGGGTTGAATTTTATGTAGAGAGGTAAGAAGATAGGGCATTTCGACCGGATCGCGACCCAATTCTATCACTGTACTCTAGAATTGCAACAAGAGCACCACCAGGCGTGGCTAAATTCGCTCGTTAGCCACTAAAAAGGGCCGCAACTCCTGTAAAAGTAATTGGACGGAGCCCATATTTGTCCCCTGGCCTGTATAACTAGCTGGAGAATACACATACCAACTTTGGTTGAGATCAAATAATCCAAACTGGAGTTATCGTTCGGAAACCAGAAATGTTAACGGACGCGGACGGATGGGCGGACGGACGGACGGACGGACGGACAGACAGACAGACAGACAGACAGACAGACAGACAGACAGACAGACAGACAGACAGACAGACAGACAGACAGACAGACAGACAGACAGACAGACGGACAGACGGACGTACAGACTGATTATATAATACGTGCATTTTTTAAACGGGCGTATAAAAGCATGCCAAACGAAAATAGCATCCAGGGGCCAATACTATAAAACTTTTACAATTGTACTTTCCGGAATTATATTTTCTACCTATTAATATAACTGAATAAATTGAATCATTAGCATTTTAAAAGATATGGCAATTTGCCAACTGGCAAATTGCCAGATCTTTGAAAATGCTAATACTTCATTTCAACCAAATTAAAGTCATAACTAGAAAATACAATTCTGGAAAATACAATTGTAAAACTTGCGGTTTCATAGTATTGGCCCCAGGATTGAATGTCCTCATATTTCTTTCGATGGGTAGGATTCTGTAGTTCTGGAGAGGGGTTAGAGCATAGGGCGTTTCGACTGGATCCAGATCCAATCGAAATTCTCTTTCCGCTTGTGTGACAACAGTGCCCTAGTAGGCTAAGTTGTTCGTTTCTGTAGTAACGGGCAAAACTGAAGATTAATATCATGTGATTAGGGTTCGTCTTATGTGGGTACAGATCTGACACTAGAGAAAAGAAATATTTGATCGTTTAAAGCTCCAAACAATGCGAAAGGCCGAACTCCATGTGCAATTGTCAAACACAAGGCCATTAAGGTATTTACCATGTCGTCTAATGTTACATTATAATAGTAACACTTTGGCCTGTCGCTGATTTGTTGCGGATCACGGGTGAGAAGGCCTTGATTAATCCTGTGGTCTCAAATGCCTCCCCGTGCCCTCGTCTTCCCTCTCCTCCCAACATGCGGAAACGAACTGTTTGTTGGAATCTTGTACCCCATTCTTCCCAGTCTCTCCGATAAGCATACTACCCTCTGCTTTGTTTCACCCAGTCAATACACATCCTTCATTCTTCCTTCCCACTTTTCCACTACAATCCCTGTGAATCTTATTCTGTAAGACTGATATTTTGAACATTCCAATAGAAGGTGTTCCAGGTGTACACTACTCCTAAATTTCCCTAAGATTCGGCGACCTTAGTTCAAATAGCAGTGTCCCACAAAGTTGTCATCAAGACACTCATCAAAACCTGCTTCTCTTTATCGTGCAGGCCACTCAAGGACCTCTTGGACGTAGTCGGGCTACTTTCGGCTACAATCCTCCATGACTGTTTTTTTTTACTCTGGGTTGTCCCCACTTCAAAGTTAGAGATCTCCGTTCAATAGTTCTCTCCCTTACTTTCTCGATCCAGTCTGTCTTTGTATTTGAATTCGAAATATTCTGGAATATTAGTTTATAGCATCAGTTGTCGAAGAGATTTACCAAATAGTAAAGAAAAGAGAGTTTTATTAACCTTTTGAACTCTAGTGGTATCTCCCATGCCAGTTCAATGGCAGCAATTAGAAGAGTCCATATTCCTTATTTGGGGTTGACCAAACAATATTTTCAACGTGCAGCCTCGGGGCTGCACGTTGAAATTATTGATTGGTCAACCCCACACATTTACTGAACAGCCATCCTATTTAATGACGTTATGACGCATCATGTTGCTGGCCGGAAAAAGGGACACTAGGGTTCAATGGGTTAAGTCTCTCCCGTCCTTGATCCTCATCCACCCAAGTTCACCCCTTATTGCTCCTTTAGTGCTTTGGCATTACTCGAACCGTTATTCATCGGCCTGCATCATTTGGTTTAGAGGTCTTCCTTCCGTACCTTACTTTATACTTGGTAATTGTTACACAAGGGAGCACGGTGGCTCAGTGGTAGACTGTTGGACTTCTATGCTAGAGATCTCGAGTTCGATCCCCGTCTTTGGGTAAGGCACTTTATCCCGGTTGCCTACACGGGGGCACGATGACGCCGTGTACTAATGCGTACTGCACGTCGATGGTGCACATGTCTTCAACCGCTGTAACCCTGCTTGATCCGTAGATTGAACAGAGTTAGAATGTTGAGGAGCTGACAGTTGCTCGTCGTTGCTCGGTGGTTCTCTCCGGGTACTCCGGCTTACTCCACCCGTAAAACTGTCACAGTCACGCTTAGCCATTGTGCATAAGTATGTGACATTAAACACAATTAAATAAATAAATAAATACTTGATAATTGTTATACAATTAGTTATATTAACTGTAGATATTTTGGGATAAACAGCCTGTTTTGTTGCCTATCCATCCGTTAAAGTATAAAACACACGCCTAACATATACACACGCACATCTTCAATCTTGCCTAACTACTTTTGTGGGGGCTTGTTTCTTTTGTTCTCGGGAAGACACGTCCTTATCTATCGTTTTCTTTGCGAGGAATCGGAGAAAACAAAGGAAATATTTGTGGGAACCCAAACTCTATTGTGTATGTTCTCACAAAATTGAGAAGACACTCGCCCACACACACACCCTCACACACACACAATCTCGTACCTTACAAAGACACACTAATACCAACTCCCGTACATATGTATATCCCATTCAAAGAAGTACACACACACACACACTCAATTAAATTATTACTCACACGAAATACTTGCACATCCACACATATTGTGTTATTTCATTTCATGATCACTCGAAGGGAGACAATTTGGTACTTAAAACAAACCTTTTATATTCATCGATAACTAGAACTTTCTCTTAATGGACTAGATCGAGACCAGATTGGTGTCTGTTCGCAACACCTTTACACCGCCGAATCGAGATTCCATAAATACAATACAGCAAGCTCAAGTGTGAATATAGAAACATAAACGGAAATCTGTAAATACAGAAACATAAACGGAAATTTGTAACACAACATATAGTACTCAAAGTTTGCAAAGCACCAAGTATATCCAACTACCTGTTTTACGTTTTATTTGAAATATTGCTATGAAAAGTGTATATATTTTATATTTAATTATATCTTTAATGATTTAAGCACAGATATTAAGATTTTGTTTGTGTTTGGCATTATTTTTTAGCTTTTGAATACGATAACCATGGAAAATGGATATTATTGGTAAAACAGGAAATTTTTCAAATTTGCCAAAAAGTTGACGGAGCGAACTGATATGGGTTCAGTATCGAGTATGAGACCCATTGTTGTTAATTACAGCTTGACAACGCCTTCTCATGCTCCCAATCAGGTTCCGGGTGGTTCTTTGTGTGATGTTGTTCCATTCTTGGATCAGCATGGCACCAAGCTCCTGTACACTTCTTGGTTGGACTGGACGGACTGAAATTGCAAGCTGCAACTCATTCCAGACATGTTCGATTGGATTGAGGTCAGGGGATATCTTGCTGGCCAGTCCACACGCTCAATCCCCTCCCTCTGTCGGTACCCCGTCAGCATGGGTAACATGAGGACAGGCATTATCATCCATCAGATTGAATCTATCACCCACTGCAACTGCATACAATCTGACTTGGGCATTCAGGATCTCACCAATATACTGCTGTGCAGTCAATGTACCACGGTCAAGGACACAGAGCTCTGTACGCCCATCCCAGCTGATGCCGCCACAGACCATTAATGATCCTCCACCATAGCGGTCATGCTCATCAATGTTGGCTGCATGGAATCGCTCTCCTGGTCTTCTCCATACCCTAGAACGCCAATCTGTGTTGTCTAAGCAGTACCTTGACTCATCGGTAAAAAGGACAGGTCGTCAGTCTTCTCTGAGCCGTCCAAAGTGATCCATGGCCCATTCATATCGTGCTTGGCGGTGGTTCTGGGACAGCTGGATGCGAATACATGGTCTTCTCGATCGGAGGCCACCTTCATGCAACCTTGCCCTGATAGTCTGCGTCGAAACATTTACCCCGGATGCATTCTGAAGGTCACTGCGAAGCTGGGTTGCTGTGTCAAAGCGGTTCCTACGGGCCTGAACGATCAAAAACCGGTCTTCAGCTGCAGATGTTGCCCTGTCTGTGCCACCACCATGTCGTCTGACTGGTGTGCCATATTGCCGAAATCTTGCCCAGGCTCTGGTGATCACCGTATGGTGCACACTAAGGGCTTCACCAACCTGACGATGGGTAGCCCCTTGTTCCACCATCCCTACAGCCCACCACATTTCTGCTTCAGACAAATGTCTTCTTATATTTGCATTCGCCATATTCAATCATTAAATCGCAAGGGTTTGTGTTGAAATGAAGTCTGAATATCCTACACATCTCATGTGCATGTAGACAGTACACGAAAACATCATGCAAATTATGGGGTACATGCTTTCCATGACTGTCACGAAAACTCTGCCTGTCAAGAGAGCTAATGTAAACACTGGGGACTATCTCAAAACATTTCTCAATCATATCCACCAAACATATCGGAAATGTGTCACAAGAAAATTTCACAATGATGTGTCAAATATGTGGTGCTTAGCAAACTTTGTGTAGTATATTATTGTATCACAAAAGAAAGTCACTCACAAAGAAGATCCGAGATGTAATGTACTTGCGTTTCGCTCTAAAGCTTCGAAACTGGATTTGATTCGATTGAAATCGCGGTGATTCGGAAATTGCCGAATCTTTGAAATGTCCTCAAAATCCTATCACGCCTTTTCTTGAACTCTTCATCGTTCATCAGTTCTCCTGTACAGGAGAGGTTGGGGAGGATGGTGTCCTGTACAGGAGAGGTTGGGAAGAGGGTGTCCTGTACAGGAGAGGTTGGGGAGGAGGGTGTTCTGTACAGGAGAGGTTGGGGAGGAGGGCGTCCTGTACAGGAGAGGTTGGGGAGGAGGGTGTCCTGTACAGGAGAGGTTGGGGAGGAAGGTGTTCTGTACAGGAGAGGTTGGGGAGGAGGGTGTCCTGTACAGGAGAGGTTGGGGAGGAGGGTGTCCTGTACAGGAGAGGTTGGGGAGGACAGGAGAGGTTGGGGAGGAAGGTGTCCTGTACAGGAGAGGTTTGGGAGGAGGGTGTCCTGTACAGGAGACCTGTTGATAGAAGAAGAGTTCAAGGAGGTTCTCCTTCCGAAACTACTTTGTTCCGATTTGGACTATTCCGTGTTTTTTATTGACTTGCCCAGACAGACGGGTCGCCGTTGAATATAATGCTTGAGTTAGACTGGCATTATTTACGGTTGTAAGGAAGTGTAAAATTTACAATTTAAAGGGCCCGGACATTCATTTGAGATTATTTATTCATTTATTGATGTTTAAGGTCACATATTTCTGCACAATGACTAATCATGACCACGACAGTTTTACGGGTGGAGGAAGCCGGAGTACCCGGTCAGCTCCCCAACATACTAACTCCACACAAGCAGGGTTAGTTAGCTTTGGTTGAAGACAGGTACACCATCGACGTGCAGTACGCATTAGTACACAACGCCACCGTGACCCGCGCGGGCAATGGGGTGAAGTGTCTTGCCCACGGACACAACGCGGTTGCCGCAGGTGGGATTCGAACCGAAGACCTCTCGGCTTGCAGCCGGCACCTCTACTCTACCTACTGAGCCACTGCGCCCCCCTCATTTGAGATTCCATTCGATTCGAAATTCCTCGCTTGATTTGATTCGACCCTAAATTATATATTTGGCTGCTCCTATTCTGGAGTGCTGTAGCCAGAAACTGCCCTGATCCGGTAGAAATGCTATCTCAGTTCCTGTTATAAATGTAGTGTAAGAGCGCGGAAATAATGTTGAATGGAAAGATCTTCTCGACTTCGCGATTGAAATGGATAGCGAGAGAGAGGTGGTGGTCATTTTATAATTTTAATATTACTGCAGTCAACAAATAAACAGGTCATGGGTGGATTTTAATAATGTGATTTTTTAAAAGGGGACATTATGGTGATACTTTCAGCGATTCTTACTTTGTCAGTTTGTTGATATATTTTTGTTTTCCTTCGGTTTGTCACTTTTTACTGTAGTACAAATTATTAACTGCAATATTGTATTGTTACAGGACCCGAACCTGTGTGTCCTCTACCAGTGCTTGTCAACTGCTTTCGCAAGGCGGAATGTGAGTATCAAAAGCTTTTGTACCCAACAATATTGATTAAAATAATATCTTATGCGAAAATTATCTCCCTTGAGATTATTGAACTTGTGAGACGAAATCCAATTTGGAAGGCAGTGAATGTGGGTGGCCAGGTGTGAAATTTCTGAGACTTGATGTGCGTGGATGAATGACAATGAGGTGTGAAATAGCGACACCAATTAAAACAATTACTATGTAATTTCTCATCCATCTATGCGTTATTGTACAGTCCGAGAATGTGTTTTCATAGCAATTTGGAAGTTTTAATTCATCAGAGGAAAAAAATTGGAAAACCACATCTGACAGACTTTTACATTATTAAAAAGAACAGTGTCTGTATTTATACGACGATGCGCACACTGTTGATACAAGGAATATAAAAAAAGTTATAGATCACCAAAAGGGTCTGCAAAGGCAGTTTTCTATTTTTTTAAATGAGTTTCTACTGTACGGTGGCTGATTTGGGCCACCCTCAATACTTTTTTTATCTCGAGATCTTGAGATAATATCTCGAGATCTCGAGAAACTATGTCGAGATCTAGAGAAAATATCTCAAGATCTCGAGAAACTGTCCTCAAGATCTCGAGATAATATCTCAAGATCTCGAGATAATATCTCAAGATCTCGAGAAACTTTCTCAAGATCTCGAGATAATATCTCAAGATCTCGAGATAAAAAAAAGTATTGAGGGTGGACTAAATCAGCCACCATACTACTGGGAACAATAGTCCAATGTTCAAATTAACTGGGAACAAAGTGTAATAAGATAGCTTTTATTTGCTTATACTACGCAACATGAAAAGAACTATAGTTTGTGAAATGATGCGCACATCGATGATAAAAATACACGAATATTAAAAAAATAAGTTTTTATATGAAGTTCCCATCTCTCTCAGTGTCAAATGCCTGAACAGCTTTACCAAATTAAGGGGGGGTAATGTTATAGAGAATCGCATCAAGGGAAACATTTTCTTGGCCATGGCCTGATTCGATTCTGGATTCGATCCTATCTGAGAGACTCTGACTTCGTATATGTCAATATAACGATGAACTCTGGCAACCGGTAAGAGAGAACACATTTCTTTCGATCCTCCACACAAAAGTACCGGGGAGAAGGCTTCGTGACGGAAGAGTCTTGAAAAGCAGCAATTCTGTGCGACATTTCGTCGCCTGAGTGCTAGAATGTTCTATGTCCCCTGTGGGACATAGAACATTCTAGCACCCAGGCGACGATTTGTGAATTTTCTGGGGCATCTTCTGCCCCACGTTTTGGAGCATTTAGATATGTATTAATCCCGCGCTGGTGAAGTTCGATGCAAAAACAAAACCCAGATTTTGGGTCAGTTATAATTTTTCAGTTCTCGTTGTTTCTGGCATGATATCATTCTGTCACCATTGCATATGTTGCATAACTTATTACTTGAAACAAAATAAAATTAGTTCGTGAATACGTGAGCATACATCTCAAAACACAAATCAACCCTTCGGCCAGTTTTTGACCTCTCAAACATCACCTTAACAAGACAATGTATTCTGGATTTTTATACCATGTAATATTACCTATTCTACATACATGAAAAGCCTATGACATAAATTTTAGCTTTATACACCAGCCGTGGTGAACACGCCAGCAATGGGATTTCAGTAGTTAAAATTTACAGCTACAGTGGAACTACATCTAAGTTGACCTTTGGTGGCGTCGACCTGAATAGGAACTTCTCCAAATTTATCGCTCGTCGCCTCGCGAAGAGTGAAAAGAAGGTGGCAATTATTTATTACGTTTTTAAATGAGTTTACCCCATAAAACACCAGAAATTAACAAACATGCATGGTCTCATGTTAATAAAGCATCCATAACTCGAAACAGTATGTTATTATGTTATTAAATTGAAAAAGGCCCTGTTTCTTTTTCTATTTCGTTTCGACGACAAAATTGACAGCGGAAGTACCGCCCACCGACGCTCATGTAAACAAAAACAAACTCGCACGTATGTACGGCTACTGCTCAGTAAAATCGAGACAAAATAATAGCGACTCTTAGTAATCTGACGATCATGGTATAGATAAAATATACCGAAAGTGGTTTGGTGTACCAAATGTTCACCACTCGCGATGAAGTGGTGTCATCCACGCGCCAAAAGGATCGCGGTTAAAGCCAATTCACCACTCGTGGCGAACATTTGGTACACCAAGCTACTATGGGTATATTCTATATTTCTTTGAGGTGATGACATGATTAAATATATTCCCCTGACGTCACTCTATTGTCAAAGGTGTTGATTAATTTATTCGTCTCCACTTATGTTTATACAATAAGAATTTGGACAAATTGCATCCAGTAAAGCATAATCTCCTTGTTTCAATTAACCATCTGCACAATGATGTCAAAATGGCATAGTATTCAGCAGCAAATATTTCCCATAATGCAATTTGATATTTAACCAAATACACCTTGTTTGATAGAGCTAAATGGCCAAATTCCTAGTTAAACAAGAGAGAAATGAGTGACTGGAGAAAATTATGTTGCACTACCAGAGTGCTAGTGGTTAGGTCTGGACGAAGTTAATATCACTTATTTGGGTCTTTAATCTTTGTTTGCTCATTGACCGAATCAGGGCCACAGTTTTCAATCGATTCTCACGAAATTTGGCACAAAAGTTAAGAACTTTCCGGTGCTGAATGCAATGGATCCCGCTTTTTTATGTTTGACCTTTATCGAAAACAATACCTAATTATCACGTTGTTAATGATCTTTTAATATCAGTTCCTGTATCAAGCCTTCCTATTTGAAATTTTGGATATACAGTACTGCCGCCTTGGACTGGTCGTAATCCACGCGTGGGTAGTTATGTCCACGCTAGCGTTAATTAGGTAATAATAATCATCAGTAACTCTTTACCTAACATGAAAAGAAGACGAGACTTGCAAAAAAAATTATGGAATAACTAATATTTTTCATTTTTTGTCTCAAAAATATAGGTTATGATCGCTCATTGGAACGAGCTCGACGAGCTCGTTCCAAAGAGGGGTCATAACCTATGTTTTTGAGACACAAAAAAATGAAAATTAATTGGCGATTTTTGTGAATAGCGCTGGCCCTTTTTTTGCCGTTACGTTGGGTAAAGGGTTGTATCCGGTGCTTCTTTAATTAAATTTTTGATGATTATTTCTGTAATTAGTGTTTGGAATTGAATATTATTGCATCCGTGGAAATATTGCCCACCCGTGTAAAGTAACCAGTCTACGACAGCTGTACTGTATCATCTCCATATCCAAAAATGTAGTAACAACCTTCCACATTCTGAACAAGTTACTCTCCAAACTTTGGAAATATATTTTACAATAAAAACCATATCTAAAAAATGAAATATGATTTAAGCCGACAAACATTTCGTCTGTGGCTTCCGTTGGGGTTGACGGCAGGACGTTAACGTCCGAAAAATTAAAGTTTGTCCGATTTCCGTGAAAATTTAGTATGAGCTAGAAAGATAAAAACTTCTCATTCTTTGGATGTTTTTTTTTTATTCATCGTTATTTTCGACGTTTTTACGTCAGGTTATGTTTTTACACTCCTCCCATTTTGTCCTCTTCCTACGTTAAAAACTGCAAATGAATACTCCTACAAAAATTAAACACTCATCACAAGTGATAGATGGAAGGTACATTTGCATGCTAATTGGCGCAATAAATTAAACGCTATTTCGTCAAATGTGACCCAGGTGCAAAAAACGTAAAAAATAAGTTTTACTTTCGAAAGGTTTCACCATGTGACATTTTAGTATCCATGGTCCAACGTTGAAAAAATTGAAAATCCGACGTCAGATACCGGAGATATGACTTAAACAACGTCTGGGTACACCCTCCCATTTGCTCAAAGCCCCACCTCAAACTACAAAATATAGCATTTAATTTATGTAACAGACGGGAATGATTGAAGGCAAACATTGGCAATTTTTAACATAAGCTGGAATTTTGGAAAATATAATCAAAATGCACACCATACATGGCCGCCAAACGGCTTGGACGCCTTCTTGGCGTTGGCCGTGCTTCGATGAATGAGATCTGGAAATTCGCTTTGCGATGTCAAAACCATCTAGTTTTGTTTATTACTCTAATTCGGAAACGAACTCAAAAAATACAGTGCGTGGAGAGTGGATTGTAATTAAATCACCCGCGGAGTGGAGATATCACCCAAGCTGTAACTTTCACATTTTGTACATATCGACACAAACACATGCAATGTTTCAGCCAATGGATCTCCGGGTTTAACCCGGAGGTCCATTGGCTGAAACTTTGCTTGTGCTGGTTATGCTTTGCAACAAATTTGCAATTATTGCTTGGGTGGAATCTCCACTCTGCGGGTGATTTAGTGATAATACACTCTCCACGTACTGTATTATTAAAAAAAGTAGGGGATATCCAAACTGATGTTGATATTTTCGGAGAATGGCATTGGATACTCTTGGTGGGACACATCAATATGTTACCAAGTTTAGTGTGGATCTTGAATGCCACCGGCCCACAAAAACTTCGTGCAGGTTTTTCGCACGGGCGCCGCGTTAATGTCTGGGTAATGTAAGGGTACGTTTTGAAATTTTCATTTGTACTGGACGGGCCTTTTCGGAGGTCTCATCGTTCTTTTCTTGGTATAATCTCGTTCATCAATAGTTTCTGGTCGAAACGTAACGTTTGGGGTATGCGAAGACTGACACTTGACGAATGTTTACGTGCCGTTGGCATGTGGGAAGATGGCAACAGACAGACTGCAACGGCTCAAATTCTCAACGTTACTCAATCGGTGATTAGCAGGTTGTGGTCACGCTACCGCCAGACAGGCAATATTGATGACAGATGTCGGTCAGGTCGTCCAAGGGCGACAACTGCTAACCAGGATCGTTTCATCCGAACCACAGCATTAAGTAACCGCCATCGATGTGCATCGGGAATTAGACAGCAGCTGCACCGAGCGACAGATGTGCGAGTCAGTGGTCAAACTATCCGAAATCGCCTACACAGCTGTAATTTGTACGCTCGACGACCTCGAATAATTCCACGTTTAACGTCACATCAAGGCGTAATTGGTGTGGACCACGACAGCGCTGGGACAATCGGCGGTGGAGCACCGTCATGTTTTCCGGTGAATCGAGGTTCACTCTCGACATCCACGACAGACGAAACAGAGTGTGGCGGCGGGGGAACGAACGGCACCATGACGTAACCGTTAGCCACCACAATCGTTTTGGTGGTGGATCGGTTACGGTTGTGGGGAGGCATAACCATGACTAGCAGAACAGCATTACATGTCATCCAAGGCGTGTCACAGGGCAGTACTGCCGCGGCAACATATTAGCAGCTCATGTTGTGCCATTTGTGCGACGTCACGGCCGTCGATTCATTTTCCAAGATGACAATGCAAGAGCACACAGGGCCCATGTCACTACAGAGTTCATTCGGGAGCAGAACATCACTACACTGCCTTGGCCAACACTTAGTCCAGATCTTTCACCAATCGAGCACGCTTGGCAGGCGCGTACGACAACGCCAACAGCCCCCTACGAATGTCCAGGCACTCTCGCCGCTGCACTGCAGGAAGAATGGAATAACATCCGTCAAGCTGGTATTGGACGTTTGGTGAGGAGTATGCCACGTCGGATCCGCGCTTGTCTCGCGAACCGAGGAGGATTTACAAGGTATTGAGGTCTTAGACTGAATGAGGTAAATTCTCTGACTGACCGTCCATGTCTTCGACAGCTCAGTGCGTGTAATGTGTGCTTGTCAGACACCCAACAATCGCTGAAATCATTCACCAGATGTCAAAGGGGTCGTGGTACTTCCCTCTGTACAATTTTTTTATGTGACCTAAAAATTATATGATCTTTTGGGGTTGATTCGTACCTTATAATATATCGACATATTAAAAATTAACCAAATACACAACGCCTGAAGAATCGGATACTAACAATAAATTGGAACAGAAATGACAATGGTGGGAGTAACATATGTAAGTCAAGACTCAGTCAGCTCAGCTCTGTGCTGTGCTGTTCGGCTTAACGATCTGGTACAGTCCATCGTTTAAAATCGTCAATGGTTGCCAATTCATATAACTCAGTTTTAAATATATCTGCACCTTACAACCATCCACATTGTCGAAAATACGCGTATTGTGGCACAAAATGAGTGAGCAACTCGTAAATAACAGAATTTGCACACATCACCTTTCACCTCTGACGTCACGCAAAATGGCGGCCCGAATTTAACAAATGGATATCTTATGAATGCTGTGATGTTTAGGGCATGTCTGCGATCTGACTACGCCTGTATTGTACCCAGTGTGATGGTACACAGTTCCCACCGCGAAACAGATGGAGGTGTGTCACCATCAAAGGCCACCATGCCGGCGTAGTCAACAGGAGGTGTGTCACCATCACGGGCCACCATACCGGCGTTGTCAACAGGGTAGTCGCGAAGAAGACCGATTGAGGGAGTGTAAACATGATTTCTTCCGACTGTGATGGCGCAAGTCCCCATTTACTAATATTACAACTACATCATCAAGGCATGCCTTGTCGAAGGCATGCCTTGATGATGTAGTTAAATATTAGTCACTGAGAATTATTGTTAAGAAAACTCAAGACTTCTTGAATATTTATTAGGAAATAGATACAATACACATGTGGCAGTCGTGACGCAACTACTTATTCAGTTAACACGAACTCCAAATTTGCCGGGTCCCAAACATCCCTAATCCTGCCGAAGCCAGGGTGGGGGGTGGGTTGGGGGCATGGCCCCCTAAAATTACAGTGCCCCCTTCCTCAAATTTGGAAAATTAAATGACTAGAGGGTCCCAGATTCACTCTGAGGGCATTGAATTTTCAAACTTTTCTCGGGGTAGGCCCCTCCCGAACCCCCATCACTGGGAGGGAGATATCATAGGAATGAGGTGGGCGTGGATATGGACCTCCCATTGGTGGGGTTTTGGGGTAGCCCCCGAAACCCCACCAATGGGATGGCCATACCTACCCCCACCCCAGGCCTTCGGATATGCATTATATCGACCTGGCACCCCTAAAACATTATACCCCCACCCTCAATAGGAAATCATAGCTACGCCCATGGCCCCAATTGTGTACTGCAGACCTCTATTTGTTTGATCGACTGTGTGACACAAGTTCAAGTATCAAATCTAGTCTTTGTCTTTTAACCCTTTACCCAACGCAGACGATATCAAAATCTATTATTTTAAATATAATTTTTTTTAATTTTTCAAAAATTTTCAACAAAACCATATCATGTGACCCCTCGTTGGAACGAGCTCGTTCCAACGAGGGGTCACATGATATGGTTTTGTTGAAATTTTTTGAAAAAATAATATTTTTTCAACTGCTGAATTTTCATATTACGCGGGCGAATCGGGCGATTCGTTGGGTAAAGGGTTAAGAAAGTACAAGATTACCGGCAAGAGAATTTATGTCTTAGACTCCAATCTTAACGAAAATATTCCTACTGGAAATGATTGTGGGGTGAGGGCACACCCACATCCCCCAGTTATCTCCCCGGTAGTCAACGACAAGACTTGCTCTTGTCATTATATTGCAACGAACCGCCGAAATGATGATTTCGCGCGCCGAAGGCGCGCAGGGACGGTATTGGGGACAAGCCCCTTTCGACCCTCTGTAACTGTATAGGATGGCTGTCACATGTCTAGGCGTGTTGAAGAAGGAAAAGGATCCGGTACTCAGCAGGTGTCTCCAGTTGTGGGTAGGCGGTCTTGTTGACTGATGTCGGTTTTCTACTGGAAATGATTGTGGGATGAGGGCACACCCACATCCCCCAGTTATCTCCCCGGTAGTCAACGACAAGACTTGCTCTTATCATTATATTGCAACGAACGTACTCCGAAGAGATATATATACATGATAGCCTACTGTAGGCGTTTTCTGATAATGTGACGAAGTGAGCTCTGCTAATATCTGAGAGCTTGACTTAGCTAGTTACAAATTAGTATTAGATAAAATTTATACTGTGGCACTGAGATATTAGAGCTGAAATCACAAATTTATTTGGACCTTGAATTAAAATGTAGAATTCCAACACACTGAATTTATTACTGATACACCTGACTAAACCTACAAAGTGTTTACATTAAGCACTCCAAACTGTCATAATAACTGCAATTCATTGTTTGATGTAGGTAGGTTGGAAATATTTAAAGTGCATTTTAACACCCAGAAAGCAATATACGATTTAATGTAATTTGCTAAAGTAAATTTATTTTAGTAAGCAAATTTTATTTATTAGGATAGATGTTAAACCTATTTTCTGATGCAATAGTTAATGGGTGTCAAATACCGAGATAAAACAAACTTTCTGATTGGTGCTAATTTTCTGCTACATAGTATACAAGCTGTTGGAAATTACCAGAACTTTGAATAGTTCTGATGGAACTAACAGATCTTCCAGGTCCTGCTCTCAACTTATAGCGTATAAGCTCTTGAGTATAGTGTTAACTGTACTTCGAGGGGCTGTAGCTCTTCATGGGTCACTGGATATTAAATGCAGTTAGGGTATAGTAGTCTGGCAAAAGCTAAGGGATAGTTAATACTTTTCCTTAGAGATTTTAAAAGAGGGGCAATGTTAATATCCTCTCTTAGGCTCTCGCATAAAGCTTACTCGCACTTCAGCTTTGAGTTTAGGTGCTGATGTAATGTTTCTAACAAATTTAAAGCTTTCGTAATGAAAGATTATTTAATTCACATTTATAACAATGCAATTGAACATATTTGATTTAATAAACCGTATTTTAACCATTAAACGTTTACTGCTAGTTGACTTAGTCTGTTTCAAGTTATTTCAAATATCCTGTTAACACGTCAGGGCCAAATTATATCTTCAAACCTCGTGAATTAATAATTGCGCCACTAGTCTTAACTTGGGAGTCGACGCCAAAATAAAAAAAGTACACAACGCGCGTGTCTGCCCCATGAACCTATATAGGGGTCATCAGGTAACAACTGGCAGATCTAGGATACATAAAAACTGTACGAGTGTTTCGGGACAATAACACCGGTGAAACAATTGAATAATTTCTATTCATTTTCAGTAACGTATCCCTCTCTCATTGAGTCGTCGTGAACAAAGCATTTAGAATACATTAAATCTGATTACATTCGCTTACAGTTTTCAATACCACTGATTTTCATATTCCGGAAGCGTTGTACAGGGTTAGTTGTTTCAAAGGGCTATTCCGGAGTATATCGGAAGGAATACGAACATTTAAAATAATTAAAAGCTTGTTAATTGTGACTGGGTACACTTTTTTGTCGAATTGTTTCATTAATGTGATGCCCACAGCCCGAACTTTCCAACTTTTATCAACGTTTTTATTCATCCGAAAATGTAGGTAGTATTGTGCTCAAATAGAACTCGTGTAGTGTTGGAGTGCATATGCCTGCTGCGGTCTTCAAAAAGTCTACAGGAAATCGAGTATCAGTTCTAAGCCAATCACGAAGGCGTGAAAATCACGTGAGATACAGTGCAGGATTACAGTTTACCATTACCAGTATAAGTACAGTGCGACCGCCGTGGACTGGTGACTCTCCACGGATGGGTAATATTTCCACGGACACAATAATATTAGATTACAAACACTAATTGCAGGAATAATCATCAAAACTTTAATTAATGAAGCACCGGATATAACCCGGTGCTTCATTAACTAATGTTTTGCTGATGATGATTTTTATTACCTGGTAAACTCTTGCGTGGACATCACTGCCCACGCGTGGATTACGCACAGTCCACAGCGACGGTACTGTAAACATATTTAAAAGGACTTACATATCTGTCGTCTTCATGTGGTAGATTTCTAAATAAAATGCCGAAATATAAAATATTAGGCATTTTGTTGATCTGATTGAGACATGAAAATCCACGAACTATATGCTTCAATTTATTTATTGTAGTGGAATATTATGGGAACAGGAATGATGTTGGATGCAGATGTGTTCAGCCTTGCAAATCAACATCCTACGCGTCTTCTGTGACATGTGCACAGCTCAGGGAGACGAACTTCTTCAAAGAGTAAGTATTTTTATCAACCGGGCAGTTGTTAAAGAAAATTATTTTGTTTACCAATGATCGCTTAATTTTGATATTTATTTAATTCAGTAAATAGTTTTTTTAGCTTCCATTCATGACAGATCGGTCCAATTTGACCCCGCATTTATCATAATTATCATGGCGTGGGTATTCACATATTATCTGATGAATCTTTTCCCCTCCAATTCCAAGCAAAACATGAAATTTGAATAGATACCATTGAGTTCCCTTATGGATGTACATATCGTATCGACCAAACTATCCACAGACACTGGTTCACGCAAAGCTCTAAATGATGTATGGAATTTTGCAGTTATTCTCCGTACTTTGTTGTGATGTGTGAACAGGTCGTCCCTTGAGTGGAACAAGGGGATTGCAGATGGCGACGTGTTCCACTCAAGGTACGCTATTACATAAATACATATCTCTTGATTGGAATGATGCCATAAAACACACTCTCTAGATGCCATGATAGAAATCAAATTCCCAACTAAAGTGAAAAAACAGCCTGTAAAAATGGGCGAATGATCGCTTCGCTCAAAAGAAACAAGACAGCTGTCTTTGGTTCGCCCATATTGCTGAGGAAATCCGATTTTACCTTAGTATTCATTTGCTAACTCTACGATATAAATCAAATATTTATATTTTAAAATGATGATAAAACACATTATTTCCAAATGAAACAAATTACTGTGTTTTGATTGGCAGAGAGGTACGGTGTAACTTGCAATCCACTGTGGCTTTTTTTTTTTTACACCGTGGATAACCACGGAGTAAAAACAAGAATACACAATAGTATGCTTTTTTTTGCTAAAAAAGTACCCATTTTTAATTATAAATTCATACCTTCTGCCCGGTTATGTTACAACAAAAATAAAAATGCAGGAAATTTAATATTTATGTGCAATCAAATATTACAGATATAGATGTCATAGGAACTGGCTCACTGAGCCAGTTCCAATGACATCCATATTTGTCTGGTTTTATTGAGAAATTTACAAAGTACAAATTTTCTGTCCGTTTCTGCCAATAATGAAGGTTAAAGTATTAAGTACACCAAAATATTCTTGGAAATAAATCTGTTATCCTTGTGTTTTCCATGGTGTATGTGAGTTTACACCGGTCTGAGAACTCATACACCCTTCGGCTTCGCCTCGGGGTGTATGAGTTCCCAAACCGGTGTAAATTCCCATACACCTTGGAAAACAAAAGGATAACTAATAGTATTTCTGACTTTGGCTTTTATGTGATTTGAGGCGCTTTTCTAATAAAGGTTTGCATCACAGCTTAGTTGCGACTCAGTGGAAGAATTGATGAAACAAGGCTGCTGTACAGTATCTTGCTTCTTTCAACTCTTGTTCTAACACTTAAAACCATACCATCAGTTGGAGAGATGGATTCATAATTTTCATTAGATGGTTACCTGAAATGAGGATTGCCTCTCAAGATAAAGTAATGGAGAAACCCATTCTCGGAAGCCTTACCCGTTTATTATACAAACACTTAACGTATTTAAGATGTAGTCCCGTTTGCCAACGAAATTATTGGATCCTTCTCACCTGCCGTGATCCATCGTAGGGGAGAGAGATTTTGCCTATATTTGTTTGGTTGTCAAATACTCCGTTGCAAAGGAGTCTATAGCTTAACCGTAACATGGATGTGGTGTAGTATAGAATTGGAAACAATATTATTTTCGCACTCTTCATTTCCAATGAATGATTATCACCCTGTCTGAAATGAGAATAAAATGAATATACTTTGCTTGCTTTGGCTTTATGGTTATCCTCTGTTTGTTGCATGGATATTAATTACACCATTACAAGTCTTTCAATACAGTGAAATACAGTGACATTTTATTGGACGAGCCTCTCGAATACATTTTCAACAAACATCCCACCTCCACCCAACCCCAAGACCTTTGAGCAGTAGGGATAGCTTGTTTGCCATGTATGCAAAAAAAAATCAATAATGGGGAAGTGTGGTTAAAAAAAACCCTTAATTTTTAAGTAAAATTTTGCTTTTGAAAACAACAGTTTCAAGTTATACTTGCGAAAATCTCATTTGGAAACTAACAAACGAAACCCATTAAGCAACTGAAATATCCTCGGATGGGTGACCATCTGAGCGATCGATTCGGACTCCCGCGTTGTGTCATTGGGCAAGGCACTTAACCCCGATTGTCCACATGGGGGCACGATGACGCCGTGTACTGAGGCGAAATGCACGTCGATAGTGCGCATGTCTTCAACAAATCTAACACTGCCCGTGCTGCAGTGCGGAGTTACGATGTTGGGGAGCTGGCAGCTGGTCGTCGTTGCCCCGTGGTTCTTTCCGGGTACTCCGACTTCCTCCACCCGTAAAACTGTCCCGGCCATGATTAGCCATTGTGCATAAATATGTGACCTTAAACACCAATAATTAAATTAATTGTTAAGCAACTAAAATGATTTGCAGTTTTCCCCAAAATCAGCTTGTGTCAGTCTCGCATCAATGGAAATTATACAGTTTTTCAAACTCGATTTGAATCACAACTCAGG
The DNA here is from genome assembly GCA_031216915.1 of Pictodentalium vernedei. Classification (NCBI taxonomy): domain Eukaryota; kingdom Metazoa; phylum Mollusca; class Scaphopoda; order Dentaliida; family Dentaliidae; genus Pictodentalium; species Pictodentalium vernedei. Next base: position 92,990,377 of record CM062289.1, on the reverse strand, counting down.
ATAGAAGTGGATTTACTTTTTCGAAGGCCAAGATGTATTTCCTCAGACAGAGTACAGTAATACATCTCTAGTTAAAGTTAACACAAATGACCATGTCCAAATTACCCAACAAGAATAGCAAACACTTGAAAAATATCGAATAACTAAACACTTTCATTTCGGGCCCTGCAAATCATAGCTTGTAGCTTCTCACCGGAACGAGCTCAACGAGCTCGTTCCAGTGAGGAGTCATAAGCTAGGTTTTTGAAACAAAATTGAAAAACAAAATAATGAAGTTTGAATGTCGATTATTTGAATATCGCGGACCGGTTTTGGCCGTTACGCTTTGTGAAGGGACAAACATACAAGACCCGTTTTTGATCGAGGTCGTGTATTTCAGAATCGACGTTTTGGTAGCTGAGGAAAATATTACTCTTCTGTTGGCAGTAAATAGACATGGACATTTTGTATTCACTGCAAATAATGTCATTTGACAAATCTCTGGTGACTTGATGAGTTTGTCCATAATTATGCCACCTGCACTTCATCGATATTGAAAAGAAAATGACATTACTTCAGAAACCTTGTAACTAATTGTCTGTCGATGCTAGTTAGCAACACAACCGAGGTTAATATGATAACATTTTTTATCTTACAATCAACATGTATTTTGTCTGTATTAACTCCGCAACTTCGGGTATCCGGCCCCCTGATACAGATGTCTGCATCAGGGGGTCGGATACAAGCACGTTCCTTTCGCGGGAGTTCCATTTTTTGTCTTTTTGTTCATCCGTACGAATAAATAGTTCGTTATATATTCGTCTACATTCTTGACTTATCCCCAATATATTGTAAGATAAAATGATTATTACCATTATGTGGATGTACAAAATATGTATCCGAGTCTCGCTCCGGGTTCCAAGGGTAGATCACGACTCGTCTTCGACTCGTCGTGATCTGCCCTTAGAACCCGGAAATCGACTCGGATACATATCTTGTACATCCACATAATGGTAATAATCTCTATAGAACAACAATTTTCAGGATACTTAGTTCTGCATTTAAATAAAACTGGTTTTCGCATCTTGCAATTTGTATTTGAAATTGTATTTTATTATATAAATTTGTTGGGCACTCTCCAATAATTTGCAATAGAACAAACTTTGAATAACAAATTCCGCCACAAAAATAATATAGCCCTCGACCAGTTAATTGGAGTGTAACGATACTTTCTGTAGGCAAAGCTATATCATGTCGTTTTACAGATGGAGGAATCCGGAGTACACGGAGAGAACCACCCAGCGAGGCATGTGACCTTTGACCTTTCCAACTTACCAATACTACAGAAGCAAGGGATGAAGGCATGATCATCAGTGATGTGCAGTACGCTTTAGCACGCTGTGCCACCATGCCCCCAGTTGGGCAGTTCTGGCGCAACGCAGCTGACGTGGTTGAGTATCGAAACAATGACCTTTCTCTCTAAAATCCAATGCTCTAACCAATGAGCCAACACGCTCCATACGTTCGTGAAATAAAGGTCAATTAAAAAAGCATTCTGGGGCCTATACAATAAAATTTTTACAGTTGCATTTTCCAGAAATGCATTTTCCAGTTATGGATTTAAATAGGTTGAGATGAACCATTAGCATTTTCAAAGATCTGGCAATTTGCCAGTTGGCAAATTGCCATATCTTTTAAAATGCTAATGGTTCATTTTTGTCAGTTATATTGATAGGTAGAAAATAGCATTCTAGAAAATACAATTGTAAAAGTTTTATAGTACTGGCTCCTGGTTGGTCCACATCTCAGAGTCTTGTGGTAAATCGGTTTTACTGAGTTCAGTGGGATTTCAGCTCGAGCGTCTGCTTTTGCATTCCCCATCTCCCCTTCCTGCCCGTTACACTGGTGGTTCGATGACCTTGGCGTGAGTATACGCAGAAAAAAACGGTAAAGTAGTGTAGCTGTGTAGTTATAAATGTCAATCAACCTGGTTGGGCTGCGTCACATGGTCACGTTGCAAATCGGCCTATTCGTTTGCTTAACCCTTTACCTAACACGAAAAGCAAACGACACTTGCAAACAATATTCTTGAATAACTATTTTTTCTCATTTTTTTTGTTGTCATAAACACAGCTTATGACCGCTCACTGGAACGGGCTCAGCATTTTATACGACTTAACACGCCCATCCCACATTCATATTCTGAAAAAGCGGTAGATAATTTATTTCAAAATAAGACAGCAATGAGCCGTGATACCTTCCGTCAGTCTTATCACTCTTACCAGTAAACTGGTACGTTTTCTTTCCGGTAAACATATTATTAAATGGCCAGGAACGCTAAACTCGATTTATCCGTAATGAAATATGTCAGTAAAAAGTTGGTAAATCAAAATGGCGATTATATTAAAAAGTGATTACGTAGGAGTTTATGACCTGTAGAAATGGTGGTTACTAACACAAATCCACGCAATTTAACAGGGCTTTTATTTGTGGAGTTCAAAGAAAAAGCCCTTTAGTGTTTTAAACATTTCACTTCATAATATTTATTGACACGTATTGATCGTACAAAATTGTCGGCATTGTTGTTACATCTTTTGATGTGTCATTATATTTCGTTTCTAAAATAATCGAGACGCAATAGTGCGTTGTTGCTTTCCATGTACCGCCTCAAAACAAACCAAGAAATTGACCTTGGTAATCGGCAATATCGTGATAGCTTTTCTAACGGGTAGTTTTTAAACGATTGGTAAGCAATATAACATCTCAAAGATTAACGAAGAAATTAACCCACTGCACACTGATCTCAACCGTACGTAATTTATTTCTAACAGCAAACTTCTAGCATTATGCATCTAGGAATTTAATGCTCCCTATCAAACGAGATTAAATTGGTTAAGGGGAATGTAAAGAGAAACAATTTGACGAAAATCGTCGTGAACAAATTTTGTATTCATTGTCTTGGTGTACTTACATTCTATATCAAAAATATAGAATATATCCATAGTAGCTTGGTGTACCAAATGTTCACCACAAGTGGTGAACATTTGGTACACCAAGCTACTTTGGGTATAGTTTATTTATACCATGATCGTCAGATTATTAAGAGTCGCTATTTTTTTTCGCGATTTTACTGAGCAGCAGACGTACATACCTGCGAATCTGTTTTGTTTACATATACGATCGGTGGGCGCTGTCAATTTTATTGCCCAAACGAAATGGAAAAAGAAAAGGGGCCTTTTTCATTTTAATAACATAATAACATGCTATTTCGAGTTATGGGTGCTTTATTAACATGAGACAATGCATGTTTGTTAAGTTTTGGTGTTTTATGGGAGTAAACTCATTTAAAAAGGTAATAAATAATTGCCACTTTCATTTCACTCTTCGCAAGGCGACGTGCGATAAATTTAGACAAGTTTTCATTCAGGTCGACGTCACCAAAGGTCAACTTGGAGATGTAGTTCCGTTGTAGGTGTAAATTTTAACTTCTGAAATCTAATTGCTTTCTTGTTCACCACGGTTGATGTGTAAAGCTAAAATTTACGTCATAGGCTTTTTATATACTGTAGAATAGGTAATCATGCTATAAATAAGATTTGCTGAGGTCTCCAAAAATTGTTTTAAAATCTAAACATTCAATAAACTTACTTTAAAGACTATTTTCAAGGCGCTTGATTTCTTGGTTTTAAGACACCAAAATCAACAGTTCTCTCTTGTAATAAATATGCGCTGAGAAATAGAATTTTGATATATGTGTCATAAACGAAATATTAGTGAAAGTTTTTTTTTTATTCCACGATTGCCTATTCTACTATGTATAAAAGCCTATGACATAAATTTTAGCTTTTCAACCAACCGTGGCGAACACGCCAGCAATGGGATTTCTATAGTTAAAATTTACACCTACAGTGGAACCACATCCATGTTGACCTTTGGTGACCTCTCCTTGAATGCAAACTTGTCTAAATGTATCACTCGTCGCCTCGTGAAGAGTGAAATGAAACCAGCAATTATTCATTACGTTTTTTTAAATAAGCTTTCCCCATTAGATACCAAAAATTAACAATCATAGTACCATACGTTGTATTAATAAAGCATCCATAACTCGAAATAGTATGTTATTAAAATGAAAAAGGCCCAGTAATTTGCGCGTTTCGTTTTCTATTTCGTTTCGGCGATAAAATTGCCACCGGAAGTACCGCCCACGAGTGCTCATGTAAACAAAAACAGATTCGCATGTGTGAATATTGATTTATTTAACATTTAAACTCTTAATAATCTGACGATTATTCTATAAATAAAATATACCCAAAGTTGCTTGCTGTACCAAATGTTCACCACTCGTGGTGAAGTGGTGTTCACCGCGTGCCAAAGGCTCGCGGTGAACACCACTTCACCACTCGTGGTAAAAATTTGGTACACCAAGTTACTATGGGTATATTCTATATATAAATAGTTAAAGAAGCTGATATAAACAGAAAACAGCCATCTTATTGCATGTTGGGATGAAGGGTTTTCTGAGAAACTGTTGTCAACAATACCAGTCAGTGAGGTTACACGGGGTGTCTTTGGCCCAGATACCCTGAGATAACCATTGCAACGACACTGCAATTCATGAATGGCCAAGTCTCTTTTGTTTCAGAAACCTCAGTGAATGATTTTAGACAACAATCTTGTCTGGATATGTTGTAACTGATACAGTTATGATCACATTAAAAAGAAGTGTCAGCTAGAAAACATATTGTTTGATTATGATGAGCTAGAAAGATAAAAAAATGTTAGGTACCATTTATCCTTCAATGTATCTTGTACATTCAAATGGTATTTATGTTTACACCTAAAACATGCTGCCCAAATAAACTTCATTCAGATCATATTCCTAGTGTGTAGCAACCAGTAGTGTAATAATCAACCAATAGTGTAATATTAACCAGTAGTGTAATAAAAATTAACCAGTAGTGTAATAATCAACCAGTAGTGTAATACAAATCAACCAGTAGTGTAATAACCAGTAGTGTAATAATCTTAATCAGTAGTGTAATAAACATCCATGAAAACTAACAATTGTTCAACAAAATTTGAAATTTTTTGGGGGTGGCTCAAATCATAGTTTGAGAACATCTTATCTATTTGTAATCATTTTATCGTTCGTTCAAAGGCGTTTTACAGGTCAAACATCATTTCGTGGGTTCAATACAACGAGGAAAGGTATTTTAATGATTTTTATGTTATGTGCGTATTTTCTGGTGTTCAATGTCGCCTTCTGCCTTTGTAGCTTTATGCAAATTCAAAGTTGGCCGATTATTTATGATAATGTTGTGCTTTTGAGAGACTTCATAACCCAGACAGAAGTTGTCAGGTTTCATGATAACACAATAAATTGTCAAGGTAACTTACAGGCGCTGAAGTATGATATTCAAGGACGTGTCTCCTGCGTGTTGTCTTCAGTTACAATATTTAATACGGCCCTGACGAATCACTAAAGGTCTCCCACACCCCCATCTCCCGCTTTACGCGTCTACCTTTACGGGGGGGGGGGGGGGGGATTTTATTGTTGACTTTATACGATGTTTAGTTAACTTTTACCCGGTGAAAAGAACATCGATCTATCGATCTCATTGGCTGCAAAAGAAGTGTTAATTCTATTAGTTCTGGGTGAGACATTATTTTTAACTTTCTATGTGGCAAATCTCAATCCAGTGATTTATTTATCCGCAAAGACCCCAGTTCACCATTCCCTGAAATAGCTTGTTTATATTAAATCTGCAATTAGCTATTAAATTCATTCCCCAGGTCGACGGAACGTTGGGGTGGGGGTGTGGTGGTGGGGGGTTTCCCGTGGTAGAGGGCGGTGCTTGGGGAGTATAGCGGTATATGTGCGCCCCTCTAATGTTAACCCAAAATATCAAAAAGTTGGAATTTTAAGGATCAAACCCGTGATAGTTGGAAATTAATATACCTGAAATTTATGGAGTCCGGTAGGTGACAGGTTTCACTCGTATTTCGTTTTAACGAAATAATAGTTCGAAATAACGAAATATTATTTCGATTTGACGAAATAATTATTTCGTTTTAGCCAGATGATACCGCTTCGCTACTTTTCGATTGCAAATTCTGCTTTCTTAGCTAAGTAACAGGGTTACGTATTCTAGCAAAATATGAAAAAATTTGATTCATTAAAGTTAATGACTTCACTTTAATGTGGAATAAATTTAGTGGTATTCACTGGAAACACTCTCCAATCAGTTAAAGTTTTGATCTCTCCCTTTTTCGCGGTATGTTTTTTACCAAAGTTTTTTGGTGCTGTTCCGTAAAAATTCATAGCGTGGTTTATCGGTGCAGAAAGAAAATGAAGCGGCGGATAGTTCAATGGTACCCCCCCCCCCCCCATACATAGCTTCTTGCCCCTCCCCCTCCTCCCTTCTAACAAATCTTCTAATTGCAGGCCCGATACCTATAGACTATAAATGACCGACAAAAATAGTAATGGAAAGCAGAGAAAGATAAATTACACTACTGGTTGATTATTACACTACTGGTTCATTTTTATTACACTACTGGTTAATATTACACTACTGGTTAATTATTGCACTACTGGCTTTTACATAAGTGCATTATCTGAGTGTTTCTAGGATTGAGTCGTTTTCAACATAATGGTACTTGTACAGAAAACACACTTCATTCAGATCACATTATGAGGATCATATACTGAGTGTTCCTAAAATTTAATCGTGGTCAGTATAATGATACTTGTACTGGCCCTACCCTTTAGGGATGAAATAAACATTTTTAAAAGTTGATTTATTAAATATTAATTTGTTAAAATCAAAACTATAGTTCTCGGTATATGTTATTTATTGTATAGGTTGCAAATGAACTAAACATCCATCACAAATCCTTTTTGGTCTGTGTGCTTTTTGGTAAAAGCTTTTCCCGAATTGTTTCTTTTTTTTAAATTCCCCCTTAAACCTTTGAACCCTGGTGATATCTTCCAAAAGACTCTATTTTCATTATTTGGGGGCAGACCAACTGATATTTTCAACATGCAGTCTGGGAGGGTGCATGTTGAACATATTGATTGGTCCCCCCCCCCCCCACCACACACCCATTCACTTGACAACCATCTTACTTAATGAAATTATGATGTATCATGTTCCTGGGCCAGAAAAGTGGCTTCTCGGGTTCAAAGGGTTAAATTCCTAGTTAAAAACTGAAATTGGATATTTCGCCACCAGTTTGTTGAAGGTTAAGTAAGATAGTTTTCTATTGGCCCGTAGTTACCACGTTTGTAACTGTTGCCACGAAACGAGCACGGCTTGTCATTTTGTTGATGCACCTTACACATTGACTTTGTCTGCCTTGGCGGATGTGTTTGAAGCAGTGTGCCCGCTAGTTGGGTTTTACGAAACTTAAAAGGGGAGCAGACACATAGAATCAAAGAGCGGCATCTCCTCACATTCCCACCAAAATATTTTACAGGCGATGAAAGGGCGGTACCTCCTCACATTTCCACTAACTGTTTGTCAGAAAATTTGTTACCACCAAACAATAGTCCATTCTCGCTATTAAAAGACAGAAAACAATGAATTCCAAGAGCCAGATTCCCGGAAAGCACTCATTTTGGACACTCATTTTGAATTTGTATCTTTATAATACCTTCATTTGCATTGCATTGCTATTAATTTTGTTGTTGAACAACGGATGATCGTGCCCCGCTACCTAAAATGCTATGGTCGTCATTGAATCATATTTAGGACACGCCATTCTTTACTCGTCCCTACAGGGAGGCGTAACGACTGATGAATCCTAGTTACCCATTCCATAACGCACGTCGCATGTTACAGGGAGGTGTAATGGAACCCTTGGCACGTGGCAATTTGGATCACCAATTCCTAATAGCAAGCAGGTGCTTCAAAAATCACTCTACAGGTGCGTGTAACGTATAACGAAAGCTAGTTCGGATAACCCACTCTTAATGGCACGCATGTTGCTTCATAGCTCCCCAACAGTGACGGTAATGGCTGACTGATCCCAGATAGCATCACCCACTTCTATTAACAGGAATGATGCTTCAAACCACAACTTTTAGGGACGTGTAACGACTGACGGGTTCCGGTTGGCATAATTCATTCCTAATAGCACGCATTTTTCTCTAAGCGTGATCCTGTGGGTCCTTGTTGTGTTTTCTATTGCAGGTTGGAGGCATAGGGGTCTAACCATAGTATTAAGGGTTTCTAATAATGGTGATAATATTTCTAGACTTACTTGAGTTATTTTGTTTGTTCACGATTTAAGAAATTAAGAGAAAACTTTCTTGCACTGTATTCGGTACACTGCAAAAAATATAGGTTCTCTTTAGAACCAAAACTGGTTCTAATCTTGCCCCTGAGATGGAACCAGTTCTGTTTAAACAATATTTATTTCAAATCAAATAAATTTATAAAGATTAACATTAAATATTAAAAGAAATAAACATAAATTGAGGGGGTTTCAGTCGTAAGTTTAGAGCTTATACGAGGTTGCCTCAAATCATTATTAAGCAAAGGAGATATGAACAGTTGGCATATCGAACCAGTTTTGGTTCTATACAGAACCAAAACTGGTTCGATATGCCAACTGTTCATATCTCATTTGTTTCAAAATGTTTGGCGATTGCGTTGAATAAGCTCCAAGTTAACTGCTGAATCTACTTCAGTTCATATAATATTCTGTTAAAATTGAATTCTAATCTTGGTAAATTTATTTGATTTGAAATAAATATTGTTTAAACAGAACTGGTTCCATCTCAGGGACAAGATTAGAACCAGTTTTGGTTCTAAAAAGAACCTATATTTTTTGCAGTGTAGATGGGTACCCTGGCTACGTTTTTGTAAATGGACTAATACATTTTTTCAACCACGACGATCAATGGTTTCTATACTTCGTTTAGTTGAAAATTCAAGAAGTGTAAAAAAAACTATATTGGCAAGAAAGCTAGACCGATAAAGAGACTTAACGTTAGCAGGTTGAAATGGACGTGTAAGCTGAGTGATTTTATAAGCGCGTTTAAAATCAAAACGCCCCACAGTATTCATAAGTTTTTGTACCACACCCTTTGCTTTTCGTTTTTCAATACCACAAGAAGCTGTTGTACAAACATGTTTCATAGACAGAACATCCAATCAACCAGAGACACTAGTGGCATATTGTGTATGTTTTTATTGGGGATTGAGTTGATTTGGGTTCATTTTAACGCAACTGGTTTTAGAGTACAGAAACTACCAAAACAGAATATCACCATCAGCCATCGGGACAATATGTCACTAGCAATGGGCTCATATTCACTCAACCAATTGATTTGGGTTAATTTTTAACCCAAATGATTTTAGAATGCAGAAACTACCAAAACGGTATATCACTATCAGTCATCAGAACGATATGTCACTACCAACAATCAGAACGAATTTTCAAAGCAATCACCAGGACGTGATATCACAGGCAACTGTCATATTGACCTGTCAGTGATACCACAGGCAACTGCCATATTGACCTGTCAGCAGAAACAATCAGAAACATCATATCTCCAGTAGCATTCAAAACGATACATCTCTAGTAACCACCAGAATGAGATATATAGAATAAACGTATAGTGTTTTCAAGTAAACAATTTATTCTGCGAGTAGGATTAAGAATGAAACCGACGAGCCTCTGGCGAGTCGGTTTCATCCTTAATTCTACGAGTAAAATATTTTTTTTACTTAAAAACACTATACGTTTATTTTGTTTATCCCATAAATCTTCTACGGGACAGTCGCGGCAAAATCGTACTATAATTCGCTACAAAACACAGCGAGAAGTGTGGAGCACATTGGTTCAATTCGATCGACCAGCAAAACTGGCAAAAATAAACAAGGCGCAGTAATACATTTCTGTCTAAAAATGATTCATCTGCAAACTTGAGCTAAGCTTGCAAAAATACTTTTATTATATGAGCAGTGGGTGGTGTTTTCCACTGACATTGTGTAATACTTTCAAAAAGATTTAAAGAAATCAACAGTCGAACTATTAATTATGCAAGACAAATGTGGTAGAGACCAGAGGTCAACAAGTCCGTCGCTACTCGAGGAATAAATTCTTTCAGTGTTGAACCTATGGGGAAAATTTATCGCCCCACTAGGTGAATAAAGCAAAACAATTATCCAAGGCCTTTATTGTTCAAATAAACGGCCACTTATGGGATAAATTATCTGCAATCACCAAAAATGAATTTATTTTCAATAGCAACCATCTGAACGACAACAATCAGAATGACATATCAGTAGCTACAACCAGAACGAGATATCAACGGGCACTAGAAGAACCACTAACAGATAACAATTACAAGAAGACATGTCACTAACGACCACGATAATGATGTATCAATGACAACTATCAAAACTTCAAAATAAAGAAAATCCTACATCGGCGTCTAAAAACAGGAACGAAAGCAAAAATCACTGTTCCGCGTTTACGGACGGTTAAACGCTCAAATCAGTTATAATGCTGAACATGTCTGTTACATGTATTTTATTATCTCTTGAATTGATAACGTAACATTAAGGATAAAAACATCAATGCGTTATCTTCCTTATGGGGTGATTTATGATCGGTTTAAATGTTTAGTGCGTTAAAATGTAATACAATAAATTGGATCTATCTCATCTTCAGACATTTTTGATTTCCTTCATTTTTAAAGAGTTTCCCCTGTCGATACACTTTTTTCACGGCGCCCTTTCCAGCATGGTTCTCTACAAGTCTTTTTACGACCAGTGGTGGGAGAAGAGGTGCTGGACAGGATCTCCATCAGGGGATGAGTGGCATGTTTATAGTTTATTGAGATTTGTGTTTATGGGAGAGGCAGAGCTGGACCGGATTACCATCATGAGATGGGTGGCCTGAATAAAAATAATAATGACATTTACAAAACGAGTTCTTGAATAAAAAAATATGTTCACTGTTTTCCTACAAAAACTTTACTTATGGCTCCTCATTGAAATCAGCTAAACGCTCATTCCATTGATGGGTTTAGCTGAATATAGATGAAGTCACAGCAGCCATGACTAGATTTGATGAAAATACCTCGAAAATACTCAGCGGTTTAAGGGTTAAAGAGGCGATTTGTTATGAATAGCACTGGGTGATAATAGCCGTTAGGTTTGGTGAAGGCGTAATAGTTAATAAAGTAATCGCATGTGCTGTTGTTGGGGCAAGTGAAGAGCAAAGCCATATGTTCTGAGTGTTCCCTCATTCCTCCACGCCACCCTTTCCTGCAATGCAGCCACGATTCACCACGTCAAAGTATGATGCCTGTGTAATGAACGTGTTTGCAGAGTAGTGAGTAATTGTCTTATAACCTTCCTATTACCTAACGTTACTTGCGCTTAATCTATGTAAAGAGCAAAATCTGATAACCCTTTACCTAACATGAAAAGCAGACGACACTTGCAAACAAAATTCTTTAATAACTATTTTTTTCATTTTTTGTCTCAAAAACACAGGTCATGACCCCCATTGGAACGAGCTCGACGAGCTCGTTCCAAAGAGGGGTCATAACCTATGTTTTTGAGACAAAAAATGAAAAAAAATAATGAAAATTAATTGACGACTTTTGTGAATAGTGCTGGTCAGTTTTGACGTTACTTTGGGTAAAGGGTTAAGCGTATTTATAATAAACATGATTAAGAAGGAACATTTAGATTAAAACCGGAGGAAACAAACGTTATAGCAGTTTAGTTCCCATAGTGTACGTAGTGCATGTATGTTCAGGACTTGGACCCTAATGGTGACTGAATTTTATTTTAACTCTTTACCCACCATAAAGGCCAAAACCGGCCAGTGCTATTCTCAAAAATCGCAAATTAATTTTCATTATTTTTTAATTTTTTGTCTCAAGAATATAGATTCTCAAGAATATAGATCATGACACCTCATTGCAACGAGCTCGACGAGCTCGTTCCAAAGAGGGGTCATAACCTATGTTTTTGAGACAAAAAATGAAAAAAAATAAAATTAATTCACGACTTCTGTGAATAGCGCTGGCCAGTTTTGCCGTTACGTTGGGTAAAGGTTTAAGCATATTTATAGTAAACATGATTAAGAAGGAACACTTTCCGACCAAAAGGAGGCCGAAGACCGCTATGTTTTTCACCCACGAAAAATAAAATATTAGGGCCCTGCGAATCACATGTTTGCGCTTCGAGTCTATTATTCGAAATCGAATAAAAAAACAGAAACGGTTCGAAAATTCTCTTCTGGGCGAGTCGCTAGCAATCATGAACTCAATGTCGATATTGCTTGGGAACTTTGAAATTTTTTGAATTAGCGAAGTTCCTGACCTGAAGAATTCTTGAAGTGGTAACACCGGGTCTGATACATACGAATATAGATAACAGTCTATTAACCCATCCCCAACCTAACGGCCAAAACCATCCAGCGCTATTCACAAAAAAAATATTCTGTAATTTTGTTTACAGGTGCCGTCTGTTTTTCATGTTAAGTAAAGGGATAACAGTTTGAAAATCTCACTGAGTACTCAAATTCCTTCTCTCCATGTGTGGCAATTGGTATTCCAACACGATGGGCAACTTATCGTTCAGGTTCGTGGATCGGGGGCGGGGGGGGGGGGGGATCCAAGAATCTTGGGCCAAGCCCGGGCCCCTAAGTTCCTGGCCCCGGGGTTACTACCTCGTCCCTCCCTTTCCCCGGCCATGCCAATGACCTCTACAGAACATTTTGCTGAAACGCTCATTGGCCACGTATAGAAAGGTGTCTCAATCACCGCCATCTTGTGGTGGGTGGATGTTTCAGAAAAAAAATGCGAAAAACTCTCGAATGTTTTGGATCCCCGTCCGCTTTTTAACCCTTTACCCAACGAATCAGCCACATCCGCCCGCGTAATATGAAAATTCGGCAACTGAACAAATATTTTTCAAACTATTTCAACAAAACCATATCAAGTGACCCCTCTTTGGAACGAGCTCGTCGAGATCGTTCCAATGAGGGGTCATATGATATGGTTTTGTTGAAATTTTTTGAAGTATTAAAAAAATGATATTTCAGATAATAAATGTTGATATCGTCTTCTTTGGGTAAAGGGTTAAAGATTATACTTTGACATGTGTGAAAAATGAAAATGTTGATGATATGCGCCTTTTTCGCGACAATACGAATTGTATATTTACACCATATTTTAGTTGTCATTGATAATAAAATATTGAGATTGGAAAGTAGATATAGTTGATATAGTGTTACTTATTTTCGTAAACACCATGAGATTTGACGAAGTGAAAGCTGTTACGCTGTAGCCACAGTCACAGCGTAACAGTTTTCACATCATGGACGCAACGACAACATGGTAGTTGTTTCTTCTTATTAACGAGATAACTAATGTTATGATATTTATTCAGTCTGTCTGAAAATGTATGAAAAAGTAGTGTTTCTGGTTGTCTTAAAGATTATCTTGTCCTTAGTAAAGTTCACAATTATAAAGATGAAAATCATCCTACTGTTTTTCAAACAGCAATAGACATACTGAAAAGATAGCTCATTAAACTACGACACAAAGTGGTCTTTGCTGTTGAAAGTGTCGGTAAAAAAAACAAATACTTTTTTGAATAATAAAAATCCAAATTTCCAATTACTCAAATATTTACACTATAAAAGATTACCGTTAACCCTTTACGTAACATGAAAAGCAGACGACACTTGTAAAAAAAATCTTGAATAACTCATTTTTTTCATTTTTTGTCTCAAAAACATAAGCTATGACCCCTCATTGGAACGAGCTCAACGAGCTCGTTCCAATGAGGTGTCATAACCTATGTTTTTGAGACAAAAAAATAATGAAAATTAATTTGCGAGTTTTGAGAATAGCACTGGCCGGTATTGGCCGTTACGTTGGGTAAAAGAGTTAAAATAAAATTCAGTCACCATTGGAGTCCAAGTCCTGAACATACATGCACTACGTACACTATGGGAACTAAACTGCTATAACGTATGTTCCCTCCTGTTTTAATCTAAAGAGAGTTGTAAAGTTTACGCTATGTACTTGAGTTCCAGTGACATCAGTAGATCATTGGTGCCTATAGGGCACCACTGATCTTTTGCAGTCCCGTGAATTATGACACACAGTCTGGTCAGATTTGAAATGTTTTATTCACACACTCGGATCCTTTTTATCCCCAAAAAGCATCATATCAATTTCCATGGCCATAACCCTTACAAGGTGAGTCCAAAGACTTCCGTTAACTATCCTTCTGTAGATATGTCTATACATTTGATAAACATTAACAACATGACAGAAAAAATAAACTTGAAATAAGCAGGTGTACAATAGACGAAACACGATTGATTTGTGGTAGGATTTGTTGGTTCTCTTTTGATTGCACCTCATCATCAGACAACGCATACAATCAATTGTAAATAATTGATTGTCACTCTGTTGTACTGAACATTTATACTCAGAAAACATTACAAGACAATACTGTGTAACCACGTGGTGTCTCTTTGCAGGTCTTTTGCCGCATCTCCGCTGGATATTGTAGAGCTGAATGTTCATTTTGCCAGTCCAATCGTCAACGAGATAGAGCAAGTACCAGTCTACACATTGGAATCTTTGCTGGGTGAGTAACCTCGAACTAAACAAAAAGTGAATATGTGTCAATACAAACAGTAACATTTATGAAAATTAGGAAAAAAGAAACAAAAACAAAACAAGAGATTGAGTCCATACATTAGACTGTCAAGGGACAATGAACGAACAACTGGTGGTCGTCAAAGCATTATAATTTGCTGTGTTCCAGTATTACATCAGACAGCCATCAACCATATTTTGTGAATGTAGGGCTGGAGAAGAAACTGTCTTCATAACTGCGCGGTTTTACGGAAACATTCGTTAACAGCCATTTTTGTGACACTAAACCATCATGTTACGTGGTGTCAGTGTGAATGAACAGCGTGTGTTTTCAGGATGGCACGCGCTTCCGTCGTCCATTTCATTGGATGATTTCGCCGTGTTCGTCTTCTAGGGTGGCATGACGGCCATGCTTGCGTTGTTTAAAATGGAGTTGATTAAGTAGAGGAGATTTTCATCACACACATTAAGAATGACTTGACAGGGGAGGCGGAACCGGGGGGGAGGGGAGCTTTTTTTTGCAGGGCCATGTTTTTTTGTATGCATATATTTTAACACAACCAATGACTGGTGAAACAAGGGCGGATCCAGAGCCTTACCTATATTTTCGATAGCTATGTTTCTCTCGCACTGGTTCAGTTTCGATGGATTTCAGATCATTTTTTGCAGTAACTGGCAGCAAACGCTATAATGTATACAGTCTGTTAATAAATCGGTTAACTGAAGTAGATCGTAATCTTACAGATATAAATCGGTTAACTGAAGTAGATCGTAATCTTACAGATATACAAGTACCAAATCCACCCCCAGACAAGATAATCCATAGGCAGTATAATTGCTGTAAACGACTGGTAAAGCATACAGGTGAGGTCTATTTATCAGTTTTGGTCGTTGGGACCCTGGAATTTAAAATTTTTATACCGACGACCATTCATCGCCCGATCCAGCCCCCCCCCCCCTCCCCCACCTTGAAAATCGTTCCACCACCCCTGCCTGGTGTAGACTATATAATATGGGTGGATACAGGTGTGGTGGACCGTCCGAGAATATACTATGGTACATGGTAGTATATGCGTTTTTGATTTGATTTGGAACAAAAACCGCCGGACTTTTATTGCTATTCTTAACCGTTTTGGTACGATGTCACCACACCTATTCCATTGTTTTCCCGGGTCTAGTTTTTTGCTGTGTCTTCGTTTCGGCGCACTTCAATAGACTGGAGTAACTTTTAACAATTTTAAACCTTCCATTGGTCTCCAACGTCATTTATCTATCCTGTTAACCCTTTACCCAACGTAACGGCCAAAACCGGCCAGCGCTATTCTAAAAAATCGCCAATTAATTTTCATTATTTTTTCATTTTTTGACTCAAAAACATAGGTTATGACCCCTCATCGGAACGAGCTCGTCGCGCTCGTTCCAATGAGGGGTCATAACCTATGTTTTTGAGACAAAAAATAAAAAAAATTAGTTATTCAAGAATTTTGTTTTCAAGTGTCGCCTGCTTTTCATGTTAGGTAAAGGGTTAACAGGACATGGCACTGCCGATTGCTTGCATCTCAATTGACTTCTAGTGATTACTGCATTGGACTTCAAACTGAAATGTCCATGGTTCAACCCTCGCCAGGGGTAACTGCGTTTTGTCCTTGGCCAAAGCACTACATTCTGATTGCCCACGTGGGGGCACTGTGGCGCTGAGTGCCAAGGCGTGTTGCACGTCGACGGGGCACTTATCTTCAGCCAATGCTAATGCTGCTTGTGCGGAGTTAGTGCGTTGGTGAGTTCGTCAGTTGCTTGCCGATACACGGTGGTTGTCTCCTGGTACTCCGGTTTCCTCTACCCGTAAAACTGCCCGTCACGATGTGATCCTGCCTGTCCAAAATGTCGTTAACCCTTTACCCAACGTAACGGCAAAACCGGCCAGCGCTATTCACAAAAATCGCCAATTAATTTTCATTATTTTTTTAGACAAAAAGTGAAAAAAATTAGTTATTCAAAAATTTTATTTGCAAGTGTCGTCTGCTTTTCATGCGAGGTAAAGGGTTAAACATTAATAAATAAATAGCGCTACAACTTCTACTGCATACTACAGAGCGTCCCTTGAGTGGAACAAGGCACCGTTTGCATCACTAAAGCATTGCAATCGGTGACTTGTTCCACTCAAGGAACGAACTGTAGTATAGAAGCATTGCAAGCTGTGCCTTGTTCCACTCAAGCGATGCGTTACTAATGTCTTCTTCCACTGCTACCTGGTCATATCACTAGTACTGTCACCCAGTAGAGACCAATATTTACCACTGCAAGTCCCCCACCCCCCTCCCACCCACACACACACACTTCTATTGTTATTTCTGATATTGACGTATCCATCTACTACTACAACCTCTGTTTACTACTTTCACTGCAGGCTACCTTTTAATTCCACAGCTTTTGCAAGAAATTTTAGAACTTGCTGGAATGGGGGACACCAAATCATCCCATATGTATCCATTATTACATTATTACATAACACTTGCTGCATACGCAAACATGATAATATTGGGAACCGAAGCCCAGTCATTTTTAAAATGGTGCACTTGTTGTAGAGAAGGGAAATTCACGGCACACAAACAGTCAATGGTTTGCAAAAAACAATACTTTGATATCGTCAGCTATGTTGTTTTTTTCTTTTCTTTTTCATAGCATTAGAACTGATTGTAGTTTTCTGTACATTTTCAGAGGAACGGTCGACTAGTGCAAGGGCAACCTGTCTGTTGGCAATTAAAGCTTACCCGTTTATGCTAAATATATTTAAAAACTAATGTTTGGACTTCACCCCCACCACGTGCTTTTTCAAACGAATATAATTGTACTGTCGAGGTCCTGCTATGGTTCCCACTTTTGGTCTAAGCAAACTGTCTTAACCCTTTACCCAACGTAACGGCCAAAACCGTCCAGCGCTATTCGCAAAACTTGCCAATTAATTTTCATTATTTTTTTCAATTTTTGTCTTAAAAACATAGGTTATGACCCCTCTTTGGAACGAGCTCGTCGAGCTCGTTCCAATGAGGGGTCATAACCTATGTTTTTGAGACAAAAAATGAAAAAAAAATAGTTATTCAAGAATTTTGTTTGCAAGTGTCGTCTGCTTTTCATGTTAGGTAAAGGGTTAACTTTCTGATTGTTGAATTCTTTAGTGAAATTGTTATGCATTTTTCATCAAAACAGTCACGGCTGCTTCACAATAAGCACACGTGGATTTGATGAAAACTACTGAAAATACTCTCTTAGAAGCTCAAGGGTTAAAAGCAGCTTTTTGTGTTCACCTGTGTATCGTCTGTGTTTATGGATGATATTCTGTGTTCATGGGTGGTATTCTTTGTTCATGGGCGGTATTCTGTGTTCATGGATTTATTCCGTGTTTATGAGTTGACGTCCTTACACTTTCTTATTTGTGGGGTTTTTCCCATGTTAAACCCTAACCCCACAAGGTCAAAAAATTAACACCACAGTGCAAAAAATAACCCCACAAGTGGCCACAGTACTAACCCAACCCCACAACTACCACTGACCCTAAATTGTAAACCCCACAATGTACCTCTGCTAAGCCTGGTATTCCGTGTTCATGGACAGTATGGTGTGTCCATGGATAGTATTCTGTGTTTACGGATGGTCGTCTATGTTCTATTCGCGGGTGGTATTCTGTGTTCATGAGTTTACGGATGGTCATCTGTGTTCTATTCGCGGGCGGTATTCAGTGTTCATGGGTGGTATTCTGTGTTCTGTGTTCATAAGTGGTATTCTCTGTTCTGTGTTCATGAGTGGTATTCTGTGTTCATGGACAGTATGGTGTGTCCATGGATAGTATTCTGTGTTCACGGATGGTCGCCTCTGTTCCATTCGTGGGCGGTATTCTGTGTTCATGGATTGATATTATTTATTTATTGGTGTTTAAAGTCGCATATTTATGCACAATGGCTAATCATGGCCGCGACAGTTTTACGGGTGGAGGAAGCCGGAGTACCCGGAGAGAACCACCGAGCAACGGCGAGCAACTGTCAGCTCCCCAACATACGAACTCCACACAAGCAGGGTTAGCATTGGTTGAAGACAAGTGCACCATCGACGTGCAGTACGCCTTAGTACACAACGCCACCGCGCCCCCACGCGGGCAATGGAGATGAAGTGTCCTGCCCAAGGACACAACGCGGTTTCCGCGGGTGGGATTCGAACCGAGGACCTCTCGGCTTGCAGCCTGCATCTCTACCTACTGAGCCACCGCGCTCCCTCATGGATTGATTGATTGATTGATTGATTCTTTATTTCACAATAAAACATATACACAATAATAAACAATAATGACAATGATAAAATTACATGAAAACACATATGTTTATTGTGGGGAATAACAGAGCCAGATTGGCTGTCTTCCTGTTATCCCAATTTCAAATCCTATAGCAATATAGTACTGGGCATTGTGAAATTCTGAACAGAGTACAAGGACTATTGTATATTACTTGGACCACTTTGAAATATACACGTAGTATAGGACTAATATGGGATTTGATGGCTGCTGTGGATAGTGTTCTGTGTTGATTGGGTGGTATACTGTGCTCATGGGCAGTATTCCGTGTTCATGGCTAGTATTATGTGTTCATGGATGGTATTCTGTGTTCATGGATGGCATGAATGGTATTCTGTGTTTATGGATAGTATTTTAATGAATGATACCTTTCATTGAAGATCAACTCATTTTTCATTTTATTTGTATTTTGTTGTACCGTTTGCAAATATCAGACGGGCAGAAAACCTGCCCACCACATATGGATATCGATATCTCCATTTCTGCTTCCTTCACCAATATTACACTGTTATACCCAGTGACATTTGAAGGTCTAATACGGCATTTTTGTTGTATCTTTGGTTGAATGTTAAATTACTTATTTATTTATTGGTGTTTAAGGTCATATATTTCTGCACAATGGCTAATCATGACCATGACAGTTTTACGGGTGGAGGAAGCCGGAGTACCCGGAGAGAACCATCGAGCAACGGCGAGCAACTTTCAGCTCCCCAACATACTAACTCCACACAAGCAGGGTTAGCATTGGTTGAAGACAGGTGCACTATCGACGTGCAGTACGCTTTTAGTACACAGCGTCACCGTGCCCCCACATGGGCAATGGGGGTGAAGTGTCTTGCCCAAGGACACAACGCAGTTGCCGCAGATGGGATTCGAACCGAGGACCTCTCGGCTTCCAGCCTGCACCTCTACCTACTGAGCCCTTGCGCCCCTGAATGTTAAATAACGGAAGGAATAGTTTGCCCAATTTTCTTGTTGCACATATTCTGTATCGGAACTCATATTAATTAGTCAGGTACATGTTAATCACATTTAGACAAACATTAATTAAAATGTTTTCTGTTAAGCTCAGTGGCGTGGCCACGGGGGTATTGGGGGACGCCCCCCCCCCCTCCCATTTTCCTTCAAAGTTGGTCCCCGAAATATGTCCAAAAATGGCATAAAATTATAGGGGGGGGGGGGCGGGGGTAAGGTCCTTAGGGGTTAGTTTGTAGATTTGTAGATTGCTTGTCCTAATATCTATGTCAGTGAAAAGGTAGACAGTCATCAATACATGAAAAACCTCAAAATATCCGCTCAGATGCAAGGAGATGGGAGTTTTTGAATCCTGAAATTCAAAATTTTTCTACCACGGGCCGAACCATGGTTTCGCCCGTGGTAGAAAAATTTTGAATTTCAGGATTGAAAGACCCCCATCGCCGACCCTTGCCCGCCTCAAAATGGACACATTTATTTCCCTCTAGTGGAAACCCTGATTATTGTTACCTTGGTTATCTAGCTCAAACTTTAGGGACGCAAAATTCTGAGATGTGAAAGCTTTTCCCGCACACACTACCCTCACCACCCCCCTATTAAAGTGGAGCTAAGCCAGGCTCTGCGAGGTTGTCCCCCACTTGCTTGGGCTGGCTACGCCACTGGTTAAGCTATCTTTATGGGAGAAGATTGGAGTGATGTTTACGAGTATCATTTCGAAATTATTAGATGGAATATGCGTTTCATAAAATGCGTCCCAATGTGTACACAATGAACAAACATACGCGTACAGGATATGAGCGATAGGAACTGTCACCACTGTCTAGACATCTTATTAACAATGACTCAATTGCAAAAAAATGTCTTTTATCTATTTTAGGCTCATTGGGAGGACAAATCAGTCTGTTTCTTGGCTTCAGTTTGATTTCCATTATCGAGATGATGGAGTTCCTGTTTATCATTGTCACAAACTGCAACACGCTACGAAAAGGCCGGAAGGGAACAGCAGTTTGAGATTGAAGTTTGAATTGAGCATTAGATTCCAGTCAATGTTTTATTGTTCAGAGATGTTTACAGACGTATATCGACATAACATTCATCTTTTAGTCATCACTGGAGTAGTCAAGACTTCTATCAGACCAGTTAGTTTCAGCACCGTATAGTTATCACTCACACTCAGCTGTTTGTTTTTTTCTTTTTAAGAATAGGAAGCTCTTTTAACCCTTTACCCAACGTAACGGCCAAAACCGGCCAGCGCTATTCTCAAAAATCGCCAATTAATTTTCACTATTTTTTTCATTTTTTGTCTCAAAAACATAGATTATGACCCCTCGTTGGAACGAGCTCGTCGAGCTCGTTCCAACGAGGGGTCATAACCTATGTTTTTGAGACAAAAAATGAAAAAAATTAGTTATTCAAGAATTTTTTTTGCAAGTGTCGTCTGCTTTTCACGTTAGGTAAAGGGTTAAAGTCATCTTGTAAAAATACTGTCATTTGAATATAAGCCAAAAATAATGCACTTACCGCATCTCCAAATATTTATTGATAATAGATTACTGCTATGAACTTATTGATATATTAATATTGCCTCCCTTGAGTGCAACAAAGCACCCCGTTACACTCAAGCAACGCTGTTGTTTGATACTGTGTCAGGTAGCTCGTGGCGATAAATTTTGTCGGACATAGTCTCGACCACGCCATCTCCTCGTGCATTTTAAGTTTGCATGTTCACTTTCTAGTTTTTTCTTTCAATACACGACTGAAAGGCGTCTTTTTCTTCGAATAAACTGATATTTAATAATTATCTAATGGACCATCGCTTTGGTGAAACCAATCCATAATGTCTTAAAACTTTGAATACAAATTATTGATGGGGTGCACACCTTACTTGGGTGTGGTAACTCGGAAGTACTAAATGGCGATCAAATCTGTGAACTGATGAAAGGACACAATCTGGTGTGAACTTTGGAACTCTTTGATGCAGTTACATCAGAAATCGTATATGGCTTCAGTTTGTGAGAAAGATGGAGCCTGGAATTACTTTGACCATATATTCTGACTTCTCGTCGTAAGTGATCGGTCTTTGTCTTTGACAAGTTGTAAGGGGTATGCGATATGTTGTCCAATATAAAAATATATTATATCTCACGTGACTTCCTTGCATTTTGATTGGCTGAAAGATGATACCCTATTTTGTGTAGTTTGCATCCACAGAACTGACCAGGCACTACGCCCAGGCTCCTTGCAGGCTCAACACGTTTTCTATACTTAGCACACTACTATATCAGTTTTCTTTTCATACTGGGCGAATAAAACTGATCAGGCTAAATTTAAAAATCGATTCACAGAGGCACAACATCCACAAAACGACCCGGAAAGAAATCTTTGTGGAAAAATGTATCGCTTTTCCATTGTTGAAGTCACATTTTTCGAGGCGTTCATTTTATTCCTTGAGAAGATGATCCATATCTCGTTTCGAAGAGAATGATCCATATACCTGGGTCCAACTTTCACGAGAACGCGTCCGAATATGAAAAATCGTTTGTTTCGCTGCTCATATTATTTCGCTATTCAATTGTATGTTTTGGGCAGTAAACGAATAAATAATGGAATTCAATTGAATCTTCGGAGTTTGTATCCCGTGCTGACCCATTCGGTAATGTATATGTGTGACAAATGTGTGGAAATTATCAAACTGCGTTGTCAAATTTCGAAAATTTTAGTTTTCATTCGCGAGTTGCGCGATTCTAGACTACACAGTTCCGTTTGGGGGAAATGTTTTGTTTACCCTTGCCGACCGATTCAAAATCTGTCTTCTGCTCATATCAATAATCCAAGTTAGCCGTGTTTTGGAATAAGAATATGTTTTTTTAAAAACTACATGGTATTTTACCTATATAACACTGGTTGGTAGGGCTGCTACCTTGGTGACCGATTAACAAATCGGACAGATGTTTTTCTTGATGGGTGTTCGATATAATATAATGATTAGTGCATGTCTTGTCGTTGACTACGCCCATATAGTGCCCAGTGAGGTGGTGTAGTTCCCTCCGCGAAGCGGAGGGAACTACACCACCTCACTGGGCACTATATGGGCGTAGTCAACTCCAAGCCATGCACTATTCCTTAAATATAGTCTATTGAATGCAACAAGTAGCTATCTAAAAAAGCTTTAGTTCTCAAAGGGGTGGGAGATATATTACTTTTTTAACTGTTTCTCGAAACCGAAGTCAAAATCTTCTCATCGGAACAGATGTATCGTACTCATTCAAACGCAAAGTCATAGCTGGGATTTGTAAAGGCTCAACAAGAAAATTGAATAAGGTTATTTTGTAAAGGGTGGGAGGTTTTTACGCAGTTCTTGGTTGGAAAGGTTTGAATGTTATTTTAGGTGTAGTGTTGTTGGAGTGGATTGCTAATGTAACGCTGTGGGGGTGTATTTTCCACCTGCTGTTATATTTCTAAGAAAGAGTACGTGAGAAATCCAATAAGACTATTTGTTCGTGGGCAAGAGGCTGGGTGTATTACGACAGTACACCGCAACAGACTTGTGATTGCTTCATTTGATCATTCGCAAAGTATTAATGTAAACGTATGTTTCCTCAGAATGATTGACAAATGATTTCTTATAAATTATATTGACCGTTTCTCCGACACGAACACCAGAAGACACTTGTGAAAATATAGAATATACCCATCGTAGCTTGGTGTACCAAATGTTCACCATGACCATGAGTGGTGAACATTTGGTACACCAAGCTACTTTGGGTATATTGTATTTATACCATGATCGTCAGATTATTAAGAGTCGTTGTTATCTTGTCTCAATTTTACTGAGCAGCAGACGTACATACGTGCGAATCTGTTTTTGTTTACATGAGCATCGGTGGGCGGTACTTTCGCTGTCAGTTTTATCGCCGAAACGAAATGGAAAAAGAAACTGAGCCTTTTTCGTTTTAATAACATAATAACATACTATTTCGAGTTATGGATGCTTTAATAACATGAGACAATGCATGTTTGTTAATTTTTGGCATTTTATGAGGTAAACCCATTTAAAAAACGTAATAAATATTTGCCACTTTCATTTCACTCTTCGCAAGGCGACGTGCGATAAATTTAGACAAGTTTGCATTCAGTTCGACGTCACCAAAGTCAGCTTGGTTGTATTTCTACTGTAAGTGCCAATTTTTACTACTGAAATCCCATTGCTGGCGTGTTCACCACGGTTTGTGTATAAAGTTAAAATTTATGTGATAGGCTTTTCATATATAGTAGAATAGGTAACCATGGTATAAAATTGATGACCTCCTCATTGGAACGAATTCAACGTGCTCATTCCATTGAGGTTTCATAATCTATGTTTGGGAAATAATAAACAAAAAATAATACATGAATCGCAATTTGTGTGAATAGCTCTAGTCGGCACTGACCACAGTGTTACTCTAGTTCCTGCCATTGCGTTAGATAAGGAATGATCCCCATGATTGGTCCCATGGAGACTGCTATGAGGGATGGCCTCCGTGGAGGTTACATCCTGGCCTAGCCCTTACTTATGGACCTTTGATGCGCATTGTCTCGGGGGACAGCAATGCATTCCCACATCCAAAAGGACGGTATGCCGTGACAGAATTAAATTCGGGATATTTGATGCTACCAGCGACTCTTCTACACATCGGGTGGGGGGGGGGGGGGGGGGGAGTGCGGTGGTTCGATAGTTAAAGAATTGGACTTCAAATCGAAAGTTCCACGGTTCGATCACCATCAGGCGTAACTGCGTTGTGTCCTTGTGCAATGCACTTAATCTTGATTGTCCACATGGGGACACGGTGGCGCTGTATACTGAGGAGTAGTGTACGTCGATGGTCCACTTGTCTTCAACCAATACTTACTAATCCTGCTTGTGTGGTGTTAGTACGCTGGTGAATCTGACATTTGCTCGCCGTTGCTTGGTGGTTCTCTCCGGATTCTCCGACATCCTCCACCCGTAAAACTTGTTCCGTTCAATAGCGTATCACAGTCGTTAATATAACAATAACATGATTTTAGAGGGAATTGTGGCTTTTTAACGCTCAACAGAAATGATTGGCCCGTCAGCTTATGAGCCGCAAGAGACGCACTCTCGGGTGGATGGCTGTTAACCATTTCTGACTGGGCGTTAAAAAACTACAAGGCCCGACAAAGTCATGTTATTACTGCTATTACCACGGTTGGTCCTGTTAGGAATCTAAAGCATGAACAGAAGTGATGAGGAATGAGAAAGATATTTTGAGGTGAAACGATTTTAACAATTTATTTATCCCCATTTGTTATAAACCCGTGACATGTCCGGCTGCTATTGGAATCGTTAACCCATTAACGAACCGACACGTCAAGTCACGTGTTCTGTCCAGATGGACATTACGGAGTTTCACTACCCTACTGAACTCCGTTAATATACTAGGGAACGCCCACTAAAGTTGCAGTAATGATGTTTAATTTCCCATGTTTAAAGTCTTATTAAAAACGTCTTCATTTTAACATGTTACAATATGTGTACTTTGCATTAATGACACCACTTCACTGTTAATATTTTAGACAAGGTGTTATAACATGCCGTTATATTTTTGTTAAATGTATTGAACTATTTCTTCTTATTATTAATCACAATTTAGCTGCCGTTGTTTCTGATAAACCTCCGTGAATAGATGAACTCAAGTCTCGGTGGAACCTGGGTGTGGTTTTCTCCGAAGGCACGTGCACCCTACCCTTTTTTCAAAGACAATTTTCATCTACCATTTCAATGTATTTGAACGTTTCAATATATGACATTCTTGTTCCAAAATTTCTAAATGTGTACAGTACGTCCGCCCTGGACTGGTCACTTTCCACGTGTGAGCAGTATTTCCACGGACGCAATGACATTAGATTCCAAACACTTACAATAGGAAATTAATCAGAAAAAAATTAATTAATGGAGCAATCCGGTGCTTTATTAATTAAAATTTTGCTGTTGATGATTTTTATTTCCTGATAAACGCATACGTGGATATCACTGTCCACGCGTGGATCTCGATCAGTCCACGGCAGCTGTACTGTACATATTAGAAATTGTGAAACAAGAATCCATGTATAAAAAATTTAGTTGTATTCGGCCAATGAATGCCATTTAGGCTGTTTCAGGCCATTTATTCTGCTTCGAACATCTTCCAGTCCGAATATTATTTTCGGGCTGAAAAGTGGTCGCATGAGGAGAAATAATTCGAACCGTTATCAGACCGTGGGACATGCAGTAAAAAGTGGATTGGAGGTATTTGTACCTTTGTTTATTTTAGATTTGAATTTGGCGTGTAACGAAAAGGATGTTGTCAGATGCTCAAAGATACAGTTTGTTTATCAGTTACTCCCCACCCCCACCCCCACCCCGACCACCCACCAAGTACACATATTATAGCACTCCACGGGTAACTCACCGAGTTTTCTACCATCACTCTGTTTTTCTCATGTTTAACTATGAATGTCATCAATTATATCTTGTTTGACAGAGCTTACAGAGCTCTTTCAAACAAGGTATATTTGATTCAAAATCAAATAGCATTATGGGAAATACTTGCTACTGAAAACTTTTCCATTTTCACATCAGAGTGCAGAGAGTTAATTGGTAGAGTGCTAAATTACATTTGGACCTCAAAATTTATTTGCATGTCTTTGCCTTGTTACAATTTATGTGAGATTGCCTATAGGCACTCTCTCATAAATTGTAATAGGACAAACTCTAACAGATATTATAATTTCACTTCAAAGAAAATATGAAGCAGATCTACAGAATATACGGCCTTGAGGTTGCGGTACCCGCATTTCATAATAAAGCCCAAATATTGGCTTCCAGCACCCTACCAGTTAACTGAGTGCTATACTATTTTGAGACATGATTGCGTTCATATGCTGTGTTTCCACGTTCTTAGACATTGCCCTGTCGTGAATACTGCGCGAAGAGTGCATTACAACTAATACGGGTCGTGTGGGGGGGGGGGGGGGGAGGAAAACTTCAGACGTCTACAGTTAAGAAATAGCACTACCAACTCTGACAAGTTGCCAACAAATGTGCCACATGATGCAGTAGGTTGACCCCTGGTGGGGATATATCTAACTACCAATTCTGACAAGTTGCCAACAAATGTACCAAATGGTGCAATAGGCTGGCCCCTGGTGGGAGTATATCTAAACGGTATTGTATTTTGTTCTCAAAGTTTGTAATTAATGGTTGGGTGCAACAACCAGCCCATAGGTGGCCAGGTTCCATCGAATAAGAGTCTCATATATGCATTGTTGAGAAGAAATTGAATGGATTCTTGGTCAGGAGACTGTAGCTTCAAACGTGATTAGTGTCCACTTCTTTCTTTACGGTATGTGGCAGCATATTCTTGTGGATAGGTCTCTCACCTCTCAATACACGGGTATTGGTCACTCTGCTGTAACCAGTGCTGAACACGAATACGGGAGATTATTATGCCTCACGTCTGTGACATCAGCCGTGATTGGTTAATTTGACACCTTCTAAAAGTCATAGTACTGGAGTCTTTGGAACGTTCTTCTCTGGAGACA
Source organism: Pictodentalium vernedei (assembly GCA_031216915.1). Taxonomy (NCBI): domain Eukaryota; kingdom Metazoa; phylum Mollusca; class Scaphopoda; order Dentaliida; family Dentaliidae; genus Pictodentalium; species Pictodentalium vernedei. The sequence continues at coordinate 92,962,850 of CM062289.1, read as the reverse complement.
TGAGAACAAAGAAAATCTAAGCTCCACTTCCATTGATCAGCGTCGATTACGCACGCTCTGATTGGAATTTCTCACCACCAAACGCTGGCGCTGTGTCTTACTTTTTTCGTCACCGATAAACACAAACTTACCAACAAACATGTCATCTTCAGTGGATGTGTTTTCAATTTTAACTGCAAACAGTGAATTCAGAAATATTAAAAACTCACGTGTTGTTCACTACTTTAGTAAATCATGAATGTGACTTCAATCAATTATATTTCCACAAGTTTAGTATTACTTCTCGACCTCACTGAGTCTCCGCCTCAAGTTCAAAATAAATTGTTTCACTCCACTTAATTCTGACAACTGTCGCCGTCCAAGAAACATGAATTTATATTCCATTATACCACTTATCAAACAAGCATTTATTGTGAATTATAACATGAACAGAATGATGCAGTTGTAAACACTGACATTCGGTGATATAGAAATTCCCAAAGCGACGGCACTTGTAACAAGTCATTTTCGTATTTGGTGATCTGGAAACTCCAAAAGAGACGTCAGATTGATTGCATGTTGGCATGTTTGATGGCATGTTGCAGTTAACGCTTAACAATGAAAGCTATTTTTTGTTCGGCATAATAAAATAATTGGAACGTTTCTTTTCATGTTCTATCGGTCGATAGTACCTGAGTTCGTGTGATTTCTGAAATAAAACCTGAAGCTACTTCAGGTTTTATTTCAGAAATCACACAAACTCAGGTACTATCGTCCGATAGAACACATGAAAAGAAACGTTCTAATATTATAATGGAAATTACATTAGAGGTGTTTTATGGATAGTATTAGTGAATATCATATTCTCTATTGAATGTATAAAGGTGCCAACTGCAATGACGTAACCACTGAGCCACCGCGCTTCCGAAGGGAAAAGGAAGCTCGGTGGCTCAGTGGTAACGTCATTGGACTTCAACCCGAAAGGTCCACGGTTCAATCCCCGCCAGGGGTAACTGCACTGTGTCCATGGGCAAGGCACTCAATCCCGGTTTCCCACGTGGGAGCACGGTGGCGCTGTGTACTAAGGCGTACTGCACGTCGATGGTGTACTTGTCTTCAATCAGTACTAACCCTGCTAGTTCAGAGTTGGAACGTTGGGGAGTCTTACAATTGATCGCCGCAGCTCGGTGGTTCTCTCCTGGTACTCCGGCCTCGTCCACCATAAAGCTGTCCGACTCGAGGTGACCCTGGCTATCCAAAGTGTGATTAAACTCCAATTAAAAACTTCCAAATGACAAAATATCAAATTTACACCGCTCGAAAATAATTTACTTTCTGATACATATAATTTGGTATTGACGAACCATAAGGCTGACAACAACATCAGTGCTACAAACAAAGAATCGATAATACGTCACTTTTCCATACGACATTCGAGAACCGGGTTCATTGATTTCGATCTGAGTTGGGTATTAACGAATGCAACCGATTTCAGAAGATATTGTGCATATATGCTCGAACAGAACTGCGATAAATTTAGTAACCGCCTGCGTGTAGACTCTATGTCACTGTAGAAACTAGGTCACTGTAGAAACCACGTCACTGTAGAAACTCCGTCAGTGTGCGCGACAGTACATGAAGTATTTTATGTGCAACACTGCAGGGAATTACCGCCATTATTTTTTTTTATAAATAAACACGAGCAGTGATATTTCAACAATGACAAGGATGCTTACATTTGTGGGAAAGTAACAAAACGGCACATTACAGATTCAGTCCAATAAAGGAGTCAGCATTCCTCATGCCGATGACACCAGCCCCTCACGTGACCTTTGTTTCAAAACACATCACGTGGAACCTTAGCAGTGCACAATCCTTGTCAGAAAATGGCTAACGTGAACTAGATTCAGCGGTGAATCACGCATTTGACCATTTTAAAAAAATAAACTTTGTACTGAAAGTATCAATTGTAGTATTAAAAATAATTAATTATCAGAATTGAAAAACGAAATCTTGAGGTAAAGAATACATTGAAATCTTGTTGTGTATAGTGTGAATCAAGTTGCCTATTTTCGTTGCTTTGCTGAAGCTGATGAACTACCATTACGAAAGTCTTAACATTATAAATGCATTGATATAGTCCAGTCGCCGTGGACTGGTCGTAGTCCACGTGTGGGCAGTAATGTCAACGCATGCGTTTACCAGGTAATTACAATCACCATCGGCAAAATTTTAATTAATGAAGAACCGGGTTTAACCCGCTGCTTCATTTATTTAATTTTTGATGATTTTTCCTACAATTAGTGTTGCAATCTGATGTTATAACATCTGTGAGAAAACTTCCCACCCCCAAGAAGGTGATCAGTCCACGGTGGCTGTGCTGTATAAATAACGTTTTGTTAATACCAGTCATTCAGGTGTTTGAAGAATTGAGTTATACTTTAGGAGATGAGTGTGATGTGACGCGATTGAAGGTAATCGTCATCGTTGACTCTAATTCGCTTCACACGTCGTCCACTGAGTCCCAATGCATTATATGTGCCAGTTGGCACATAGAACACATTGGAACCCAGAAGACGCAGGCCTGGCATTCTGAAAAATGCAGGAGGGCAAAAAATCGCTCTCCTCAATCAGCTTAGGAGAGCAATTAGCTTTACACAGCATTTTAAGTATCCAGTTGAACGGACTCATTGAAACTGAAACCAACAGACTACATCAGTGATTTTATTAACTTTACTAAGGTAAAGCGAAATCTCTTAGACATCTAGATGTCTCACTCAACAACCGAACACACACTTGACAAGACCTGTGTGTGTACTCAGACTTGTTGACCAAGAAAGTCATACGCCTACCACTACCACCTTCAACCCCCCAAGGGGGGTTGAAGGTGGTAGTGGTAGGCGTATGACTTTCTTGGACAACAAGTCTGCTTGAATCTACAGTCACATCCTGGTGCAAGTGCTTCAAGTGACAGGATAGTAGTAATGGTAGTATATTATAGTGTCAATATTCCTTGAATAATTACCCCTCAAACTGTGATATCAGTTGTTGAACTTGAAACTGACAGAAAAAAAATATTGCTGTGACCCATTTTCTTCAAATGATTGCAACTGAGTTTGGGTATGGTTGCAGCCATTACCTTTTACCACTAAACCAATTTTAAAATGAAATTATGTGATGTTATGTGACTTCGAAGTTAAATTACATTTTTGCTTTACAACAAAAATTTAATGTGAGCATAATACATGTAATCTCAATCATCCCAGACCAAAATATTTAGGAGGGCAATTTTTCGCTCACCTTAATTCTTTCAGGAGGGCAGTAAGGAGAGCTATAAAATCGCTCTCCTGAAATTGCCAAGCCTGAAGACGACGAGTTTATTGTTTTGTTAAAACAGGTCACGTGAGGGAAACGCTGATAAAGTCTAATAGCTTCCAAGACTCCATTAGTTGGACTTTGCTCGAAATTCTTTCGGTACTGTATGGTCCGTGATATGGATGGTAAATGCACTCTGAATTTTCATAGTAGCCCGCCCTGCCACTTCTGCTCTTTGTCTGCAGAGAGAATGTGATTAAATGCGTTGACAATTTGTAGAGTAGCTTTGCTGGTTGTTTTTGTTTTTTATTTTGTACAAAATATATAAGAGGATGAGGCCGGTTCCCTTGTGCAGGTGTGAATCCTGGCATGTCGGAAGAAGGTTCCCTTGTGCAGGTGTGAATCCTGGCATGTCGGAAGAAGGCTTGGCAGTATGGACAGGGAACTTGGACATTGTTATTGTACGAAAGCCTTACCATTAATGACTGTACAACAAGGAGAGCATATAAGCTATTGTGATAAGATGTATATATGTGGCCCTGTTTATTTTCTTCATCAAATAAATTTGCATCACATATTTGTTGTTTATATATATATATATATATATTTGTATCTTTCTCCTATGGCAACCCCGGAAAGGGAAGCAGTGTTTGTTTACTCTGTTAAATAAATAAGATCTGTTTACTGGTAAACTAGTACCCAGTCAACAATACTATGGGCAAAAATCTTATAAAACGGCCAGCATGGTTAAAAACAATTGACGAAACTTGACTTTATCTTCATGTTTCCTTAACGACCATGTTGCAGTCGTGATTATCCACTGTGCAGAACTATGCGACCTTAAACACCAATAAATAGATTTATACCATTTTCAGTGAGAGACATAATGGTTCGCTTTAAATTATTCCTGTGAAGTCATTTCTGTTAGCCTTGATTTATCAGAGGTTGGGCTGTCACGCTTTTTTAATTTAGGAATCGATTAATCGTCACAAATAATCGATTAATCGTACCTAGATGACCCCTCCCCCCCCCCCCCTCTCTCTTTGAAATCGTTAAAAATGAAGATCAAGTTAGCTGACAAACCTCAAGTAAACAACGAAGACGATCCTCTTTTAGGTACATTCAAAGCTCTGATGTTCTGAACTTTTGAACCGTCAATGTAATAATCAAGACCGGTCGTCAGTTGCGAACTTCGCAAGTTCGCAACTGCCGACCGGTCTTGATTATTACACTGACGGTTCAAAAGTTCAGAACATCAAAGCTTTGATGTACCTGAAAGACAAATGCTTCTAACGGCTTCTTGAGGTTTAACGTCGACGTTCTTGACCTTTACCTTTAGCAAAAATAGTTTTTTCATCCAATTTCTTTTAAATTATTAAACGTCTAAAACGGGGTAAAATTTAGCGATTCGTCGACAACGAAAAATACTAATCGATTTCGGAGTGACCGATCGACAATCGATTAATCGTGACAGCCCTAATGAGAGGAGAGTCAGTGGGAGTCATTTACGAGATTTTGGGTGTTTGAAAATATCTGCTCTTCTGAATACTTAGATGTTGTGCCTGTGATGTAGGTCTGAAATTCGGACATAATAGACAGCAATAGTCACTCTCATAGAGTGTCTTTTGGGGGTCTCTTATGTCCGAATTCAAACACGCATCGCAGTCATCTTAACTGAGCAATCATAGTTTAGCGGTTTAACATTCCGACTGCAACTCTATGATTGTCGGGGCATATGAGGTATTATCCCTTCTTCCCGATAAATTCTGTCTTTTGATTGGTCAGAATGTCCTGGACAAATAGCCATGGCAAAGGGTGCACCCAACATCCAAGGTATTTGAGAGCGTGCAACGTCCAGTGTATAAGCGCACGCGAAACATCGGAGGTGTATGGTTTAAACGAAAGCTTTCAACGTTTGCTCGCCTCGAGATAAAAAATGAACCAAAAAACCTGAAAATAGTCACAAATATCATCAGATTTCCGACAATTCGATCATATTTTGTCGTTATAAATTAAATAGTCGATTAATTAAAATGAAACAACTTGAGAAAAATAAAATAAGAGCAAATAATTCGTCCCCTGAGTACCAAATTTATTTCCACTATGTTTCTATTGTGTTTCAAACGGGACAAAAAAGTTGTCTGAAACGTTATTTAATACCTGAGTGTCTCCTTTAAACACCTCGCCTGCGGCTCGGTGTTTAAAAATCGACATCCAGGTAATAAATCTCCACATACCACACATGTCGGCGGAGATAACGAAAAATATAAAAAAATTTCCATATTTCTGTCCTCGCGCCCAGGCTCTTCATACACATAATATAATTGGTCTAATCGTGGTTCTAACTCTGGCAGCCCATTGCGTTCCAACAACTGAAGCCAGCGAGGGCCAAGCAATTATCATTCCCACGTCTTTTTGATGACATGAATAGCGGAAAGGGGGCGCGATGGCTCACTTGGTAGAGGTGCAGGCTGCAAACCGAGACGTCCTCAGTTCGAATCCCACCTGCGGCAACCGCATTGTGTCCTTGGGCAAGACACTTCACCCCCATTGCCCACGTGGTGGCACGGTGACGCAGTGTACTAAGTCGTACTGCACGTCGATGGTGCACATGTCTTCAACCAATGCTAACCCTGCTTGTGTGGAGTTAGTATGTTGGGGAGCTGACAGTTGTTCGATGTTGCTCGGTGGTTCTCTCCGGGTACTCCGGCTTCCTCCACCCGTAAAACTGTCGTGGTCATGATTAGCCATTGTGCAGAAATAATTGACCTTAAATAAATAAATAGGAATAGCGGAAATCTTGCACAAACGCGTGTCCCAAATGTCTTTTTTATGTTTATCATCTCAGTGCGGCAATACTCGGGCGACTTATAACACTTGCTCCATGTGTGGTTGATAGCGATTCATCATTCTGAAATACAGTGGAAAAAACTATTGGAAAAAACTATCTACCTTGATCCCAACGAAACAAATTGCCTCCTGATTCCTGTCCCTCAACTCGAAGTAACTCTTGCAACAATTTCAAACTATTAAAGAATACTGAACTTTCCCAATTGATCAGACACTTGGTCACATCTTGTTTTCAAAGCTATTAATATCCTGAAATTGACTGTAGGTACCAGAGAAAAATGTCCTTACCGCAGTTGATATTTTGACATTCAGGTGAGTACACCTTCTGGCGTATATTTTAGTAACGTATTTAATGTAACGCCATTGTAACGCCATTTGCATTAACTTGAACGAAAAACATAATGGACACATATTGTTTTTTGAAGCTTCAGTTGTGCACTCCATATATTCATGTACGGTTTGCGCGGGAGGGAGACCTCATTTAAAATAATGTACATTGAATACCAGCACATACCTCATGTAACGGCCTGAACAATTGAAAATGTTACAGGAGCTACCTTTTCTGTTACAGAATAGTTAAAATTCAACTCAAGGCTACATCCCCCACCCCACATAGTAACGTCCATGTACCCAGTACACATTCGGTTGAAGCCCCAGTCCCGTTCCCCACAGATCCAGTCAGAATCTGCAATAGCTCTCAAGCATATTGCAAAAATGTCTGAAATTTCTAATGGCGTGCGGGGTTTCTACCTGATCTCCCTGCAGTTCAGGGCCGCCTATAGAGGGCCTTCTTATTCAAATCACATTGATACAACTGTTCCTCCAAAATTCAGGCCTCTTTGGGCAATTTATGGTGACTTTACCAATCCCGGTCCATCTACAGTCACGTATTTCTGAATTAATGTTCATCGATCATGAAAAATTCATTTCAATAATCCGAGGTAAAGAACAATTTGGGGTATCTGCATGGATATAACATAACTTAAACCTTTACATAACATGAAAAGCAGACGACACATGCAAACAAAATTCTTGAATAACTATTTTTTTTCATTTTTTTGGTCTCAAAAACATAGGTTATGACCCCTCATTGGAACGAGCTCGACGAGCTCGTTCCCAAGAGGGGTTATAACCTATGTTTTTGAGACAAAAATAAAAAAAATAATAAAAATCAATTGGCGATTTTGTGACTCGTGCTGGCCGGTTTTGGCCGTTACGTTGGGTAAACGGTTAATTGTCTCATCACACAGCCATCCAAAAATTACCAGTGCTAACCTGACACGGAATACATATCTTAGGATCGGTAATTATATGTACTGAAGAAGGCCTGTGGGCTCAATTCTAATCGAAAACTTGATATTTTGCAGGCCATAATGCTACGGATGCAGTCAATGGCAGCATACAATAGAAAGGGCTCCTCTCGCTCGGACATTATTGTATATATTGATCCCGGTGATATTGCTAAAGAGGAAAGCTGGAATGAGAAACCTGGGAAAAGCCGAGGAAACCTCGCTGTAGGTTCGCTGTTTTCTATAACTTTGTACACAACAACCCTGTGGTGGTGCAATGGTGGGAGGATAGAGAAGAATTTTCCTCTATACATAAACGTTCCCCCTCTCCTCCGTCCAAATCATACACAGACACGTGCTAGTCTGCGTTTGAGGCCAACCACAGTATCTTGCGCGTTTCACGCTTTCATGTAACTGCCGTAATGGAAGTGAATCAAGCGATCATGAATGAGAACATAATCTGAAAGGTCAGATTGCAGTCATCGTTTGTTGACGGTGTGCAATGGTTTAGTGGTTTAGGTGTTATTCTCCTGATTGCTAGGCGATGTTGCCGACGGTTTGATTCCCCGCCGGGGATCAGAAATCAACATTCAAAATTCTCTGAAAACATGATTGTGTCCTTCAATACACACACATAGGTCCACCCACCCCAGTCTTGGTTTGATGTCAACCAAAGAACTTTTGTTGTATTGTATCCAGCACATTTTACATTTTCATGTAGCTGCCGTAAGGAAAGTGAACAAAGTAATCTTGAGGACCTCATCTAAAAAGCTACATTCCAGCCACCGTTTAATGACTGTCTGAAATGGTCTAGTGGCTTAGGTGTTCGACGCCAGATTGCCAGGCGGTGTTGCCGATGGTTCGATTCCAGGCGAGGAATCAGAAATCAATATTAAAAATTCTTCGAAAACATGACTGTGTCCTTCAATATACACACATAGACCCGTACGGGCCTTCGTCTGAGGCCAACCATGACATTTTCGTCGCACTGTTGCCAGAGCGTTCCACACTTTCATGCAGCTGCAGTAAGGAAAGTGAAACAAGTAATCATGAGCACCTAAAAGGCTAGATTCCAGCCATCAGTTATTGACGGTGTGCAATGGTCTATACTGGTCTAGGTGTTCGACTCTCGGTTGCCAGTCGTCGGCGGTTCGTTTCTCTGCCGGGAATCAATCGGGCAAAAACCATCTTGGGAAACTTGTTAATCGTTGCAAATAATCGATAATAGTCGATTAATCGCACCTAGATGACCCCCCCCCTCGAAGTCGTTAAAAATGAAGTTCAAGTCAATTGACCAACCTCAGGTAAACAACGAACACGATCCTCTTTCAGGTACATTCAAAGCTTCGATGTTCTGAACTTTTGAACCGTCAGTGTAATAATCAAGACCAGTCGTCAGATGCGAACTTCGCAAGTTCGGAACTGCCGACCGGTCTTGATTATTACACTGACGGTTCAAAAGTTCAGAACATCAAAGCTTTGAATGTACCTAAGACAATTGCTTCTAACGGCTTCTTGTGGTTTTACCGTTAGAAACAATAGCTCTTTCATCAAATTTTCTGTTATTATTAAACGTCTAAATCGGGGTAAAATTTACCGATTTTTCGACAACGAAACATACTAATCGATTTCGGCGTGACCGATCGACAATCGATTAATCGATTAATCGTGACAGCCCTTACAACAACACACTAATTACATCAACAAATGAAATATCAAACAAATTGGCGTCAACATTGCTACACATTCGTCCTCTGAAAATTAACGAGTCCAGGATTCGATAAAATTAAAAATTAACGGGAAAGCAAAGCTCAAATTTAACCCTGACAATTTAGAGGATTAAAACGAACCTTTTCTTTGGAAAGAGTAAATAACTCTTTGCAGAAAACAAAAGATACTGCTGTTTGACCCGATGAAATACACTATCAACTTCTATAAACATTTACCTCAAACTTCACTTGAACTTGTACTGTCAGCTTTTAATTACATTTGGGCTACTGGGCACTTTAAGCCTAGTTGGCAAAACGCAACAATAATTCCCATTCCAGTTCCTGATAAAGATCACAGCAAAGCTAGTAATTACAGACCTACTGAATTAATAATAATATAATAATAATGATGCAATGTTAACGTATAGAATCCTCCGCAAAGCTCTCTGACTCACTTTTTTATCCCGTATCATAGGCGAACACACCCTTTGATCACTCCATGACATTCTCCGCTCAACTCAACGGAGCATACTGCCGGTGCTCCACAGACGGGCACTCGGGCAAGCGCCTCAACGGTCCCTATTTTACACCTAGGTACGGTGAGGATTGCGGAAAACTGGTGAGCATTCCCAGCGTCCACAGCTGGCACGACATTCAACGTCGCAGAGTCACACACTCAAACTTCGCTGATCCTACACCAGCCACTACATAGGAAGCAGCAGAATCAATCGCTCAGTGGACACCCATACAAGGATTAACCGGGCTCGACGTTGCTTAACTTCGGAGATCAAACGAGACTCGCTTCGCCAGTGCTCCCCAACAAGTTGGCTGTGTAAAAACATGGAAAGGATGATCAATGATCGACCTGTTTGGTTTCTGGGATCGAACAATCTACTTACAAATGTTTAGTGTTGCTTCAGAGGCCAGAGAAGTACTGTGGAGTTGTTGGTTAGTCTTGAAACGGTTATAAAAATGTCTTCGCCAGAACAGAACATGTGGTCGCGATCTTCTTTGATCTGGCGAAAGCATATTTACAACGTGGAAGTATGGGGTTTTAAAAAGATCTTTTTTTAACATGGGTTGGGAGGGCGTTTTCCTTTTTATAGATAATTTTCTAAAAGATCGTCAATTTCAAGTTCGTGTTGGGTCTCCATTATCTGATCTACACGAGCAGGAATTGGGTGTGTCCCCCCCCCCCCCCCCCCCCAATCCTGGCAAAAATTTCCTATAGTCGGAAATTCGGAGGGCAAGTCATGAGCAGTTGGAAATTCCATCTATCTGGATTTGGAGCTTCCTTGGTGATGTTGATGTCTCCTTTCTTCCCAAAATCCAACTCGGTTTCAAATCGGCAAACATTCCAACTGTTACTATTTACAGCTGCAGTGTAGGCAATATCGAGCTTCATAAGTATGCATGGTGTGAATCGGTACGAGATTTCTACAGTACGTTTACTTATCGTAATAAGAAAATCCTCGAAATGCTCGAATATCACATCATGTAAAATGGTTATCCTGAGTTAATTCCATCATTCACAGTTACAAAATGATGAAACATCGAAAATTGTTCATTCCTGCATAAGATCTGATTTAATGTTAGAACAGTGTGAATTGCTTAAAGTTCTCAGCTTGAGCATTTGTATAGCACATATTCAATTCCCAGAATAATACCAAATAATAATAACATGATAATTCTATCATAAATGTGTTGGCATTTCAGTTACTAGAATCAATTTTATGCCCCCTTTCAAAATGTTTCTCGGTACTGAATTTCCAAATATGGGGAGGGAGGTCCCTCCCCTAGTTGGAAATTAACTACCCTACACCCCACGATTCGGAAACCTCTAGCCACGTCCCTGATTGGGTGTTCCTCACGGTAGTGATCTTTTTAGAGATGGCGAAATTATTTTTTTCTTTATTAAGATGGAAATGTTTGGTTAGGGTCAAATCGGAGAATAAATAAAACATTCATTTAGTGTCTTCAAACATTGAATTTATTTTTGCTTGTCAAATTTGGTTTGTCAAATATACTATTCAAAGTTTGCTGAGCACCAAATATTTGACACATCATTGTGAAATTTGCTTGTGACACATTTGCGATATTTTGGGTAGATATGATTGAGGAATGTATTGTGATGGTCCCCAGTGTTTACGTTAGCTCTCTTAACGGGCAGACTTTTCGTAACAGTCTTGGAAAGCATGTACCCCTTGATTTTCATGATGTTTTCGTGTACTGTATACATGTGCATGACATGTGAAGGGTATTCAATCTTCATTTCAACACAAACCCTTGTGATTTAATGATTGAATATGACAAATGCAAATGTAAGAAGACATTTGTCTGAAGCAGAAATGTGGCGGGCCGTAGGGATTGTAGAGCAAGGGGCTACACATCGTCAGGTTGGTGAAGCCCTTGGTGTGCACCATGCGGTGATCACCAGAGCCTAGGCAAGATTTCAGCAGTATGGCACACCAGTAAGACGGCATGGTGGTGTCAGAGACAGGGCAACATCTGCAGCTGAAGACCGGTTTTTGATCATTCAGGCCCGTGGGAACTGCTTCGCCACAGCAACCCAGCTTCGCAGTGACCTTCAGAATGCATCCGGGGTAAATGTTTCGACGCAGACTATCCGGGCAAGGTTGCACGAAGGTGGTCTCCGATCGAGAAGACCATGTATTCGCATTCAGCTGTTCCAGAACCACCGTCAGGCACGATATGAATGGGCCATGGACCGCGTTGGATGTACCAGAGAAGATTGGCGACCTGTCCTTTTTACAGATGAGTCAAGGTACTTCCTAGACCACACAGATAGGCGTTCTAGGGTATGAAGAAGACCAGGAGAGCGATTCCATGCAGCCAACATTGCTGAGCATGACCGCTATGTTGGAGGGTCAATCATGGTCTGGGGCGCCATCAGCAGGGATGGACGTACAGAGCTTTGTGTCCTTGAACATGATACATTGACTGCACAGCGGTATATTGATGAAATCCTGAATGTCCACGTCAGATTGTATACAGGTGCAGTGGGTGATGGATTCATTCTGATGGACGATAATTCCCGTCCTCATCTTGCCCATGCTGTCAGGGAGTACCGCCAGAGGGAGGGGATTGGGCGTATGGACTGGCCAGCAAGATCCCCTGACCTCTATTCAATCGAACATGTCTGGAATGAATTACAGCTTGCAATTTCAGCCCGTCCAGTCCAGCCAAGAAGTGTCCAGAAGCTTGGTGCCATGCTGGTCCAAGAATGGAACAACATCCCACAAAGGACCACCAGGAACCTGATTGGGAGCATGAGAAGGCGTTGTCAAGCTGTAATTAACGGTAATGGGTCTCATACTCGGTATTGAACCCATACCAGTTCGCACCTTCAACTTTTTGGCAAACTGAAAAATTTCCTCTTTTACCAATAATATCCATTTTCCATGGCTATCGTATTCAAAAGCTAAAAAATAATGTCAAACACAAATAAAATCTTAATTTCTGTACTTAAATCATTAAAGATATAATTAAATAAAAAATATATACACTTGTCATTACAATATTTCAACTAAAACTTAAAACATGTAGTTGGATATACTTGGTGCTTAGCAAACTTTGAGTAGTATAGTAGCCCAGTACGCACAATAAATGGAAATCCTATATTTCAGATAGCAATATTTTCAAAAAGGAACGAATACACACTGTAGATGAAGTGACATGAGGCACCCGTAGCCAGAGAAGTCCTCGACCAGTCCATCCCGATACTCTAACATTAGTCCCCATGCTTCATTTGACGTCTGCGTGGAGGATGTCCCCGGTTAGAAATCCGCGTGACTACCCAGTCAAAACCTGCTGATACCGGCTGAAACCGACTAAACATCACGCGACACAATAGACAGTGTTCGATTCTTGCAAATCAGGTATGATATGATAGAATAATGGAATTAGTTGTCTGCCAATTGCCAACGAGAGTAAATAGAAACCTTTAGTAACCTTCGTCAACGCGTAGATACTACCTGGACGGTTTGGTATAAGATTCTCAACTATTCTACTTTACACCTACAAGAGCACACGGTGTTTTCTTAGGACAATGAGTTTGATAGGTGATAATAACATATCTTGCAATCTCACCGGAACTCCTGTGTTTCATAGTACAGTTAAATTTAATACTTTTCTACTCGATTATATTCTGCCAGCAGAGTACTTCCAAGTACTCTTATGTTATTTTATTAGAATTTACTATAGTCTCTAATGACCAAACCCTTTACCACTTTACCTAACACAAAAAATTTCCACTGTAGGCATAATTTCACAACACTAGTAGATCAAGACTCCTTTGAAAACTAATGGAAAGACGGGAAGTAGTAGGAGATGTGGAGATCGCCCATGTTTGGGGGACCTAGTGGAGGACCTAGGAAGTGACGTCATAGTCACGTGACCTAGTGGCGCCATGTTGTGTTGTCATGGTAACCCGCGTGAGCGGCCATCTTGTGACGTCATCCCCATAGTGATATGTGATGTGAGTGCGCATGCGCAGCGCGTGTTGTTAGGGTGATACTATTCAGTCGAACCCACCCCCGGTACCCCTTGGTACTATAGCACTACGTGCTAAACCGATAAAATGGGGAATCCGTAGTAAATAAAGTCAATTTCGGTGATTAGGGTGGATTGTCGGGTTGTTTGTGGTAATTCTACGAATCGGGAAATTACTCCTGTACAAAGGAACACACCCTCCGAACATATCCCTGTCTTGTTATAGGCCTTTGGGTCACATAACAACCACATGCTACCATAGAAACCAAGATGGCGGCCTCCAGTATACAAAATGGACGACGGAAACACGTATCACTCTAACAACACGCGCTGCGCATGCGCACTCACATCACGTATCACTATGGGAATGACGACCCAGATGGCCGCTCACGCGGGTTACCATGACAACACAACATGGCGCCACTAGGGCACGTGTCTATGACGTCACTTCCTAGGTCCCCCACTAGGTGCCCCCAAACAGGGACGATCTGCACATCTCCTACTTCTACGGGATGAGAATATGCAGGATACGTGGATGAGGAATGGCATAAAGGAGCGGGTCTACTTTATAGTTGGAATAGATCGAGAAAGCGCCAATGGGCGGAATTATGAAACATTGAAGGTGAAAAAGATTAGGATGGAGAGTTGGGGAGGACGGGGCTGGGTCGATGTAGGCCTTCTCGTAAGAGGACCGCGACAAATCAGCAGAAAGTCAAAGAATTATTATTATGTGCAATCAATGACACAAGCTGGCTTATTAATCCCCACACTTAATCGGATTAGCCCCTGAACCCGGATCCGGTATACACTTTTTAGTCCTTTGGGAGAGGGAAAGTGCAATAAAACGAAAATTTTCTTGAAATTCTTACAAATATCTATTATTTATTCACATTTCTCTCTGTATATGATATGTCATCAATATAATGGTCTATGGTCTCTCAATTCATGGAAGATCCGTTAAGATGCAACTACTTGAATTCACTTTTATATCGTCCATGTCAAGCACGAATTCCACCAGGCAGAGTGCAAGCGCCGCGCCCATGTCAAGCAGGAATAATCCTAGCACCGCGCCACTGGATTGAAAACTGTAAACTTTTCGGAACGTGGCCTCGACGGGTGTCGATCCTGTGTCTACGGTACCCAATCGCCTCGCCATAAATGATCTGCCACCATACCAACTGAGCCAACCGCAACCCCCACCCCCACCCCACCCCCCACCCCCCCCCCAAAAAAAAAAAAAAAATTTTAAAAATGTAATTGACTCAGCCAGTATGTTAGTTCACATTTACAATCCAACCCGAGACCGATATTCGAGGATTGATAATTACTGAATTGTTAGAATTGTTTTCTGTGTTGATTCGTAATTGTCTACAAGTAGCCTGCATTTTATTATGAGATTTACACGTGAATCGTTTGCCTTAGCATCCATTGCAACTGGAACAGATTACTGTTATAACTTGGTGGTCAATGGTCCCAGCTTTTAAACACGGGAATCTCAGTTAATGGAATATCCGTGAAGATGCAACTGCTTGAATTCAATTTTATATCGCCTATGTAAAGCAGAAATTCCACCAGGCATAGTCCTAGCAATTCAGTAATTGTCAATTCTCGAATATCGGTCTGGGGTCGGGTTGTAAATGTGAACTAACATACTGGCGGAGTCAATTGATTTTTTTTTCCGTGGAGGTGGCTCAGTTGGTATGGTGGCAGAGCATTTATGGCTAGGCGATTGGTGCCGTAGAGCCAGGATCGAATCCCGTCGAGGCCACCTTCCGAAAAACTTTACAGTTTTCAATCCAGTGGCGCGGTACTATGACTATGCCTGTTAGAATTCCTGCTTGACATATAATTAAATTCAAGCAGTTGCATCTTCGCGGATGGGAGCGCGGTGGCTCAGTAGGTAGATGTGCAGGCTGCAAGCCGAGAGGTCCTCGGTTCGAATCCCATCTGCAGCAACCGCGTTGTGTCCTTGGGCAAGACACTTCATCTCCAATGCCCACATGGGGGCACGATGACGCCGTGTACTAAGGCGTACTGCACGTCGATGGTACGCATGTCTTCAACCAATCTAACCCTGCCTGTGCTGCAGTGCGGAGTTACGATGTTGGGGAGCTGGCAGCTGCTGGTCGTTGCTCGGTGGTTCTCTCCGGGTACTCCGGCTTCCTCCACCCGTAAAACTGTCACGGTCATGATTAGCCATTGTGCATAAATATCTGACCTTAAACATCAATAAATAAATAAATAAATAATCTTCGCGGATCTTTCATTAATTGAGATTCTTGTGTTTAAAGGCTGGGACCAAAGACCATTATAACAGTAATCCGTTCCAGTTGCACTGGGTGCTGAGGCAAACGATCCACGGGTAAACTCTGCAAAAAAAGTCTATACATAAGGCCGGGGTGGGTGGATGGTCTGGGGGCCAGTAAAAACACATTTTTTCACTGCCTGCTATTTTTTCTTAACATTTCATCAAAGGAATTACTAGAAATAAGACAGCTATGTCACAGCTTAGATAAAAACTACTCTTTTGACAAGGAGGGTACATTATGTTATGACTTTGATTTCAGTGACAAATTTTGTATCAGGAAATGCTGTTCCAAGATAACTAATGTTGGTAAGTTACATATAGAATAAACATATTGTGTTTTCAAATAAAAAAAAATATTCTACGAGTAGGATTAAGATTGAAACCGACGAGCCTCCGGCGAGTCGGTTTCATTCTTAATTCTACGTGTAGAATAATTTTTTTACTTGAAAACACTATATGTTTATTTTGTTTATCCCATAAATCTTCTACAGGGCAGTAGCAGCAAAATCGTGTTATAATTCGCTACAAAACACAGCGAGAAGTAAGGAGCACATTTGTCCAATTCGATCGACCAGCAAAACTGGCAAAAATAAACAAGGCGCAGTAATACATTTCTGTCTAAAAATAATTCCTCTACAAACTTGAGCTAAGCTTGCAAAAATACTTTATTATATGAGCAGTGGGTGGTGTATTCTACTGGCATTGTGTAAAACGTTCAAAATGATTTAAAGAATCAACAATCGAACTATTAATTATGCTAGACAAATGTGGTAGAGACCAGAGGTCAACAAGTCCGTCGCTACAAGGGGAATAAATTCTTTCAGGTATCACGGAACTAAATATTTTTATAGAGGCGACCATTATAACGTTCAGGCAATAAAAATATGATTGCATCACTTTAATTTTGGCATTCAAATATCTTTGTCAAGTATAGCCCTTCAGACAACTTTTTCTGACCCCAAAACAGGGGGTCATGCAACAAGTAAGAGAGAAAAATTGGCAGCAAGGGAAGTACCGGTCACGTGCACATATGTTTCAGGGAATTCTCTACAAAAACACACCAAATGTAAATTGTATTTTTAGATCCAAAATTCATCAAATCACCCTTTTTTATGTGGAATATTCATCAATAATGCAAGATGCCAATAGAATGCTTCAAACGTTTATTGAAATAATTTATTTTCCCAAGGCTGTTCAACATTTCAAGGCGGGTATTTCTAATTCAACTATTTAGTTCAGTGATACCTTCAGTGTTAAACCTATGGGGAAAATTTATCCCCCTACCAGTTGAATAAAGCAAAAATTTATCCAAGGCCTTTATTGTTCAAATAAACGGCCATTTATGGGATAAATGATGCTATTGTAAGTTACCGGGAAACATTACATATGGGGAACATTACTCACCAAAGCTAAAATAAATTAAACAAATATTTAAAATTGATGAAACTATATTTTTCAAAATAAACTATCAAAACATTTGACATGAAACATGTCAGAAAAACGTCCAACATAATAGAGCTATGGCTCATCAGAATGCAAACGATTATCAAATGTGTACTTTCATAGATTTGTAAGTAAGGTTAGGGACTAACCGTTTCAGTTTGCCCTGTTATTTGGGAATCAGCTTTAACCCTTTACCCAACGTAACGCTAAAACCGACCAGAGCTATTCACAAAAATCGCCAGTTAATTTTCATTATTTTCATTTTTTGTCTCAAAAACATTGGTTATGACCCCTCTTTGGAACGAGTTCATCGAGCTCGTTCCAATGAGGGGTCATAACCTATGTTTTTGAGACAAAAAAATGAAAAAGAATAGTTATTCAAGAATTTTGTTTGCACGTGTCGTCCGCTGTTCATGTTAGGAAAAGGGTTAATGTTTAGAAAATACGACCCATAGTGGGTGTAGCCCGTTTTGGATAAGTGTGTCGCCTAAACATTTACGTTAATTCTCGATAATAGATCAAACTAAAACAGTTATTGAATGTGAGCTTATTAATCAACTACAAATAAAGTAGGTCATCAGAATAGAGATTGTTACTTTCTCAGAACTATGAAATGACAGGTAAAACTCTCCATGTCGCTTTCAGAACATTCACTAAAAGACAACGCTGACACGTGTTCCTAACATTACGACTCAGGGCCATCGGTGACTCAGACTGTCAGGGGTAAAACTCTAAGCCACCACCGCCTCTCAACACTGACGATAAGGGTTCGATTCCAGGTGTATTCATCGGGAATTTGTAAACCAAAATCGTTATCTGGGAGAGTTACAAGTTACTCCCGATGGCCGGTAGTTTCGTTGCACACGGTAGGCGACGTTCTCGGCCAATGTAATCACTGTCATACTAGCCTTTTGTACAGACTTTCCTTTACCAATAAAACTGGGATAGTCGTGATATAGCCTTTGTTGTTGAAACCGACATTAAACCCCAATCGAATTATCAAACAAATAAACAACTTATCAAAAAGTGTATGCACATTATCAATTATCAATCCAATTAGGTCAAGTTAATAAGGCTAAAAATGCACATCAGCTGAACCATGTTGAGACATATGCAGAATTAAACTTTTCTATCTGATATCTTATACTAAATTAGGGCCTCAGTGGCCCAATCGGTTAGAGGTACAAATCAGAGCCGTCTAACCTTCCAGCGCTGCCGATGTCAGTTTGATTCCAGGTGTAGCCATCTGGACTTTGTTACTCCAAATCATTATCTGGGAGAGTAGCCGGTTACTCGGCGATGGCCGCCGGTCCCGGCGCACACCGTGACTCTCTCAGCCAATGAAATCACAGTCAGACAAGCCTGGCTCTTGGTAGCGACGTTAAGCACTAATCAAACCAACAAACTAAACATACAACATCGTGATATAGCGATAATGTTGAAAGTCACATAAAAACCCTATCAATAACATCACACTGAAATGGCATGAAGCCATGGAGTTGTGAATGATCAACCTGAACCCTACTTTAGAACTTGAACATTTTCTTTGGGTTTTTTTTGTTTGTTTTCATCCGTGTTTTGACTGAATAATGCACAAAAAATAAAAGTTATTTTTTTATAAATTATCCATATGATAGAACTTTACACACCATGATTTTCATAAGCTAATCTATTTATTGTTGTTTAAGGTCACATACTTATTCACAATGGCTAATCGTGACCCTGGCAGTTTTACGGGTGGGAGAAGCCGGAGAGAACCACCGAGCATTGAAGAACACTTAGTTGGTGAAGTTTTAATGTTATTCCGTTGATACCTGATAGAAAATCGTATCTGATAACTCTTCTGACAGTATATTTGTGGTATTCATGCATGAACAAACGATGTATGGTTAATACCTTACCCAACTAATCGTCCACATCCGCCCGCGTAATATGCAAATTCAGCAGCTGAAAAAATACTATTTTTCAAAATATTTCAACAAAACCATATCATGTGACCCTCTTTGGAACGAGCTCGTCGAACTCGTTCCAATGAGGGGTCACGTGATATGGGTGTGTCGAATTTTTTTTTTAATTAAAAAAGATTTCTTAAACCAACAAAAAAGGAACGTTTCTCTGACAGTACCAATCTTCTTTCAGCCAGGACAGGCATTGGATTAAACCTTACAAGAATGCGCACAACAGAAAATATTTTCGACACATGATCCTGCAAACAGATATGCAAATGTTTTTCAGATATTCCAATCCCAACGGACGGGAAACACTTCCAAAAGTTGGCAAATGTTGTGAACATAACATTACCTTTATTTGACAGTATGCCTATACAAACTATCATAACAGTCCAGGGTTGAACATTTCATAATAACATATTACAGAAGAGATGCCACAGTTTGACTGCTGAACGCAGCTATACAAAGGATTCCAACCCCTCCTATTTTCAATAAATGGTTAATTAATCTTACAAATGTCTAAAAAACCGATCTTTTTTTCTTATAGTACACATCACCATGCACTCTGTACAGGCACAGGGTTAAACTTTACAAGATGACTAACAACAACAAATATTCTCAACAGGTGATAACTCCAACAGATATGCAATGTGTAATTACGTGTATATGTTTTCAGAGTTTTAATTCTGAACTGATGGAAACGCTAGCCAACACTAGCAAATTGTGCTTAAAATAACCACTGTTTGATAGTACTGCTATACAAGCTACCGTGATGGTCTAGTGTTGACCTTTTCATAATAACATATTTATTTATTTATGTATTTATGGGGGTTTAAGGTCGCATGCTTATGCACAATGGTTTATCGTGACCATGACAGTTTTACGGGTGGGGGAAGCCGGAGTATCCGGAGAGAACCACCGAGCAGCGACGAGCAACTGTCAGCGCCTCAGCATTTTAACTCTGTTCAAGCACCGCTCAAGCAGGGTTACAGCGGTTGAAGACATGTACACCATCAACGTGCAGTACGCCTTAGTACATGGAGTCATCGTGCCCCCGTGTAGACAACCGGGATAAAGTGCCTTGCCAAAGGACACAACGCGGGTCGTCCCGGACGGAAATGAACTCGGGACCTCTAGCACAGAAGTCCAACAGTCTACTACTGAGCCACCGCGCTCCCATAATAACATATAACAGCAAAGTTGTTTCACTAACATTGCTGCATAAAGCTCTACATACTATTTCGTCCTCTCTCATTTCTCAGTGGAGACAATCAGCACTCAAACTTAACAAAATTCTCAAAAAATGAGCGCTGTGACGGCAGGAGCAATCTTCATGTAGCCTGGACAGGCATTGTGTTAAAACCCTTTACCCAACATAACGTCCAAAACCGGCCAGCGCTATTCATAAAAAACGCCAATTAATTTTTCTTGTTTTTTCATTTTCTGTCTCAAAGACATAGGTTATGACCCCTTCTTTGGAACGAGCTCGTCAAGACAAAAAATGAAAAAAAAAATAGTTTATCAAGAATTTTGTTTACAAGTGTCGTCTGCTTTTCATGTTAGGCAAGGGGTAAACTTTGCAATATAACTTCTATCGAACGGCAAATATTCTTGCATATGATGATGCAAACATATATATACAATGTGTTTTGAGATTTTCCATTCGAAACTAACGGGAAACACCAGCCGAATTTGTCGGAATTTAATTAAATAAAAAAATCACCATTTTATGACAGTGCTACTCTTCAAGCTACCATGATGGGACAGGATGAAATTTTTCATAAAATATAACAGCAAAGTTGTTCCACTTGTATGGCTGCATGAAGTTATACGCATCATTTGGTCCTTTCCCGTTTCTCAGTGCCGAGAAGATGCGAACATAAACATTCCAAATTCTCTAAAAAACAAGTGTTTTACTGATAGTACCGATCTTTGTGCGCCCAGGGCAGTCTTTGAATTAAAACTTTACTTTATAACTTACAACAGCAAATATTATCAAAAGGTTCTCGTCAGATCGCCGAAGTTAAGCAATGTCGAGCCCGGTTTGTCCTCGGATGGGTGATCATCTGAGTGATCGACTCGGACCCCCGCGTTGTGTCCTTGGACAAGGCACTTAACCCCGATTGTCCACATGGGGACACGATGACGCCGTGTACTTAGTCGTACTGCACGTCGATGGTGCGCATGTCTTCAAACAATCTAACCCTACCTGTGCTGCAGTGTGGAGTTGCGATGTTGGGGAGCTGGCAGTTCAAGTTGCTCGTCGTTGCTCCGTGGTTCTCTCCGGGTACTCCGGCTTCCTCCACACGTAAAACCTTCACGGTCATGATTAGCCATTGTGCATAAGTATGTGACCTTAAACACCAGTAAATAAATAATAAATATTATCAAAAGCTCACTTAAAGGTGATGATGCAGGCTTGGCAATTTCAGGAGAGCGATTTTTAGCTCTCCTTACTGCCCTCCTGAAAGAATTAAGAAGAGCGAAAAATTGCCCTCCTGAATATTTTGGTCTGGGATGATTGAGATTACATGTATTATGCTCACATTAATTTTTTGTTGTAAAGCAAAAATGTAATTTAACTTCGAAGTCACATAACATCACGTAATTTCATTTTGAAAGTGGTTTAGTGGTAAAGGGTAATGGCTGCAACCATACCCAAACACAGTTGCAATCATTTGAAGCAAAATGGGTCACAGCAATATTTTTTTTTTCTGTCAGTTTCAAGTTCATCAACTGACATCACAGTTTGAGGGGTAATTATTCAAGGAATATTGACACTATAATATACTACCATTACTACTATCCTGTCACTTGAAGCACTTGCACCAGGATGTGACTGTAGATTCAAGCAGGCCTGTTGTCCAAGAAAGTCATATGCCTACCACTACCACCTTCAACCCCCCTTGGGGGTTGAAGGTGGTAGTGGTAGGCGTATGACTTTCTTGGACAACAGGTCTGGGTACACACACAGGTCTTGTCAAGTGTGTGTTCGGTTGTTGAGTGAGACATCTAGATGTCTAAGAGATTTCGCTTTACCTTAGTAAATTTAATAAAATCACTGATGTAGTCTGTTGGTTTCAGTTTCAATGAGTTCGTTCAACTGGATACTTAAAATGCTTTGTAAAGTTAATTGCTCTCCTAAGCTGATTGAGGAGAGCGATTTTTTGCCCTCCTGCATTTTTCAGAATGCCAGGCCTGATGATGCAAACAGATAAGGAAATGTTTTCAGATCTTCCATTCGAAACTGAGGGAAACACTAGTCCAACTTGTCAGATATTGCAATAAAAATCACAATTCTCTTTTTTACAATACTATTATTCAAGCTACTAAGACAAGTTTAAACTTTTAATAATAACATATAACGACAAAGTTGTTTGTAAATTGCTGCATAAAGGTAGGCCTATACACAACATTTGGTCCTTTTTCGATTCACAATGAGGATACCGATACTGAATCGTGCGAAATTCTCAAAAAATTGGCGTTTTAATGACAGTACTAATCTTCATGCAGCCAGTAATTACATTAGGTTAAACTTTACAATATAACTTAGTCTTACACAGCAGATATTCTCGATGATAAGTAAAGTGTTTTCAGATTGTCCATTCTGAACTGATGGAAAACACAAACGAAACTTGTCAAATTTGCAAAAAAAAATCACCATTTTTTTAACAGTACTACTATTCAAGCTACCATTACAGGCTCATGGTTAAACTTCTCATAATAACATACAACACACATACATTGCTGCATAAAGCTTTCCACAGCATTTTGTCCTTTGTCGTTTCTTAATGGAGAAAATGGGTATTTGGGTCATTTCAGTAAAAATGGCAAAATTAGGATTCCATAAGGTCAAAAAAATCAACACATGATTTTATCACCAGTAACAATTCCCCGGGATAGAAAAGCACTCTCGGGTGTCATATCAGTAATCAGCAGCGATCGGCAATCATAATGTGCGTAAGATATAACATCCGAAACAACTGAGTCATAAAACTGGGATGTCTGCACCGTTACAGGTCAGATTTGGAAAATGCATTATAGTAAAGCATCGTGAACTAGAACTTTTGGATAGGGATGGAATTAGTATTCAACCGATTACCAAAAATGGTCGCTGACCGATTACTGATTATTTGAGCTCACAATCGGCCAATTCCGATTGTAATACCGTGCACTACTGCACAAGTCGAGGCTCGCAAAGAAATACATTAAATTGAACATATTTTAAGGTGTTTACTGTCCGTTCACTATAATTCGAGACAAGAAAGAACTACATTAAATTGAACATATTTCACAGTGTTAAAAACTCCGTTGACTCAGGTCCAGTAAAATTACCAGTCGCGCACACTTGGGTGGTAAACGCGGCTTTCAGAGCCAGGTTTACCACCCAAGTGAGCGCAACTGGTAATTTTATCTGCGACCTAAGTCAATGGAGTGCAGCTTTTAACTTTTCCGATATGTACTGTTGACTGCCGCATGTACGCTCAATAGTAAGCTTAACATGGCGTTTAACTTTATCCGGTGAAAGGGCGTCTAGAGAGATTAAGAATACACATTGTGGTGGTTTTTCATCGTTACTGAATGGTACCATTTACATCATTTTAAATTAACAATTGGACAATTGCAGAAGATATAATAAAATGCGGTTGATGAATCATCACAAAATGCTTGACAACAATCGGTTGAACCGATGTGCCAGGGGCCGTTGCCGTTGTCATCCGATTGCCTACAATCGACCGATTGTGGTGGCCGGTTCCGCTCATTGGCTGAACCCTAGATGGAGTTAAACCAAAAGTTAACGGGCGGCCGATGGATGCCGAACAGACATGGAGAAAACATAATGCCCCAACTTGAAGAGGTTCTGGGGACGCAAAAAACTGTTTTTTTTTCTAAAAAAAAATAAATACAACAGACAAATAGACTGCGATGAATATTGCCACGGACAGTCTATCTGACGATTATTGTTTTTTGGGTACGAAACTACTTTTTTATAGTGTGCGAAATGGTTTTGAGTACGAATTTACTCGGGTAGGAAATGGCTTTGGGTACGAACTTACATACACCCGTTTGATCAAGTTTCCAAATACCATATGTTTATCCAGTCTTCTTTGGTTTTATTAAGCGCCGGTGTGATTTTTGTGGGACGAAACATCCCAGACGAGAATTAATTGTACTGGAACGAAATCTGACTTGGGGCGAAACGGTTGGGGCGATTTGTTGTCGGAACGTCAGTTGCAGCCGATTAAAATTTAATACCCATATCACATTACAAGTGTTTACACAAAACACCGTCGATGCCTTAAGATTTCACATTAATTACGTTTGAGATATGTGCACACTACATTGATATTCCGCACAAAACAAAACAGAAACTATGCTTCCTTTAGTTTCGTACTCTTTGCTCGCCTAGCTCTGCGTGTTATGGCGTCAGGTTGTACCACCCAATCTAAATTCGCCCGGGTCGTTTCGCCCCTATATTGGGGCGAAACGCCCTGGTTATGAGGGGGTTTAAAGTACTTTTCACCACCAATTAACCTTAAAATACATATAACCTAATGTTTTTATATAATGTTTTCTTCTGAATTTCGAGCAACACTTTACACTGCCGACATTGTCAGTTTTTATAAACCTCCGCTACGTGAGAGTAAATCCATTTATTCAGCTTCAGTAAATTCAAACTACAGACACAGCGAATATGTCACTCATGTGTAGACTGTAACAGAAAGGTGGGACGGAGGTAGCATGCTATCACTTGTGATATCAACGGGAATTGGCAGCGAATACGCCCAAACCGGCCTCCAGCCAAACCGGCCTCCGACATTTTTGCCCAAAAAGGCCTCCACTTAACCCAAACCGGCCTCCACATTTTTACCCAAACCGTCTCCAATATTTTCATCGTCGGCGACGGTCAAGCATTGATCATCCAAACCGGCCCACACTTTTTCACCCAAACCGGCCTCCATTATTTTAATTGGCTGTCCGTCTGCGTTAAACATTGATCACTCAACCAGTCCTCCGCAATTGCATTTTGTGGCGTCTCTAAAACATCAATATACTTAAATAGAATGTCTTACAACCGCAAAAAATGCAATTGCAAAAGAAAAATAACTTACATAAGCGAACTTTCCCCAGGAAACAATTGGGGTAATCTATGGGATTTAAAAAAAAAAACATCACTGAGTTTCGAAATAATAGCTTTAATGGCATATATCAAATGGCAAAACAAACAGTGATGAGAATGGTAATCACGTATTGCATAACTAAATCTTAGTGAAGCTCATAAATGTAAATGTATAAATAACATGTGGCAATTTATTTTTATTCTTGTTTGTTTAACCAAGTTTTCAAATTTCATGAGTATGCATTCCTCTCCTATCATTCCAGTCTAACCAAGTTTTCGTTTAGATTCTATAATATTAACATGTATGTATGTTCTTGAAATTTGTTTTGTGACAATTTGATGGCGAAAGCCCTTAGCCATTCTCCACTAAATTGTCACAAAACAAATGTCATGAGTATACATTCCTATCTTACCATTCCAGTCTAACCAAGTTTTCACCACTTTCCGACTTCATGAATGTATGGACAGTATACAGTTGTGTGAAAGGCGATCTCACCACGCGAAAGGTGCCGTCCATATACCACGTTTTAGCACTCCGCATTGTTTCTAGCTGTTCCCTAGTTGCAAATATTAAGTGCCTTGCGTTATTACAACGAATGTCACCAATCCAAAAATCAGCCGGGAAGTGGCTTTCCCGAAACTCGTATTCTATATCCTTAGGTTCAGGAGGTCTCATGGCCTGGCGGCTTCTATTTGCCTGCTTACACAAATTAACTACAGATGGCAAAGCTATCGATTGTGTCAATTCATTGTCTCTTAAATATCCTTCCACTATCTGCTGCGCAGGTTTGAATACGTCTCTTTTAGCAGCCATTTTTATTCGCACTGAAGACTTTGCTGCCGTTCTCGACAGCGTCTAGCAAAATATACGCAGAGATCAGAGTCGGATTCCATGTTTGGTATGTTGTGGAATGGAATGGTTTACCGCGCCGAAGGCGCGCAAGGGCGGTATGGGGAACAAGCTCCTTTCGACCCTCATTGACTGTAAATGACTAATTCCCACATGTCTACTCGTGTTGAAGGAGGAACAGGTTCAGGTACTCGGCAGGTGTCACAGGTTGCGGCGTGATGGTCTCTTTGACTGATGTCGGTTGAACCCTCGGGTGAGGACCAGTGTGAGAGGTTGGGTCCTCTCACAAAGGTACTACCTCTCCCCGAGGGTGCAATCGATCTGGATTTTCGGGCAAGTATAGTCTGCCACTT
The DNA here is from genome assembly GCA_031216915.1 of Pictodentalium vernedei. Classification (NCBI taxonomy): domain Eukaryota; kingdom Metazoa; phylum Mollusca; class Scaphopoda; order Dentaliida; family Dentaliidae; genus Pictodentalium; species Pictodentalium vernedei. Next base: position 92,936,172 of record CM062289.1, on the reverse strand, counting down.
CGGAGATGATTTTAAGTGATGGCCATCACTGGCAAGTGTAATCTGCCTCAGGCTGTCTCTGTCTGATAGGATGTCTTTGAAGGAAACAACAACGACCCCTTTCGGGGACCACCAAGAAGAAGACCCGAACTTCCCTGGTTCGGGGGCAGGCCTGCATTGTAATCCTATTGGGTTGGGACAAAAAGATGCGCATTGCGCTTACAAAAAGGGACAGAGGCGGGACGCAGGACCAACGCTCGCCTCCCTTAAAGTGGCAGCACCAATTATGTGAAGCCGGCATCTCCTTAACTACGCATAGGAATGATCGATAAATCAAGAGACAACTCTGGCTTGCACTATGTGTGTGTGTGTTGTGTGTGTGTGTGTGTGTGTGTGTGGTGTGTGTGTGTGTGTGTGTGCCAGGTGGCCGGGCAAGAACAGCGTCTTCAGAAAGGAAAGAACAAATCCCACTCATATATGCGGAAATTGCAGCGCTGGTGGAATTCTCATCAAATCAGCATATGGATATCGATATAGTGAGGCTCCAGAAACAGTTACTTACAGAATTTGAAAGAAGAGACACGGAGATTCCTGAATCATTTGATGAGATTTAAAGTGAAGGCACGTCATGGCCACAACCGCCTTTGATCCATCTCAAATTTCGCTGTCTGATTGGGGGGGGGGGGGGGGCAAATTTCCGGATTATGGACGATTCGGACCATGTACGATTCAGACCAGATGTTTTTTGGGACGATTCGGACCAGATCTATGGACGATTCGGACCAGATTTCTGGACGATTTGGACCATGCTTATGGACGATTCGGACCATGTTCATGGACGATTCGGACCATGTTTATGGACGATTCGGACATAGCTCTTTGGTGGTTGGGATCAAGTTTTGGGGAGGTTTGGAGCATGTTTCTAAGCCATTTGGACCAAATTATGAGACGGTTGACTGATTCGGGGTGAGCAATAAAAAAAAACAACAACTAATGCCAAAGAAGATTAAACATACTTTTATTCTAGTCAAAAGCAGGTAACTCTCATATTACAAAAACCGAAATGAAAAGATTATAATACATATATATAAATGTTGCAGACATATAGCGCAATTCATTTGAACAGGAAACATGTAAAGACTACATAAATATCGGTAAAAGGGAGATAGTACATGAATTTTGGGCGAAAATTGAAAAAGACCAGGAAAAGGTCCGTCAAATGCGTGGAGACCCGGTGTAAAAAGAATGCAATTCCGTACGAAGAGTAGTCCCGCCTTACTACAATTCCGCGAAATAATAGTCCGTGGTCTAACATTTCTAGGAATAGCTGTCCACGGGACATCTTTTCCTAGAAATGTTAGACCACGGACTATTATTTCGCGGAATTGTAGTCCGGAGGTACTACTCTTCGCAAGGACTTGCATTCTTTTTACACCGGGTCTCCACGCATTTGGCGGCCTGTTATGCATCGAAGAACAAAATTATGCAAGTATAAGGGACATTATTAAACGATTTATATCTGAATGCTGGAGTGAGAGGTTTGAGAGAGAGTTACAATGTATAGGGTTGCACATTTATAGCACACACATATATAGCACAGCTTGGAAGGAGTAAACATAGCACAGTTCATTGAAAGCAGTCACTAAATACAAAGTAAAAAATAATATAACGAAAAAATTGCTCGCTTGGTTGTCGGATCTTGTCAGTTCATTTTTTATTTATTGATTGTTTTAGAATTTCTAAAGAACATCAACCAAAAAACCGACTCCGAGCCCGAATCATGCAACCGTCTGATAATTTGGTCCAAATGGCTTAGAAACATGCTCCATATCGCCCCAAAACTTGATCCCAACCGCCAGAAAACTTGACCCGAAACGCCCATAAACATGGTCCGAGTCGTCCATAAGCATGGTCCGAATCGTCCAGAAATCTGGTCCGAATCGTCCAAAAAAAATCTGGTCCGAATCGTATATGGTCCGAATCGTCCATATACCAAACTACCCACTTCCGCCTGTGGGGGCGAAACAACCCGGGCCGAACAGGGGTTGGGGTGATTCGACTCAGGGGCGAACAGTAATTGGGGCGAAACGACTCGGGACCCGTGTTATCACGGTCACTAATGTAAACAACAGAAACCTCCAGCTTCACGCATGATGGCAAGTTTACCGTGAAATCAAATAAAACATTAAAGCTTTGTCCGGTGCCATCTATATCATTGTCCGGGACGTGAGTTAGTGTTTTTATCTTTTACTTTGTACTATTTGAAAATACAGAGACATTTCAGCTAAAATACAGTCGTTTGTCCGGTAACGGGTTTTGCCCGGTTGCGCAAATCTCATAAAAACAATTTAGTTCTATTAAAAACAAAAACGTTATGAAGAAAAATAACAGCTGTTGTCTGTTAATACATTATCCATGTTTAAAACAATATGGGTTATGACATTACTCGAGTTTAATGTTTGGCAATTTCTTTGAAATTCTAACTGGTGTCATTTCTGTGTCCTAATTTCGTTGCAAACAAAAAATCTGAAAAAAAATATTTGTCGATGTGTGTGTGTGTGTCCTTACATAAGATTCCGAAAAAATGCAATGTACATGTGTTTTGCCATAACAAATTCCTAAAAGCACAAGAACTGTTGAAACTGGGAGTAGTATTTTTACATTAGAAATGGTGTGTTTGATAAGGTGGCCTATTTCAGTATTTGACCGGTACCGAACCAGGTAAATTACGCAGTTCGTCGGGAACGGGACAAGCCGCCCCCGGTACAACCCGTCCCAGACCAGTTTTGTTGGCGGGTTGTCCCGATTTCCAGGGGCGAGTTGTCACGATCCAGGAATTATTTTACTACAAGTTTTTAAAAATTTTTTTGAATAATATCTTGTGAAAATGTATAGTTGTTATATAAACTGTGTAAACATTGGCAAATGGGGTTTGATCATGAGTTGTTATATGAACATCGGCAAAATGGGGTCTAATCATGAGCAGTAGCAAGAGGTGTGACAAATTATCCTTTGAGGTAGCCTTTTTAAGAATTCTTTGAGAAAGTCGGCTTGTTTTTTAAAGCAACTCACTTTGTGTTTTGCCGGCATCGTACAGTATATAATCATGTGTTGGATGAATTTTCATCATACAGTCAATGACTAAAAATGCCTGAGTATCTATGCATACACTGCAGTCAGGAAGTTCGAGGGAAACAGCATTTCATCAGCTGTGATATTTGTAAGAATTGGCAGCATCATTAATGCAATACAGGAATAAGCCGCACAGAATATATGGCAGCAAGAAGAGGAGAAATTGAACTAAATTTAACATGTGGACCATGCAATTCCACAGCACCTTCAAGGTACGTTAAAGGACATTCAATGTTGGTTCTTTTTTTCTTAGGGGTTGTGGGTAAAGTTTATTTATTTAAGATGACCCATAAGTTTGCAAGTTCGTAATAATTTTTAAAAACTTACATGAATAATTTTCTTTGCATTGAATCTTCTTTTCACCATATTCTCACTATCATTTGAATACAGAATTATATATTCATTATATTCATTAACTTGCTATTCCTCGAAGATTTTATACCCTCTCGTTGATCGACAGCGGGGGCAAAAATGTATTTTTGAATGCATGCAGACAATGTATAAGATTCTAATATAATTCTTAATCCATCCATTTCAGTGCTCCTACGCCATTGCCAGATCCTCTTGCAGGGACCGATCAGGACTATTTAAAATACGCTCTAGCCTCGGAGCCTATTTTTTCAATTCATGCGCCAGATTTCAATTTACGGAGTCACACTGCTGTTTGTAACACACACTGCAAGTATGTAATAGCTCTCATCATTTTCATTTAGTACACTACAGCAAACATTAATCTTCACTGTGGTTTCTGATCAAGTCTTGGCTGCCTATTTAGGCAGCCAAGACTTGATCAGAAACCACAGTGAAGATTAATGCTCGGTAATTAAGACTTGAAGTATTAACTTAAGCACTCTACAACAATGATAAATGATAATCATATATATAATACATGTAAGAGTGTCTCTCTCGATTATCCATCGAAAGAATATCAAAATATGATCTGAGAAGTTACGCGCCAAGTGAGAAGCCTATTTCTGAGATTTAAGAGCCAGGTCCTGATGTTTCAGAACCAAATACGCACTGGCGCATGCCCAGGTCAGTCCCTGCTCTTGATTTACAAAATCAAGAGACTCTTGTGGAGCTTTTGAATGAAGATCATGAAGACCAGAATACTTTGGCTTCATCCATGTTACCTGACACCGTTCGATCTACAGATGATGATATGATGGACATGGAAGACGTAACCTCCACATTTGCTTCAGATGACTTTGACTTGCCACATAGGGAAACTACAGTTTCAGCTAACGACACTGACAGGCCATATGATTTGGAGGATCAGCTTAACGTGGACTTTGACATATCACATCGAAATGCAGCTAATGCATATATAATATTTAATATGATGATTTACGTGGGTGATATTTGTTAATTCATTAATTCTGATATTGTTATGCTTATTGTTTCATTACTGTAATTTGTCATTGTTGTCATATATAGATTAAGATTGTGAGATTTCAAATAAATAATCGTAAAAACAACCATTGTTACTTGTCAATCACCATAGGCGTATGGGAGGTAGAATTTTTTTTTTGGGGGGGGGGGGGGGGGGGGCAATGCAGAATTGCCCGAAAAATTGGCAATAAGATGCCGAAGGCATCTTCCGTGAGCTGGAGACCCAAGATGGGGGGTAGGCTTGGGAGAGGGTGTCCCCTCCCATTGGTGGGGGTCCGGGGGGGGGGGGGGGGAGTCCCCAATAAAATTGTGAAACATTCGTGGCAATGAGGGCAATTTCAAGGCTTCCTAAGTACTCAGTCAAGGTATTTTCAGAAGGGGAACATGGCCTTATTTTTAACAGAAAAATTCTTAACACATATCTATTGAATTAAATTCTACTCCTGAGACCCATGCATGTCAAACCACTTGGCGAGGATAGTTTCAGTGGAAAGTAAAATTTTCATCTTTGTCTGATGGTGTGGCGTGGTTGACAATCACCACCCACTCAGCAACTTAATCCTTTAATTGCTCATCTCTCTCTGGCTTCTAATCCCATAATCTGGTTTCTAAGTTGGGGCGGGTTGTCCTGAAATAGTCGATTTCTGTTGGGGGCGGGTTGTCCCAGTGTAGTTGGGGGCGGTTGTCCCGGGGTGGCTTGTCCCTGACCCAATTCACCAACTGTGCTAACGATGAGATGCCCAATGTTATCGCCTATAGTAGTTTTTCGTTACTTGATCGAACAATATTTCTCTGTGTTTTAAAATTGGCTATTTTATGCTTTTGAGCCATTATGTGGACAGTTTTGAGATGAATAACTCAATTGTCGGATTTCTCCATCAAAAATCGAAAGTGAGTAACAAAAAAAAAAAGAAAGTGTATTTTAGTAGTTAAAAATGGTAACAGGTTGATCCGGCCCCAAAGACAATCTGTCCCCAGACGATCCGCCCTCAGCCTTTTCTAACCCAAGACGATCCATCCCCAGTCGATCCAGCCCCATGTTCAATTCATTAGTTGTGCCATGTATTGCTTTGTGAGGGTTTAAACCATTCGATTTTCATCTTCGTCCCCCTTTTTTTTCTGAAGACAAAAATGAAAAAAAGTATGAAAATTGAATGACATTTTTCTCAAATAGCGCTTTCCAATTTTGGTCATTATATTACAAAATCGACTCAGTAACCCTTTTATTCCATTTTATTCAGTGTAACACACAAAGCAGATAACATTATTATTATTACTCAGTCAAATACATTTGAAGAAAAATACGAAAAAAAGAATGAAAATTGAATATTTTTTTCAAATAGCGCTGAGATGAATTTTATAAAATAAATACACTATCTTCATGTGTGGTGGTTGGCAGAGTGAACAATTTACCTATGTTTTCCAGGAATGCAGATGTTGTTGTCTGTTTGGCTCAAAAAAGGGTTGTGAATAGGCTAATGATAGGTGTTAAGTAAAATCAAGTCGTTAAAATACAAGTTTTCATTTCATTTTTGTATTTCTATTTCATATTTAATTTTGTCAACTAGACTACAATGAAAATAACTACAATTAATTAGGGCCGGATAGACTACGGTACATGGGGACGGATCGTCCTTGGAGACGGATTGACTCAAAAACATTAAAAACCAACTTGAATTCCACGTTTTTCAAAATATTCAGAGAATTTCACAGAGGGAGGGAATCTATTATCTCAGTCTGGTAATAGGATCTAGTGTCCCCCCCCCCCCCCCCTTCCTATGCAGGGGGCCATCAACTGGGATGCATGTGTCAAGGGTCTCTCACTATTGTTGTAATTTTTGGGGTATAATCTCAATATAATAACATATACAGTACATGGAGAGTGGATTGTAACTAAATCACCTGCAGAGTGGAGTTATCACCCAATCTATAACTTTCAAATTGTGTACATATCGACAAAAAACACAAGCAATGTTTCAGCCAATGGACCTCTGGGTTTAACCCAGAGGTCCATTGACTGAAACTTTACTTGTGCTGGTTATGCTTTGCAACAAGTTTCCAATTATTGCTTGGGTGGAATCTCCACTCTGCAGGTGATTTAGTGATAATACACTCTCCACGTACTGTTTCTATACTACTTTTCACCAACTAGTCACAAGGTTTACTGACGTTTCGGCCTTGGGATGTTTTGGCCTCCAATCAGGCCAAAACATCCCGGGTTTTAGTGAATTGTTTGAAAATTTTAATATATTTTGGAACTTAATTTCCTGCATGTTGATGGTCACAAAAAATTGTCTTTGAATAAAAAAAACGAACTTACCTTTATCGAAGATTAATTTATCCGTAAAGATCCATGAAATAGAGCAGGAATTAATTATATTTTATATTATTTGTAAGCACAAATAAAGTACGTTCACTGATGTTGAAGAAATAAATGAAATACAAGATTTTCCCAGCAAGTGTTGTTTTGACAAAACAAAAAGCCACAGCTGTCTGTCACTGTTGCTAAAGTCTTTTGATACTTTGTTTGACACTTCTGATTAAAAGTCACTGATGAACTTTTTGCGTTTGTTATTCCCCCGAAAAAAATTCGGGGGAATTTAGCCGTGACGTCGTCCATCTGTCCGTCTGTCTGTCTGTCCATCTGTCTCTGTCTGTCTGTCCATCCAGGCGTAGACGGAATTCGTGTCCGCTCCATAACTTCTTACAGCCTTCAAGGATATTAATGATACTTGGTATTATTATTGCCCACAACCAGAGGGTGTGTCGCGAATAAGGTTGGAATGGCTATCAAGGCTTTTTTGGGGGGAATCAGCCACCCTTTGGTGGCCATCCTCTAGTTTATACAAGCTTTTTCGGAATAAAAGTGACTGGTGAACTGTTTGTATGTGTTGATACAGCACTCTCGATATGGTATCTTTGCTGACTTCTGATCTACCGACTACAATGGGTTCAGATATTTTTGTGTTTTCTGAGGTGTCTTCTGATCTACCGATAGAATATGTAGATAAGATGGAGCTCCGTGATGACCAGTCAAAGATCATCAGAGGTAGAAATTGGGGAACAAACAAAGATGTGCTTCTCAAGCTCTACAAAACATTTATATGTCTGGTACTAGAATACGGTGCCATAATAACAAGTGACCTGAGCAAAACTAACATTCAGAAGCTACAGAGGGTTCAAAATAATGCTCTGCGTGTGGTACTATGCAAACCCAAATGCATTTAATAAGACCTACATAACAAAACCTTCCACATTCTCCAGGATAGTGCATCATTGGTGAAGATAAATGAACACCGAACCCTTAACAGAAAAACAAAATAATCCACAGTAAATTTAAATTACTCAAAAGAATTAAACTGCATGGAGTCAGTGAGGGTTGCCTCGCTACTCATTGAGATCTTTAGGATTGAGTCTGTGAGGAAGAAACCCACCCCTCACCCCATGCATAGCACCAATCACACAACAGTCACAATATACAATAGCGGATACCTATCTTTCTATCTATTACTTTTCTAATTGAACATTCTCAAATTTTCTTGCAACACTCTTATCAAGAAGACGCATGGAAATAGTAGACAAAGCGTAGGAGGAATCGGTGTAACCTACCTTTCTGTTAACATACACGGGAAACCACCTGGGGACGAGTGTACATTTTATATAAATAAACATTTGAATAAAGATTTAATAGCCCTTTTAAGGGCTTTCAGGTGTGTGAGTCTGTGTTTTTTTTCCACTCCAATCACCCCATCATCTGTTCCCCCTGAAGGCAGACCAGATTAGTGTTGAAACAATTAGTCGGCTAGTTGAAGTTGATTCGATTTTCGTAAAAATCGACACTGAAATCCTCCAGTCGACTAGTCAGGAAACTCAAAGATGAAGTCGCAAAATGCCAATAGTGGGGGGTTAATGATTACAAACATAAGATGTTTCTGCTTCGTGGTGGACCTATTTAAAATTGTATTGAGAAGTGGATATCAATGCAATCATTGTTGTTTGTTGATGTCGATAATGTTACAACTTAGATTTCAGCAGCATTACAAGGACTGATTTCACCTAACCTAATCCCTAATCACTGGCACGCGTTGAAGAAAAATAATTTGATGTACAACTTCAAATATGCCGTTAATTTATGCAAGCGTTCTGTCCCTCACCCAAGTCGCGCACACATGTTAATTGATATAAAAATAAAATACATGCCTGAAACACTCAGAAAAGCTGCTCCATATTCTATGATATTACAGGGGCAACAGGAAGACAGCCAATGTGGCTATGTTGTCTCCCAACAATTTACCAGTGTATTCCATATATGTAAAACTCTTTGTACAAATCTTACTTGTAAATTTGGTATTTTGTTGAATAAACTTCATTTCATTTCATTTTATTACTGTACTGGTTTGGGTGCAAGCTGGCGAAGACCTGATATGAAGCTGAGGAAACTGTCTGTCACAAAATTTGACCTGGGAGTTTTGAATTAATTGCACCGGGCGAATGGCGGCACACTTCAAACATTTTACAAATTCACGAAACTTCTGTTTTAACATCATTGGGTACTTTTTCCACTGTATGGACTGAGGACTAGGAGGCACGCACTTCCCAGGTACAGTACGCGGAGAGTAGATTGTAACTAAATCACCCATGGAGTGGAGTTATCACCCAAACTATAACTTTCAAATTTTGTACATATCGACAAAAGACACAAGCAATGTTTCAGCCAATGGTTTAACCCAGAGGCCCATTGGCTGAAACTTTGATTGTGCTGGTTATGCTTTGCAACAAATTTGCAATTATTGCTTGGGTGGAATCTCAACTCTGCAGGTGATTTAGTGATAATACACCCTTCACGTACTGTATCCTAATTTTTTTACTGAATGGTTAAAGCTATAATATGCACAACGTTTTATAAAACTCAAAATACGAAAAAGAGAACAGTTACGTTCATAACTTTGACAAGAAAACTTCATCAAACACCTGTCAAACGAGTCATTAAACGAAAGGGTTATCAACTTACACGTAACAGTCTCTTATCACCTAATTTACTGAGACAATTATGTTTTCAACAGAAAAGCCAACTAGTCGATTTTGAGTCGATTACTCCCATCGACTAGTCGAATTGAAAAATAGGTAATCGTTTCAACACTAGACCAGATGGCCAATACCCAGCATCCACTCTCCCTTATAGGCTGATGGATGACTCCCAGCTTTCAAAAACACAAATGATGGATTTTTTCTGTTTTGTAATAATGTGCTGGGGCTGCTCCAAAACCAACGACTGTTAAGGTTTCTTTTTCTTCTTTCTAAAATAACCATGAAACTGCGGTTTCAGTATTACCATAAATTTCCCCACTTCTCTCAGCAAACACAGATCAGAACTCTTGTAATTATGCAAATTCCTAGCCATTTTCCAGCTCGATGTTCTTGGGGATCTCAACCCACTATCCTACTGTCACACACTCAAACGTAATAAGATTATTGGCTCTCGCTTCCGACTCTCGTGGATTTATAAGCAAATAATGACAACACAGAATTTGTCAAACACAGTCTTTCTATTCTATTCGAACTGTGTGTTGTCAATCATTTAATTCCCTAATCCACAGTAACAGTCAAAAGCGATGGAAATTATCTCATTCGGCAGGTTAGATAAAAGAGGTTATTAGGTTGTTAAATTGAAAAATACTGATCAATTAACACCTCTTAATATCCTCTATTATCTATCCTGGTGGTTGAGATAATCCCCTTCAAAACTGACTGTTAATATAGGAGGCCGAAAGGTCCAGGGCTAAAACGTCCAGGGCCGAAATGTCTCGAGGCCGAAACTTCCCAATACCACTCACAAAGCTCATCAAGTGGGTTATTTCCTCCATCGGACAGGTACAGTTAAAACTAGAAGTCCTGTCACGAACTGTGCACTTATCTAGGCTTAATTGCGTGTAGCAATTGCGTGCAATTGCAATATCGAATGGCATCCAAAGCACAGCAGATTCTTCTGGTTACTCATAGCAAACACATGCAATGTTTCTGCCAATGGACCTCCGGGTTACCCGGAGGTCCATTGGCTGAAACATTGCTTGTGCACAGGCCATATGCACATAATTTGATAGTCTTACTATGGTCATAACGCGTAGATTAACGTGCAGATTGACGTGCTATTTGTGTGCATTTCATGACAGGACTTCTATTTTTAACTGTACTTGAACTCACCTAATGATATTAACAGCAACCAGATTCACAACAACTGGGTTTCCTCTTCTGATCCAGGTTATATACCACTTCTCTTGGTGACGTTACTGGTTCTCTTGACTCTTCTGACCAGTTTACCATTCCAATTGCCAATTCCATGTTGGAGGAGTAATCTCAGAGGCTAATTATGCTACATTCCCACAGTTTTCTAAATAAAACCCCCTCCAAATAGCCCAAGGAATCATAATAAAGTCCCTACCCTGAAAGGGCAAAAGCTTGTAGGGAGACAAACTCCCTGCATTTAACTTAATCAAAAAAGAATCAGCTATGGAATTCTCAGAAAAAAGGGGTCCAGGAGCATCCCAAGAGATAGATACTCTAACTTTTCACTAAACAAGAATTGAAGATAGAAACCCATGAAAAGTTGAAAACTGTATAAAATATTCTAACTTTTCGTACCAATCCCCTCCCTCTTTTGCTTTTAAGTCAACACCCCTCCCCTTCCATATTTGAACTGCACCCAGAAATCAACAAAAGTAATTTACAAAATAACAAAATTCAACAAAATTTAAATATATCACACATGGCATCAGAAATAAAACTATTTCAACTTATCAACTTTGTCATCCAAAATCCAGTTACAGTTAAAACTAGAAATCCTGTTATGAAATGCGCACAAATAGCATGTCGATCTACGCGTTATGACCATAGTAAGGCTCTCAAATTCTGTACATATGACCGGTGTACAAGCAATGTTTCAGCCAATGGACCTCCGGGTAACCCGGAGGTCCATTGGCAGAAACATTGCCTGTGTTTACTATGAGTAATCAGGAGAACCTGTCGTGCTTTGGATTCTATTCGATATGGCAATTGCGCGCAATTCCTACGCGCAATTAAGCCTAGATAAGCGCACAATTTGGGACAGGACTTCTAGTTTCAACTGTACTGTTATCATCTACCCATGTTTTTTATTTTTTTGTTTTTTGTTTTTTTTTATATATAGAAACATACCAGGGAAGAGGTCCCAAATTCAACACTTTTCTCAATTCAGCATCATTATTTTAATAGCAGTGGGGATAAATCCCCAGGTTTGTACATGCAGGAGATCAAATAAATTTATTTGCATTTGGGCAAACATGATTGTACGTGTAATTAAAACGGATGTGCCCAGTAATGAGTAAGCAGAATTCCAGACAAAATCCCAGGAATCTAAATTTTCCATCCTATTGAAATTTCTACAAACACCAGTGTATTTTAATTGGAAAAATAATTCACTGCCTAACCGAAACACATACGCCAATAGCGGTACGGTTTCATGTTGAAAGTGCGCATTAACAGGTCCCAAGTTATCTCAGGTCCTCAAGCCTTTGCACTGCCCAAAATTCATTTCCAAAATCATTCTGAAATTATTTGTATTTACCAGTATATGTATTTTCCTTTGCAATCCTTATCTCTATGAAGAAGTGAACCCATAGAGGGTACAAGCATTTTGAGTGACCGAGGCCACCAGCATCCCCAAGGACATTTGCAGCTCTGTGGCAACTTTTTGTGCCACTTCCCCCAAATAGAGAGCAGTGCATCCTACGGCCAAGTTCAACTCTCCCTGAAAATAAGGAGAGTCAGACTCCAGTACCAGACGATTTAGCGGGATGGCTTGTACGCCCTCCCACTGCTCTAGTTTAAAGTGCAAGCATTTGGGGCCTGTGCTGAAATATGCATTAGGGAAGTGGTTTGCCCATCTTTCTACCACATCCCTACTGGAGGTGAAGCAGTGTAGGTGGAGTTTTTGCTGTTTACCTACACTATCCATTAACATCAGGAGTGCATGGGAATTTACTTCCCTCCCCAAGTAATCTCCCGATGGACCCCTCAAGTGTAACACGATTGGATTTGCCAAATATGCCAACTTCAATAACTCTGCAAATACCAAATCTTGCTGATACCAAGTATCAACCGGCTGTGTCCTGTCGAGCCCCACTTCACCCAGATCTGCAGCATATGAGAGCAAGCCCATTATGGGAAGCAAATGGCTTTCCAACTCTACCATGGGTAAATTCCTGACATGGCGGGGATGAAGGCCAATCACTGCCTTCATACCAGGATTCTTGAGAAGTTCCTCACAATAAACTACCACCCTCCCCCCCACGACAGGCAAAGGGCAAGTTGTAGCTCGATCACCATTAAGGGAGAGAACCTCCCTAGCTGACAAATTGGGTTTTCGAAACCTTTGGCACACCCGATCCAAATGAAAATGAGTGTTCACCAAGTTCATGGAACATGATTCCCTAGAAGATCTGGTGGGAGAAAAACCTGGAGGGACTCCCATCAAAACACTAGCTGTTGGAATGGCAGGAGGAAAACTTGAATGACCTCCAACCATGGGACTAACCACTGAGGAAATGGCAGGTGAAGTGACTAACAGACCTTCCGAGGAATGAGTCATGGCTGAAGTGACTGGAAGAGGCACTAAATGACCTCCCTCCCCAGGAATTAACTGTGGGAGCAGCTGAAGCAAAAATGGGGGGAAGTCCCGAGGAATTAGTAGCCGAAGAAGTAAACCTGGCGGGAGAAAACGCCGAAGGAACATCCGAGGGATCTCCCGCTGAAGAATTGGCAACTGAGCAAGCAGGCACCTCCACCGCCATCCGTGACCGAATATGAGAAGTCACCACCAAATTCTCTTGGGGTTCCAGGGAATGAGAATCCTCCCTGACCACTGTTTGGCATTTTGGAGGGGGTGAAACCAGGGATGTCACCCTGGAACCATATTCTGGGAGGCACTGGTCCATCAATCTGGGTACCTTCTTGGACACTTGCTTTAGGGGCATTTGAAATCTATGCCCTGAAGGACGTAATCTCCTTGTCTCCTCAATTTTAATTTTTAGGAACATTAGGAGCCTCCAATGTACCAACCCGGCTGGTGTAGCTAGGTGATCCAAGCTTCCTGTAGGAGGGAATTGGGTGATTGGCTCCCACTTAAAAAGGTCCTCCATTTTCTGCATTCGCTCAACAAAATGAGCAGTAACTTCCAACGGGAATCGTGAATATTCCCGATTAACCATCTTCTGCAACTCCCAAGTAACCCATTCCAAGGGAAGCTACCATCCTTTCAAAATCCTGAGCAATGGCTTGAGGACTAAAATATTGCCCCTCTGATTGTGGCATCCATAAGGAAGTCGGGAGATGATCCCCTTGGCAGTGCTTATGCAACTGCATTACTTTGGCCCCACAACTTGGAATGGGACACACACATGATGGTCCCTCCAATTTGAGGGTGGGGGGCAATTCTACTGATTTAGGTAGAAAGAGAACATCTTCCCTTCCAACTTCAAGTATTAATGAGAATCTTTTGTCTTTTCTTTGTGTACTTAATTGTACTTCAGTATCTGGCACCTGGACTAACTCCTTGTCACTGAGGGATGAGAGCCCCCTCGACCTTTCACTGCCAGCAGGGATAAGGGGGAAGACTCTCCGAAAACTGGCGAACATACCGGGACACGGGCACCTTGATCAGGTTCCCAGTTGTGCCAGAGCCTGAAGAAGAGGAGACAGTCTCCTCTATCTTTATCTCACCCACAAACCTAACCACTTGTGTCTGGTCAGTCTTTAACCTGACATCCTGGGTTTGGGTTTGAGGGTCATAATCTTGGACCCTCCTCCTTTGTCCATGTCCCTCTTTATTTCCCTTTCTGTGGACCTGTGTCCAGGATCTCTTGTGGGACCGACTTCCTTCGTCTGAACTCATTGTGGTAAATTTATTTTCTTTAAACTGGTAATCTGTTACTATCTGTGCAAAGAGACAAAAACAAAAAGTGTCTAAAAGTTCCCCCTCTAAATTAATAATTATTGGGGATTTACCATTTCACAATGTGGACAGTTATACAGATCTATTCTCTGTGCCGATTGCCTGGTAACCTGCACACAAGAACCATGAAACCAGTCCAAACAACTACAGTACGTGGAGAGTGGACTGCAACCAAAACACCCGTGGAGTGGAGTTATCACCCAAGCTATAACTTTCAAATTTTGTACATATCGACAAAATACACAAGCAATGTTTCAGCCAATGGATCTCCGGGTTAAACCCGGAGGTCCATTGGCTGAAACTTTGCTTGTGCTGGTTATGCTTTGCAACAAATTTGCAATTATTGCCCAGGTGGAATCCCCACTCTGCGGGTGATTTAGTGATAATACACTCTCCACGTACTGTATTACATTGAATCGATTCCATCAGTACAATGATTGAGTTTATCATGATTCACTGTTATTGATTTATTGATCATTTGTATTTTGAAGTGAAATGTAGAAATACACTGAATAATTATTCCTGGCCCCTTCCAAATGTGATTTAATTTTTTTCTACAGCCAGGTTTACTTGCAAAATAAGGAAATAAATAATATCTCCCACTTTAAATGTCTGAGTTTTTGAGGTAGCATCATAGTATTTCCTCATTATTTTCTGCTGAGTTTTCAATTTTTCATGTGCCAATTTATAAGATGTTCTAATAGAATTCTCTAAAGCAAGAACAAATTTGGCTGCATTGTGAAATATTTCATTTCGAGGAGGACCAGAAATTAGATCTGTTGGTTGCACTCCCTCCCTTCCAAGCATCATTTTATTAGGAGTAAATCCGGTACTTCGGTTCACCGACGATCTTAATGCCCCTGCTCACTGCAGGTCTGTTTATTTCCCACGAAACATCTAAAAGGCATCCTTACCTTTACACTTGGCCATTGGATGACGGGCGATAAGCTATTGTTTTTGCCTTGTGAATTTGTAATAATTTGCAAATAGCTCAAAATAAATCACTTTAAAAATTTGCCCCTCTATCGGTATACACTTCCAAAGGGCAGCCAAATCGAGAAAGACGCTCATTGACTGCTGCAGTCGCAGTTTCTTCGGCCGTTTGAGATGAGAGGGGAATACACTCCATCCATTTTGTAAACTGATCACTTATTACTAGAATGTATTCATTTCCCCTTGAAGTTTTTGGTACATGTAAAGGGCCCAAAAAACCTAAATGAACATGTTCCATTGGGGACCCTGCATGGTAGGGAACCATTTTGTAATGGAACTGAAAAGAAGGCCTCTTTTGTTTATTACACCTAGTACAGGCTTTAACATAAGTCTCAACATTGGAAGTGAACCCTGGCCAATAATATCTAGATTTCACTCTTTCCCTGGTACGGTTAACCCCCTGATGACCAGTTGTTGGCAGATCATGATTTGACAATAAAATCTCCGAGCGTAGGGGATGGGGTATCACCAAAACTAAGAGGCCATTTTTTCTCTTTTTGTATATCAATTTTCTAATCAAGGAAAACCTTTCCTGATGATTCCAAAACAATTTGGATTCGGCACCACTTGCCTGAAAAAGAGTATCGGGCCATAATCAGGGGAAGGTATTTCCCCTTTTTCTAACCAATTTCTAAGAAATTCCAGTTCAACATCTTTCTGTTCAGCTGGAATGTCTTCATATTTCTGACCACTTAAAGCATATTCCAGTTCAGCTGGGTCACTATCTTTCCCTGCCTGTGAATTATTGGTATTAGCATCTGCAATAACAGTAATGCCTACTCCCTTTGGCTCTCTCCCGAATTTACTTGAAACATTCCGTCCTCCCCCAGGGTCAAATGGTTCTATGAGGGTTTTATCTAAAATTCTTGAGTTTAGCATATCAAGTGAGCAAACTCTATTATCTGAACTATTCTCTGAAGTTTCAACTGACAAAATCTCATGTATTGGAAGCAAATTCAAGCTATATTGGAACATATTTCTGGTTTTGCATGAAACACATTTTGGAATCATTGTATTTTTCTGCCCAAGCTATTTTAATTTCTGCTTGATTTCTATTGCTTCGTAGGAGAATAACATCATCAACATTTTCAAAGAAATTTCCTCAATTTTGGTCTACTCTCTTACAATATCTCCAACCCCCCTCTTAGAGAAGTTGTTCTAATGGCACCCCTGCTTTGAATTTCTTACAAAAGTCTTCCTCTGGACGTCATGATAGGAAATCAGCATTCTAATGTTTCCTCCTTGGACAGTGCTAAATTGTGAAGTCATACTGACTTAGCTCCTCCATCCATCTGGTCAATTGGCCTTCTGGATTCTTAAAATTGAGGAGCCAAGTAAGGCTACTATGGTCCGTTCTGATTGTAAAGGTTCAGCCCAATAACAAATGTCTAAACTGGCGGGTAAATCGCACCGCACTAAGAAGCTCTTTTCGAGTGGTGCAGTACTTTCTCTGTTCGTGGCTTAACTCACAACTCCTATAGGCTATGACTCTTTCTTGTCCATCTTATAATTGGATCAACTCTGCCCCCATATCCACATCAGACCCATCGGTATCCAAAATGAACGGATCAGTTTTATTAGCAAAAGTCAAAACCGTAGGAGACCCAAGGGTTGCTTTTAATGCCAAAAATGAATTTTCTTCGTCATTCCCCCACTTAAACACTGCCTCTTTATCTGTTCTTTCATACAATGGGGCTTTATAAATACTCTGTGGTAACTGGCAAGACCCCAAAATCTCTCAATCTCCTTGATGTTTTGGGGTCGGGGCCAGTCTGTAATAACATGGCAAGCCAGATCCCCCATTTCCATTCCCTGGGAGGACACCATTCGTCCAAGAACTCTATTTTTTGTTGAAAAAGGAGACACTTTCTAGGCTTCAATTTTAATTGATACTGCCGAAATCTATCTAAAACAGTTTGCTGCAGATTTTTCAAATGATCTGCAAAATCTGTACCCAACACACACACATCATCTAGCAATATCCCATGTTAATCCAATAAGGACTAATTTCATCACTCGGAAATAGCATCCCAGGGCTCCTGTTGAACCAAAACTCATTTTGAGATATTCATACTGCCAATATTTGGTTGTAAAGGCCATTTTCTTATGGTCTTCCTTCGCTACTGGCATTTGAAGGTAAGCCTGGTTCCCATCCAGGCAACTAAACCAAGTATTCCCAGTAAGTGTGTCTAGACAGTCCTCAATTAAGGGCATGGGTTAAGTGTCCTTTCTTGAAACGGCATTTACCCCTCGGAAATCCAAATACCATCTTACCGAGCCACAACATTTACGAATGAGAACAGGTGTTGAAGCCCATTCGGGAACGGATGGTTGGATAATCCCAGCCTTTAACATATCCTTCAATAATTTTTCTTCCTCACCTACAAAACATGCTGGGGTACGACGCATTCAGGTTTTTACTGGTTTGGCATCACCGGTGTCAATATGATGTTCCAAAGCAGTGAAATATCCCAAATCATACTCATTTTTTGCAAGCACATCACTGTATTCAATCAATAGTTGTTTTAAGCTAGAAGACTCTTCAAGTGTTAACAGTGTTTTAGATTTCTCAAACAATTCCCCTATGTGATCAGGCATCTCTAAATTTTTGTCTGTAACTACTCGAGAATCTACTTCAGTTACATTAACTTCAGTAAATTCTGGAGGATGCTCAATGGGAGAAATACCTGTACCTTCAACAGCCCATCCAACTATTTGACCTGGATTCATTATAATATCTCTATTTCCCATATTAACTGGTAGAGTGCTGGAAGCCCATTTTTGGGCTTTATCCTGATGTACAGGTACCACAGCTTAAAGGCT
Source organism: Pictodentalium vernedei (assembly GCA_031216915.1). Lineage (NCBI taxonomy): Eukaryota > Metazoa > Mollusca > Scaphopoda > Dentaliida > Dentaliidae > Pictodentalium > Pictodentalium vernedei. The sequence goes on along the minus strand of CM062289.1, from coordinate 92,917,868 downwards.
TCATATCCTGTGGAATGGCTTCAGTTAATTCTTGATGTGATATTATTTAGTTTGGGTGGATTTGCCCTGCTACAATTTATGGGAGAGTGCCTGTAGGCACTCTCCCATAAATTGTAACAAGACAATAACATGTGAACAAATTTTGACAACCAAAAAAACTTAGCACTCTACCAGTTAAGGAAGGTCATAACAGGATCTGTATTTTCAAAATGAGCTGTTCTGGGGATCAACAAGTTTTGTTTCAACTCTGGTTCTATCATGTACTATGACATGGTAGAACTCAGAGCACATTGGACTTAATTGTTTCACCAAATTGGAGGGAATTATTACTTTTTCCAATAACCAGACTTTTACTCCTTCCCTCTTTGGTGATTGTCTCAACTGAATGGGAATTTCCTCTCTTTTCTTTCCCAAATACATCATATTGTTAGCCAGATCTAATTGGGTACCCTGTTCATGCAAGAAATCAAGTCCCAAAATAATTGGAGTAGAAGCAGGGGCTACATAAAAATTCCTGATGTACCAATTTTTCCCACTTTCATCTTGATAGGCCCTACTATTTGTCCAGAGATAGTTGCTAATTCTCTGCCTACTGTTCGTACTTTAATGCCCTTCAACATGCGAGGGTGTTCATCAAAAAGCTCTAAAAGTTTGTCAGAAAACACTGTTACCTGAGCCCCTGTGTCAATAAGAGCATTTAATTTGACATTTTCTAATATCAGTGGTACTGTATAGTACAACGAAGTATCCACTTGGTTGATCGTTATACTATCTGGCATTTCATTTAATGTTTTCTCTTTTGGGAAGAATTGTCCAGGGAATTTGTCCCTAGCAATGACAGGGTTATGGCCTATATTTAAATCTGTAGTCAGCAAACGGCCTACATTTCCGACTCGTTCTCGTTTAAATCATCCTCCGAATCATTCGTAAATTTGACCAGTGGCGAGATTCGGGTATTAGGGTCAATTGATGACCCTGATGGTGTAGAAGGTTTTGAAGCTGACCGATTACATGGGTTTCTGGAAGGGCTCTGTCTTGAAAAATGGGACATAGACCCACATGTCCAACAACCCCTCCTCCCAGGTGAGGGAGATCGACTCCTTGACTTGCAGGGCTCGCCTTGAGTAAAATGGTCGGGGCCTAAAAAAAGTGCCCCACATATTGAGGTCGGGGCCTTTTTGGGGCTGTTTTTCCATTTTGTTCATTATTGTTAGTGCGTTTTTGTGGAAAATGTCGGGGCTTGAAAAAAAGCCCCCAGCAAGTGCTCCTCGGGGCTGATCTCGGGGCCTGGGCTGATCAGCCCCGACTCAAGGCAAGCCCTGACTTGTTTAGAGTCTGACCTGGTTCAATCAATTGGGAAATCTTTATGGTCAGGGTATCCATACTGTCATTTAAATTTGATAATACTGTGCCATTTGATCTAAATTCAGTGATTGTTTCTCCAGAATATCTCTTAAATTCAGTTACTAATTCAGACACGACACTCTGGATATCCTGAGGCTGGGGCCCTGTTGTATTGGGTCGTACTGATGGAGTTTCCTAACTGAGCACGTTTTTGCACCAGCTGGCGAGCTCCGGGGACATCAACCCCAGGTAAGGCAAAAAATCCCATTAAATCACATGTAATAATATAAATTTGTGGTTCGGGAACACTAGGTGCCCGATTTTGATCATGTGTAACAGCCTTAGCCATTTCTTCACACCCAGTTTAATTTTGTCAATATCGACAATCAGAATTTGAACAAATATTTAATTTGGGAAATTCCCAACAATGTGACAAAAAAAATACAAAACAAAGGCAAAAAAAACAATATTCCGTTGAAATAACTGGAAAACAAGCCAAAAGACATTTACATTGGATGGGGAATTGAAAAGACTGGATGAACAGCGATTAAATCTGGCCGACTCAAGTGTCAAGAAGACAAAGGAAACAATGGCCGCGAGTGGCAAGTTTGAAACTTGGAAAGTTTTCAGGCTTCAGCCCACACAAATTTGTTAATGTTGTTGTGCCAATGTAGTAATTTTTGGGGTATAATCTCAATATAATAACATATATCTATACTACTTTTCACCAACTAGTCACAAAGCTCATCAAGTGGGTTATTTCCTCCATCAGATGGGTACTTGCACTCACCTAATATTAACTGCAATCAGATTCACAACAACTGGGTTTCCACTTCTGATCCAGGTTATATACCACTTCTCTTGGTGATGTCACTGGTTCTCCTTACCAGTTTACCATTCCAATTGCTGATTCCATGTTGGAGGAGTGATCTCAGATGCAAATTATGCTACACTATGCAGCCCCTCCCCAACTTTGATATTCAGGTTTAAAGAATCAGGTATTTTGTGGCATTGTATCCACTGACGCTGAATCCGTGGGGGTGGGGGCTAAATATTTTCTTTGAAAAATTAAAAGGGGGACAAACACCCTCCCCATTCTATTTCCACAAACACTTCATTTCACTAAAGACTCCTGTATTGGAAGAAGCATATATATTTCATTATTGAAATACTCATTAACTATTATATTTCAAACAAATTAAAATAGTTTTAACACGTCATTCTTGATATCTCAGTCAGAATCACTGTCATAAATTATTCATCTGAATTTTTTTCGCCTGAAGGGACTCAGATTGGCTTACTCTGGTACTGGTATAATTATTATTAATGTACTGATTTGCACAATTATCACTGATGTTAATGACATTTGCTAAGGGCTTGCCAGAATAATGTGAATCAGTCTGAGTCAGTATTTCAGAGTTTTTTCAGTGACTGAAGTAATACACTTTCTTTTGGGATTTGAAGCCAAACGCGAAGCATTACTATATGTAGTAGATTGCAGGTGAGAATAATTAAGATTTTGTTCAGGTGTGTTGCATAAAATATTGGACATATGTCTCTGCATTTCTTCACTTGCAACAGAGTAATTATTAATACTTTGAATGTTCTTGTGTCTGGACAGTTGAGCTATTGTGTTTGGGGCTACACCTTGATGAAGAAGTCTTGTACATAATGCATTTCTTCCACTACTATTCATTTTCTTTCCCCATAGTTCACCCTTTTCTGCCGTTATTTTAGCCAAATTGTGTATTCCTACAGGTTGTGCCTTATACCAAACTGAAGCTGCCCCCTTTCGGTTATGATTAATTTGAATATAAAATGGACTGTCCTCCTTCAATGTGTTGTTCGGTCGTCTGTTACGGTATTCTTTGTATGTCTGAACAGGGCACAATTCTGGTTGGACATTAGCAATTGCAAATGCTTTCAGTGTGAAAGCCCTTAAATGACCTGTGGTGCTCTCACCAATGCGGGTCTTTGTACAGCGTTCATTCAGGGCTCGCCTTGAGTAAAATGGTCGGGGACTAAAAAAAGTGCCCCACATATTGAGGTCGGGGCCTTTTCGGGGCTGATTTTCCATTTTGTCCATTATTGTTAGTGCTTTTTTGTGGAAAATGTCGGGACTTGAAAAAAAGTCCCCAGCAAGTGCTCCTCGGGGCTGATCTCGGGGCCTGGGCTGATCAGCCCTGACTCAAGGCAAGCCCTGTTCATTGTACAGTAAAAATTCATTGCCATTCTCATCTTCTTGTACCTGAATATCCCCCCCCCCCCCCCCCCCCCACCATAATGTGTGGCGTTCTTTGACACCCCGCTTTCCAAATAATTTTGTGTTGTTCAACCACATTAAGTTAAGAAAGCTCTGAGGGGTATCAAGGCCTATCAAGCCTTTTTCACGTAGTTTATTTTCTTTGCTTTCAGTTAAGGAATCGGCTTTGTTTGGCTGATTCCCTTTTCCCTTCTCCTTAAGTTCTTTTCTCTTATTACAAAGAACATTTCTTGAATTTTCAGAAGGATGGTCAATCATAATTCTGAAATCTGACTTTATTTCCTTAAGATGTCTGTCGATAGCTCTGTAATACGAGGTTAATGTGTCCGGCTCGTACTCACTGCCATCAGCTTTTCAAATTGACAAAAGAAAAGTCCCTAAGTGATTGTCTAATTCATATGGATTCAGTTGTCCTAAAAGTACTGTCACTTTGCGTGACCTCAGAAAATTTTCAACTAAATTGACAACATAACTGTTCTTTCTGCAAGTGTTCTCATTTTTCATAGATTCTACAAATTCATTCTTCTCTGAATCATCAATGTCAATAAACACTGGATCCCTGCTTTTTGAATTATTAACCATCCTATGATCTTTGCTTGGTTCTGCCCCTCCTAAATTGTCCACATGGTTAGCTTGGGCATTATTTCCACTTCTAACACCATTAAAAGCAGACTGGGGGTGTTTACTATGCTGCAGTGACTCTGCCTGGCCACTTGATCACCATTCCCAAAGGGGTGCAGGGCTACAACCAACACTTAAAAAATTGGCTTCAAGTTCCTGTGAGTTTGCAAATGTGTGGTCAAAGTTAAAATACGTTTCATCATCGCTGTTCATTAATGATTTTATCTCATCGGAATTCAAATCGTCCATTTTAAAGTAGAAAATTAAACTATTTCGGCATGAACTTTAATTTTAGGCTTTAGGAAAATCGTAAACAGCAGACGACAGCGCAGGGGATTCTTTCGTATATTTTATTCAAAAGAACCATATACAATTTTTCAAGTGGATTTTAAATGTCATTTGCTATAATTTGTGATCCAGATTCATAATAGTTGGAGTATTTTTAGCTCAACTTGACCAAGTCAAGCTGAGCTATTGCCATCACTTCTCGTCTGTCGGCGTACATATATACGTACGTACGTTAGTATGTACGTCCATAATTTCCTTTGGCACACCTCACAGGTCGCATTTATGAACAGATCGCTTTGAAACTTGGTATGCTTGTTTGGGGTGTCCTCCAGATGGGAGCTATCGATTTTCGTCAATTTCTGTCAAAAAATGTTACCACGGCCAACGTTCTTAGAACTTAGTTTAGTCAAACCTCAATATTTCCCTTTGGCACACCCTACAGGGCACATTTATGATTGGATTGCTTTGAAACCTGGTATGCTTATTTGGGGTGACCTTTAGAGGGGAGCTATCGATTTTCTTCCATTTCTGTCAAAAAATGTTGCCACGGCCAACGTTCTTAGAACTTAGTTTAGTCAGACCTCAATATTTCCCTTTGGCACACTGTACAGGGCACATTTATGATCAGATTGCTTTGAAACCTGGCATGCTTGTTTGGGGTGACCTCTAGATGGGAGCTATCGATTTTCTTCCATTTCCGTCCATCAAAAAATGTTGCCACTGGCAACGATCTTTGAACTTAGTTTAGTCAGGTATCAATATATTTCTTTGGCATGCCCTACAGGGCACATTTATAATCAGATCGGTATGAAACTTTGTATGCGTATTTGGGGTTTCCTCTAGATGGGAGCTATCGATTTTCTTTGATTTCCGTCAAAAAATGTTGCCACTGGCAATGACCTTCGATGAACTTAGTAAAAATTTAGTGTAGTTAAGCATCAATATTTCCCTTTGACACACCCTGTAGGGTACAATTATGACTGGATCACTTGCAAACTTGGTGTGCTTGTGTGGGGTGATATTTATATGGGAGCTGTCGATTTTCTTCCATTTCTGTCCAAAAATGTTGCCGCTGACCTTTGAACTTAGTTTAGTCAGGCCTCAATATTTCCCTTTAACACACCCTTCAGGGCACATTTATTATCAGATCACTTTGAAACTTGGTATGTGTGTTCAGGGTGACCTCTAGATGTGAGCTGTTGCTTTTTTTCATTTCCATAAAACATTATTGTCGTTATCACCAGCCTTTGAACTTACTGCATTTGTGAATCAACTTATCCCTTTTGAACTCTCTGCAGGGTATATTTATGAATATCCATAAAAAAAACCCCAAAGCCACAAGCACTGACCTTCTACTTAGTGCATTTGTGCATTAACATCTCCTTTGGCATGCCTAAGAGGACACATTCATTATCAGGTTGTTTTGAAACTTTGTATGCTTATGCAGGGTGACAAAGATAGGAGCTATTGGTTTTCTTTTCATTTCCATCAAAAACTGTTGCTGTTAGCAACAATCTTTGAATTTATGTCATTTGTCCATCAACATTCTTTGACATGGCCTACAGGCCACATTTATCACAGGATTGTTCTTGAACTTGGTGTGCTCATTAGGCAAGACCTTTAGATAAGAGCTATTGATTAGCATTCATTTCTGTGAAAAAAGTTGCCATTTACAGTAACCTTTGAACATACTGCATTGTGTATCAACATTCTTCCTTTAGCCAGTCTTACTGTTTACATTTAAAAATGCATGGATTACTCTGACGTTGTGCACACACAATGCTGTTATGTTGAAATTTCATCAAATAACATTGGTAACAATGGTCTTCAATTTTGCCATTTCATTTATAACTTACCAAGTTCAAGTTTGTCAAGTTGAGCTACAGTGTCATTGACACTTTCATTATTTATCGTTCTTTTCTTATTACTTTCCATTTCATTGGCTCATTTTATCTTTTCTGTTTCCGACTGTATCACCTTTCGATAAATTCATTGATTCGGTTCAAAGGTCGTAGGATTCCCAACCTGACAGACTATAATGTTAATGCGCGGAGCATTCAGTTGCCGTTCATTCATAATGGTTCACATACAAAGTTGTGGCCAGAAGGTTTGGAACATTAAAATTACAATTCCTGATGATTATTACAACACTCCTTCAACGAACCAGGAGATGTTTTAAACACATTTTATTTCAAAACTAATTAATCGGCCAAGGCCTGAGCTGAAGGGAAAAATGTGAAGCGATCGAAAAATGATATTAATGCCGTTGTTTTGGCAACAGCAGAATCACGCTCTTGTATCAGGGGCCCTTGATACGGATTCGGAACAAGGGCCCAGATACATTAAACTTCAGTTGCTAACAGTGCAAAAACACCCCGATTGTGAGATAAAGCAGGGGAGCATCACCAAATTCACCCTCTGGGGACCTCATTCTGCAGATAACAGTCTGCTTATTTTCAGGCTTGGTGGTCGCTGAGAGGTTTGTGAATCTGATTCTTTCGCAGTATTATTAGACCTGAGGTAACATTTAACAAACAAATTTTTCTTCGCATTGATTCCTATTTGCCAACATTCTGACCCACCTTTCACTTTTTTCCAAAAATTTGAACCTGTTTTACTGAAAATGTTATCACTGTAACATATGATATGGGAGCCTTAAACACTAAAAAGTATGCCAGCTCAGAGACCGAGGATTTTAATCTTATTTGAACATAAGTTTATTTTCTTCATAATAGGTTTAAGAGAGGTATTTGGACTTGAATAGCATGTGAATTGTGTTTTAAATAAGAGAAGAATGGCAAAGGTTCATTATAATGATGATGGCATAGTACTACATCCAATGGCACCGAGTCCTAGTGGGTCGAATACAGCCAGTATGGTAACACTAGTACACGATGATCAGGCTGTAGATCATGAAGATGATGTAGGCAGTGGTGGACTAGTGCTTGATGCCAGAGTAAGTAGACTAGTACCATATATACCTTTAGAGATAAGCTGTAGGAGTGTTGCATACTGACTAATGTGAGACATGTACAGTACATGGAGAGTGTATTATCAATAAATCACCTGCAGAGTGGAGATTCCACCTGAGCAATAATTGCAAATTTGTTGCAAAGCATGACCAGCACCAGCAAAGTTTCAGCCAATGGACCTCCGGGTTTAAACCCGGAGGTCCATTGGCTGAAACATTGCTTGTGTTTTTGTCGATATGTACAGAATTTTAAAGTTATAGCTTGGGTAATAACTCCACTCCGTGGGTGATTTAGTTACAATCCACTCTCCACGTACTGTAAAGCCAAGATGTTGACAGTAGAGTACTGGGGCTTGATAAAAGAGTAAGTTAATGTGAGCAGACATGTTAACTCTCCCGGAATGCCTGGGAAAATCCTGAAATTTCAGTGTAGTTCCTGGCCTCCTGGATGGGAATCAGTTTTGGATAAAAAATCCCGGAAAACAACAGTTGAATATTTCTCTCCCGTTGTAACTTATGTAAAGTGTTCGGCAGCCCTTGAAATTGTTGATTTTTTACGATGGCACTTAAGTGCTGTCACAAATCAATTTTGTGACGGCAGTTACGACGGCATTTTAAATGAATCTTTATAGCTGTACAGGCTGGTCACCATGAGTACGATGTCAATTGTTTGCTGTCGCAAATCCATATGACGACAGCATTTTGCAACTGCATTGCCATTTGCCGTCGCCACTTTCAAGGGCTGGTTCGGAGTTAAATTACATGCATTTCAAACTCTGGTAAAAACTCACGATACAGTAAAATATGGATTTAAGTTCAATTTATTTAAGAATGAGATATTTTATGATAAATATATCAACTGTGTTCATTTCTGTTTTTTTCTTCATAATCGGAGATTCGTGATCCATGTTTGAGTGTTGAAGCGAAAATAGGTGACTTACTTTCAAAAAATTGAAAACTCCACCTTCAGTGCAGTTTTTTGGTAAATAAAATATATGAAAAGGAATTAAATAATATATATTTATTTATTCATAGAATAGCTTTAATCCTCATCCCGTTTCCAAATCAAAACATAAACAACACCTTGACCTCAACTATTTAATAGCAACTATTTTAGCATAAGTCCTCCACTGCCAACATCCTGGCTGTACATGTCTCACATAGTGTGAGACATGTACAGCAGACAAGATTTTGGCAATTGGAGGACTAATGCTCGATACCAGAGTAAGCTGAGTGGTTCCCTAGATACCATTTCAATTCATATTTGCTGTGCGAGTGTTGCACACTGACTAATGCGTAGGGCTGCACGGTATATCGATAAACCGATATATACCGGTATTCAAACCAATATCGATTGAATACCGGTGTAATTACAAAAATATCAGTTTATCGGCATTATTTATTTACCCACAATTTAATTTTCAAGACGTCATAAGTTTCTTAACTGTAGTCCTGAATGAATAATATTATCCCTGTATCCAAGGAATCCTCTGCTTGTGCCCTTGTAATATACAAATTCAGCAGTTGAAAAAATAATTTTCAAAAATTTAAACAAAACTATATCATGTGACCCCTCATTGGAACGAGCTCGTTGAGCTCGTTCCAATGAGGGGTCACATGATATAGCTTTGTTGAAATTTTGGGGGAAAATCTGATATATTAATTTTGAAAATAATAAATTTTGATATCGTCTGCATTGGGTAAAGGTTTTTCGAAGCGCATCATCAAGGCATGCTAATTCATTCCGACTGTGATGCCTCGAGTCTCGATTGTGATACTTGTGTTCATATATCTGAACAGTTTTCAATATACCGGTATATCACAGTATTTTTTTGAATACCGATACCGGTATTCAGTTTTGAATATCATGCATCCCTACTAATGCGAGACATGTACAGGAAGGGTGTTGGCAGTGGAGGACTTATGCTTGATACCATAGTAAGTAGAGTGGTACCGTAGATACTATTTCAGATTTTGTTGTATGAGTGTTGCAAACTGACTAATGTGAGACATGTACAGCCAGGATGCTGGCAATGGAGAATTGGTACTTGATACCAGAGTTAATAGAGTGGTACCCTAGATACCATTTCATGTTTACTGTTTGAGTGTTGCATTCTGACTAATGTGAGAAACGTACAGCCAGGATGTTGGCAATGCAAGATGGGTGCTTGATACCAGGGTAAGTAGAGTGGGACCCTAGATACCATTTCAGAAGTGCTCTATGAGTGTTGCTTGCTAATTCCATGTAAGACACGCTCAACCAGTATGGTACAATACAGCCACTGTGGACTGGTCATAATCCGAGCGTGGGTAGTGATGTCCACACATGCGTTTATCACATAATAATAATCATCATCAGCAAAATTTTAATTAATGAAGCACCAGGTTGTACCCGATGCTTCATTAATGAATTTTTGATGATTATTTCTGGGGGCTCGGTGGCTCAGTAGGTAGAAGTGCAGGCTGCAAGCCGAGAGGTCCTCGGTTTGAATCCCACCTGCGGCAACTGTTTTGTGTCCTTGGGCAAGATCCTTCACCCCCATTGCCCACGTGGGGGCATGGTGGCGTTGTGTACTAAGGCGTACTGCACATCGATGGTGCACTGTCTTCAACCAATACTAACCCTGCTTGTGTGGAGTTAGTATATTCGGGAGCTGACAGTTGCTCGCCATTGTTCGGTGGTTCTCTCCGGGTACTCCGGCTTCCTCCACCCGTAAAACTGTCAAGGTCATGATTAGCCATTGTGCAGAAATATGTGACCTTAAACACCAATACATAAATAAATAAATAATGATTATTTCTGTAATTAGTGTTTGGACTCTAATATTATTGCATCTTTGGAAATATTACCCAATGCCCACCCATGGAAAGTGACCAGTCTACAACAGCTGTACTGTATCATGAATAAATTGTTCTCGGGCTGTACATCAGGAGATGATGTCAGCAGTGGAGACTTGTGTCTGATGCCAAAGTATGTGTACTAGTCATAGGTTTAGCTGGAAACCAAATGTAACCCATTCAAAATGTTCTGGTAGGGGTGGTGTATACATCCCAGGTATTCTTTTGGGTGTCTATAGGGGCCAAATATGGGACCCTTTTCCAATTTGGCATGATTTTTCCCAATTCAAAATAAACTTTCCTCACCTCAGTTCTCATTCAAATAAAAATTTAATTTTTCTTTAACTCTTGAAGGCCTAATTTTGACTTTCATCATTTTATACTACAACAAAACAGGTGCCTCAACAGGCAGTTTTTAGATATATTTGCTAGTTACATCCAAAGAACCTTGTCAGTTGTTTCTGACCAAAGCTTGCCTAGACATAACTGCAAAGTTACAGAATGTACACCGTCGAAGTGCAGCAGAATCTATAAATATCTTCATCATTTAATAGAATAAGAACAATTTATTTAACAGAGATTACAGACACTGATCATTAGTTCATGCGACTGTTTGTTATAAAACTTACTACAGTAAAACCTGTCTTGAGAGACCACTGTCTTGAGAGACCACCTGTCTTGAGCGACCACATCTACCAGGCACTGATTGGTTTTACTCTATAATGGACCTGCTATGGGAGACCACCTGTCTTGAGAGACCACCTGTCTTGAGAGACCACTGTGACCTGGTACCAACTTGTATTTTTATGCCATAATGGACCTGTCTTGAGAGACCGCCCCTTTGAAGACTGAAACCATGACAAAAACTTTTTACCTGTTCTGGAATTTGAAAATCTATTGTGGTTATACTAACAAATTAAAAGCTCTTAATTGGGTTTCAATTGCTAACTCATTCCAGATTGAGATGTTTTTATAAGACCCCTGTGACAATATTAGGATTATTGCTGAATAAACAATTTCATACATACCTGAAATGTGACAGATTGGAATAAAAATAAATTTGTGTTGAAAATCTTTTTGTAACAAATTGAAATGGACTGTTATAAAAATTATAAAAATAAATTAGTGTTGACAGTCTTCAATGAAGATTTTCAACACTAATTTATTTTTATAATTTTTATAACAGTCCATTTCAATTTGTTACAAAAACTTCATAAAAAAGAACAACTACAAAGTAATTACAAAAATCCATTCTTCTCCATTTCTGAATTTTGTGGCTGGTTATTCACTGACTTGAGAAAACCTGAAACCTGTTATGAGAGACCACCTGTCTTGAGAGACCACTTTTGTGTGGCCCAAAGGGCGGTCCCTCAAGACAGATTCTACTGTACATGTACTACACATGTAGTACCTTTTGTATTAATGTTCTCGATTCAATATGAAGGTAACATTTCTTATTCTTTGTGCTTTTATTCTCCCAAACAAATTCCCAATTCGAGGCTTCATGACAAGAATTTTCCCAATTGCATGGGCCCTGGACCCTTTCCCGAATAGAGCAGAAGAATTGCTGTGTTCAAATCATAGTTTTCAAAAGTTCCATTTACATTTTTGCAGACAGCAGTACAGGTTTCTCCCTTGTATGCTTTCTTAAAAACAATATATTTGGTCTTCCTGTTGGATACCAAATTTAAAGTGCAGTATAAAGACTATTCTTTAAAAAGTCTTCTTCACATCCTCAAGTCAGATTCTTTTGTACATATTATTGACATCCTTAGTGTGCAGTGGCGGCGCCAGAGTTACAGAAGGTGAGGGGGTACAGTTGGGTATTGCCCGCCGCGTGTAAGTTTTAAAAATTTTCTCAACTTCAGGAGGGGACACCCCTCCTGAACTTGAGAAATTTTTTAAAACTTACATTGTAAATGGTGTTCTCTGGAGAATTCTCAGACAATTAAATTAAAACAGTTTTATCCTTTTGAAACTTATTGGTTAGGTCTTTCAGTTATAGAAAATGTCGTACATGGTGACATTTTAACAGAAGAATGCTGTTGTAAAGTGCGAGCACAAAGCACCAAACGACACTCAAATCGAAAATGAAAGTAGGCTGCATTCCAAACGGATGCGTTGCATGCTCTCGATTCTAGCATTCCTCGAATACTCTTAAGCGGTATGTTTCAGACCGTTTGAATGCGGCACGCCTTGTTGTAATTTGGGCCCTCGACTCTTGTTTGTTGTTTGCAGCTAATGTGTGTGTGTGTGGGGGGGGGGGAGGTGGGGGGGCAAACACAAACATAATTTAAAACCTTCTCTGATTTAGTGCACTTGGGAATATGGAATTAAGCATACCCACCATTACACCGCAACGTTCAATACAAAAATTAAAATGACAGTATTTTTTTACTACGCTTGGCGAAAAAAGTGGAGGGGTAAGTACACCTCCCCCCCCCCCACCCCCATGTCGCCGCCACTGTTAGTGTGGTGAGATTCAAGTTTGTTCAAATCAAGTCCCTGGGCTCATGTTTGGGCTCCATATGGAAGCCTGATTTTTAACTTAGTGCAGTATGAAAAATATTTTTGGAAGATCGTCTTCATCAGACCCAACAGGCAGAATCTTTTGATATTTGGTACAGAGCATCACTATGATGACTTGATTAAAGTTTGTTCAAAGTATTACATCTGACAGATTTTAATGGTCACCACAGAGGTTTGAAATTTAACACAGAATCCAATGGGGAATTCAGTCCTGGTGATTCATCTTTGTTTCCTCGTCCAAAACATTGCTGTGGAAAACTGGTGGTTCTACAACAATTGCTGTGAAGCTTGTTCGATTGTGTAAAAAACATCAGGGGGCAGAACGTAGTCTCATTTTCCATGTATATGTAGTATACGGTGAAGTGAAAACTTTCAAGTAATTTTAACATGAAAGTAGTTCAAGATACATGTCTTTATCAGCACAATCAATGTGCAGAATCTTTCACTCGATTAGATCGTGCCAATACATGTGTATCATGAACCATGTGATTGTTGAGAAAAACCTTTGAAGTAAGCAGGTGAATTGCTCAATATGTATAGTATGAGTGAAAATAAGATGCAGTATAACAGTATTAACCACAAACTAAATAAATATCTCACTGCTTCTATGTTGATAGACCAGAATCGGACATCAATTTCTGGAAAGCTCTGTGAGAGCTTTCCAGAAACTGATGTCAGATTCTGGTGTTTCAACATAGAAGAAGCAGAACACATAGTTTCTAATGGTTATGCTGCAACTTGTACTGTAAATTGTTAAGATTAGCAATACAGCATAGTGCACACCACATGGTTTGATTCCTTTTGTAACCTGAAAGTTGTGCAATTTCTGCCATCACAAGGCTTTCTGAAGAAGCCATCCTCGGCAGTATTTGTGCTGTGGATATTATTCTTTTCCTCGGCACTGGTTTGCTGAGGGTGAATTATCAGAGCTGGGAATTTATTTTGATTAAATGAATTTGCCCACATCTTACAGAGCCGGTTGTGGTAAAAATTAGTGTACAGTTTTTGGTGGGCACCAGAGTGGATCGAAATTTAACACCGGATCCAATGGGGAATTTAATTTGTTTAAATGAATTTGTCCACATCTTACAGATCTGATTGTGGTGAACGTTTGCTCAAATGGGGACTCCCAGGCCACTTGACGCCCAGGGGGAGGCAGAGGGTCCATTGTTCAAATTTTTTTCTTGAGAAGAAACTTTCAAGGGTTTGGAGTGATTTTATGAAAAAAAGGACTTTTGCCCAATTGACATCCTGAATCCATTGTAAGCAAATTTGGAACTCCGTGGAGACCACAAGCTCTTTGTAGGCTACCAGCTTGTACAAGTTTGCGACAGAAGTTTTCTGGCTTTTGTGTTTTCCGCTGCGAACTCACAAAAGCTTGTGAGTATTTAAGACAAGACAGTAAATATTTTTAAAAGGGTATCATGTTATACCAAATATGTATTAGTTGACTTGGTTCATTCCCACTAGATCAATTCCCTTTAGACCAATTCCCATGAGGCCAATTCCCAAAAGGCCAATTCCCAAAAGACCAACTGATGTGTTCTACTTTTAAAATAATTCTATATCATTAATTTGATACATTCATAAATATTTATAACCTCTTTCTGTTTATGTTTGAGACCTTGATTCAGGTTGTGGTTCACAGAGGGTAAATTCAGTGATGCTACCCTGCTGTGCAGGGTAGCATCACCAAATTCACCCTCTGTGGACCTCATTTTTCAGATGATAGTCTGCTTATTTTCTGGCTTGTTGATATTTTATAGATGTTGGGCATATTTTTCATAACAATTGTTAAAGTAATCACACACTTTCAAAGTCTGTGATTCTTTTTATTGTTTTGCAGTAAACAGATGTTGAGCTGATTTCCATAACAAAACAAACACAATCCTTTGTGTGTATCGATGTTATAAATCTTTATTACATGCCCATGCAGTCTCTCTTATGCAATACGGCATGCAATACGACTGTGCAATACGGAATTCCGTATTGCACACCAACCTGTTTTTTTATGCAATGCGACTGCATAAAGTGCATGGTGTTTACCACCGTTGATAGAAAAGAAAATTAGGTCAGTAGGTGCTTGGGTCATGTAATAAATACAAAACCACATGTATGTTTCAATGAGTCGTTTTGTATTCAATTCGTCAGATGTGCGTAGAAAGAAAACGTCTCGACCTTCGGTCTCGACGTTTTCTTCCTACGCACATCTGACTCATTGATCGGTCTCGACTTTTTCTTCCTACGCACATCTGACGAATTGAATACAAAATGACTCATTGAAACATACATGTAGTTTTGTCTATATATTTTTTGTAAAATGTTATAAGCACTCAGCTAATCTGAAATGTTATAAAACTATATTTTTTGTATGTTATGCCAATAATTTTTTTTTTTTAACAAATAAAGTGCTTTATCAGCAAATAAATGTTTTCCTAATTAGCCTTAATCAACCCTTAACTGGTAGAGTGCTAAATTATTTTTGGCCATCACATCTTGTATACATGTCGTTGCCTTGTTACAATTTATGGGAGAGTGCACTCTCCCATAAATTGTAACAAGGCAAACCCTTACAGACTAAATAATATCACTTTAAAGATAATACAAAGCATATCCACTGAATATGAGCCTTCAGGTTGTGGCACCTGCACTTCAGAATAAAGCCCAAATATGGGCTTCCAGCACTCTACCAGTTAATCAATAATAGTATGTAGTTTGTCAAAGGGGAATTGGTCTTTTGGGAATTGGCCTAAAGGGAATTGGTCTAGTGGGAAGACACCATTGACTTTATGGTTGTCAAACTGATCATATGATGTCCTAACAATGTTTTCAATTTATTTTTGTTACATAGTTAAGAGAAACCTACTGGATTAAAAATAACATATACAGAAAAGACTGTATTCGATATGTGATGAAAGCTCAGAAAGAATATGAGTAAGTAAAATCTTAACAGTAGAACATTGTGAAAATTTAAGATTGTATTTAACCATTTATGCACACAATATCAAAATTTATTATTTTAATTATTTTTTTTTGTTTAAATTTTTCTAAAAATTTCAACAAAACCATAATATATGACCTCTTATTGGAACAAGCTCAATGACCTCATTTCGCTAAGGGGTCACATAATATGGTTTTGTTGAAAATTTTTTTTAAATATATTTTTTTCAGTTGCTTAATTTGTAAATTACATGTTTACAGTTTGGGGCTATAGTCATGACTTTCATCCATCTGTCTGTCCGTTTGTCCGTCTGTTAACATTTAGAGTTTTGATTAATGTTTGTGGTTAATGTTTTTTAGTCAAGGTTAAAGTTTTTTTTCTTTTAAATTAATATTAATTACTATTGATTGTATCATTCTCATTATGTTTTTCATCTTATTTTGGGAAATATTTAACCCTTTTTTTGTATGGCAATTTAACTTAGAACCTCCAGGTTAAAGTTTTTGGTTAAATTTTTTTTTTGTTTACAAAGTTACACCTTTATTTCTTCAAACACTTTACTGCAATGTCACTGTTTTTCATTTGAGACAATGTTTACTATCTACTGAACCTTTCTACAGTGATTTTCATTAATATTGGCATGATTTTAACCCCTTTTAAACATGTTTACAGACTTTGTTACTTTGTATTTGAAATTTGGCTTTGCCACATACTTTCTTACTTTGATTCTTGGATGGTCAGTACAACATAATGATTGCATTTACTTCAATGATTTCTTTTATCAGTTTTAGGAAATATTAAACCCGTTTTTGGCAGTCAGTTTTACTTGGTATTCCTAAAGTTAAAAGCTTAAAGTTTCAGATTAAAGTTTTGCTTTTCAAGGTTGTACCTTTCATTCTTCAAACACTGTGTTACAACGTCATTGTTTTTCATTTGGGGCAAAGTCTACTGAACCTGTATACAGAGGTTTCAAATAATATTGGCATTAATTTAACCCTTTTCAAAACGTTTTTTGAACTTAGTTTCTCTAAATTTCAAATTATGCTTCTACCACACACTTTGTTACTTTTTATCCCCCCAAGAGAGAGATATAGCATAGACCTCCGTCCATCCATTTGCCCGTCAGCCTGGCTGTCTGTCCATCTGTCCCAACTTTGTTTATGGCATAACTTGAACAATAGTTAACAGATTTCAATTCTTTTCAATATATGTCTCTACAGCAGCAATGTCTATGTCAAGTTCAATGACCACCATTATCCAATGAAAATTGTTCAAGTTATTGCCCTGCCACCAAACCCCCCCGGCCCCCCCAACCCTCAGCCCCCTCCCCCCCTCCCACCAATTAGGCATTTTTAGCCCGACTGTTTACAGAAAGAGCTATAGTAATGACTTTTGTCTGCCCGTCCGTCTTTCCGTCTGTTAACATTTAGAGTTTTTGGTTAAAGTTTGTGGTTAAAGTTTTTTACTGAAGGTTCAAGTGTTTTTTTTGTTTTTTTTGTTCTTTTTCTGTTTAGTTGACATTTGGAGTTTTGGTTAAAGTTTGTGGTTAGTTTTTTATTCAACCTTCAAGTACAGGCTATACCCGGTAGTTCTTGTCTGATCGTTACAAAATTTCATATGCAGGTTTTAGGTCATGTCTACATGAGAACGTCCCTTTTTGGACGTGATCGGTCAACCGGTATGGGTGCCCGAGCCCAAAACCCGAAAACGATTAGCACAGTCTACAGGTCGTATTTATGAATGGATTTTATTGCAATTTCATAGAATACCTCTGTATAATGCCTAGATGAGAACGTCCTTGTTTGGGCATGATCTGTCAACCGTGATGGCTGCCCAAGCACGAAACCCCAAAACTTTTAGCACAGTCTGCAGGTCATGTTTAATATGGATGCATTTCATTGTAACTTGATACAATGGCTCCGTATGATGTCTACATGAGAATTTCCCTAGTTGGGCATGATCTATCAACCATCACAACTGCCCGAGCCCAAAACCTGAAAACCTTTAGCACAGTCTACAGGTCATATTTATGGAGGGATTTCCTTGTAACTTGATAGGTTGACTTCATATAATGTCAACATGAGAAAGTCCCCTTTTGGACGTGATTGGGCAACTTTGACGGCTACAGGTGCCCGAAACCTGAAAACCTTCAGCACAGTCTACAGTCATATTTATGAAGGGATTTCATTGTAACTTCGTAGGATCAATCCACATGATGCCCAGATGAGAATGTCCCTTTTTGGTTGCGATCATTCAACCATGATGGCAGCCCGAGCCCAAAAACCTTCGGCACAGTCTACATGTCATATTTATGGAGGGATTTCATTGTAACTTGATAGGTTGACTTCATATAATGTCTACATTAGAACGTCCCCTTTTGGGCAACTGTGATGGCAACAGGGGCCCGAAGCCCGAATACCTTTAGCACAGTCTACAGGTCATATTTGTGGAGGGATTTCATTGTAACGTGATAGGTTGACTTCATATAATGTCTAAATTAGAACGTCCCCTTTTGGGCAACTGTGATGGCAACAGAGGCCCGAAGCTCGAAAACCTTAGAATATTCCACAGGCCATAATTATGAAGGGATTTCATTGTAGCTTCGTAGGGTGACTCCAAGTTTGTGGTTAAAAACCCAAACAAACACCACCACCCCCCTACCCCCACCCCCTACCCCCACCCCCCACCCCCAATTAGGCTTTTTTGTTCTTCTTTTCTCCAATATGCATTTTGAACTATTTACAGTCACTACATGCAGAACCTTTTTTGAAACTTACGTACCCCCCCCCCCCCTTCCTTTCGCACAGTCTACAGGTCATATTTATGAAGGGATTTCATTGTAACTTTGTAGGATCAATCCACATGATGCCCAGATGAGAATGTCCCCTTTTAGTTGCGATCATTCAACCATGATGGCTGCCCGAGCCCAAAGCTCGAAAACCTTTAGCACAGTCTACACATCATATTTATGGAGGGATTTCATTGTAACTTGATAGGTTGACTTCATATAATGTCTAGATGAGAACGTCTCCTTTTGGGCAACTGTGACAGCAACAGGGACCCGAAGCCCAAAAACCTTTAGCACAGTCTACACATCATATTTATGGAGGGATTTCATTGTAACTTGATAGGTTGACTTCATATAATGTCTAGATGAGAACGTCCCCTTTTGGGCAACTGTGACGGCAACAGAGGCCCAAAGCCAGAAAACCTTTAGAATATTCCAATTTCCACAGGCCATAATTTTGAAGGGATTTCATTGTAGCTTGGTAGAATGACTCCAAGTTTGTGGTTAAAAACCCAGACCACCACCCCCTACCCCCCCCTAGGCTTTTTTTTCTTCTTTTCTCCAATATGCATTTTGAACTATTTACAGTCACTACATGCAGAACCTTTTTTTACATTTACGTACCCCCCCCCCCCCCCCCCCCCCCCCCTCCTGCTGGGGGCCAATTAGGCACTTTTTTTTCATTCGTCAAAAATGCTTGTTTACAGTTTCGGTTACAAACCCAAACACCACTGCCCTCCACCCCACCCCCCCCCCCCCCCCCACCCCCAATTAGGCCTTTTTATTGCCTCCAATATGCATTTTGAACTATTTACAGTCACTACATACAGAACCCTTTTTTTCCTTTTGTCAAAAATGCTTTTTTACAGTTTTGGTTAAAGTTTGTGGTTAAAAATCCAGACAGAAATTATAAAATAATAAATTTTGATATCGTCTGCGTAAGGTAAGGTAAAGGGTTAATATCAAGGCCTATATCAAGTCTCCCTATTTTAGGTTTTGTAAATTTCTTCTCTGACAAAAAACGTATACTACTCAAAGTTTGCTAAGCACCAGATATATCCAACTACCTGTTTTGATTTAAGTACAGAAATTAAGATTTTATTTGTGTTTGACATTATTTTTCAGCTTTTGAATACGATAACCATGGAAAATGGATATTATTGGTAAAAGAGGAAATTTTTCAAATTTGCCAAAAAGTAGAGCGAACTGATATGGGTTCAGTATCGAGTATGAGACCCATTATTGTTAATTACAGCTTGACAATGCCTTCTCATGCTCCCTATCAGGTTCTAGATGGTCTTTTGTGGGATGTTGTTTCTCTCTTGGACCAGCATGGCACCAAGCTCCTGGACACTTCTTGGTTGGACTGGACAGACTGAAATTGCAAGCTGCAACTCATTCCAGACATGTTCGATTGGATTGAGGTCAGGGGATCTTGCTGACCAATCCATTCGCACAATCCCCTCCCTCTGTCGGTACTCCTGGACAGCATGGGCAACATGAGGATGGGCATTATCGTCCATCAGAATGAATCTATCACCCACTGCACCTGCATACAATCTGATGTGGGCATCCAGGATCTCTCATCAATATACCGCTGTGCAGTCAATGTACCATGGTCAAGGACACAGAGCTCTGTACGTCCATCCCAGCTGATGCTGCCACAGACCATTATTGGCCCTCCACCATAGCGGTCATGCTCAGCAATGTTGGCTGCATGGAATCGCTTTCTTGGTCTTCTTCATACCCTAGAACGCCTATCTGTGTTGTTTAGGCAGAACCTTGACTCATCTGTAAAAAGGCCAAGTCGTCAATCTTCTTTGGTCCATCCAACGTGATTCATGGCCCATTCATATCATGCCTGGTGATGGTTCTGGGACAGCTGAATGCAAATACATGGTCTTCTCGATCGGAGACCACCTTCGCGCAACCTTGCAGGGCCGCTAATGAACCTTAATGCCCTCCAAAATCATGTTATTGTTATATTAGTATGCCTTTCTTTGCGTTTCTATGGTCATATCATGATGGAAGTTATTCTCAAATGCAGAAGAGGCAGAGAGATTTTATATATCTTCCTTGATATCTTCACACCTTCTTTAATTTGCACACCTGTAAATGGTGTGAATTTGGGATAATCTAAAGGCCTGACATTAAATTTACATTGCTTGTCAAACGAAGTCTCTTAATCCAAGGGCAAAGTTCTTCTTTAATACAGTACAAATAAGTTCTAGGATAACTGCTATAAACACTATCTTTCTCTTCTTACACTGATAAGCTTTCCAAAAAATGAAGGCAGATTCTGCAGGAGCAGCACTATACATGTACTTACGTTTTTTGCAGTTATGCTACAACTTATTTTGACTTGTACTGCAGTATCAGAACAGTTTAATAGAGACTACGTTTAAAACTAGAAGTCCTGTCATGTAGTTTGCACTAATTAGAAATAATAGCATGTTAGCTTAGCACAGCAAATCACCAGAAAATCATGTCTTCTTCATGGTAGGTTTGTTGCGATTGCTGCAGAATCGTCAACATTTTGTTCCTTTTATTCATTTATTGCTCGACAATACAAGTATTTATGCGTATGATTTTCATTTTTGAATGTAAATTGCTTCAAGACGGCTAAACATCAAGGAGGGAGGACTAATCACATTTTTATTTCAAGAAATTTTAGCCTACTGCTAATCGCAGCCATTCTATTAAAGCAACTATGGGAGAGGCAGGCATAGTCGGCAAGAAAGAACGTTCTCCACAGAATATCAGAACTGACAGTGTATCGAAAGTGTTGCAGGCAAATTACAAATTTGGAAAGCTCAACTATTTATAATGAAAGCTTCAAGTTCAAGAGACAGTTGGTGTTCTGTGAAAAAAAGTGCATTTGTGTGAAAGCTGAACAAGGAATTAATTATTCAGGGTACCTCTTGTTCAGTTTTGCATCACCATTTGCAAAGCAATATTTCCTGGTCGCAAACCAATATCTAAAAATGAATCGCACACTGTGATCAGGGTGTGCACATCCTTGAAAAGTCCTTGAATTTCAATTTTACTCTTTGAATTTTGAAAATTCAGAAAATGTACTTGAAAAGTACTTGAAAATCCTTCAGACTCCTTGAAAGTCCTTGAATTTTGCCCTATATCATTTTTACCTGTGTAATAGTGGACAATTGAAACATCTCTTTTGCACTTGTTTTAGTTGAAAAACATAAAAAACAAACATAAATAATGGATAATCGATAAATGAGGAATTAAAGTTCAGGCATTATTTAACTGGGTGTCATTCTTTAAGTACCATCATTTTGCTGCAGAGCATTTTAGAAGCACCGTTTTCCTGGAATTTAGAAGGATGAGGTAGAAGACATTTTTAACCCTTTACCCAGTGTAACGGCCAATTCCGGCCACCGCTATTCTCAAAAATGGCCAATTAATTTCAATTATTTTTTCATTTTTGTCTCAAAAACATAGGTATGACCCCTCATTGAAACAAGGTCATCGAGCTTGTCCCAATGAGGGGTCATAACCTATATTTTTGAGACAAAAAATTAGTTATTCAAGAATTTTTTTGCAAGTGTCATCTGCTTTTCATGTAAGGTAAAGGGTTAAAGTAGGTTTCTAAAAATGGTTATATTCCAAATGTACATTTTAAAAAAACATCCTTGGAAAATGCTGATATGTCCTTGAAAAGTCCTTGAATTTTTTTGGTCCTTGTCTGTAAGAACCCTAGCTGTGTGATACAAAGTCTTTCTAAGATTTTTGCCGGTATAGCTCTCTGACATTCTCTTTAATCGTTAAGATTGCTATTACGAAACCACTAATGCAGTGACAACTGATTGGGTTATCCCACTATGGCATGTTGCACTTTCTGGGTCACCATGTCTGGTCACTGACTCAATCTTTCATTATATTAGTGTCATTGGTTTTTCATACCGTAACCCCTCTAGAAACAATATGCACCATACACATGTGCAGTTGTTGTATTTCTGTTGATTTCCACTCCATTCTCACAATGGAACACAAGAATCCTCATAGGCCTGCATCCATATCCCAACAAGGAGGAAAGCATGGGTAGCAAACTGCCAACTCCCCAAGCACCACAACCCTCTCCTCCCTACCACTAGCTTTATTTTTGAAGCAAAAGCTAAAAATATTATTGTCAAGTTTCGAGGGTGGCGAGTGCCATCTTCAATCAATGAGTGTCAAACAAAGAGTTAAAATTATTAATTATAAAGGAATGTTGTATTGAAGAATGTCGATGAGTAATCATTTTATTCATTACAAGTGTCTTTGTGAGTTTTTCTGTGTGTGTGTG
Organism: Pictodentalium vernedei; assembly: GCA_031216915.1. Classification (NCBI taxonomy): domain Eukaryota; kingdom Metazoa; phylum Mollusca; class Scaphopoda; order Dentaliida; family Dentaliidae; genus Pictodentalium; species Pictodentalium vernedei. Next base: position 92,894,979 of record CM062289.1, on the reverse strand, counting down.
GGGGGGGGGAGATATATCTGAAAAAGTGTGCTCCCCCCCCCCCCCCCCAACACACACACACTTCCATGACTGGTCTGTTGGGGATGCTGTGTTAGCTTAATGTGTGATTGATAAGGGTACACCTACTGTTCATGACAGAACAACCTTTTTTCTGGGGCCTTCATTCCTACTCTTTCAGTAGCTGGTTATTATATTATAGGCCTACTGATAATTCACAACACGGTAGCTTTAAATTTCCCTCTAGAAGTAATAGACTATTATTATTAATCAACCCTTGTCATTTATTTTTTTTTAGATATGCCTGAAACCTTTCCAACGATCATTATCAATGTTTAGTTGAGTATTCAAAAAAGCAGTGACAACTGAAAAATTGTCTACAATCTCACTATAAATCAAGTTAAAAATCAGTTTTTCATTTTCTGTCCACAGATGGCTTTTTGGGGGTAAATTGATATTTTGATGTGATACATTTGATGGGTTAGTATGATAAGAAGCATTTCCAAATGACTGAGAACAGTCAAAAGCATGTAACAACTATTTATTCATGAAAAATATCTGAAAGAACATATTAGAAAATTTGGTTTTTCGAGAAAGCATGAACATTATGGATGACTTTTTCGCCCACATCATGACACATGAGTGGAGAAGTTGCAGCATCCTCTCTCAGTTTTGTACCGTGCACAGCTCGACCCATTGTTCATATGAATTGAACATTCTCTGACATTGTGAACGACTGTGCTGTTGATTGCGGATATCCTGCAACCTATCTAAAATCCATCCACAGTACATGGAGAATGTTTTTCTACACAAACACCAACAGAGTGGAATTTCCGCGCGTATCGTATTGTGTTATGTGAGAGACCCATTTTCAACTTCAAGTGAGCTTCGAGCCAATTCCAAAAGCCCATCCACTGAACCACACTCTGTGTCCCTTGTGCTTGCTTTGTCACAGAAACTGTGTATAACATATAGGTGGATAATTCAGAGTGGATTGCCACTAAATCAGCTGCATGGTGAGGTTTTTACCCACACACACTCAGGGCTTATATTTCGTCTAAATTTGTGAGAATCCATTTGGATTCTCGTGAAAATGGTTGCGCGAATCCATACCTACTATGAACGTCCCAGGATTCCATGATGCCACCATGGTTGAACCACTGCTGTATACTGATAACACATGTTAACCTTTTACCCAACACACCTTTCTAATTTTTAAAACTAAATTTGATAATTTTTAAACAATAAATGATAAAATAATTAAATGAACAATATTTACCAATGAAATCTTACAAATATGGCTGTCGTTGGAACTGGCTCAATGAGCCGGTTCCAATGCAAGCCATATTTGTAAGATTTTATTGACAAAGTGTCAGGATATTTCAGGTCATGTTAGCCTTCTATTGGTTAATTTGTTGCCACTGTGTTAGTTAAAGAGTTAAATCGACTCAATTTTTTTGACGCAAATCCTAACAGAGGTGCAGCGAGAATCTACATGGATTCTTGCCGGTTTTATTGCGCGAATCTTTGTGCGAATCGATTCTCGGATTCTCGTCGAAATATAAGCCCTGCACACTTGAAGATTGATGAAAGACACTTAATCCTCAGACCGCCCTCAAACAGACTCCTGTGCATTTTTGTTGTTCATTTGACCTTATTGTAAATACTTTTCTCCTTCGTTGAACTGTGGATTTAGGCCTACATGTAAGCTCAACTTATTATACTTTCACTTCTGTGAGAGAGGATTTGTTAGGTTTAATTTCCATAAATTGTCACCAGACCTTTGTTCGTTTTAAATATTCTACTTTATTCCTCCTTATTTAAATGCTTAAAGTCCATAGCATGGCGATATATTGGTATAATCACCAGTAAATATGACTGAACGCCATCTTTCTTGATGTAAACATGTGAAAGTGCTATATGTGGAAAAAAATTTTTTTTCTTCTGTTTGCGGCAGCTTTTCAGGTAGCAAGCAGCCAATCAGTAATGTTGGCAATCACCATTTTTGCATTTTTTGGATAGTAATAGGTGTGAATAAGCTTTGAAAACAGCTCTGTCAATATACTAAGCTCCCATTTTATAACCCTAATTAGGAAAAAGGTTATCATTTAATGACCAGATGACAAAGGCAAACAATTTTGTGTAAAAGTTTTATTTTCGTGGGTCTTATGTTCTTTTATCATCACTGATATTTAAGGATTAATGATGAAGATTGAAAAGATTGTCGTACATTCGTTCATTCATAAGTCATAATTCGCAACTTGGACTCCGAGGTTAGAACATCTACTGATCAGGTGGAGCTACCAACTGAAATCCAAAAGACACGGATAGACTTGAAGGCTACCTTTGCCACCACTTGGAGTATCCAAGTGCACAAAGGCAAAATTCAGCTATCAGTAAATTTTGAAAGAAAACAAGAACCAGAGTCCTTAGAGATGTCTAGCATCTTTCGTGGGGGTGATGTCCTCCTTTTGATGGGTAATGATCTAATTGCCAAGAAACAAGAGCCAAAGAAGAAGAGAAAAAGAATGAAGGGACCAGACACCACGATACCCATCAACTGGCAGAGTTTCTGGAAAGGAAGAAGTCGGGAGCGGGAAGAGAAGGAGGTAGAGAAGTACATGTACTTCAGAAGAGCCACACCTTGCAGCCCTGAACGGTCCGTATCCAACCCGACACATGCCTCGAAAGGGGAGCAGTGGGAGGATGCTGAATCACCATGGACAAGGTCAACCTCCAGCCCAACTCATCTTTCTTCGGAAAGGGAGATAGAGGAGGCGATCTTTCCTGGGTGCAGGAAGACATTCCAGATGCTGTCCCTCAGACACCATCAACTCCCACTAAACCGTCTTCTCCTTATCCAGAGGACTTCTCAGGATATGGGTCATCCGGCCGAGGAAACCACCAAGGAAAAAAGAGAAAGGACAGAGAACACCAACAATACGTGGCAAGTCTCAAAAAGGCTATCTGACAAACTAAGCTAAAGAGCAATGGAGATGATCGAATAACTCAAAAACCAACAATCGACTGATGCAGCAAGGACCCAACCATACCTGCCAGAAAGGTCCAACAGCAATCCTACAACTCCAACCACTGCTACAATCTCTCCATCCCAGCCACCTCTTTCAAAGAAGAGCTGCAAGAAACACAAGCGCCGCTAACAGAGTACCGCAGCCTCTCTGCTCCTTTGCCATGCTCAGACATAACAAAATCATTAAACAGTTAAAGAAGGTCAAAAGGGGCCTGTCCCAAACCATCCATGCGCACAGGGGCATGTGAAACTGTTACAATCATCCAGGGCTCAATTTAGCTGGATTCGCATAGCAGTTTTGAAATCAATTTTCGACTATAACTAATCAACTTTAAATGAAATATCATGTAAATAATAGGAAATGCTAATCCAAATTCATCCAAGTTAGAAAACTGCTATTCAATTTCTTATCAACCTACCCTACAATTGTTTACTACGGGCTTGCACTAAAGTGGAAGTTCCTAACTTGGAAAATATACTCTCTATTTTGATCTTTCCCAAGGGATTTGGGAAAGAAAAGTGGTGCAAAAGCTCCAAGAAAAAATAAGCCAAAACTGGGTTGAGTGCTACCGGCGCACACCCAGTAGGGGATGCTCTTCTCCTAGTACTGATCCATGGCTTCTGGTACCAGTGCGCAGTCATGTAACTAATGAATCATTCTTTTTTCTTGACGTCCTGGAAAGACATGTGGCCATTGCATTACGAAACAGTGATAATGCAACTTGTTTATAATTGTTTCCTGTGACTAGAATTATGGATCTGCATATCATATAATGAAAGGACTGTGTTTATATATTCTCGTTATTAATTTCAACCATATTTTCATTGTATTTTGTATATTCTCCGTGTTCGCGCGTGACTTTTGCGTACCGCGTGGTTCTGACATATAATTTTTTGGTTTATAAATTTATGTTATCCTTTTGGATATTATTATTATTGCTGGAGTTAGGTGTCAGTGGGGGGCTGTATGGACAGGATTTCTCCTCTCTGTTGAGGGCAGAATTTCTGTTTTTTGTGTCCCTGTCACCGTCTGGGTTCAGTTGTGTTCCCGCCAGTCCTTTATTTTCTGCCACCTTTCTCGTAGTTGGAGGTGTTCTTCTTTCTACATCTGTTGAGTTCACCTTTTCTTCTACTGCTCTCACCTCTGTTATGCCCAGGACTGTTCCTTGAGGGCAATGCCTTTTGCCCAAGCATGTGGACGATTCCCATGCTTCTTGTGCCACTTGTAATGGGTGTTCTTCAGATCGACCCTGTAGGCTCTGTTGGTCATCCAGTTTTTGGACTTCTGTGAACTGTATGGTGCGTTCTCGTGGCTGTTCCTCCTGCACCCATGGGAAAGGGGGCTGTCATTTGTGGCCTCCCAACACGACCACAGGTGGTGAGAGTTATACCCCCTCCATGGGGGATGTGCAGTTTTTTCCTGTGGTGAATAGTGCAGGAGCTGTTGAGTTGGCTGGTGAAGAGATGCCTGGTTCTGGGACTGCAGTCCCTCTCCAGTCAACATCTGAGGCTGTCACTAGGGTTGTGACTCGGCCTTTGGAGCCGAGCTTGGTTTCTCTCTCCACTTTTCCACCAGTTTCAACAGCTCCCGTCGTATCTGCTGCTACTGCTGTTCCATCTGCAACATCATCGGTCACCATTTCAGCTGGCCTTGGCTTAACCATGCAGGGGTCTGCAGAGATTCTGGTAGTGTAGGCGTGGGATATCGGCGTTAGCCTTCCCTGACTTCAACTCGGCGAAGTTGGAAGGGGCTGCCAACCGAACCCTCTGCTATGGTCTCTCAGCCGTTGAGCCCAGCAGCCTTCTCTTTGGATTTGCATGTTCCTTGTGCAGTCACCATGGACTCTGTTGCGTTTCCGTCCACGCACACTTGTCCAACATCCCGTTTTGTGGGACTGACGCTTTTTTGTGCAGCCTGGACCTTCTGTCCCTCAGAGGTCTGCGGCGACTTTCCTGAGTTCCTGCACTGTTGATCCTCGGGGTCTGGTATTCCCCTATCAGCATCTGCCTGCAGATGTTTCGGCTGTCACCCATCATCCCGTGTCAGGTGTTCTGCACAATCGTGACCCTTCGCTGGTTAAGAGGGTCAGGAGTGAAGCCACTTTGCCAGCTCGTTTCCACATCGAACCAGCTGCCACGGGCCATGAGCTTAGGGAGGCCCACTCCTTGCTCACTCCAGTTCTTTCTAAGGGCTGTCCCATTGCCTCCAGCGAGACTACTAGTGGTTTCCAGGAGCCCCCGTGGCGCCACCTCCCGGGATTGGAAGCAGGCTGCTTTCTCATCCTTCTGGTGTGCCTACACCATGGGGGCATTGGCTGGTTTGCCCGTGATGGGCTATGTGTCTTCCGACTCAGAGGATGGGTCAGACATACCTGATGTTGAGGGCCAACAGTCTTCTGACTTGGGGGGCAGCTCTTGACTTTGTGTTTGTGTTCCTTCCAGATCTCAAACCATCAGACCAGCCGATGGTGTCAGCCAGGCCGCGATCATCGGTCATGCGCCTCCAGCCTGTGGAGCAACCTGCTTCTGGGCGCCTTCGACCGTGCCAATCCATACAGGTGGTTGAAGCGTTTGCAGCTTTGGACTCTAAGCTGAGTCCCAAGGCTTTGAAGACTTTGTTCTTCACCATGGCTGACACCTTTTTGCCTCCAGTGCGTTATTGTTCCTACGGTTCTGCCAATCCATCAGTCTGCCAAACTTTGACGGTTTTGCATCAGGTCTCCACCTCCATCGGGCTTTCCAAGCCCAAGTCGTCCGTTATTCCTATGGCAACTCTGGAGTCCCTGTTGGGCTTATCAAGAGAGATGCTGGGCATGCTCTCTCTCTCAGATCACGTCGTCTCTGCTTTGGCTGCTAATCTGCCTCCAGATAGGTTTGATGACATACAGGCTCCTTTGCCGGTGATTTCCAAGGCACTCATGCATCTTACTCACACGTATGCCTGTAACACGGCTAACTTGGAATTAGTTTGCCTGGACGCTGTGTTTGACACAAGCCGGTCCCTTCCTGAGGGGCAGAGCGCTGCTCTTCGATCCACTTCTTTGGTGGGTCCGCGACTTTTCCATAGTTCCGTGGCGACGGACCGGGATGACGTCCTGCGGCATTCCAAAGATCAGCTGCTGCTTTGCCAGCTTGATCAGCCTTCTGTTGGAGGCAGGGGCCAGTCTAAGGCTTACAATCACCCTTCTGCTTCCTCTGCAAAGCCAAGGGCTGATCCTCCCGTCGCCGGTTCTACTTCTTAGTCATGTGGTAAGAGTAAGCGTCGGCAGACCAGAGGGAGGACTCCGGATCATTCATACTAGAGGAGGTGGTTTCTCCTCTCGCGGGCTTAGCCAGGGCTCGAGATGATCCTCACCTTGTCCCGGGTTGGAGGAAGGATATCAGGGTTCGCAGACCTTTGGGCCGCAATCACATCCGATCCTTGGGTGTTAGATGTTGTGCGCTCCGGGCTGCGAATATCCTGGAGAAACCCCACTCTGTCGAGAGTGCCTCTTCCAACACAAGTTCCTTCAGACGTTTCATGTCGGGAACTTTTGATCACGGAGATAGGCAATCTCCTGTCAAAGGGGCGAACGAGGTCGTCAAGAACATTCATTCAGTGGGATTTTATTCCTGTCGGTTCTTGGTGCCGAAGAAGGACAGCCGACACTGACCGGTTATTCATCTGAGTATCCTGACCTATCATTGCTCCCAAGTTCAACATGGAGACTTTCAGGTCAGTTCGCCGCTCCATTCACCCGGAAGATTTCGCTTCCAGCATCGACCTGCGAGATGCTTACTTTCACATTCCAGTTCATCAGACATCGTGGAAGTATCTCATGTTCGCTTTTCTGGGGCGAGTTTACCAGTTCAAGGCCATGCCTTTTGGGCTCAACCTGGCTCCTTGGGCCTTCACTGATGTCACATGTGATAGCTTTCCATCGCACACAGTCCAGGGTGACTACTTTGGCATATCTGGACGATATCCTCCAGAGGCACTCCAATGCTGCTCTTCTGGAGGCCGATGTCGATACACTGTTGAGCTTACTCACGACACTAGGGTTCAGAGTCAACAAGAAGTCAGACATGGTCCCTTCTCAGTCGTTTTGTCATCTGAGGATGGACTTCCGTACTTAGCTGAATATGGTGGCGGTTCCCCATGACCAGGCAAGGGCTGTGATTCTCTCAACTTTCGCCCTGACTCTGTCCCAGTCCACGACCGCGACAGCTCGGAGTGTTCTCCGGCTGATTGGTCTCTGCGATTCGGTGACGGATGTCATTCCTCTTGGTCGGCTGCTTGTCAGACCTCTCCAACACTTTCTGCTCAATCGTTGGAGGCCGAATGTCGATCCTCTGGATCTGGTGCTTCAGTTACCAGTCTCTTCATCGTCACCTTCTCCCCTGGACAGATATTCAGTGGATTATGCAGGGAGTTCCTTTGGACTTGCCCACATCCGATCATGTTCTGACGGCAGATGCCAGCGATCTCGGATGGGGTGCGACATTGGATCCTTCACGGTGTATGGCACCAGGATCAAGCAGCTCTTCACATTATCCAGAAGGAGCTTCTTGCTCTTCTGAGTTTCCGGCAGTGGATCCCCCACCTTTCGAATCGTCAGGTCCTTCTGTTGTCAGACAGTTCAACAGTGGTCGCTTACATTCGGAACCAGGTTCCCATGTTCGAATTGGCTGGGGATCTTCTACTGCTAGCTCAGGATGTCCACACCAGAGTGGTTGTTTGTCACATTCCCGGTCGTCTGAATATCCTAGCCGACTCCCTGTCCTGATGGGGCAGGGTCATTTCCACCGAGTGGATGCTTCACCAGGCAGTGTTCCAGTCGCTTTGCGATCTCTGGGGTCATACCCTCATCAATGTTTTTGCAACTCGTTGGAACCATCATGTGGACACTTTCGTGTCCCTGTGTTCCTCTGGCTTTTGCTGTGGACGATCTGTCACTCGATTAGAACCTGTAGTTGTCGAATCATTCTGATCGCTCCCCTGTCGCCTCAGTGTGTGTGGATAAATCAGCTCCACTCGCTGTTGGTGGCGGTTCCGACACATCTCCCTCTAAGTTGCGACCATCTTTGCCAAGGTCACCCAAGGAGGTTTCTTGTCGACCCGACTTCATTGTGTCTTCACGGATATCTTTTGTCAGGTCCTGTCTCCTCCATGGAGATTTTTCGAGACAAGCAGTGGAGTGCATTTCTTTTTCAAGGCGGCACTCCACTGGTTTAGCCTATGCGGCTAAGTGGCAGGTCTTCTGTCGATGGTGTCCTGATAACTTGTTTGATTATGCCAATCCTTCGATAACACAGATTGCAGAGTTTATGGTATATCTGTTTGATTCACGGGTCTCCAGCCCGTTACCATCAAAGGGTACAGGTCCATGCTTTCGGAGACCTTTTTGTATGTGGGAAAGCGTCATATCGGCACTAATTCATGCCTCTCCAAGCTTATTCGGCACTTTTCTTTGAAAAGAGAGGGGGGGGGGGGGGGGGGGGGGAGTGATGTCTGAATCTTTATCCCAGGTGGATATGCGTTTTCTCAAATACAAGACAGCTTTTCTGATGGCTTTTGCCTCAGCCAGATGGGTTAGTGAGCTTCACGCCCTCTCAGTTGATCTGGCCTTTTTCAGGAGATCCGCCAACAGTGTTACTTTTACCACTGATTGCTACTTTCTGGCCAAGAATCAGATACCAGAAACAACTCCATCTCCTATCTGTATCAGGGCTCTTCCTTCTGCGAAGGGTAATCACCCTTTGCTCTGTCCGGTTCATGCACTTCGCATTTATCTCAACCGGACGCAGTTAATTAGGAAAGGCCAGAAACAATCTTTCTGTCTCTTATTCCTGGTTGACAGAAGATCTCTCCTCACACCATTTCTTGATGAATTTGTCTTGCTATTTGCATGGCTTATATTCATCGAGTGACTGATGATTGTATTACCAATCGTATTTCTGCCCACAAGGTACATGCCATGTGTACCTCCTGGGCTTATGCTACCTCCATGAAGTTGTCGGATGTTACTTCTACTTTCTCCACTTTCAACACCTTCTATCTGCGTCAGGTGCAGGAGCAGTCTGAGGACCTTTTTTCTTTGGGCCCTCTTTCTTCTGTTCAGGTTGTTGTCTACCCTAGCCATTAGGCTTCTTCAAGGTCAGTTCCAGCTCAGTGCTGTTTGCTGTCCTTTCTGTCTGTGCGTCACGCAGTGCCATACACCTCATCTCTCATTTTCTTTTACTAATGTTTGTGATGCTATGGTTTGATAGGCCTATGAAACTCTTCTTCTGTCCACGGTTCCAGTGCAGTCGGGTTATGTGGGGGTTGGTTATTTGATTCCCTCCCGCTATTGTCTATTCAGCCTGTAGTAAAAAATTGTAGGGTAGGTTGATAAGAAATTTAAATTTTATAGTGAATTTCCTTTCTTATTATACCTACCACAATTCTTTACCTGGAGGCCCTCCCGTCTTCTTATTCGGGTAAGAATCCTTCCTCTGGGCTGATCACATAACTCCAATGTTGGCGGATTCAAAAGAATGATTCATTAGTTAAATGACTGTGCACTGGTACTGAAAGCCATGGATACCTGAGGATATTAGATTTGCTCAGTGTACCTGCCACCTGCCAACCCCATCAAGGGCTCTTCTATCCTCTTTGGAAATTCTATCCCATGCAATTGGGAAAATTCTTGTCATGAAGGCTCCAATTGGGAATTTGTTTTGAAGATCGAACACTCTAAAGACTAAGAAATGTTACCTTCATATTGAGCTGAGAACATAAATACCGAAACCACTACTTGTATAGTACAGTCGCCATGGAGTGGTCATATTCCACGCGTGGACAGTGATGTCCATGCTTGTGTTTACCAGGACATAAAAATCATCATCAGCAAAGGTTTAATTAATGAAACACCGGGTTGTACCCAGTACTTCTTTAATTAACATTTTGATAATTATTCCTATAATTTGTGTTTAGAATCTAGCATTATTGTTTCCGTGGAAATATTGCCCCCTCGTGGAAAGTGACCAATCCATGGCGGCTGTACTGTATAGTACATATAGTAAGTTTTATAACAAACAGTCACATGAAATATTGATCAGTTTTTGTAATCTCTATTATAAATTGTTGTATTTACTACACTTGGACAGTCTACAGTCTGTAGCTTAGCAGTTGTGTCTAGGCAAGACTTGGCTGCCTATATAGAAACAACTGACAAGGTTCTTGAGATGTAACTTGCAAATGTATCTAAGACCTACCGGTTGAGGCACCTGTTCTTTTGCAGTAAAAAGTAATTAAAGTCAAAATAAGGCATTCAAGGGTTAAAAGAAGAATTGAATTTTTATTTGAATGAGGACTGAGATTGGGAAATTTTTAGTTTGAATTGGAAAAAATCATGCCAAAATGTCATTGGAAAAGGGTCCCATATTCGGACCCTGTAGACACCCAAATTGACCCTTGTCCATGGTGTATAATAAATCATCAAATACCAATGCGTTCGATCAAATAGAAGCTGATTTCATCAAATACAATCTTCGGGTCCAGGTTGTTCTCCTTGGGGACATGAATGCAAGAGTTCATCCATCTGATTGTGACTTTAGTTTATTGTCGACGATTCATCTAAATTCTGAGACCTGTCACAGAATTACCGCTGTGACTCGGCTTTTCCACAAAGGAACTCAAGCGATACAGCAAAGACAGTCAAACATGGCAAACTACTTCTTGACCTGTGCATTTCAACAAGCATGAAATTGATAAATGGTAGAACTCTTGGCTTATACTCTGGGTACAGTTAAAACTAGAAGTCCTGTCATGAAATGCGCACAAATAGCACGTCGATCTGCACGTTAATCTACGCGTTATGACCATAGTAAGACTATCAAATTATGTGCATATGGCCTGTGCACAAGCAATGTTTCAGCTAATGGACCTCCGGGTAACCCGGAGGTCCATTGGCGGAAACATTGCATGTGTTTGCTATGAGTAACCAGAAGAATGTGCCGTGCTTTGGATGCCATTCGATATTGCAATTGCACGCAGTTGCTACGCGCAATTAAGCCTAGATAAGTGCACAGTTCGTGACAGGACTTCTAGTTTTAACTGTAAGTACACCTTACAAATTATGAACCAAAAAGCCAGGGAATTATGAGCCAACAAAAATCTTAGGGACCTCTCTGAATGCTATGAAGCTAAAAAGAAATACAAAAGGCTTGTAAAAACCTAGCCATAGAAAGCATAGAGAGACCCCCATAAAGAACCTCATGGACATAGAAAACCACAACCCTTCTGGGAATCAATCCATGAATTGAGCGTCACTTCCCATAACAAAGCTAATGTTGCAAAACTCATTTCACCCTCGCCACATCATTGACAAATTCTTGAAGAAAGCAAAATGGCTTTATTTTTGTTATATGGCCGGATCTCAAGTAGACGTTCGACACTGTATGGCACGACGACGGGGTGTATAAATTACATCTTTGTGGAATAGGTGGTAATTTTCCAAAAATAATACAGAGCATGTATAATGAAGTAAATCTATCAAGCTACCAGAGGGCTTGATGGAGGAGTTTACTACGAATATGGGCTTTAAGTAAGGCTGTATTCTCAGCCCGAGACTTTTAATGTTTATGTTAACGATCTTCCGATTATATTTGATGACGAGTGTGAGGCCATTGATCTAAATGATTGCAAGGTTCACGGTCTTATGTATGCGGATGATCTCCTAATGATGTCCATCAGTAAATAAAGATGGCCTTCAGAGGAAACTTTACCTACTAAGAACCAACCTCGACTCATGGCTGTTAAAACTTAACACAGAAATTGGCCTAGAAAGCCCAAAAAGGTATTTACTAACTCGGACAAAAAAATACCCTTCAGCGAAATTAATACCCATATGAGTAAGAAGCGTTTCAACAGTCTCATACACTCAATCCTAACTTATGGGTGCAAAGTGTGGGGCGTTGAAAAGCTAAACCTTTCCCGGATAACCGCTAATCAAGCTATTTGTCAGAAATGTGACAAAAGCAAATATGATCAAATCCAGACTAAACTTTATAAACAAATATTAGGTGTAACAATGTTCACCAGCACTTCTGCTGCAAGAGGCGAATCAGGGATATATCCCATTGATGTTTTTATTACCAACACAATATGCCATGTGAATCTCTGAAAGTTCCATGCCTCACCAGCTTACGAGTTACGAGTCTGAAACTAGTTCCTGGTTAAATGCGGTTAAAAACATTCTGTTTAGCCTCAATTTTGATCAAGTTCGGCATAATGAAGCCACTTTTGACACCAAGAAATTGTGATTTTCATTGTAGAAAACTCTGGAAGAAAAATATGTAACTTGGTGGTTGCTGAATTTAGGAAATTCCTCAAAATTTGCATTCTATAGAATGGTAAAAGACTCTTTTATGATGGAAGAATATCTTTTGATGGGAAAAGACAGTGCGACCAGACACTCCTTTACAAAACTAAGGATAAGTGTGCACAGATTAACGTTTGAGACTGGTAGGCATACAAGACCACCTAATCCACCTGAAGAAACATTTTGCCTGTTTTGCAGTAATAAGATGGAGGACAAGTTCCATTTTCTGTTTGAGTGCTCTTTCTACTCTGGCGACAGAGAAGCACTCCTACAGGGAATTAAGTCCTTTCTTCCTGGCGTTGATGTCATGAGTCACAAAAATCTAGCAAAATGTTAATCAGATCTTTTGATTCTGACATAACACCTAAAGTCATGCTGTATGTCCATAATTTGGTCAAAAAATGCGTGGAAGCTCAGGCAACTGGAAAAAGTTAAAAAAAAAGACTCAAGATGTTGCTAGTACCAGGTACATATATTCCCATTTTAAAAGTTTTATTGTATGGTTGTACAGTGGAACCCTGTTAATTGAATAGCCACTTTGCCAATGAAAATCATTCAATTAACAGGAGTATTCAATTAACAGGGATTGTGTCACTTTCCTGTATTCTAGAGATAAACTCAGCATTTATTCTGTTATATCTTGTTTGACAGAGCTCCATGAGCTCTGTCAAACAAGATATAATAGATTAAATGCCCCTATTTGATGTACTGAGGCCAAATAGGTCTATAACCAAAGGAAAACTGAGGAGAGTCAGGGTAATTTCTTGACATGTTACAATATTTTTTATTCAATTAACAGGAGTTTACTCTATAACCTATATTCAATTAACAGGTCAAATTTGTACTGGAGGTATGGTAAACGGTTTTGTGTTGGGAAATTATATTCAGTTAACAGGGATATATTAAGTGGGTTCCACTATATTTTGTCTGTTTGTGTTTATTGTGTGCATATATTCACATTGTTAGTTGTCATATACCCATGTACGGGAATGAAAGACAATAAAGTATTATTATTATTATTAATGTAAAATAACTTAGTCTTTTTTCCCCTCCAAAACAAATTCCCAATTAGAGCCTCCATGAGGCAAATTTTTCCAATGGCATGAGCCAGAGACACTTTTCCAAAGAGTACAGAAGAACTGCCTGGACAACAACTGGATTTCTATAAAGATAGTAATCTTCATTATAGCATTGTAAACTTACCATTAGGTTCAATAGTTTTATCAAATCAATAATTTAATTATCAAGTGGGAGTATGTGTTACACTAAACTAACTCCACTTCTCTAGCCATGCCTCAGAAGATGCGAAATGGTTTCTTTTCATGATTCTAATTAATTCTTCTGTTTTACTCCATTACAGTTGAAACTAGAAGTCCTGGCATTGTATTGTGCACTATTTTTATTAAGTAATAGCGCGCCAAGTAAGTGCACTTTTGTCCCTGTCAAACTGCACCATTAGTAGCTTAACCCCCTGCACACTGATGTCAAAATATCCAGATTTGAAGTAGCCATTTTTCCCATAATGCAACTGGGAATTTAACCAATTTAGTCTTTTTTGACAGAGCTCATTGCACCCTGAACTTTAGATATTTAGACATCAGTGTGCAGGGGGTTAACTTGACAAAGTCAAGATAAGCTATTGCTATCACGCATGCGGAAGTCTGTTAGTCTGTGAGTCTGTTAGTCTGAGTCTGTTCACATTATCCTTTAGCACAGGCAACACCCCGCATTTCTTGTCTGATCGTCATGAAATTCCATATGCAGGTTTGAGGTCATGCATTTATGAAGGGATTTTATGGTTACTTGGTAGGATGACTCTGTATGATATCTAGATGAGAACATCCCCTTTTGGTCATGATCTGTTAACCGTGACAGCTGCCCAAGCCCGAAACACAAAAGCTTTTAGCACAGTCTACAGGTCATATTTAATTCAGAGGGATTTCATTGTAACTTGGTAGGATGACTCCGTATGCTGTCTAGATGAGAACTTCCCCATTTGGTCGCAATCTGTCAACAGTGACAAACCCGAAAACCTTTAGCACAGTCTACAGGTCGTATTTATGGAGGGATTTCATTGTAGCTTGGTAGGATGACTCCATATAATGTCTAGATGAGAACGTCCCCTTTTGGTCGCAGTCGGTCAACTGTGATGGCTACAGTGGCCCCAAAGCCCAAAAACCTTTAGGTTATATTTATGAAGGGATTTCATTGTAACTTGGTAGGATGACTCCAGATAATGTCTAGATGAGAACGTTCTCTTTTGGTCATGATTGTTCAGCTGTTACGGCTACCCAAGCCCAAAACCTTTAGCACAGACTACAGGTCGTATTTATGAAGGGATTTCATTGTAATTTTGTAGGATGACATAGTATAATGTCTAGATGAGGATGCCCCCTTTTGGTTGGGATGAGTCAACTGTGATGGCTACACAGGCCCGAAGCCCAAAAACCTTTAGCACAGACTACATGCCGTATTGGGGAGCGCGGTGGCTCAGTAGTAGACTGTTGGACTTCTATGCTGGAGGTCCCGAGTTCGATCCCCATCCGGGACGAACCATGTTGTGTCCTTGGGCAAGGCACTTTATCCCAGTTGCCTACATGGGGGCATGATGACGCCTTGTACTAAGGCATACTGCATGTCGATGGTGCACATGTCTTCAACTTCTGTAACCCTGCTTGAGCGGAGCTTGAACACAGTTAAAATGTTGAGGAGCTGACAGTTGCTCGTCGATGCTCAGTGGTTCTCTCCGGGTACTCCAGCTTCCTCCACCGTAAAACTGTCACTGTCACGATTAGCCATCATGCATAAGTATGTAACCTTAACCACCAATAAATAAATATATATATACAGGCCGTATTTATGAAGGGATTTCATTGTAACTTGATAGGATGACTCGTTTTGAAATAATTTCACTGTAACTTGGTAACTTTGGTTGACATACATTAACTGTGAGAGCCACATTAACCCACCCTCACTTCTTTAGTGTAGTCTATACACCTCAAATTATTTTTATTGAAAACATAGCATACAGGGAACAGAAATTAACATATTCTCAATTATCACAATTCTTATCATATTTCATAATCCTTTCATAAACATTGAACATTATCCTTTTCATCAAGCAGTACAACACACAATCAAGTTAAGCAGCTATAGTGTCATTGACACTTTCATTTATTAGCTCACCAACGAAGATGTGTGAGCTTATGTCATGACCCGATATGCATTGGCGTCAGGTGTCAACACTTGTGTTAAAGTTATTGTAAGAGTCCACTTTGACTTTCCGCCCTGTTACTATGCACCTCATACTGTTTATGTGGCTTACAATTACCCACAGACCCTTTCCCAGTGATATTTTTCCGATTTTAGTGTTTTTGCAATGTTAGACTTTTTTGTCAGCATGGACTTAGAAAATTTTTGACAGAAAATTTCTGTCTTGTTTTGCTGTACATGAGTGGAGACTACCACCGGTATGCTGTGGCTTTTATATTTCATATATGTGTTAAATGCATCAATATAAGATGACATTAACCCCAGTCCAGCTGCCCAGGCCAGACATTTTTTGCAGATTTGGGATTTATTTAATGTAATGTTACACTTTTTTATCAGTGTGGACTTAGAAAATTTCTGACCTGTTTTGCTGTACATGAGTGGGGGCTACCACCGGTATACTGTGGCTTTTATACTTAATATATGTTTTAAATGCTTCAGTATATAGAGGATATGGAATGAGTGTTTTTTCTCATATAATATTTATGAAATGAGTCCAAGAATTTTCCGTTTGGGCGAGCATCTGGCTCGCCCAAACGGAAAATTCGGTGTGCGGACAAAATCACATCGGACAAAATCCCATCCGGACAATATCCCAGATTTTTTACCCGGACGAAATTCCAGCGGACAAAATCCCAGACATGGGCAGACAAAACACCAGGCAATATTTTTTCACAAAAAAGCGGACAAAATCCCAAGTAGTATTTTTTTTCTGGCAAAAGTGGTACCAGCCATGGAACATTTAAAAAACAATACTCCAGACGGACTGGAGAACTTCATATCATATTTTGATTCTACAATTTTTTTAGGGAATTGATTGGTCATAAACACCCAAGTATTTGGTGTTTAATTGAGGGTTTTCAACAGGACAATGCCATGGTAAATACCATTATTTGCCAAAACAGCCTGGGTCAGCAGCCAAAAAAGAGAGCAAAACGTAATTATAAAACTTTGAATGAACGTTTGATGAACTTATGCAAAGATCGCCAAAATAACACAAAAAATATCGAGGAATTTTTACACTCTGTTAGTTTGTGCATGAGATGTAAATAATTATTCATTTATACAGTACGAGTGGACAGAAGTGTTTTTGTATGTCTTTGATAAAGTTATTTTCTACCATAAAAATACCAGTCATTAACATTAATTCTTGGAAAGCTCTCTCAGAACTTTCCAATAACTAATGTTACTTACTGGTATTTTCAGTGGTAAAAAGTATTTTTGTATGTCTAAGTCGTATGTAGTTAATTAAGGCACAATTGATGCATTTCAAAGGAAAAAGTTATTTTCTACCAGAAAAATACCAGTCATTAACAGTAATTCTTGGAAAGCTCTCTCAGAGCTTTCCAATAACTAATGTTACTTACTGGTATTTTCAGTGGTAAAAAGTATTTTTGTATGTCTAAGTCTTATGTAGTTAATTAAGGCACAATTGATGCATTTCAAAGGAAAAGGTATCCTCTATTTTCTACCATAAAAATACCAGTCGTCATTAACATTAATTCTTGGTAAGCTCTCTCAGTTAACAACTATCCGAGCTCAAAACCATTGGCCAGCAACGCCAGAGAAGCTGTGAAGAAGTTGTGAATTGGTAACAAAACACCAACCTATGAAAATAGCACTGGAAAAACAATAAATCTTGACCAATTACGGTAGAACTGTTCTCAATTTTTAATCTTATCAAAACATACTGCCTTCATTATTAGAAGTGTCACAGTATTGCATATTTTTTATCATAAATTAGAATAAACACACCTGGCTTAACCTATAGTTATTGTTGTTCTTTATACTTATTATCGCTGGTATTGTTATAATAAATCACTAGTTACTTTGAAGAACATAGTTACAGTGCTTATATTAATTCTGCTGTTAATTTTAATATTATTGATATTAAGAAATAAAAGTACTTGAATCCAATGGGATAAAAAATTGTGTCTTTTTATTTTTTATACCCAACTGGGATTCTGTCCGCCCATGTATGGGATTTTGTCCGCTGGGATTTTGTCCGCTGGGATTTTGTCCGGATGGGATTATGTCCGATGGGATTATGTCCGGCGTTCGGAAAATTCGGATGAGTTTCATAAATATTATATGAGAAAAACTTTCATTTCATATTCTATTTATCATATGACACACACACGCACAAATTAGCCACTTAGTTTGACTTTTTAACCCATCACCTAACTTGAGTTGCAGATGGCACTTGGAAAAAACATCCTCGTGTAACTATATATTTTCACTTTTTGCTTCCAAAACATAGGTTATGACCCCTCATTGGAATGAGCTCGTTCCAATGAGGGGTCATAACCTATGTTTTGGAAGCAAAAAGTGAAAATATAAAAAAAAATGAATGGCATTTTTCTTGTTGGTAAAAGATTAATACAATATAACCCACCCCAAATAGGACAGATAACGTAAATTCTCCCTACTGAAATTATGCAAATGTGACCCAGTTGTATTTTGTTTAGCCAATCGAATTGTCCAGTTTTGAAATTGATCAATGAAACCTCCCAACTTGAATTACAGTAGAACCTGTCTTGAGAGACCGCCCTTGGGGCCACACAAAAGTGGTCTCTCAAGACAGGTGGTCTCTCATAACAGGTTTCAGGTTTTCTGAAGTCAGTGAATTACCAACCACAAAATTCAGAAATGGAGAAGAATGGATTTTTGTAATTACTTTGTAGTTGTTCTTTTTTATGAAGTTTTTGTAACAAATTGAAATGGACTGTTATAAAAATTATAAAAATAAATTAGTGTTGAAGATTTTCAACACAAATTTATTTTTATAATCTGTCACATTTCAGGTATGTATGAAAATGTTTATTCAGCAATATCCTAATCTTTTCACAGGGGTCTTATAAAAACATCTCAATCTTTAATGAGTTATGTAACTGAATAGCAATTGAAACCCAATTCAGAGCTTTTAATACTTTTAATTATGTTAGTATAACCACAATGGATTTTCCAATTCCAGAACAGGTAAAAAGTTTTTGTCATGGTTTCAGTCTTCAAAGGGGCGGTCTCTCAAGACAGGTCCATTATGGCATAAAAATACAAGTTGGTACCAGGTCACAGTGGTCTCTCAAGACAGGTGGTCTCCCATAGCAGGTCCATTATAGAGTAAAACCAATCGGTGCCTGGCAGATGTGGTCTCTCAAGACAGGTGGTCTCTCAAGACAGTGGTCTCTCAAGACAGGTTTTACTGTATGCAAGTTATGAAAATGTGGCACAGTTGTATTTTGTTCAGCCAATCAGATTGTCTAGTTTTGAAATTGACCAATGAAATTGACAGAAGGCTTTATTTATCACTGATTAATATGAAAACAAAATATCAAATGTTTTAAAGTGAACAAAATGGACGAGTCGTATTATAAAAATTTTTATTATGTTCAACAGCAGCTAATACACGCACAATCTTGAATACTCAAGAGGAAAACTTGTGTAAATATCCCATATGAATTCTAATTTGTAAATCAATTTATCACTCTTATAGTGAATGTATGGATTCTTCTCCCCTCTTTTGGAAAGGGTCCGGGGCCCATATGCCACTGGGAAAATTTGTGTCATGGGGGCTCCAGTTGGAAAATTGTTTTGGAGGGGAGAAACATACAAAGACTATGAAATTTTACATTCGATTTGAGCAGAGAACAGTAAGACTGATACCTAAACAACTGCATGTATACTATAAGTATAAGTTTTATAACAAACAGTCACATGGAATCATGTTCACACAGTTTCTGTAGTCTCTGTCAAACTGTTCTTACATATTAAAGAAGAACTTGACATTTGCCTTTGAAATGAGAGAATTCGTCTGCAAGCAATTTAAATTTAACGTACAATTGGTGTCCTGAACTGGGTGGTCATAAGGCCTCTGAAAAACCAATGGTTTTCTGAAGCCTTTTGTCTACCCAGTTCAGGACACCACTTGTACATTATATTTTTGTTTGAGTGGGGACTAAGGTTGGGAAATCTGTGGTTAAGAATTGGGGAAAAATCATGCCCAAATGTCATTGGGAAAGGGTCCCATAAATGGCCTCTGTATATGCCCAAAAGAATCCCTGGAATGTGGCATTGCTCAGTTTCAACATCGACATACATTTCATTGGACAATTACAATTGATTATTTTTGTGTAACAGGTGCATGAAATTCAACACATCAAGGTACATACAGATTCATTGCACCATTGAACATGCTCAAAATTTTCTTTGAAAAATGGATGGGGTAAAGGCAAAACCTCCTCTAAACACGATGAACCACATTCATGGAGTTAAAAAAAATTCTCTTCATCCAATTATATGCAGGCATAAAAGATATCAAATTCTTGTTAATTGAACAAAAATGTTATTTAATTTTTAGAATAGACTCACCTGATCCGGATTGCTACTGTAATTATAAAAGGTCAGCACACAGTGAAGAAGCTCTGTCTAATCCTAAATCTAGTGTTGTCTGGAACATTGATGAAGATACAAAGGCTTCCACAACTAATGCATTCGGGGAAGTAGAGTTTTTAGGTTACGGTGGTAAGACTAGCAAAGTAAGTGGCTTGATAATATACAGTGGAACCCACTTAATTGGATATCTCTTAACTGAATAACCCTGTTAATTGAATATAATTTACCAACACAAAACCATTTACCATACCTTCAGTACAAATTTGACCTGTTTATTGAATATACATTATAGAGTAAACTCTTGTTAATTGAATAAAAAATCTTGTAATCTGTCGTGAAATTATCCTGACTCTCCTCAGTTTTCCTTTGTTTATAGACCTATTTGTCTTCAGTACATCCAATACAGGCATTTAATCTATTATATCGTGTTTGACAGAGCTTATGCAGCTCTGTCAAACAAGATATAATAGAATAAATGCGGAGTTTATCTCTAGAATACAGGAAAGTGACACAATCCCTGTTAATTGAAAACTCCTGTTAATTGAATAATTTTCATTGGCAAAATGGCTATTCAATTAACCCTTTTACCCAATGCAGACGATATCAAAATTTATTATTTTAAATATCATTTTTTGAAATTTTTTCAAAAATTTCAACAAAACCATATCATGTGACCCCTGGTCGGAACGAGCTCGTCGAGCTCGTTCCAACGAGGGGTCACATGATATGGATTTGTTGAATTTTTTTTAAAAATAATATTTTTTCAACTGCTGAATTTGCATATTACGCGGGTGGATGTGGGCGATTCGTTAGGTAAAGGGTTAACAGGGTTTCACTGTACCAAGATTGTTGTGTTATTCATTGTTACCCAATACAATATAGACCTTTATAAATAGCCATTATCAACCATTTGGAAAATATGCATGTCTATTTATAAGTCTGTTGGGCTTTTTTACCGTCCATGTAAATTACTGTTAATGTGTTGGTAACACACAAAGAATTGATAATAATAGTGATGATCTGGTTGAGGGCTAGATTATTTTTGGTGGTCTGAATTTGTTATTTAAAACTTATTTTATTACAAATTACAGGAGAGTGCCGAGAGGCACTCTCCAATAATTTGAAATAAAACAAATTTATAGAAACAAAATATTATTTGTGTTTGATTGAATATGAAATATAAGCATGGAAAGTGTTGGTTTTTGCTCTGGTATCCTCATTAGCTTAACTTGACATAGTCAAGATAAGCTATTGCCATCACACGTGTGGAAGTCTGTTAGTCTGTGAGTGTGTTAGTCTGTGAGTGTGTTAGTCTGTGAGTCTGTGACATCTGTTCACATTTTCCTTTAGCACAGGCTACACCCCGCAGTTCTTGCCTGATCGTCACAAAATTTCATATGCAGGTTTGGGGGCATGTCTAGATGAGAACGTCCCCTTTTGGTCGCGATCGGGCAACCGGTATGGCTGCCCAAGCCCAAAACCTGAAAACCATTAGCACAGTCTACAGGTCGTATTTATGAAAGGATTTCATTGTAACTTGGTAGGATGCCTCTGTATAATGCCTAGATGAGAACATCCCCTTTTGGGCATGATCTATCAACCGTGATCGCTGCCCAAGCCCGAAACCCAAAAACTTTTAGCACAGTCTGCAGGTCATGTTTAATGTGCAGGGATTTCATTGTAACTTGGTAGGATGACTCCTTATGATGTCTAGATGAGAATTTCCCCATTTGGGCATGATCTGCCAACCGTGACGACTGCCTGAGCCCAAAACCCGAAAACATTAGGACAGTCTACAGGTCATATTTATTGAGGAATGTCATTGTAACTTGGTGGGTTGACTTCATACAATGTCTAGATGAGAAAGTCCCCTTTTGGACGTGATTGGGCAACTGTGACGGCTACAGGGGCCCAAAGCCCGAAAACCTTTAGCACAGTCTAGAGGTCATATTTATGAAGGGATTTCATTGTAATTTGGTAGTATGACTCCAAATAATGTCTAGATAAGAACGTCCCACTTTGATCGCGATCATTCAGCCTTGATGGGTGCCCGAGCCCCAAAACCTTTAGCATAGGCAAAAGGTCATATTTATGGAAGGATTTCATTGCAACCTGTTAGGTTTACTCCATATAATACCTAGATGATGACATCCCCTTTTGGTTGTGATTGGTCAGTTGTGATGGCTACAAGTGCCCGAAGCCCGAAAACCTTGTGCACAGTCTACAGGTCATATTTATGAAGGAATTTCATTATAACTTCTTAGGATCACTCCACATGATGCCCAGATGAGATTGTCCCCTATGGTTGCGATCATTCAGCCATGATGGCTGCCCAAGCCTGAAGCCCGAAAAACCTGTAGCACAGTCTACATGTCATTTTTATGAAGGGATTTCATTGTAACTTGGTAGGTTAATTTCATATTTCGTATAATGTCTAGATGAGAACGTCCCCTTTTGGACATGATTGGGCAACTGTGACGGCTAAAGGTGCCCGAAAACCTTTAGCACAGTCTACAGGTCATATTTATGAGGGGATTTCATTGTAACTTGGTAGGACGACTCCAAATAATGTCTAGATGAGAACGTCCCATTTTGATCGCGATCATTCAGCCTTGATGGGTGCCCGAGCCCAAAAACCTTTAGCATAGGTAAAAGGTCACCTATTAGGTTGACTCCATATAATGCCTAGATGATGACATCCCCTTTTGGTCGTGATTGGTCAGCTGTGATGGCTACAAGTGCCCGAAGCCCGAAAATCGTGAGCACAGTCTACAGGTCATATTTATGAAGGGATTTCATTGTAACTTCGTGGGATCACTACAGATGATGCCCAGATGAGATTGTCCCCTTTGGTTGTGATCATTGAACCATGATGGCTGCCCGAGCCTGAAGCCCGAAAACCTTAAGCACAGTATACAGGTCATATTTATGAAGGGATTTCATTGTAACTTGGTAGGTTGACTTCATATAATGTCTAGATGAGAACATCCCCTTTTGGACATGATTGGGCAACTTTGACAGCTAAAGATGCCCGAAGCCCAAAAACCTTTAGCACAGTCTACAGGTCATATTTATGAAGGGATTTTATTGTAACTTGGTAGGATGACTCCAAATAACGTCTAGATGAGAACGTCTCATTTTGGTTGTGATCCTTCAGCCTTGATGGGTGCCTGAGCCCAAAAACCTTTAGCATAGGCAAAAGGTTATATTTATAGAAGGATTTCATTGTAACCTGTTAGGTTGACTCCATATAATGCCTAGATGATGACATCCCCTTTTGGTCGTGATTGGTCAACTGTGATGGCTACAGGTGCCCAAAGCCCGAAAACCTTGAGCACAGTCTACAGGTCATATTTATGAAGGGATTTCATTGTAACTTCACAGGATCACTTCAGATGATGCCCAGATGAGATTGTCCCCTTTGGTTGCGATCATTCAACCATGATGGCTGCCCGAGCCTAAAGCCCGAAAACCTTTAGCACAGTCTACAGGTCATATTTATGAAGGGATTTCATTGTAACTTGGTAGGTTGACTTCATATAATGTCTAAATGAGAACGTCCCCTTTTGGACACGATTGGGCAACTGTGACGGCTTCAGGGGCCCAAAGCCCGAAAACCTTTAGAACAGTCTACAGGTCATAATTATGAAGGGATTTCATTGTAGCTTGGTAGGATGACTCCAAATAGTGTCCAGATGAGAACTTCCCCTTTTGGTCACGATCATTCAGCCTTGATGGCTGCCCTAGCCCCAAAACCTTGAGCATGTCTGTAGGTTGTATTTATGGAAGGATTTCATTGTAACTTGTTAGGTTGACTCCATATAATGCCTAGATGATGACATCCCCTTTTGGTCATGGTTGGTCAACTGTAATGGCGACAGGTGCCTGAAGCCCGAAAATCTTGAGCACAGTCTGCAAGTCATATTTATGAAGGGATTTCATTGTAACTTCATAGGATCACTCCAGATGATGTCCAGATGAGAATGTCCCCTTTTGGTTTCATTCAACCATGATGGCTGCCCAAGCCTAAAGCCCGAAAACCTTTAGCACAGTCTTCAGATCATATTTATGAAGGGATTTCATTGTAACTTGGTAGGTTGACTTCATGTAATGTCTAGATGAGAACAGCCCCTTTTGGACACCATTAGGCAACTGTGTTGGCTGCAGGGGCCCAAAGCCCGAAAATCTTTAGCACAGTCTAAAGGTGATATTTATTAAGGGATTTCATTGTACCTTGGTAGGATGACTCTAAATAATGTCTAGATGAGAACGTCCCCTTTTGGTCGCGATCATTCAGCCTTGATGGCTGCCCGAACCCAAAACCCCAAAACCTTTAGCATAGTCTATTGGTCATATTTATGGAAGGACTTCATTGTAACCCGTAAGTTTGACTCCATATGCCTAGATGATGACCTCCCCTTTTGTTCATGATTGGTCAACTGTGACTGCTTCAGGGGCCCGAAGCCCAAAAACCTAGAGCACAGTCTACAGGTCATATTTATGAAGGGATTTCATTGTAACTTTGTAGGATCACTCCAGATGATGCCCAGATGAGAATGTCCCCTTTTGGTTGCGATCATTCAACCATGATGGCTGCCAGAGCCCAAAGCCCAAAAACCTTTAGCACAGTCTACAGGTCATATTTATTAAGGGATTTCATTGTAACTTGGTAGGTCGACTTCATATAATGTCTAGATGAGAACATCCCCTTTGGACGCAATTGGGAAACTGACGGCTACAGGGGCCCGAAAACCTTTAGCGCAGTCTATAGGCCATATTTATGAAGGGATTTTAATGTAACTTGATAGCATGACTCGTTTTGGAATAATTTCACTGTAACTTGGTAACTTTTGTTGATATCCGTTAACTGTGAGGGCCTCATACATTAACAGTGAGGTCATATTAACCCACCCCTCAGCTCTTTAGTAAAGTGTACACCTCATATTATTTTTGTGTCGCCGCCCCATGAAGTGGGGAACGACATATAAGGATTACTTTTGTCGTCTTGCGTTGTCCGCGTCGTCCACGTCACACTTTCTCTTATCTGCCACTCCTCTTTAACCTATGAATGGATTTTGATGAAACTTTCAGTGATTCTTTATCACATCATGGCATTGTGCACCTCCTATTTTATTTTTTGATCCGCTGTATTTTTTCCAGAGCTATGCCCCTTTTCCACTTAGAATTCTGTCTGAAATGCCAGGCTTCTCTTATCTGCCACTCCTCTTTAACCTATGAATGGATTTTGATGAAACTTTCAGTGATTCTTTATCACATCATGGCATTGTGCACCTTCTATTTTATTTTTTGATCCGCTGTATTTTTTCCAGAGTTATGCCCCTTTTCCACTTAGAATTCTGTCTGAAACGCCTTGGAGTGTCTCTTATCCGCCACTCCTCTTTAACCTATGAATGGATTTTGATGAAACTTTCAGTGATTCTTTATCACATCATGGCATTGTGCACCTCTTATTTTATTTTTTGATCCGCTGTATTTTTCCCAGAGTTATGCCCCTTTTCCACTTAGAATTCTGTCTGAAACGCCAGGCGGCACACGTCTTCCATGGAAGACTCACATCCAAGTTGTCATAAACATAGCATACAGGGAACAGAAATGAACATATTCCCAATTATCACAATTCTTGTCTTATTTCATAATCCTTTCATAAACATTGAACATTATCCTTTTCATCAAACACAACACACAAGTTAAGCTACAGTGTCATTGACACTTTCATTTTTAAAAGCCGTGATAGTGGCTTCTAGTACTGAACCAGTTAAGAAGTCTTGACAGCAGGATTATATTAGTATTTTAAGCTGCGATAACATTTGGCTAAATGGTTGTCACTGAGCACTATTCGGGAGAAAATAGGAATTGAGGTTAAAACTTTAAAAAGTAGAAAAATAATAACAAAACAAATGACCACAAAGTATCAACGTGCTGTTTGATTTCGTACGTCATAAGACATACAGAAGTATCAACATTTGATTTTGTATGTCATAAGACGTACAGAAGTATCAACGTTTGATTTTGTATGTCATATGACGTACAAAAGTATCAAAGGGTTAACCAGATAATAAAAATCATCATCAGCAAAATTTTAATTAATGAAACTCTGGGTTGTACCCTGTGCTTCATTGCTTAAGGCTAAAAAAAAATAATGTTTTGATTCTCGGGCCTTCCCTCGTTGGATTTGAACCTCCTCATTAGACATTTTTATTATGTCATGTTTTTTAAAAAATTTGTGAAAACTTGGAATGGTCGTTTTTTCACATTTCTCAGCATATAATTATTTAGCTGTGTTAGCAGTAAATTGGTTTTTTACTTGTTGCAGTTTATGGGAGAGTGCCCAGGGGCACTCTCCCATAAACTGTAACAAAGAAAATTCTGATACACTGGATCATGATTTAATTATTATTTATTTGCTGGTGTTTAAGGTCATATATTTTTGTACAATCGCTAATAATGGCCGCAACAGCGATATAAACTCAAGTTTAACCAATCATTTAGAGCCATGTTTCCCATTTTGAAGGACTCCTACCCCCAAGCATTGGTTTGTGGGGCCTATTCTAATGGATCATGATGCTTGACAGATCTATACCATTAAAAAGAATAATAACATTCAAATCCTTTTAGCTGTTGTTACGGCAGTTAGTTATAAAAGATATACTATAATTACACTAAAATACAACCTTTTCTTTTTTTCAAGTGGAAAGACAGCAAAAAGATTTACTGAGTATACTCAACCCTTTTACACGAAAAAAAAAAAAAAAAAACCCAAAAATTAAAAATAAAATCCTCCCTCCCTCACTGATTTGAAAAAAAAATTGCCTGAGAATCAATTCATTTTTTTTATTTGGCCTAAATGTTCGATCATTTTTGCTACAATTAGTGTTTCTAAATAGTGAATCGAATATTATTGCATCTGTGGAGATATTGCCCACCTCTGGAAAGTGACCAGTCCACACTGGCCATACTGAACAAGTGAGCTACAGTTGACAGGTAATTTGGGGATATCTCCATAAATTAGGGACACCTTTTAACATCCTGAATTTTGGAGAATTTAAAGGCTTTGGAATCCAAGTAGTTTTTGGAAGAAAAACCCCCTTGAACACTTCTTCTTTCATCAGGTTTCCTGTTCAGGAGACTTAAGTCTGGATGGTGAAAGAAGAGTTCAAGAGGAGACACTGTAGGATTTGGATGGAGACAAGGTAGGATTTTGAGGACATCAATGATTAAAAAATTTCCAATGCTGCATGACTTGAATCACAACGAATCAACAGAAAAATTTCAAATCAAATCTTGTTTCAAAGCTTTACAGGACCTTATAACAGATTGATATATACTAGAACAGTTGGGTGTGCGGTTGCTGAAGGGTTACAGAATTGCATTTCAGATTGAAGGGTCCACGGATCGATTCCCACCTGGGGTAACTGTTGGATCCTTGGACAACTCTTCATTCTGATTGCCCACATGAGGGGACGGTGGCACTGAGTACTAATGCGTACTGCACATCAATTATGCATTTGTATTCAACCAATGCTAACCCTAGCTGCATGTGTGAAGTTAGTATGTTGGAGAGTCTGGTGGTTGTTTGCCATTGCTCAGTGGTTCTTTCCAGGTACTCCGGCTTCCTCCATCCATAAAACTGCCCGACACGAGGTGACCCTGGCTGTCGAAAGTGTTGTTAAATCCCATAAATAAATAAACAAATAAATAAATACTAGAACAGTCCTGATTATTTTAGGAAAGCCTTCCCCCCCCCCCCCCCCACTCCTTATGGCGCCTGCAAAACAAAATTAAGGGGAGTCATAATTGCTCTCCTAAAGCTGTGAAAAAGCACAAATAGCTCTATTTAATTTGAGTTAAATATCAAATTTCCCATTAAAATAAGCCAAAATGGATCCCCTGCCAGGCCTGAAAATAAGCAGACTGACATCTGTAGAATGAAGTCCCTAGAGGGTGAATTTAGTGATGCTACCCTGTAGGGTAGCATCACTAAATTTACCCTCAGTGAACCTCAATCTGTATCAAGATCTCGGGCCTAAACTGAAAGAGGTACTCAGGCTTGTCATTTTGAGGTGGGCGATCGCCCCAGGCCGCAGTCGCCCACCTGAGTTCAAAATTACGTGGACGGTGAATGTCCGCCTAACCCCGATTTCTGCGGCCCATTAATTCAGTCGAAGGCACCCCAAAATCGGACGTCTCAAATGGCAATTTTCGCAGATTGAAGGAGGTACATGTAACAAAAGCGCAATTTGTGAAATTTGTTGTGTATCGTCAACTCAGTCACCAAGAGAAGTAACTTTCCAAATCTGAGTGGGAGGTCTACCAATTCCAAAGTTGTAATTAGTTATTACATTGTACATCAGACTGAAACAACTCTCGTGTCATGCATGATTATGGGATGTATCATCCCCAAGCCAGATCGACCCCTGACAATTTGCCTGGAACGTTTCGTACCAAAATCATAGCCGAGACTATTCGTCCCCCAAATCTGATTGATTCATCCCAAGTTATCGGCGTCTGGCAGTGAGCACAGTGCTCTGGCTTTTACAATCATGTAATGTATAGATACAGGTTTGGTTATTTGGATGCAAGATAACTGTAACACTCACTGTTGGTGAGTGTCATGGGTAACCTGGAATCTTGCATCCAAATATTCCAAGTCTGTATCTATACATTACGTGATGGCATACATCATAATTACACAAACCATGTACCTTAAAATGATATTAGTTGTCTACAAATCAGGCGGAAACAAAATGGCCCCCGCAAATCATAAATGACCCTCCTGGGGTCTTTTTAGGTGAACCCAAAATGGCCCTCCTGGGGTGATTTGAGGTGAACCACAATGACCCTCCTGCAATTTTCAAAATGGTCTGGGGACCTCATTCTCCAAATAAGAGATTGCTTGTCCCCTGCGGTGATTTATGGAGGGGTAGTTGTATCTCCCCTATGATTTTCAATTGATCAAGCCTGCTAGAAAAGGCACCAGTGGTTGAGTTTTCTCCATCCTGTAAGATAATATAAAAATATAAAAGTACAATTAGTAAGACTTTTTAGCTCACCGAAAGGAGCTCAACTTATCACTTGCCGTCCGTCGTCGTCGTTTTTCAAACGACTTCTCCTCTGAAACCACTGGTCCGATTTTCATGAAACTTCTTGTGGATGTTCATTACTATATGCCAATTCAGGTTTGTTCAAATGAAATGGCCACATCCCTTGGGGGCTCTGTACGGGGCATAACTCTGATAGTACCGTATGAATTATAGAAAAATTATTAAAAAATCTTCTTCTCCAGAACCAGTGGGCAGAATCTTTTGATACTTGGTATGCAGCATCTTCGTATGGGTCTGATTCAAGTTTGTTCAAATCGAGTTCCTCAACCAATATTGGGGCTCACTATGGGGGCGTGAATTTTTACTTAGTGCAATTTAAGAAAAATTCTTTAAAATTCTTCTTCTCCAGAACCAATGGGCAGAATCTTTTGATATTTGGTGTATGGCATCTTGGTATGGGTCTGATTCAAGTTTGTTCAAATTGGGTCCCTTGATCAATATTGGGGCTCCCAATAGAGACATGAATTTTTCCTCAGTGCAATTTAAGGAAAAATCTACTCCAGAACCAGTGGGCAGAATCTTTTGATATTTGGTATACAGCATCTTGGTATGGCTCTGATTCAAGTTTGTTCAAATGGAGTCCCTTGATCAATTTTGGGGCTCACTATGGGGACCTGAATTTTTACTTTGTGCAATTTAAGAAAAAAAATTTTAAAATCTTCTTCTCCAGAACCAATGGGCAGGATCTTTTGATATTTGGTATACAGCATCTTGGTATGGGTCTGATTCAAGTTTGTTCAAATTGAGTCCCTTGATCAATATTGGGGCTCACTAAAGGGGTGTGAATTTTTACTTAGTGCAATTTAAGAAAATTTCTTTAAAAATCTTCTTTTCCGGAACCGATGGGCAGAATCTTTTGATATTTGGTATACGGCATCTTGGTATGGGTCTGATTCAGGTTTGTTCAAATTGAATCCTCCGTTCAATATTGGGGATCACTATGGGTGTGTGAATTTTTACTTAGTGTAATTTAAGAAAAAATCTTTAACAATCTTCTTCACCAAAACCAGTGGGCAGAATCTTGAGATATTTGGTATGCAGCATCTTGGTATGGGTTGGATTCACGTTTGTTCAAATTGAGTCTTTTGATCAATATTGGGGCTCACTATGGGGGCGTGAATTTTTACTTAGTACAGTTCAAGAAAAATTCTTTAAATATCTTCTCCAGAACCAGTGGGCAGAATCTTTTGATATTTGGTATGCAGGATGCTAGTATGGGGTCTGATTCAAGTTTGTTTAATTGAGTCCCCCCCCCCCCCCTCCACCCCTTCCCTGATCAATATTTGGGCTCAATATGGGGGCATGAATTTTTATTTTGTGCAATTCAAGTCTAATTCTTTAAAAATCTTCTTCTCCAGAACCAGCATGCAGAGTCTTTTGATATTTGGTATACGGCATTCTAGTATGGGCTTGATTCAAGTTTGTACAAATTGAGTCCCTTTGTTCATATTAAGGCTCATTATGGGAATTTGAATTTCAACTTGGTGCAATTTACAATTTTTCAAACGACTTCTCCTCTGAAACCACTGGTCCGATTTTCACGAAACTTTATGCGGATGTTCATTACTATATGGCAATTCATGTTTGGTAAAATGAAATGGCCACGTCCCTTGGGGGCTCTGTATGGGGCATAACTCTGATAGCACCGTATGAATTATAGAAAAATTATTAAAAAATCTTCTTCTCCAGAACCAGTGGGCAGAATCTTTTGATACTTAGTGTGCAGCATCCTGGTATGGGTCTGATTCAAGTTTGTTCAAATCGAGTCCCTCAACCAATATTGGGTCTCACTATGGAGGCGTGAATTTTTACTTAGTGCAATTCAAGAAAAATTCTTTAAAAATCTTCTTCTCCAGAACCAATGGGCATAATCTTTTGATATTTGGTATGCAGCATCTTGGTATGGGTCTGATTCAAGTTTGTTCAGATCGAGTCCCTCAACCAATATTGGGGCTCACTAAAGGAGTGTGAATTTTTACTTAGTGCAATTTAAGAAAATTTTAAAAAAATCTTCTTCTCCAGAACCAATGGGCAGAATCTTTTGATATTATGTATGCAGCATCTTGGAGTGGGTCTGATTCAAGTTTGTTCAAATCGAGTCTCTTGATCAATATTGGGGCTCCCTCTTGGGGCATGAATTTTTCCTTAGTGCAATTTAAGGAAAAATCTTCTTTTCCAGAACCAGTGGGCAGAATCTTTTGATATTTGGTATACAGTATCTTGGTGTGAGTCTGATTCAAATTGAGTTCCTCGATCAATATTGGGGCTGCCTATGGGGGCGTAGATTTTTACTTGGTGCAATTTAAGAAAAAATCTTCAAAAATTAATTTTCTTTTCTAGAACCAGTGGTCAGAATCTTTTGATATTTGGTCGATCAATATTGGGGCTGCCTATGGGGGCGTAGATTTTTACTTGGTGCAATTTAAGAAAAAATCTTCAAAAATTAATTTTCTTCTCTAGAACCAGTGATCAGAATCTTTTGATATTTGGTATGCTGCATCTTGATATGGGTCTGATTCACATTTGTTCAAATCGAGTCCCTTGATCAATATTGGGGCTCCCTATGGGCCGTGAATTTTCACTTAGTGCAGTTTAAGAAACAATTCTTTAAAAATCTTCATTTCCCGAACCAGTGGGCAAAATATTTTGATATTTGGTATGTAGCATCTTAGTAAGGTTCTGATTCAAGTTTGTTTAAATTGAGTTCCTCGATCAATATTGGGCCTCACTATAGGGGCGTGAATGTTTACTTTGTGCAATTCAAGGAAAATTCTTTAAAAATCTTCTTCAGAACCATCATGCCGAATCTTTTGATATTTGCTCAGCAGCATTGTCCCATTCAGTCCTGTTGATGTTTTAGCTCCACAGAGAGTATAGATTTACTCCGTAGAACCTTAAGAATAGCTTTTGATAAAATTTGTGCCTTAACAGTATGGAACATTCAGTGAGTGCCTAAGGCCCCCCCTGGGGCCTCTTGTTTTATAGGTTTTATATTTTGTTTTTGGATATTAGGAAACATGAAGAAAAGATTTTTCTTTATTTTTCAGTATGTACGCCTTGATGTTGATACCAAAATAGAGAAAGCATTAGATCTCCTGATGAAAACATGGAAACTGAAGAAGCCAAATTTATTAATATCGATTACAGGTGGTGCTACCAATTTTGAGATGAAGCAACGACTGCGAACTATTTTCCATCGAGGGTTGATGAAAGCGGCCCAAAGTACAGGTTTGTTTAAACCTAGTTCTTATCTTCCACTGAGAGCTGTCAGTAATATTGGTGTGTCTTCATCTGGGGCCTGTCTATCACTTAGAGCTGTCCATATTATTGGTGTGTTCATATCTGGGTCTTATCTTCCATCTAGGGTTGATGAAAGCTTACTATTAAGTACTGGTGTGTTTATTTCCATGTCCTATCTTCCATTCTGGGTTCACAAAACTTGACCAAAGTACATCTGTGTTTATATCCATGTTCTATCTTCAATTCAGGGTGGGTAAAACCTGGCCAAAGTACATGTGTGTTTATAGCCATGACCTATCTTCCCGTTAGGGTGTTTCCACCCATGTTCTGTCTTCCATTCAGGGTTGACAAAACGCTTGTTTATATCCATGTCCAATCTTCCATTCAAGGTTGACAAAAACCTGACCAAAGTACTGGTGCGTTTATATCCATGTCCTATCTTCCACATTCAGGGTCGACAAAACCTGACCAAAGTGCTTGTGTGTTTTTATCCATGTCCTATATTCCATTCAGGGTTGACAAAACCTGACCAAAGTACTGGTGTGTTTATATCCATGTTCTATCTTCCATTCAAAGAGTAAAACTATCATTTGAATTATTTTGTGTTTGCCTTATTTTTTTTTTTTTTTTTTTACCTACAAGCAGAAATGTGGTTAGAGGATCTTGGTTGGGTGTGTGTGTCCTCTTTATACTTTCAGTTCGTAAATCTTTGAATTCGATTTGAATTTCAAATCATTTGTTTGATTAGATTCAATTCAACTTTCGACCCCCAAATACTGAAATCAAATATCACTATGACAATCATGGAAAGTTATGTTCATTTTTCACGTATACCTTTATGTGTGGTCATATTTCTCACCAGTTATGTTAATATGATGAATATTATTGTTAACTGGTCAACCAGAGCTGTCGGGTGGTTATTATTTTAAAGGTCAGTAGCAGGACACAAATAAAATCTTTAAGGGTATCCACGCAGATGTTATGTTAGAATGCATGCACATATATCAGTTGTACTGACGGCTCTTCAGTTTGTGAACGTGAAAGGGCTGCAATTCAAGAGACGTGTCTACTGTGCTCTATATGGTCATCACGCATACTAATTAAATGTCATTTGCAGGTGACGCTTTGTTGCACTCCAGGCATGAAATAATGTCTGTTAGAAATGGTCACAGGCACAGATAAAATGCCACAAAATCTACATAGAGCTGTAATTTCCAAATGTTTCAGCTGGTTTGAGGTTTACAGTTTCTAACTTTGGAAATTTTTGCTGAGATTGGGAGAAGGGAGTCAGATACACCCTCTAACAACACCCCCACTGCACCTCCTTGTTACTATATACCTCCAATCAGGTATGAGCGGTCACTGAAATAACATAATGGGCTGTAATCTCAAAGAAAATTAATAAAATAATTTTGAGCAATTTTGTGTATTTTTCATCTTCTGTTGAGGAAGTAAGAAATCTTTATTGTGTTGTAGATTGCTCCATATTTCTTAGAAGTCCTTATTCAGATTTTTATTCCATTAGTATTTCTTTCACCCTTCACCTTGCCAAATAGCATTGGTACCAATGATCCTCAATTCTGCCATTTCATTTATAACTTACCAAGTTCAAGTTTGTCAAGTTGAGCTACAGTGTCATTGACACTTTCATTATTATTTGTAGAATTTCACCAATGTGGTACATGGTTTGTGTGTGCTAGACATTGTGAGGGCATCATATGTGTCTTACAGACAAAGCTCATGAAGGAGTAATAAACTGCCTCTTACTCTTCAACCTCCTGTGTCCATGTGCTGTGAGATGGGCATGCTTCAGTCCAGTTTCTCATTTGAAACATATTAATAAAACAATGAATTGAATATGTACAGTCCATGTATGAATGGGATGATTTGAAGTAACATGCACTTTTTCAACTTTCAGGAGCATGGATAATAACTGGTGGAACACATGCAGGTGTAATGAAGCATGTCGGAGAAGCTGTTCGGGACCATGAGTTGACAACAACCAATACAAACAATAAAGTTGTGGCTATTGGAATAGCAACGTGGGGTGTCATCTGGAATAAAGATGCTTTAATTAATAATAAGGTGAATTATTTATTTCTTGTCATTTTACAGTGGATTATTGAAGAGCCAAACTGTCATTGAAAAAGGACTCAGTATATATTCAAGGGTCCGCCCGATAATCCATCCCTCCATCTGTCCATCCATTCTTCCGTACAACCATTTTGCATTATAACTCAAGCATTGGTGTCAGTTTTGATGTTGTTTAATATGATAGACCAGCATGGAGGAGAGGATATCCACATATTGTGGGTTTCATCCATGCATATGTTATGGCTCTTGTTAGGCTTAAAAAATAAAAAAGCTGTTTCTCTGGCCCTCCCACATGGTCCTTTTGGCTGCCGCATGCTCTCTTTTTATAACCAATTTAAACTTAAAAAAAATAAAAATTAAATGGTTTATGTCTGATATTTTACCCAAGTTAAAAAAATTGATGAATTTGTCCCTTGAGTGCAAGAAGGCTTTGCAATGCTTTAGCATTGCAAAGCCTTCTTGCACTCAATGGATGAAATACACCACCACCCATGCTATTCTGTAGATTATGAGGCCTAAAACTTGAACCAAGAACATGAACTTTTGATGGCAAAGAAGTAATTGCTGAAATAAAAAATAAAATAAAAATCCGCTGGCCCGCATGCAATTACACAAATAATGGCCTGAGAAACAGAATATCTACTTTGTGTGGCCTTAACAAGGGTTATTAAACTCAGGGTTTGTGGATTTAGGATTATAAAATCTCACCCAAGAGGCAGTACATTAAGCTAGACATGAAACTTGTCCTAAGGGTGAAATTTCCTCACAGCACTCACAAATATCGGACTGTATATTTGTTTATTTATTTATTGGTGTTTAAGGTCATATATTTCTGCAGAATGGCTAACCATGACCATGACGGTTTTACCGGTGGAGGAAGCCGGAGTACCCAGAGAGAACCACCGAGCAACGGAAAGCAGCTGTCAGCTCCCCAACATACCAACTCCACACAAGCAGGGTTAGCATTGGTTGAAGACAGGTGCACCATCGACGTGCAGTTCGCCATAGTACACAGCGTCACCGTGCCCCCACATGGGCAATGGGGGTGAAGTGTCTTGCCCAAGGACACAACGTGGTTGCCGCAGGTGGGATTCGAACCGTGGACTTCTCAGCTTGCAGTCTGCACCTCTACCAACTGAGCCACTGTGCCCCCTCAGACTGCATAAAGGCAGGGTTAAGGCATATGTACCATGACAGAACTTATGATGTTGATGTTTGCTTTGCATTGAGTTGCATATGGTGG
Source organism: Pictodentalium vernedei (assembly GCA_031216915.1). NCBI lineage: Eukaryota > Metazoa > Mollusca > Scaphopoda > Dentaliida > Dentaliidae > Pictodentalium > Pictodentalium vernedei. Next base: position 92,859,246 of record CM062289.1, on the reverse strand, counting down.
GTGCGTTACATCTGTCCTCTCTCCCAGATGTCTGCTTAGACACACACATATGAGTGGTGTGGGGTGGGATGAGGATATCTTACCCAAGGAATAAGATATTGATCCAGGCACAAAGCTTACCTTTTGGTGTGATTTTATCATCCCACTCTAATCGAGGATGTTTTTTTCTCCCATGACACCCCACATGATGTTATTGAAATTAAAATCCCGCTCTTGCTATGAAACTTTAATATTTACTGCTTGATGATTGATCATAGAGAAAAATGAATTGCATTTTTGGTAAGAGCATTCAAAAGTTATGTATATATCAAACGCATACGCATATACAGTGGAGCCAACTTAATTGGATATCTCTTAATTGTATACCCCTGTTAATTGAATATAATTTTCAAACACAAAACCATTTACCATACCTTCAGTACAAATTTGATCTGTTAATTGCATATGATTGTAGAGTAAACTCCTGTTAATTGTATATAAATTTTTATAATATGAAAAAAAAAATTACTGTGACACGCACCAAATTTCCCTTATTTATCAACCTTTTTGGCCTCACTATATCCAATATAGGCATTTATTCTATTATATCTTGTTTGACAGAGCTCTATGAGCTCTGTCAAACAAGATATAATAGAATAAATGCTCAGTTTACCTCCAGAACACAGGAAACTTACCAAATCCCTGTTGATTGTATATTCCTGTTAATTGAATAATTATACCACCCACTTGAAAAGTGGGCGGTATATAGCATTCATGGTGTCCGTACTTCCGTACTTACGTACGTCCGTACGTCCGTACTTCCATACGTCCGTGACGCTTTGGGGGTACACATCTGCTATCCGCTACTCCTCTTAAACCAGTGGGTGGATTTCATTGAAACTTACAGGCATTCTTTTCTATACATTATAGATGTGCACCTCCTATTTTGCTTTCAGGTATTTTTATTTTTTACTCTTTCCCAAAGGGCGAAATGAACTTAGCCAAATTGTTGTGATGCTTTAGGGGGGTACACTCCTGCTATCCGCTACTCCTCTTATACCAGTGGGCGAATTTTATTGAAACTCTCAGACATTCTTTTATATACATTATAGATGTGCACCTTCTATTCTGCTTTCAGGTATTTTTTTTTTTTTTTTTTGGGGGGGGGGGGGGGGGGGGTTGTCAGTGTTTGTGCTCTCTACATTAAGCACACTTTTACTGTTGTAAAATGTTTCTTGGTGGGAGTGGGTGGTATCATTTAGTGAGCAGTGCTCACAGTTTTTCTAGTTTTCACTGGCAAAATGAATATTCAGTTAAGAGGATTCTACTGTACTACGAAAACTAGCATTAGCTCATGCCAATGATTGGTTAACATATTGAAGTGAGTTGAAACAGCTGATGTTCCAATGATGTGGGGATGGAGAATGATGAATATCAGTATTTATAGAAATCAAGAGAGATGCCATATTTGTTTACAAAATGCAGATGTTGATGAAATAATTTGATAAAGCCACACAAAGTAGATCTTCTGTTTCTCAGGCCATTATTTGTGAAATTGCATGCGGGCGAGCGGTTTTTTATTTTGTTTTTTATTTCAGTAATTACTTCTTGGCCATCAAAAGTTCATGTTCTTGATTCAAGTTTTAGGCCTCATAATCTACAGAATAGCATGGGTGGTGATGTATTTCATCCCGTGAGTGCAAGAAGGCTTTGCAATGCTAAAGCATTGCAAAGCCTTCTTGCACTCAAGGGACAAATTCATCAATTTTTTTAACTTAGGTAAAATATCAGACTTAAATAATTTAATTTTAATTTTTTTTAAGTTTAAATTGGTCATAAAAAGAGAGCATGCGGCAGCCAAAAGGACCATGCGGGAGGGCCTGAGAAACAGATTTTTTATTTTTTTAGGCCTAATCATTAAATATTCAAATTAGTATGGTCATCTTGGGTGGGTAAGATTATTAGTTATTATTCTTGTGTCTTCAGGAATGTATGGAATTTCCACTGGTCTGGGGACTCATACACCCTGAGATGCAGCTAAAGGATGTATGAGTTTCCAAACCAGTGTGTAAATTGGTTTGGAAACTCACAAGGACAATGAATTTATTTCCAAATCCTTTCGTTTTGTTAACCGTTTAGCTAATATAGCTTTCAAAATCATCATTTTCTCCCTCTTCCAATTAATATGTTTTTAGTAAATTCGCATGCTTTTTGTTGTATTTGGCAGACATGTTAAGTCTCATGGATTCACTGTGAGACTCCCAGATTGGGTCATGATCTCCTGCACTCACGGTAGCACCCATAAATCTCCCGAATCGTCAGAATTAATCAAGTGAAAAAAACAAAATCAACCATTTTTTTATTGTGTACAATTTACTTCACGTTTGCAAACGGTAATCAGTGAGATCTGCTCGGTGACCTGGATATTTAAGTAAGCTTCAGAAATCCAGTCTCTTTTTTTAGCTCACTTGACTTTCAGTCAGGAGAGCTTTTGTGATCACTCACCATCCGCCGTCCATTGTCTGTCGTCCGTTGTCCGTGAACATGGTGTGTGCATCTTCTCCTCCCAAACTGCTGAACCAATTTAATTGATATTTGAGATAATAGATTGTTATGACATCGCAATTTGATTTTGTTCAAATCAAGTTGCGTCGCCCCTTGGTAGGGCCACGCCCAAAAAGTATGCTTAAATCTTAAAAAATCTTCTTTTCATGAACCAGCAGTAGCAGAGACTTGATATTTGGTGCGCGGCTTCCTTTTGAGGTGTAGACTTAGATTTGTTCAAGAAAAGTTTGTGTGGCTATATTTGCGTTGATATGGGAGGGGCAAGAATTGTTGCCCCTCCAAAAATTTCTATTTTCCAAACCGAGAGGCAGATTTGGACCAAATTTGATATGAGGGCTTATTGGGTCATAAGTACTTAATTTATGCCCCAATTTTTTTTCCCATCGCCCCATGGGAACCGCAGGAACTAAAAATAGAAAAAAATTAAAACGCCCATATCTCCAAAACTGCATGGCACTGAGAATTCTTATTTGGTGTGAAGCTTCCTTAGGACCAACAGAATGGAATGGTAAAAAAAATTGCTATCGGTTTTATGATGGGGTACTTTTCTGGGACTTTGAAAAAGTGCTGAGTCAGCATTTTTTTAACACTGTGGGTAATGGGAAAAACATTTAAGACTACTTTTCTCCCAAACCACTGCTACAAAAGCTTTCAAATTTCACATATAACATCTTTGGAAGATTGTTTCACATGTTTATTAAAATCAATTCCCTGGGTCCATATTTGGGCTCTCTATGGGAGCCCAAATGTTTAAATTAGTGCAGTATAAGGAATATTCTTGAAAAATCTTCTTCTTCAGATCTACTAATAAGAATCTTTTGATATTTGGTATGCGGCATCCTTAGGGGGGTGAGATTCAAATTTGTTCAAGCCAAGTCCCTGGGTTCATATTTAGGCTGAAAATTTAGGTTCCCATTCCGGACTTAGAAATTTTGGACCAAAATCCAGAAATTAGGTTTTTGATGCGTTTTGGTCAATTTTAAGACAAATTTTTTTTTTTTTTACACTGAAAATTTGGGGTCTGGGTGGGACTTAGAAAATTTTGGACCAAAATCCAGAAATTTTTGTTTTTTTGTTTTTTTATGCATTTCGGTCAATTTTAAGATAAAAATAAGTTTTTTTTTACACTGAAAATTTGGGGGCCGTGTGTGACAAAAATAAAAAAAAATCTGTTTTTTTATGCGTTTATCTCAATTTTGGGACGTCAAAGTGCAGGAACTGAAAATAGAAAAATCCTGTGTATTGTGTGGGCATAACTGCTTCATCTAGTTGGTATATGCTTTTCTTAGGAGGGGCGTATGCAGCTTATTCAAGTCAAGTCCCTGGTTTGATATTTAGACTACCATGTCAGGTGAGCACCCTCAGACCCCCCAAGGCCTCTTGTTTTCGCTTCCCTTTGTTCCAAATCATGTTTAATTAAATCAAGAAAATTATAGTAATACTATGCAAGAAAGGGTGACGGGGAAAAATGGCAGTGATTCTTCAGTCCGCCGTACAGATACAAATCTGATTTTGTGTACATTTCAGTGGTATGAAGATGAGGTTATTTTGTGCCATCAACCTCGTTATTATCTAATTATTACCAAATAGTAGTGGGACACAGCAGTTCTGGTATGAAAACATAAACACGAAGAAATTCCTTTTGGTAAGACTAAACACCAGAGCAGATGTACCGGTTATGTTCCTATTTTTGTACCCCTAATGCAAAAAATCGCAATGCTTCAAAGCTTTAAAGCATTCCCAGTGCTTTTGCGTTGATACATATCACAGAAAGGGCTATGAATGATAATAATCTGTAAATTAAATTAAATAGAGCCAGGCCAGTTTGCCGCATGGTTTATTTGGTTTCTTTGTAACTCATGATACTACATATAAAATTTAGTAGAAATCAAGTAAATATTCAGTTCATTGCAATGGAAATGGGGTGGAGATAAAATGATGTTGCACTGTTAGTTTTTTTCTGGTCCATTTACTGTCTTAACATTGAAATAGCACAAAAGTCCACCATTAGTTAGGCTAACATGTAAGGGAGCAAGCGATTGCTACGGGTCTACGTGATTTAATTATCAAGTAGTTTGTCCAGTCTCTGAATAAGTTGTGTGCATAAATAAAATAAATTCTTTTCAATTAAACCTGTGGGTAGACCGTTGCTAAGGACAAGAGTATGTTGCTAAGGAACTCATGTGATAATACTGTTGCACTGGTTGATTAATTTTTTGGTTCAGCTAAGGCCATAACTATGAAATAACATCAAACTCTACCAATTAGTTGACCACTGCTAGGAAGCACGGTGGTTGCTATGGGGACAGCGTGACTTTCTTGCCAAGTGTAGTAGTGACCGTTGCTAGGGAGTCGCGTTAGTTTTTATTTAAGTCATGTGGCATAGTTGGTGTTCTAATAGGTCGAATTCCAATTGTATTATGGGCCCATATACCAAATTTGGCTAAATTCTACCTTGTACCCACCCTCTTGCAAGGAACTTGCATTGGTTGCTATGGATGCCACATGACATGGTGGGTGACCCAGTTGGTTGATTTTCTAAATGTATTATTGGATCACATACCAAATTTGGTTAAAATTGGTCCAGTAGTTTGCCGGTTGCTATTGAGTCGCGTTGGTTGCTATGAGAATCACGTGACCTTGTTAGTGCCCTAACAGGTCGAATTCCAAATGTATCATGGGTCCATATACCAAATTGGGTCAAAATCAGCACAGTACTTTCCCATTGCTAGGGAGTCGCTTTTGTTACTATGGATGTCACGTGACGTGATAAAAGGGACCAATGGGTTGATCTCCCAATGCATTATGGGCTCAGATGCCAAATTTGGTTGAAATAGGCCCAGTAGTTTGCCCGTTGCTAGGGAGTTGTGCCGCTGGCTATGGGTGTTATGTGACATGGTCAATGTCTCACTAGATCGAAATCCCAAGGCATTATGGTTTCATGCACCAAGTATGGACGAAATCCACCCAGTAGTTTGCCCATTGCTATGGAGTCGCATTGGTTGCTATGGGAGTTATGTAACATGGTCAGTAACCCAGTAGGTTGAATTCCAAATGTATAGTGGTTCCACATAACAAATTCGGTTAAAATCGGCGCAGTAGTCTGCCTATTGCTAGGGAGTCGCTTTGGTTACTATGTATGTCACGTGACATGACAATTGGCACAATTGGTCGATCTCCCATTGTATTTTGGGTTCAGATACCAAATTTTGTTAAAATAGGCCCAGTAGTTTGCCCGTTGCTAGGGAGTCACACCAGTTGCTATGGCTGTTACGTGGCATGGTCAGTGGCCCAATAGATCAAATTCCAGAGGCATTATGGTTTCATACACGAAGTTTGGTTGAAATCGGCCGAGTAATTTGCACATTGCTATGGAGTCGTGTTGGTTGCTATGGAAGTTATGTAACATGGTCGAATTCATAATGCATTGTGGATCCACATACCAAATTCGATCGAAATCGGTCCAGTACTTTCTCCGTTGCTAGGGAGTCACTTTCGTTACTATGGATGTCAGGTGACATGATAAATGGCCATGTGGTCTCATGCATCATGGGCTCAGATACCAAATTTGGTTAAAATAGACCCAGTGGTTTGCCCATTGCTAGGGAGTCGCCCGGTTGCTATGGGTGTTACTTGACATGGTCATTGTGCCACTAGACCGAATTCCCGAGGCATTATGGTTTCATACACCAAGTTTTGACCCAGTAGTTCGCCCGTTGCTATAGAGTCACGTTGGTTACTATGAGAATCATGTCACATGGTCAATGGTCCAATAGATTGTATTCGTAATGCACCGTGGGTCCACATACCAAATTCGGTTAAAAACGGCACTGTAGTCTGCCCATTGCTGGGGAGCTTTGTGTTGCTATGGAAGTTAAGTAGCATGGTCAGTGGATCGATAGGTCAGATTCTAACTATATTTTGGGTCAATCAAAAGAATAATTCCAACTTGGTGGGTGCGGGGTGTTAACCCTCGTTTTATTTTTGCCTGAACCACTATACACCCCATGCCGTTATTAACATTTCGAAATCATAGTTTCCAAGAAATCGTTTAAAATCTACAATTCCGACCTGAGCGTTTTTGAATAATGCTTGATTCACTGTGAAGTCTCGGCGAATCACATCTCGTGAAAAACTTCCAACGATAAAAAAAATGTGAAAACAATATAAAGGATGATTTCTCTTGACGTTGGCTATCGCTGCCATCTCGCTCGGGAGCCTTCTGCTCCATCGCCCTTTAAATAAATTAATGCAAGAATGGACTATTTGATATTATTCTGTCATTAAATGGTGATCGAAGACCAAACAATACAGCTTGGTGCAATGTTTTCACAACAAAAACACCAACCTTTTTTCTTAGTACTTTAGCGGCTTTGCCCCAGTTTTCACAACATAAACACAGCTGCATGTGAAGGAACAGCAGCTGATTACTGTTTGATACCATACTGATCTTGGCTCATAGAGATTGGCTTTTTACTTGAAAAATAACTTAGTTTTCAAAACATTCTATGATGAATGGATCACAGGTAACTGTAGTTGTCTACATATATCAGTCAATTTGCAATGTCAGAAAATCCATCCAAAAAATGTTGCTACGATTCTGAATTTAAAGAATCATGGAAGAAGGAAGTAACCTGAAATTTATACAGGCATAAAGTAAGGGGAGGGAGAGGGAGGGGGGTAGTTGTGGGCTAAACTAATGTGAAAAGGTGGGGGGGGGGGGGTGGCTATTGAACTAGGTTTGGAATAGAATATGTTGGGATGGGGAGGGGTAGTAGGGGGTAAATTAATGGAGATAAAGTGTATGTGGGGGTGGGGGAGATTAAACTATATAAACTGTATAAATTTACCCCACTTACAGTTACAAAGTGTGTGTGTGTGGTCCCTTAACTGAAAGTTTGCTGGTTGTTCTTAAGCTTTATCTCAAAAATTGTAAGTGGGGTAAATTTATGCAGGAATGAAGTGGGGGGAGGGGGGGGGTGTTACCAGTAAATTGATAGAGATACATGTAGATAACTCAACACACAAAAATCTCCCTGATTGTCATTTTCAAAACTTAACATGTCTGGTACTTGGCTGTATTACTTTTGTTCTCTTGCAAAGCATTTCTTAAAATTAATTAGAGCCATTTTTAATTAAAGAGACACCAAAACAAAATGCATCACATCTCTTCCAAAAAATAGCATGATAAATAAATAACCCCTGCATGATAATATGTATTTTCATTTATGTATTATTATTTTCAAAATATTTAATTAACCATATTTTTCTTCTTTTTTTTTTCAAACATATAAATGAGCTAGTAAATAAATACTTACAATAATTTAAACAAGACTTTTTTTTCAGCATTTTTACCAGTTATCGTGTGTTTCTGTTTTTACACCGCAATTAACTACAGTGTAAAAATTAAATGATACTGAAGACTAAAAGTTACCAGGTACCTCTCAGCAAATCAAAAAACAGTGTTTCATTCCATTTGGAAATAAAATTCTTTATCCTACTCCCTACTCCCATTTTGTGTGAGAAAGTCCAGGAACGCTTTCCAATCACATATAGATCACAAATTTGCATACTTGATGGCGAAACTATTTAAATTCACACTTTCCAGGGCACTTGCCCTCTTCATGAAATATGTCAATTTATTCCGGAAAACACATTAACCATATAAGATCACCACCATTATTCACCACCCACTTCCAATACAAGATATGCGTGTCTCATGTGAGAAGGCCATGTGAGATAGATATCTATCTCACATGACCCACGTGACTGGCTTATTAGCATATTTAATGAGCGCAGGACTATTCAATCATTGCACATTCTTTGTAAACAAGCAACAGGGTGTGACGTTTTGGAAATATTAGCAGATGAACGTTTGTCAAAGTAAATAGAAATAGAAACCCAGACTGCAAAACCAATGGACACTTAACGCTTTTATATGAATTTTTGGATGAACGCCATTATGATTGGAGCGAGTTGTACGAAATACCTGTCGAACAGTTATGCGACATTGAAGAATTTACAATATTACATGTGGAAACTTGCAAGCGACATGTTTGTATCTCAATAATTTGTATCTTGGTAATGAGAGAGAAATATGTTAACCCTTTAGCTTTAGCTAACAAATTGGCTGCATTCGCTTGTGTAATTTATGAATTGGGCAGTTAAAAAAAATACATTTTAAAAAACATTTCAACAAAATCACATCATGTGACCCTCTTGTTGGAATGAGCTTGTTGCACAAATTCCAGTAAGGAGTCAGGTTTTGTTGAAAAAAATTTTAAATTAAAAAAAAATACTGGTAAATAAAATAATAAATTGTGAAATCCTGTATGTTGTGATATCCTGTAGATCATGAAACAAAAATGATTTTCTCCCGATTGTTTCAGTTGGAAGGTAGATGGCCAGCACAGTATAGAATTGGTAAAAGAGTAGTGAGAGGAGAAAGTCCTTTGGATCCAAATCATTCTCATTTTATTCTAGTCGACAATGGTACTCACAAGTTCAGGGTTGAAATAGCATTCAGAGGAGCTTTAGAAAAAGTTATATCGGACATGAAAACAGACACAGGAACAGGTTAGTCAATATACTAGCATTTATTATTATGTGTTAAAATAGCATTCAGAGTAGCTTTAGAAAAAGCTATATTGGACATGAAAACAGATACAGGGACAGGTTAGACAGTCAATAAAATAGTATTTATTATTGTGTGTTGAAATAGCATTCAGAATAACTTTAAAAATAGCCATATCAGACCTGAAAACAGACACAGAAGCAGGTTAGATAGTCAATTTCTTATCAAAGTATCTTACAATTGTTTACAACAGGCTTGCACTACAGTGGAAGTCCCTAACTCAGAAAAATACTCTCTATTTTCTTCTTTCCCAAGTGATTTAGGAAAGAAAGTGGTGCAAAAGCACCAAGAAAAAATAAGCCAAAACTGGGTCAAGTGCAACCGGCGCACACCCAGCAGGGGACACTCTTCTCCATGTACTAATCCACGGCTTCCAGAACAAGAGCGCAGACGTATAACCAACATGTCATTCTGTTTTTTCTGCCATCCTACAAGGATGCGAATCATCTCGCTCTTCAACAGTGATACCTTTTGATTCGATGTTAACATTGTTTCGTGTTCTGGTATGTGGATTCATAGTTGTTTCTTCTCTATCCAGATATACAGGGCTGTGTTTTAACATATTCTCTTGATTATTCACTGTATAATTCGTGATAAATCTCTATTCTGATTTCGCGTGTGATTTTTGCATACTGTGCCGTTTCGGTCTTTTGTTCATTAATGCTAACCCTTTGGGTTCTGCTTTTAACTGAGTTAGGTGTCAGCTATTTTTTCTGTGGGTTTACCTTCCCATCTACATTGCTCTCGCCAGATATGCCTAGGACGATTCCTTGCGGGCCATTTTGTTGTCTTAGCGTGTTGAAATTTCCCATTATTCATGCTCCACTTTATTTGGGTGTTCTATCAACTCTGTGGGCTGTGTGGTCTTCTGTCTATTGTGTAGTTTGGGCATGTGACGTTTTCCTCCATTGCCCACAGGAAGGGGAATGCAGTCGTTCGGGGCCTCCTGATTTGACTCTGCCTGGAGAGAGTTATACCCCCTCCTGGGGGTTTTGCAGTCTTTTTATGGCGTGGATACCGCGGTAGCTGCTGACTTTCTGGTGAAGAGATGTCTAGTTCTGGGACTACTGTCCCCCTCCAGTCAACATCTGAGCCTGTCACTAGGGTTGTGACACCTCTTTTGGAGCCAAGCTCGGTTGCTGTCTCCACTTTTCCGCCTTTGTGAACAGCTGCTGATGCTGATCCTGCTGCTACTCCATCGGTGATGTCATTGGTCTCCATTTCAGCCGGCCTCGGCTTATCCTTGCAGGGTTCTGCAAGGATTTCTGCTTCTTGGACGTGGAGATATTAGCCTCAACCTTCCCTGGCTTCACCGCGGTGAAGTTGGAAGTGGTTGCCGGCCGATCACTCTGCTGTAGTCTCTCAGCCGTCAAGCCTAGCAGGTTTTGATTTGGATTCAGATGTCCATGGTGGGGGTCACTGTGGACTCTATTGAGCTTCTGTCCATGCACTCTGGTCCCTTCGACCAGTTTTGCTGGACTGGCGCATTTTTGTGCAGCCTGGACCTTATGTCCCCCAGAGGTCTGCGGCAACTCTCCTGAGTTCCCGCACTTCAGATCTTCAGGGTATTACATACCCCTATAGGCATTATAGATGTATTCAGATGTTTTGGCTGCCACTCGTCGCCCAGCTTCGGGTGTTCTAGAGCATTGTGACCCTTTGCTGATTTAGAGGCTCAGATGTGAAATCACTTTGCCGGGCTGTTCCCACATCGTACCGGCAGATACATGTTGTGAGCTTAGGGAGGCCCCTCCTTGCTCACGCCGGTTCTTTCCAAGAGCTTCCTGTTGCCTCCAGCAAGGCTTCTAGTGGCTTCCAGGCACCCTCTGTGGCCTCCCAGGATTGGATGCAGGGCACCGCTTTCAGATCCCCCTGGTGTTCATACACCATGGGAGGCATCGGCTGGTATGCCTCACATGGGCTGTGCGTCTTCTGACTCAGGCGATGGGTCAGACACACCTGACGTTGAGACCATCAGTCTTTGGTCTGCAAGACTTTGATGGTTTTGGATCAGGACTCCAAGCCAAGTTGTCTGTTATTCATATGGCAACTTTGGAGTCCATGTTGGGCTTATCCAGAGAGATGCTAGGCATGCTTTCTGTCTTGGATCAAGTTGTCTCTGTCTTGGCTGCTTATCTGCCTCCAGATAGGTTTGACAACATACAGGCTCCTTTGCGTGTGATCTCTAAGACGGTCATGTATCTTACTCACATGCATGCCTGTGACACTGCTAATTTGGATTTAGTTCACCGGGTTGCTGTGTTGGACACAAGCTGTTCCCTTCCTGAAGGACGGGGCGTTGCTCTTTGATCTGCTTCTTTGGTGGGTCCGCGACTATCCCAGGATTCCATGGTGACGGTCTGGGATGACATCCTGTGTCATTCCAAACATCAACTGCTGCCTAGCCAGCTTGATCCGCCTTCTGCTGGAGGCCAAGGCCTTTCCAAGCCTAACAAATGCCCTTCTTTTTCCTCTGTGAAGCGTAGGGCTGATCCTCCTGCCGCTGCTTCTTCCTCTTACTCCTGTGATGAAGGTAAGTGTCGGCAGTCCTGAGGGAGGTCTCTGGATCCTTCATTTAGCAGAGGAGGTGGTTTCTCCTCTCACGAGCCTTGCTGGGGCTTGAAATGAAGGTCCTCACCTCGATTCATCCCAGGTTGGAGGAGGGATATCAGAGTTTGCAGACCATTGGGCTATGATCACATCCAATCCTTGGGTGTTAGATGTCCGGTCCAGTCTGCGGATATCTTTTCTGAGGGACCCTACTCTGTCGAGTGTGCTTCTTCCAACCCAAGTTCCTTCCGACGTTTCACGTCGGGAACTTTTTTATCAGGGAGATAGACATTCTCCTGTCAAATGGGGCTATTGAGGTCGTCAAGAACATTCATGCAGTGGGATTTTATTCCCGCATGTTCTCAGTGCCGAGGAAGGACAGCCAACTCTGACTGGTTATTGATCTGAGTATCTTGAAACAGTCTCCCATTGCTCCCAAGTACAGCATGGGGACTTTCAGGTCGATTTGCCGCTCCATTCACCTGGGAGATTTCGCTTCCAACATCAACCTGCGAGACGCTTAGTTTCACGTTCCGATTCATCGGACATCGCGAAAGTATCTTCTCAGGTTTGCTTTTCTGGGAACAATTTACCAGTTCAAGCCCAAACCTGGCTCCTTGTGCCTTCATCCGATTGATGTCGCATGTGATAGCCTTCCATTGCACTCAGTCCAGGGTGACTACTTCGGTGTATCTCGATGATATCCTCAAGAGGCATTCCAATGCTGCTCTTCTGGAGTCAGATGTTGACAAACTTGAGCCTGCTCATGTCACTAGAGTTCAGAGTCAATGAGGAGACGTCGGACCTGGTCCCTTCTCAGTCATTCTGTCATCTGGGCATGGACAACGTACTCATCTGAACATGGTGGCAGTTCCCCAGGCGAGGGCTGTGATTCTCTTGGCTTTCCCTCTGACTCTGACCCAGTCCACGTCTGCAACAGCATGTCAGACCTCTCCAACACTTTCTCAGTTGTTGGAGGCAGGGTTCGTACAGGTCCTGGAAATCTTGGAAAAGTCATGGAATATGAAAAAAGTTTTTCCAGACCTCAAAATCCTGGAAAAAGGGGGGTATTTTAGGTTGGGTCTGGAAAAGTTTTGGAAAAAATGAGTTGTTTTACTGAGTACATGAATGCGTAATTCCGCCCCCAAACTTTCACATACATCCAATACATTATCAGTAAAAAGAATCAACTGGCAGTCCAATTTGCACATCCCTGTACAGTGCATGACCTCTTCTCTATCCTCCAATGATTAGCGAGGATTGCCGGTGTCCCGTCTTTTTAATTAACCGTCATGCGCATTCCCAACAATTTTACACATGCTACTGGTTTCTTTGTTGACTTGCGATTTTTATTGAGTTTGTTCAATGTGACCTAATAAACACAATGCCAGGAAAATGTACTTTCAATACATGGTGGATGGCTATTGATGAATACAAAGCGTGGTTATTGTCAGATGTGGACCAGACAAAAGCCTTTTGTCGAGTATGTAACAAATCGTTTGACATTTTGAATATGGCAAATGCACATTGGATTCGCACACAACTGCTTTTCGTTAAGTGGGCCAAATGCATTGACTGTTGACTTGTAGATTTGTGTGGACACAGGGATTCCTCTACATTACAATAGTTAAATATAGAATTCACTGACCGACAATCCCAGTAAGTAAACCCAATTTCTTATTATTGTACAGCTTGCGCAAGTGTAATAAAAAAATTAATTTATTTTATTAAGAGTATTCGTTATGACACATGCACTCTTTTGTGTTCGTTTTGAAAATTGTGTCCCAGCTTTTCCAGCGAGAGGTCATGGAAATTGTAGTTTTCAGTCTGGAAAATCTTTTTCCAGATTATGTGTATGAACCCTGTGGAGGCTGAATGTCAATCCTCTGGATCATCATCGTCACCTTTTTCCCTGAATGGATGTTCAGGGGATTATGCAGGGAGTTCTGTTGGACTTGCCGGTGTGCGATCTTGTTCTGACGGCTGATGTCAGCAATCTCGGATTGTGCGTGACATTGTATCCTCTGGTCTTTCCCTTCACAGTGTATGGGACTAGGTTCATGCAGCTCTTCACATCAACCAGAAGGAGTTTCTTGCTCTTCTTCTGCATTTCTGGCAGTGGATCCCCCACCTTTCGAATCGTCAGGTCCTTCTGTTGTCCGACAGTTCGACAGTGGTCACTTACATTTGGAACCAGGGCGGCATGTACTCGGTTCCCATGTATGAATTGGCTCAGGATCTTCTACTGCTAGCTCAGGATGTCAACGCCGGGGTGGTGTGTTCGTCAAATTTCCTTTCTTATTATTCCTACGACAATTGTTTATGTGGAGGCCCTCCCATCTTCTTTTTCAGGTAAGAATCCTTCCTCCCCCGCTAATCACTTAACTCCAATATTGGTGGATTCAATAGAATGGCACGTTGGTTATATGTCTGCACACTGGTTTCGGAAGCCGTGGATCAATACAAGGAGAAGAGTGTCCCTACTGGGTGTGCACCGGTCGCACTTGACCCAGTTTTGGCTTAGTTTTTCTTGGTGCTTTTGCACCATTTTTCTTTCCCAAATCGCTTGGGAAAGAAGAAAATAGAGAGTATTTTTCCGAGTTAGTTACTGTTGTAAACAGTTGTGGTAGGTATAATAAGAAAGGAAATTTACCATAAAATTTAAGTATATCAGCATTTATTTTTGAAATAGCATTCAGAGTAGCTTTAGAAAAAGTCACATTGGACATGAAAACAGACACAGGAACAGGTTAGATTGTCAATATATCAGTATTTATTATTGTGTGTTAAAATAGCATTCAGAATAACTTTAGAAATAGCCATTTTGGACCTGAAAACAGACACAGGAACAGATTAGGTTCCAAATCAAATTTGCTGGAATCAAATTAGTTTCAGAAGCAATACCTCCTTGAACTCTTCTTCTATCTTCAGGACCTTAAGAGAAGACACTTTGTAGGATTTTGAAAACATCTCGACAGTTTGAAAATTTCTGCATCTGCATTACTGAAATCAAAACAAAGCAATGATAGGATATCTAATCAAATTTTCGAAGTTTTACAGTATCCTACAGTTTTTTTAATTTTCAAAGCTGTAATTACAATGCCCTACAATTTTTGTGAATTTTTTAATCTTTACACTATCCTACAATAATGTCCTACAATTTTTGATCAGTTTCAAAGCTTAAAAGTATATAATTTTTGTGAATTTTCAAAGCTTTACATGCCCTACAATTTTTTAGTAGTTTCAAAGCTGTATGGCACCCTACAATTTTGGTGAATTATTGAAACTTTACAGTATCCTACAATATTTGTTAATTTTCAAATCTTTACAGTATCCTTTCACTTTTTGTGAATATTTGAAGCTTTAATTTATAGTTTCCTACAATTTTTGAGAATTTTCGAAGCTTTACAGTGCCCTACAATTGATATGGTTATTACATATGTCGAAAGTTGCTTTCTTATCTTCACTCTGCACATCTATATGTTTTTGTTTATACAGTTCCATATTTATTTTACAGATGCTGTTTCTGTCCCACAAGTCTTAGTAGTTGCTGAAGGAGGACCTGGGACACTAGAAACAGTTCAGACATCAATAGAATATGGAACACCAACTGTTGTAATCAAGGTAATTTAATTGCTATACAGTGGAGTCCACTCAATTGGATATCTCTTAACTGAAGAACCCTATTATCTGAGTATAATTTCCCAACGCAAAACTCTTTGCCATACCTCCAGTACAAATTCGACCTGTTAATTGAATATAGGTTATTGAGTAAACTCTGGTTATTTGAATAAAAATTGTTGTAACCTGTTGAAAAATTACGCTGACTCTTCGCCGTTTCCCTTTGTTTATAGACCTATTTGGCCTCAATTCATCCATATGTTTGTACAATGAAAACTGAAACTGAAAGCCTGACTTTTTCATTGAAACCGAAACTGGAACCGACATAAAATTTGAAAACCACTCATCTCTGAAATTCACAAGTTTGTTGGTATTATTATTATTGGGTCATGTATCCATGCACGCAAACAAAGACGCTTTGCCATGGGTGTAATGGGGACTTCATTGTTTTTTGTTTTTTTAACCCATTACCTAACATGAAAAGCAGATGACACTTGCAAAAAAAAATTCTTGAATAACTATTATTTTAATTTTTTGTCTCAAAAACATAGGTTATGACCCCTCATTGGAACGAGCTCAATTTAGAGACAAAAAATGAAAAAAATAATGAAAATTAATTGGTGAATTTTTTAGAATAACGCTGTCGGTTTTGTCCGTTATGCTAGGTAAAGGGTAAATAATATAAGAATGAAAAGTAATATACAGAGTAATCGCTTGACTGGACTGGTTATGTGAAATAATTCATTCGAGGCGAGGGACTATATAGTCAAACACTCGTGCGCATTCGCTCACTCGTGTTTGTACAACATCCCTCACCTTTCATGAATTATTTCACATAACCAGTCCAGTCAAGCGATTACTCTCTATATCATCGTGTGGAGATCTGGACATGCAGCAGAAATAATAGAAATTATTTGTATCATTGTGTACAGAACTCGAAGGGCAGCAGAAATCATAGCATTTATTTATATCATTGTGTGGAGATCTGGAAGGGCAGCAGAAATCATAGCATTTGTTTGGATCATTATGTAGAGATCTGGACATGCAGCAGTAATAATAGCATTTGTTTGTATCACTGTGTTGGGATCTGGCCATGCAGCAGTAATAATAGCATTTGTTTTTATCATTGTGTAGGGATCTGGAAGAGCAGCAGTAATAATAGCATTTGTTTGTATCATTGTGTAGGGATCTGGAAGAGCAGCAGTAATAATAGCATTTGTTTTTATCATTGTGTAGGGATCTGGAAGGGCAGCAGTAATAATAGCATTTATTTGTATCATTGTGTAGGGATCTGGACATGCAGCAGTAATAATAGCATTTATTTATATCATTATGTAGGATCTGGAAGGGCAGCAGTAATAATAGCATTTGTTTGTATCATTGTGTAGGGATCTGGACATGCAGCAGTAATAATAGCATTTATTTATAACATGTAGGGATCTGGAAGGGCAGCAGTAATAATAGCATTTATTTGTATCATTGTGTAGGGATCTGGACATGCAGCAGTAATAATAGCATTTATTTGTATCATTATGTAGGGATCTGGAAGGGCAGCAGTAATAATAGCATTTGTTTATATCATTGTGTAGGGATCTGGAAGAGCAGCAGTAATAGCATTTGTTTGTATCATTGTGTAGGGATCTGGACATGCAGCAATAATAATAGCATTTATTTATATCATTATGTAGGGATCTGGAAGGACAGCAGTAATAATAGCATTTATTTTTATCATTGTGTGGAGATCTGGACATGCAGCAGAAATCATAGCATTTGTTTGGATCATTATGTAGAGATCTGGACATGCAGCAGTAATAATAGCATTTGTTTGTATCACTGTGTTGGGATCTGGCCATGCAGCAGTAATAATAGCATTTGTTTTTATCATTGTGTAGGGATCTGGAAGAGCAGCAGTAATAATAGCATTTGTTTGTATCATTGTGTAGGGATCTGGAAGAGCAGCAGTAATAATAGCATTTGTTTTTATCATTGTGTAGGGATCTGGAAGGGCAGCAGTAATAATAGCATTTATTTGTATCATTGTGTAGGGATCTGGACATGCAGCAGTAATAATAGCATTTATTTATATCATTATGTAGGATCTGGAAGGGCAGCAGTAATAATAGCATTTGTTTGTATCATTGTGTAGGGATCTGGACATGCAGCAGTAATAATAGCATTTATTTATAACATTATGTAGGGATCTGGAAGGGCAGCAGTAATAATAGCATTTATTTGTATCATTGTGTAGGGATCTGGACATGCAGCAGTAATAATAGCATTTATTTGTATCATTATGTAGGGATCTGGAAGGGCAGCAGTAATAATAGCATTTGTTTATATCATTGTGTAGGGATCTGGAAGAGCAGCAGTAATAGCATTTGTTTGTATCATTGTGTAGGGATCTGGACATGCAGCAATAATAATAGCATTTATTTATATCATTATGTAGGGATCTGGAAGGGCAGCAGTAATAATAGCATTTGTTTGTATCATTGTGTAGGGATCTGGAAGGGCAGCAGTAATAATATCATTTATTTGTATCATTGTGTAGAGATCTAGAAGAGTAGCAGAAATAATAGCATTTATTTATATCATTATGTAGGGACCTGGAAGGCCAGCAGTAATAATAGCATTTGTTTGTATCATTGTCTAGGGATCTGGAAGGGCAGCAGTAATAATAGCGTTTATTTGTATCATTGTGTTGGGATCTGGACATGCAGCAGTAATAATAGCATTTGTTTGTATCATTGTGTAGGGATCTGGAAGGGCAGCAGTAATAATAGCATTTGTTTATATCATTGTGTAGGGATCTAGAAGAGCAGCAGTAATCATAGCATTTATTTGTATCATTGTGTAGGGATCTGGACATGCAGCAGCAATAATAGCATTTATTTATATCATGTATGGATCTGAAAGGGCAGCAGTAATAATAGCATTTATTTGTATCTTTGTGTAGGAATCTGGAAGGGCAGCAGTAATAATAGCATTTGTTTGTATCATTGTGTTGGGATCTGGAAGGCCAGCAGTAATAATAGCATTTATTTGTATCATTGTGTAGGGATCTGGACATGCAGCTGCAATAATAGCATTTATTTATATCATTTATGGATCTGTAAGGGCAGCAGTAATAATAGCATTTATTTGTTTATATCATTGTGTAGGGGTCTGGAAGGGCAGCATTAAGGCCAGCAGTAATAATAGCATTTGTTTGTATCATTATGTAGGTATCTTGAAGGGCAGCAGTAATAATAGCATTTGTTTTTATCATTGTGTAGGGATCTAGAAGAGCAGCAGTAATAATAGCATTTATTTGTATCATTGTGTAGGGATCTGGACATGCAGCAGCAATAATAGCATTTATTTATATCATGTATGGATCTGAAAGGGCAGCAGTAATAATATCATTTATTTGTATCTTTGTGTAGGAATCTGGAAGGGCAGCAGTAATAATAGCATTTGTTTGTATCATTGTGTAGGGATCTGGAAGGGCAGCAGTAATAATACCATTTATTTGTATCATTTTGTAGGGATCTGGAAGGGCAGCAGTAATAATAGCATTTGTTTATATCATTGTGTAGGGATCTAGAAGAGTAGCAGAAATAATAGCATTTATTTGTATCATTGTGTTGGGATCCAGAAGGGCAGCAGTAATAATAGCATTTATTTGTATCATTGTGTAGGGATCTGGAAGGGCAGCAGTAATAATAGCATTTGTTTATGTCATTGTGTAGGGGTCTGGAAGGGCAGCAGTAAGGCCAGCAGTAATAATAGCATTTGTTTGTATCATTGTGTGGGGATCTGGACATGCAGCAGTAATAATAGCATTTGTTTGTATCATTATGTATGGCTCTGGACATGGAGCAGTAATAATAGCATTTGTTTGAATCATTGTGTAGGGATCTGGAAGGGCAGCAGTAAGGGCAGCAGTAATAATAGCATTTGTTTGTATCATTGTGTAGGGATCTGGAAGGGCAGCAGTAATAATAGCATTTGTTTATATCATTGTGTAGGGATCTGGACATGCAGCAGTAATAATAGCATTTGTTTTTATCATTGTGTAGGGATCTGGAAGAGCAGCAGTAATAATAGCATTTGTTTGTATCATTGTGTAGGGATCTGGAAGGGCAGCAGTAAGGGCAGCACTAATAATAGCATTTGTTTATATCATTGTGTAGGGATCTGGACATGCAGCAGTAATAATAGCATTTGTTTGTATCATTGTGTAGGGATCTGGACATGCAGCAGTAATAATAGCATTTGTTTGTATCATTGTGTAGGGATCTGGACATGCAGCAGTAATAATAGCATTTGTTTGTATCATTGTGTAGGGATCTGGAAGGGCAGCATTAAGGGCAGCAGTAATAATAGCATTTGTTTGTATCATTGTGTAGGGATCTGGAAGGGCAGCAGTAAGGGCAGCAGTAATAATAGCATTTGTTTGTATCATTGTGTAGGGATCTGGAAGAGCAGCAGTAATAATAGCATTTGTTTATATCATTATGTAGGGATCTGGAAGGGCAGCAGTAAGGGCAGCAGTAATAATAGCATTTATTTGTATCATTGTGTAGGAATCTGGAAGGGCAGCAGTAAGGGCAGCAGTAATAATAGCATTTATTTGTATCATTGTGTAGGGATCTGGACAGGCAGCAGTAATAATAGCATTTATTTATATCATTATGTAGGGACCTGGAAGGGCAGCAGTAATAATAGCATTTATTTGTATCATTGTGTAGGGATGTGGAAGGGCAGCAGTAATAATATCATTTATTTGTATCATTGTGTAGGGATCTAGAAGAGTAGCAGAAATAATAGCATTTATTTATATCATTATGTAGGGATCTGGACATGCAGCAGCAATAATAGCATTTATTTATATCATGTATGGATCTGTAAGGGCAGCAGTGATAATAGCATTTATTTATATCATTATGTAGGGATCTGGAAGGGCAGCAGTAATAATAGCATTTGTTTGTATCATTGTGTTGGGATCTGGAAGGCCAGCAGTAATAATAGCATTTATTTGTATCATTGTGTAGGGATCTGGACATGCAGCTGCAATAATAGCATTTATTTATATCATTTATGGATCTGTAAGGGCAGCAGTAATAATAGCATTTATTTGTTTATATCATTGTGTAGGGGTCTGGAAGGGCAGCATTAAGGCCAGCAGTAATAATAGCATTTGTTTGTATCATTGTGTAGGGATCTGGACATGCAGCAGTAATAATAGCATTTGTTTGTATCATTATGTATGGCTCTGGACATGGAGCAGTAATAATAGCATTTGTTTGTATCATTGTGTAGGGATCTGGAAGGGCAGCAGTGAGGGCAGCAGTAATAATAGCATTTGTTTGTATCATTGTGTAGGGATCTGGAAGGGCAGCAGTAATAATAGCATTTGTTTATATCATTGTGTAGGGATCTGGACATGCAGCAGTAATAATAGCATTTGTTTTTATCATTGTGTAGGGATCTGGAAGAGCAGCAGTAATAATAGCATTTGTTTGTATCATTGTGTAGGGATCTGGAAGGGCAGCAGTAAGGGCAGCAGTAATAATAGCATTTGTTTATATCATTGTGTAGGGATCTGGACATGCAGCAGTAATAATAGCATTTGTTTGTATCATTGTGTAGGGATCTGGACATGCAGCAGTAATAATAGCATTTGTTTGTATCATTGTGTAGGGATCTGGACATGCAGCAGTAATAATAGCATTTGTTTGTATCATTGTGTAGGGATCTGGAAGGGCAGCATTAAGGGCAGCAGTAATAATAGCATTTGTTTGTATCATTGTGTAGGGATCTGGAAGGGCAGCAGTAAGGGCAGCAGTAATAATAGCATTTGTTTGTATCATTGTGTAGGGATCTGGAAGAGCAGCAGTAATAATAGCATTTGTTTATATCATTATGTAGGGATCTGGAAGGGCAGCAGTAAGGGCAGCAGTAATAATAGCATTTATTTGTATCATTGTGTAGGGATCTGGAAGGGCAGCAGTAAGGGCAGCAGTAATAATAGCATTTATTTGTATCATTGTGTAGGGATCTGGACATGCAGCAGTAATAATAGCATTTATTTATATGATTATGTAGGGATCTGGAAGGGCAGCAGTAATAATAGCATTTATTTGTATCATTGTGTAGGGATGTGGAAGGGCAGCAGTAATAATATCATTTATTTGTATCATTGTGTAGGGATCTAGAAGAGTAGCAGAAATAATAGCATTTATTTATATCATTATGTAGGGATCTGGACATGCAGCAGCAATAATAGCATTTATTTATATCATGTATGGATCTGTAAGGGCAGCAGTGATAATAGCATTTATTTATATCATTATGTAGGGATCTGGAAGGGCAGCAGTAATAATAGCATTTGTTTGCATCATTGTGTTGGGATCTGGAAGGCCAGCAGTAATAATAGCATTTATTTGTATCATTGTGTAGGGATCTGGACATGCAGCTGCAATATTAGCATTTATTTATATCATGTATGGATCTGTAAGGGCAGCAGTAATAATAGCATTTATTTGTATCTTTGTGTAGGAATCTGGAAGGGCAGCAGTAATAATAGCATTTGTTTGTATCATTGTGTAGGGATCTGGAAGGGCAGCAGTAATAATAGCATTTGTTTATATCATTGTGTAGGGATCTAGAAGAGTAGCAGAAATAATAGCATTTATTTGTATAATTGTGTAGGGATCTAGAAGAGTAGCAGAAATAATAGCATTTATTTGTATCATTGTGTTGGGATCCAGAAGGGCAGCAGTAATAATAGCATTTATTTGTATCATTGTGTAGGGATCTGGAAGGGCAGCAGTAATAATAGCATTTGTTTGTATCATTGTGTAGGGATCTGGAAGAGCAGAAGTAATAATAGCATTTATTTGTATCATTATGTAGGGGTCTGGAAGAGCAGCAGTAATAATAGCATTTATTTGTATCATTATGTAGGGGTCTGGAAGAGCAGCAGTAATAATAGCATTTGTTTTTATCATTGTGTAGGGGTCTGGAAGAGCAGCAGTAATAATAGCATTTGTTTTTATCATTGTGTAGGGGTCTGGAAGGGCAGCAGTAATAATAGGATTTGTTTATATCATTGTGTAGGGATCTGGACGTGCAGCAGTAATAATAGCATTTGTTTTTATCATTGTGTAGGGATCTGGAAGAGCAGCAGTAATAATAGCATTTGTTTGTATCATTGTGTAGGGATCTGGAAGGGCAGCAGTAATAATAGCATTTGTTTGTATCATTGTGTAGGGGTCTGGAAGGACAGAAGTAATAATAGGATTTGTTTATATCATTGTGTAGGGATCTGGACGTGCAGCAGTAATAATAGCATTTGTTTGTAACATTGTGTAGGGATCTGGAAGAGCAGCAGTAATAATAGCATTTGTTTGTATCATTGTGTAGAAGTCTGGAAGGGCAGGAGTAATAATAGGATTTGTTTATATCATTGTGTAGGGATCTGAACGTGCAGCAGTAATAATAGCATTTGTTTTTATCATTGTGTAGGGATCTGGAAGGGCAGCAGTAATAATAGCATTTGTTTGTATCATTGTGTAGGGGTCTGGAAGGGCAGCAGTAATAATAGGATTTATTTATATCATTGTGTAGGGATCTGGAAGAGCAGTAGTAATAATAGCATTTGTTTTTATCATTGTGTAGGGATCTGGAAGGGCAGCAGTAGTAATAGCATTTATTTGTATCATTGTGTAGGGATCTGGACATGCAGCAGTAATAATAGCATTTGTTTGTGTCATTGTGTAGGGATCTGGCAATGCAGCAGTAATAGCATTTGTTTGTATCATTGTGTAGGGATCTGGAAGAGCAGCAGTAATAATAGCATTTGTTTGTATTATTGTGTAGGGATCTGGCCATGCAGCAGTAATAGCATTTATTTGTATCATTGTGTAGGGATCTGGAAGAGCAGCAGTAATAATAGCATTTGTTTTTATCATTGTGAAGGGATCTGGCCATGCAGCAGTAATAATAGCATTTGTTTTTATCATTGTGTAGGGATCTGGCCATGCAGCAGTAATAATAGCATTTGTTTGTATCATTGTGTAGGGATCTGGCCATGCAGCAGTAATAGCATTTATTTATATCATTATGTAGGGATCTGGAAGAGCAGCAGTAATAATAGAATTTGTTTGTATCATTGTGTAGGGATCTGGCCATGCAGCAGTAATAATAGCATTTGTTTTTATCATTGTGTAGGGATCCGGAAGAGCAGCAGTAATAATAGCATTTGTTTGTATCATTGTGTAGGGATCTGGAAGAGCAGCAGTAATAATAGCATTTGTTTGTATCATTGTGTAGGGATCTGGAAGAGCAGCAGTAATAATAGCATTTGTTTTTATCATTGTGTAGGGATCTGGAAGGGCAGCAGTAATAATAGCATTTATTTGCATCATTGTTTAAGGATCTGGACATGCAGCAGTAATAATAGCATTTGTTTGTTTCATTGTGTAGGGATCTGGCCATGCAGCAGTAATAATAGCATTTGTTTTTATCATTGTGTAGGGATCTGGAAGGGCAGCAGTAATAATAGCATTTGTTTGTATCATTGTGTAGGGATCTGGCCATGCAGCAGTAATAATAACATTTGCTTGTATCATTGTGTAGGGATCTGGCCATGCAGCAGTAATAATAGCATTTGTTTTTATCATTGTGTAGGGATCTTGGAGAGCAGCAGTAATAATAGCATTTGTTTTTATCATTGTGTAGGGATCTGGAAGGGCAGCAGTAATAATAGCATTTATTTGTATCATTGTGTAGGGATTTGGACATGCAGCAGTAATAATAGCATTTGTTTGTATCATTGTGTAGGGATCTGGAAGGGCAGCAGTAATAATAGCATTTGTTTTTATCATTGTGTAGGGATCTGGAAGGGCAGCAGTAATAATAGCATTTATTTGTATCATTGTGTAGGGATCTGGAAGGGCACAGAAAGTGCAGCAGTAATAATAGCATTTATTTGTATCATTGTGTAGGGATCTGGACATGCAGCAGTAATAATAGCATTTGTTTGTAACATTGTGTAGGGATCTGGAAGAGCAGCAGTAATAATAGCATTTGTTTGCATCATTGTGTAGGGATCTGGAAGGGCAGCAGTAAGGGCAGCAGTAATAATAGCATTTGTTTATATCATTGTGTAGGGATCTGGAAGGGCACAGAAAGTGCAGCAGTAATAATAGCATTTGTTTATATCATTGTGTAGGGATCTGGACATGCAGCAGTAATAATAGCATTTGTTTGTATCATTGTGTAGGGATCTGGAAGGGCAGCAGTAAGGGCAGCAGTAATAATAGCATTTGTTTGTATCATTGTGTAGGGATCTGGACATGCAGCAGTAATAATAGCATTTGTTTGTATCATTGTGTATGGCTCTGGACATGCAGCAGTAATAATAGTATTTGTTTATATCATTGTGTAGGGATCTGGAAGGGCAGCAGTAATAATAGCATTTGTTTGTATCATTGTGTAGGGATCTGGAAGGGCAGCAGTAAGGGCAACAGTAATAATAGCATTTGTTTATATCATTGTGTAGGGATCTAGACATGCAGCAGTAATAATAGCATTTGTTTGTATCATTTTGTAGGGATCTGTAAGGGCAGCAGTAATAATAGCATTTATTTGTATCATTGTGTAGGGATCTGTAAGGGCAGCAGTAATAATAGCATTTGTTTATATCATTGTGTAGGGATCTGGACATGCAGCAGTAATAATAGCATTTGTTTGTATCATTGTGTATGGCTCTGGACATGCAGCAGTAATAATAGCATTTGCTTGTATCATTGTGTAGGGATCTGGAAGGGCAGCAGTAAGGGCAGCAGTAATAATAGCATTTGTTTGTATCATTGTGTAGGGATCTGGAAGGGCAGCAGTAATAATAGCATTTGTTTGTATCATTGCGTATGGCTCTGGACATGCAGCAGTAATAATAACATTTGTTTGTATCATTGTGTAGGGATCTGGAAGGGCAGCAGTATTAATAGCATTTGTTTGTATCATTGTGTAGGGATCTGGAAGGGCAGCAGTAATAATAGCATTTGTTTATATCATTGTGTAGGGATCTGGACATGCAGCAGTAATAATAGCATTTGTTTTTATCGTTGTGTAGGGATCTGGAAGAGCAGCAGTAATAATAGCATTTGTTTGTATCATTGTGTAGGGATCTGGAAGGGCAGCAGTAAGGACAGCAGTAATAATAGCATTTGTTTATATCATTGTGTAGGGATCTGGACATGCAGCAGTAATAATAGCTTTTGTTTGTATCATTGTGTAGGGATCTGGACATGCAGCAGTAATAATAGCATTTGTTTGTATCATTGTGTAGGGATCTGGACATGCAGCAGTAATAATAGCATTTGTTTGTATCATTGTGTAGGGATCTGGAAGGGCAGCATTAAGGGCAGCAGTAATAATAGCATTTGTTTGTATCATTGTGTAGGGATCTGGAAGGGCAGCAGTAAGGGCAGCAGTAATAATAGCATTTGTTTGTATCATTGTGTAGGGATCTGGACATGCAGCAGTAATAATAGCATTTGTTTATATCATTATGTAGGGTTCTGGAAGGGCAGCAGTAAGGGCAACAGTAATAATAGCATTTATTTGTATCATTGTGTAGGAATCTGGAAGGGCAGCACTAAGGGCAGCAGTAATAATAGCATTTATTTGTATCATTGTGTAGGGATCTGGACATGCAGCAGTAATAATAGCATTTGTTTTTATCATTGTGTAGGGATCTGGAAGGGCAGCAGTAATAATAGCGTTTATTTGTATCATTGTGTAGGGATCTGGAAGGGCAGCAGTAATAATAGCATTTATTTGTATCATTGTGTAGGGATTTGGAAGGGCAGCAGTAATAATAGCATTTATTTGTGTCATTGTGTAGGGATCTGGAAGAGCAGCAGAAATCATAGCATTTGCAGCACAGAATTGTGAAAGTGAACAGATAGAAGTAGAAGACAGATTTGGTAAAACTCAGAAAATGTAAGTTGCGTTCAATTTTTTATTCAACAGGTGCTTGTTATTCCAAGTTTTTATAGTAATGTATTATATTAAAGCTCACTTAACACTAGCATTGCAAAAGCCTTCTTGCACTCAAGGAACGGAATACATGGTATTCTGTAGTTTATGAGGCCTAAGACATAAAACAAACCAAGAACATAAACTTTTGGTGCTAGGAAATAACAAAAATATAAAATAAAATAAAAAAGAACCTGCCCGTATGCAATTTTACAAAAAATGGCCCGAGAAACAGAAGATCAACTTTGTGGGGCCTTAATTGAATAAAAAACTTGTAATATGTCAAGATGTAAAGAAATTACCTTTGTGGTCACCAAATTTCCCTTGTTTATTCACCTGTTTGGCCTCCGTACATACAACATACGTATTTAATCTATTATACCTTGTTTGGCAGAGCTCTATGAGCTCTGCCAAGCAAGATATAATAGAATAAATCTTACGTTTATCCCTAGAATACCGAAAAGTGATCAAATCCCTGTTAACTGAGTACTCCTGGTAAATGAATAATTTTCCCTGGAAAAATGGATTTTAAACTTGAGAAACAGAATTTACTGCATCCAGTAAATTGAAGTATGTGTGAAAATGGTTAAAGCATCAGAAATAAAACAAAATAGAAAGAGACTTGATGGAGGCTTATTTTGGAGGTAAAATATTTTTAATCAAAGCAGAAATAGGTTTTCGTTAACAGTATTTAAAGACATTCATACAGGAATCAGATAAACTTTTTCAAGTAACTAGAAAAAGCATATATGTGAACAGCATTCAAAGGGTTCGATCAAGGAATCAGAAATGGACATTTTTGGCTCTGCCACTTAAGCCTCAAAAAAGCCGTTTGTTTCTGCTGAAGAAGTGAAAAAAAAAATGGGTCGATTGGTAGGAAAAACTTTTTATTTTTTTTATTTTTTTATATATTGCAGTTGCCTTCACCCAATTTATGACCTTATCAACATAAAATAGGCCTATGGATGTAATAAAGAAACATTAAACTCAGATATAAAGCTGAAAGTGGCATTCATTTCTCACAGTGTCATGTTTTTCCTAACGTCATAAAAAATCCGAGCACTTGTCCAACATTTAACAATCAACAGTCAGTGCATCTGAATCTGAATTATCTTTATGAATCATTGAAAATTTCTTCTATCATCATGGAGACATTTAAGCTTGGTATGACTATAATTTTTTTGCTGTGAAGACATTTTTCAAAAAGTCATCACGAGTAGCACATTGTCAGTCACCATTGTTTTGTTTTAAAGTCGAATTAAGGTACCGTATTAGCCCAAAATGCATGCTAGCCTATCCTTACAACACCCACAGATGTCACTTGGTTTCAGCTTGCCAAGTTCCATGGCTCGATAGGCTTTTATATAAAATAGTTTGTTTTTCAAATAAAATCTTAATTTTTGACGATCAATATATGCACTGTGATATAGAAAAACATCATCATTTTTTTTTTCTTCTCTGAGATTTCAATACAATGTTTAGACTCGGAGGTTTAAAATAGCATCTTTCGGCTTAGCGGAAACAGTCATCTTTTTTTTAGGTCTTATTTATTTTTCTAGAGCAGTAATGTGAGTATGGAATGGGTTATCATTATTCTCATATTGCATAAAATTCACTCAACTTGGTTTGAGGATGAAACTGACACCTGATTAAAATAACAGATAACATCTAATGTTTGACAGCTAACTCCAGTTCTGTAATTTGATTGTTTACCTTGTTCTCCAATGTGAAAAAATATAACATAGCTATTGCTTCAGGATAATTTACTGCTTTAAGAAATTAGAGGCTTTGAAAACCCTGTGGCCGACTGGGCCATAATCAAGTCTAGTGACCTGAAAAACAGGATGCTGAGAACTTGTGACTGTCTGTCAGGATGCCAAAAATTGGCGAGATAGGACTATTCGTTTTCGAGTTATCATGTGGACAAGGAAGTGCTTAGAAGACAGGAGATAAAGAAAAAGAAGGAAAAAAAAGAAAAGAAAAAGAAACAAAAAAATAGTCTGTGTGTTTACAGGCTAATTAATCTATAAATAAAGGATTTCTAAGTCTCCTGTATTAACAGAGTTCGACAGGTGGTGAGGGGTTCTGGGTTAAGATTTTGGCCCTGCCCAGAATTTTAATTTTCACAATCAATTTGCCAATTTAAACCAAATTTTGTGTGTAGCATTATTGGTTAACAAGTACATGTAAAAAGAATTTTCTTAGCATTCCCATGAAAGCCCCATGAGCTCAAGATAGGAAACTTTTCAAACACACATTTCTAAAACCACATGGAACATGTAGCTGTTATTGGTATGAGACATCCTGTGGACCAGTAGAATCAAAAAGGCAAAATATTACAATCATTTATGTCATAGACTACCCTATTTCGAATAAAAAATGCTGACATAGCATATTGTCAGAAACTAAAAAGATCTTCTCCAGAAGTACTAGTCAGAATCTTTTAAGATTTGATATACAGCATACTTAGGGAGATTAGATTCAACTGTGTTCAAATCAATTATCTGGGTTCATATTTGTGCTCCCAGTGGGAGCCCAAATTTTAACTTAGTGCAGTGTGAGGAATATTGTTTGAAAATCATCATCTTCTGATCCATCTGTTAGAACCTACTAATATTTCGGATACTGCATCTTTATGTGTGTGTGTGGGGGGGGTTGGGGTTGGGGGGGGGGGGGGGTGGCAGTGTCAAATAAAGATTCTGGGTTCTTATTTGGGCCCCTTCTCCCAGCCCAAATTTGAATTATATGAGAGAAACGTCTTAGAAAATCATCCTCTGATCCACCATTGATATTTAGTATTCAGCATCCTTTAGAGGGTCAGAGTCAAGTTCATTGGTTTATATTTGGGCTCCCTGTGGGAGCTGGAATTTTAACTTACTTCAATATGAGGAACATTGTTTGAATATCTTCTTCAGATCCATCAGTCCAAATTTTTTGGTATTTGGTATACAGTATCATTGAGGGGCAGATTCAAGCTTGTTCAAATCAAGTCTCTTGGTTCATATTTGGGCTCCCTCTGAGAGCCCAAATTTTAACTGTGAAATTTGAGGAATACTCCTTTAAAATCTTTTTGTGGTTCACTGGTGAGAATCTTTAGATATTTAGTATTCAGTATCCTTATTGGTGGCTGATTCCAGTTTGTTCAATTTGTGTCTGTGGGTTCATATTAGAGCTCCTTATCAGAACCCAAGTTTTGTCTTTGTACAATGTGAGGAAAATTCTTCAAAAATATTCTTGTTTTGATCCACCAGTAAAAATCTTTTGTAATTTGTTATACAGCATCCTTAGATTCAAATTTTTTCGAATCGAGTCCCTTGATGCATATTGGGACGACTCTGTATGGTAGCAAGAATTTTAACTTAGTGCAATACCTTACTTGTATTTAAATTCATGCAGTGCTATTATCACCTAGGGTTGCACGAATAATAGTACTAAGCCTAACCCTAACTTCTATCAGAAAGCCCCTACCCTAACTTCTCCTTAGGGAGCCATAATAACTTCTCTCAGGGAGCCCAAACCCTAAGTTCTCTCAGTAAGCCTGAACCTTAACATCTGTCAGGGAACCCTAATCCTAACTTCTCTCTGGAAGCCCAATCCTAACCTCTCAGAAAGCCCAACCCTAACTTCTCTCAGGGAGACCTAATCCTAACTGTTTCCGGTGACCATAACTGTAAGTTCTCTTGGAGAACCCTTACCTTAATTCTTTTTAGGGACCCCTAACTTACTTTTTGGAGCATAACTCTACATTCTCTCAGGGATTCCTAAACCTAACCTCCCAGGGGCCCATAACTCAAACTTCTCTTGGGGGGCCCTAACCCTTGTGGCTTTAGGGACCTATGACTATAACTTCTTGCAGGGAGCTGTAACCCGAACTTCTCTCAGCCATAACCCTAACTTCTCTTATTGAGCCATAACCATAACTTCTCTCAGGGACCCCTAACCCTAACTTCTCTTAGGGTACCCTATCCCTAACTTCTCTCAAGGAGCTGTAACCCTAACTTCTTGCAGGGAACAGTAACTCTTACTTCTCTCAGGGAGCCCAACCCTTCTCTCAGGGAAACCATAACCCTAACATTGTTCAGGCATCCATATTCCTAACTATTCCCATTGAGCTGTAACCCTAACTTTACTCAGGGAACAGTAACCCTTACTTTTTTCACTGAGTGCAACCCTTACTTTTCTGTGAGCGCCATAACCCTAACTTCTCTCAGAAAGGCCTTTGAAGTGTCATTGTGAAGTGTAGGTATTATTGGATTGGAACAAATAAGAATTGATAATAAGTTTCTACACAAACATCAAAGATAGTAAAAGTAATTAAGGGTGTGGGCCATGCTTTAGAATTTTCTATGAATGTTTTTACAAGTCCTTGATGTTTTTCTACAGGGATGTGGTGTATGAACTTTGATAAAATGTCTGATTTATTATTTTTCAGAACTAGAGGTATCATCGATGACAAACTTGAGGCAGAAATAATTAGTTTAATAGAAGCAGAATTCAGAGACAGAAAGGACATGGAGACTCGATTGAAATTGGTAAAGGGTTGCTTGCAAAGATTGGATCTATTAACAATTTTTGACATCAATTCTGAACAGTCATCAAAAGAAATAGATGTTGCCATTTTAAAAGCTTTATTAAAAGGTTGGTGTAACTTGCTTCCACCACTTTTGTATCAATTATAACTTGCTTTCTAACACTTTTTTTTATCAATGATAACTTGCTTTGCACCACTTCTTTATCTATGATAACATGCCTCCCATCACCTTTCTGACAATGTTAACTTGCTTACTACCACTTCTTTATCAATGTTAACTTGCTTCCTGTCACTTCTTTATCAATGATAACTTCCTTCCCAACATTTCTTTATCAATGATAACTTGCTTCACCATACTTATTTATCAATGATAACTTGCTTCCCACCAGTCATTTATTTATCAACGATACCTTCCTTCCCACCACTTCTTTATCAGTGATAACTTGCTTCACCCCACTTATTTGTCAATCATAACTTGCTTCCCATTACCTTTTTCACATTGTTAACTTGCTTCCTACCACTTCTTTACCAATGATAACTTGCTTCACCATACTTATTTATCAAACATAACTTTTTCCCATTACCTTTTTAACAATGTTAACTTGCTTCCCACCACTACTTTATCAATGATAACTTGCTTCCCACCACTACTTTACTTTATCAATGATAACTTGCTTCCCTACACTTATTTATCAATGATAACTTGCTTCCCTACACTTATTTATCAATGATAACTTGCTTCACCATACTTATTTCCCACCACTTCTTTATCAATGATAACTTGCTTCCCATCACTTCTTTATCAATGATAACTTGCTTCCCACCACTTATCTATCAATCATAACTTGCTTCCCATTACCTTTTTAACAATGTTAACTTGCTTCCCACCACTTCTTTATCAATGATAACTTGCTTCCCATCACTTCTTTATCAATGATAACTTTCTTCCCACCACTTATCTGTCAATCATAACTTGCTTCCCATTACCTTTTTAACAATGTTAACTTGCTTCCCATCACTTCTTTATCAATGATAACTTGCTTCCCATCACTACTTTACCAATGATAACTTGCTTCCCACCACTACTTTATCAATGATAACTTGCTTCCCTACACTTATTTATCAATGATAACTTGCTTCACCATACTTATTTATCAATGATAACTTGCTTCCCACCACTACTTTATCAATGATAACTTGCTTCCCACCACTACTTTATCAATGATAACTTGCTTCCCTACACTTATTTATCAATGATAACTTGCTTCACCATACTTATTTATCAATGATAACTTGCTTCCCATCACTACTTTATCAATGATAACTTGCTTCCCACCACTACTTTATCAATGATAACTTGCTTCCCTACACTTATTTATCAATGATAACTTGCTTCCCACCAATTATTTATCAATGTTAACTTGCTTCCCACCACTTCTTTATCAATGATAACTTGCTTCCCACCACTTCTTTATCAATGATAACTTGCTTCCCACCACTACTTTATCAATGATAACTTGCTTCCCACCACTTCTTTATCAATGATAACTTGCTTCCCACCACTACTTTATCAATGATAACTTGCTCCCCACCACTTATTTAACAATGATAACTTGCTTCCCACCACTACTTTATCAATGATAACTTGCTTCCCACCACTACTTTATCAATGATAACTTGCTTCCCACCACTTCTTTATCAATGATAACTTGCTTCCCACCACTACTTTATCAATGATAACTTGCTCCCCACCACTTATTTAACAATGATAACTTGCTTCCCACCACCACTTTATCAATGATAACTTGCTTCCCACCACTACTTTATCAATGATAACTTGCTTCCCACCACTTCTTTATCAATGATAACTTGCTTCCCACCACTACTTTATCAATGATAACTTGCTCCCCCCCACTTATTTAACAATGATAACTTGCTTCCCACCACTACTTTATCAATGATAACTTGCTTCCCACCACTACTTTATCAATGATAACTTGCTTCCCACCACTACTTTATCAATGATAACTTGCTTCACCCCACTTATCTATCAATCATAACTTGCTTCCCATTACCTTTTTAACAATGTTAACTTGCTTCCCACCACTACTTTATCAATGATAACTTGCTTCCCACCACTACTTTATCAATGATAACTTGCTTCCCACCACTACTTTATCAATGATAACTTGCTTCACCCCACTTATCTATCAATCATAACTTGCTTCCCATTACCTTTTTAACAATGTTAACTTGCTTCCCACCACTTATTTATCAATGATAACTTGCTTCCCTACACTTATTTATCAATGATAACTTGCTTCCCTACACCACTTATTTATCAATGATAACTTACTTCCCTACACTTCTTTATCAATGATAACTTGCTTCCCACCACTACTTTATCAATAATAACTTGCTTCCCTACACTTATTTAACAATGTTAACTTACTTCCCACCACTTCTTTATCAATGATAACTTGCTTCCCACCACTTATTTATCAATGATAACTTGCTTCCCTACACTTATTTATCAATGTTAACTTGCTTCCCACCACTTCTTTATCAATGATAACTTGCTTCCCACCACTACTTTATCAATGATAACTTGCTTCACCCCACTTATCTATCAATCATAACTTGCTTCCCATTACCTTTTTAACAATGTTAACTTGCTTCCCACCACTTCTTTATCAATGATAACTTGCTTCCCACCACTACTTTATCAATGATAACTTGCTTAACCCCACTTATCTATCAATCATAACTTGCTTCCCATTACCTTTTTAACAATGTTAACTTGCTTCCCACCACTTCTTTATCAATGATAACTTGCTTCCCACCACTTCTTTATCAATGATAACTTGCTTCCCACCACTTCTTTATCAATGATAACTTGCTTCCCACCACTACTTTATCAATGATAACTTGCTTCACCCCACTTATCTATCAATCATAACTTGCTTCCCATTACCTTTTTAACAATGTTAACTTGCTTCCCACCACTTCTTTATCAATGATAACTTGCTTCCCACCACTTCTTTATCAATGATAACTTGCTTCCCACCACTTCTTTATCAATGATAACTTGCTTCCCTACACTTATTTATCAATGATAACTTACTTCCCACCACTTCTTTATCAATGATAACTTGCTTCCCACCACTACTTTATCAATGATAACTTGCTTCACCCCACTTATCTATCAATCATAACTTGCTTCCCATTACCTTTTTAACAATGTTAACTTGCTTCCCACCACTTCTTTATCAATGATAACTTGCTTCCCACCACTACTTTATCAATGATAACTTGCTTCCCACCACTACTTTATCAATGATAACTTGCTTCCCTACACTTCTTTATCAGTGATAACTTGCTTCCCACCACTACTCTATCAATGATAACTTGCTTCCCTACACTTATTTATCAGTGATAACTTGCTTCCCTACACCACTTATTTATCAATGATAACTTACTTCCCTACACTTCTTTATCAATGATAACTTGCTTCCCACCACTGCTTTAT
The DNA here is from genome assembly GCA_031216915.1 of Pictodentalium vernedei. NCBI lineage: Eukaryota > Metazoa > Mollusca > Scaphopoda > Dentaliida > Dentaliidae > Pictodentalium > Pictodentalium vernedei. The sequence continues at coordinate 92,824,806 of CM062289.1, read as the reverse complement.
CAATGATAACTTGCTTCCCTACACTTATTTAACAATGATAACTTACTTCCCACCACTTCTTTATCAATGATAACTTGCTTCCCACCACTTCTTTATCAATGATATCTTGCTTCCCACCACTTCTTTATCAATGATAACTTGCTTCAATACACTTATTTAACAATGATAACTTACTTCCCACCACTTCTTTATCAATGATAACTTGCCTCCCACCACTACTTTATCAATGATAACTTGCTTCCCTACACTTATTTAACAATGATAACTTACTTCCCACCACTTATTTATCAATGATATCTTGCTTCCCATCACTTCTTTATCAATGATAACTTGACTTGCTTCCCATCACTTATTTATCAATGATATCTTGCTTCCCATCACTTCTTTATCAATGATAACTTGCTTCCCACCACTACTTTATCAATGATAACTTGCTTCCCTACACTTCTTTATCAATGATAACTTGCTTCCCTACACCACTTATTTATCAATGATAACTTACTTCCCACCACTTCTTTATCAATGATAACTTGCTTCTCACCACTACTTTATCAATAATAACTTGCTTCACCATACTTATTTATCAATAACTTACTTCCCACCACTTATTTATCAACAATACCTTCCTTCCCACCACTACTTTACCAATGATAACTTACTTCCCTACACTTCTTTATCAATGATAACTTGCTTCCCACCACTTCTTTATCAATGATAACTTGCTTCCCTACACTTCTTTATCAATGATAACTTGCTTCCCTACACTTATTTAACAATGTTAACTTACTTCCCACCACTTCTTTATCAATGGTAACTTGCTTCCCACCACTTCTTTATCAATGATAACTTGCTTTCCTACACTTATTTATCAATGATAACTTGCTTCCCTACACTTATTTATCAATGATAACTTGCTTCCCTACACCACTTATTTATCAATGATAACTTACTTCCCTACACTTCTTTATCAATGATAACTTGCTTCCCATCACTTCTTTATCAATGATAACTTGCTTCCCTACACTTATTTAACAATGTTAACTTACTTCCCACCACTTCTTTATCAATGGTAACTTGCTTCCCACCACTACTTTATCAATGATAACTTGCTTCCCATCACTTCTTTATCAATGATAACTTGCTTCCCACCACTACTTTATCAATGATAACTTGCTTCCCACCACTACTTTATCAATGATAACTTGCTTCCCATCACTTATTTATCAATGATAACTTGCTTCCCATCACTTATTTATCAATGATAACTTGCTTCCCATCACTTATTTATCAATGATAACTTACTTCCCTACACTTCTTTATCAATGATAACTTGCTTCCCATCACTTCTTTATCAATGATAACTTGCTTCCCACCACTACTTTATCAATGATAACTTGCTTCCCACCACTACTTTATCAATGATATCTTGCTTCCCATCACTACTTTATCAATGATAACTTGCTTCCCACCACTACTTTATCAATGATAACTTGCTTCCCACCACTACTTTATCAATGATATCTTGCTTCCCATCACTACTTTATCAATGATAACTTACTTCCCTACACTTCTTTATCAATGATATCTTGCTTCCCATCACTACTTTATCAATGATAACTTGCTTCCCATCACTTATTTATCAATGATAACTTGCTTCCCATCACTTATTTATCAATGATAACTTGCTTCCCACCACTTCTTTATCAATGATAACTTGCTTCCCTACACTTCTTTATCAATGATAACTTGCTTCCCACCACTACTTTATCAATGATAACTTGCTTCCCATCACTTCTTTATCAATGATAACTTGCTTCCCACCACTACTTTATCAATGATAACTTGCTTCCCACCACTACTTTATCAATGATAACTTGCTTCCCATCACTTATTTATCAATGATAACTTGCTTCCCATCACTTATTTATCAATGATAACTTACTTCCCTACACTTCTTTATCAATGATAACTTGCTTCCCATCACTTCTTTATCAATGATAACTTGCTTCCCACCACTACTTTATCAATGATAACTTGCTTCCCACCACTACTTTATCAATGATATTTTGCTTCCCATCACTACTTTATCAATGATAACTTGCTTCCCACCACTACTTTATCAATGATAACTTGCTTCCCACCACTACTTTATCAATGATATCTTGCTTCCCATCACTACTTTATCAATGCTAACTTACTTCCCTACACTTCTTTATCAATGATATCTTGCTTCCCATCACTACTTTATCAATGATAACTTGCTTCCCATCACTTATTTATCAATGATAACTTGCTTCCCATCACTTATTTATCAATGATAACTTGCTTCCCACCACTTCTTTATCAATGATAACTTGCTTCCCTACACTTCTTTATCAATGATAACTTGCTTCCCACCACTACTTTATCAATGATAACTTGCTTCCCACCACTACTTTATCAATGATAACTTGCTTCCCACCACTACTTTATCAATGATAACTTGCTTCCCACCACTACTTTATCAATGATAACTTGCTTCCCATCACTTATTTATCAATGATAACTTGCTTCCCATCACTTATTTATCAATGATAACTTGCTTCCCATCACTTATTTATCAATGATAACTTGCTTCCCACCACTTCTTTATCAATGATAACTTGCTTCCCTACACTTCTTTATCAATGATAACTTGCTTCCCACCACTACTTTATCAATGATAACTTGCTTCCCACCACTACTTTATCAATGATAACTTGCTTCCCATCACTTATTTATCAATGATAACTTGCTTCCCATCACTTATTTATCAATGATAACTTACTTCCCTACACTTCTTTAGCAATGATAACTTGCTTCCCATCACTTCTTTATCAATGATAACTTGCTTCCCACCACTACTTTGTCAATGATAACTTGCTTCCCACCACTACTTTATCAATGATATCTTGCTTCCCATCACTACTTTATCAATGATAACTTGCTTCCCTCCACTACTTTAGCAATGATAACTTGCTTCCCACCACTACTTTATCAATGATAACTTGCTTCCCACCACTACTTTATCAATGATAACTTGCTTCCCATCACTTATTTATCAATGATAACTTGCTTCCCATCACTTATTTATCAATGATAACTTACTTCCCTACACTTATTTATCAATGATAACTTGCTTCCCATCACTTATTTATCAATGATAACTTGCTTCCCATCACTACTTTATCAATGATAACTTGCTTCCCACCACTTATTTATCAATGATAACTTGCTTCCCTACACTTATTTATCAATGATAACTTGCTTCCCATCACTTATTTATCAATGATAACTTGCTTCCCACCACTTATTTATCAATGATAACTTGCTTCCCATCACTTATTTATCAATGATAACTTGCTTCCCATCACTACTTTATCAATGATAACTTGCTTCCCACCACTTATTTATCAATGATAACTTGCTTCCCTACACTTATTTATCAATGATAACTTGCTTCCCATCACTTATTTATCAATGATAACTTGCTTCCCACCACTTATTTATCAATGATAACTTGCTTCCCATCACTTATTTATCAATGATAACTTGCTTCCCACCACTTATTTATCAATGATAACTTGCTTCCCATCACTTATTTATCAATGATAACTTGCTTCCCTACACTTATTTATCAATGATAACTTGCTTCCCATCACTTATTTATCAATGATAACTTGCTTCCCATCACTTATTTATCAATGATAACTTACTTCCCTACACTTATTTATCAATGATAACTTGCTTCCCATCACTTATTTATCAATGATAACTTGCTTCCCATCACTACTTTATCAATGATAACTTGCTTCCCACCACTTATTTATCAATGATAACTTGCTTCCCTACACTTATTTATCAATGATAACTTGCTTCCCATCACTTATTTATCAATGATAACTTGCTTCCCACCACTTATTTATCAATGATAACTTGCTTCCCATCACTTATTTATCAATGATAACTTGCTTCCCATCACTACTTTATCAATGATAACTTGCTTCCCACCGCTTATTTATCAATGATAACTTGCTTCCCTACACTTATTTATCAATGATAACTTGCTTCCCATCACTTATTTATCAATGATAACTTGCTTCCCACCACTTATTTATCAATGATAACTTGCTTCCCATCACTTATTTATCAATGATAACTTGCTTCCCACCACTTATTTATCAATGATAACTTGCTTCCCATCACTTATTTATCAATGATAACTTGCTTCCCTACACTTATTTATCAATGATAACTTGCTTCCCTACACTTATTTATCAATGATAACTTGCTTCCCACCACTTATTTATCAATGATAACTTGCTTCCCATCACTACTTTATCAATGATAACTTGCTTCCCACCACTACTTTATCAATGATAACTTGCTTCCCACCACTACTTTATCAATGATAACTTGCTTCCCATCACTTATTTATCAATGATAACTTGCTTCCCACCACTTATTTATCAATGATAACTTGCTTCCCATCACTTATTTATCAATGATAACTTGCTTCCCTACACTTATTTATCAATGATAACTTGCTTCCCTACACTTATTTATCAATGATAACTTGCTTCCCACCACTTATTTATCAATGATAACTTGCTTCCCATCACTACTTTATCAATGATAACTTGCTTCCCACCACTACTTTATCAATGATAACTTGCTTCCCACCACTACTTTATCAATGATAACTTGCTTCCCATCACTTATTTATCAATGATAACTTGCTTCCCATCACTTATTTATCAATGATAACTTACTTCCCTACACTTATTTATCAATGATAACTTGCTTCCCATCACTTATTTATCAATGATAACTTGCTTCCCATCACTACTTTATCAATGATAACTTGCTTCCCACCACTTATTTATCAATGATAACTTGCTTTCCTACACTTATTTATCAATGTTAACTTGCTTCCCATCACTTATTTATCAATGATAACTTGCTTCCCACCACTTATTTATCAATGATAACTTGCTTCCCATCACTTATTTATCAATGATAACTTGCTTCCCATCACTACTTTATCAATGATAACTTGCTTCCCACCACTTATTTATCAATGATAACTTGCTTCCCTACACTTATTTATCAATGATAACTTGCTTCCCATCACTTATTTATCAATGATAACTTGCTTCCCACCACTTATTTATCAATGATAACTTGCTTCCCATCACTTATTTATCAATGATAACTTGCTTCCCACCACTTATTTATCAATGATAACTTGCTTCCCATCACTTATTTATCAATGATAACTTGCTTCCCTACACTTATTTATCAATGATAACTTGCTTCCCTACACTTATTTATCAATGATAACTTACTTCCCTACACTTCTTTATCAATGATAACTTGCTTCCCACCACTACTTTATCAATGATAACTTGCTTCCCACCACTTCTTTATCAATGATAACTTGCTTCCCACCACTTATTTATCAATGATAACTTGCTTCCCATCACTTATTTATCAATGATAACTTGCTTCCCACCACTTATTTATCAATGATAACTTGCTTCCCATCACCTATTTATCAATGATAACTTGCTTCCTACCACTTCTTTATCAGTGATAACTTGCTTCCCTACACTTATTTATCAATGATAACTTGCTTCCCTACACTTATTTATCAATGATAACTTACTTCCCTACACTTCTTTATCAATGATAACTTGCTTCCCACCACTACTTTATCAATGATAACTTGCTTCCCACCACTTCTTTATCAATGATAACTTGCTTCCCACCACTACTTTATCAATGATAACTTGCTTCCCATCACTTATTTATCAATGATAACTTGCTTCCCTACACTTATTTATCAATGATAACTTGCTTCCCTACACTTATTTATCAATAACTTACTTCCCTACACTTCTTTATCAATGATAACTTGCTTCCCACCACTACTTTATCAATGATATCTTGCTTCCCATCACTTCTTTATCAATGATAACTTGCTTCCCACCACTACTTTATCAATGATAACTTGCTTCCCTACACTTATTTATCAATGATAACTTGCTTCCCATCACTTCTTTATCAATGATAACTTGCTTCCCACCACTACTTTATCAATGATAACTTGCTTCCCTACACTTATTTATCAGTGATAACTTGCTTCCCTACCCCACTTATTTATCAATGATAACTTACTTCTCTACACTTCTTTATCAATGATAACTTGCTTCCCACCACTTCTTTATCAATGATAACTTGCTTCCCACCACTACTTTATCAATGATAACTTGCTTCCCTACACTTATTTATCAATGATAACTTGCTTCCCTACACTTATTTAACAATGATAACTTACTTCCCACCACTTCTTTATCAATGATAACTTGCTTCCCACCACTTCTTTATCAATGATATCTTGCTTCCCACCACTTCTTTATCAATGATAACTTGCTTTCCTACACTTATTTAACAATGATAACTTACTTCCCACCACTTCTTTATCAATGATAACTTGCTTCCCACCACTACTTTATCAATGATAACTTGCTTCCCTACACTTATTTAACAATGATAACTTACTTCCCATCACTTATTTATCAATGATATCTTGCTTCCCATCACTTCTTTATCAATGATAACTTGCTTCCCACCACTACTTTATCAATGATAACTTACTTCCCACCACTTCTTTATCAATGATAACTTGCTTCCCACCACTACTTTATCAATGATAACTTGCTTCCCACCACTTCTTTATCAATGATAACTTGCTTCCCACCACTACTTTATCAATGATAACTTGCTTCCCTACACTTATTTATCAATGATAACTTGCTTCCCATCACTTATTTATCAATGATATCTTGCTTCCCATCACTTCTTTATCAATGATAACTTGCTTCCCACCACTACTTTATCAATGATAACTTGCTTCCCTACACTTATTTATCAATGATAACTTGCTTCCCTACACCACTTATTTATCAATGATAACTTACTTCCCACCACTTCTTTATCAATGATAACTTGCTTCTCACCACTACTTTATCAATAATAACTTGCTTCACCATACTTATTTATCAATAACTTACTTCCCACCACTTATTTATCAACAATACCTTCCTTCCCACCACTACTTTACCAATGATAACTTACTTCCCTACACTTCTTTATCAATGATAACTTGCTTCCCACCACTTCTTTATCAATGATAACTTGCTTCCCTACACTTCTTTATCAATGATTACTTGCTTCCCTACACTTATTTAACAATGTTAACTTACTTCCCACCACTTCTTTATCAATGATAACGTAACTTGCTTCCCACCACTTCTTTATCAATGATAACTTGCTTCCCTACACTTATTTATCAATGATATCTTGCTTCCCATCACTTATTTATCAATGATAACTTGCTTCCTACCACTTCTTTATCAATGATAACTTGCTTCCCTACACTTATTTATCAATGATAACTTGCTTCCCTACACTTATTTATCAATGATAACTTACTTCCCTACACTTCTTTATCAATGATAACTTGCTTCCCACCACTACTTTATCAATGATAACTTGCTTCCCACCACTTCTTTATCAATGATAACTTGCTTCCCACCACTACTTTATCAATGATAAGTTGCTTCCCATCACTTATTTATCAATGATAACTTGCTTCCCTACACTTATTTATCAATGATAACTTGCTTCCCTACACTTATTTATCAATGATAACTTACTTCCCTACACTTCTTTATCAATGATAACTTGCTTCCCACCACTACTTTATCAATGATATCTTGCTTCCCATCACTTCTTTATCAATGATAACTTGCTTCCCACCACTACTTTATCAATGATAACTTGCTTCCCTACACTTATTTATCAATGATAACTTGCTTCCCATCACTTCTTTATCAATGATAACTTGCTTCCCACCACTACTTTATCAATGATAACTTGCTTCCCTACACTTATTTATCAGTGATAACTTGCTTCCCTACCCCACTTATTTATCAATGATAACTTACTTCTCTACACTTCTTTATCAATGATAACTTGCTTCCCACCACTTCTTTATCAATGATAACTTGCTTCCCACCACTACTTTATCAATGATAACTTGCTTCCCTACACTTATTTATCAATGATAACTTGCTTCCCTACACTTATTTAACAATGATAACTTACTTCCCACCACTTCTTTATCAATGATAACTTGCTTCCCACCACTTCTTTATCAATGATATCTTGCTTCCCACCACTTCTTTATCAATGATAACTTGCTTTCCTACACTTATTTAACAATGATAACTTACTTCCCATCACTTATTTATCAATGATATCTTGCTTCCCATCACTACTTTATCAATGATAACTTGCTTCCCTACACTTATTTATCAATGATAACTTGCTTCCCTACACCACTTATTTATCAATGATAACTTACTTCCCACCACTTCTTTATCAATGATAACTTGCTTCTCACCACTACTTTATCAATAATAACTTGCTTCACCATACTTATTTATCAATAACTTACTTCCCACCACTTATTTATCAACAATACCTTCCTTCCCACCACTACTTTACCAATGATAACTTACTTCCCTACACTTCTTTATAACTGATAACTTGCTTCCCACCACTTCTTTATCAATGATAACTTGCTTCCCTACACTTCTTTATCAATGATAACTTGCTTCCCTACACTTATTTAACAATGTTAACTTACTTCCCACCACTTCTTTATCAATGGTAACTTGCTTCCCACCACTTCTTTATCAATGATAACTTGCTTTCCTACACTTATTTATCAATGATAACTTGCTTCCCTACACTTATTTATCAATGATAACTTGCTTCCCTACACCACTTATTTATCAATGATAACTTACTTCCCTACACTTCTTTATCAATGATAACTTGCTTCCCACCACTACTTTATCAATGATAACTTGCTTCCCTACACTTATTTAACAATGTTAACTTACTTCCCACCACTTCTTTATCAATGGTAACTTGCTTCCCACCACTACTTTATCAATGATAACTTGCTTCCCATCACTTCTTTATCAATGATAACTTGCTTCCCACCACTACTTTATCAATGATAACTTGCTTCCCACCACTACTTTATCAATGATAACTTGCTTCCCATCACTTATTTATCAATGATAACTTGCTTCCCATCACTTATTTGTCAATGATAACTTACTTCCCTACACTTCTTTATCAATGATAACTTGCTTCCCATCACATCTTTATCAATGATAACTTGCTTCCCACCACTACTTTATCAATGATAACTTGCTTCCCACCACTACTTTATCAATGATATCTTGCTTCCCATCACTACTTTATCAATGATAACTTGCTTCCCACCACTACTTTATCAATGATAACTTGCTTCCCACCACTACTTTATCAATGATATCTTGCTTCCCATCACTACTTTATCAATGATAACTTACTTCCCTACACTTCTTTATCAATGATATCTTGCTTCCCATCACTACTTTATCAATGATAACTTGCTTCCCATCACTACTTTATCAATGATAACTTGCTTCCCACCACTTATTTATCAATGATAACTTGCTTCCCACCACTACTTTATCAATGATAACTTGCTTCCCACCACTTATTTATCAATGATAACTTGCTTCCCATCACTACTTTATCAATGATAACTTGCTTCCCACCACTACTTTATCAATGATGACTTGCTTCCCACCACTACTTTATCAATGATAACTTGCTTCCCACCACTACTTTATCAATGATATCTTGCTTCCCATCACTACTTTATCAATGATAACTTACTTCCCTACACTTCTTTATCAATGATATCTTGCTTCCCATCACTACTTTATCAATGATAACTTACTTCCCTACACTTCTTTATCAATGATATCTTGCTTCCCATCACTACTTTATCAATGATAACTTGCTTCCCACCACTACTTTATCAATGATAACTTGCTTCCCACCACTACTTTATCAATGATATCTTGCTTCCCATCACTACTTTATCAATGATAACTTACTTCCCTACACTTCTTTATCAATGATATCTTGCTTCCCATCACTACTTTATCAATGATAACTTGCTTCCCATCACTACTTTATCAATGATAACTTGCTTCCCACCACTTATTTATCAATGATAACTTGCTTCCCATCACTACTTTATCAATGATAACTTGCTTCCCACCACTACTTTATCAATGATAACTTGCTTCCCACCACTACTTTATCAATGATATCTTGCTTCCCATCACTACTTTATCAATGATAACTTACTTCCCTACACTTCTTTATCAATGATATCTTGCTTCCCATCACTACTTTATCAATGATAACTTGCTTCCCATCACTACTTTATCAATGATAACTTGCTTCCCATCACTTATTTATCAATGATAACTTGCTTCCCACCACTACTTTATCAATGATAACTTGTTTCCGATCACTTATTTATCAATGATAACTTGCTTCCCACCACTTCTTTATCAATGATAACTTGCTTCCCTACACTTCTTTATCAATGATAACTTGCTTCCCACCACTACTTTATCAATGATAACTTGCTTCCCACCACTACTTTATCAATGATAACTTGCTTCCCACCACTACTTTATCAATGATAACTTGCTTCCCACCACTACTTTATCAATGATAACTTGCTTCCCACCACTACTTTATCAATGATAACTTGCTTCCCATCACTACTTTATCAATGATAACTTGCTTCCCACCACTTATTTATCAATGATAACTTGCTTCCCATCACTACTTTATCAATGATAACTTGCTTCCCATCACTACTTTATCAATGATAACTTGCTTCCCATCACTTATTTATCAATGATAACTTGCTTCCCACCACTACTTTATCAATGATAACTTGCTTCCCACCACTACTTTATCAATGATAACTTGCTTCCCATCACTACTTTATCAATGATAACTTGCTTCCCACCACTACTTTATCAATGATAACTTGCTTCCCACCACTACTTTATCAATGATAACTTGCTTCCCATCACTACTTTATCAATGATAACTTGCTTCCCACCACATATTTATCAATGATAACTTGCTTCCCATCACTACTTTATCAATGATAACTTGCTTCCCACCACTACTTTATCAATGATAACTTGCTTCCCATCACTACTTGATCAATGATAACTTGCTTCCCACCACTTATTTATCAATGATAACTTGCTTTCCTACACTTATTTATCAATGTTAACTTGCTTCCCATCACTTATTTATCAATGATAACTTGCTTCCCACCACTTATTTATCAATGATAACTTGCTTCCCATCACTTATTTATCAATGATAACTTCCTTCCCATCACTACTTTATCAATGATAACTTGCTTCCCACCACTTATTTATCAATGATAACTTGCTTCCCTACACTTATTTATCAATGATAACTTGCTTCCCATCACTTATTTATCAATGATAACTTGCTTCCCACCACTTATTTATCAATGATAACTTGCTTCCCATCACTTATTTATCAATGATAACTTGCTTCCCACCACTTATTTATCAATGATAACTTGCTTCCCATCACTTATTTATCAATGATAACTTGCTTCCCTACACTTATTTATCAATGATAACTTGCTTCCCTACACTTATTTATCAATGATAACTTACTTCCCTACACTTCTTTATCAATGATAACTTGCTTCCCACCACTACTTTATCAATGATAACTTGCTTCCCACCACTTCTTTATCAATGATAACTTGCTTCCCACCACTTATTTATCAATGATAACTTGCTTCCCATCACTTATTTATCAATGATAACTTGCTTCCCACCACTTATTTATCAATGATAACTTGCTTCCCATCACTTATTTATCAATGATAACTTGCTTCCTACCACTTCTTTATCAGTGATAACTTGCTTCCCTACACTTATTTATCAATGATAACTTGCTTCCCTACACTTATTTATCAATGATAACTTACTTCCCTACACTTCTTTATCAATGATAACTTGCTTCCCACCACTACTTTATCAATGATAACTTGCTTCCCACCACTTCTTTATCAATGATAACTTGCTTCCCACCACTACTTTATCAATGATAACTTGCTTCCCATCACTTATTTATCAATGATAACTTGCTTCCCTACACTTATTTATCAATGATAACTTGCTTCCCTACACTTATTTATCAATAACTTACTTCCCTACACTTCTTTATCAATGATAACTTGCTTCCCACCACTACTTTATCAATGATATCTTGCTTCCCATCACTTCTTTATCAATGATAACTTGCTTCCCACCACTACTTTATCAATGATAACTTGCTTCCCTACACTTATTTATCAATGATAACTTGCTTCCCATCACTTCTTTATCAATGATAACTTGCTTCCCACCACTACTTTATCAATGATAACTTGCTTCCCTACACTTATTTATCAGTGATAACTTGCTTCCCTACCCCACTTATTTATCAATGATAACTTACTTCTCTACACTTCTTTATCAATGATAACTTGCTTCCCACCACTTCTTTATCAATGATAACTTGCTTCCCACCACTACTTTATCAATGATAACTTGCTTCCCTACACTTATTTATCAATGATAACTTGCTTCCCTACACTTATTTAACAATGATAACTTACTTTCCACCACTTCTTTATCAATGATAACTTGCTTCCCACCACTTCTTTATCAATGATATCTTGCTTCCCACCACTTCTTTATCAATGATAACTTGCTTTCCTACACTTATTTAACAATGATAACTTACTTCCCACCACTTCTTTATCAATGATAACTTGCTTCCCACCACTACTTTATCAATGATAACTTGCTTCCCTACACTTATTTAACAATGATAACTTACTTCCCATCACTTATTTATCAATGATATCTTGCTTCCCATCACTTCTTTATCAATGATAACTTGCTTCCCACCACTACTTTATCAATGATAACTTACTTCCCACCACTTCTTTATCAATGATAACTTGCTTCCCACCACTACTTTATCAATGATAACTTGCTTCCCACCACTTCTTTATCAATGATAACTTGCTTCCCACCACTACTTTATCAATGATAACTTGCTTCCCTACACTTATTTATCAATGATAACTTGCTTCCCATCACTTATTTATCAATGATATCTTGCTTCCCATCACTTCTTTATCAATGATAACTTGCTTCCCACCACTACTTTATCAATGATAACTTGCTTCCCTACACTTATTTATCAATGATAACTTGCTTCCCTTCACCACTTATTTATCAATGATAACTTACTTCCCACCACTTCTTTATCAATCATAACTTGCTTCTCACCACTACTTTATCAATAATAACTTGCTTCACCATACTTATTTATCAATAACTTACTTCCCACCACTTATTTATCAACAATACCTTCCTTCCCACCACTACTTTACCAATGATAACTTACTTCCCTACACTTCTTTATCAATGATAACTTGCTTCCCACCACTTCTTTATCAATGATAACTTGCTTCCCTACACTTCTTTATCAATGATAACTTGCTTCCCTACACTTATTTAACAATGTTAACTTACTTCCCACCACTTCTTTATCAATGGTAACGTAACTTGCTTCCCACCACTTCTTTATCAATGATAACTTGCTTCCCTACACTTATTTATCAATGATATCTTGCTTCCCATCACTTATTTATCAATGATAACTTGCTTCCTACCACTTCTTTATCAATGATAACTTGCTTCCCTACACTTATTTATCAATGATAACTTGCTTCCCTACACTTATTTATCAATGATAACTTACTTCCCTACACTTCTTTATCAATGATAACTTGCTTCCCACCACTACTTTATCAATGATAACTTGCTTCCCACCACTTCTTTATCAATGATAACTTGCTTCCCACCACTACTTTATCAATGATAAGTTGCTTCCCATCACTTATTTATCAATGATAACTTGCTTCCCTACACTTATTTATCAATGATAACTTGCTTCCCTACACTTATTTATCAATGATAACTTACTTCCCTACACTTCTTTATCAATGATAACTTGCTTCCCACCACTACTTTATCAATGATATCTTGCTTCCCATCACTTCTTTATCAATGATAACTTGCTTCCCACCACTACTTTATCAATGATAACTTGCTTCCCTACACTTATTTATCAATGATAACTTGCTTCCCATCACTTCTTTATCAATGATAACTTGCTTCCCACCACTACTTTATCAATGATAACTTGCTTCCCTACACTTATTTATCAGTGATAACTTGCTTCCCTACCCCACTTATTTATCAATGATAACTTACTTCTCTACACTTCTTTATCAATGATAACTTGCTTCCCACCACTTCTTTATCAATGATAACTTGCTTCCCACCACTACTTTATCAATGATAACTTGCTTCCCTACACTTATTTATCAATGATAACTTGCTTCCCTACACTTATTTAACAATGATAACTTACTTCCCACCACTTCTTTATCAATGATAACTTGCTTCCCACCACTTCTTTATCAATGATATCTTGCTTCCCACCACTTCTTTATCAATGATAACTTGCTTTCCCACACTTATTTAACAATGATAACTTACTTCCCATCACTTATTTATCAATGATATCTTGCTTCCCATCACTACTTTATCAATGATAACTTGCTTCCCTACACTTATTTATCAATGATAACTTGCTTCCCTACACCACTTATTTATCAATGATAACTTACTTCCCACCACTTCTTTATCAATGATAACTTGCTTCTCACCACTACTTTATCAATAATAACTTGCTTCACCATACTTATTTATCAATAACTTACTTCCCACCACTTATTTATCAACAATACCTTCCTTCCCACCACTACTTTACCAATGATAACTTACTTCCCTACACTTCTTTATAACTGATAACTTGCTTCCCACCACTTCTTTATCAATGATAACTTGCTTCCCTACACTTCTTTATCAATGATAACTTGCTTCCCTACACTTATTTAACAATGTTAACTTACTTCCCACCACTTCTTTATCAATGGTAACTTGCTTCCCACCACTTCTTTATCAATGATAACTTGCTTTCCTACACTTATTTATCAATGATAACTTGCTTCCCATCACTTCTTTATCAATGATAACTTGCTTCCCACCACTACTTTATCAATGATAACTTGCTTCCCACCACTACTTTATCAATGATAACTTGCTTCCCATCACTTATTTATCAATGATAACTTGCTTCCCATCACTTATTTGTCAATGATAACTTACTTCCCTACACTTCTTTATCAATGATAACTTGCTTCCCATCACATCTTTATCAATGATAACTTGCTTCCCACCACTACTTTATCAATGATAACTTGCTTCCCACCACTACTTTATCAATGATATCTTGCTTCCCATCACTACTTTATCAATGATAACTTGCTTCCCACCACTACTTTATCAATGATAACTTGCTTCCCACCACTACTTTATCAATGATATCTTGCTTCCCATCACTACTTTATCAATGATAACTTACTTCCCTACACTTCTTTATCAATGATATCTTGCTTCCCATCACTACTTTATCAATGATAACTTGCTTCCCATCACTACTTTATCAATGATAACTTGCTTCCCACCACTTATTTATCAATGATAACTTGCTTCCCACCACTACTTTATCAATGATAACTTGCTTCCCACCACTTATTTATCAATGATAACTTGCTTCCCATCACTACTTTATCAATGATAACTTGCTTCCCACCACTACTTTATCAATGATAACTTGCTTCCCACCACTACTTTATCAATGATAACTTGCTTCCCACCACTACTTTATCAATGATATCTTGCTTCCCATCACTACTTTATCAATGATAACTTACTTCCCTACACTTCTTTATCAATGATATCTTGCTTCCCATCACTACTTTATCAATGATAACTTACTTCCCTACACTTCTTTATCAATGATATCTTGCTTCCCATCACTACTTTATCAATGATAACTTGCTTCCCACCACTACTTTATCAATGATAACTTGCTTCCCACCACTACTTTATCAATGATATCTTGCTTCCCATCACTACTTTATCAATGATAACTTACTTCCCTACACTTCTTTATCAATGATATCTTGCTTCCCATCACTACTTTATCAATGATAACTTGCTTCCCATCACTACTTTATCAATGATAACTTGCTTCCCATCACTTATTTATCAATGATAACTTGCTTCCCACCACTACTTTATCAATGATAACTTGTTTCCGATCACTTATTTATCAATGATAACTTGCTTCCCACCACTTCTTTATCAATGATAACTTGCTTCCCTACACTTCTTTATCAATGATAACTTGCTTCCCACCACTACTTTATCAATGATAACTTGCTTCCCACCACTACTTTATCAATGATAACTTGCTTCCCACCACTACTTTATCAATGATAACTTGCTTCCCACCACTACTTTATCAATGATAACTTGCTTCCCACCACTACTTTATCAATGATAACTTGCTTCCCATCACTACTTTATCAATGATAACTTGCTTCCCACCACTTATTTATCAATGATAACTTGCTTCCCATCACTACTTTATCAATGATAACTTGCTTCCCATCACTACTTTATCAATGATAACTTGCTTCCCATCACTTATTTATCAATGATAACTTGCTTCCCACCACTACTTTATCAATGATAACTTGCTTCCCACCACTACTTTATCAATGATAACTTGCTTCCCATCACTACTTTATCAATGATAACTTGCTTCCCACCACTACTTTATCAATGATAACTTGCTTCCCACCACTACTTTATCAATGATAACTTGCTTCCCATCACTACTTTATCAATGATAACTTGCTTCCCACCACATATTTATCAATGATAACTTGCTTCCCATCACTACTTTATCAATGATAACTTGCTTCCCACCACTACTTTATCAATGATAACTTGCTTCCCATCACTACTTGATCAATGATAACTTGCTTCCCATCACTACTTTATCAATGATAACTTACTTCCCTACACTTCTTTATCAATGATATCTTGCTTCCCATCACTACTTTATCAATGATAACTTGCTTCCCACCACTACTTTATCAATGATAACTTGCTTCCCATCACTACTTTATCAATGATAACTTGCTTCCCATCACTACTTTATCAATGATAACTTGCTTCCCATCACTTATTTATCAATGATAACTTGCTTCCCACCACTACTTTATCAATGATAACTTGCTTCCCACCACTACTTTATCAATGATAACTTGCTTCCCATCACTACTTTATCAATGATAACTTGCTTCCCACCACTACTTTATCAATGATAACTTGCTTCCCACCACTACTTTATCAATGATAACTTGCTTCCCATCACTACTTTATCAATGATAACTTGCTTCCCACCACTTATTTATCAATGATAACTTGCTTCCCATCACTACTTTATCAATGATAACTTGCTTCCCACCACTACTTTATCAATGATAACTTGCTTCCCATCACTACTTGATCAATGATAACTTGCTTCCCATCACTACTTTATCAATGATAACTTACTTCCCTACACTTCTTTATCAATGATATCTTGCTTCCCATCACTACTTTATCAATGATAACTTGCTTCCCATCACTTATTTATCAATGATAACTTGCTTCCCATCACTTATTTATCAATGATAACTTGCTTCCCACCACTTCTTTATCAATGATAACTTGCTTCCCTACACTTCTTTATCAATGATAACTTGCTTCCCACCACTACTTTATCAATGATAACTTGCTTCCCACCACTACTTTATCAATGATAACTTGCTTCCCACCACTACTTTATCAATGATAACTTGCTTCCCACCACTACTTTATCAATGATAACTTACTTCCCACCACTTCTTTATCAATGATAACTTGCTTCCCACCACTACTTTATCAATGATAACTTGCTTCCCATCACTACTTGATCAATGATAACTTGCTTCCCATCACTACTTTATCAATGATAACTTACTTCCCTACACTTCTTTATCAATGATAACTTGCTTCCCACCACTACTTTATCAATGATATCTTGCTTCCCATCACTACTTTATCAATGATAACTTGCTTCCCACCACTACTTTATCAATGATAACTTACTTCCCACCACTTCTTTATCAATGATAACTTGCTTCCCACCACTTCTTTATCAATGATAACTTGCTTCCCATCACTACTTTATCAATGATAACTTGCTTCCCATCACTACTTTATCAATGATAACTTGCTTCCCATCACTTATTTATCAATGATAACTTGCTTCCCACCACTACTTTATCAATGATAACTTGCTTCCCACCACTTATTTATCAATGATAACTTGCTTCCCATCACTACTTTATCAATGATAACTTGCTTCCCACCACTCCTTTATCAATGATAACTTGCTTCCCACCACTACTTTATCAATGATAACTTGCTTCCCATCACTTATTTATCAATGATATCTTTCTTCCCATCACTACTTTATCAATGATAACTTGCTTCCCATCACTTATTTATCAATGATAACTTGCTTCCCATCACTACTTTATCAATGATAACTTGCTTCCCACCACTACTCTATCAATGATAACTTGCTTCCCACCACTACTTTATCAATGATAACTTGCTTCCCATCACTTATTTATCAATGATAACTTGCTTCCCATCACTACTTTATCAATGATAACTTGCTTCCCACCACTACTCTATCAATGATAACTTGCTTCCCATCACTACTTTATCAGTGATAACTTGCTTCCCACCACTACTTTATCAATGATAACTTGCTTCCCACCACTACTTTATCAATGATAACTTGCTTCCCATCACTTATTTATCAATGATAACTTGCTTCCCATCACTACTTTATCAATGATAACTTACTTCCCTACACTTATTTATCAATGATAACTTGCTTCCCATCACTTATTTATCAATGATAACTTGCTTCCCATCACTACTTTATCAATGATAACTTGCTTCCCACCACTTATTTATCAATGATAACTTGCTTCCCTACACTTATTTATCAATGATAACTTGCTTCCCATCACTTATTTATCAATGATAACTTGCTTCCCACCACTTATTTATCAATGATAACTTGCTTCCCATCACTTATTTATCAATGATAACTTGCTTCCCTACACTTATTTATCAATGATAACTTGCTTCCCTACACTTATTTATCAATGATAACTTACTTCCCTACACTTCTTTATCAATGATAACTTGCTTCCCACCACTACTTTATCAATGATAACTTGCTTCCCACCACTTCTTTATCAATGATAACTTGCTTCCCACCACTTATTTATCAATGATAACTTGCTTCCCATCACTTATTTATCAATGATAACTTGCTTCCCACCACTTATTTATCAATGATAACTTGCTTCCCATCACTTATTTATCAATGATAACTTGCTTCCTACCACTTCTTTATCAATGATAACTTGCTTCCCTACACTTATTTATCAATGATAACTTGCTTCCCTACACTTATTTATCAATGATAACTTACTTCCCTACACTTCTTTATCAATGATAACTTGCTTCCCACCACTACTTTATCAATGATAACTTGCTTCCCACCACTTCTTTATCAATGATAACTTGCTTCCCACCACTACTTTATCAATGATAACTTGCTTCCCATCACTTATTTATCAATGATAACTTGCTTCCCTACACTTATTTATCAATGATAACTTGCTTCCCTACACTTATTTATCAATGATAACTTACTTCCTACTCTTCTTTATCAATGATAACTTGCTTCCCACCACTACTTTGTCAATGATATCTTGCTTCCCATCACTTCTTTATCAATGATAACTTGCTTCCCACCACTACTTTATCAATGATAACTTGCTTCCCTACACTTATTTATCAATGATAACTTGCTTCCCATCACTTCTTTATCAATGATAACTTGCTTCCCACCACTACTTTATCAATGATAACTTGCTTCCCTACACTTATTTATCAGTGATAACTTGCTTCCCTACCCCACTTATTTATCAATGATAACTTACTTCTCTACACTTCTTTATCAATGATAACTTGCTTCCCACCACTACTTTATCAATGATAACTTGCATCCCTACACTTATTTAACAATGATAACTTACTTCCCACCACTTCTTTATCAATGATAACTTGCTTCCCACCACTTCTTTATCAATGATAACTTGCTTCCCTACACTTATTTATCAATGATATCTTGCTTCCCATCACTTCTTTATCAATGATAACTTGCTTCCCACCACTACTTTATCAATGATAACTTGCTTCCCTACACTTATTTAACAATGATAACTTACTTCCCACCACTTCTTTATCAATGATAACTTGCTTCCCACCACTTCTTTATCAATGATAACTTGCTTCCCTACACTTATTTATCAATGATATCTTGCTTCCCATCACTTCTTTATCAATGATAACTTGCTTCCCACCACTACTTACTTTATCAATGATAACTTGCTTCCCTACACTTATTTATCAATGATAACTTGCTTCCCTACACCACTTATTTATCAATGATAACTTACTTCCCACCACTTCTTTATCAATGATAACTTGCTTCTCACCACTACTTTATCAATAATAACTTGCTTCACCATACTTATTTATCAATAACTTACTTCCCACCACTTATTTATCAACAATACCTTCCTTCCCACCACTACTTTACCAATGATAACTTACTTCCCTACACTTCTTTATCAATGATAACTTGCTTCCCACCACTACTTTATCAATGATAACTTGCTTCCCACCACTTCTTTATCAATGATAACTTGCTTCCCTACACTTCTTTATTAATGATAACTTGCTTCCCACCACTACTTTATCAATGATAACTTGCTTCCCTACACTTATTTAACAATGATAACTTACTTCCCACCACTTCTTTATCAGTGATAACTTGCTTCCCACCACTTCTTTATCAATGATAACTTGCTTCCCTAAGTAGGTGATATTTGCGGATTCAAGCATCATCGTACATGTACGTGTACGTGTACATGTACACCTCCATAGGATTTAGTGTTAAAATCGTGTACATGTACAAGATTTTAACGTTTTTTAGGGTGCTTTAGAATCCGTTTGCGGATTCAAACATCACTGATTGTATACAAGAATGACAGAAAACGCATGAAATTTTACGTACAGTACATGTACCGTTTTGAATGAAATCGGCAAGTGAGTTTCCCCCATAGGATTCAGTGTTGAATTGCGAGCAAAAAAACGTTTTGCGGTTTCTAACATCATCCTCTCGCCGATTCTAACAATCCGCGTCCGTACACGATTTTAACACTGAAACCCAATGGAGGCGTACACGGAGATCTGCTCTGCGGATTTTAGGTCCGCCAACAACTGTGTCTGATCAAGAAAAAAAAGGAAGTCGTTACCGAGATGTATTTCACCCGTTTAGGGTTAAAAGAGAATCGTTTTGGACAAGTGGTATGTCGACGTAAAAAGCTTAATGTCTTGGCTGCTGTTGGATGACATCAAATATCGCGACTACTGATGTAATGCTTCGCTATCAAGTGGTTAGAAAAATTAGCTTTTTCTCATTTTCATTCAGTCATACGCTGACACATTGTAAACACTGTTTTTTTGTTGTTGCTGTATTTATATAACGCCACCTATCTTAAAATATTTTAACTCCTGTTGTAAAAAACAAAACAAAACAACTTTTCCATACGTGCGTTTAGACTGTTTACAAATCTTTTCTATAACATGTGACAAATGGTATATTATTTGAATTCAGTCAAGATTATACTGATTCAGTTTGTAATGTCTTCTCGACGTGGGCATTGTTTCCTAAAAAAAAAAATAGTTTGGATTGACACTTTTTTCGGAAATGGTGAAATAGGCTATCCTCAATATGTAGAAACGTTAGAAGATCAACTTATAATTTTTGTATTGACAAATCTATGGTTCAGTAAACAGAGTTATTATTGAAGGAAACATCTTAAGGCGTGACTTGTTAATAAGCGAGTGCATCTCTAATTCGCATAACAATCATGTATATTTTTTTTTTTGAAAACATTCTTCACGTTTTTAAACACAGATATCAAAAAAATGAATGATGCATCAGATTCAACTTGTTTTTTTTCAATTTAATATGTTCCATAACTACCTTTTCTTAATACTTTCGATTTCAAGATGGTCCCAACTCCACCGTTATAAGAAGGGAAAGATTATGATTTTCATAATATCCTTGTCGATAGCTTTAATTTGATAGGTCACACAACTATCTTCTCGAAACTTTTTTTTTTTTGATTTTCTGATCGGTGTTAACCCCATCCCCATGGCGATGGTGGAAAATGTCTTTTTTGTAATGTATTCATCAAGCCCTTCATATCAGTACCTCACATGCTTGGATTTGTAAAAAGGAAGACGTTTTTCGTCTCTGGTCGTGACCCCACCCCCACATAAAATGAAAAAAACGTCATTTTCGTAATGTATTCATCGAGCCCTTCATATCAATACCTCACATGCCTGGCTTTGTAAAAAGGAAGTCGTTTTTCGGCTCTGGTCGTGACCCCACCCCATGATGAGGGTTAAAATTACGATCTTCTTAATCCACTCGTCAAGACCTTCAATTTGATAGGTCACGTGACCACCTTCTCGAAACTTCGATTTTTCTGATGGGCGTGACCCCCACCCCCACATAAAATGAAAAAACGTTATTTTCGTAATGTATTCATCGAGCCCTTCATATCAATACCTCACATGCCTGGCTTTGTAAAAAGGAAGTTGTGTTTCGGCTCTGGTCGTGACCCCCACCCCACGATGAGGGTTAAAATTACGATCTTCTTAATCCACTCGTCAAGACCTTCAATTTGATAGGTCACGTGACCACCTTCTCGAAACTTCAATTTTTCTGATGGGCGTGACCCCCACCCCCACATAAAATGAAAAAACGTCATTTTTTTTGGTAATGTATTCATCGAGCCCTTCATATCAATACCTCACATGCCTGGATTTGTAAAAAGGAAGACGTTTTTCGGCTCTGGTCGTGACCCCACCCCACTACGAGGGTTAAAATTATGATCTTCTTAATCCACTCGTCGAGACCTTCAATTTGATAGGTCACGTGACCACCTTCTCGAAACTTTCGATTTTTATGATGGGCGTGACCCCCACCCTCACGACGAGGGGAGATAACTTTGTATGATTAAGTTTATGAGAATCAAGCAATCTGATTGGTTAATTAGCGTTAGGAACGTGAAGTGATTGGGTGATTACTTATTTCAAGCTCTTAGAGTTTTTGGTTTTTGGTATACATTGCTCTAGCCATTATATCCATGTTATTAAATGCGATTCACCTTTTTATGATGGGCGTGACCCCCACGACGAGGGGAGATAACTTTGTATGATTAAGTTTATGAGAATCAAGCAATCTGATTGGTTAATTAGCGTTAGGAACGTGAAATGATTGGCTGATTACTTATTTTCAAGCTCTTCAAGCTTTTGGGCATCAAAAAGTGGTTTGCGGATTCAAACATCACCTCTTCACGCGAGTCGATTTCAGACCTAAAATCTGCAAGCGGATCTCCGTCTACGCCTCCATTGGGTTTCAGTGTTAAAATCGTGTACGGGCGCGGATTGTTAGAATCGGCGAGAGGATGATGTTAGAAACCGCAAAACGTTTTTTTGCTCGCAATTTAACACTGAATCCTATGGGGGAAACTCACTTGCCGATTTCAATCAAAACGGTACATGTACTGTACGTAAAATTTCATGCGTTTTCTGTCATTCTTGGATACAATCAGTGATGTTTGAATCCGCAAGTGGATTCTAAAGCACCCTAAAAAACGTTAAAATCTTGTACATGTACACGATTTTAACACTAAATCCTATGGAGGTGTACATGTACACGTACACGTACATGTACGTTGATGCTTGAATCCGCAAATATCACCTACTCACCCCACTTATCTATGAATCATAACTTGCTTCCCATTACCTTTTTAACAATGTTTACTTGCTTCCCATCACTTCTTTATCAATGATAACTTGCTTCCCACCACTACTTTATCAATGATAACTTGCTTCACCATACTTATTTATCAACAGCTTGCTTCCCACCACTTATTTATCAACGATACCTTCCTTCCCACCACTACTTTATCAATGATAACTTGCTTCCCTACACCTATTTATCAATGATAACTTACTTCCCACCACTTCTTTATCAATGATAACTTGCTTCCCACCACTTCTTTATCAATGATAACTTACTTCCCTCTACTTATTTATCAATGATAACTTGCTTCACACTGCTACTTTTTCAATGATAACTGTGACACCCCACTTCTTTATCAGTGATAACTTGCTTCCTACCACTTATCAGTGAATTGTTTTCGTATATGTCCTTGAAGACATTTTAAAATGATTAAACTTCAAAAACAAGGACATACGTTATGTTTTGGAGGCTAAAAATGCAAAAAAAATACTTTTATGTTGTTCAAGAAAATTTTTTGCTATTTCAACTTTTATTTCAGTCCAGGCCTGAAAATAAGCAGCCTGACATTTGCAGAATGAGGTCTCCAGAGGGTGAATTTAATGATGCTATCCCATACAGTGGGCCAATTTATCCTTTGGGTACCTCTTTCTGTTTAGTTTTGAGACCCTGATTCAGACTGGGGTTCACAGAGGGTAGATTTAGTGATGCTGCCCTGCTGTGCAGGGTAGCATCACTAAATTCACCCTCTGGTGACTTCATTTTGCAGATGACAGCCTGCTTATTTTCTGGCTTGTTTTAGTCGGTTAAAGGTTAAAGGGTTCAGACATGTCCAAGAAAGTGCAGTATGGTTGCCATGGACTGGTCACTTCCAGCAGATGGGCAACATTTCCCTGGATGCAATAATATTAGATTCCAAATACTAATTATAGGAATAATCATCAAAAATTTAATTAATGAAGCACCAGGTTCAACCCGGTGTTAATTCATTAATTAAAATTTTTGCTTATGAGGATTTTTATTACCTGGTGAACACATGCGTGGATATCAATGCCCACGTGTGGATTACAACCAGTCCATGGCGGCTCTACTGTTCTTCTCTCATGAAGTAACACATAAAACTGAGAAAGTAGTTTGAATGTTGAGACTACTATTACCCTTGAGTGGTGGTTGGGGGGGGGGGGGGGGGAAATCTCACCCCAGGGCAAAGATATTTGACCCAGACACTCGCTAAGACATGATTACAATACTATGGGCTTCTGGTAAACATGAAGAATAGCGGACCCAACAAATTATGCAAAAATTACCAACTTTTCATGATTTCCCTGCATTCTTTAGTGTTTTTTCTTCACATATGTACCCAAAACCCTGAGTTTTTAATACATTTAGACATTATTTGCTAAGTTTTTACTTCCCGTAATAGAGGCAAGGAAAAGTCGTCTGATTTTGTTTATCAATAGCGACGTTCTTTCAGTGGAAACTGTCAAAGATGTGACATCATGATGGGCGTCTCCTCCCATTTGTGGAGAATTCAGTATCACATCAGTTCCGAAAATCGCACCGTGTTCAACAGATTAGGGTCAGTGTAGGAAGGGTTCAGGTTAGCTAACCCGAACCCTTGCTAGACTGACCCTAACCCGTCGAGGGCGGTGCTATTTATTACATAATAACTTACCTTAATAATGAAAAAGTGAAAAAAACACTGTACTTACCGACTTCTCCTTGTGGTACCAGTGCAGAACAAGTGGGCATCAAAATCGAAAACACACTTTCGATAGAAAACATGGTTGACGCACAAGTTGAATTGCTTCGTCTCTGAAGTTAAAAACTTGTAAAACCAAGCTAAAAGGTGATTTTTATTCCCCCAAATTTATGAATATGTAAAGAAAAAACACCAAAGAATGTAGGGAAACCATGAAAAGTTGGGAAAAGTTGGTAATTTTTGTATAATTTGTTGGGTTCGCTATTCTTCATGTTTACCGGGCTTCTTATATTTAGCCTGTTAGCTCTTCACCTAATACACACGATATCACAAATAGCTGTTTTGATTTTTGTCTTTCAAATTATTCATAATTTTTTTTCTTCATTTTACCCCTCATTAGAATGACCTGAAAGAGCTTGTCGGAGTAGAGATAGAGAGGATATGGGGTGTGTCACATTTTGATTTTTTTTCTACATTTTTTTAAAAAATAATTTTCTTTCAACTCTTTAATTTGTAAATTATACTGGCATTTGCAGTTGATTAATTAGGTGAAAGATTAACAAGCTTCATTTGTGGTGGTGCTTCTTATCCCCACTGATGAGAAGGGGATATTGAAATGGTGTTCGTCCATTCATCCGTCAGTCAGTCCATCCATCTGTCCACACCAACAAATCAGGTTTCTGTGCCTAGTCTCTCCGGAGAGACTGTCAATAAGGCTTCCTCATCCTCACGGCAGCGCACATGACCGCACCTTGGCTATGTGACCTCGGATATCCAGCCAGCTTCACCAATCAGAGAATCCACAGCGACCAGGTCACGCCATCCGGTAGCCAGGGACATGAGGCCTGTAGACTCCGGATGTTCGCATAAGAAAGTATGCAGGAGTCAATGTACACGGAGCTTCCAGCGGCAAAGCATTGTAAGACCGCTACTCCACAGGCCTCAGTGACGGATGTGCTATTCCAAATAGCACAACTTATCGCAGCATCCCAGCAACGACAGAATCTCTGTCGGATCAGGTAATATCCGACGACGCTGGGTCGGTATGCTCCGCTGAAGCATCAGGTACGGACGTCCGAAAACTTCATAGGGTCCGACAGGATGGCGAAAGGGATTCAGAGGATTTCGAGCTTTCCCTTTTGGAACAACATAAGCTGCCGTACATTTCATCCGGCTTTATCTTCTAGAGGTTGTTTCGTCGGACCAGAATGCTGCAATGCCGGATAAGAGACTGATAGCATCTGTGGACACAAGAATTTTTTGATCGGTTCAGGGACATCGTCTCTGAGTTTCGCCACAGTCCAATAATGTCACAGGAACTTTAGAATTATTGAACGACGCTATATTTATGCTTGCTATTAAACAAGCAAGTCTGGTTTCTTGTTCGCAAAAGTTACCGTGATGTCTTCCAAAAGTGTGCTTCTGTTGTCATAGTTAAATGAAGAGCTAGCGGCAATAAGTGCTCATGGAAATACGTCAATCGCCTAAGAGGTCCCTAGTAGGATCGACGGCGTTGACATCCGCTAGCTCACCCGGTGTAGCGTCCATTCATCGAATGATTCGGTGGCCGGGTTCGTCCGTTGCGGTCCAGGAAGGAGATTTGGGTGATGCGAGCACTATAATAAGACAAAAGTGCACACCAAATGACGACAGAGCAGAGGAGAGATCGGAGGAAGCCTATTAGTCCGGTTCCTAGCTCGTCCAGGTCCATCCGGGCTGCGAGCGAGAGAGGTCCCTCTCTCGTACAACAACATCTGGGACCAGATCTTGTGGTACAACCGTTTCGCATTCGGAGCATATGTCCGCCGCTCGGGAGGCTCTGTTATATAGACAGTCCGAGAGACTGTCGATAAGGCTTCCTCATCCTCACGGCAGCGCACACGACCACACTTTGGCTACGTGACCACGAATATCCAGCCAGCCATTCAGGGATTCCATGGCGAACAGGTCACGCCATCCGGTAGCCAAGGGACACGAGGCCTGTAGACTCCGGACGCTCGCATAATAGAAGTATGCACGGGTCAACGTACACGGAGCTTCCAGCGGCAAAGCAATGTAAGACCGCTTATCCACAGGCCTCAGTGACGGGCGTGATATCCAAAATAGCACAACTTATCGCAGCATCCCAGCAAACGACAGAATCTCTGTCGGATCAGGAATAATCCGATGATGCTGGGTCGGTACGCTCCGCTGAAGCATCAGGTACGGACGACCGAGCACTTTATAGGGTCCGACAGGATGGCGAAAGGGATTCGGAGGATTTCGAGCTTTCCCTTTCGGAACAACAGAAGCTGCCATAGATTTCTTCCGGCATTATTTTCCAGAGGTCGTTCCGTCGGACTAGAATGCTGCGATGCTGGATAAGAGACTAATAGCGTCATTGGACACAGAATTTTTTGTTGATCGGTTCAGGGACATCATCCCTGAGTTGCCGACACAGTCCAATAATGTCACAAGAACATTTGAATTATTGAACGACTCTATATATATAAGCTTGCTACCAAAACAGGCAAGTCTGGTTTCTTGTCCGCAAATGCTCTAATCTGCCTTTCATCAATTCAAGGAATAATTTGAAATGGCAGGACAGGGCATACCGAGAGTTCCTCTGCGTCTAGACGATGAGGCTGAAGACTTGGAATTGTCTATATCGCCATCTATGTCAATTCCAACCACGACGTTGGAAACGACAATAATGTCTAACAAATTTAACTTAGACACTTTATCATATGCAGACCACCTTACTAAGGCATTATCATTACATCTTCAAGGGAAAGAATTCCAGGATATGATCCTCAATGAGATTTCTTTCAAGGGCAGTAGCTTTTCCACGTATAACTCCGCCCTTCAGTGGCAAACCTGGAGTTGGTTAGACGTGACGCAGCCCTAGCTGCATCCATGCGTGTGGATAGTAAGGTGAAGAACTCTCTCAGGGTCGCTTCGGTCTCGGAGAAGCTTCTCTTCGACGGCAATCTTTCAGCAATCTATGAATTGCTCGATATAGACGTTCTCTTGTCAATCAAGTGTAACAAGAGATTCAGACTTGGGCAAACATTCAGTGGTTGACTCAAGGAGTTCCACTGCAGTTGCCGGATCCGAGTTTTACGATTATGACGGATGCCAGTCAAACAGGTTGGGGTACAACATTGATCCCAATGGATTCGAAGTGCCAGGGTCTTTGGGTTCCGCAGTTTCTAGGCAAGCACATAAACATCCAAGAAATGATGTCAATTTGGCTTGCACTACGTCATTGGATGAACATTATTCAGAAAGCGCATGTCCAAATCCTGTCCGACAATACGACAGTAGTTGCGTATATCCGGAACCAGGGAGGCACTCATTCCATTCCGTTATTCAATTTAACGGAAAGAATCCTTCTGTTTGTTCTAGAATACCAAATTCTGCTTTCGGTCCGTCATATTCCAGGTCGTCTGAATGTATTAGCAGACTCCCTTTCACGGAAGAGTCGCTTGTTGCCATCAGAATGGACTCTCAACAAACAGGTATTCAATCAGATTTGCTACCAATGGGAACAGCCAATGATAGACTTATTTGCGACACAACTCAACAATCAATTGCAGACGTATGTGTCACCATGTCCGGATCCCCGAGCATATGCAGTAGACGCTCTTTCGATCTCGCGTGACGGAATGATAGGATATGCGTATCCTCCAGCGCCGTTGATTCAGCAAATATTGCTAAAGATAAAACAATCATAATACAATTCTGTTGATAGCATCTCTGTCTCCACAGAGACCGTGGATAAATCTACTCAGGTGTCTGCTGTGGGACTTACCGCGAAAACTTCCTCCACGAGAGGATCTTCTTTCGCTGGGGAAATGGTGTCAACTTCATCACAACCCGCAAGGTCTCAACCTTCACGTATTCCGTTGTGCGGTCCTTCTTGCATGGCAAGCATTGTACAGGACGAGCAGTGGACGCGATTTCTAACTGTAGGAGGACCTCCTCTTCGCTATACTATGTGGCTAAAGTGGAAGGTCTTTCGTCGTTGGTGTAGGGATCATTATGTTGATATTTTTGATCCCTCCATACCAGACATTGCAAACTTTCTAGTATACTTGTTTGACAAGATCAGCTGCAGCCTGTTACTATTAAAGGTTATAGGTCTATGTTATCTGATACCTATGCACACCATGATAGTTTACAATTGGATCTAATGTCTCTTTATCTAAATTAGTTAGAAAATTTTCGATAAATAGACCTAGAACCCTTAGATTAATTCCTAAATGGAATTTAGCTTGGGTTCTTCTTAACTAAAAGAAAACCATTTGAGCCTCTTGAGACAGTAGATTTCAAATTCTGGTCTTATAAGACAGCATTTCTCTTAGCTTTCTCTTCTGCTTGAAGAGTCAGTGAGCTTCATGCACTATCGGTGGACGATTCTCACTTTCGTAGTGTCGGGAACACTATTACCTTTACTACTAATGTTGGATTTTTAGCTAAGAATCAAGCTCCTAATAAATATCCGGAACCTATTGTTATTAAGGCCCTTCCGTCTTCAGCCGGGCATAGGCATTTACTCTGTCCGGTTAGAGCTTTATGTATTTATAAACAAGATCTCAGTTTATCAGAAAGGACGTAAAGCTTCTTCTGTCTCTGATGCCTAATAGAAAGGACATTATGGTCCATTCTATTGCTAGTTGGATTCAATTAACTATCTGTACTGCTTATGATAATCTATCTTTAACTCAGCAGTCTGTGCTTAAGATTTCGGCTCATGAAGTAACAGCTCTTTCTACATCTTGGGCTTCTGCCAATAGTGTTGCTATTACAGATTTAATGAAGGCTGCATATTGGTCTCAGCCATCCACATTCACGAATTTTTATCCCAGAAATATTGAGTCCATTTCTGGAGACCTGCATTGTTTAGGTCCATTATCTGCTGCTCAGAATGTCGTTCACTAAACAGTTGCAACTATAATTATGTAGGCTTTCTGTTCAGGCAGTGACTCCGTCCCGTTGCCCTCTTTGCTCTGGGCTATTTGACCCAGGGCAAGGGGAAGGGGGGGGGGTGTTCTCTTGGGTCACCTGTTTTATAGTGAAAACAAGGGGATACCTCCTCCGGAGTCAGGAATTCTGAGCTGTAACTGGGATGGTTTTAAAGTGAAAAGTTAATGTTTAAAAAATTCATTCATGTCATATTTTTAAAGTGTAGCATTTGAAAATGTCACGTGTCAAACGGGCGTTAATATACAATCCTCGGACACTTTTAAAAGAGTATAAAGAGTCTCAATTCTCTGGACAAACTTTATTTATTGGCTTACTTTAAAAATAATTAGTATAAGGATTATACTGGATGTTAATAGAGAACATGAATGTTATGATGCTCAATTATGGAGGGTGTTGTGTCTTTCTAATTTATCATAAATAAGAAAGATACATGTAAAGCCTAATACTCCTTTTCTCCTCGAGGGGATGATTCTATTTTATATAGTTGAGCTTATTGGATTTTCCTCTATGTCCTAGGCCCTCCAGCCTTTTTACTATTCAGCTATGTCTGGGTCATTGGTACAGTATAAAAATGTTAAAAAATTTATAGTAATTTATATATTTTTTATACTTTCCAATGACCCAGATGGGGATGGCCCTCCCAGGAGTTGGGAACTCATACCTCCCCGCTGAGTACATAGCGCTGACCAGGCACTGATTGTAAGAATGATAAATGGTGCCAATTTCGGGACCTCCTTGAAACTGCGCATGCGCAGTAGAGGCAAAGTATGGAGGGCCATTCAGGACATGATTTCTTTGGTTTTAGATGCAAATTTTGGGGATTGGGGGGCAAAATTTGTGTTTGGACCTAGATTTTTAAGAGTTAGCACCAGCTATGTCTGGGTCATTGGTAAGTATAAAAAATATATAAATTACTATAAATTTTTTAACTTTCATTGCAAAGAATTGTGCATGGTTATGGCCTCTGGAAATGAAATGAAACAATTTCCATCACAAAGGCTTGCCCAATTAACTCCTTCCATATTTTTGTTGGATTTTTACAAAACTTGGTCTGAAGTATCATTATCAAGTGTCGATGTGCATGTGGTTAGGAATTTTTGATACGACAAATTTTGCATGCTTATGGCCCTTGGTAATAGACAAATGTCTGTCACAAATGCTTGTTCCATCAAAACACAGGGGGGGGGGGGGGGGGGGGGGGGGGATCTTGTTAGACTCTGTTGTTCAGGTTTAGATTTCCCAACCCTGTTTTCTGGGGGGAATTCCTGATTTCTGAATTATATATAGAGTTGATTAGCACACTGATTGTGTTGGTAATTTTTGAACATGTATTGAGGGTGAAGAAGTCTTATTATAAAAATTAAAGTTTACACATTTTTAACCCTTTACCTAACACAAAAAGCAAATGACACAAACAAAATTCTTGAATAAATGTTTTAATTTTTGTGTGGTGAAACATGGCTTATGACCCCTTATTGGAATGATCTCAATGAGCTTGTCCCAATGAAGGGTCACAAGCAATATTTTTGAGACAAGAAATGACAAAGTAAGTAAAATTGAATGGTGATTATTTTGAATAACGCGGACTGGTTTGGCCATTACATTGGGTAAATACACAGAATTACACACAGGCGTATGAAAGTGTTAAGGGATATGGCACTCATGCAAGCATGGAAGGATAAAACAAGAGGCTGAGTTTTATCCTTCTGCAATGCACAAGTGCCATATCGATTAACCCATTCACATGCATGTGTCATTCTGTGCTTATTACATGCCTCCACGTCTATAAAAGCAGTTAACAGAAGAACACTCAACAATTCATTTGACAACTCTCAACAAAATGAACACATTTTATAGCCAACCAAATTTGCGAGGGGAAGCTGTGTTACTATTTCATCCCCTGAGTTCCAGTGTGTTCTGTGCCTACTGGCACATAGAACACATTGGAACTCGGGGGACAATTTTCAGTTATCACTAGCGATTCAAATTGTAATTGCGGTGCACGATTTGTAGAAAGTTCCAGTGAAATTTTGCCTCCATTTAAAAATAGTCTGCCAACAATTTCCGTTCCACACGTGTGCAGAACAGATTTTCATTTTCCGCATGGTTTAGTGTTGCAGTAGATGGGGGTTTCACAGAACAGGTGTGTAATAAAAGGTTAAATATTAGTGCGGTTAATGAGTCCAATCTTTTGTTTGGGCTTTTACTGTGTTGTTGTATTTTCTGTTATTTTAAAATTTCAAGGGTAGTAGCAAATTAAAAATTAATTTTTTTATTTTTTAGCTCAACTTTGGCGAAGCCAAATTTGAGCTTATGCCATGGCCAGTTGTTCGTCGTCTGTCTGTCCGTCAACAATTCAATACGGCTCGGGCTAGAGACCGTATTTATGAACTGATGTTTACGAAACTTCTTGGGTACCTTTGTTATTACTGCGGGATGAGAACGAGTGTTTTGGGGTCCGATCCGAAATTCAAGTTGGCCGCTGGCAGCTATTTTGTACAAAATTAGGTGCAATCAGATTTTTGCGCAGAACTTCCATATGAAAACGCTGATTTGAATAATTTTTTGTGTGAATGTTTAGTACCATGGGATACATCACATATAATACAGGTTTTATCTCGTGCAGAAATTATGCAAATTAGATGAACTTTGAATATTTCAGTGCTACTTACACACAGTAAGTACACGTCAGTATGGCTCGGGCTAGAGTCTATTTATGAACCAATCTTCACGAAACGTCTTGGGTACCTTTGTTATCACCTTGGGATACATCCCATATAATACAGGTTTTTTTCTTGTGCGTAAATTATGCAAATTAGACTAACTTTGATGTATTTAGTGTTACTTTCAGCACTGTAAGTGCAAATGCCAATGCGACTCGGGCTAGAGGCCGTATTTATGAACTGATCTTTACAAAACTTCTTGGGTACCTTTGGTATCACCGTGGGATGAGACAGGGTGTTTTGGGGTCCGGTTCGAAATTCAAGATGGCCGATGGCAGCCATTTTGTACGAAATTAGGTGCAATCAGATTTTTGCACAGAACTTCCATATGAAAGTGCTGATTTGAATAATTTTTTGTGTGATTGTTTAGTACCATGGGATACATCAGATATAATAAGGGTTTTGTCTCGTGCAGAAATTATGCAAATTTGATGAACTTTGAATATTTCAGTGCTACTTACTCATAGTAAGTACTCGTCAGTATGGCTCGGGCTAGAGTCTGTTTATGAACCAATCTTCACGAAATGTCTTGGGTACCTTTGTTATCACCTTGGGATGAGAACGAGTGCTTCTGGGTGCGGTCCAAAATTCAAGATGGCTACCAGTGGCCATTTTGTACTGGAATTAGGTCTAATCAGTTTTTTGTACACAACTTCTATATGGCTCAGGCTAGAGGCCGTATTTATGAACCGATCTTTACGAAACTTCTTGGGTACCTTTGGTATCACCGTGGGATGAGAACAAGTGTTTTTGGGTGTGGTCTAAAATTCAAGATCACCACCAGCAGCCATTTTGTACCAAAATTAGTGCAATCATTCTTTTGTACAGAACTAATGTATGAAAGTTCTGATTTGAATAAATTTTTGTATGAATGTTTAGTGACATGGAATACATCACATATAGTACAGGTTTTTTTCTCGTGCAGAAATTATGCAAATTAGATGAACTTTGATTTATTCAGTGCTACTTATACACTGTAAGTGCACATGTCAATACTGCTCGGGCTAGAGGCTGTATTTATCAACCGATCTTCACGAAACTTCTTGGGTACATTTGTTATCACCTTGGGACAAGAACTAGTGTTTCTGGGTGCTGTCCAAAATTCAAGATGTGCCAGTGGCCATTTTGTACTGAAATTAGGTCCAATCAGTTTTTTGTCAAAACTTCTACTCAGCTCGTATTTATGAACTGATCTTCACAAAACTTTTTGGGTACCTTTGTTTTCACCTTGGGACAGGAACGAGTGTGTTTTGGGGTGCCTTTGTTATCACTGTGCTATGAGAACAAATATTTGGGGGTTCAGTCAGACCCACTCTGGGACTGAAAGATTTCTTTTCTAGTTTAGCATCTGACTGTCTCCCACCTTTACAATACTTTACCTATACATTTGTTACAGGCTACGATCAGTATTTATGTACAGATCATTACAATACTTTATATGTACCTTTGTTATCAGGTCATTACCTATATGTTTGTCATTGCTCTGTCACATACTATACATGTACATGTCTTAACAAGTTGAGGTACAGTGTCATTGACACATTCATTTAAGAAATCAAATCAGTTGCCTAATCACTTGTCAAATTGGTGTTTTAGGAAAGTAGAGTTATCAGTTGCTATTATTTAATGTAGGGAAAATACTGACTATCAAGGGTAGATAACTCGTCTGTTTAATTTTTTTTCAGATCAGAAACATCAAGTTATGGATCAGCTGAGATTAGCTTTAGCTTGGAACAGGATAGATATTGCCAAAAGTGACATATTCACTAGTGATAAACAATGGGGTGTAAGTAATATCTGGTTGCCAAATTTATACTGTGAATAATGCTGGAAGTCGGGGAGTTCCATAACCAATTAACCCCTTACCCAACACACAGGATATCAAAATTTATTATCTTAAATATTCCTTTTACAAATTTTGACAAAAGTTTTAACAAAACCATATTGTGACTCCTCGTTCAAATGAGGAGGTCACATGATATGATTTTGTTGAATTTTTTCTTATTAAAAATCATCAGCTTAGTTTCTTTATCATGTGCAGATATTACCAATTCATTAGGGAAAGGGTTAACCTTTTAGTAATAAACATTTCATTCACGATTCAGGAATTCTTTTGGCTGTCTACAGTGGCCAAATACGAGAACCTTTCCCAATGGTATTTAGGCAAAATATTTTCCAATTCAAACCAAAGATTTCCCGATCAGTTTCTATTCAGACAAAAATTTAATTCACAATTGGTGTCATGAACTTAGGGGTCATAAGCTTTCAGACAACCAATAGTTACCTAGTTAACCAAGCGTAGAAAACATTTTAATTCAAGGGCAAACAACAACTTCTTACACCTTTCGAGTCTAATTCTGACTTTCGTCACTTTTTACCTGCAACAAAATAGGTGCCACAACAAACAGTTTTTAGAAAAATCCTAGAAATGTCATGGTTACCTATATAGGCAGCTAAACATGCCTAGACACAACTGCAAAGCTACAGAATATACAGTTAAAACTAGAAGTCCTGTCACGAATAGTGCGCTTATCTAGGCTTAATTGTGCATTAGAATTGCGCGCAATTGCCATATCGAATGGTATCCAAAGCACGGCAGGTTCTCCTGGTCACTCATAGCAAACACATGCAATGTTTCTGCCAATGGACCTCCGGGTTACCCGGAGGTCCATTGGCTGAAACATTGCCTGTGCACAGGCCATATGTACAGAATATGATAGCTTTAATTGGGTCATAACGCGCACATTAACGCGCATATCAACGTGCTATTTGTGCGCATTTCATGACAAGACTTCTAGTTTTAACTGTAGATTGTCAAAGTCTAGCAAAAATATGTAAATATCTCTAGGCCTTTAAGGGTGAATAGTATAAGAACAGTTTAAACTTTTTTATTTATTTGGGTGTAACCCTTTACCCAACGCAGACGATATCAAAATTTGTAAAATATCATTTTTTAAATTTTTTCAAAAAATTTCAACAAAACTATATCATGTGACCCCTCATTGGAACGAGCTCGATGAGTTCCAAAGAGGTGTCACCTGATATGGTTTTGTTAAAATTTTTCAAAAAATAATATTTTTTCAGCTGCTAAATTTGCATATAACACTGGCGATTCGTTGGGTAAATGGTTAATGCCGTTTTCAACAGCCTTGAATCAATATTATAAAACTTTTATAATTGTATTTTCTTGAATTGTATTTTCTACCTACTAATATAACTGACCAAAATGAATCATTAGCATTTTAAAAGATATGGCAATTTGCCAACTGGCAAATTACGACATCTTTGAAAATGCTGATGGTTCATTTCAACCCATGTAACCCTTTACCCAATGCAGACGATATCAAAATTTATTATTTTAAATCATTTTTTTAAATTTTTCAAAAAATTTCAACAAAACCATGTCATGTGACGCCTCGTTGGAACGAGCTCGACGAGCTCGTTCCAACGAGGGGTCACATGATATGGTTTTGTTGAAATTTTTTGAAAAATAATATTTTTTCAACTGCTAAATTTGCATATTACGCGGGCAGATGCGGGCGATTCGCTGGGTAAAGGGTTAAAGTCATAACGAGAAAATACAATTCCAGAAACTACAATTGTAAAAGTCTCATAGTAGCCATGACTAGATTTGATGAAAAATATCTTGAAAATATTCAGTAGGTAAAGACCTAAATTCCATTTATTGTTTTACAGACTGGAACACTTGATGGTATAATGATGTCAGCGATTCAGCTGAATAGAGCATCATTTGTAGAACTCTTACTTGATCATGGAGTCAGTCTGAGAGAATTTCTCACTCCAGAAAGAATGGTTCAGCTTTACAACACAGTGAGTATTTTTAATTTTAAAAACCAAAAAGTTAAATGATAAAAGACTACGGATGTCACAATTATTGATTTTCCTAATAAATTAATCAGCTGAGATAATTGATTATAATGGACTCGTCATCATAACTCAGATGTCTCTTTAACCCCGCATCCGTCCGCATAATTTGCAAATTGAGCAGTTGAAAAAATTAATTTTAAAGATATTTCAACAAAACCATATCATGTGACCCCTCATTGGAACAAGCTTGATGATATTGTTCCAATGAGGGGTCACATGATATGGTTTTGTTGAAATTTTTTGAAAATTTTTTAAAAATAATTATTAAAATAATAAATTTTGATATTCTTTGCATTGGGTAAAGGGTTGGGAACATTAAGAAATCTTACATACCCCAAACAAAAATGCACATCACGAATTGTCCACATTGGATTTTGGAATGTTTGCTTGTTGAACTTACTCCTTGGTCCGTTTACACCACATTTCACACTATTTACATGGTTCTCACTCAAATGAAAAGTCCTTGAATTTCAGCCCCTTCCTTGAGAAGTGCTTGAATTTGTTTACATCCTTCAAAAGTGCCTAATTTTCCACCACCTTCCTTGAAAAGTACTTGAATTCAGTTAATCTGTAAGCTCTGAGACGGGGGGAGGGGGGTGGCTCAGTAGGTGGAGGTGCAGGCTGCAAGCCGAAAGGTCCTCTGTTCGAATCCCACCTGTTGCAACCGCTTTGTGTCCTTGGGCAAGACACTTCATCCCCATTGCCCACGTGGGGGCACGGTGATGCTGTGTACTAAGGCGTACTGCACGTCGGTGGTGCACCTGTCTTCAACCAATGCTAACCCTGCTTGTGTTGAGTTAGTATGTTGCGGAACTGACAGTTGCTCACGATTGCTCAGTGGTTCTCTCCGGGTACTCCGGCTTCCTTCACCCGTAAAACTGTCGTGGTCATGATAGCCATTGTGCAGAAATATGTGACCTTAAACACCAATAAATAAATAAATAACCTCTGAGACAGTTTGGTGTGTCGATTCTAGATCCACCTCAGTCTGGTGTGTAGATTCTAGACCAAAGAAATTTTTATTTCATGTATTTTGCCATCCAGTGTACTCTGTAATCCAATTATATTCTGTGATGTAACGCATCGTTGGAAAGTGCTCACAGAGCTCTTTCCATCAGTGTGTTACATCACAGCATTTCATCATGTCCATATACAGTGGAACCCTCTTAATTGAATAGCCACTTTAAAAAATGAAAATTACTCAGTTAGATCATGGTTCTGGAGGCATGGTGGCGTTGCAGTAACCGGTTCTCTTCAGATTACCAAAGTTAAGCAACATCAAGCCCAGTTAGTCCTTGAATGGGTGACCGTTTGAGCTATTGATTCGGACTCCTGCATTGTGCCCTTGGGCAAGACACTTAACCTCAATTGTCCACATGGGGGCATGATCACGCCGTGTACTAAGGCGTACTGCACATTGATGGTGTGCATGTCTTCAACCAATCTAACCCTGCTTGTGCTGCAGTGTGGAGTTACAATGTTGGTGAGCTGGTGGCTGCTCGTCATTGCTAGGTGGTTCTCTCTGGATACTCCAGCTTTCTCCACCCATAAAACTGTCACTGACGCAATATGACCTTGGCTGTTAAAGTGTCGTTAAAGCTTAATAAATAAATAAATAGATCATGGTTCTGGAAGAGTTAATACTTGAATAAAGTGACAATTCCAGTCATGATATTTGTCGAAGATGTAGTAATGTAGGTGAATGAAAAATTGTTCACCTTATTTCTTTTTAGGAGAATGATCATTCACCCAATATGTGCAGTTCTATCCTGATATTCCTTAAAATCATCTTCAATTTCCTTGAAAAGTGTTTGAATAGTGCTTAAATTTGTTTATCTGATATTGGTGGGAACCCTGATTTAGTGGTCGACTTGTGTCAACAGTTTGACCTATGTTTTGATGAAGGTTGGTGGGCATCCATCCGCCCATCTGTATGTCTGTCCATGTTGCAGTTTCAGCACGATACTTGAACAAATGTTATCTGATTTTTACAAAATTTTATCTATGAATTCCACTTGAGATTGTCTTGTCTCAAACACCAGTCCTGTCATAATGTTTTTTCCAGAATTGTGCCTCTTGGATGTTTTCTTCTTTTATTTCTGACTTGCGGGCAGTATCAGCTTGAACAAACATCCGATTTTTGCCACATTTGGTCTGTGGATTCTACTTAGGAGATAAACGTCTCTTGTAGACATTTGGGAATTTGACTATGGAAAACCATTTGTTAATGGGCTCTAAATGGGCAAGTTAACAAATGGTTTTCCATAGTCAAATTTCCCAATGTCTAACAAAACAAAAGACGTTTATCTCCACTGTAATTCTTGTCATTGTTAGAAGCGAAAAAATTCTCCAAACTCGTTTTATTAGAAGAAAAAAAATTTAAAAATGTCATATTTTTATACTGTAAACCAATGGCCCAGACTTAGCATAGCTGGTGCCTGCTCTTAAATATTCAGAGCCAAACACAAATTTTACCCCCCAAATCCCCCTCCAAAACCAAAAAAAAACTGATGTCCCATATGGTCCTCCATACTTTTGTCTACTGCGCATGCGCAGTGCCAAGGAAGTACCGAAATTGGCGCCAAGCCTCATTTCTTTGTTGGGCCCTTCTGTCAGTAACAACTAACTGACTTCTGTGCTTGTAAACCTCTGTTTTATGATGCCAGACACAAAGTAATGGTGATTTTGGTGGATCAAAGGATGAATTAAAGAGGATGAGAGGAAAAAACAGTGGTTGGATGTGTTCAGGGCTGTAATTTATAATTTTTACTGAAAATTATTTCATGTTCCCTAATTTTGGGACATAGGCCTGATGTTATCATTCTTGCTATGAAATTGCCACCGTTAAGTGTTTCCTCCCTCTACTTCCTTGATACCCCCTGTTAAGCTCCCATACTTTTTGGACCTTTTTGGAAATTTTTTTCTGTTAAAAATTTCATGGGAGTTTAACTTGGTTACAGAATGTTTATTCTGTATATGCCCATGGTTACATCCTCAACCTTTGGGTGTTTAGGCGTTTTTGGTCTTGCATCTACCATCTGATGTATCGCAGTTTTTTCTTAGAAAGATTCTGTCTTACATCGGATAATTTAAAAAATCTGTTACTGACTTTGGGCCGTGTTGTTCAGTGCCTGGGGTCTTGTTTCTGGTTTTTATAGCATTCTATTTACATAGACAACGGTTATTTTCTGTAAGTAATCTCCTAGTCATTATGATGTTAGGTCTTTAATCAGATACATTATATACTCCGGAAGTGTAGCATTAATTTTTTAGAATCATGTAAAAAATTTTGTCCACACTTAGGCTTTTTTGGGATCCATTTGGGCTCATTGTTCCCTTTGTGAACTTGGGCTCATATCAAAATTTTTTCCAAAATTTTTTTATGAATTATTTTTCGAAATTTTTGTATTGGATTGTGTTATTATGTATCTTTGTCATATTTTGATGAGGGTTAGTGTGAGAACTATGGATTTGTAATTTTTTGCATATTGAAAGAATATTGCTCAAATTGTAAGTCGAGGAAATCTTCCTCTGACTCTCATGTTTTTTGTATTTGCTGTAGTCAGTGTTCTCGCACTAACACTTGTTCTGTTTGTGCCAATTGGGATGACAAACGTTGGAGATGTGTGTCATGATATGTTGTTAGTGGTGAGAGATCCATGCCTGCTCTCTCACCACAAGGTCACTCTAGTATGTCAGTTTCTTTTTCAGAGGAACTAGAACATGGTGATGTATCGGTGATACAGTTAGGAAGTGTGCTACCGTCGTCGCAATCTTAAACAGAGCTAGCGGCAAAAGTGCTGAAGGAAATTAGACAAGGGCCTAGATCACTGATGATTGGATTTACGTCCTTGTCGCCAGCTAACTCAACCGGTGCTTCTTTCACTCAGAATATGGGTGTCATGACACCGGGTAAGTCCGTAGCGGTCAAGGAAAGGAAAAAGGGTGTTGCGAGCACTATAATATTGGAACATGCTCACCCTGCAGCGATGGACAGAGGAAGCCAGTTAGTTCTGCGGTCGGCTCATCCAGGTCCTCCCAGACCACGAACGAGCAAGGTCCCTCTCTGTTACAACAATATCTGGGGCCAGAGGTTGTTGTTCAGAGCGATCGTCAGGCAGAGCATACGTCCATGCCTCCTGTCCGGGACGCTCCGTCAAATAGGCTGCCAAGGTCGGCTGGTCTATCGGCTTCCATTTTTTCTTCAAAGCACACACGACTGCACCTTGGTTATGTGACTATGGAGATACAGCCTGCATCACCAACGGAGGTTTCGAGAAAGTCACGCCATCCAATAGCCAAGGAAATGAGGCCACATGATTTGGGACGTCCGCATAAGAGGAGTATGTCGGATATGCCTTCCCAGGAGCATCCAGCGGCTAAGCTACAAAGAACTGCTGCTCCAAAGGCCTCGAGTATGGACTTGCTGTTGCAAATTGCACAGCTAATCGCAGCATCCCAGCAAACTACGGTACATCCTACAACAGTTACCGATGCTGAACTGTCAGATGAAGCTGGGTCGGCACATTCCTCTGCATGTTCAGATATGGATTACCGAGACTCAAATCTGGTCCAGTCGGATGGTGAAAGGGAATTGAGTGAATTAGAATTTTCCCTTTTCGGAGCAACACAAGGTAGTGATGAATTTTATTCAGCAATACCTTCCAGATGTTGTTCCTCCAGATCAGAATGCTGCGACAAAGAATAAAAAACTGCTATCATCATTGGACTCCCAATTTTTTCGGCCGGGTTAACCCTTTACCTAACGTAACGGCCAAAACCGGCCAGCGCTATTCTCAAAAATCGCCAATTAATTTTCATTATTTTTTTCATTTTTTGTCTCAAAAACATAGGTTATGACCCCTCGTTGGAATGAGCTCGTCGAGCTCGTTCCAACGAGGGGTCATAACCTATGTTTTTGAGACAAAAAATGAAAAAAATTAGTTATTCAAGAATTATTTTTGCGAGTGTCGTCTGCTTTTCAGGTTAGGTAAAGGGTTAAGGAAGATACACCAGTTTACCCGGTTCAGTCCAGGAATGTGTCTCAGACTTTTGAACTGATAAATGACGCTATACTCAATCTATCCTGGGGACCGGGGAGAAGCAGTTTTTTATCTACACGTGCCCCAGATCTGCCGTTTATCAATAATAGAAATAAATTTAAAACGGCAGGTCAGGGTATATCAAGAGTTCCTCTGCATTTGGACGAACAGGCTGAGGACTTAGATTTGTCCTTACCCTTGTCTTTTTCTGTTCGCTCGGATACAATGGATACAACGTTATTCTCCAATAGAGCGAATCTAGATGCTTTATCTTATGCAGATCACCTTACTAGAGCGTTAGCACAATGTCTCAGTGGAGAAGAATTTGAGGCTGTTCGTACCTCATTAAGAGTTCTTTCTAGGGCTATAGCTTATTCCACGTATAACTCTGCCTTATCAGTGGCTAATTTAGAGTTAGTAAGACATGATGCAGCCCTAGCGTCATCATCCCTGGTGGATGTTAAGGTGAAAAACTCTCTTTGAGTCGCTCCGGTATCTGGTGTCCTTCTCTTTGATTGTTGTTCTGTGATCAGGTCACTAAGAAAGCATCTGAAA
Source organism: Pictodentalium vernedei (assembly GCA_031216915.1). NCBI lineage: Eukaryota > Metazoa > Mollusca > Scaphopoda > Dentaliida > Dentaliidae > Pictodentalium > Pictodentalium vernedei. Next base: position 92,781,877 of record CM062289.1, on the reverse strand, counting down.
CTCTTCTTTTGAAATCAGTTTCAAGTAAAACTGGTACGGCAGAGAAGGGTAAAGGAGGAGCTTCAGGACAAAAAACGTCCAAAGGAAGCTCCTATAGAGGATATAAGAAATCCTCAGGTAGTTACCCTAGAGTTACCCTAGAGTCGGACATCCCCAGGTTGGCGGGCCAAGGCTCTGCACGGGGAGGACGTTGTTTCTCTTCCCGAAGACCTCGCAGGTCCAGGAGGTGATGGTCAAGATCTCTATTGCAGTCCTGTTGGCAGAAGACTGTCAAGGTTTCTAATAAATTGGATTCCAATTACCTCTGGGTCAGGGGGTTATCTTGGAAGGCCTAAGGCTATCATTCCGAGAGAAACCTCCGTTAACACGAAGTCTGCGCTGAACTCAGCTTCCGACCAACCCTCAAAAAAGAGATTCCCTTCTATGAGAGGTAAAATCTCTTTTGGAGAAAGACGCAATAGAGGTCGTAGAAAACCAGGATTCACTGGGTTTTTACAGACACCTGTACTTGGTGCTGAAGCCAGATGGCTTGTTCTGGCCAGTAATAGATTTGAGCTCGATAAACAAACTGATCGTGGCTCCAAAATTTTATATGGAGACTATTCGATCAGTAAGAGCGAGCATTCAGGTGAACGACTATGCATCAAGCATAGATCTAAAGGATGCATACTTTCATGTCATGGTAAATCCAGCATTCAGAAAGTACCTATGGTTCGCCTTCCTAGGGGTCGTTTATCAGTTCCGAGCAATGTGCTTCAGACTCCATCTAGCCCCCTGGGCATTCACTCGAATAATGAACTCGCTAATGGCATATTTCCGGGCTCATTCGTCTGCGGGAACGCCGGTCTATTTGGACGACATTCTTCAGAGATACGGTAACAAAACGGTTCTTCAGAACGATGTTCAGAGTCTGCAACAATTGCTCCGACATCTCGGTTTCATTGTAAACGAAAAGAAGTCGGATCTAGCTCCGTCCAAGTCTTTCATACACTTGGGAATGAGCTTCAAGACTCAAAACAATCTGGTTTGTCTTCCGTTACCCAGAGCGAAATTAGTCAGTTGTTATGCTTGCTTTTGTCTACACTCAGACGCATTAACAGTGAGGGAATTTATGCGACTGATGGGGCTGTGCGGATCTCATTCCAATGGGTTGCTTACGCACACGTCCACTCCAGATATTCATTACCCAGAACTGGAGTGTAAAGACGCATTTGCTTGAGACCAGTATTGTTTTAACGGACCAAGTAAAACAAAAAGTTCAGATTTGGGCAGACATTCAGTGGTTAACTCAGGTAGTTCTGCTGCAGCTGCCAGATCCGTTTTTTACAATTATGACGGATGCGAGTCAAACAGGTTGGAGCGCGACCCTGAGCCCAACAGACTTGAAGTGTCAGGGTCTTTGGGACCCTGTGTTCCTGGACAAACATATAAACATCAAAGAAATAATGTCAATATGGCTAGTGCTATGTCATTGGATGAACATAATACTGAATTCACATGTTCAAATACTCTTGGACAACTTAACAGTAGTAGCGTATATTCGGAACCAAGGAGGCACACATTCGATTCCGATATACAAACTTATAGAGAGAATTCTTCTGTATGTCTTGGAACATCATGTTCATCTATCAGTCCGTCATATACCAGGTCGTCTGAACGTTCTAGCAGACTCGCTCTCTCGGAAAGGTCGCATGTTGCCTTCGGAATGGACTCTCAACAAGCGAGTATTCAGGCAGATTTGCTACCAATGGGATTGACCAATGATAGACTTATTCGTGACTCATCTCAGCAATCAGTTGCATACATATGAGTCGCCATGCTCAGATCCTCAAGCATACGCAGTAGACACTCTCTCAGTTTCTTGGGACGGAATGATAGGATATGCATATCCTCCAACTCCGTTGATTCAACAGATCTTGTTAAAGATCAAGCAATCGCAGTGCAAGATAGTGCTGGTAGCATCTCTGTCATCTCAGAAACCATGGATAAATCTACTCAGGTGTCTGTTATGGGTCATTCCCCGGAAGCTTCCTCCAAGGGAGGACCTTCTTTATCAGGGGAAGTCTCACACACTGCATCACAACCCACAAGGTCTCAACCTTCACGTATTTCCGTTGTGCGGTCCTTCTTGCACGGGAAGTGCTTTACAGGAAGAGCAGTGGATGCAATTTCAAACTGTAGGAGGGCCTCCTCTTCGCTAAACTATGTGGCAAAGTGGAAGGTTTTATTTCGCTGGTGTAAGGATCAGTTGATAGACATATATGATCCATCCATTCCAGACATAGCAAACTTTCTGGTCTACTTGTTTGACGTTCTCAAACTGCATCCAGTCACTATTAAGGGTTATAGGTCTATGCTATCAGACACTTATGCTCATCATGATAGCTTAGAAATTGGATCTAATGTTTCTTTATCTAAGTTAGTTAAAAACTTTTCGGTCAATAGGCCTAGAACCCTTAGGTTAATTCCTTAGTGGAATTTAGCTTGGGTTCTGTTGAAGCTTAAAGAAGCTCCCATTGAACCGTTGGAAGCTGTAGAGTTCAAATTCTTGACATATAAAACAGCTTTTCTCTTAATCTTTGCTTCCACAAGAAGAGTTAGTGAACTTCATGCTTTATCTATAGATGATTCTCATTATCGTAGTGTTGGTAATACTATTACTTTAACTACTAATGTGGGATTTTTGGCTAAGAATCAGGCTCCTAATAAATATCCTGAGCCTATTATCATTAAGGCTCTTCTGTCATCAGATAGCTATAGACCTTTGCTGTGTCCAGTAAGAGCTACGCACATTTATAAACGCAGATCAGAGTTTATCAGAAAAGGAAAAAATGCTTAATTCCCAATATAAGGAATATTACTGTTCAGTCTATTGCTAGATGGATTCAGTTAGCAATTCGCACTGCTTATGAAAATTTTATCTTCTAATCAGCAGTGGGTGCTCAAGATTTTAGCATATGAAATTAGAGCGCTGTCCACATCTTGGGCTTATTCTAATAGTATTGCCATTACTGATCTCATGAAGGCTGCTAACTGGACACAGCCTTCTACCTTTACAAAGTTTTATCTTAGAAATATTGAGTCTATTTCTGGTGACCTTAGATGTTTAGGTCTGTTATCTGTTGCTCAGAATGTCGTCCACTAAATGATTACAGCCATAGTTATATAGGTTTTCTGTTCCAGCAGTGACTCTGTCCTGCTGCCCTCTTCATTCTGTGGTGACTTGACCCAGAGCAAGGGGAAGGGTGGGGGACGGTTTTCCCTTATATCACCGGCTTTATAGTGAAAAGCAAGGGAATTCCTCCTCTGATGTCAGTAATTCCAAGTCAGTACTGGAATAGTTTTAAAGTGTAAAGCTAATGTATATCTCATTTATGTAATATTTTTATTTAAAGTGTAGCTCGGTGTGAAGCATTTGTATATGTCACGTGTCATATGAGTGCTAATAGACAATCCTCAAACACTTTTAAATGAGTATAAAGAGTCGCTTTCTCTGGACTATCTTTATTTATTGGCTTCCTTTATTAAAATTAGTACAGTGGGTTATACTGGATGTTAATAGAGAATTATAGATGATATACTGCTCAATTATCTGGCTGGTATTGTGTCTTTCTTATTTCTAATAAATAAGAAAGACATATGTAAATCCTTTCTCTCCTTTTCTCCTTGAGGGGATATTCCTGTATATATAATTGAGCTTATTGTATTTTCCTTTATGTCCTTGGCCCTCCAGCCTTTTTACTATTCAGCTAAGTCTGGGCCATTGGTTTACAGAATAAAAATATGAAAAAATTTAAAGTAATTTATATATTTTTTATATTTACCAATGGCCCAGTCGGGGATGGCCCTCCAATGAGTTGGGAACTCATACCTCCTCGCTGATTATATACATTTAGCAGGCACTGGTTGTAAGAATGAGGCTTGGCGCCAATTTCGGTACTTCCTTGACACTGCACATGCGCAGTAGACAAAAGTATGGAGGACCATATAGGACGTCAGTTTTTTGGTTTTGGATGCAAATTTTGGGGATTTGGGGGGGCAAAATTTGTGTTTGGCCCTGAATATTTAAGAGTTAGCACCAGCTAAGCTAAGTCTGAGCCTTTGTAAGTATAAAAAATATATAAATTAGTTTAAATTTTTTCATTTTCTATCTCGGTCTATTTGCCATGATCAAATTTACAGAAAACAACTCTGGGGTGTGTTCGATATATGAAAGGCGCAGTATAATGCTGCTGCCCTCACATTGCATGAATACAGACATGGTCTAATTGACCAGCTCCCAGCAAATAAAGCATGGTTAGAGTAAAGTTACCTGAGATTAGAACAGAGTCGGTAGGCTCTCAGCCAATCAAATTACGGGTTCAGAAAGAACATCGAGATTGGATTTAACTGATGAATTACAGTTGAGAATATCTTTGAGTTCGAAGACCAGTCCTGTCTATATATTTTTAAGTTATGCCCCAGAGATGGAATTTATGACTTGCAAAAAGTGTCAGCTCAATAACTCAAACAAGAAACAAAATCTGAAAAATCAAAACCTTCCAGTTCTGAAAAATAGAACAAGTTGCTCATAGGAAGTTCAAGGTTATTTTATTCCAAGTTAAAACACTGAGAATTACCTTTCTGAAACAAAAAAAAAATCTCTGCAAATGCCTGGAAGATGTTTATTTAAAAATCAGTGGTTTCAAAACTTTTGGGCATTCCAAATATGGAGGAATATGGCATTATTATCACATCTATAGTCATCACAAGCACTGAAATGTGGGAGGGGGTAAGAGGAGCAATTTTCCTGAGATTTTAGGTTTTTAGCTCAAGCTGAGCTAATCTCATTGCATTTTTGTTCAACTCAACATGCCCAGCCCCATAGGGAGGGAGTGGGGGAAAATGCTGCAAAATATTTTTAAAATCTTCTTCTCATGAACCAGTGTGTTCAGTGACTTGATATTGGTAATGGAGCTTCCTTTTGAGGTGTAGAATCAAGATTGTTCAAACAAAGTTTGTGAAGCAATATTTGGCTTTGTAATGGGAGGGATAAGATTTGTGGCCCCTTCCAAAATTTCTATTTTCTGAACCGATGGTCCAGTTTGAACCAAATTTGGTATGCAGTAATGTTGGGTTATAAGTTCTTGACTCATGCAAAAAAAAAAATTCCAGCATCCCTGGGAGCTAAAAATAGAAATATTTTCAAACGCCCATATTTCCCAAACCACACAGAACAGAGAGCTGTTATTTAGTATGAAGCATCCTTAGGACCAGTAGAATGGTAAAAATTGCCATCAATTTTGTTAGGGTGTTCTGTAATGGGCATTAAAAAAATGCTGAGTCTCCATATTTGCAAAAATTTTAAAAAATCTTTACTTCAGAACCAATCATCAGAATCTTTTGATATTCGAAAAAACAGCATTCATAGGGGAGTCAGATACAAGTTTTTTAAAATAAAGCCCATTGATTCATATTTGGGCTCAATACAGGAGCCCACATTTTTAACTTAGGGTAATATGGGTAATATTATTTAAAAATCTTCTTCTTCAGAGCCACCAGTCAGAATCTTTTAATGTTTGGTATACATTATTGTTATGATTGTCAGATTCAAGATTGTTCAAACCAAGTTCCTAGGTCCCTACGGAAGCCCAAATTTTTACCTTTTCAATATGGGGGATAATTTTTAAAAATCTTCTTCTTCAGATCCACCATTCAGAATGCTTTCATATTTGGTATGTAACATCTCTTGGGGGGTCAGATTCAAGTTTGTTCAAATCGAATCCCTAGGTATGTATTTGGGCTCACTATGGTAGCCCAAACTTTTACTGCGATATGAGGAAATTTCTTTAAAACTCTTCTTCTTCAGATCCACCAGTTGGAATGCGTTCATATTTGATATACAACATCTCTAGGGGGGGTCAGATTCCAGTTTGTTCAATTTGAGTGCCTGGCTGGGTTAATATTTGGGTTCCATATGGGAACCGGAAATTTAACTTAGTACAATATGAGGGAATTTCTTCAAAAATCTTCTTCAGATCCACTAGTCAGAATGCTTTCAAATTTGGTATACAACATCTTTAGGGGGGTCAGATTCAAGTTTGTTCAAATTGGATCTGTAGGTTAATATTTGGGCTCGCTATGGCTGCCCAAATTTTAACTTAGTGCAATATGAAGAAATTTTGTTTAAATTTCTCTTCTTCAGATCCAACAGTCAGAACGCTTTCATATTTGGTGCAATATGAAGAAATTTTGTTTAAATTTCTCTTCTTCAGATCCAACAGTCAGAACGCTTTCATATTTGGTACACAACATCTTTAGGGAAGTCAGATTCAACTTTGTTTACATCAAGAGCCTGGGACAATATTTGGGCTCCTTATGGTAGCCGCAATTGGCCATGTTGCTGAAGAATTAAAATTTTTGTATTCGGTACCCGCTAGAGGTGTGTAACTAAGATTAATCCACATAGGTTGTATCAAGGGGCTTCATAGGGGAGCTCTACATTTTACATTATGATCAACTGAAGAAAAGGTGTGATGCCCGGATTATTTTTCTCACTCCTGGGGGACTCAAGGAATGACATTGTATCCTATGGAGATGGATTGCTTCATGTAAACTCATTCTTGGACTCTGTTTATATTGTGTTCTGTTCAAGATGAGCACTTCAGGCCCCGTGGGGCCTCTTTGAAAAAAATGTAGGTTGTCCTATCGATACATGAGTTGAAAGTCATGGGAAGGTTTTTGTTACAAGCAACCAATGCTGATGGAGGTGACAAGAGTACGTAGTTGCATTACTTACCAGGTTCCACTGATATAAAAAATCCCCACTTGTTCCAATTTGTTGGTTTTCCACCAGTTGTTCCTGCATTGTGGTGGTCACGATTATCTTCAGAAAAAAATGCACCATGCACACAGAAATCCAGATAATAAATTACCCAGATTGTAAGAAATAATTGAGTAGATATTGTCAAGAAAATGCAGGAGAATGATTCTACTAGCACTAATTTAAAAAAAATTTCTTGCGGAGATTTGCCACAAAAGCCAGAACTGAACCGAAAAACTTCCCAGCTCTAATCTAAACACAAAATACCTTACCTTCATTATAAATTTGTTTATTGCATAAAGGCTTTTGAGCAAACTCCTGTTAATTGACTAAAAATTACCCTATCAATCACCAAATAATTCCCGGTGTTTATAAACCTATTTCGTTAATTAACATTTCAAATTAATGAGGGACGGCGGGAGGGTTTTATTTTTGTGCCCTCGCAATTTTGGCAGAGGCATTAAGTGTTACCCTTGACCATCTGTCCATCCATATGTACGTCGATACGTCCATCCTGAATATGGTTTATTCTCAACCTCCTCACAATTATTTACAGTTGGCTGTAACATACAGTAGAGCCTGTCTTGAGAGACCGCCCTTTGGGCCACACAAAAGTGGTCTCTCAAGACAGGTGGTCTCTCATAACAGGTTTCATGTTTTCTCAAGTCAGTGAATAACCAACCACAAAATTCAGAAATGGAGAAGAATGGATTTTTGTAATTACTTTGTAGTTGTCCTTTTTATGAAGTTTTTGTAACAAATTGAAATGGACTGTTATAAAAATTATAACAATAAATTAGTGTTGAAAATCTTCATTGAAGATTTTCAACACTAATTTATTTTTATAATTTTTATAACAGTCCATTTCAATTTGTTACCAAAAGATTTTCAATACAAGTTTATTTTTATTCCTATCTGTCACATTTAAGGTATGTATGAAATTGTTTATTCAGCAATAATCCTAATCTTTTCACAGGGGTTTTATAAAAACATCTCAATCTTTAATGTGTTAGCAATTGAAACCCAATTAAGAGCTTTTAATACTTTTAATTATGTTAGTATAACCACAATGGAATTTCCAATTCCACAACAGATAAAAACTTTTTGTCATGGTTTCAGTCTTCAAAGAGGCGGTCTCACAAGACAGGTCATTATGGCATAAAAATACAAGTTTGTACCAGGTCACAGTGGTCTCTCAAGACAGGTGGTCTCACAAGACAGGTGGTCTACCACAGCAGGTCCATTGTAGAGTAAAACCAATCGGTGCCTGGTAGATGTGGTCTCTCAAGACAGGTGGTCTCTCAAGACATTGGTATCTCAAAAACAGGTTTGGCAGAGGCCAGTGACAGCTCCTGTTAGTTGTCACTCTTGGGACCATCCTTCCTTCTGTTTTGCAGAGGTCAGTGAATGCCCCAGGGTGTCACTCTTGGGACTGTCCTCCAGTGTCTTCTCCCCATCTCTCTACTCTGTCTGCTGATCGAAGTTCGTCGTCGGTCCCTTCTGAGGATTTGGGTTCATCTAGAAAGGTCCATTGGGAAGACACGTCGGGCGTGGCTTCTCAGACAAATTCTCAAGGTGAGTAGAGGCAGGCCAGTCTGGAGCTCACCCGGGTTGCTTTCTAGCAACCCTCAAGTTGGCTTCCCTGTGCCTCCTGAGGTGCAATCTTCTTTGGTCAGTCGCAGAGATTTTCTGCCTGGCCCTTTGGATGCTGTTCAGCATTCATAGGAGGTTTTCTGTGGTCAGCCCAATTTGGGCTACGTCTCTTCTGCTACAGAGGATGATGATTTGCTTGAAGGCGACGGGCCCCCCCCCCCCCCCTTGTCAGTCTTGGGGCAGGCCTTAGATTTTGTCGTTGGCTAATTCCCAGACATTCAGCCTTCAGACCAGCCATCAGTGGACGTTCGGCGGTCCTCTGTGCAGTGCTGCAACACTGTCAAGCCTTCTAGTTCTGGGGCTTTAAGCCCTCTGCAATCGACTCGGGTTGTTGAGTCCTTCCAGGGCCTGGATGCCAAAATGTGTTCCAAGGCCCTGAAGGGTTCTTTCTTTTCATGAGCTGATGCTTTTCTGCCTCCATCGTGGTTTCGTGTCTACCAGTCTTCCAAGGGTTGACTACTGTGGACGCGGATTCTTCTTCCCTCGGTTTGACTAAGCCTAAGTCGGCAGTTCTCCCGATGTTGGTAGTTGAATATATGGTGGGCCTGTCCCGAGAGATGCTGGACATGTTGTCTCTCGCGGACCACGTCGTCGCTGCCCTGGCTGCCTATTTTCCACCAGGGGAGTTTGATGATGTTCAGGCACCTATGCGTGTTTTGTCGCAGGCTCTTATTAATCTGACACATGCTCACACCTGCAACATGGCTAATTTGGAGCTTGCACGCTGGATTGCAGTGTTGAACACTTCTCCATCCCTTCCTTCTGAACAGCATGCTGTTCTGAGGTCTGCCGCTTTGGTTGGACCTCAGCTGTTCAATGCTTCCATGGGAGCTGTCCGTGGTGAGGTCCTTCGTCATTCGAAGGACCAGCTTTTGTGACGGCAACTGGACCAACCTGCTGCTGCAGGGGGTGGTTGTTCCAGGCCCGCCAAGCGCCCAGCTGCATCGGTCACCCCTGTGACTCCCACTCCTTCTGCTTAGAAGAAACGCCGACTCGGCCTAGCTCGCTGGCAGCCTCCGGGAGGAAAGTCTCAGGACTCTGTTGCTTCCCAAGGGGGTGGTTTCTCCTCGGGGTCTCGTCAAGGCCGCAAATGAAAGTTCTCGCCTTGATTTGCCTCCCATCGGTAGATGGTTGTTGCTGTTTTTTGACCATTGGACCAGGATTACGTCAGATCTTTGGTCCGACGTTATCTCTGTCCTTCCGTCGGCACCCCTGTTTATCTCTGATGCCCCTCCCGACTGAGGTCCCTTCCGATCCTCAGCGACAATCTCCTCTCCAAAGGGACGATCGAGGTGGTCAGGAACACCCTTTCTCTGGGGTTCTACTCAAGACTTTTCTTGGTGCCGAAGAAAAATGGTCAGTTTCGTCTTGTCACCGAGTATCCTGAACGAGTCCACCATAGCACCTCATTTCTGCATGGAGACTTTCAGGTCAGTTGGACGATCAATTCACCAGGGCGATTTTGCATCCAGTATCGACCTAAAGATTGCCTTTTTCCATGTACCCATTCACCTGGCGTCAAGGAAATACCTTCCGTTCTCGTTTCGGGATCGTGTCTTTCAATTCAAAGCTCTCCCATTCAGTTTGAACCTGGCTCCTTGGGCCTTCACCCGACTGATGTCACATGTGCATGCTTTTCACCGTATTCAGTTGGCTGTGACTTCTTCGGCCTACCTGGACGAATCCTCCAACGGCACCACAATGCAGCAGTCCTGGAGTCCGATGTCCAACAGTTGCTTAGACTGCTGGCATCACTGGGTTTCAGAGTCAATTGCGAGAAGTTGGTTCGCCTTCCTTCTCAGCAATTTTGTCATTTGGGAATGGATTTTGACACTCTTCACAATGTGGTGTTGGTTCCCAAGACTCGGGGTGTAATCCTTTCCGCCTTGACTCTGAACCTGCTCCGATCCTCCTCGGTCTCGGCCAGGACTTTCCTTCGGATGCTGGGCCTTTGGCAGTTTGGTGACAGATCTCATTCTGCTGGGTCGCTTGTTTGTCCAACCTCACGAGCACTTCCTGTTGGATCATTGGCGTCAAAATGTGGATCCTCTGGACCTGGAGCTTCCTATTCCTTGGTCCTTGCTTTGTCACCTCCATCCTTGGGCCGATGTTCTCAGGTTGACTCCGGGTGTTCCGTTGGATCTAAATTTGGCCAATCGCATCCTTATTGCGGATTCCAGCGATCGGGTGCGACATTGGATCCTCTTGGTCGGTCTTCTCACGGTGAGTGGGACAGTGAGCAGATGTCCCTTCATACCAACCAGAAGGAGCTCCTTGCTCTTCTGTTGAGTTTTCAGCAATGGATCTCTCACCTGTCGAATCACACAGTCCTGCTTCTTTCGGACAATCCGACAGTGGTGGCTTACATCTGGAATCGAGGTGGCACGCATTCGATTCCCATGTATCGGTTATCTTGGCATCTTCTGCTGTTAGTGTGGGATCTAAATGCTCGGGTGGCCAATCGGCACATTCCCGGATGTCTCAGCGTCCTAGCAGACTCTCTGTACTGACGGGACAGTGTCCTTCCCACTGAATGGATGCTGCATCGGTCGGTGTTTCAGACGATGTGCAAGCGGTGGGGTCGTCCTCTTGTCAACCTTTTTGCCACTCGCTGGAATCATCAGGTTGCGACCTTTGTCTCCCCTTGTCTGGATCCACTAGTCTTTGTGCCAGACGCTCTGTCTCTGGATTGGATAGGTTGGATTGCCTTCCCTCCTGCACCGATTCTTCCTCAGGTGTTGGCAAAGATTCGCGCTTGTAGTTGCAGGGTCATTCTGATCGCACTCCTGTCTCCACAGAGGGTGTGGATCAATCAGCTGCGGCCTCTGTTGGCAGATCGGCCAATTTGTCTACCTCTGTGCCGCGATCTTCTTTCCCAGGGTCGGCCCAGGAAGTATCACAACAACCTGGCGAGCCTGTCCCTTCACGTCTGTCTTTTATCATCTGTCTCCGACGTAGAGGTTTCTCGAGATGAACAGTGGAGTGCATTTCTGCATCACGGCGACATTCCACTGGCATGACTTATGCTGCTAAGTGGAAGGTTTTCTGCTGCTGGTGTACAACTCAACATGTGGATTACCAAAATCCGTCAATCGTTCAAACTGCGGATATTCTGGTATACCTTATTGACTCCAAGGTCCTCCAGCCTGTTACTATTAAGGTCTATCGGTCTATGCTGTCAGATACTTTCTCTTATGTGGGAAAGTGGTGCATCAGTCGTAATCTCTTTCTCTCCAAACTGATTCGGCACTTTTCTCTGAAGAGGCCTCGAGTTTTGCGTCTTACTCCCAAATGGAACTTGGCATGGGTGTTTCATTGTTTGGAGGTGGCCCCGTTCGAGCCTTTATCTGAGACCGATATTCATTTTCTCACATATGAGATTGCTTTCCTTCTAGCGTTTTCTTCTGCCAGACGTCTCAGTGAGCTTCATGCACTTTCTGTTGATTGACCTGCACTACTGATTGCTCTTTTCTGGCCAAAACTCAACATCCTTATTTGGTACCTCCTCCCATCCGCATTCGGGCTCTCCCTGTTGTCGATGGCCGGGGGCCTCTTCTTTGTCCTGTTCATGCGATCAAGACTTATATTAATCGCACGCAGTTCATTTGGAGGGGTCGGAAGAGATTCTATCATTCCTGGGAGGCAGTCTATCTCTTCCCATTCTATTTCCAGATTGATATGTCTCGCAATCAAACTGGCTTATTCTGGTTTGTCTGCTTCAGATCTTGTTTCAAACCAATTTGATGCTCATGGGGTTCATGCCATTTCTACTTTCTGGGCATTCTTCAATTCTGTTTTGCTGAGGGACGTTATGAATGCGGCTTCCTGGAGGAATGTTTCTACTTTCTCCTTCTTTTATCTCCACCACCTACAGCAGCAATCTGAGGACCTTTTTTCTTTAGGCCCTCTCGTTGCTGTTCAGGCTGTTGTGCACCCTCGTTAAATATGCATTTTCAGGTTTGTGCATTGCTCAGCCTTGTTCTTTTCAGGTGCTTCATTCTTTCTTTTAAGGTTTCGCTGTTATTCTCTGCCCTCCTTGCATTTCTTTCTGCTGCGCTTATTGCCATTGGTTATGTGATTCACCTCCTCCTATTGTTTATTCAGCCAATTGTGAACAATTGTGAGTAGGTTGAGAAAAAATTAAATTTTTTTTAGTAAATTTTGTTTCTTATCATACCTACCACAATTGTTTACTGGAGGCCCACCCTCCTTGGGGGATATCTTTTGATATCGTTGCCTCCCCGCTAAATCACAAACTTCTTGTTGGCAGAAATTCGGAATTGACGTCACAGTTGTTGTGCATGCAAGAGGTAAATGCAAGAGGTGTGCAGAGAGAGTACCTGTAATGTCGAGTGCCGGTCTCGCTCGATCTCTATTCGATCTTTTTGTTTTATCGTGCTTTTGCACTCTCCCACTTTTCTAACTCATTTGGAAAAGTTATTAGCTTGAGTTAGTTCCGATGTAGGGCTTGCACTTTCGTTACGTTAAGAAACAAAATTTACTAAAAAAATTTAATTTCCGGACAGTAACTTTAATTTGACTGCACTAAGTGAAACAAAATTTTATACATAGGTTTATAACCACATAATACAGATTGGGATTGATAGTGGGCTTGGTATATTTTTTGGCAGTGTTATGGCCCTTTTCCAACATAGAAGACATGTTGATATTGGTTTCCGGAGTTACAGGTGTCTGATTTCAATCAAACTTGGAATATAGCTTAGTGTAGATAATATATGAAAACAAATTTGATTTTGAGTGTGGAGTGCTAAATATTAATCCATGTTATGGCCCCTTTTTGGACTTTGTTAACCACCCAATATAGTTTATCATAAAGCGGGGGCTTCAGGGTCCCATGAACACATTTGGTGGCCTGCTGTATTGGTGCTATGGTTTAATGGAGATAAGACATTTATTAATTCATTATCAACAAAGTTAAATGACTTTTTTGGCATTTGGGGATGGCATAGCCACCCTTGGCATTGCACTTGTTTAGGCCTAAAAAAATTGAAAATCGGTTTCTCAGGCCCTCTCGCATGGTCCTTTTGCCTGCCGCATGCTCTCTTTTTATAACCAATGTAAATGTGAAAAAAATAAAAATTAAATAAAATTAAATGGTTTATGTCTGCTATTTTACCAAAGTTAAAAAAATTCATAAATTTGTCCTTTGAGTGCAAGAAGGCTTTGCAATGCTTTAGCATTGCAAAGCCTTCTTGCTCTCAAGGGACGAAATACACCACCACCCATGCTATTCCATAGATTATGAGGCCTAAAACATAAACCAAGAACATGATCTTTTGATGGCAAAGAAATAATTACAGAAATAAAAACTAAAATAAAAAACTGCTCGCCTGCATGCATTTTTACAAATAATGGCCTGAGAAACAGAAGATCTACTTTGTGTGGCCTTATTTTGTTTGTTTGTTAACTGGATGAGTGTTGAAAGCCCAAGCTTGGGCTCTATTATTAAGTGAAAGTACCACCATTTAAATGTATCTTATTATGTGGTTGTGGTTCACATTATCTTGGAAGTGAATTTATTTCATCTCTATGGATTTACTCTGTTATAGTGTATTGGAGCATGCCTATAGACCTATTAAGGCAAAAACTTGTGAACAAATTTTGGCAACCATAAAAAATTCAGCACTCTTCCCAGGGCTTATATTTCGTTGAGAATCCGAGAATCAATTCACACAAAGATTCGTGCAACAAAAACATCAAGAATCCATGTAGATTCTCGCTGCACCTCTCCGGTGATTTAGGCAAACATAATTGAGTCAGTTCATCCCTTTACCCAACATTGCGACAACAAATTAACCAATACAAGGCAAACATGACCTGAAGTATCTTGACACTTTGTCAGTAAAATTGTCCAAATATGGCTGTCATTGGAGCCGGCTCAATGAGCCGGTTCGAGTGACATCCACATTTGTTTATTTTTTTCTTAAATTATCAAATTCAGTTTATGTTTTAAAAATTACAAAATTACAACAGGTTCAATCTTGGTGGCCTCATGGGATCCTATGACACTCGTAGCAACTACGGATTTTCGCAACCATTTTTGCGAGAATCCAAATGGATTCCCCCAGATTTAAATGAAATATAAGCTCTGCTACCAGTTAATAAAGAAATATAAATCTATTTGTATTCAGTTATATTTACGCACCTTTTTCATGAGGAAATGTATTTAGAGTGCTGATCAAATGAATTACTTCACTTTATTATAAGGTAGGCTGATGTCATTCACTATTGACCGGTTTGTTTGCTTTTATTTCAGATTTCATCGAAAACTCTTTTGCATCGTCTGTTGAACAAATACAGAACAAAGGTATGATTGGAATAATGAAGTGTAGAAAAACAAAAACTTTTCCTAACCTTTCTATATGCATATGTGTATGTTGTCCATCCATCTACAATTTATTTATTTATTTATTATTTATTTATTGGTGTTTAAGGTCACATATTTATGCACAATGGCTAATCCTGACTGTGACAGTTTTCCAGGTGGAGGAAGCCGGAGTGCCCGGAGAGAACCACCAAGCATCGACGAGCAACTGTCAGCTCCGCAGTATTCTAACTCTGTTCAAGCTCCGCTCAAGCAGGGTTACAGCGGTTGAAGACATGTGCACCATCGACGTGTTTCTTGAAAAATTTAAAAAAATGATATTTAAATAATAAATTTCAGTATCCTCTGCATTGGGTAAAGGGTTAATAAAGACTACAGAGACTGAGGTGAACATGATTCCAAGTGACTGTTTGTTATAAAACTTACTTGTATACATGCAGTTAGTTAAGCATCTGTCGTAATATTCTCTGTTCAATTTGAATGCAAAATGTCTCAGTTTTTGTATGTTTCTTCCCCCTCCAAAACAAATTACCAATTGGAATCCCCATGAAGCAAATTTTCCCAGTGGAATGGGCTCTGGACCCTTTCCCAAAAAGGACAGAAGAATCCCTCCTGTCAGATATTCTAAAAATAACTGCACTATCCCCAAAATACTATTTAGGTAGCATGGTGGCTCAATGGTTATGGCATTGAACTTCAAATGGAAAGGTCTATGGTTCGATCCCCACCAGGGGTAACTGCACTGTGTCTTTGGGCAAGGCTCTGAATCCTGATTGTCCACCCGACAAGACCATGTCTGGTTATGGGGGATGTGCAGTTTTTAAGCGTGATGGATACTGCGGGAGCTGTTGAGTTGTCTGGTGAAGATATGCAGGTTCCGGGACTATGGTCCTCTCCAGTCGACATCTGAGGCTGTCACTATGGTTGTGACTCCTCCTTTGAAGGCCGAGCTTGGATGCTCTCTCCCCTTTTCCACCAGATTCAACAGCTCCCGTCGTATCTGCTGCTACTGCTGTTTCGTCTGCAGCTAGGGCTGCACGATATTCAAAACTGAATACCGGTATGGGTATTCAAAAAAATACCACGGTATACCGGTATATCGAAAACTGCTCAAATATATGAACACAGATACCACAAGCGAGATTTGAGGAATCACAGCCGGAACGAATCAGCATGCCTTGATGATGCGGTTCGAAAAAACATTTACCCAATGCAGACAATATTAAAATTTATTATTTTAAAAATTAATTTATCATATTTTCCCCCCCAAATTCTGCAAAACAATATCATATGACACTTCATTGGAATGAGCTCAACAAGCTTGTTCCAATGAGAGGTCACAAGATATAGATTTGTTGAAATTTTTGAAAATAATATTTTGAACAACTGAATTTGTGTATTACGTGGGTAAAAGCGGACGATTCCTTGGATAAAGGGATAATATTATTCATTCGGAGCTACAGTTAAAAAACTCAAGACATCTTGAAAATTAAATTGTGAGTAAATAAATAATGACGATAAACCAGTATTTTTGTAATTACACCGGTATTCAATCGATATTGGTTTGAATACCGGTATATATTGGTTTATCAATATACTGTGCAGCCCTATCTGCAACATCATCGGCCACCATTTCAGCCGGACTCGGCTTATCCCTGCAGGTTTCTGCAGCGATGTCTGGTAGTGTGAACCCTTTGCTGTGGCTGCCCCCCCCCGCCACCCCCCCCCCCCACCCCCCCGTTGAGCTCAGAAGTTTTATCCCTGCAAATGTCTGGTGGTGTAGACATGGGGTAACGGCCTCAGCCTTCCCTGACTTCAACTCGGCGAAGTCGGAAGTGGCTGTTAACCGAACCCTCTGCTGTGGCCTCTCCGCCGTTGAGCACAGCAGTTTTATCCCTGCAGAGGTCTGCAGAGATGTCTGGTAGTGCAGACGTGGGGTATCAGTCTCAGCCTTCCCTGACTTCAACTCGCTGAAGTCGGAAGTGGCTGCCGACCGAATCCTCTGCTGTGGCCTCTCAGCTGTTGAGCACAGCAGTTTTATCCCTGCAGAGGTCTGCAGAGATGTCTGGTAGTGCAGACGTGGGGTATCAGTCTCAGCCTTCCCTGACTTCAACTCGCTGAAGTCGGAAGTGGCTGCCGACCGAATCCTCTGCTGTGGCCTCTCAGCTGTTGAGCACAGCAGTTTTATCCCTGCAGGGGTCTGCAGAGATATCTGATAGTGTGGTCGTGGGATATCGGCCTCAGCCTTCCATGACAGGTTGGAAGTGGCTGCTGGATGAACCCTCTTCTGTGGTCTCTACGCCATCGGGCACTGCAGTTTTTTTTTTTTTCATTGGATTCGGATGTTCATGGTGGGGCCACTCGGGTTCTGTCCAAGAGCCTTCTCGTTGCTTCCATCGAGGCTACGAGTGGTTTCCAGACACCCCCTGTGGTGCCGCCTCCCTGGATTGGAAAGGAGGCCGCTTTCTGATCCCCCTGGTGTGCCTAGACCATGGGAGGCATCGGCTGGTTTGCCCATGAGAGTCTATGTGTCTTCTGACTCAGGGGATGAGTCTGACATGCCTGACGTCGAGAGCCAACAGTCTTCTGCCTTGGGGGCAGCTCTTGACTTTGTGTTTGGGTTCCTTCCCGATCTCAAACCGCCCAACCAGCCAACAGATTCAGCCCGGCTGCAATCATCGGTCGCGTGCCTACAGCCTGTGGAGCAACCTGCTTATGGGCGCCTTCGACCGTGCCAGTCGGTACAGGTGGTTGAAGCATTTACAGCTTTGGACTCTGAGTTCCACGGCTATGAAGACATAGTTTTTCACCAGGGTTGACACTTTTTTTCCTCTGGGGTGTTATCGTTCCTACGATTCCGCCAATCCGTCAGTCTGCAGACTTTGACAGTCTTGGATCAGGACTCCAACTCCCTTCTCAAGTCGGCCGTTATTCCTATGGTAACTCTGGAGTCCATGTTGGGCTTATCGAGAGAGATGCTGGGCATGCTTTCTCTCTCAAATCACGGCTTCTCTGTTTTAGCTGCTTATCTGCCCCCAGATAAGTTTGACGATGTACGGGCTCCTTTGCATGTGCTGTCCAAGGCGCTTATGCTTCTTACTCACATGCATGCTTGTAACACGGATAACTTGGAATTAGTTCACAGGGATGCTGTACTGGACACAAGCCATTTCCTTCCCGAGGGGCAGCATGCTGCTCTTCGATCTGCTTCTTTGGTGGGTTCACAACTATTCCATGGTTCCAGGACGACAGTCCGGGATGACGTCCTACGTCATTCCATAGATCAGCTGCTGCTTTGTCAGCTTGATCAGCCTTCTGTTGGAGGCAGGGGCCGTCCAAAGCCTAACAAGCACCCTTCTGCTTCCTCTGCGAAGCCAAGGGCTGATCCTCCTGTCGCCGCTTCTACTTACTCACGGGGTAAGGGTAGGCATCGGCAGTCGTCACCCTGATTCATCCCAGGTTGAGGCATCCAACTTTGTCGAGAGTGCCTCTTCCAACACAAGTTCCTTTCGACGTTACACCAAATTTTGATCACAGAGATAGGCAATCTCCTGTCAAAGGGGGCGATCGAGGTCATTAAGAACATTCAGTGGGATTTTATTCCTGCCTGTTCTTGGTGCCGAAGTAGGATGGCCGACTCCGACTGGTTATCGACCTGAGTATCCTGAACCAGTCTATCATTGCTCCTAAGTTCAGCATGCAGCATGGAGACTTTCAGGTTGGTTCGCCGCTCCATTCACCAGGGTGTTTTCGCTTCCAGCTTCGACCTGTGAGACGCTTACTTCAACGCTCCGATTCATTGGACATCGCGAAAGTTTATCAGGTTCGCTTTTCTGGGGTGAGTTAACCAGTTCAAGGCCATGCTCTTGGCCTCAATCTGGCTAGTTGGGCCTTCACCCTACTGATGTCACATGTGTTAGCCTTACATCGCACACAGTCCAGGGTGACTACTTCGGCATATCTAGATGATATCCTCCAGTAGCATTCCAATGCTGCCTTTCTCGAGTCAAATATCGACATACTGTTGAGCCTGCTCACGTCGCTAGGGTTCAGAGTCAACTTGGAGATGTCGGAACCTGGTCCCTTCTCGGTTGTTTTGTCATCTAGGGATGTACTTCCGTACTCAGCTGAATACGGTGGTGGTTCCACAGGGCAAGGACTGTGATTCTCTCAGCTTTTGCCCTGACTCTGTCCCAGTCCATGTCCGCGACAGCTTGGAGTCTTCTCCAGCTGCTCGGTCTCTGCAGTTCGGTGACGGATCTCATTCCTTTAGGTCGGCTGCATGTCAGACCTCTCCAACACTTTCTGCTCAGTTGTTGGAGGCCGAATGTCGATCCTCTGGATCTGGTTCTTCAATTACCGGAGTCTCTTCATCATCACCTTCTCCCCTGGATGGATGTTCAGTGGATTATGCAGGGAGTTCCGTTGGACTTACCCACGTCCAACCGTGTTCTGACAGCAGTCGCCAGCTATCTCGAATGGGGTGAGATGTTGGATCCTCTACGTCTTCCCCTTCACGGGTCATGAGACCAGGATCAAGCAGCTCTTCACATCAACCAGAAGCAGCTTCTTGTGAGTTTCCGGCAGTGGATCCCCCACCTTTCGAATCGCCAGGTCCTTCTGTTGTCTGACAATTCGTCAGTGGTTGCTTACATTCGGAACCAGAGTGGCCCGCACCCTGTTCCCATGTATGAATTGGCTCAGGATCTTCTAGTGCTTGCTCAGGATGTCAACTCTGGAGTGGTGTTTCGTCACATTCCCGGTCGTCTGAACGTCCTAGCTGACTCCCTGTCCCGACGGGGCAGGGTCATTTCCACCGAGTGGATGCTCCACAGGGCGGTGTTCCTGTCGCTTTGCGATCTCTGGAGTTGTCCACACACCGATCTCTTTGCAACTCGTTGGAACCATCAGGTGGACACTTTCATGTCCCTGTGTCCAGGTCCTTCGGCTTTCACCGTGGTCGCTCTGTCACTCAGTTAGAATGGTCTTGTTGGCTATGTCTTCCCGCCGGTTCCGATTCTGCCTCAGGTTCTAACCAAGATACGAACCTGCAGTTGTCCAATCATTTTGATAGCTCCCCTGTCGCCTCAGTGGGTGTGGATCAATCTGCTCTGCTCTCTGTTGGTGACGGCTCCGGCACGTCTCCCTCTACATCACAACCTCTTTGCCAAGGTCACCCAAGGAGGTTTCACATAGACCCGACTTCATTTTGCCTTCACGCATATTTTTTGTCAGGTCCTGTCTTCTCCGTAGTGTTTTTTTCGAGACGAGCAGTGGAGTGCATTTCTTCTTCAAGGAGGCACTCTACTGGTTTAGCCTATATGGCTAAGTGGAAGGTCTTCTGTCGATGGTGTGCCGATCACTCTGTTGATTATGCCAATCCTTCGATTTCACAGATTGTGGAGTTTTCTGGTATATCTGTTTATTCTCCAGCATGTTACCTTCAAAGGGTACAGGTCCATGCTTTCGGAGACCTTTTGGTATGTGTGACAGCGTCGCATCGGCACTAATCCATACCTCTCCAAGCTTGTTCGGCACTTTTCCTTGAAAAGGCCTAGGACTTTGCAGCTTATCCCAAGATGGAATCTTTCTTGGGAGCTGCTTTGCTTGGTGGGGGGGGGGGGGGGGGGGGGGAGGGGAGGGGAGTGCCATTCAAACCTTTATCCCAGGTGGATATGCGTTTTCTCACATACAAGACCGCTTTTCTGATGACTTTTGCTTCAGCCAGATGGGTTAGTGAGCTTCACGCCCTCTCTGTTGACCTGGCCTTTTTAAGGAGCTCTCCCAATGGTGTTACATTTACCACTGATTGCACCTTTCTGGCCAAGAATCCGATACAAGAAATGACTCCACCTCCTATCTGTATCAGGGCTCTTCCTTCTGTTGAGGGTAACCGCCCTTTGTTCTGTCCAGTGCGTGCAATTTGCATTTATCTCAATCGGACGCAGTTCATTTGGAAGGGTAGGAAACGATTTTTTCTGTCTCTTATTCCTGGTGGACAGAAGATCTCTCCTCAATCCGTTTCTCGATGGATTTGTCTTACTATTTGCATGGCTTTTTCTCATCTAGTGTCTGGCAATTGTATTACCAGTCTATTTTATTCATCAAAATTAGAATTAGACCTTCAAGGGTCAACAAAGGTATTGTCACTTTTTTCAGTCTACAACAATAGAAGTACCCCACTTAGATTGCTCTCTGACACGGGGTGGCCCTGGCTGTCAAAAGAGTTGTTAAACTCCCAATAAAAAAAAATTATATTGTTCAACCTTCTTGATTACCCCAAAGGGTACTAACTTATCCAATTGTTCATTAATTGCTGATAGCAAAGACAAAGCATATGGCACTGGACAAGCCTTGTGAATAATTGTTGAGCATCAGATTTAATTTGTATGGTTGTCTAAAAAAATTTTTTGGGTACAAGTACCAGGTTTAAAAACTAATTCATTCCTTCTTAACAAACCGTTGACTTCATGAATGGCATTAGATACACTTCTGACATTGAAAGTTACCTTTTAGAGTAATTTTATTTTTTCATGCCAATTGGCCCCCAACAACGTCGGCCCAATTGGCATGAAAAAATAAAATTACTCTAATTTTAAGACATGTTAGACCACACAAAGTAGATCTTCTGTTTCTCAGGCCATTATTTGTAAAATTTCATGTGGGCGAGCGGGTTTTTATTTTATTTTTTATTTCTGTAATTATTTCTTTTCCATCAAAAGTTCATGTCCTTGGTATGTTTAAGGCCTCATAATCTATGGAGAAGCATGGGTGGCGGTGTATTTTGTCCCTTGAGAGCAAAAAGGCTTTGCAATGCTAAAGCATTGCAAAGCCTTCTTGCACTCAAGGGACAAATTTATCAATTTTTTTAACTTTGGTAAAATATCAGACATAAACCATTTAATTTTTTTTTTTTCAAGTTTGCATTGGTTATAAAAAGAGAACATGCGGCAGCCAAAAGGACCATGCGGGAGGGCCTGAGAAACAGATTTTTAATTTTTTTAGGCCTTAAGTCTCACTATTTTAGAGGGAGACTCACTATTTTCCAGAATAATATTTTTTTAAATAAGCCTAAAAATGAGATTTTTAACAGAATCTCACTATTAAAATTAAGAAATTTTACTCTGAGTCATTTAAAAATTAAAATCTCACTATTTTTGCTCAGAAATCTCACTGTTTTACAATTAATCAGCTTAACAAGTCTGCAGCAGACATTGGCAAGGTTTCGGTATCGTTAGCAGTTTTTATGTCGATGGCACATTTACCAACCATTGACAAAATATCATCTTAAGTATGACCTGTAAGCCTTGCATTGGTAATACAGTGGAACCCTGTTCATTGAATAGCCAATTTGAGAATGAAAATTATTCAATTAACAGGAGTATTCAATTAACATGGATTGTGTCACTTTCCTGAATTCTAGAGATAAACTTAGCATTTATTCTATTATATCTTGTTTGAGCTTTGTCAAACAAGATATAATAGATTAAATTCCTGCATTGGATGTACTGAGGCCAAATAAATATGTAAACAAAGGAAAACTTGGGAGAGTCAGGGTAATTTCTCGACAGGTTACAAAATGTTTTATTCAGTTAACTGGAGTTTACTTTATAGCCTATATTCATGAGGTCAAATTTGTACTGGAGGTATGGTAAATGGTTTTGTGTTGGGAAATTATATTCAGTTAACAGGGTTATTCAGTTAAGACATATCCAGGTAAGTGGGCTCCACTGTACTACATGGAGCATTCCCAAACTTATCACAATGCAAGCTTTCTGAAATGATACAAACAGCAGTAGCTGTATCTATCTCCATTTCTGTGATCTTGTTATTTATGCTCACATCTGTCACATATTTTTTCAAGTTTGATATTTTTATTTCAAAAATATTTTCACCAGTTTGTTCCTGTTGGTACCCTGGGTAGTGAATCTGTGCATGTTTACTGTGGTAAACAAGGTCTGTTTTACTGGTGAAATAGGACTTGGTCACCAATGCCTGGAGAGGAAGTCCTCTCAAATGGGCAACATAGATATAGACGATTGACTAGACTTGATTTTATATCCATATTGCGGTCACTATTTGCCACACATTTTGAACCCAACCTTCACATTCTCTCTCCCTTCAAGGACACTCTTTGAGCAGATTTGGTACCAAACATTTTTTGATTATTTTTTCTGTCAGATTATGTTTTGCTCTTATCAGCTGCAGCAAAATGACCAACAAACGGCATTTATTACAGGTTGATTCCCTTAAGGGCAATTTTTTTGCCCTCGACCCTCTCGGGAGCATTATGTTTTCACCATGTCCATCTGTCCATCCATCCATATGTCCATCCATCATTCGGCATCCACTGTCCGTCATCTGTCCATTAACTTTTGGTTTATGTCCAATAACTAAAGAACCACTTAGGAGCTCAGTGGTAGGCTGTTGGACTTCTATGCTAGAGGTCCAGGGTTCGATCCCCATCCGGGACAACCCGCGTTGTGTCCTTGGGCAAGGCACTTTATCCTGGTTGCTTACATGGGGACACAATGATGCAGTGTACTAAGGCGTACTTCACGTCGATGGTTCACATGTCTTCAACTGCTGTAACCCTGCTTGAGCAAAGCTTGAACAGAGTTAGAATGTTGAGGAGCTGACAGTTGTGTGTCGATGCTTGGTGGTTCTCTCTGGCTACACTGGTTTCCTCCACCCGTAAAACTGTCACGGTCACGATTAGTCATTGTGCATAATTATGTGACCTTAACACCAATAAATAAATAAATAAATAAAGAACCACTTATTTAGATCAAATCATAATTTTAAGGGTTACTTGTGAATGACCAGACAATGACTCCTTTTGATTTGGGTCCAGCTGGCCAGTTCAATATGGCTGCCATGGACGTCATATTGAATTTGGTTTCCATCCAATAACAAAGGAGGGGGACATGGTGGGTTAGTAGGTGGAGGTGCAGGCTGCAAGATCTTTGGTTCGAATCCCACCTGCTGCAACCACGTTGTGTCCTTGGGCAAGACACTTCACCCCCATTGCCCCCATAGGGGCACAATGACGTTGTGTGCTAAGGTGTACTGCTCGTCATTGGTGCACCTGTCTTCAACCAATGCTAACCCTTCTTGTGTGGAGTTAGTATGTTGGGTCACTGACAGTTGCTCGGTGGTTCTTTCTGTGTACTCTGGCTTCCTCCACCCGTAAAACTGTCGTGGTCTTGATTAACTATTGTGTGCAGAAATATGTGACCTTCAACACCAATAAGTAAATAAATAAATAACTAATAAATGCTGACTCGATTCATTTTTATTTTTTAATTATGCTTTGTTGGTGTCTAAAGGAAGCTTCCTTTCAATGTTAGACCAGTCAGCTGAACCAAGATGGCCACCAGTGGCAAATTCATTATGGCCTTCCTGGTGGCCATCTTGAATTTGGTTTCTGTCCAATAACTAATGAATACTGACTCAAATCAATTTCATATTTTTATACTGTACCAATGACCCAGACTTAGCTGGTGCTAACTCTAACAAAACCAGGGCCAAACACAAATTTTGCCCCCCAATCCCCAAAATTTGCATCCAAAACAAAAAGAAATCATGTCCTGAAGGACCTCCATACCACGCCTCCACTGTGCATGCGCAGTGACGCAGACGTCCCGAAATTGGCGCCAATTATCATTCTCTGTTTGGCCCTTCATCAGTCAACATCTCACTGATCTTTGTGCTTGTAAATCTCAGTTTAAAGGATGCCAGACATGTAATTTTTGGAGAAAATGTGATTCTAAGGAGGATAGAAGGAGGAGAGGAAAAAGAAGTGACAAAAAATAATCAGGGCTGTACTTAAAATTTTTTGATGAAATTATGTTAAGTTGCCTATTTTCGAGGCATGGGCCTCTTGTTGTCATTCTTGCTAAATGTTGCACTGCTTATTCAGTGTTTCCTCTCCCCTAGCCTTCTAAAGTCCCCCCTTGCAATTCTCCCATGCTTTTGGCATATTTTTGAGAAATTTCATTTCTAAAATTTCCTGGGAGAGTTGCTTGGTTACAGAATGTTTTCTGTTATTTTCCCCATAGTTACGTTTTCACCCATGGGTGTATAACGTTTGTGTTCTGCATCTTCCATCTGATGTTCTGCAGATTCTCCCCTGGGAGTCTCTGTTTTGCATCAGATAGAGTGTAATTTGATGACTGATTCCGGGCCAGTTTTTTTTCAGTGCCTGGAGTCATGTTTTCTGGTGTTTTTACACTGTTTGTTTACATTGGCAACAGCCTTTTTTGAGGGGGGCTGTTTGCCTTTGCTGTAGTTTATCTCACTATAAGATACATTTATATTATCCGTAAGTGTCTCATTAATTATTTAATATAAATTTAAAATTTTTGACCACACTTTGCCATCGGATCCATCGGGGCTCAACGTTACTTTTCAGCAACTTGGGCTTCGCTGAAAAAATATTTTTTCAAAATTATTTTGATTTGCAATTGTTTTTTCATTTATTAATGGATCATGTTATTATGTATCTTTGTGTCAGGGGTTTTTGCGAGTAACTAGGACTTATTGTTGTTCTTTCACAATGAAGGGACTTTGTTCAAATTGTAATAGGAAGAAATCTTCCTCTGACTTTCATGATCATTGTATTAATTGTAGTCAGTGTTCTCGCATTAATCCCTGTCCTATATGTGAATTTTGGGATGAGAAACATTGGAAACGTGTGTCACGATATGTTGTTTCTGGAGAAAGGGCTATGCCGGCTCTTTCTCCGCAAGGTCACTCTACTCTCTCAGTTTCTATTTCAGAGGAACCAGAACAGGGTGATGTTTCCATGTTATCTTCTACAAGTGTGCGTCTGTCGTCACAAATGAATTCAGAGCTAGCGGCAAAAGTGCTCATGGAGATTAGACAAATGTCGTCCGCAAGCTCGCCCGGTGTAGCGTCCATTCACCGAATGGTTTGGCAGCCGGGTACGTCCGATGCGGTCCAGGAGGAAATTTTGGGTGATGCGAGCACTATAAACATAATAGATGCACACCCAGTGACGGCGGATAGTGAGCGAGAATGGAGGAAGCCTTTGAGTCCGGTTCCTAGCTCGTCCAGGTCCAGCCGGGCTGCGAGCGAGAGAGGCCCCTCTCTCGTACAACAACATCTGGGACCAGATGTTGTGGTACAAAATGTGTCTTTAGCGGAGCATACGTCCGTCGCTCGGGACGCTCCGTTGTATAAGCAGTCCGCGGAGACTGTTAAGGCTTCCTCTTCTCGTCAGCGCACACGACCGCACCTTGGCTGCGTGACCGCCGATATATTACCAGCTTCGCCGATGAAGGATTCTTCGGCGACCAGGTCACACCATCCGGCAGCCAGGGATTCGAGACCGATGGACTCCGGACGTTCGCATAGGAAAAGTATGCAGGAGCCATCTGATGCAGAGCTGCCCTCGGCGAAGCAGCGAAAGACTGCGCCTCCGCAGGTCTCGACGCCGGACATTCTTGTGCAGATAGCACAGCTTATCGCAGCATCCCAGCAGCCGACAGAAACGGTGTCGGATCGAGAATTATCCAACGGCGCTGGGTCGGTACGCTCCGCCGAAGCATCGGGGGCGGACGACCGGGAACATCATGAGGTCCGACCGGATGGTGAAAGGGATACGGATGACTTGGAGCTATCCCTTTCGGAACAACATAAAGCTGCCGTGGACTTCATCCGGCACTTTCTCCCTCAAGTTGTTCCGTCGGGCCAGACTGCTGCGGTTCCAGACAAGAGAATTATAGCGTCATTGGACTCTGAATTTTTTGAGCGGTTCAGGGACATCGCTCCCGAGTTTCCGTCGCAGTCCAATAATGTTGCAAGAACATTTGAATTATTGAATGACGCTATATTTAAACTTGCTTCCAGGACGGGGAAAGCAGGTTTCTTGTCCGCTAATACTCTCACCCTGCCTTTCATTAATGCAAGGAATAAATTCGATACGGCAGGACAGGGTATATTTAGAGTTCCTCTGCGTATGGACGACGAGGCGGAAGACTTAGAGCTATCATTACCGTCGTCGGCTTCTATTCCAACCGCGGTGTTGGAAACAGCTATTGCGTCTAACAGAGCCAATTTAGATGCCTTATCTTACGCAGATCACCTTACTAAGGCGTTATCACTGCGCCTTCAGGGGAAAGAGTTTCAGGATATACAATCCTCTTTAAGACTTCTTTCAAGGGCAGTAGCTTATTCCACGTGTAACTCCGCCCTTTCAGTTGGTTAGACATGACGCAGCCCTAGCTACATCCACACCAGTGGATACTAAGGTGATGAAGAACTCTCTTAGAGTCGCTTCAGTCTCAGGAGAACTTCTCTTTGACGGCAAGCTTTCTGCTATTTATGATAAAATTACAAAGAAAGCTAAGGATTCTCTGTTGTTCAAATCTGCTCCTAAGAAGTCGGATACAGCAGACACGAATAAGACAGGCACTTCTGGGTCTAATGCGCCCAAGAGAGGTTCCTATAGAGGTTCCGGTGCGTCCTCTTGGTCTTATTCGAGAGACTGTCAGGGTAGCGACTCTCGTTCGGGACGTCCTTCAGGCCGGGACAATCGGTCGGACGCCCCGAGGTCGACGGGGCGAGGTGCGGGCCGTGGAGGACGTGGTTTCTCCTACCGCAGGCCTCGCAGGTCCAGGAGGTGATGGCTTAAACCTCTATCGCGTACCGGTTGGCGGAAGGTTGTCGAGCTTTTCACAAGAATGGGCGTCGATTACGGACGACCCTTGGGTGAGAGGAGTGACTTCGGAAGGTCTAAAGATATCCTTCAAACGAAAGCCTCCATTAACTCGAAGTCCAAAGTGGACTCATCTTCCGTCAAATCCGCAGAAAAGAGACGCTCTGTTATCAGAGGTACAGTCTCTTTTAATGAAGAACGCGGTAGAGGTCGTAGAAAACCAGGAATCTCCGGGATTCTACAGCCATCTGTTTCTGGTTCCGAAACCAGATGGCTCGTTCCGTCCAGTCATAGATTTGAGCTGGATAAACAAGCTGATCGTCGCTCCGAAGTTTTATATGGAGACGATTCGATCGGTCAGAGCGAGTATTCGGGTGAACGATTATGCAACGAGCATAGATCTCAAAGATGCGTACTTTCACGTCATGGTACATCCGACATTCCGAAAGTACCTACGCTTCGCAGTCCTAGGAGTTGTGTATCAATTCCGGGCGATGTGCTTCGGATTGAATCTAGCACCCTGGGCTTTCACTCGGGTAATGAACTCGGTAATGATCTATTTCCGAGCTCATTCGTCTGCGCTAACGTCGGCCTACCTGGACGACATTCTTCAGAGGTACGGCAACGAGTTAACGCTTCAGAACGATGTTCAGAATCTTCTTCTATTGCTCCGACGTCTCGGTTTTATAGTAAACGAGAAGTCGGATCTGGTGCCGTCCAAGTCATTCACTCATCTGGGAATGAGCTTCGAGACGCACAACAATCTCGTTCGTCTGCCGTTAACCAGAGCGAAATTAGTCAGTTGTTACGCTCACTATTGTCTGCACGCAGACAAAGTCACGGCGAGAGAATTTATGAGACTGATAGGTCTGTGCGGAGCCGCCGCGGATCTCATTCCGATGGGGCGGTTACGCACACGTCCTCTTCAAATTTTCTTGACTCAGAATTGGAGTGTGAAAATTCATTCGCTCGATGTAGACGTTCTCTTGTCAGATCAAGTGAAACAAGAGATTCAGACTTGGGCAAACATTCAGTGGTTAACTCAGGGAGTTCCACTGCAGTTGCCGGATCCGAGTTTTACCATTATGACGGATGCCAGTCAAACAGGTTGGGGTGCATCATTAATCCCAACGGATTCGAGATGCCAGGGTCTTTGGGATCCGCAATTCCTGTGCAAGCACATAAACATCAAGGAAATGATGTCAATTTGGCTTGCGTTACGTCACTGGATGGACATTATTCACAATGCTCATGTCCAAATCCTATCCGACAATACGACAGTAGTGGCATATATACGGAATCAGGGAGGCACTCATTCAGTTCCGTTGTTCAATCTAACGGAAAGAATCCTTCTGTTTGCGCTAGAACATCACGTTCTTCTTTCGGTCCGTCATATACCGGGTCGTCTGAATGTGCTAGCAGACTCCCTTTCACGAAAGGGTCGCTTGTTGCCGTCGGAGTGGACTCTCAACAAACAAGTATTCAATCAGATTTGCTACCAATGGGAACGGCCAATGATAGACTTATTTGCGACACATCTCAACAATCAGTTGCAGACGTATGTGTCTCCGTGTCCGGATCCAAGAGCATTTGCAGTAGACGCTCTGTTGATCCCTTGGGACGGAATGATAGGATATGCGTATCCTCCAGCGCCGTTAATTCAACAAGTATTGCTAAAGATAAAACAATCTCAATGCAAGATTCTGTTGGTAGCATCTTTGTCGCCACAGAGACCGTGGATAAATCTACTCAGGTGTCTGTTGTGGGACCTACCGTGAAAGCTTCCTCCACGGGAGGATCTTCTTTCGCAGGGGAAATCGCGCCAACTCCATCACAACCCGCAAGGTCTCAACCTTCACGTTTTTCCGTTGTGCAGTCCTTCTTGCATGGCAAACACTTTACAGGACGAGCAGTGGACGCGATTTCTAACTGTAGGAGGACCTCCTCTTCGCTAAACTATGCAGCTAAGTGGAAGGTTTTTCGTCGTTGATGTAGGGATCATTCTGTAGATATATTCGATCCCTCTATACCAGACATTGCAAACTTTCTAGTATACTTGTTTGACGAAATCAAACTGCAGCCTGTTACTATAAAGGGTTATAGATCTATGTTATCTGATACCTATGCACATCATGATAGTTTACAAATTGGATCTAATGTCTCTTTATCTAAGTTGGTTAGAAACTTTTCGATAAATAGACCCAGAACTCTTAGATTAATTCCTAAGTGGAATTTAGCTTGGGTTCTTCTTAAATTGAAGGAAAAGCCATTTGAACCTCTTGGGACAGTAGATTTCAAATTCTTATCTTATAAGACAGCTTTTCTCTTAGCTTTCTCTTCTGCTAGAAGAGTCAGTGAGCTTCATGCACTGTCGGTGGATGATTCTCACTATCGTAGTGTTGGGAACACTATCACCTTCACTACTAATGTGGGTTTTTTAGCTAAGAATCAGGCTCCTAATAAATATCCGGAACCTATTGTTATTAAGGCTCTTCCGTCTTCAGACGGGCGTAGGCCTTTACTCTGTCCTGTTTGAGCATTACGTATCTATAAATAGAGATCTCAGTTTATCAGAAAGGGATGGAAACGTTTCTTTCTGTCTTTGATGCCTAATAGAAAGGACATTTCGGTCCATTCTATTGCTAGATGGATTCAATTAACTATCCGTACTGCTTATGAAGATTTATCTTCTTCTCAGCAGTCTGTGCTTAAGATTTCTGCTCATGAAGTAAGAGCTCTTTCTACTTCCTGGGCTTATGCTAATAGTGTTGCTATTACAGATTTAATGAAGGCTGCTTATTGGTCTCAGCCATCCACATTTACAAATTTTTATCTCAGAAATATTGAGTCCATTTCTGGAGACCTGCATTGTTTAGGTCCGTTATCTGTTGCTCAGAATGTCGTCCACTAAACAGTTGCAACTATAGTTATGCAGGCTTTCTGTTCCGGCAGTGACTCCGTCCGGCTGCCCTCTTCGCTCTGGGCTATTTGACCCAGGGCAAGGGGAATGGGGAGGGGGGGGGGGGCGGGTGTTCCCTTAGGTCACTTGCTTTATAGTGAAAAGCAAGGGAATGCCTCCTCCAAGTCAGTATTTCTGAGTCGCTTCCGGGATGGTTTTAAAGTGTAATATTAATGTTAAAATTCATTCATGTCTTATTTTTAAAGTGTAGCTCGGTGTGAAGCATTTGTATATGTCAAGTGTCAAACGGGCTTTAATATACAATACTCGGACACTTTTAAATGACTATAAAGAGTCTCAATTCTCTGGACTACTTTATTTATTGGCTTGCTTTAAAAATAATTAGTATAAGGGATATACTGGATGTTAATAGAGAACATGAATGTTATTGTGCTCAATTATTAAGGGTAGTGTATCTTTCTAATTTAATATTAAATAAGAAAGATACATGTAAAGCCTAATACTCCTTTTTTCCTTAAGGGGTTACCTCTTTACTATATAGTTGAGCTTATTGGATTTTCCTCTGTGTCCTAGGCCCTCCAGCCTGTTTACTATTCAGCTAAGTCTGGGTCATTGGTACAGTATAAAAATGTTAAAAAATTTATAGTAATTTATATATTTTTTATACTTACCAATGACCCAGACGGGGATGGCCCTCCCTGGAGTTGGGAACTCTTGCCTCCCCGCTGAGTACATAGCGCTGACCAGGCACTGCCAGTAAGAATGATAATTGGCGCCAATTTTGGGACGTCTGCGTCACTGCGCATGTGCAGTGGAGGCATGGTATGGAGGTCCTTTAGGACATGATTTCTTTTTGTTTTGGATGCAAATTTTGGGGATTGGGGGGCAAAATTTGTGTTTGGCCCTGGTTTTGTTAGAGTTAGCACCAGCTAAGTCTGGGTCATTGGTAAGTATAAAAAATATATAAATTACTATAAATTTTTTAACTTTTATGCCCCTGCCAATTTGGCAGGACCATTAAGTGTTACCCTTGTCTGTCTGTCAATCCATCCATATGTGCATCCAGATGTCCGTCCACCCTAAATATGGTTTCCGGACAATATCTTTAGTTTGCCTGAATGAAATGAAACAAAAAATTTACACATAGATTTATAACCACATAATACAGGTTGGGATTTATAGTGGGCTTGGTCCGACATTTTTTTGCAGAGTTATGTCCCTTTTCCAACTTGCAAGACATATTGATATTGATATTGATATCTGTATGATAGCTTTAGTTTGACTGAATGAAATGAAACAAAATTTTATACAAAGCTTTATAACCACACAATACAGATTGGGATTGACAGGGGGCTTGGTCAGATATATTTTGGCAGAGTTATTGCCCTTTTCTAACTTAGAAGACAAGTTCATATTTGTTTCTGGATGGTAACTTGAGTTATAGGTGTCCAATTTCAATCAAACTTGGAATATAGCTTACTGTAGACTATATACCATGCAGGATTGATTTTGAGTGTGGTGCAATCATTTTTATCTGAGTTATGGCCCCTTTTTGGACTTTGTTAACTACTAAATATAGTTTATCGTAAAGCACATTCGGTGCCTGCTGTATTGGTGCTATGGATTAATGGAGATAAGATAAAATATTTATTAATTCAGTGTCAACGAAGATAAGTGACTAGAAACGCTTGGAAGAGTTGGGGGGCGGGGGGGGGGGCGGTGGGAGCCACCTTTGGCATTATACTTGTTTGGTTATGCATTACTGGTGTCTAGAGGAAGCTGCCTTTCGATTTTGTTCCAGCTCACCAATTCAATATGGCCAGCCATGGCGGCCATATTGAATGTGGTTTCTGTCCAATGCTGACTTGAATCAATTTCATTTTTTGGTTGTGTATTAATGGTGTCTAGAAGCTTTCTTTCGATTTTGGTCCAGCTAGCCAATTTAATATGGCCGCCATAGTGGCCATATTGAATTTGGTTTCCATCGAATAACTAATGAATACTGACTCGAGTCAATTTCTGTTTTTGGTTATGCATTATTGGTGTCTAGAGGAAGCTTTCTTTCGATATTGGATCAGATACTCAATTCAATATGGCCATCATGGCAGCCATATTGAATTTGGTTTCCACCCAATAACTAATGAATGCTAACTCGAATCTATTTTATTTTTTTATTATGCATTGTTTGTGTCTAGTCTGAGACTTGCCTACCCTTTTATGAAACCATTGGGGCAGATGCCATGCTTTGCATTGCTCTTGTTATTTCAGAATGACCGCCGCATACACAGCCAAAACAATTAGAATTATTCCGGCTATATGCAGTTTTGGGCTGAACTGATTTTACTCTGTTTATGGAACACTCTTAAGATTTTAACCCACCTGACTTCAGTCAGGATGAGCTGTAGGCATCACTCCCCATCCGCCAAGCGTTGTCCTGCGTGAAGGTGGTGTTTGTGGTTTTTATTTAAAAGCCATTGAACTAATGTCAAAGATATTTTAGGGCTTTGTTGGTTATGGGGTTACACTTTGATTGTATTTAAATCAAGTCAACAACAGAGTCTCTCTCCCTCCCTCCTCCCCATACCCCCTCCCCCCCCCCCCCCCCCCCCCCCCCCCCTATTTAGATGATGTGGCATACAATTTCTAAGCTTTGTGGGTTACATGGGAATACTTTCTCTTTTTTTTGCAGAAAAAAGGTGGTTATGTTTCTTTGAAAGATGTTGGAGATTTACTGAAGTCAATGTTAGGAGATCATTTTGAAAATTATTATTTAAAAGAAGAAAGTTTTGATAAAATAGACTTAATTGCTGTCATGGAACCAGACAATCGAGAACATAAAAAGGGTAATTTATTTCATTGGCAAATATTTTTTAATATTGGCTAGGTAAAAAATTGCCGCATGGTCAAATGTGGACTATTCTTTTGGTGTCCAAGCCATTTCTGATTGGGAGAGTTTCTGTTCACCCCAGGTTTGGTGGTACATGCCACATCCAGGTTTGGAAATAACTCACAAACAATCATTTAGGTTATGTGTGGGTTATATCAATTGTAAAATATGAGAACAAACTACATTTTACAACAAAGTAATACAACACAAATTTATCAATCACTAATCTTGCTTGTTTTACCAGAAAGACTTGATAATCTTACGGTACTATCTTGACACAAACGTTGAGTATTCTATCCACATACGGATCAAATGACATACGTTTTCCATTTTAAAGAATTTCTGCCAAAATAAAAAGCAACAACTAATGTGCGATCTCACTTTGGTGAGATTGTGCATGAGTTGTTGATATTTATTTAGGAAGAAATCTTGTTTAGATGTAAAACAGGGTGACTAGCATAGTAAAAACAGAAGGCAGAGAAGCCTTGCAACACCCTTTTTCTTATGCTATACAGTGTAACCTGCCAGTGGGTTACAATATAAGCCCTTTATTTCCAGGACTGCACATCAGCAAGAGAGCTTGAGAGCCTTTGTGCAGCTCAAGAAGTCTTTTATAGTTTCACTATTAAATAACTGTGGTCGATTATAAACCTCATTTTCTTTATTACTATTTTTCAGCCAACCATATTATAACAGTTTATTGATACAGACTTACCTCCATTTTTAGCTCAACTTGACAAAGTCAAGCTGAAATATTGCCATCACTTCTCGTCCATCGGCGTACATACGCACGTACGTTAGTATGTTAGTATGTACGTTCACAATTTCCTTTGGCACACCTCACAGGTCGCAGACCTCTAGATGGGAGCTATCGATTTTCTTCCATTTCCGTCAACAAATGTTGCCCGCGGCCAACGTTCTTAGAACTTAGTTTAGTCAGACCTCAATATTTCCCTTTGGTACACCCTACAGGGCACATTTATGATCAGATTGCTTTAAAACCTGGGATACTTGTTTGGGGTGGCCTCTAGATGGGAGCTATCGATTTTCTTCCATTTCTGTCTGTCAAAAAATGTTGCCGCTGGCAACGATCTTTGAACTTAGTTTAGTCAGGCATCAATATATTCCTTTGGCATGACTACAGGGCACATTTATGATCAGATCGGTTTGAAACTTTGTATGCTTGTTTGGGGTTACCTCTAGATGGGAGCTATCGATTTTCTTCAATTTCCTTCAAAAAATGTTACCACTGGCAATGACCTTCGATGAACTTAGTAAAAACTTAGTGCAGTTAAGCATCAATATTTCCATTTGACACACCCTGCAGGGCACATTTATGATTGGATCGCTTGCAAACTTGGTGTGCTTGTGTGGGTTGACATCTATATGGGAGCTGTCTATTTTCTTAAATTCTGTCAAAAAATGTTGCCACTGACCTTTGAACTTAGTTTAGTCAGACCTCAATATTTCCCTTTAACACACCCTTCAGGGCACATTTATGATCGGATCACTTTACTTGGTATGTGTGTTCGGGGTGACCTCTAGATGTGAGCTATTGTTTTTTTTTATTTCCATTAAAAATTATGTCGTTATCACCAGCCTTTGAACTTTCTGCAGTTGTGCATCATCTTATCCCTTTTGCACTCTCTGCAGGGTGTATTTATGAATTTCCCTAAAAAAAAACCCCCCAAAACATTGCCACAAGCAATGACTTTCTACTTAGTGCATTTATGCTTTAACATCTTCCTTTGGCATACCTCAGAGGGCACATTCATTATCAGGTTGTTTTGAAACTTTGTATTCTTATGCAGGGTGACAAAGATAGGAGCTATTGATTTTCTTTGCATTTCCAATAAAAAAACTGTTGCTGTTAGCAACAATCTTTGAATTTATTGCAATTGTGCATCAACATTCTTCTTTGACATGGCCTACAGGCCACATTTATCATAGGATTGTTTTTTAACTTGGTGTGCTCATTAGGCAAGAAGACCTTTAGATAAGAGCTATTGATTAGCATTCATTTCTGTGAAAAAAGTTTCCATTTACAATAACCTCTGAACATCCTGCATTTGTGTATCAACATTCTTCCTTTAGCCAGTCTTACAGTTTACATTTAAAAATGCATGGATTACTCTGACGTTGTGCACACACAATGCTGTTATGTTGAAATTTCATCAAATAACATTGGTACCAATGATCTTCAATTTTGCCATTTCATTTATAACTTACCAAGTTCAAGTTTGTTAAGTTGTGCTACAGTGTCATTGACACTCCATCATTTATATAAAAGTGTTTTATTGCCATTTATTGGAGAGTGCTAACAGGCACTCTCCAACAAATGCTAATAAAACAATTATTTAGGAATAATGTTTTGCTAAACTAAGGCTCTTCCTTGCTGGTAGCTTGGTATCTTTTAAAAAAAATACTCATGTTACAAATCACGTTTTGAAAAATAATTTAGCTCTCCACCACTAAATCCATACATGGTGCTCTATGACTGTACAAAATTGCAAAATGCCTTCTGGAAAAGGTAAATTTTAATCCCCAACTTGAGTGATTTTAGAGAATCCATTTCTTTACAGTGTGTAGATGGATTAGGTGTAGATTGGATTTTGTTGCTGTGATTATAAATCTCTTGTGAGTCAGTTGTAGGCACGGTCAAGCCACGAGAATCACCCAGCATCCATGTGGGCATTTGTTTTGGGGGGGGGGGGGGGGGGAGGGATGAGGGTGGAGGCTAGAGGGTTATGGGGAAGTGAACAGAGATTATGCTGCTTGTTGCTATTGCCTATCTGTATTCACTCTGGCATGATTGCATATGTGTGTTTGTAGCTGTGCAGTCAGAAGTCAAAGAACACTATGTTTTATTATTGTAAAGCAGATCTTGATTCTTGAAGAGTTTACAAAGAATATGAAGAACAATTCATGTATATGTTTTTTCTCAGGCAAACGAATTGTAAATTTACCTAATTTGTACAGGCATCCTGATAGAATTAATGTGTACATGCTAGCTGATTCATTGTGTACATGCCTGCTGATAAGATACATTTGTACAGGAATCCTGATAGGATTAATGTGTATATGCTAGCTGATTCATTGTGTACATGCCTGCTAATAAGATACATTTGTACAGGCATCCTGATAGGATTAATGTGTACATGCTAGCTGATTCTTTGTGTACATGTCTGCTGATAAAATAAATTTGTACAGGCATCCCGATAGGATTAATGTGTAAATGCTAGCTGATTCATTGCGTACATGCTTGCTGATAAGATAAATTTGTACAAGCTTTCTAGTAGACTAATGAGTGCAGGCTTACTGAGCTTTTAGATTAATGTGTGCTCAGGTTGCTGATAGATAAATGTGTACAGGCTTGCTGGTTAGATAAATTTGAACAGGCTTGCATGCTAAATTTGTACATGCTTGCTTGCTGATAGGATAAATTTGTAAGGTTTTCTGGTTGATTAATGTGTAGTAATCTTGCTGATAATATAAACTTGTTCAGGCTGGCATGAGAAGATAAATGTGTGCAGGCTTGCCGATAGATTAATGTGTACATGGTTGCTTAACTGGTAGAGTGCTGAAAGCCCATATTTGGGCTTTATTCTAAAGTGAGGATACCATAACTTAAAAGTTTCATATTCTGTTGATGTGCTCCATATTCTCTTTGAAGTGAAATTATTTAGTCTGTATGGATTTGCCTTGTTACAATTGATGGGAGAGTGCCTCTGAGCACTCTCCCATAAATTGTAACAAGGCAAAGACATGGGAGCAGATTTTATGACCAAAAACAATTCAGCACTCCACCAGTTGTAAGACAGATGTGTATGTGCTTGCTGATGAGATGAGTTTGTACAGACTTGCTGATAAAATGAACTTGTACTGGCTTGCTGATAAGATAAATTTGTGCAGCTTTGCTGATAAAATATAAATTTACACAGGTTTGCTGGTGAGATAAATTGGTCAGCCTTGCTGATAAAATAATTTTGTATATGCTTGCTGATAAAATAAATTTGTACAGTTTGAAGATGAGATAAATTTGTACAGGCTTGCTAATAAGCTAAATTTGAACAGGCTTGCGGGTAAGAAAATTTTGCAGGCTTGCTGATAGATTATTGTGTACATCTTTGCTGATACGATACATTTGTACAGGCTTGCTGATAAGCTAAATTTGTACAGGCTTGCTCATAATATAAAGTTGTACAGACTTCTCGATCAGTTACATCTGTACAGGCTTGCTTTCTGACAAGATAAACCTGTACAAGCATGCTGATAAACAAATCTTGTACAGGCCTGCTTATAGCATGTTTTGTATAGGCTGGATAACAAATTTGTGCATGCTTACTGATAAGATAAATTTATAAGGCTTTCTGGCAGGTAAATTTGCTTGCTGATAAAATAAATTTACACTGGCTTGCTGATGAGATATATTGGTCAGGCTTTCTGGGAAGATGAGTTTGTATAGGCTTGCTGATAAAATAAGTTTTTGCAGACTGGCTTGCTGATAAGATAAGTGTGTACAGACTTGCTGATAGATTAACATGTACAAAGTTGCTGATAAAATAAATTTGTACAGCTTGTAAATTTGTAGAGGCTTGCTTGTTGATAAAATAAATTTACACTGGCTTGCTGATGAGATATATTGGTCAGGCTTTCTGGGAAGATGAGTTTGTATAGGCTTGTTGATAAGATAAGTTTTTGCAGGCTGGCTGGCTGATAAGATAAGTGTGTACAGACTTGCTGATAGATTAACATGTACAAAGTTGCTGATAAAATAAATTTGTACAGCTTGTTCCTAGATAGGTTTGTACAGGCTTGATGATAATATAAGTTTGTACAGGCTTGCTGATAATATAAGTTCATACAGGCTTGCTGACAAGATAAGTTTGTTGATAATATAAGTTTGCACATTGTTGCTGATAATATATGTTTGTACA
The DNA here is from genome assembly GCA_031216915.1 of Pictodentalium vernedei. Classification (NCBI taxonomy): domain Eukaryota; kingdom Metazoa; phylum Mollusca; class Scaphopoda; order Dentaliida; family Dentaliidae; genus Pictodentalium; species Pictodentalium vernedei. Next base: position 92,743,650 of record CM062289.1, on the reverse strand, counting down.
GGCTTGCTGATAATATAAGTTTGTACAGGCTTGCTGTTAATATAAGTTTGTACAGGCTTGCTGATAATATAAGTTTGTACAGGCTTTCTGATAATATAAGTTTGTGCAGGCTTGCTGGTAATTTAAGTTTGTGCAGGCTTGCTGGTAAACTAAGTTTGTGCAGGCTTGCTGATAATATAAGTTTGTGCAGGCTTGCTGATAATATATGTTTGTACAGGGTTGCTGATAATACATGTTTGTACAGGGTTGCTGATAATATATGTTTGTACAGGGTTGCTGATACTATATGTTTGTACAGGCTTGCTGATAATATATGTTTGTACAGGGTTGCTGATAATATTTGTTTGTACAGGCTTGCTGATAATATATGTTTGTACAGGCTTGCTGTTAATATAAGTTTGTACAGGCTTGCTGATAGTATAAGTTTGTGCAGGCTTGCTGATAATATAAGTTTGTACAGGGTTGCTGATAATATAAGTTTGTACATGGTTGGTGATAATATATGTTTGTACAGGCTTGCTGATAATATATGTTTGTACATGGTTGCTGATAATATATGTTTGTACAGGCCTGCTGATAATATATGTTTGTACAGGGTTTCTGATAATATATGTTTGTACAGGGTTGCTGATATTATATGTTTGTACATGGTTGCTGATAATATAAGTTTGTACATGGTTGGTGATAATATATGTTTGTACAGGCTTGCTGATAATATATGTTTGTACATGGTTGCTGATAATATATGTTTGTACAGGCCTGCTGATAATATATGTTTGTACAGGGTTTCTGATAATATATGTTTGTACAGGGTTGCTGATAATATGCTTGTACAGGCTTGCTGATAATATATGTTTGTACAGGCTTGTTGATATTATATGTTTGTACAGGCTTGCTGATAATATATGTTTGTACATGGTTGCTGATAATATATGTTTGTACAGGCTTGCTGATAATATATGTTTGTACAGGGTTTCTGATAATATGTGTTTGTACAGGGTTGCTGATAATATGAGTTTGTATAGGCTTGTTGAAAATATATGTTTGTACAGGGTTGCTGATAATATATAGTTGTACAGGCTTGCTGATAATATATGTTTGTACAGGGTTGCTGATAATATGAGTTTGTATAGGCTTGTTGAAAATATATGTTTGTACAGGGTTGCTGATAATATATAGCTGTACAGGCTTGCTGATAATATATGTTTGTACATGGTTGCTGATAATATATGTTTATACAGGGTTGCTGATAATATAAGTTTGTACAGGCTTGCTGGTAATAGATGTCTGTACATGGTTGCTGATAATATATGTTTGTACAGGCTTGCTGATAATATAAGTTTGTACAGGGTTGCTGGTAATATATGTTGGTACATGGTTGCTGATAATATATGTTTGTACAGGCCTGCTGATAATATATGTTTGTACATGGTTGCTGATAATATAAGTTTGTACAGGTTTGTTGATAATATAAGTTTGTACAGGTTTGCTGATAAGATAAATTTGAAGTGCTGATGATTATTCTTTTCTGTTTTAGTACCTTATCCAAAGTGTAAAATGCGACCATGTGAGGACTTGTTTTTGTGGTCAGTTTTGATGGATTATCAGGAGCTGTCACATATATTTTGGATTCAAGGACAGGTAAAATTAAAATATAACTGACCATAATTACAAAAATACAGGAAATAGCAAAGCATTTCTGTATAATTATATTACATGTCAAATTATCACATAAATTAAGCAATATATTCTCTCTCTCTCTTTTCTGTCTGTCGCTCTCTCTCTTTATTTTGGAGCATGATGAAGGTTCCAATCGGGAATTTATTTGAGAGAAGAAATACACAAAGAATAAGAAATGCTACCTTCATATTGAACTGAAAACATTAACACCGAAGCTACTACATGTACAGTAAATGCATGTAGTAAGTTTTATAACAAACAGTTGCATGAAATAATTATCAGTCTGTTATCTCTATTAAATAAATTTTTCTTATGCTTATACTATTAAATCATTAATAGAGGATATGGAATGAGTGTTTTTCTCATATAATATTTATGAAACAAGTCTAAGAATTTTCCATTTGGGCGAGCCTCTGGCTCGGCCAAACGGAAAATTTCGGACGAGTTTCATAAATATTATATGAGAAAAACACTCATTTCCTATTCTATTTATCATATATAACACACACACGCACAAATTAGCCACTTAGTATGACTTTTTAACCCATCACCTAACTTGAGTTGCAGACAGCCCTTGGAAAAAACATCCTCGAATAACTAAAAAAATTTCATTTTTTGCTTCCAAAACATACGTTATGACGCCTCATTGGAACGAGCACGACATGCTAGTTCCAATGAGGGGTCATAACCAATGTTTTGGAAGCAAAAAGTGAAAATATCAAAAAAAATGAATGGCGTTTTTCTTGTATTGCATGAGACGGTTTTTTGCCGTTACGTTAGGTAAAAAATCAATACAATATAACCCACCCAAAATAGGACAGATAACGTAAAGTCTTCCTACTGAAATTATGCAAATGTGACAGGGTTGTATTTTGTTTAGCCAATCAAATTGTCCAGTTTTAAAATTGACCAATGAAAGCTCCCAACTCTAATTATGCAAATTATGAAAATGTGGCCCAGTTGTATATTGTTCAGCCAATCAAATTGTCTAGTTTTGAAATTGACATTTGAAATTGATGGAAGACTTTATTTATCACTGATTAATATGAAAACAGAATATCAAATGTTTTAAAGTGAACAAAACGGATGAGTCATATGATAAAGATATTTATGCACTTTGCTTTCCTTCAGCAGTCGACATTCTGTGGCTTTGTAGTTGTGTCTATGCAAGTCTTGGCTGCCTATATAGACAGACAAGACTTGCCAAGAAACAACTGGCTGGTTCTTGGGATGTAACTTGCAAATGTATCTAAAAACTGCCTGTTGAGGTGCCTGTTTTGTTGCAGTAAAAAGTGCTGAAAGTCAAAATTAGGCCAGCAAGAGTTAAAGAAAGATTAAATTTTTATTTGAATGAGGACTGAGATTGGGAAATTTTGGATTTGAATTGGGAAAAATCATGCAAGAATGCCATTGGGAAAGGGGCCCATATTTGGCTTGTGTTGACACCCAAAAGCATCCATCAATCCATCCATCCACCCACCCACCCACCCGCCCACCCACCCACCCAGCCACACACCCATCAATCAAACCACCCACCCAACCACCCACCATCCATCCATCCATCCATCATATTCTCCAAATCTACTGAACTGATTTCAGTGAAATTTGAGGTGGTTGGTTATTTTGACTTCATCTTTTAGTTTTTCATATCAAGTTGCCCTGCCTCATAAGGAGGGGTTGGGAAAAATGCCTCCAAGTTTTGAAAAACTCTTCTCATAAACTGATGGGTACAATGTTTTGATGTTTGGTACTTTGCTTCCTTTTGGGGTATAGAATCAAGATTGTTCCAACATTGTTGATAGGGCATTATTTGCCTTCATAATTGGAGGAACAAGATTTTTGGCTCCACCCACAATTTCTAATTGAGCCATATTTGTTATGTGGTATTATCGCAGTATAATCAAATGGTAAATAACAGTGTAATTAATTGTGTCTAGGGTACCATATGGAATAAAAAAAATGCTGTCAATTATTTTCAAAATTAAAAAATCGACTCAATAATCACCAATCAGAAACTCTATATTTAGCATACAATATTCCTTGAGGGATCAGATTCAGGTTTGTTTAAATGAAACCCTTTGGTTTATATTTGGTCACCCAAATTTTAAGGGGAGGAGAGTAGATGGAAGATTTGTTCAAATCAAATTTCTGGGTTGATATTTGGGCTTGCTATGGGGGGTGGATTGTCACCAAATCTTCCATGGAGTGGATGTATCGCTCAATGTACTACTCTCAAATTTTGTACAGAAACGCAAGAAGCACAAGTAAAATTTTGACCAATGGACCTCCAGGTCCATTGGCTGAATCTTTGCTTATGCTAATTACTCTTTGCAACAAATTAGCATTTATTGCTTGAGAGAAATCATCACTCCACGGATGATTTATTGATAATACACTCTCCATGTACTGTATTTGGCCTCAGTACATCCAATATAGACATTTAATCTATTATATCTTGTTTGACAGAACTCTGTGAGCTCTATCAAACAAGATAAAATAGAATAAATTCTCTGTCGGCCTCATTCTATCACCAGAAAATTGGAAAATGAACAAATTCCTGTTAATTAAATACTCCTGTTAAATTAATATTTTTCCACAGCAATGTGGCTATTCAATTAACTGGTTGACTGCTAGAAGAGACTATGACGGTTTTACTGAAAAGTGCTGGAAGCCACTTTAATGTCTTCACTCGGTATCAATGAACTTGTTTGTTTGCTCATCAGTAGAAATTTCTTTTTACATAAAAAATGTTTTATTTCAATTTATTGGAGAGTTCTAACTATCACTCTCCAATAAATGATAAAACATTTATGAACAATATCTTGGCTAAACTAGGGCTCCACTTGCCGGTGGTGTGATATCTTTGAACAAAAATACTCCTGTTACAAATCACCTTTGAAAAATAATTTAGCACTCCACTTGTTAATAACCCTTAAGGGCCTATTTCCGACTTTGATCAATTTTTACTGTATTAGATGTGCTTCAACTTACTGTGTTTGAGTAAACTTACAAGGTACTAGTCACACAGCACTAAATGTCACAGTGTGGCTGAAATGTATGAAAAAATCTCCAGGCCTTTAACCCCCTGCACACTGATGTCAAAATATCAAAATTTCAAGTAGTTCAATGAACTCTGTCAAACAAGACTGAATTGATTAAATTTCTAGTTGCATCAGGGGAAAAATTAGCAGCCTGAAATTTTTTTGAGATTTTTACATCAGTGTGAAGGGGGTTAAAGAGCAGGGTTCCACTTTACTTGTTATTTACTTACCTACAAACAGTATATTGGGGCACCTGTTTTGTTACAGTAAAAGTGATCAAAATTGGAATAAGACTTTTATGGGTTAACACTATTTTCATATTTTAAACTTGAGTCTATAAAGAATGTTTGCATTTGTATAAGAGTTTAATGGGTGTATTACAAGATCTACCAGAAAGGTTACATTTTTCCAATTTCAGGAATCACTTGTTGCTGCACTTATTGGCAACCATCTTATGAAAGTAATGATGGTGAAGACACATGATGGGGAACTGAAGCTAAAATTCCAAGCAAAAGCACTGTGAGTTATATTTATAAACTATCTTCTTTATTATTTTTATTTCAGAAAATGTCATTCATTTTACTCATGCTTTCAAGAGACCTACTAAAGTTGACTGATGTATATAAGCTTATTTTTGTATGTTAATCTTCTCCATGAGTTGTCATGACTTACTATCTCTCCAGAGTACATTGCATCATGTCTTTGCAGAAGTCCATATTTGAAAAGTACTCTTCAAATACTTCAGTTAACTTCAGTTATTCTCTTCACCTTACTCCATCACCGGATCTCTTCAGGCACTTCAGATTTCTTCATCAAGCTATTCTCTTCATTAGCTTACAGCTTATGCCATCAGTCATGTTCGTCAGTAACTTCAGCTTACCCCATCACTGGTTCTTTTCAGGTATTCCCTCACTTTTTCTCTTCATATATTCCATCACTAGTTCTCTTTGGGTATTCCATCACTGGTCCCTTCAACTTTCTCTTATCATTTGTTCTTTTGAGATACTCCAGCATGCTTCATGATTGGTACTCTTGAGATACAACAGCTCACTCCATCACTGGTTTTCTTCAGGTCCTCCAGCTTACTCACTCTGTAGTTCTTTTCAGATTCTTTGGCTTATGTCATCCTTGGTTTTCTTTAGGTAACCCAGCTTTTTCAGTGGTTCTCTTCTAAGTACCTTAATCTACTACATCTGTCGTTGTCTTCAGGTAATCTATCAGAGTATTTCTTCAGGTACTCAAGCTTTCCCACTGAGTGATTCTCTTCAAATAGTTTGCTTTACTTCATCAGTGGTTTCTTCAGATACTCCAGCATGCTTCCTGTTTGGTTCTCTTCAGATACAACAGCTCACTTCATCACTGGTTCTCCTCAGGTACCCCAGCTTACTCCCTCTGTAGTTCTGTTCAGATATTTCGGCTTGTGTCATCAGTGGTTTTCTTCAGATAACCCCGCTTCTTCAGTGGTTCTCTTCAAGTAATCCAGCTTTCTGTATTTGTGGTTCTCTTCAAGTACTTTTGTTTACTACATCAGTGGTTGTCTTTAGGTACTGCATCAGTGTATTTCATTGGGTACTGAAGCTTTCTCAATGATAGATTCTCTTCAAGTAGTTTAGTTTACTTCATCAGTGGTTCTCTTCAGATAATTCCACTTACATCAGTATCGGTTTTCTTCAGGAAACCCTGCTTTCTCTATTTGTGGTTCTCTTCAAGTACTTTAGTTTACTCCATCAGTGTATTTCTTCAGGTACTCCCGCTTTCTCAACGAGATAAGTTAAGCTTGCAGTGCAACTCATCCCTTCAGGTACTTCATCAGCTTATTCCATTTGGGAGGGTTGACTTCAGGTACTTCATAGCTTACTCCAATTTGGTGGTTTTCTTCAGGAACTTCAGCTTATTCCACTGATTGTTGTTGTCAGGTATTTTAGCTTACTCACTCCATGAGTTTATGCCTTCAGGTACACAAGCCTCCACCAGTGGTGATTATCTGTAGATACTTTTGCTTTTTCCATTGATGTTTTTATTTGAATACTTCATCAGTGCTTCTATATAGGTACTCCAGCTTTCTCAATGAGTGGTGCTCATCTACTTCATCAGTGGTTGTCTTTAGGTACTCCATCTGTGGTTGTCTATAGGTCCTCCATCTGTGGTTGTCTGCAGGTACCCCATCAGTGGTTGACTAAGCCCTTTACCCAATGTAACAGGAAAAAACCTGCCAGTGCCATTCACAAAAATCATCATCCAATATTTTTATACTGTACCAATGACCCAGACATAGCTGGTGCTAACTCTTAAAAATATAGGGCCAAACACAAATTTTGCCCCCCAATCCCCAAAATTTGCATCTAAAACCAAAGAAAACATGTCCTGAATGGCCCTCCATACTTCACCTCTGCTGCGCATGCGCAGTGTCAAGAACGTCCTGAAATTGGCGCCATTAATCATTCTTTGTTTGGCCCTTCATCAGTTAACATCTGACTGATCTTTGTGCTTGTAAATCTCAGTTTAAATGATGCCAGACACATAAATATTAGAGAAATGGTGATTCTAAGGAGGATATAGAAGGAGGAGAGGAAAAATGAGTGACAGAAAATTATCAGGGCTGTAACTTAAAATTTTTTAATGAAATTATGCTAAGTTACCTATTTTCGAGGCAACAGCCTGTTGTGGTCATTCTTGTTATCAAGTTACACTGCTTGTTCAGTGTTTTCCTCTCTCCCTTTCCTTTAAGTCCCCTCTTGCTCTTCTCCCATGCTTTTGGCATATTTTCTGTAATATTATTACTAAAATTTCTTGGGAGTTTTAGCTGGATAACAGAATGAATTCTGTTCTTTTCCCCATGTTTACGTCTTCACCTATGGGTGGTTAGGCGTAGCATCTACCATCTGATGTTATGCAGTTTCTTCTCTGGAAGTCTCTGTTTTGCATCAGATAGTGTATTATTGGTAACTGATTTCGGGCCAGGGTGCCTGGAGTCTTCTTCTGGTGTTTTTACACTTATTGTTTAAATTTACAACAGCCCTCTGTGTGAGGGGGGATTTCTTGAAAATAATATCTTGATGTTTATTTAATCATAACTAGATACATTATTATTGTTCGTAAGTGTTGCATAAATTGTTTAAAATATTTTTAGAATTTTTGTCCACACTTAGGCTTGGGATCCATTGGGGCTCAACGTTACTTTTCAGAAACTTGGGCTGTTCTGAAAAAATATTTTTTCAAAATTTTTTGATTTCAATTATTTTTTCTATGTTAATGGATCATGTTATTATGTATTTTGATTGTCAGGGGTTGGTGCGAGTTCTAGGACTTTGTTTTCTTTTGACAATGAAAGGATATTGTTCAATTGTAATAAGAGGAAGTCTTCCTCTGACTTTCATAATCATTGTATATGTAGTCAGTGTACTCGCACTAACTCCTGTTCTGTATGTGTTAATTTCGATGACAACATGGGAAGCGTGTGTCACGGTATGTTAGTGGGGAATTGGCCATGCCGGTCCTTTCCCCACAGGGTCACTCTAGTTTATCAATCTCTATTTCCGACGATCAAGAACAGGGTGATGTATCCGTGATGTCTTCCAAAAGTGTGCCTGCGTCGTCACAATTAATGAAGAGCTAGCGGAAAAGTGCTCATGTAAATACGTCAATTGCCTAAGAGGACCCTAGTAGGTTCGACGGCCTTTGACGTCCGCTAGCTCACCCGGTGTAGCGTCCATTCATCGAATGGTTCGGCAGCCGGGTTCGTCCGTTGCGGTCTAGAAGGAGTTTTGGGTGATGCGAGCACTATAAATCAACCAAATGCACACCCAGTGACGGCGGATTAGAGGAGAGAACGGAGGAAGCCTTTTTGTCCGGTTCCTAGCTCGTCCAGGTCCATCCGGACTGCGAGCGAGAGAGGCCCCTCTCTCGTACAACAACATCTGGCCCCAGATGTTGTGGTACAAAATGTTTCGCATTCGGAGCTTACGTCCACCGCTCGGGACGCTTCGATATATAGTCAGTCCGGAGAGACTGTCAATAAGGCTTCCTCATCCTCATGGTAGTGCACACGACCGCTCTTGGCTACGTGACCTCGGATATCCAGTCAGCTTCGCCAATCAGAGAATCATCGGCGACCAGGTCACACCATCCGGTAGCCAGGGACACGAGGCCTGCAGACTCCGGACGTTCGCAAAAGAAAGTATGCGGGAGTCAACATACACGGAGCTTCCAGCGGCAAAGCATCGTAAGACCGCTACTGCACAGGCCCCGGTGACGGACGTGCTATCCCAAATAGCACAGCTTATCGCAGCATCCATGCAACGACAGAATCTCTGTCGCATTATGTATTCTCCACGGAAGCAGTTACGGACGTCCGAAAATTTCATCCGGTCCGACGGGATGCCGAAAGGGATTCGGAGGATTTTGAGCTTTCCCTTTCGGAACAACATGAGCTGTTGTGTATGTCATCTGACTTTATCTTCTAGAGGTTCTTTCGTCGGACCAGAATGCTGCGATGCCGGATAAGAAACTGATAGCGTCGGTGGACACAGAAATTTTTGGTTCGGTTCAGGGATATCGTCCCTCAGTTCCGACACAGTCCAATAATGTCACACAAACTTTCGAATTATTGAACGACGCTATATATATTATTATATGCTTGCTATTAACAAGCATGTCTGGTTTCTTGTTCGCAAAGTTACTGAGATGTCTTTCAAAGTGTGCCTCTGTCGTCATAGTTAATGAAGAGCTAGCGGCAATAAGTGCTCATGGAATACGTCAATCGCCTAAGAGGTCCCTAGTAGGATTGACGGAGTTGACATTCGCTAGCTCACCTGGTGTAGCGTCCATTCATCGAATGGTTCGGCAGTCGGGTTCGTCCGTTGCGGTCTAGGAAGGAGATTTGGGTGATGCGAGCACTATAATAGACTTTAGTACTCACCCAGTGACGACGGATTAGAGGACAGATCGGAGGAACCCTGTTAGTCCGGTTCCTAGCTCGTCCAGGTCCGTCCAGGCTGCGAGCGAGAGAGGTCCCTCTCTCGTACAACAACATATGGGACCGGATGTTGTGGTACAGATATTTTGCATTCAGAGCATATGTCCGTCACTTGGGACGCTCCGTTATATTGACAGTCCGAGAGACTGTCGATAATGCTTCCTCATCCTCACAGCAGCGCACACGACCGCACATTGGCTACGTGACCTCGAGTTTCCGGCCAGCTTCGTCATTCAGTGATTCCACGGCGAACAGGTCATGCCATCCGGTAGCCAAGGGACACGAGGCCTATTCACTCCGTTCGCTCGCATAATAGAAGTATGCACGGGGTAACGAACACGGAGCTTCCAGCAGCAATGCATCGTAAGACCGCTTCTCCACAGGCCTCAGTGACGGACGTGCTATCCAAAATAGCACAGTTTATCGCAGCATCCCAGCAAACGACAAATTCTCGGTCGGATCAGGAATAATCCGACGGCGCTGGGTCGGTGTGCTCCGCTGTTTCATCAGGTTCGGACGACCAAACACTTTATTGGGTCCGACAGGATGGCGAAAGGGATTCGGACGATTTCGAGCTTTCCCTTTCGGAACAACAGAAGCTGCCATACATTTCTTTCGGCATTATCTTCCAGAGGTTGTTCCGTCGGACTACATTGCTGCGATGCTGGATAAGAGACTAATAGCGTCATTGGACACGGAGTTTTGGATCGGTTCAGGGACATTGTCCTGACTTACCGACACAGTCCAATAATGTCTTTAGAACATTCGAATTATTTAACGACGCTATATATAAGCTTGCTACCAAGCATGATAGTCTAGTTTTCTTGTCCGCAATGCTCTATTCTGCCTTTTTTTTTCAATTCTAAGAAATAATTTATATTGGCAGAACAGGGCATACCGAGAGTTCATATGCGTCTAGATGGCGGTGCTGAAGACTGGGAATTATCTTTTTCGCTGTCTATGTCAATTCCAACCACAATGTTGGAAACGACAATGATGTCTAATAGACTTAACTTAGACGCTTTATCATACGTAGACCACCTTACTGAGGCGTTATCATTACGTCTTCAAGAGAAAGAATTCCAGGATATGATCCTCAATGTGATTTCTTTCAAGGGCAGTAGTTTTTCCACGTATAACTCCGCCCTTCATTGGCAACCTGGAGTTGGTTAGACGTGACGCAGCCCTGGCTACATCCACACGCGTGGATAGTAAGGTGAAGAACTCTTTCAGAGTCGCTTCGGTCTCGGAGAAGCTTCTCTTCGACGGCAACTTTTCAGCAATCTATGAATTGCTCGATATACACGGTCTCTTGTCTATCAAGTGTAGCAAGAGATTCAGACTGGGGCAAACATTCGGTGGTTGACTCAGAGAGTGCCACTGCAGTTGCCGGATCCGAGTTTTATGATTATGACGGATGCCAGTCAAACAGGTTGGGGTACAATATTGATCCCAACGGATTCGAAGTGCCAGGGTCTTTGGGATCTGCAGTTTCTAGGCAAGCACTTAACTTCCAGGAAATGATGTTATTTAGGCTTGCACTGTGTCATTGGATGAACATTATTCAGAAACGCATGTCCAAATCCTGTCCGTTAATACGACAGTAGTTGCGTATCTCCGGAACCAGGGAGGCACTCATTCGATTCCGTTATTCAATTTAACAGAAAGAATCCTTCTGTTTGTTATAGTACACCAAGTTCTGCTTCGTCCGTCATATTCCGGGTCGTCTGATTGTATTAGCAGACTCCCTTTCACGTAAGGGTCGCTTGTTGCCGTCAGAATGGACTGTCAACAAACAAGTATTCAATCAGATTTGCTATCAATGGGAGCGCCCAATGATAATTTATTTGCGACACAACTCACTATTCAATTGCAGACGTATGTGTTTCCATGTCCGGATCCCTGAGCTTATGTTGTTAACACTCTATTGATCTAATAGGACGGAATGATAGGATACGCGTATCCTCCAGCGCTGTTGATTCAGCAAGTATGGCTAAGATAACATCCACAATACAATTCTGTTGATAGCATCTCTGTCTTCACAGAGACCGTGGGTAAATTTACTCAGGTGTCTACTGTGGGACTTACCGCGAAAACTTCCTCCATGAGAGGATCTTCTTTCGCTGGGGAAATCGTGTCAACTTCATCACAACCCGCAAGGTCTCAACCCTCACGTATTCCATTGTGTGGTCCTTCTTGCACGGCAAGCATTGTACAGGACCAGCTATGGATGCGATTTCTTACTGTAGGAGAACCTCTTCTTCGCTATATTATGCGGCTAAAGTGGAGGCTCTTCCATCGTTGGTGTAGGGATCATTATGTTGATATTTTTGATCCCTCCATGCTAGACATTGCAACTTTCTAGTATACTTGTTTGACAAGATCAACTGCAGCCTGTTATTATTAACGTTATAGGTCTATGTTATCTCATACCTATGCACTTTATGATAGTTTACAATTGAGTCTTATGTCTCTTTATCTAAGTCAGTAACTTTTCGAGAAATAGACCTAGAATCCTTCGATTAAATTCCTATACGGAATTTAGCTTCGGTTCTTATTTAGCTAAGTAATCATTTGAGCCTTTGGAAACAGTAGTTTTCAAATTCTGACCTTTTAAGACAGTAATTCTCTTAGTCTTCTCTTCTACTGAAGAGTCAGTGAGCTTCATGCACTATCAGTGGACGATTCTCACTTTCGTAGTATCGGAAACACTATTTCCTTTGCTACTAATGTTGGATATTTGGTTAAGAATCAGGCTCCTAATAAATATCCGGAACCTATTGTTATTTAGGTCCTTCCGTCTTCGTACGGGCATAGGCCTTTACTCTGTCCGGTTAGAGTTTACGTATTTATAAACAGATATCAGTTTATTAGTAAGGACGTAAGCTTCTTCTGTTTTTGATGCCTAATAGAAGGTCATTACGCTCCATTCTATTGCTAATGGATTCAATTAACTATCGGTACTGCTTATGGTATATCATTAACTCAGCAGTTTGTGCTTGAGATTTCGGCTCATGAAGTAGGAACTCTTTCTACATCTTGGGCTTACATTAATAGTGTCGCTATTATAGATTTTATGAAGGCTGCACATTGGGCTCAGCCATCCACATTCATGAATTTTTATCTCAGAAATATTGAGTCCATTTCTGGAGGCCTCTATTGTTAGGTCTATTATCTACTGCTCAGAATGTCATTCACTTAACAGTTGCTACTATAGCTAGGCAGGCTTTCTGTTCAGGCAGTGACTCCGTCCTGCTGCCCTCTTTGCTCTGGGCTATTTGACCCAGGGCAAGGAGAAGGGGGAGGGTGTTCCCTTGGGTCACCTGTTTTATTATGAAAACAAGGGGATACCTCCTCCGGAGTTAGTAATTCTGAGCTGTTACTGGGATGGTTTTTAAGTGATAAGTTTATGTTTTAAAAATTCATTCAGGTCATAGTTTTTAAAGTATAGATTTTGAATATATCACATGTCTACGGGCGTTATTATACAATCCTCAGACACTTTTTAGGAGTATAAAGAGTCTCTATTCTCTTGACTAACTTTATTTATTGGCTTACTTTAAAAATTATTAGTATAAGGATTATACTGGATATTAATAGAGTACATGGATGTTATGATGCTCAATTATGGAAGGTGTTGTGTCTTTCTAATTTATCATAAATAAGAAAGATACATGTAAGGCCTAATACTCCTTTTCCCCTCGAGGGGATGACTCTATTTTATATAATTGAGCTTATTGGAATTTCCTCTATGTCCTAGGCCCTCCAGCCTTTTTACTATTCAGCTATGTCTGGGTCATTGGTACAGTATAAAAATGTTAAAAAATTTATAGTAGTTTATATATTTTTTATACTTACCAATGACCCAGACGGGGATGGCCCTCCCAGGAGTTGGGAACTCATACCTCCCCGCTGAGTACATAGTGCTTACCAGGCACTGGTTATAAGAATGATTAATGGCGCCAATTTCGGGACGTCCTTGACACTGCGCATGCGCAGTAGAGGTGAAGTGTGGAGGGCCATTCAGGACATGTTTTCTTTGGTTTTAGATGCAAATTTTGGGGATTGGGGGGCAAAATTTGTGTTTGGCCCTATATTTTTAAGAGTTAGCACCAGCTATGTCTGGGTCATTGGTAAGTATAAAAAATATATAAATTACTATAAATTTTTTAACTTTCATTATTTTTTTCACTTTTTGTCTTAAAAACATAGCTTTTGACCCCCCATTGGAACAAGCTCAACAAGCTCATTCCAATGAGGGGTCATAAGCTTTTTTTATGTAAAAATAAAAAAAATTAGTTATTCAAGAATTTTATTTGCAAGTGTCATCTGCCTTTCGTGTTAGGTAAAGGCTTAAGCTTACTACATCAGTGGTGGCTTATGATACTCCAGTCTCCAGTTTCTTCATGATCTGGTTCTCCAGCTTTCTCAGTGAACGTCTCCTATTTAAGTTGGGTAAAGGGTTAACAGATTAAATTTGTACTAAAGTTATGATAATGGATCAGTTGTTATTATATGTAATTAATGTGTTTATTTCATCAATAAATATCCATTTAAATGGTCTACACTGCATTCAGAGACTCTTTAAATCTTTTTTTAACAGGGAATTTGAAGAACTGTCAATAGGCATCCTCCAGGAACTGTATACTGCTGATGAGGTAAAAACTCAGAAACTATTGATTAGGAGTCTAAATAACTGGGGACATGCAACAGTAGTGTCAATTGCTGTTCAGGCTGATAATAAGAAGTTTATATCCAAAGTTGCCTGTCAGTCTTTGTTCACACAGATATGGAGAGGTAAAATAAAACCTGACAACAACCTGCTTGTGGTAAGTGTAGAAAAAATTTTACTAATACAGGGTTCCTCCTACACGCAAAGCCTGCTAATATTCAAGGCTATTCAAAACTGTTTCTCAATGTTTTTCAGCTTTTATCAATGCCAAACAATAGCTGAATTCAAGCATTTGGAAGGCCCCATGCAACTATAAACTTTTGGTAGTACCCTATCCCCACCACTTCCAGTAACCTTTAAGGGCCTGATTCTGACCTTGATCATATTTTTTGCAACAGAGCAGGTAGCCCTACATGCAGTCTTTGGGTTAACTCACAAGTTACATTCTAAGCACCTTGGTAGTTGTTTTTAGGCAAGTCTCGACTACCTATATAGGCATCCAAGACTTGCCAAAAACAGCAGCAAAGTCAAAGGATGAAGAATGTAAAAGTGTAGCAAAAATATTTAAAAATCCCTAGGCCCTTAAGGATTAAAGGAATATGGGAGGAGGGAGTAAGGACTGGTTTCTGCAGGGCCTTGGATTCAATGAGTGGTCTTTAATTTGGCTAGGGACAGGTCGGGGCCATGAAATCCTGAAAAAAGGGCTAGGAGAATGTGAAAAGTCTTGAATGCTCAAGAAAATAAAAACACTGACAAAGCATGTTAACTATCCTAGCTATATAGTTTTCCATATCATTGTTTGTGAAGGCAAAGTTGTAACTAGTACCCTCTAGTCATTACTCCTTCCTCCCACTTTCCTTTAACCCTCTACCCAATGCAGACTATTTCAAAATTTATTATTTGAAATATCATTTTTTTTAATTTTTTCAAACAATTTCAACAAAACCATATCATGTGACCCCTCTTTGGAATGAGCTTGATGAGCTCGTTCCACAGAGGGGTCACATAATATGGTTTTGTTGAAATTTTTCGAAAAATAATATTTTTTCATCTGCTGAATTTGCATATTACGCTGGTGGATGTGGGCGATTCGTTGGGTAAAGGGTTAACACTTAAGGGCCTAGAGATTTTTAGATATTTTTGCTACACTTTGACAGTCTGCATCCTGTGACTTTACTTCTGTTTTTAGGCAAATCTTGGCTGCCTGCATAAAACAACTACCAAGGTGCTTAGAATGTAACTTGTGAGTTAACACAAAGACAAAATGTAGGGGTACCTGTTCTGCAAAAAATGTGATCAGATTCAGAAATAGGCCCTTAACGGTTAAAATAAATTTTGATATCATGTGCATTGGGTAAAGGGTTAGCACACCATTAGGCTTATTTTGCCGATATAAATTAAGGTGTGTGTGGTTTATTATGCCCACGACTTCCGAAGGAGGATTCGGGGGTATCTAATGAAGATCTCTGTCTGTCCATCCATCCGTCTATCAATCCATACAAATGTTTTGGATTGTAATTTCAAAGCCATCTGTTGGATTTGGATCTCCTCTGATATGCTGATAGACCTGTGTGTATGTGGGGGACAGATATGCACAAGGAACGGGTTCTGTCCAATAATCTTTCCCAGAGTTATTGCACTTTTTCACTCTTTCGACTAAGAAAATCTTTTGACCCACAATACCTTTAGGGCTACTTTGAACATGTCTAAGGGTCTGGGACAGTTGTGTAGCCCTTGTTATACCCCTGATAGAGGAGTATATAGGAATTGCCCTCTGTTTTGCATGTCTTTCACATTGTGTCATATCATGTTGTGTCATGTCACATCACATGCAGAATACTTTACTACTGGACCAAATTTAACCCAAAGCGGGACTTATGTTCCCTGTAGCCTAACAATTGAATTTGCTCAAATTGATCTTCCCACCCCTTTATGAGTCCCAAAAGGAGAGATAAGGCCCCAGAAAGGTCTTTCTTTTTTTGTAGAATTGCATGTGGGCAGGCGTTTTTTTATTTCATTTTTATACGCCCGTTTTGAAAAAACTGTTGTATTATGGTATACCGCTGTCCGTCTGGTCACATGTCTTACGATAACTCAAGAACGCTTTGAGAGATTTTCATGATTTTTGGGTAGGTGGTGTATATCGATGGAGGAAAGCTCCCTTTCGTTTAGCGTCGCCGTTCAATTAGTTATTCTAGAGTTATGGGACTTTATTACTTAGAAAATTGTTGATTTTTTACATGTTGTACGATAACTCGAGAACGCTTTGAGAGATTTTCGTGATTTTGGGGTAGGTGGTGTATATCGATGGAGGGAAGCTCCCTTTCGTTTAGTGTCGCCGTTCGATTAGGCATTCCAGAGTTATGGGACTTTATTACTTAGAAAATTGTTGATTTTTTACATGTCGTACGATAACTCGAGAACGCTTCAAGAGATTTTCACGATTTTTTGGTAGGTGGTTTATGTTGATGGAGGGAAGCGCCCTTTCGTTTAGTGTTGCCATTCGATTAGTCATTCCAGAGTTATGGAACTTTATTACTTAGAAAATTGTTGATTTTTTACACGTCGTACGATAACTCGAGAACGCTTCGAGAGATTTTCACGATTTTTTGGTAGGTGGTTTATGTTGATGGAAGGAAGCTCCCTTTCGGTTGGTGTTGCCGTTCGATTAGTCATTCCAGAGTTATGGGACTTTATTTTTCACATGTCGAACAATAACTTGAAAATGCTTAGAGCAATTTTCATGATTTTTTGGTTGCAAGTATATGTTGATAGAAGGAATCTCCCTTTCAATTTGTGTCGCTGTCCGATTTGTCATTCCAGAGTTATGGGACTTTATTCATCAAAATATAAGCAATTTTCCTCATGTTGACTTTGAGCTTCTTCTTCTCATACAAACTTTGTTCGGGCCATAACTTTTTTGTCTTTTGACCTCCACCTTAGATACTTGGCATGTGGATGTATCACCATGAGGCGGTGTGCAGTGTACCATAGTGACCTTTATGTGACCTTGACCTTTGACCTGAAGGTGAGATTTATGTGTTTTTTTAAGGGAAACATCACACAAACTTTGTCCGGGCCATAACCTTTTTGTCTTTTGACCTACACCTTAGATACTTGGCATGTGGATGTATCACCATGAACCAGTGTGCAGTGTACCATAGTGACCTTCATGTGACCTTGACCTTTGACCTGAAGGTAAGATTTATGCGCATTTTTAACGTAAACTGTCTGGACCAGAACTTTTTTGTATTTCGAGTCAGGCTTTAGATATTTGGCATGTGGATGTATCACCATGAGCCGGTGTGTAGCGTACCATTGTGACCTTCATGTGACCTTGACCTTTGACCTGAAGTTCAGATTTGTGCTTTTTTTCAAGGAAACTTTGTCCCGACCAAAACTTGTTTGTCTTTCAAGCCAGGCCTTAGATATTTGGCATGTGGATGTATCACCATGAGCCGGTGTGTGGAATACCATTGTGACCTTCATGTGACCTTGACCTCAAGGTCAAACTTATGTACTTCAAATAGGGAGTAATTGTCCAGACCAGAATTTTTTTGTTTTTTGACCTAGGACTTGGTTATTTGACATGCAGATGTGTCACCATGAGACCGCATGTCGTGACCTTCATGTGACCTTGACCTCAAGGTCAAATTTATGTATTTCAAATAGGGAGTAATTGTCCAGACCAGAATATTTTTGTTTTTTGACCTTGGACTTGGTTATTTGACATGTGGATGTGTCACCATGAGACCGCATGCTGTGACCTTCATGTGACCTTGACCTCAAGGTCAAATTTATGTACTTCAAATAGGGAGTCATTTCCAGACCAGATTTTTTTTTGTTTTTTGACCTAGGACTTGGTTATTTGACATGTGGATGTGTCACCATGAGACCGCATGTCATGACCTTCATGTGACCTTGACCTCAAGGTCAAATTTATGTACTTCAAATAGGGAGTAATTATCCAGACCAGAATTTTTTTTCTTTTTGACCTAGGACTTGGTTATTTGACATGTGGATGTGTCACTATGAGACTGCATGTCGTGACCTTCATGTGACCTTGACCTCAAGGTCAAGTTTATGTACTTCAAATAGGAAGAAATTGTCCAGACCAGAATTTTTTTTTTTTTTGACCTAGGACTTGGTTATTTGACATGTGGATGTGTCACCATGAGACTGCATGTCGTGACCTTCGTGTGACCTTGACCTCAAGTTCAAATTTCTGTACTTCAAATAGGGAATAATTACCCGACCAGAACTTTTTTGTTTTTTGACCTAGGACTTGGTTATTTGACATGTGGATGTGTCACCATGAGACCGCATGTTGTGACCTTCATGTGAGCTTGACCTCAAGGTCAAATTTATGTACTTTAAATAGGGAGTAATTGTCCAGACCAGAATATTTTTGTTTTTGACCTAGGACTTGGTTATTTGACATGTGGATGTGTCACCATGAGACCGCATGTTGTAACCTTCATGTGACCTTGACCTCAAGGTCAAATTTATGTACTTCAAATAGGGAGTAATTGTCCAGACCAGAATTTTTTTGTTTTTTGACCTAGGACTTGGTTATTTGACATGTGGATGTGTCACCATGAGACCGCATGTCGTGACCTTCATGTGACCTTGACTTCAAGGTCAAATTTATGTACTTCAAATAATGGAGTAATTGTGCAGACCAGAATTTTTTCGTTTTTTGACCTAGGACTTGGTTATTTGACAGGTGGATGTGTCACCATGAGACTGCATGTCATGACCTTCAAGTGACCTTGACCTCAAGGTCAAATTTATGTACTTCAAATAGGGAGTAATTGTCCAGACCAGAATTTTTTTGTTTTTTGACCTAGGACTTGGTTATTTGACATGTGGATGTGTCACCATGAGACCGCATGTCATGACCTTTATGTGACCCTGACGTCAAGGTCAAAGTTATGTATTTCAAATAGGGAATAATTATCCAGACCAGAACTTTTTGGTTTTTTGACCTAGGACTTAGATATTTGACATGTGGATATATCGCAATTAGACCGCATGTCACATGTAATCATGACCTTCATGTGACCTTGACCTCAAGGTCATGATTTATGTACTTTAAATAGGGAGTAATTGTCCAGACCAGATTTTTTTTGGGACATATGGATGTGTCACCATGAAACCGCATGTCCGTTACCTTGATGACCTGCATGTGACCTTGACCTCTGACCTCAGGGTCAAATTTATGTACTTCAAATAGGGAATAATTGTCCAGATCAGAACTTTTTTGTTTTTTGACCTAGGACATAGATGATTGGCATGTGGATGTATCACAATGAGACCACATGTTATCATGACCTTCATGTGACCTTGACCTCAAGGTCAAATTTATGTACTTTAAATAGGGAGTAATTGTCCAGACCAGAATATTTTTTTTGTTGACATGTGGATGTGTCACAATGAAAATGCATGTCCGCTACCTTGATGAACTGCATGTGACCTTGACCTCTGACCTCAAAAGGAAGGGGAGACATATGTTTTAGTGTGCTAAAACACTTTCTAGTTTATTTTTTGAAATTATTTCTTTGCGATCAAAAGTTTATGTTCTTTGTTTTAATGTTTTAGGCTGCGTAATCTGCAGAATAGCATGGGTGGTGGTGTATTTTGTCCCTTGAGTGCAAGAAGGCTTTGCAATGTGGAGGCATTGCAAAGTCTTGTTGCACTTAAGGGACAAACAAATTTATCAATTTTATTAACTTGGGTAAAATATCAGACATAAACCATTTAATTTTTATTTTTTTAAGTTTGCATTGGTTATAAAAAGAGAAATGTGGCAGCCAAAAGGACCATGTGGGAGGTCCTGATAAACAGATTTTTAACTTTTTTAAGCCTTTTTTGTGATATTTTTTCAACTAATTTATTTTTTATATATCCGCCAAATGTTAACCAATTTCATTGAAATGTGTACATGTTATCTGACAGCCTTCTACAAATGTTAGGGTATATTCTGGCCTATTGGGAGCGCGGTGGCTCAGTGGTAGGCTGTTGGACTTCTATGCTAGAGGTCCTGAGTTTGATCCCCATCCGGGATGACCCGTGTTGTGTCATTGGGCAAGCACTTTATTCCGGTTGCCTACATGGGTGCACGATAACGCCACGTATTAAGGCGTACTGCATGTCGATGGTGCACATGTTTTCAACTGCTGTATACCTGCTTGCTTGATCGGAACATGAACAAAGTTAGAATGTTGAGGAGCTGACAGTTGCTTGTTGATGCTTGGTGGTTCTCTTTTCCGGGTACTCCAGCTTCCTTCACCAGTAAAGCTGTTACGGGTCATGATTAGCCGTTGTGTATAAGTATGTGACCTTAAACACCAGTAAATAAATTCTGGCCTACTTCTTCCATATTAATCCCTACCGGCTGTATTTACAGTACAGTAGACTTTATATGACTGTATTAGGTTATGATCATGATGGATTTTGACTACATTTTTTGTGCAATGTAATGTTGCAAGATTCAGAAACAATGCACTTCAATAATTCTAGAAGTTACGATAGTTTTTTGGAAGGGGGCATGGTGGCTCAGTTGGTAGAGGTGCAGGCTGCAAGCCGAGAGGTCCTCGGTTCGAATCCCACCTGCGGCAACCAGTTGTGTCCTTGGGCAAGACACTTCACCCCGATTGCCTACATGGGGGCACGATGACGCTGTGTACTGAGGCGTACTGCACGTCCATGGTGCGCATGTCTTCAACCAATCTAACCCTGCCTGTGCTGCAGTGCAGAATTCAGAGTTACGATGTTGGAGAGCTGACAGCTGCTCGTCGTTGCTCCGGGTACTCCGGCTTCCTCCACCCATAAAACTGCCATGGTCACGATTAGCCATTGTGCATAAGTATGTGACCTTAAACACCATTCAATTAAATAAATAGTTTTTTGAAGATGGGGAAGCACATTATAGCTGCTCGCATAGTAGGACCCTGCAAATTACATATTTTCAATTTGAATTGAGTCTCGAATCCAATTGAGTCTATTATTCGAAATTGAATTGAACCTGAATTAAATACAGGCATCTTGAAGTCCTGACTGATAAAATATTCCAACTACATCATCAAGCCATGCCTTCATTGAAGGCATACCTTGATGATGTACTTGGAATATTACCCAGTAAGGATTTTTGTTTAAAAACAGAAACGAGTACGTGAAGTCTCCTGGGCACTATCGACCATGAGCTAATAGTTGCTATTGCTTGGGAACTTTGCTTCCAGGAGTGGTAGTGACTGGTGGAACAGTAATTAGCATAGATGGTGGTATGGGTACAGATGCTATTTATGTTAATACAGCGGGAATTACTCTCAGTCTTTATATTTTTATACTGTACCAATGACCCAGACATAGCTGGTGCTAACTCTTAAAATATAGGGCCAAACACAAATTTTGCCCCCCAATCCCCCAAATTTGCATCTAAAACCAAAGAAAACATGTCCTGAATGGCCCTCCACACTTCACCTCTACTGCGCATGCGCAGTGTCAAGGACGTTCCGAAATTGGCGCCATTATTCATTCTTAGTTTGGCCCTTCATCAGTTAACATCTGACTGATCTTTGTGCTTGTAAATCTCAGTTTAAATGATGCCAGACACATAAATATTAGTGAAATGGTGATTCTAAGGAGGATATAGAAGGAGGAGAGGAAAAATGTGTGACAGAATATTATCAGGGCTGTAACTTAAAATTTTTTAATGAAATTATGTTAAGTTACCTATTTTCGAGGCAGCAGCCATTTTGTTGTCATTCTTGTTATTTAGTTACACTGATTTTTTAGTGTTTTCCTCTCTCCCTTTCCTTTAAGTCCCCTCTTGCTATTCTCCCATGCTTTTGGCATAGTTTCTGTAATTATTATTACTAAAATTTCTTGGGAGTTTTAGCTGAATAACAGAATGAATTCTGTTCTTTTCCCCATGTTTACGTCTTCACCAATGGGTGGTTAGGCGTTGTGTTCTACATCTACCATCTGATGTTCTGCAGTTTCTTCCCTGGAAGTCTCTGTTTTGCATCAGATAGTGTATTTTTGGTAACTGATTTCGGGCCTGGGTGCCTGGAGTCTTATTTTAGTGTTTTTACACTCATTGTTTACATTTACAACAGCCCTCTGTGTGAGGGGGGGAAATCTTGAAAATAATATCTTGATGTTAATTTAATCATAACTAGATATATTATTATTGTTCGTAAGTGTTGCATAAATTGTTTAAAATATTTTTAAATTTTTTGTCCACACTTAGGCTTGGGATCCATTGGGGCTCAACGTTACTTTTCAGAAACTTGGGCTGTTCTGAAAAAATATTTTTTCAAAATATTTTGATTTCAATTTTATTTTCTATGTTAATGGATCATATTATTATTATGTATTTTGATTGTCAGGGGTTGGTGCGAGTACCAGGACTTTGTTTTCTTTTCACATTGAAAGGATTTTGATCAATTGTAATAAGAGGAAGTCTTCCTCTGACTTTTATAATCATTCCATATGTAGTCAGTGTACTCGCATTAACTCCTGTTCTGTATCTGATGATTTCGATGACAACATGGGAAGCGTATGTCACGGTATGTTAGTGGGGAATTGGACATTCCGGTCCTTTCCCCGCAGGGTCACTCTACTTTATCAATTTCTATTTCAGACGATCAAGATTAGGGAGATGTATCTGTGATGTCTTCCAACAGTGTGCCTCCGTCGTCACAATTAATGAAGGGCTAGCGGAAAAGTGCTCATGTAAATACGCCAATTGCCTAAGAGGACCCTAGTAGGTTCGACGGCCTTTGACGTCCGCTAGCTCGCCCGGTGTAGCGTCCATTCATCGAATGGTTCGGCAGCTGGGTTCGTCCGTTGCGGTCTACAAGGAGTTTTGGGGTGATGCGAGCACTATAAATCAACCAAATGCACACCCAGTGACGGCGGATTAGAGGGAGAACGGAGGAAACCTTTTAGTCCGGTTCATAGCTCGTTCTGGTCCATCCGGACGGCGAGCGAGAGAGGCCCCTCTCTCGTACAACAACATCTGGCCCCAGATGTTGTGGTACAAAATGTTTCGCATTCGGAGCATACGTCCGCCGCTCGGGACGCTCCGACATATAGTCAGTCCGGAGAGACTGTCAATAAGGCTTCCTCATTCTCATGGTAGCGCACACGACCGCTCTTGGCTACGTGACCTCGGATATCCAGTCAGCTTCGCCAGTCAGAGAATCATCGGCGACCAGGTCACACCATCCGGTAGCCAGGGACACGAGGCCTGCAGACTCCGGACGTTCGCATAGGAAAGTCAAGTGCGGGAGTCAACGTACACGGAGCTTCCGTCGGCAATGCATCGTAAGACCGCTACTGCACAGGCCTCGGGGACGGATGTGCTATCCTAAATAGCACAGCTTATCGCAGCATCCCAGCAACAACTGAATCTGTCGCATAATGTTTTATCCGACGATGCTGGGTTGGGACGCTCCGCGGAAGCGGGTACAGACGTCCGAAAATTTCATCCGGTCCGGCGGGATACCGAAAGGGATTCGGAGGATTTCGAGCTTTCCCTTTTGGGACAACATATGCTGTTGTGTATGTCATCTGACTTGATCTTCTACAGGTTCTTTCGTCGGACCAGAATGCTGCGATGCCGGATAAGAAACTGATAGCGTCGGTGGACTTAGAAATTTTTGGTTCGGTTCAGGGACATCGTCCCTCAGTTCCAACATAGTCCAATAATGTCACACAAACTTTTGAATTATTGAACGACGCTATATATTTATTATTATATGCTTGCTATTACCAAGCATTTCTGGTTTCTTGTTCGCAAAGTTACGGAGATGTCTTTCAAAAGTGTGCCTCTGTCGTCATAGTTAATGAAGAGCTGGCGGCAATAAGTGCTCATGGAATATGTCTATCGCCTAAGAGGTCCCTTGTAGGATCGACGGAGTGACATTCGCTAGCTCACCTGGTGTAGCGTACATTCTTCGAATGGTTCGGCTGCCAGGTTCATCCGTTGCGGTCTAGGAAGGAGATTTGGGTGAGGCGAGCACTATAATTACTTTAGTACTCACCCAGTGACGGCGGATTGAGGACAGATCGGAGAAAGCCTGTTAGTCCGGTTCCTGGCTTGTCCAGGTCCGTCCGGGCTGTGAGCGAGAGAGGTCCCTCTCTCGTCCAACAACATAGGGGACCGCATGTTGTGGTTCAGATATTTTACATTCGGAGCATATGTCCGTCGCTCGGGACGCTCCATTATATTGACAGTCCGAGAGACTGTCGATAATGCTTCCTCATCCTCACAGCAGTGCACACGACCGCACATTGGCTACGTGACCTCGAGTATCCGATCAGTTTCGTCATTCAGTGATTCCACGGTGAACAGGTCAAGCCATCCGGTAGCCAAGGGACACGAGGCCTATACACTCCGTTCGCTCGCATATTAGTAGTATGCACGGGGTAACGATCACGAAGCTTCCAGCGGCAATGCATCGTAGGACCGCTTCTCCACAGGCCTCAGTGACGGACGTGCTATCCGAGTTAGCACAGTTTTTTCGCAGCATCCCAGCAATCGACAGTTTCTTGGTCAAATCAGGAATTATCCGACGGCGCTTGGTCGGTGCGGTCCGCGGTTGCATCAGGTACGGACGACCAAACGTTTTATAGGGTCCGACAGGATGGCGAAAGGGATTCGAAAGATTTCGAGTTTTCCCTTTCGTAGCATCGGAAGCTGCCATACATATCTTCCGGCATTATCTTCCAGTGATTATTATTTCGGACTACATTGCTGCGATGTTGGATAAGAGACTTATAGCGTCATTGGACACGGAATTTTGGATCGGTTCAGGGACATTGTCCCTGACTTACCGACACAGTCCAATAATGTCATTAGAACATGTGTATTATTTATCGACGCTATATATATATATAAGCCTGCTACCAAGCATGATAGTTTAGTTTCTTGTCCGCAATGCTCATTTCTGCCTTTTATCATTTATACGAATAATTTATTTTGGCAGAACAGGGCATCCCGAGAGTTCATATGCGTCTAGACGGCGTGGTTAAAGACTGGAAATAATCTTTTTCGCCGTCTATGTCTTTTCCAACCACAATGTTGGAAACGACAATGATGTCTAATAGACTTAACTTAGACGCTTTATCATACGTAATCCACCTTACTGAGACGTTATCATTACGTCTTCTAGAGAAAGAATTCCGGGATATGATCCTCAATGTGATTTCTTTTGAGGGCAGTAGTTTGTTCACGTATAACTCCGCCCTTCAGTGGCTGCTTGGAGCTGGTTAGACGTGACGCAGCCCTAGCTACATCCACGCGCGTGGATAGTAAGGTGAAGAACTCTCTCAGAGTCGCTTCGTTCTCGGAGAAGCTTCTCTTCGACGGCAACTTTTCAGCAATCCATGAATTGCTCGATTTACACGTTCTCTTGTCTAGTGTAGCAAGAGATTCAGACTGGGGCAAACATTCGGTGGTTGACTCAGAGAGTGCCACTGCAGTTGCCGGATCCGAGTTTTATAATTATGACGGTTGCCAGTCAAACAGGTTGGGATATAATATTGATTTCAACGGATTCAAAGTGCCAGGGTCTTTGGGTTCCGCAGTCTCTAAGCAAGTACTTATCTTCCACGGAATAATGTTTTTTTGGGCTTGCTTTATGTCATTGGATGAACATTATTCAGAAATGCATGTCCAAATCCTGTCCGTTAATTCGACAGTAGTGGCGTATCTCCGGAACCAGGGAGGCACTCATTCGTTTCCGTTATTCAGTTTAATGGAAAGAATCCTTCTGTTTGTTATAGTACACCAAGTTCTGCTTCGGTCCGTCATATTCCGGGTCGTCTGATTGTATTACCGGACTCCCGTTCACTTATGGGTCGCTTTTTGCCGTCAGAATGGACTCTCAACAAACAAGTATTCAATCAGATTTGCTATCAATGGGAGCGCCCAATGATAATTTATTTACGACACAACTTGCTAATCAATTGCAGACATATGTGTTTGCTTGTCCGGATCTCTGAGCTTATGTTGTTAACGCTCTATTGATCTAATAGGACGGAATGATAGGATATGCGTATCCTCCTGCGCTGTTGTTTCAGCAAGTATTGCTAAGATAAACAACCACAATACATTTCTGTTGATAGCATCTCTGTCTTCACAGAGACCGTGGGTAAATTTACTCTGATATCTACTGTGGGACTTAACGCGAAATCTTCCTCCATGAGAGGATCTTTTTTCGCTGGGTAAAATCGTGTCATCTTTATCACAACCCGCAAGGTCTCAACCTTCACGTATTCCGTTGTGTGGTCCTTATTGCATTGTAAGCATTGTACTGGACGAGCTTTGGACGCGATTTCTTACTATAGGAGAACCTCTTCTTCGCTATACTATGCGGCTAAAGTGGAGGCTCTTCCGTCGTTGGTGTAGGGATCACTATGTTGATATTGTTGATTCCTCCATACTAGTCATTGCAACTTTTTAGTATACTTGTTTGACAAGATCTACTGCAGCCTGTTATTATTAAGGTTATAGGTTTATGTTACCTCATACCTATGCACTCTAGGATAGTTTACAATTGAGTCTTATGTCTCTTTATCTAAGTCAGTTAGTAACTTTTCGATAAATAGACTTAGAATCATTAGATTAAATTCCTATACGGAATTTAACTTCGGTTCTTATTAGCTAAGTAATCATTTGAGCTTCTGGAAACAGTAGTTTTCAAATTCTGACCTTTTAGACAGTAATTCTGTTGGCTTCTCTTTTACTGAAGAGTCAGTGAGTTTCATGCACTATCGGTGGATGATTTTCACTTTCGTAGTTTCGGAATCACTACTTCCTTTACTATTTAGGTTGGATTTTCGCATAAGAGTCAGGCTCCTAATTAATATCCGGAACCTATTGTTATTAAGGTCCTTCCGTCTTCGTATGGGCATAGGCCTTTACTCTGTCCGGTTAGAGTTTATGTATTTATAAACAGATATCTGTTTATTACTACGGACGTAAGCTTCTTCTGTCTTTGATGCCTAATAGAAGGACGTTACGCTCCATTCTATTGCTAATGGATTCAATTAACTATCGATACTGCTTATGGTATATCATTCACTCAGCAGTTGTGTTTGAGATTTCGGCTCTTGAAGTAAGAGTTCTTCTACATCTTGGGCTTACATTAATAGTGTCGCTATTATAGATTTTTGAAGGCTGCTCATTGCGCTCAGCCATCCACATTCATGAATTTTTATCTCAGAAATATCGAGTCCATTTCTGGAGGCCTCTATTGTTAGGTCTATTATCTACTGCTCAGAATGTCATTCACTTAACAGTTGCTACTATAGCTAGGTAGGCTGTCTGTTTCGGCAGTGACTCCATTCTGCTGCCCTTTTCGCTCTGGGCTATTTGACTCAGGGCAAGAAAAAGGGGGGGGGGGGGAGGGTGTTCCCTTGGGTCACTTGTTTTACTATGAAAACAAGGGGATACCTCCTCCGGAGTTAGTAATTCTGAGCTGTTATTGGGATGGTTGTTTAGTGAGAAGTTTATGTTTTAAAAATTCATTCAGGTCTTAGTTTTTAAAGTATAGCTTTTGAATATAGCACGTGTCAACGGACATTATTATACAATCCTCAGACACTTTTAAGGAGTATTAAGAGTCTCTATTCTCTAGACTTACTTTATTTATTGGCTTACTTTAAAAATTATTAGTATAAGGATTATACTAGATATTAATAGAGTACATGGAGGTATGATGCTCAATTTTGGAAGGTGTTGTATCTTTCTAATTTATCATAAATAAGAAAGATACATGTAAGGCCTAATACTTCTTTTTCCCTAGAGGGGATGACTCTATTTTATATAATTGAGCGTATTCCATCTTGCTCTATGTCCTTGGCCCTCCAGCCTTTTTACTATTCAGCTATGTCTGGGTCATTGGTACAGTATAAAAATGTTAAAAAATTTATAGTAATTTATATATTTTTTATACTTACCAATGACCCAGACGGGGATGGCCCTCCCAGGAGTTGGGAACTCTTACCTCCCCGCTGAGTACATAGCACTTACCAGGCACTGGTTATAAGAATGAATAATGGCGCCAATTTCGGAACGTCCTTGACACTGTGCATGCGCAGTAGAGGTGAAGTGTAGAGGGCCATTCAGGACATGTTTTCTTTGGTTTTAGATGCAAATTTTGGGGATTGGGGGGCAAAATTTGTGTTTGGCCCTATATTTTTAAGAGTTAGCACCAGCTATGTCTGGGTCATTGGTAAGTATAAAAAATATATAAATTACTATAAATTTTTTAACTTTCAACATTATTTATGTACAATTTCTATCTTAGCTGTACATTTTGTGAGATGCTTAAGATGACTGATACCAGCAAAAAGATATGAAGGAAAACGAATCGCACAGCTGATTTTGAATCAAACCAAACACCAACTTAAGATTCACAAGCAAATCAAATATTGAAGCTTCACAGAGCCCCATTGCAGAGCCTTCTCTCTCTCTATACAAACTCGTACTAAACATCCCCCCTTAACGTTGCATAATATATTATAATACTGTTAATATTAGAAAGAAGATACATCTATTCATTTCCTTTAACTGGTAAAGTGCTGAGTTTTTTCTGACAACAAATCAAAGTTCATCATATACTGCTCTATTATATTTAATTGAATAGTGCCTTACAGGCACTATCCAATTAAATGTCAGAGAGCAAGGTATTGTATAAAAAATCTGATTCATATCAGGGACAATAAAGGCTTCCTCAGGCAGAATGTAGCTACAGACAGTTATTGCCTGTCACTTTTAGTAAAGCCCAAAATAGGGCTTCCAGCACTCTACCAGTTAATCATTAACCATGGATCTATGTTAATTTATATCTGATGATTTATTTTCCACAGTAAACATTGTAAGAATGTCATACCAACATCATAAATACAGGTGAACTGAAAAACAAGAATTTATATTTTATGGACAACATCAAAACTGCTTTCAGAATCAGTGCTTCATTAGCAGATTGTAGCAGGAGATTTTCAGAAAATTTATTCTCTTCTGTGTTGCTGTTGAATGCAAATCAAGAATTGATGATGATAAAAATAACCTTCAAACAGAAGATTAAGATTTCTCATTTTGTTTAAGGCTATTACAGAATACATAAAAGTCCTTCGACATTACTCTTGAGAAACAAAAAAATGGTAGAAAAACAGCTCATTTAAACCTTCTAAACTTACTAACACATATATTTTCTGTGGAGAGACTGAATGTTTTTCCGAAACATTGAAAAATATTTTTTTTTATGACATGTTGCCAGCCAAAAAAAAAATTTTTAGCAAATCTAGTCATGGCTGCTGTAAAGCAGCCATGACTAGATTTGCTGAAAATATTTTTGGTAATTTAACTCAAGAAATCATTGGTGACAACCTTGATTTAATGTACCCCCCTGTAAATTTAATTGAACATTGAAAAATATTTAATGTCAGACAAGCGTTCTGAATATCCTCGATTGGTCACAAAAATCTTGCAAATAAAAAAGTATTGACTGCATTTATCTGTACTTAAATCGTACATAATATATGTCACTTTTCTCATTCAAGAAGGAATTGGCACTGTGTGTGGACTTTTTTTATGACATGTTGCCAGCCAAAAAAATTTTTTTTATCAAATCTAGTCATGGCTGCTGTAAAGCAGCCATGACTAGATTTGCTGAAAATCTTTTTGGTAATTTAACTTAAGAAATCATTGGTGACAACTTGGATTTAATTTACAGGGGATAAATTTAATTAAACATGCCCAAATTTTACTTATTCTTATGGTAAGAGATTATATGAACATGGCGGGAATATCCACCAACAGCAGGTAAAGAGTAATTAAACTGCAATGTTCTGAAAACCTCATACAATGCAATTATCCTTCTTTTAACTAAAGATAAAAGAACATATAGTTTCATTATCTTTATCCAAAAACGACAGATTCGTTATCTTTATCTGGAGAATAATTAACATCTAACAGTGATAGTCTCTCATTAGGCATTATTACATTAACTCTCACAATTATCATCACCATACCATTTACATCATCATCACAATCAATTGTTGTTGTCACAACAAAATGTCATTATTTGTTTATTACGAGCTGAAATAAAAGTTCACAGTTCATAACCACACCGTCTAGTTGTTGTATTTATAGATTTATTTCATATTTTACAGATTCTGTTATGCTTTGTTTGTCCACCTCTTATTCTGCTATTTATCCAATTCTCGGGGCCAGAATATGAAGAAGAAGAAGATGAAGATGAAGATGCCACAGTAGAAAAATCTAGGGTATGAAATAAAATAAAATAATTTCATGCTACTTAGCTGGAGGCTTGTTAACTGGTAAATTATTTTTCGAAAGTCATTTGTAACATGAGTAGTTTTTTCTAATGATACAATTCTACTGACAGAGGAGCCTCAGTCAAGCAAGATATTGTTCAGTAATAATTGCTTTGTTACAATTTTTTGGAGTGCACCTCTTAGCTTTCTCTACTAAATTGTAACAAAACAAGTCCATTTAAACATTTTTTGTTCAGCAGCTTAGCAAATGATAAACTAATGCATACAGTGGAAAGCAACTGGAATGGCTTTCAGCACTTCTACAGAG
This sequence comes from Pictodentalium vernedei, assembly GCA_031216915.1. Classification (NCBI taxonomy): domain Eukaryota; kingdom Metazoa; phylum Mollusca; class Scaphopoda; order Dentaliida; family Dentaliidae; genus Pictodentalium; species Pictodentalium vernedei. Next base: position 92,712,658 of record CM062289.1, on the reverse strand, counting down.
CCACGATAGTGGATTCTAGCACTCAACCAGTTAATGGGTTATAACTAGAGCGTATGCCACATATCTATAGTTTATGCTACTCACCTGGATGTTTTTCAGTTGATTATAAATATTATGTATGTCAATTACCCACGGTGTATTCCAATTACTTATAGTGTATTCCAATTATGTGCGGTGCATTCCAATTACGTACAGTGTATTCCAGTTACCTACAGTGTATTCCAATTACATACAGTGTATTCCAATTATGTGCAGTGCATTCCAATTACGTACAGTGTATTCCAGTTACCTACAGTGTATTCCAGTTGCTTATAGTGTATTCCAATTATGTGCAGTGTATTCCAATTACGTACAGTGTATTCCAGTTACCTACAGTGTATTCCAATTACATACAGTGTATTCCAATTATGTGCAGTGTTTTCCAATTACCTGCAGTGTATTTCAGTTACATACAGTGTATTCCAATTACATACAGTGTATTCCAATTAAGTGCAGTGTATTCCAGTTACCTATAATGTATGCCAATTACCTATAGAGTATGCCACTTACCCACATCGTATTCCAATTACATAAAGTGTATTCCAATTATCTATAATGTATGGTAATTACCTATAGACGTATATTGTATTCCAATTACCTGTAGTGTATGCCAATTACCTGCAGTGTATTCCAAGTACCTATAATATATGCCAATTACCTATACTGCATGCCAATTTCCTATAGTGTATACCAATTTCCTATAGTGTGTGTCAGTTACTTATACACGTAATGTATACCAATTATCTATAATGTATACAAATTACCTATAATGTATACAAATTACCTCCCCCGTGGGAACCCCGGGAAGTGAGGCAGTGCTTGTTTACTGTGGTAAACAAGCTCCGTTTTTACTGGTAAAATAGGACCCAGTCACTAATGCTTGGTGTAATGCAATAATGTTTGCCAATTACCTGCAGTTTGTCCTGATTACCAATAATATATACCAATTACCTATAATGTTTGCCAATTACCTGTAGTTGATGCCAATTACCTATAATGTATGCCAATTAACTGGATTCTTGTTAATAGACTGTAATTGTGTTTGTCACTTTCCAAAAATCTATGCCAAAGTTTAGTAATAGATTTTAACAATTGTATGCCACATTTTGTATGCCCCTTACCTGGATGCCAGTTGAAATATCTACATCAAATGCTCATTTTCTGTCCTCCACTGATCCCTCTCTGTACAATCAATAAAAAGTTATATAAATATTTTCCCTTAATACACCCTGCAACCATTTTCCTAATTATTTCATGTGTATACAAATTAAGCAGTTGAAAAAATATTTTTTCAAAAAATTTCGACACAACTATGTGACCTATCATTGGAAACAAGCTGCTTATATGGTATTGTTGAAATTTTTTGAAGAATTTGAAAAAATACCTAAGGTAGTTATCAAAAATTTAGTAGGAAACATACTTTTTTGCCAAAATATCAATAATATTTTTATACTGTACCAATGACCCAGACATAGCTGGTGCTAACTCTTAAAAAACTAGGGCCAAACACAAATTTTGCCCCCCATTCCCCAAAATTTGCATCTAAAACCAAAGAAATCATGTCCTGAATGGCCCTTCATACTTCGCCTCTACTGCGCATGCGCAGTGTCAAGGAGGTCCCGAAATTGGCGCCATTTATCATTCTTTGTTTGGCCCTTCATCAGTTCACATCTGACTGATCTTTGTGCTTGTAAATCTCAGTTTAAATGATGCCAGACACATAAATATTACAGAAATGGTGGATCTAAAGAGGAAATAGAAGGAGGAGAGGAAAAATGAGTGACAGAAAATAATCAGGGGAGTAACTTAAAATTTTTTAATGAAATTATGTTAAGTCACCTATTTTCGAGGCATGAGCCTGTTGTGGTCATTCTTGCTATAAAGTTACACTGCTTGTTCAGTGTTTTCCTCTCTCCCTTTCCTTTAAGTCCCCCCTTGCTATTCTCCCATGCTTTTGGCATATTTTCTGTAATATTATTACTAAAATTTCTTGGGAGTTTTAGCTGGGTAACAGAATGAATTCTGTTCTTTTCCCCATGTTTACGTCCTCACCCATGGGTGTTTAGGCATAGTGTTCTGCATCTACCATCTGATGTTCTGCAGTTTCTTCCCTGGAAGTCTCTGTTTTGCATCAGATAGTGTATTATTGGTAACTGATTTCGGGCCATGGTTATCAGTGCCTGGAGTCATGTTTCTGGTGTTTTTACACTTCTTGTTTACATTGACAACAGTCTCTGTGGAGGGGAATTTCTTGTCTTTGTGTTAGTTTAATCATAACAAGATACATTATTATTATTCGTAAGTGTTGCATTAATTTTTAAAAAATATTTTTACAATTTTTGTCCACACTTAGGCTTGGGATCCATTGGGGCTCAACGTTACTTTTCAAAAACTTGGGCTTTTCTGAAAAAATATTTAAAAAAAAAATTTTTTTTTTTGATTTCGGCCTTTGACGTCCGCTAGCTCACCTGGTGTAGCGTCCATTCATCGAATGGTTCGGCAGCCGGGTTCGTCCGTTGCGGTACAGAAAGGAGTTTTGGGTGATGCGAGCACTATGAATCAACTAAGTGCACACCCAGTGACGGCGGATCAGAGGAGAGAACGGAGGAAGCCTATTAGTCCGGTTCCTAGCTCGTCCAGGCCCATCCGGGCTGCGAGCGAGAGAGGCTCCTCTCTCGTACAACAACATCTGGGACCAGATGTTATGGTACAAAATGTTTCGCATTCGGAGCATACGTCCGCCGCTCGGGACACTCCGTTATATAGACAGTCCGGAGAGACTGTCAATAAGGCTTCCTCATCCTCACGGCAGCGCACACGACCGCACCTTGGCTACGTGACCTCGGATATCCAGCCAGCTTCGCCAATCAGAGAATCCTCGGCGACCAGGTCACGCCATCCGGTAGCCAGGGACACAAGGCCTGTAGACTCCGGACGTTCACATAAGAAAAGTATGCAGGAGTCAACGTACACGGAGCTTCCAGCGCCAAAGCATCATAAGACTGCTACTCCACAGGCCTCAGTGATGGACGTGCTATCCCAAATAGCACAACTTATCGCAGCATCCCATCAACGACAGAATCTCTGTCGGATCAGGTAATATCCGAAGACGCTGGGTCAGTACGCTCCGCTAAAGCATCAGGTACGGACATCCGAAAAGTTCATAGGGTCCGACAGGATGGCGAAAGGGTTTCGGAGGATTTCGGGCTTTCCCTTTCGGAACAACATAATCTGCCGTACATTTCATCCGGCTTTATCTTCTAGAGGTTGTTTCGTCGGACCAGAATGCTGCGATGCCAGATAAGAGACTGATAGCGTCTGTGGACACAAGAATTTTTTGATCGGTTCAGGGACATCATCCCTGAGTTTCCGACACAGTCCAATAATGTCACAGGAACTTTCGAATTATTGAACAATGCTATATATATGCTTGCTATTAAACAAGCAAGTCTGGTTTCTTGTTCGCAAAAGTTACCGTGATGTCTTCCAAAAGTGTGCCTCTGTCGTCATAGTTAAATGAAGAGCTAGCGGCAATAAGTGCTCATGGAAATACGTCAATCGCCTAAGAGGTCCCTAGTAGGATCGACGGCGTTGACATCCGCTAGCTCGCCCGGTGTAGCGTCCATTCATCGAATGGTTCGGTGGCCGGGTTCGTCCGTTGCGGTCCAGGAAGGAGATTTGGGTGATGCGAGCACTATAATAAGACAAAAGTGCACACCCAGTGACGACGGATCAGAGGAGAGATCGGAGGAAGCCTATTAGTCCGGTTCCTAGCTCGTCCAGGTCCATCCGGGCTGCGAGCGAGAGAGGTCCCTCTCTCGTACAACAACATCTGGGACCAGATGTTGTGGTACAAACGTTTCGCATTCGGAGCTTAAGTCCGCCGCTCGGCACGCTCCGTTATATAGACAGTCCGAGAGACTGTCGATAAGGCTTCCTCATCCTCACGGCAACGCACACGACCGCACCTTGGCTACGGGACCACAAATATCCAGCCAGCTTCGCCATTCAGGGATTTCACGGCGAACAGGTCATGCCATCCGGTAGCCAAGGGACACGAGGCCTGTAGACTCCGGACGCTCGCATAATAGAAGTATGCACGGGTCAACGTACATGGAGCTTCCAGCGGCAAAGCAACGTAAGACCGCTTATCCACAGGCCTCAGTGACGGAGGTGCTATCCAAAATAGCACAACTTATCGCAGCATCCCATCAACGACAGAATCTCTGTCGGATCAGGAATAATCCGACGACGCTGGGTCGGTACGCTCCACTGAAGCATCAGGTACGGACGACCGAGCACTTTATAGGGTCCGACAGGATGGCAAAAGGGATTCGGAGGATTTTGAGCTTTCCCTTTCGGAACAACAGAAGCTGCCATAGATTTTTTCCGGCATTATCTTCCAGTGGTTGTTCCGTCGGACTAGAATGCTGCGATGCTGGATAAGAGACTAATAGCGTCAATGGACACAGAATTTTTTTTGGATCGGTTCAGGGACATCGTCCCTGAGTTGCCGACACAGTCCAATAATGTCACAAGAATATTCGAATTATTGAACGACGCTATATATATAAGCTTGCTACCAAAACTGGCAAGTCTGGTTTCTTGTCCGCAAATGCTCTAATCTGCCTTTCATCAATTCAAGGAATAATTTGAAACGGCAGGACAGGGCATACCGAGAGTTCCTCTGCGTCTAGACGGCGAGGCTGAAGACTTGGAATTGTCTATATCACCGTCTATGTCAATTCCAACCACGACGTTGGAAACGACAATAATGTCTAACAGACTTAACTTAGACGCTTTATCATACGCAGACCACCTTACTAAGGCGTTATCATTACGTCTTCAAGGGAGAGAATTCCAGGATATGATCCTCAATGAGATTTCTTTCAAGGGCAGTAGCTTTTCCACGTATAACTCCGCCCTTCAGTGGCAAACCTGGAATTGGTTAGATGTGATGCAGCCCTAGCTACATCCACGCACGTGGATAGTAAGGTGAAGAACTCTCTCAGAGTCGCTTCGGTCTCGGAGAAGCTTCTCTTCGACGGCAACCTTTCAGCAATCTATGAATTGCTCGATATAGACGTTCTCTTGTCAGTCAAGTGTAACAAGAGATTCAGACTTGGGCAAACATTCAGTGGTTGACTCAAGGAGTTCCATTGCAGTTGCCGGATCCGAGTTTTACGATTATGACGGATGCCAGTCAAACAGGTTGGGGTACAACATTGATCCCAACGGATTCGAAGTGCCGGGGTCTTTGGGTTCCGCAGTTTCTAGGCAAGCACATAAACATCCAAGAAATGATGTCAATTTGGCTTGCACTACGTCATTGGATGAACATTATTCAGAAAGCGCATGTCCAAATCCTGTCCGACAATACGACAGTAGTTGCGTATATCCGGAACCAGGGAGGCACTCATTCCATTCCGTTATTCAATTTAATGGAAAGAATCCTTCTGTTTGTTCTAGAATACCAAGTTCTGCTTTCGGTCCGTCATATCCGGGTCGTCTGAATGTATTAGCAGACTCTCTTTCACGGAAGAGTCGCTTGTTGCCCTCAGAATAGACTCTCAACAAACAGGTATTCAATCAGATTTGCTACCAATGGGAGTGGCCAATGATAGACTTATTTGCGACACAACTGAACAATCAATTGCAGACGTATGTGTCACCATGTCCGGATCCCCGAGCATATGCAGTAGACGCTCTATCGATCTCGTGGGACAGAATGATAGGATATGCGTATGCTCCAGTGCTGTTGATTCAGCAAATATTGCTAAAGATAAAACAATCACAATACAATTCTGTTGGTAGCATCTCTGTCTCCACAGAGACCGTGGATAAATCTACTCAGGTGTCTGCTGTGGGACTTACCGCAAAAACTTCCTCCACGAGAGGATCTTCTTTCGCAGGGGAAATCGTGTCAACTTCATCACAACCCGCAAGGTCTCAACCTTCACGTATTCCGTTGTGCGGTCCTTCTTGCACGGCAAGCATTGTACAGGACGAGCAGTGGACGCGATTTATAACTGTAGGAGGATCTCCTCTTCGCTATATTATGCGGCTAAAGTGGAAGGTCTTTCGTCGTTGGTGTAGGGATCATCATGTTGATATTTTTGATCCCTCCATACCAGACATTGCAAACTTTCTAGTATACTTGTTTTACGAGATCAACTGCAGCCTGTTACTATTAAAGGTTATAGGTCTATGTTATCTGATACCTATGCACACCATGATAGTTTACAATTGGATCTAATGTCTCTTTATCTAAATTAGTTAGAAACTTTTCGATAAATAGACCTAGAACCCTTAGATCAATTCCTAAATGGAATTTAGCTTGGGTTCTTCTTAACTAAAAGAAAACCATTTCAGCCTCTTGAGACAGTAGATTTCAAATTCTGGTCTTATAAGACAGCATTTCTCTTAGCTTTCTCTTCTGCTTGAAGAGTCAGTGAGCTTCATGCACTATCGGTGGACGATTCTCACTTTCGTAGTGTCGGGAACACTATTACCTTTACTACTAATGTTGGATTTTTGGCTAAGAATCAGGCTTCTAATAAATATCCGGAACCTATTGTTATTAAGGCCCTTCCGTCTTTAGATGGGCATAGGCCTTTACTCTGTCCGGTTAGAGCTTTATGTATTTATAAACAAGATCTCAGTTTATCAGAAAGGACGTAAAAGCTTCTTCTGTCTCTGATGCCTAATAGAAAGGACATTACGGTCCATTCTATTGCTAGATGGATTCAATTAACTATCTGTACTGCTTATGATAATCTATCTTCAACTCAGCAGTCTGTGCTTAAGATTTTGGCTCATGAAGTAACAGCTCTTTCTACATCTTGGTCTTCTGCAAATAGTGTTGCTATTACAGATTTAATGAAGGCTGCATATTGGTCTCGGCCATCCACATTCACAAATTTTTATCTCAGAAATATTGAGTCCATTTCTGGAGACCTGCATTGTTTAGGTCCATTATCTGCTGCTCAGAATGTCGTTCACTAAACAGTTGCAACTATAGTTATGTAGGCTTTCTTTTCAGGCAGTGACTCCGTCCTGTTGCCCTCTTCGCTCTGGGCTATTTGACCCAGGGCAAGGGGAAGGGGGGGGGGGGGAGGGTGTTCCCTTGGGTCACCTGTTTTATAGTGAAAACTAGGGGATACCTCCTCCGGAGTCAGTAATTCTGAGCTGTTACTGGGATGGTTTTAAAGTGAAAGTTAATGTTTAAAAAATTCATTCATGTCATATTTTTAAAGTGTAGCATTTGAATATGTCAGTGTCAAACGGGCGTTAATATACAATCCTTGGACACTTTTAAAGAGTATAAAGAGTCTCAATTCTCTGGACTAACTTTATTTATTGGCTTACTTTAAAAATAATTAGTATAAGGATTATACTGGATGTTAATAGAGAACATGAATGTTATGATGCTCAATTATGGAGGGTGTTGTGTCTTTCTAATTTATCATAAATAAGAAAGATACATGTAAAGCCTAATACTCCTTTTCTCCTCGAGGGGATGACTTTATTTTATATAGTTGAGCTTATTGGAATTTCCTCTATGTCCTAGGCCCTCCAGCCTTTTTACTATTCAGCTATGTCTGGGTCATTGGTACAGTATAAAAATGTTAAAAAATTTATAGTAATTTATATATTTTTTATACTTAACAATGACCCAGACGGGATGGCCCTCCCAGGAGTTGGGAACTCATATCTCCCCGCTGAGTACATAGCGCTGACCAGGCACTGATTGTAAGAATGATAAATGGCCCCAATTTCGGGGCCTCCTTGACACTGCGCATGCGCAGTAGAGGCGAAGTATGGAGGGCCATTCAGGACATGATTTCTTTGGTTTTAGATGCAAATTTTGGGGATTGGGGGGCAAAATTTGTGTTTGGCCCTAGATTTTTAAGAGTTAGCACCAGATATGTCTGGGTCATTGGTAAGTATAAAAAATATATAAATTACTATAAATTTTTTAAACTTTCCTTTCATTTCACAAAATTTTACAAAAAAACCCTCAAACCAAGAATTTTTCATCAAAATATTTGGGGAAGGGTTCTCTCCATCTCCCAGCTCATCCTGTATCTATGTCAGTGTAGATACTGTACAGCTTGCACCCCTCAACCACTGATTCCAAAATTTCATATTCTGATGGAGGACATGCAGATTTATCAAATTTTAACATGTGTCTTGAGACAAAAATAGCCACTGTGGAGATCATGGATTTTGCATATTTTCCACCTTCTACAGCCAGTATCTCTCATCTGACCAATACAAAATACATACAGTACGGCCGCTATGGACTGGTCACCTTCCACAGGTAGGTGGTATTTCCACAGACACAGTAATATTAGATTCCAAACACTAATTATAGGAATAATCATCAGAGATTTAATTAATGAAGCACCGGGTACAACCCAGTGCTTCATTAATTAAATTTTGCTACTGCTGATAATGTTATTACCTGGTAATGCATGGACACCACCTGCCCATGCGTGAATTACAGCCAATCCACAATGATTGTACTGTATACAGATTCAGGGTGACATCCAGATGTGAAATATCACATATTTTTATACTGTAAACCAATGGCCCAGACTTTGCTGGTGCTAACTCCAAAATATCGAGGACCAAACACAAATTTTGCCCCCCCTCCCCATCCCAAAATTTGCTTGCAAAACCGAAAATTAGACGTTCTATCTGGTCCACCATACATTTACTCTCCGCGCATGCGCAGACGCCAGGAAGTGACCGGATTTGGCACAAACATCATTCTTTGTTTGGCCCTCAGTCATTATAAACTGCTTTTAAATCTCAGTTTATAATGATGCCAGACACAAATCAATGGTTAATTTGGTGGATCCAAGGACACAACTGGATGAAGGAAGGAAGAAACGGTGGTTTGAAACGTTTAGAGCTGTAACTTTATAATATTTATAAAAATTAGTTCATGTTCCTCAATTTCGGGACATGGGCCTTACGTCATTATTGCTAATGATTTTTCCACTGTTTGTTAAGTATTCCTTCCCTACCCTTCCTTGAAGATCCCCAGTTAAACTCCCAAGCTTTTTGGCTTGTTTTAATGAAATGTTTTTTTTAAATTTCTTGGGAGTTTAGTGTGTTACACAGAATGTTTCTTCTGTATATTTCCATGGTTACGTCCTCACCCTTGGGGTGTTTAGGCGTTTCGGTCTTGCATCATACATCCTATGTATCGTTTTTTCTTCTGATGAAGATCTTGCTTTACATCGGATAGTTCAAAAGTCTGTTACTGACATCGGGCCGTGTTGCCTGGGGTCTTGTTTCCAGTTTTCATTCTGACGTTGTTTACATTGACAATGCTCTATTTATATATGTAGTTTCCTATTTATTATATGGTAGGTCTGTTCTAAGATACATTAAATATTCCGGTAGAGTAGCAGTTAATTTTTGGGATAGAAAAACAATTATTGTCCACACTTGGGCTCTACCGGGATACATTTGGGCACATTGTTGTCTCCCACTTTTTTTTAAAAATGGGAGATATTAAATTTGAGGTGTCCTTCCGTCCTTCCATGTTTTTCGTTTCCGTACTCTAACTTTCCTTACAATCAGTTGATTTCAATGAAATTTGGGTAGTAGATCACTTTCATCAATTGTGGGTTCAAGTTCGAACATGGGCATTTTCCGCGCATATTTAATTAGGTTGCTTAAATTTGATTGGCTGATGGTTTCCAGACTCTAACTTTCCTTAGAGTCAACTGATTTCAATGAAATTTCATATATGGATTATTTTCACATCAGTTTAATGTAATATGTCTTATCATACAGTCTTGATTTTTAGTGATTCTCACAGTTATACTTCACATCACTTTACTTGCTTTGACAGTGACCTACGTGAAAATATATCTGATAACCACTGTCTGAAGCACTGTCCGTTCTGTCTCTTCTAAATAACTTCCACTTGCAACTCAACTATATTCCACTGGATGCATTAATTCCCCTTGAAACTGCTGCCCAGCGGGAGACATTAATTCACTGAATTTGCTTGTTCCCTTTGGAAACTTGGACTCTTGTCAGAATTTTTCGAAAAAGTTTTTTGTGTAAATTATTTTTTGATTTATATTTTGAATGTTATTTGTTATGTATCTTTTCATAATATTTAATGTGGAGTTGGTGGGAGTACGATTGACTTATTTTGCTTCATTATGTAAGCATATTGCGCAATAAGCAAGATGAAGCCATTCCTCTGATTTACATGTTGGTTGCCTTGCTTGTAGTCGATGTACTCCCACTAATTCTTGCTCAACATGTGTTGCATGGGATGACAACTGTTGGAGACGGGTGTTACCGTACGTTGTTAGCGAGAGGCCGCTGCCGGTCCTCTTGCCAAAAAGTCGCTTTAGGTCTTTAGTTTCTATTTAGAGAGGAACTAGAACATGGTGTTGTTTACGTGATGCTGTCAGAGAGTGTGCTTCCATCGTTGCATTTGGATAGTCAGTCAGAGCTTGCGGCTAAAGTGCTCATGAATATTGGACAGGGCAATAAACAACAGCATGGTTTCAGCTCCCTGTCACCAGCTAGCTCGGCTGGTGAAGTGCTTACACCGTCCATGGGTACCGTGATGCTGCGTGTATCCGTTGCAGTCGAGGAGAGTAGAAAGGGTAGAGCGAGCACTATAAAATAATAACAGGCTCACCCTGCGGTGATGGAAGGAAAGAAGCCGGCACGTTGAGCGGGAACTTGCGTCAGTCGGAGCATACACCTATGCCTCTCGTCCGGGACGCTCCGTTCAGTTCACAGCTATAGTTACAGCTTCTTCTTCAGCGTCTACCAAGTACACATGACCGCACCTTGGCTACATCTTATATCCAGCCTGCATCGCCGAGAAGGTCCACTCTTCGTCAAAGGAGTCACACCATACAGTAGCCAAGGAGACGACGCCTCATTCATTGGGACGTCTGCAGAAAAGAGCCATCCCGGACACACTGTCCCAGGAGCAGTTGGCGGCCAAGCAACAGAAGACCGCTGCTCCTCAGGCCTCCGTAATGGACTTGCTGTCGCAGATTGCACAGCTCATTGTAGCATCCCAGCAAGTGCTGGGTTGGTCCTGTCATCTGCACGTTCAGATGCCAATGACCATGAGTATAATCTGATTTAGTCGGATGGTGAAAGGGATTTGGAGGAGAATTACCCTTCCCTTCCGGAACAACACAGGGGAGCGATGGATCTAATGCTTCAGTACTTCCCTGAGTTTGTTCCTGGGAATCAGAATTCTGCGACTACTCGAAAGTAGCACTATTCAGTAGCTAAAAGCCAAGGCCTCATATATCGGGACATCCGGAGAAAAGAGCCGCCTCGGACACACTGTCCTGGACACACTGTCCTGGGAGCAGCTGGCGGCCAGAATAGAAGACCGCTGCTCCTCAGGCCTTCGTAACGGATTTGTGCAGATTGTGCAGCTCATTGCAGCTTCTCAGCAAGTGCAGAAGCAGCCGATGGCAGTCTCAGAACCTGAGCTGCCAGATGGTGCTGGGTCGGTCCAGTCATCTGCAAGTTCAGATGCCGCTGACCTTGATTTTCACCTGATTCAGACGAATGATGAAAGGGATACGGAGGGGGATTACCCATGGTTGCGATGGATTTATTCCATCAACAGTACCTTGAATTTGTTCCAGCGAATCAGAATGCTGCGACTACTTGCAAGTAACTGCTAGCGATGTTGGACGCTGACTTCATCTGAAAAAAGAGGAGGTCATGTCTTTTCCGGTTAAGTCTAAACAAGCCTTAAGCCTTTCAGACAACACCATATTCAACTTTCCAGTGGGAAGAAGTAAGGTGGTTTCTTGTCATCATCTTCTGTAATTTTACCGATTTTATGGTCGGGGAAGATTTTGAATGAGCAGACTAAGGACCTAGTTATGGCCTTACCTTCGACATTCACAATATTCACTCGGACACAATTGAGATGGCAATTTCTTTATTCAGAGCGAATTTAGACTCACTGTCTTACGCAGATCACCTTTAAGAACTGTGACGCAATGTCTCTACAGAAAGGAATTTGAGGACGTTTGTACCTCATTTGGGCTTAGGTATGATCAAGTCTACCGGTTAGACATCCCTAAGCCGTTGGCTCGAGGCTCTTCATGAAGGAGCCGTAGTTTCTCTCTCCATAGGCCTCGCAGGTACTACAGGTGAGGGTTAGGACCTCTATTGCTTAGCAGTTGACGGATGGTTATCAAGATTCGCATCAAACTGGATAACTATTACGGAAGACCAGTAGGCGAGAAGTCTGGTCTCGGACTGCCTACGGCTATCTTTCCGAGAGAAACCACCACTAGCTTAAAGTCCGTGATGGACAATACTTCCGTCAAATCCTTGCATAAGAGTTTCTCCAATTGAAGGTAATGGTTCTCTTGACAATGAAAGTAATAGAGGTCGTCAAGAATCAAGATTCTCTAGGTTTCTAGAGTCACCTGTTACTCGTACCAAAGCCAGAGAGCTGCTTCCGACTAATAATAGACTGGAGCTGGATAACAAGTTTATCATAGCTCTAAAAGTTTATTTATGGTAATCATTTAGTTGGTAAAAGCGAGCATTCGAGCATTTGAGTGATCGACTCTGCGGCAAGCATAGATCTAAGGATCCGTTCTTTCATGTCCTGGTGTATCCGGCATTCAGAAGGTACCTACGGTTCGTCGTCCAAGGGATAGTATTTCAGTTCCAAGTGATGTGCTTCGGTCTGAATCTAGCGCCCTGGGCTTTCAATCGAATAATGAACTTGGTAATGTCTCACAACAATCTGGTACGCCTGCTGTTATCCAGAGCAAAATTAGTCAGTTGTTATGCTTGGTTTTGTCTACTCTCAGAAGCATTAACAGCGAGAAATTTTATGCGACTGATGGGGTTGTTCAGAGTGGCTACACATCTTATTCCGATGGGTCGCTTATGCTTACATCCCCTCCAGTTATTCTTTAACCAAAACTGGAGTGTGAAGATGCATTCGCTCAAGATCAGTATTGTTTTAACGGATCTAGTAAACAAAAGGTCCATATTGGGGCAGATATTCACTGGTTAGCTCAAAGAGTTCCACTGCAACTGCCAGATCCGGCTTTCGTGATTATGACAGATGTGAACCAGTAGTTTGGGCCACGACCCTGAGTCTGACAGATTCGAAATGCAGGGGTCATGGGACCCTCGGTTCCTTGAGAAACACATAAACATCAAAGAATGATGTCAATATTGTTAGCGTTACATCAATGGATTTCACATTATTTGTGGGCACGCATGTTCAGATATTGTTGGACAACTCGATATTGGTAGCGTACATCAGGGACCAGGGCGGCCCTCTTTCATTTCCATTATGATAACTAACAGAAAAGATTTGTCTATTTCGTCATGTATTATCATGTCCATTGAGCTCATACAGTAAACAATCTGCAGAATTCATGGGGATGAATGATAGCATACAGGTATCCTACAATTTATTTGATTCAATAGATTACGTTTAAGATTAAACAGTCTCGTTGTGAATCCTACTAGTAGCACCTCTGTTGTCACAGAAACCTTGGATCAGTATTCTCAAGTGTCTGTTTTGGGACGCTCCCCGAAGCTTCCTCCATGAAAGGACCTTCTTTCAGGGGAAGTTTTATTCTTCACGTCTTTCTTCGCCTATAGTGGCATAATGGAGTCGGTTTGACATGAGGGAACCATCATGGTTCCTATATTACTTGATAACTGGCACTGGAACAATTAAATAATGCAGGTGAGGAGATTTCGATATGACATCGAATTCCCCACCCCCCCCCCCACCCCCCTTACCGGGCAAGGTATAGTTTTCTTCCCGCAAGCCTCATATAATTTAATACATACATACTATGCATTTGGGTCGTCATAACTTTTTTGTCTTTTGACCTACACCTTAGATACTTGGCATGTGGATGTATCACCATGAGCCGGTGTGTAGTGTACCATAGTGACCTTCATGTGACCTTGACCTTTGACCTGAAGGTCAGATTTATGTGTTTTTTTAAGGGAAACATCACACAAACTTTGTCCGGGCCATAACTTTTTTGTCTTTTGACCTACACCTTAGATACTTGGCATGTGGATGTATCACCATGAACCGGTGTGCAGTGTACCATAGTGACCTTCATGTGACCTTGACCTTTGACCTGAAGGTTAGATCTATGCACTTTTTTAAGGGAAACTGTCTGGACCAGAACTTTTTTGTATTTCGAGTTTGGCATGTGGATGTATCACCATGAGCCAGTGTGTAGCGTACCATTGTGACCTTCATGTGACCTTGACCTTTGATCTGAAGGTCAGATTTGTGCTTTTTTCAATGAAACTTTGTCCAGACCAAAACTTTTTTGTCTTTTGAGCCAGGCCTTAGATATTTGGCACGTGGATGTATCACCATGAGCCGGTGTGTTGCATACCATTGTGACCTTCATGTGACCTTGACCTCGAGGTCAAATTTATGTACTTCAAATAGGGAGTAATTGTCCAGACCAGAACTTTTTTTGTTTTTTGACCTAGGACTTGGTTATTTGACATGTGAATGTGTCACCATGAGACCGCATGTCGTGACCTTCATGTGACCTTGACCTCAAGGTCAAATTTATGTACTTCAAATAGGGAGTAATTGTCCAGACCAGAATTTTTTTGTTTTTTGACCTAGGACTTGGTTATTTGACATGTGGATGTGTCACCATGAGACTGGATGTCATCTACCTCGATGACCTACATGTGACCTTGACCTCTGACCTTAAGGTCAAATTTATGTACTTCAAATAGGGAATAATTATCCAGACCAGAACTTTTTTGTTTTTTGACCCAGGACTTCGATATTTGTCATGTGGATGTATCGCAATTAGACTGCATGTCACATGTAATCATGACCTTCATGTGACCTTGACCTCAAGGTTAAATTTATGTACTTTAAATAGGGAGTAATTGTTCAGACCAGATTTTTTTTTTTTGGGACATGTGGATGTGTCACCATGAAACCGCATGTCCGCTGCCTTGATGAGCTGCATGTGACCTTGACCTCTGACGTCAAGGTCGCATTTATGTACTTCAAATAGGGAATAATTGTCCAGATCAAAACTTTTTTGTTTTTGACCTAGCACTTAGATGATTGACATGTGGATGTATCACAATGAGACCACTTGTTATCATGACCTTCATGTGACCTTGACCTCAAGGTCAAATTTATGTGCTTTAAATAGGGAGTAATTGTCCAGACCAGAATTTTTTTCTTTTGACATGTGGATGTGTCACCATGAAACCGCATGTCCGCTACCTTGATGAACTGCATATGACCTTGACCTCTGACCTCAAAAGGAAGGGGAGACATATGTTTTAGTGTGCTAAAACACTTTCTAGTTTATATTGTTTTTTGGTACTGCTCTTATTGATTCCAGAGCTCTCCCCTCTTTCTTTTGAAGGTTCCTTCAAAAGAAAGGGGTGGGGGGATTTTTACCTCTTCTCTGGCTCAATGGGTATGTAACTATGTAGGAAGCTGTTTTATCCGTAATTACAGCTGAAGTGTTATTATATGGCATATGTTTGTGGGGGATTTCTCTCATTCTCAGATATGCCATCCTAATTTTTGGGGGCTTAGTCTAGCCTTAAAATTAGGAACTCGTTACATCCTAATTATCATTGTCTTCATGCTTAGAATAAGGAATTACTTCATGCTTAGAATAAGGAATTACTCAAATTGGGCTCCTTATTTAGGATGTGTCTCCTCTATTACTGTATAGAGAGACGTCCGTGTATTTCCTAATTATTCTAATTTCCTTTCATCATGGATTGCATGATTGGAACTATTTTGGAAGTCGTAGGCCCTCCACCTTTTTACGATGCAGCTAAGTCTGGGCCATTGATTTACAGTGTAAAAATATTATAAATTTACAATAATTTGTATATTTTTATACTTACCAATGGCCCAGACGGGGATGGCCCTCCCATGAGTGGGCACTCATTACTCCTCGCTGAATTATTATGTAATACTCTCTTTTACAAAGAATCATGCTGGCACCAATTCTGGTCACTTCCTGGCAGCTGTGCATGTGCGGAAAGTAAATGTATGGAGGACCAGATAGGACTTCTAATTTTGGGGATTGGGGATTGGGGGTGGGCAAAATTTGTGTTTGGCCCTCGATATTTTGGAGCTAGCTGGTCTTAAGTCTGGGCCATTGGTAAGTTTAAAAAATATACAAATTATTGTAAATTTATAATATCACCATTAAAGTTTAAAAAACAGGGCTTCCTTCAACCTTTTTTGATTTATTAAAGTTCTTGGCATTCCGTACAACTTGTATCCCTCAACTGATGTTTTTGTAATTTTGTACACTTATTTAGAATAATATCTAGACGTGAGCTTTTGAATTTCATCGCATTGTATTAGAACATTTCATCATAGTTGGCTGGGGTGCAGTGGCTCAGTAGGTAGATTTGCAGGCTGCAAGCTGAGAGATCCTCAGTTCGAATGCCCCCTGTGGCAACTGCATTGTGTCCTTGGGCAAGATACTTCACCCCCATTGCCCATGTGGGGCATGGTGATATTGTGTACTAAGGCATACTGCACGTCGATGGTGCACTTGTCTTCTACCAATTCTAACCCTACTTGTGTGGAGTTAGTATGTTTGGGAGCCTGACAGTTGCTAACCATTGCTCATTGGTTCTCTCTGGGTTCACCGGCTTCCTCCACCTGTAAAACTGTCCGACAGGATGACCCTGGCTGTCAAAAGTGTCATTAAACCCCAATAAATTAAATAAATCATAGTTGGCTTCTTGGATTTTTCCACTTATTTAATGGCAATTTCTTTGGCATGGCCTACAGCCCATTTTTTTTTTATCTGATCAGTGTATAGTTCCTTGTTCAGACTGATGTGTAGATGTGTGCTATTTAGTTTCACAACTAGAGCTTGATAGACATGGTTGTGGGTGCCCATCCTGGATTTTGTCTTGATCAGTTTAACCGATTTGTTTATCTTGAAATGGCATCTAGATGTGAGCTATCAAGTTCTGCAAAGTTTTGAAGAATATTCACTGTCTTGGCAACCATCTTTGTTTACAAGATAAATTTTAACAATCTTGGATTATATTTATTATTTTCCCCGCAGGAATCCCGGGAAGTGAAGCAGTGCCTGTTTACTGCAGTAAACAGGCTCTGCTTTACTGGTAAAATAGGATCCAGTCACCAATGCTTGAGAGGTGCAAACCCTCTCTAAAATAGGAAACATGGCTTACTAATGCTAACCCCTTTTCTTGAGTTGATACTCATGTAGTGGTCATGATTAGCCATTGTGCAAAAATTTGTGACCTTAAACTCCAATAAATAAATAAATATCTATTATTTAACCCTTCCCCCAATCAAGACGATATCAAAATTGCTAATTAACTGTCTGAGTGTTAGAAGCCACTAGCATGGATCAATTGAAAAGTGATGGAAGCCACTTTAGTGGTTTTGCACTATGTGCATTAGCTTGATGTTTGTTTAGCAGAAGAAAAAAGTTTTAATATAAAATTGTTTGGTTGCAATTTATTGGAGAGTGCCAATTGGTACTCCAATAAATTGTAACAAAACAATTATTTCTGAATAAAATACTACTAAACTAAAGGTACTCTTGCTGTTAGTATGGAATCTTTGAAAAAAAATATTCATGTTTCAAATCACCTTTGGAAAATAATTTGGCACTCAACCAGTTAAAAAATATTTTTCAAAAATTTTTTGACAAAGTCATATCACATTACCCCCTCCCTCATTGGAAAGAGCTGGCTGAGATCATTCCAGTGAGGGGATCACATAATATGGCTTTGTTGAAAGTTTTTGAAAAAAATAATTCTTTTTCAATTCCTCAGTTTTCAATTTAATCGAATGGATGTGGTCGATTCATTAGGTAAAGGGTCAAAGTAATTTTCTTTAGCGTGCCCAAGTGATCCTACAGTACGTGGAGAGTGGATTGTAACTAAATCACCTGTGGAGTGGAGTTATCACCCAAGCTATAACTTTCAAATTTTGAACATATAGACAAAAGAGAGAAGCAAAGTTTCAGCCAATGGACCTCCGGGATTAATCCGGAGGTCCATTGGCTGAAACTTTGCTTGTGCTGGTTATGCTTTGCAACAAATTTGCAATTATTGCTTGGGTGGAATCTCCACTCTGCGGGTGATTTAGTGATAATACACTCTCCACATACTGTATGAGATTTTGTATTCAGGTTTGGATAAACATGTAATACTAGCTATCAAATTTTAGTACTGCATATTGAAAGATAGTTCCCTTAAAAAGTCAAATAATTTTGTAACTTAAATTTAGTTGCAGTGTTAGAAAATATTCACTGAGGCCTAAAAAAATTAAAAATCTGCTTCTCAGGCACTCCCGCATGGTCCTTTTTGGATGCCGCATGATCTTTTTTCATAACCAATGCAAAATTAAAAAAATTAAAATTCAATGGTTAATCTGATATTTTACCCAAGTTAATAAAATTATTAAATTTGTCTCTTGAGTGCAACAAGGCCTTGCAATGCTTTTGCATTGCAAAGCCTTGTTGTACTCAAGGGCAAAATACACCTCCACCCATGCAATTCTGTAGATTATGAGGCCTAAAAACATAAAACAAACCAATAATTGTAAACATGAACTTTTGATGGCAAAGAAATAATTACAAAATTAAAAAATAAAATAAAATGCCCACCCACATGCAATTTTACCAAAAAATGACCTGAGAAACAGAAGATCTACTTTGTAGGGGCCTTTTTACCAAAAAATTTCCTGAGAAACAGAAGAGCTACTTTGTAGGGTACTTTTTACCAAAAAATTACCTGAGAAACAGAAGATCTACTTTGTAGGGGCCTGTCAGTAATTATAAAAAATGACCAAAAACACACACTTATCCTGAATCAAGCAAGACAGATTATGATAATTATGGGAATCAGATTCTCCTAAAAAACACTAATAAAGAAGAAATGCTATACTTTATTAAGAAGAGTTTTATTTTGTTTGTCTTTTTTCTTTCTTTTGCAGCCAGGATTGCAAAAACACCAAACACAGATGTCAATGGCTGGAATGTTTGAGTAAGTTCACTAAATATTTTGGCAATTTTTTTTAAGAACAAATGTGAGCCTGGATGTTGAAAGGGATGTATCTCAAAACGTCAAAAAAATGAAAATCTGTACCGGTGTGTTTACACAAGAGAATAATAGGCTTACGGCTAGAGTCTATATCTAATTAGCATCGGGTATTTTGTGGGAAGGGTCTATAAACACGGGTGTCTGTTGTGCATTTCTCACTGACGATTGAATGATTTGTAAAGCTTGAGAAGTGTGTCTTTGTTTGCTCCCCAATTTTACCCCTGATTATCTTCAGAAAGTTGATATGGATACCAATGACTTGTATGTATATTCAGTACGTGGGGAGTGTATTATCACTAAATCACCTGCAGAGTGGCGATTCCACCCAAGCAATAATTGCAAATTTGTTGCAAAGCACAACAAGCACAAGCAAAGTTCCAACCAATGGACCTCTGGGTTTCATTGGCTGAAACATTGCTTGTATTTTTTGTCCGCATGTACAGAATTTGAAAGTGATTTGTTGAGTGATAACTCTATTCCCCGGGTGATTTAGTTACAATCCACTCTCCACATACTGTATATATCTTACACAACTCAGTAAACTCTGTTCACCGAACACATAAAACCCACCGTCTGTTTCTCTGATCTCCGAATGCAGAAACATCTCATGAGTGACCACTAATTCGATATAAAATATAATTACTATCAAAACAAACTTACCGAGGTGTGAATTGTAGTTTTTCGAATCTCTGAGAAAACACCGTTGAAAGTGTTTTAATATCAAAATAAAACGAACTAACAAGATGGTTTTGAAATTGCAAAGCGAATTTCCAGAAGTGATGCAACGAAGCACAGCCAAAGCATATTGCGGCCAATGTAGGCCTGAAAATAAGCAATCTGACATTTTCAGAATGAGGTCACCAGAGGGTGAATTTGATGATGCTATCCCATACAGTGGGCCAATTTATTCTCTGGGTACCTCTTTCTGTTTAGGTTTGAGACCCTAATTCAGATTGAGGTTCACAGAAGGTAAATTTAGTGATGCTACCCTCTGGGGACCTCATTTTGCAGATGATAGTCTGCTTATTTTATGGCTTGGGCCAATGCCGTTTGGGTGGCCAACTCCGATGCATATTGTAATTGTATTTCCAAAATTTCAAAATGGAAATGTTAAAAGTGAGGTTGTAAAGAGAAGGTAAACACAGACTTATAAAATTTAAATTTCTGGTATCGGAGGGCAAAATTCCAAAATGGAGGTTAACAATCTCAAATGACAAGAAAACGGTGTGGAGTTTCTTAGCTGTGCAGTTGACATATGCAGACTACTGGAATGATAAAGGTTGAGTTTTAAAAAAAAAATGACCAAAATGGCCTAAACTTTGAAGTGATGTAAAATGTCAAAATGGAGATAAACCAAAAAACTAGAAAACAGCTATCTACTAATTTTCAGAGTTCTACGACATACTAAAATTTGAAAACATTCCGACACGTTTTAATTTTTGATCCAATGAGTTCAACCATAACTGCAGAGAATTAATTCCTATGAGGGAACCACATTTTTATATGTATTTCTTTGTGAAGATTATATTTCAAAAATTGCAAAAGGCTGAGGCTCAAAATGAGGTTTAAACTGAAATGTCGAGAAAAGACAAAAAAGTGGTCAACATTTGATTTCCAAAAATGGAGATGGACAATTTTTAATGACTATAAAATCAGTGCTGGAAATGAACAAAATTGATGGGTGCAGTTTTAAGCTCCAATATATAAAGGAATTTTCGAGGGAATACTGTCACCAAACACCAGAAACCTTAACCCTTTGAACCTGAGCGGATGCTTTTCCAGCCTGGAGCATGATACATCATAACATCATTAAATAGGGATGGCTGTTCAGTAAATGTGTGGGGTAGACCAATCAGTATTTTCAACATGCAGTCCTGAGGCTGCAAGTTGAAAATATTCATTGGTCTACCCCAAATAATGAAAATGGACTCTTCTAATTGCTGTCATTGAACTGCATGGCAGATACCACTAGTGTCCAAAGGGTTAAATGTATAAGGAATTGCTGAATTATGACAGTAACTTGCCACTGGTTACAATGTGCTGCTTTCTCAAAACAACACACATTTATATGCCCTCACAGTATATTAGTGCTCCACAATATATTTTTAATCGACAACCAATGGCCCAGACCAGCTGGTGCTAACTCAAATTAATCCAGGGCCAAACACAAATTTTGCCCCCCAATCCCCCAAATTTGCATGCAAAACCGAAAAAATCAAGTCCTAGATGGTCCTCCATACTCTTTAGATCTGCGCATGCCAGTATCCAAGAAGGTATCGGAAATTGGCGCAAATAATCATTCTTTGTTTGACCCTAAAGTCAGCAACAATGAACTGACATCTGTGCTTTTAAATCTCCTTTTTTGAGGATGCCAGACACAAATCAATGGTAAAATTGGTGGATCCAAGGACATAAATGGATGATGGAAGTGAACAACGGTGGTTAGAAACGTTCAGGGCTGTAACTTTATAATTTTTATCAAAATTATTTCATGTTTCCCAATTTCGGGACATGTGCCTGATATCATCATTCTTGCTAATGATTTATCCACTGTTTGTTAAATGTTCCTTCCCTATCCCTCCTTGAAGCCCTCCTGTTAAACTCCCAAGCTTTTTGGCTTATTTTTATCAAAATTTTTATAAAATTTCTTAGGAGTTTAACGTGTGTAACAGAATGTTTATTCTGTTTATCCCCATGGTTACGTCCTCACCCTAGGGGTGTTGCATCATTTGTGTCATGTATCTTCTATCCGATGTATCGTTTTTTCTTCGTTTGAAGATCTTGATTTACATCTGGTAGCTTTAAAATCTGTTACTGACTTTGGGCCTTTTTTCTGTGCCTGACTTTTTCCTTGACATTGTTTACATTGGCAGCATCCTTAAATATATGTTGTATTTAGTTATTATTACTGTAGGATTGTTGTAAGATGCATTATTTAATATTCCGGTAGTGTAGCAATAATTTTTGGATTTTGTCCACACTTACATGCTCTATTGGGATAGCCTTGGGCTCTTCATGTTCCCTTTGGGAACTTGAGCTTTTGTCAAAATTTTTTTGAAAGATTTTTTGAATTTAATTTTTCGCTTTCAGTTTTGATTGTTGTTTATTATGTATCTTTATCATATATTTATTGTAGAGTTTGTGGGAGTATGATGACCTTATTTTTGATTAATCATGAAAGCTTATTGCTCAAAATGCAAGGCGAGGAAGTCTTCCTCAGATTTACATGCATGTTGCATTGCCTGTAGTCTATGTACTCCTGCAGATTCTTGTCCTACATGTGTCAATTGGGATGACAAACAGTGGAAGTGAGTGTCACGGTACGTTGTTAGCGGTGAGGGACCTTTGCCGTTGCTCTCACCGCAAGGTCATTCAAGTTTTTCAGTTTCTTTTTCAGAGGAACAAGAACATGGTGATGGTAATGTGACACCCACCAAAAGTTTGCTACCATCGTCATGCTCTGATGAGCAAACAGAGCTAGCTGCTAAAGTGCTCATGAATATTAGGCAAGGAATAAGGCCACTGGGTGGTGGTCTTAATCCTTTTCCGGCAGCTAGCTCGACTGGTGAAGCGGTTACTCCGTCCATGGGAGCCGTAACACCGGGTATGTCCGTTGCGGTCAAAGGAAGTGTAGTGGGTAGAGTGAGCACCTTAAAAACAAAAGCTCACCCAGTGACGATGGAACTAGGGAGGAAGCCAGCACGTTTCTTGTCGAGAGGCTCGGCGAGGTCTGCAAAGGCCGCGAGCAGGAGAGGTCCCTCTCTAACCCAGCAACATCTGGGGCCAGATGTTGTTATGAGAAACTTAAACGAGCCCGAGCATACATCCACACCTGCCGCTTGGGATTCTCCGTCTAGCCGCATCCGGCCTCGGCTACAGTCACAGCTTCTTCCGCTACGATAACTTAGCACACACGACTGCATTCTACCTACCCGACTTCGGATATCCATCCAGATTCGCGAAGAAGGAGCCACTCTTCGTCTGTGAAGTCAGACCATCCGGTAGCTAGGGAGCCGAGGCTTCGCTCATCAGGACGTTCGGAGAAGAGATCCATCTACGGAACGCCATCCCAGGAGCATCAAGCGGCTAAGAAACAGAAAACTGCTGCTCCTGAAGCCTCGGTGATGGACTTGCTGTCGCAGATTGCGCAGCTGATCGCAGCATCCCAGCAAGTGCGGGAGCAGCCTCCCTCAGACTCAGAAACTGTTCATGCAGATGCAATGGACCGAGATTCTCAACTGATTCAGTTGGATGGTGAAAGGGATAAGGAAGAGGATTACCCTTCCCTTTTGGAACAACATATGGTTGCGATGGATTTTATCCATCAATACTATCCTGAGTTTGTTCCACCGAGTCGGCAAGCTGCAACAAGGGAGAGACCACACGTGTCTCTAGCCGCAGACTTTATACGGAGGAAGGAAGAAGTTATTTCTTTCCCGGTTCAGTCTAGACAGGTGTCACAGGCCATCGGCCATGTAGACAACACCATATTTAACCTCTCGAGTGTGAAGAAAAAAGACGGTTTCTTGTCAACATCTTCCATAAATATACCGTTCCTTGGACCACGTTCATTTAAATGGTTGGAGAAGATGTTCAGAGAGCTCCACTGTGTTTGGATGAGCAGGCTGGGGATACAGACATATCCTTACCTGCTTCATTCAACGTTCGCTCAGATGTAATGGAAACTGCAATTTCATCGAGTAGAGCGAATTTGGACGTAATGTCCTATGCAGATCACCTTACCAGAGCTATGGCGCAACATCTCAACGGGAAGGAATTTGAGGATGTGTGTACCTCGCTTAGAGTTCTTTCCAGGGCAATCATGTATGTACGTATAACTCCGCCCTCACAGTGGCTAATCTGGAGTTAATTAGATGTGATGCTGCCCTTGCATCATCATCACTTATCGATGACAAGGTGAAAAGCTCTCCAGGTCGCTCTGGTCTCCGGACATACTATCTTTGATGATAAGCTTTCGTTAGTATATGAAGAGGCTACTAAGAAAACGTCCAGTACTCTGCTCTTGAAGTCGGCGTCCAACAACCCGCAACTTACCTGGGTAAGCGAGAACATTCCAAATCAAAATCATCAAAAGGGAACTCCTCGCGAGGGTACAAGAAACCCTCATACAATTACTCTGGAGGTCGTCAATACAGCGACTTGGGAAAGGGGTGTAGGTCTGATCGGGATTTTCGGTCAGAGACGCCCCTAAGTCGACGGGGCAAGGATCTTCGCAGGGAGGCCATAGTTTCTCCTACCGTAAGCCTTGCAAATCCTACAGGTGATGGTCAAGACCTCTATTGTTTGCCAGTTGATGGAAGGTTATCAAACTTCGTGAGAAACTGGATAGCAGTCACGGAAGATCAGTGGGTGAGAAGTGTAGTCTTGGACGGCCTACGGCTATAATTCCGAGCGAAACCCCCACTAACGAGATGTCCGCGTTGGACAAATCTTCCGGCGGATCCTTTCAAAAGAGAGTCTCATCTAGTAGAGGTACAGGCTGTCTTATTAAAGGAAGCAATAGAGGTCGTCGAGAATAAAAATTCTCAGGGTTTTTACAGTCACCTGTTCCTCGTATCGAAGCCAGATGGCTCGTTCCAACTAGTAATAGACTTGAGCTGCATAAACAAGCTTATCGTGGCTCCAAAGTTCTATATGAAAACCAGTCAGTAAGAGCGAGCATTCGAGTGAATGACTATGCGGCAAGCATAGATCTAAAGGACGCTTACTTTCATGTCTTGGTGCATCCGGCATTCAGAAAGTACCTGCGGTTCACCGTGCAAGGTAAGTTTTATCAGTTCAGAGCAATGTGCTTTGGTCTGAACCTGGCTTCCTGGGCATTCACTCAAATAATGAACTTGGTAATGTCATACATCCGAGCTCATTCGTCTGTGGTAACGTTGGCTTACTTGGACAACATTCTGCAGAGATATGGCAACAAAATTATACTTCAGAACGATGTTCAGAATCTGCTTCTATTGCTCTGACGTCTCGGTTTCATCGTAAACGAGAAAAAGTCGGATCTAGCTCCGTCCAAGTCGTTAACTCCCTGGGAATGAGCTTCGAGACTCACAACAATCTGGTTCATCTGCTATTACCCAGAGCGAAATTAGTCAGTTGTTATGCTCGCTTTTGTCAACACTCAGACGCATTAACAGCGAGGGAATTCATGCGACTGATGGGGCTGTGTGGAGCGGCTGCGGATTTTATTCCGATGGGCCGTCTGTGCATGCGTCCCTTCCAGATATTCTTTACTCAGAACTGGAGTGTGAAGGCGCATTCGCTCAAAACCAGTATTGCTTTAGCGGACCTAGTAAAACAAAAGGTTCAGATTTGGGCAGATCTTTAGTGGTTAACTCAGGGAGTTCTGCTGCAACTGCCGGATCCGGCTTTCACGATTATGACGGACACAAGTCAGACGGGCTGGGGTGCGACCCTAAGTCCCGCAGACTTGAAGTGTCAGGGTCTTTGGGACTCTCGGTTCCTAGAGAAGCACATGAACATCAAAGAGATGATGTCAATATGGCTAGCACTACAACATTGGATTCACCTAATAGCGAACATCCACGTTCAAATTCTGTCGGACAATTCAACAGTAGTTGCTTACCTCAGGAACCAGAGCGGCACTCACTCGATTCCATTATGCGAATTAACGGAGAGGATTCTCCTATATATCATGAATCATGACGTTCATCTCTCTGTCCATCATATACCGGTTCGTCTGAACGTATTAGCAGATTCGCTCTCTTGGAAAGGTTGCCTGTTGCCATCAGAGTGGACTCAAGAAGCAAATATTCAGACAGATTTGGTTCCAGTGGGATCATCCCATGATAGATATTTTTGCGACACACCTGAACAATCAGTTACCGACGTTCGTGTCGCCATGCCCAAACCATCGATGCTCTGTCAGTTTCATGGAACAGGATGATAGGATACGCATATCATCCAACTCCATTGATTCAGCAGATTCTGTTAAAGATCAAACAGTCTCGTTGAAAAATCCTGTTAGTAGCACCTCTGTTGTCACAGAAACCTTGGATCAATTTTCTCAGGTGTCTGTTCCCCAGAAGCTTCCTCCATGAGAGGATCTTCTTTATCAGGGGAAGTCACACGCAATGCATCACAATCCGGAAGGTCTCAACCTTCACGTATTTCTGTTGTTGTCCTTCCTGCACGGGAAACAGTTTACAGGACATGCAGTGGATGCAATTTCTAACTGCAGGAGGTCCTGTTCTTCGTTGAACTACACAGCGAAGTGGGGGGTTTTCTTCCGTTGGTGTAAGGATCAGTCGATAGACATATATGATCCATCCATACCAAATATTGCCAATTTCCTGGTCTACTTGTTTGACAATCTCAACCTGCAGCCCGTCGCTATTAAGGGCTATAGGTCTATGTTATCAGATACTTACGCTCATCATGATAACTTGGCTATTGGATCAAATACTTCATTATCCAAGCTAGTTAGAAATTTCTCTATCAATAGACCTAGAACCCTCAGATTAATTCCTAAGTGGAATTTGGCTTGGGTTCACGTTGAAGCTCAAAGAAGCTCCTTTTGAGCCGTTGGATGTTGTAGAGTTCAAATTCTTGACCTATAAAATGGCGTTTCTCTTAGCCTTTGCATCTGCTAGAAGAGTCAGTGAACTTCATGCTTTATCTGTTGATGAATCTCACTACCGTAGTGTGGGTAATACATTACCCTTACTACGGAAGTTGGCTTTCTGGCTAAGAATCATATTCCACGCTAGTGGCCTGATCCTATTATCTTTAAGGCTTTACCGTCCTCCGATAACTGTAGACCTTTGCTGTGTCCAGCCAGGGCAATGCGCATTTATAAACGTCGATCAGATTTTGTTAGAAAGGGAAGAAAATCTTTCTTTCTTTCATTGATTCCTAACAGAAAGGATGTTTCTGTTCATTCTCTCGCCAGATGGATTCAGTTGGGAATACGCATTGCCTATGAAAATCTGTCTTTGGACCAACGTTCTGTTAATAAGATATCAGCGCACGAGGTTAGAGCACTGTCCACTTCTTGGGCTTATTCCAGCAGTTTTGCCATTACTGATCTCATGAAGGCTGCGTACTGGACACAGCCCTCTTCATTTACCAAGTTTTACCTGAGAAATTTAGAGTCCATCTCCGGTGACCTTAGATCCTCTTTCTGTTGCTCAGAATGGTATCCATTAATGGTTACATCTATAGGTCTTTAGGCAGTCCATTCCAGCACTGATGCTGTTCTGCTGCCATCTTCATTCCGCGGAAACTTACATCAGAACAAGGGAATGGGGGGGAGGGGGGTTCCCTTATGATCATCTGGCTTAAAAGTGAAAAGCAAGGGAAGACCTCCTCTGGTGTCAGTAGTCGTGAGTCGGTGCTGGGATGGTTTTAATGTGTAGCTCGGTGTGAAGCAATAACTATGTCTCATTTATGTATGGTTTTTAAAGTGCAGCTCACTGTGAAGCATTTATATGTGTCACGTGTCAAAGGGGCTTTAATATACAATCCTCGGACACTTTTAAATGAGTATAAAGAGTCTCATTCTCTGGACTATCTTTATATATTGGTTTTCTTTCATTGGCATTAAATGGAGAATTATATATTATGTAATACTCAGTTATATTTTTGGTGTTATGTCTTTCTCTTTCTCGTAAAAGAGAAAGACATATATAATTCCTATCTTCTCCTGTTCTCCTGTGGGAGCTATTCTTTACTGAAGTAATTGAGAGATTGAGTTTTCCTTCAAGTCCTAGGCCCTCCAGCCTTTTTATGATTCAGCTAGTCTGGGCCATTGGTTATTGTATAAAAATATAAATTTTAAGTAATTTGTTTATGTTTTATACTTACCAATGGTCCATTTGGGTATGGCCCTCCCATGAGTGGGCACTCATACCTCCCCGCTGTTTATAACATTTAACAGTCAATCTGTAGAAAGAATGATGGTTGGCGCCAATTTCGGTACCTTCCTGGATACTGCGCATGTGCAGATCTAAAAAGTATGGAGGACCATCTAGGACTTGATTTTTTCGGTTTTGCATGCAAATTTTGGGGATTGGGGGGCAAAATTTGTGTTTGGCCCTGCATTAATTTGAGTTAGCACCAGCTAGCCTGGGCCATTGGTAAGTATAAACTAGAGGGGTGTCATTTGTGTGCAAAGCACACTATAGTATATCCCCGCATTAGCATTTGTGATTATTGTCGGGGCCGAATCAAAAATCCAAAACCTTTATGCACATCTACAGACGCTATTGATTAACATGAACACACTTTTAGTGTTTCGAATTGAAACCCCTAGGAGTTTTTCACTGGAAACCATTCCTCTAACGACAAAAGTGGTGGCCCTTGTGCCCCCGAGGGCCGAATCAAAAATCCAAAACCTTTATGCACATCTACAGACCTTATGAATGAACATGAACACACTTTCAATGTTTCGAATTGAAACCCCTAGGAGTTTTTCTCCAGAAACCATTCCTCTAACGACAAAAGTGGTGCCCCTTACGCCCCTGAGGGACGAATCAAAAATCCAAAACCTTTATGCACATCTACAGACCCTATTGATTAACATGAACACACTTTCAATGTTTTGAATTGAAACCCCTAGGAGTTTTTCACTGGAAACCATTATTCTAATGACAAAAATGGTGCCCCTTGCACCCCTCGAAGCCGAATCAAAAATCCAAAACCTTTATGCACATCTACAGACCCAATTGATTAACATGAACACACTTCCAGTGTTTCGAATTGAAACCCTGGGAGTTTTTTTTCTGGAAACCATTCCTCTAACGACAAAAATGGTGCCCCTTTGCGCCCTCCGAAGCTGAATCAAAAATACAAAACCTTTATGCACATCTACAGACCTTATGAATGAACATGAACACACTTTCAATGTTTCAAATCGAAACCCCTAGGAGTTTTTCTCCAGAAACCATTCCTCTAACGACAAAAGTGGTGCCCCTTATGCCCCTCGAAGCCGAATCAAAAATCCAAAACCTTTATGCACATCTACAGACCCTATGAATGAACATGAACACACTTTCAATGTTTCGAATTGAAACCCCTAGGAGTTTTTTGCCAGAAACCATTCCTCTAACGACAAAAGTGGTGCCCCTTATGCCCCCGAGGGCTGAATCAAAAATCCAAAACCTTTATGCACATCTACAGACCCTATGAATGAACATGAACACACTTTCAATGTTTTGAATTGAAACCCCTAGGCGTTTTTTCTCCAGAAACTATTCCCGGATGTACGGACGGACGGATGGACAGATGGAGACAACCAAAAAATCCCCGCAATTTTTCAAATGCGGGGATAAAAATATACAAATTACTTAAAATTGATCATTTTTCAACGAGTGCATTTTTTAGCTCCCGTAAAATAGAAATCACGGTGCTGACGGGAGCAATTGTACTCGCACCCGTCTCATTTCCAGGACTGTATAAAATGGTGTGTGAGGTTTCAAAGCTGTGTAATTTATATTTATGTCATGCCTTAAATGGTGCAGTTGTAGCTATATTTTATCCCTTATGAGTGTCTGGGTCTTCACATACTTAATTAAATCTTCACGAAATGCCTTA
Organism: Pictodentalium vernedei; assembly: GCA_031216915.1. NCBI lineage: Eukaryota > Metazoa > Mollusca > Scaphopoda > Dentaliida > Dentaliidae > Pictodentalium > Pictodentalium vernedei. Next base: position 92,682,916 of record CM062289.1, on the reverse strand, counting down.
AATTGGGGAGGGGCTTCTCATGCCTTCAGAGAAGACATGCCTTCATGATGAAGTTGGAATATAATTTTATTGGGACACCTTGCATCATGACAGTTACATGTATTTACATTTATTTATTGCTGGGTAGAGGGGTGTTTCCTCATGGAGGTCTGTGTCCGATTTGTTTCCAGCATGTCCAATTTTAAGTCCAGAACAGGCTAATTAGGTCTAGACGACAGGTTGGGAAGCCCTGTATGACGACTATTACATGTATTTATCAAGCATAAGGCATGGAAAAGTATGTCTTGATAATGTAGTTGAAATGCATAACAATTTATTACATGTCTTGACTAAGCCTCGCCTTGAGAATGCCTTCTGAGAAGGCATGCTTTGATGATGAAGGTGGAATCACATTTTAATGGGAATCCCTGCGTCACAACTATTACATGTATTTATTAAGGCAATTCTTCTTAAAATGCATTGGTGGGGAAGAGGGAAATCTCATGCAAATGGAGGTTCGTTCTGATTCATTCCCAACATGACCAATTTTGAGTCTGGTACATTCTAATTAGGTCTAAAGTTTTCAGGAAACCCTGTGTGCCAGCTATTATATGTGTTACGCATACCTTTGACATGCTCTCAGAATACCTTCGGTGAAGGCATGCCTTCAGAAAAGTTATGTGTGTGTTTAGAGGTTTCATGCAAATGGAAGAGTCATGGCCGATACAGTCCCAGCATGACAAAATGACAAATTTTGAACCTGGTAGGCCTACATGCTTATTAACCCTTTACCCAACACACACGATATCAAACTTTATTATTTTAATTATTATTTTTTTACATTTTTGCAACAAATGTAAATAAAACCATATCATGTGATCCCTCATTGGAACGAGCTCTATGAGCTCGTTCCAATGAGGGATCACATATTATGATATTGTTGGTATTTGTTGAAACATACTGTATTTGACTGCTCACTTTTCAAATTATGTGGGCGGTTACGACCGATTCGGTAGGTGAAGGGTTAAGAAGAATTGGAATAAGAGATTGAGAAGCCTTGCATCACGAAAAGTACATGTTTTTATCAAAGCATGCAATCAGAATGTCTGTAACTTTCAGAGAAGGCATACGTTTATGTAGTTTGATTATTATTTTATCAGTCGTGACTTGAGTCATGACAGTTTGGACAAAAGCCATGTGAGCTATTGCCATCACTTGCCATCTGTCATCGTCTGTAAACTTTTCACCTTTTTATCTTCTCTGGAACTGCTGAGCTGATATGAACCAAACTTGGCAGGAATGGTCTATGGAAGGTCTTCTACAAATGATCCTCATTTTGTTCCCAGTGGATAAAAAGCATGCCGTCCAGAGGCATTCTTTGATTCTGATAGGTGGATTTTCAAAAATCGTCTCCTCTGAAATTACAAGGCCAGTTGTTTTGAAACTTCACATTATTGATAACTGGGACACCCCGTACCAATGATCATCATTTAATGTTGATCGGGTTGCAAACATGGCCACATTTGCAGCTTACAGTTACCATGGAAACCCTATGTGAAATTACATTTTCATCTTCTCTCGAACTACTGAGCCGATGTGAACCAAACTTGGCAGGAATGGTCTATGTGAGGTCTTCTGCAAATGATCCTCATTTTGTTCCCGACAGATAAAAACATGGCCGCCAGAGGCATTCTTTGATTCTGATTGGTGGATTTTCAAAAAATCTTCGACTTTAAAACCACAAGTCCAAATGTTTTGAAACTTCACATGATTGATGACTGGGACACCCTCTACCAACGATCCTCATTTAATGTTGATTGGGTTGCAAACATGGCTGCAGTTGCAGCTTATAGTTACCATAGAAACCCTTTGGGAAATCACATTTTCATCTTCTTCTCTGGAACTACAAAGCCGAGGTGAACCAAACTTGGCAGGAATGGTCTATGAGAGGTTCTCTACAACTGTTCATGATCTTTCTTCCTGTTGGATGGAAAACATGGCCACCAGCGGCATTCTTTGATTCTGATTGGTCGATTCTGAAAAATCTTCTCCTCTCAAACTACAAGGCCAAATGTTTTGGAACTCCTTATGATTGATGACTGGGACAACCTCTACCAACGATCCTCATGTAATGTCACAAACATGGTCACAATTGTGGATTATAGTTACCATAGAAACTCTATGGGAAATGACAGTTTCACCTTCTGTTCTGCCAGGTAATCATTTACAGGCTCTTTAGAGCCTCTGGTTGCAATTTTAGATATGCTTTTTATTGGAGAATATAATTTCAAAATTTTTTGAGAGTGAGAGTTGAACAAGAGGTCAGATATGAAACGTTCCTAAAATTGATATCAAATTGACGGATGTTATTTTGGATAAATGGTTAACATTGAAAATGTAGCAAATGCAATTAACCCTTTTCCCAATGCAGACGATATCAAAATTTATTATTTTAAATATCATTTTTTTAAATTTTTCAAAAATTTTCAACAAGACCATATCATGTGACCCCCCATTAGAATGAGCTCAATGAGCTCGTTCCAATGAGGGGTCACATCATATGGTTTTGTTGAAATATTTTGAAAAATTTAATTTTTTCAACTGCTCAATTTACATATTATCCGGGCGGATGCGGCGATTCATTAGGTAAAGGGTTAATAGAGCCATCATGAAGGTAAAAGTGTGTGAAATCTCATAGCTGTATGTATTATTTATACGGAGCTATTCATTGTTGAAAATCAGCATTTCTCTAAGAAATGTGCAAAATAACCCCTAAATTTGAAGTGTTGTAAAATGGCAATAAGATAAAAACCCAAAACAGATATCTCATAATTTTGTGAACTGTACAACATATTAAAATTTCATAAACATCGTACCACATTTATTTTTTGGTGACATCGATGTCATTAACGACACCCCAAAATGTGGCCAGATCCCTTCAGAATTTCCCAGGTTGGTACTACATTTTTAGATATGGTTTTTATTGGGGATGATATTTACAAAATTTGAAAGAGGGAGGCTTGATACAGGCATACAGCTGTGGTAATTCACCCTCAGCAATCAGCAGTGCTGAGGAAAATGCTGCAGAAACGAAAAATAACCACAGCAAAAATACTGCTGAGGATGGTTTCTTCAGAAAGTCTTGTGGTGGCAGTAATTGCACAACATCCAGGTTACACAAGGAATCAACCCATGTGGGTTGCACTATGCTGTATTGCTGATCTTACAAGTAACAGTGCAAATTGCAGCATAAGCACTAGAAACAGTGTTCTGCTTCTATGTTGATAACACCAGAATCTGACATCAGTTTCTAGAAAGCTCTTACAGAGCTTTCCAGAAACAGATGTCAGATTCTAGTGTTATCAACGTAGAAGCAGTGACATACTTAGTTTGTGGTTATGCTTATTTTCACTCATATTATACATATTGAGCAAGTCGCCTGCTTACTTCTAAGATTTTTTCTCAGCATTCACATTGTTCATGATATTGATCTAATTGAGTGAAAGATTCTGCACATTGATTGTGATCATATACACATGTATCTCAAACTACTCACACACGTTAAAGTTACTTGAAAGTTTTCACTTCACTGCATACTACATATAAATGGCAACTGAGACTATGCCCTGCCCTCTGATGATTTTTACACAATCGAACAGCCTTCACAGCAATTGCTGTAGAAGCACCAATTTTTCACAGCAATTTTTTTGCCAAGGAAACAAGGATGAATTTCCAGGACTGGGCATAGATATTAAAAGGTAGAGAAAAAACATTAGAATTGACGTTGTTTTTAGATAAAGGTAAAAAATCAAGCTCCTTTACTCTCAGCACCGGGAAACTGTTAACATTTGTGCCAAATTTTGTGAGGATAGGTTGAAAACGGGCTGTAATTTGGTTAAGGGAGAAAAAAAAGCAGGCTGACGATCGCAATAAACAATTCTAATCTTAAATTGTTGGATGTCTTAATAACAAATGTCTCCTAGATACAAACCTTATTAAGTTGAATAATTGATTTATAAACATAAACTCTCATGGATACAAACCTTATTAGGCTTAATAAAATTAAAAATCTATTTCTCAGGCCCTCCAACATTGTCCTTTTGGCTGCAGCATGCTCTCTTTTTATGACCAATGCAAACTTGAAAAAATAAAAATTAAATGATTCATGTCTGATATTTTACACAAGTTAATAAAATTGATAAATTTGTCCCTTGAGTGCAACAAGGCTTTGCAATGCTTTAGCATTGCAAAGCCTTGTTGCACCCAAGGGACGAAATACACCACCAGCCTTTGTAGATTATGAGGCCTAAAACATAAAATAAACCAAGAATATGGACTTCTGATGGCAAAGAAATAATTACAAAAATAAAATATAAAATAAAAAACTGCCCGCCCGCATGCAATTTTACAAAATTTGGCCTAAGAAACAGAACATCTACTTTGTGTGGCCTTATCTATCAACATAAATTCTGGATACAAACCTTATTATATATCAAAATGGATACAAACCTAAATATTTATCAACATAAATTCTGGATATGAACCTAATTATCAACTTAACATTTCCTGGATACAAACATTATTGTTTATCAACATAAATTCTCCTGGATACAGACCTCATTATTTATCAATATATATTCGCAGTTTCTTCTAAATTCTGGACTCAACTAGTTTCCAGTCAATAGTCGACTTGAAGTTGACGTGAAATCGACTAAGCATTTCCTTATACATACAGTGCAAACAGAATAAAACTCCTCAAGTTACAATGCCTCCGTTTGTGACATGATCAGACATGTTAACTACTGCACAATGGTCAGGATCATACCTTAATCCCTACTCGAGTGAGAACAGTTTCAGCTACATGTAAAAATCTCGGAAAATCTAACATCAGTGTTTTTTTGTCAGTTTGGTATGCTAGGCTATTACCTGCCTCTTCACCTTTTTCAGACATGTTAACTCTCCCGGAATGCCTGGGATTCTCCCGGAATTAGCTATCCCCTCCCGCCCTCCCGCCTGGGAGTCAATTTGGGCCAAAATCTCCCGGAAAGTCGACATACCAGACAAAAACTGAATCCACCAGCTTTTGTTTACAAATACAAAAGCATGTGCTCTACTCTCAATGGCAAGGTCATTAAGTTTGTGTGAAACGTCACCACTTACGTAAGAACTGGTGACCAATCTCATTTCTGTCAATGGCTGTGTTGTGATTATTTGCAACACGTTTGACAGGCGGATTAAATGAATTTGAGATGCGGGATAATTGCTGAAATTGATTATATATTAAAGGCACACCTTTGCTTGTATACAGGTAGCAGTCAAATCGAAAAATAAGTTCCATACGCATAAATTTTGTCCAATTGAACATGTGCAAAAATACGCACAAATTTATTATTGTGCATTTTGGATTTCACTTTCACTTCAGATAATTATAGCCAATTTTGCAGACAAACGGCTCAAACATATGAGTTGCTGTAATTTTCAATATATTGGGAAAAATTTCCGATTCGCAATTTTCTAAAGCAGGCTGTGAAAAAAATTATGTTTTTGGTGAAAAAAATCTAAAAAGTTGCTAATTTACGGCACCTGGACGTTTTTTCATTCGTTGTGATAAATGGACAACAAAATAAATTAAATATCCCGAAGATGTTTCGTCCTGGGCTGGCTGTGGCATAATGTTCACGTTTCACTGAAAAATGATCACCCCATTCCAAATCCCCTTCGTAAATGACCAACTACTTCCAGTGAGTACCTGGTGTGGTTAGGTGGGGCGCTGGGCTTTGGCAGATCAAATTACCACAACAACCGGGCTCGGGGTGTGCCTAAACACCATAGATCGCTGCAGGTTACCGCAGGTCGCCGCAAGTACCCATAATTTCCCAAATAGATCCAAAACTTTCAACACAGCGTCAAAACTGATATAGTGCTGAAAAGGTCGAAAATATCTCCAAACATGGAAATTATTGATGTGCTGCCCACGTGCAAAAATCTCACTGACAAGCATCCGAGTCTCACTGGGAGCTCATCAAAATCTCACTGACAGTCACCTCGAGAGGTTAACAGGTCTGGGTCACTCACCACCGGTTAGTAGAACGTTGGCATATGTTCCTTTGATGTATTGTTGTTGGACTGTTTCCTGTTATGTCTGTGTGTGGGGGGGGTGGGGTATTTGGTATTAATTTGTATTTAAAATTGATCCACACGTGGCTTCTACGCGCAAAAAAAAATCTCCCTGAAAATCATGTCATCTCCTTGAAAATTTTCTTCAATCTCCCTGAAAAAAATTTTGGAAGGTTAACATGTCTGTCTTTTTTCACCTGGATATCTCTTCTATGACACTATTTTACACCTGTAGAACAAATATTTCACCAACTATGCCATGTTTGACAGAGCTCTGTCAAACAAAATACAGTTGGTTAAATTTTCAACTACTTTCATGGGAAATTTTCACTGCTGACAACATTGGTTTACTGCATTATAGTGTTAAGTAGTTAACTTTCTGATTCCAACTATTGAACTGTTTTGTGAATAAACAAAAAAAAAGTAAAAAGCCTCCCTCTCTCATCATAAAATTGAGGAAAAATTGCCTGAGAAACAACAAATAAAATTTATAGGCCTTAGTGTGGGCTCATTGAGCAAGAATCTAGGCAGAACTTCTTGCTATTTCACTAGGGAAAAAAATTCAAACAATTCTCCTTGTGATAACAGATACTACCTTATGCAAATCAGAAATAATATTATAGATAACAACAATAACATGATTTGGGGGGATATTGTGGTTTATTGATAGCCGAACAGGGATGGTTACAAGCTTGACTCACTCCGTACTTATTAGACATAGTAAATTTACTTTTTGAGGCTTCAAGATCAAAGGCAGGCTTAATGCTACTTTGTTTTACCCTTTGCGATGGCAGCTGTTTGAGTGTCCGAGATACCAGTGATATCGAAAAAAGGTTGAAACTAGGAGTGCAAAATACTCTTTCGCAGAATTAAAATTGCACGAGAGCTATACAAATTTCTTGCACCAGATTTCCAACACTGCCTACCCAACATGACAAAAAATATTGAACAAGAATTCAATAATAACTTATGGAGGCTATAGTATTGGCATATATCCTGTGTCTTCACATTCATTAACCATTTACCCAACACAGACGATATCAAAATTTATTATTTTAAATATCTTTTTTAAAATTTTTTCCAAAAATTTCAACAAAATCATATCATGTGACACCTCATTGGAACAAGCTCAATGGGCTCGTTCCAAAGAGGGGTCACATCATATAGTTTTGTTGAAATTTTTTGAAAAATAATATTTTTTCAGCTGCTGAATTTGTATATTACACAGGCTGATGCAGGTGATTCGTTGGATAAAGGGTTAACTGAAAACTATTAACAGCAGTTGCCATCATACATGTGCAGATTTGTGAAATCTTCACTCAGACAAAATGCTGGCTGAGCAGATGAGAATATTATAAAGGAAGCAGGGGGTCTCTGTTATAAGTGTGCTAACGACACTAGGCATGACAATAAGAACTCTTGTGTTGGCCATTGTCGAGGCATGGTGCTTTAACTCCATTTGTGTTTCCGACTTATCCAGGAGGCATTAGAGAATGGGTGAAATCACCTTGCTAACTTATTGGATAAACTTGTCAGAAAAGTCATCTGCTGCAATGCCAGGCATAATTCATTGTGCCCTGGCTTCTGGAGGAGGGTATTCAGTTGGGTGGTAGAAAAGAGGCAAAGGATGGTAGTGATGTTATTCTTGCCCATCTATTTTTACTTCCTGTTTTTAATCCCTTCAACATGTCATTCATCTCCTATTTTACTTCCGGGGAAATCTGACTCATATTTGCTCATGTTTGTATTTTGATGTGTAAGGTCATCTTAAGCAATATTGATTAATATATTTACAGTTCACATAAAGAAAGGTAATTAACATTACATCATATTTTTATACAATGGTCCTATTCCAATGTTCAGAAAAATGATAAATTTAAAGTAATTTGTATATTTTTTATACTTACCAATGGCCTAGACTAACTGGTGCAAACTCAAAGTTATCAAGGGCCAAACACAAATTTTGAACCCCCCCCCCCCCCCCCCCCCCAATCCCCAAAAGTTGCTTGCAAAACCGAAAATTAAAAGTCCTATCTGGTCCTCCATACATTTACTCTCCGTGCATGTGCAGCTGTCAAGAAGTGACCCGAATTGGAGCCAACATCATTCTTTGTTTGGCCCTGAAGTCAGCAACAATGAACTGACATCTGTGCACAAATCAATGCAAGAATTGGTGGATCCAAGGCTGTTATTGGATGATGGAAGTGTTCAATAGATGTTTTAGACGTTCAGGGCTGTAACTTTATAATAATTAGAAAATTATTTTATACTTCCCAATTTTGGGACATACGCCTGATGTCATCATTTTCTGTTGATGATTATTCCACTGTTTGTTAAGTATTTCTTCCTTATCCTTCCATGAACCCTTCCTGTTAAACTCTTAAGCGTTTTGGCTATTTTTTATTGAAACTTTTTATTAAATTTCTTGGGAGTTTAACATGTATTACAGAATATTCTGTTTTTCCCCATGGTTAGGTCCTCACCCTAGGGGTGTTAGGTCATTTAGTCTTGCATCTTCTATCCGATGTATTGTTTTTTCTTCGTACGAAGATCAAGCTTTGTATCTGATAGCATTTAAATTGGTTTCTGACTTTGTGCCTTTTTGTGTGCCTGATGTCTTGTTTACATTGACGTTGTTTACATTGACAATGTCCTCATATATAGGTAGTTTTTTTATATTCTATTACTGTAGAATTACTGAAGGATTCATGGATTATTATTCCGGTAGTGTAGCTCAAAAGATTTGGATTTTGTCCACACTTAGGCTCTATCGGGTTGCTTTGGGGCTCTTAATGTTCCCTTTGGCGTTTTTTCCAAAAAATATTTTGAATTTAATTTTGATTGCTATTATTCATGTATTTTCTTTGTTGTGAAGTTTGGAGGACTGATATCGACTTTAGTCGATGCACTCCTGCCGACTCTTGTCATTCTTGTGTTCACTGGGATGACTAATGTTGGAGGCGGGTGTCACGGTACGTTGTTGGCAGTGAGGTTCTGAGGCCAGGCCCCTCACTGCATTATAATTCATTTTGTCAGTTTCTATTTCAGAGGAACATGAACAGGGTGATAATATTCTGACACCCATCCAAGTGTGTTGAGCATATAGAGCTAGCTGCAGTGCTCATGATTGCAAGAGTCAGGGCCTTTTGTTAAGGGTTTTAATCTCTTGCAAGCACATAGCTTGACCGGTAAAGTGGTACTCCGTCCGTGGGTGCCGTGACACCGGGTAAGTTCATTGTGGTCGAAGGAAGTGTAGATGTGGGTAGAGCGAGCACTTAAATATAAATAGCTCACTCTGCGATGACGAAAATAGGGAGGAAGTCAGCAAGTTCATGTACTCGACGAGGTCTAATAGACCGTGAGCGGGAGAGGCCCCTCTCCAACCTAGCAACATTTGGGTCCAGATGTTGTTATGAGAAACTTCCACAAGCCGGAGCATATATCCACCCTCCACTCGGGATGCTCTGTTTAGTCTGCAGCCGGGGTCAGCTTCAGTCACGGCTTCCTCCGCTACGTTTCACAAGCCGAAATGAAGTTTTCTGGTTGGAAACTTGCACGAGACGAAGCATACGTCTGCCCACCGCTCGGGATGCTCTGTCTAGTCTGCAGCCGGAGTTGGCTTCAGTCATGGCTTCCTCCGCTACCGTTATTAAAGCACACACGACTGTATGCTAGCTATCCGACTTCGGATATCCAGCCTGCTGCACGAAGAAGGAACCACTCTTTGCCCGTGAAGTCGGACCATCTGGTAGCTAGGGAGATGAGGCCTCGATTATCGGGACGTTTGGAGAAGAGATCCATCTCTGACACACCGTCCCAGGAGCAGCAAGCGGCTAAGAAATGGAAGACCGCTGCACCTCAGGCCTCGATGACGGACTTGCTATCGCAGATTGCACAGCTGCTCCCAGCATCACAGCAAGTGCAGGTGCAGCCTCCCTCAGACTCAGAACCTGAGCTGTCAGTCGAAGCTGGGTCAGTCCAGTTGTCTGTTCACGCAGATGCAATGGACCGAGATTCGCAACTGATTCTCTCGGATGGTGAAAGGGATAAGGAAGAGGATTACCCTTCCCTTTTGGAACAGATCATGGTTGCGATGGATTTCATCCATCAATGCTACCCTGAATTTGTTCCGACGAATCAGAATGCTGTGACAACAAGAGAGAAACTGGTGGCGTCGATGGATGCACAGAGTTTATTCGGACAAAGGCAGAAGTTCTTTCTTTTCCGGTTCAGTCTAGGCAGGTGTCGCAGGCCTATGGCCATGTAGACAACGCCGTATTTACCTCTTGAGTGCGAGCAAAAAAGGCGGTTTGTTAACTACATCTTCCATAAACATATCGTTTCCTGGACCACGTTCATTTAAAACTATTGGAGAAGATGTTCAGAGAGCTCTTCTGCATTTGGATGAGCAGGCTGGGGGATCTACATGTATCCTTGCCTGCATCATTCACTATTCGATAAGACACAATTAAAACGGCAATTTCATCAAGTAGAGCGAATTTGGTCATAGTTTATCCTCCCGTAAGCCTCGCAGGTCATACAGGTGATGTTCAAGACCTCTATTGCTTGCCAGTTGGCAGAAGGGAATCAACGTTCATGAGAAACTGGATAGCAGTCATGGAAGATCAATGGGAGAGAAGTGTAGTCTCGGACAGCCTACGGTTATCATTCTGAGCGGAACTCCCACTGACAAGATGTCCGCATTGGTCAAATCTTATGTCGGATCTTTTCAAAAGAGAGTCTCTCCTTGTGGAGGTACAGGCTCTCTTATTAAGGAAGCAATAGAGGTCATCGAGAATTAAGATTCTCAGGGTTTTTACAGTCACCTGTTCCTCGTACCAAAGCCAGACAGCTCGTAGACTTGAGCTGGATAAACAAGCTTATCGTGGCTCCAAAATTCTATATGGAGACCATTCGGTCGGTAAGAGCGAGATTCGAGTGAATGACTATGCAGCAAGCATAGATCTATAGGATGCATACTTTCATGTCCTGGTACATACAGCATTCAGAAAGTACCTTCGATTCATCGTACAAGGGAAGGTTTATCAGTTCAGAGCCATGTGCTTTGGTCTGAACCTGGCTCCCTGGGCATTCACTCGAATAATGAACTCAGTAATATACTTCCGAGCTCATTCGTCTGCGGTAACGTCGGCTTACTTGGACGACATTCTGCAGAGATACGGCAACAGAATTATTCTTCAGATTGATGTTCAGAGTTTGCTTCTGTTACTCCGACGTCTCGGTTTCATCGTAAACGAGAAAAAGTCAGATCTAGCTCCGTCCAAGTCGTTCACTCACTTGGGGATCAGTTTCGAGACTCACAACAATCTGGTTCATCTGCCGTTACCCAGAGCAAAATTAGTCAGTTGTTATGCTCGCTTTTGTCTACTCTCAGGCGCATTAACAGCAAGGGAATTCATGCGACTGCTTGGATTGTGTTGTGCTTCTGCAGATCTTATTCCGATGGGCCGTCTACACACGCGTCCCCTCCAGATAGGCTTTACTCAGAACTGGAGTGTGAAGACACATTCGCTTGAAACCAGTATTGTTTTAACAGACCTAGTAAAACTAAGGGTCCAGATTTGGACAGATCTTCAGTGGTTAACTCTGGGAGTTCCACTGCAATTGCCGCATCCAGCTTTCACGATTATGATGGATGCAAGTCAGATATGTTGGGGCATGACCCTAGGTCCCGCAGACTTGAAGTGTCAGGGTCTTTGGGACCCTCGGTTCCTAGAGAACACATAAACAACAAAGATATGATGTCAATATGGCTAGCTCGTCAACATTGGATTCACATTATAGCGAATGTTCATGACGTCATGTATCATCATGTTCATCTTTCTGTCCATCATATACTGGGTCGTCTGAATGTACTAGCAGACTCGCTCTCTCATAAAGGTCGCCTGTTGCCATCGGAATGGACTCTCAACAAGCGAATATTCAGGCAGATTTGCTACCAGTGGGATCGTCCCATGATAGATCTGTTTGCGACACACTGGAACAATCAGTTACCGACGTTTGTGTCGCCATGCCCAGATCATCGAGCGTATGCAGTAGACACTCTGTCGATCTCATGGGAAGGAAAGATAGGATATGCATATCCTCCAACTCCGTTGATTCAGCAGATTCTGTTTAGATCAAACAGTCTCATTGCGAAATCCTGCAAGTAGCACCTCTGTCATCACAGAAACCTTGGATCAATCTTCTCAGATGTCTGTTATGGGACGTTCCCCGGAAGCTTCCTCCACAAGAGGACCTTCTTTATCAGGGGAAGTATTTGTTCTTCAAGTCCTTCTCCACCCTCAGTGGCATTATGGAGTCGGTGTTAGACATGAGGGAGCCTTGCGGTTCCTATATTATTTGATGACTAACACAAGAATGATTAAAGTAACGCAGGTGAGGGGGGTTCGATATAACTTTGAATCCCCCCCCCCCTCTCCCACACCACCAATGTGTTAAGAGGTGATTACCGGGCAAGACGTAGATTTCTTCCCGTAAGCCTCGTATGATTTTAAGTACATACATGCATTTCATGACTTCTCGATTGGTGGCTGGGTCATGTTCTATGGCGACCTCATGGTCACATCCCCTTTTTTGTTGGTTGGTTTCCTGTGGTTGTTCGTCTATATGTCATATACGAGCACCTAATTCATCATCAATAAATTGCTAGTCTTTGGGTACCTGAGAGGCTGTCTAGTCAGTTAACTGGTATTCAGATGATTACATGTGGGATTTCAATGCTCACGCGCATAATAAATGTATTATTAGACAGACGCATTATTGGATGTTATGGACCTTAGAAACAATGAATTATTTTGGGGGCGGTCTGTGTCGAGTCTGTTAATCATAGCTCGTTCCATTTCTAGATCCAGGTTTCTATTAATGTCGGTACCCAATTGAATACACCTTGTCTTACACTTTCGTATATTCACACGTTTCTAGAATCATAGGTATCGGATAGTACACGTCGGGGATGTTATTAATGGAATTTATTGTACACCTGAATGGGGTCGCCTGTGGGTTACCTCAGAAGTGTGTTTACTCTCCAGAGAGCATCCATTGTGATTCTATTTTACATGTGTATGTTATATATTATAACACCGTTTTTTCGACCTATCTGCATATGCCAACTCTGGTATATGTTACAAGCGGGCAATATTAATTACCGGGATCGCTGCTATTGCCTTAGCTTCGTGGCATTAAGCACCAATTTATTAATAATAATTAATACCTGGGTGCCTGTTCAACGAGTATTTATATTGTTATTTGGTACCACTTTTACTGATTCCAGAGCGCTCCCCTCTTTCTTTTTTAAAAAAAGGCGTGGGGGAAGGGGGCGGTGATTTTTTACCTCTCCTCCGGTTTGATAAGTATGTAACTATGAGTGAAGCTGTTTTGTCTGTAATTATATCCTGGATACAGCTTGTGTTTTATTGTATATGGCGTTGTTTGTGGGGGATATCCTCTCATTCTCAAATACGCCATCCTAATTTTGGGGGCTTAGTCCGGACTAGCCTTAAAAATTGGGAACTAGTTACATCCAAATTAGCATAGTCTTCATGCTAAGAATATGGAATTACTTGAATTGGGCTCCTTATTTATGATATATCTTCTCTATTATTGTATAGAGAGACATACATGTAATTCCTTTTAAATTTAATTTCCTTTCACCTTGGGTTACAGGCTTGGACTATGTTGGTCTACTAATTCTGAAGTCCTAGGCTCTCCACCTTTTTACGATTCAACTAGTCCGGGCCATTGGGTTATAATATAAAAATATTATAAATATAAAGTAATTTATATATTTTTTATACTTACCACTGTCTCAGGCGGAGATGGCCCTCTGATGAGTTGGCACTCATACCTCCCGGCTGAATTTTTATGTAGTACTCTCTTCTACAAAGAATGATGTTGGTGCCAATTCCAGTCACTTCCTGATGGCTGCATCTGCGCAGAGAGTAAATGTATGGAGAACTAGATAGGACTTTCAATTTTCGGTTTTGCAGACAAATTTTTGGGATTGGGGGTTCAAAATTGTGTTTGGCCCTTGGTAACTTTGAGTTTGCACCAGCTAGTCTGGGCCATTGGTAAGTATAAAAAATAAAAAAATTACTTTAAATTTATAATTTTTTATAAGTTTTTTTCAATGCTTTTGTTTTGTCAGAGGACACCAATGCATATTTACACTTTTATCACAAATGCTGATCGATCTACACAACCTGCTTAACCTTCTCAGTTGGAAGATACAGGGATGAGATTTTTGTATGGTTTCAGTCTTTTTCTCATAACTTCTGATTACTTATTTTTATATTTATTACCATTTCATTGACCCAAACATGGTAACTTTTTAATGATATTAATCTAGGCCAAATGCTAAATTTTTGTTGAACAAATCCCCAAAAATAACCCAAAATACAGAAGACAGGGAAGTACTGACCTCTCCCCTGCCACAAAAACTGCATTCTTTATTTGAACTATGGCAAACACGTTTTGGTCATTGGAAGGTAAATAAATCTAGAAATTACTTAAAATTTTCTGTTTCTTTCAGTTTACATGAAAATGGTCTGTCAGTCCATTTCTTCAAATCTATATCTATATTCGATATTCAAAAAATTTGATTTGAATTGTATAATCGAATTGAATTCTGAGTCAAAATGGGCGGGCCTAAAGATGGAATTTTTGAATATGGTTAATAATTCAATGCATAAAATCTTGTGTTTTTATGGCCCTGATAGGGAGGCATCTTAAATCTGGGTTTTCCATCCATCAGTCCATCTATCAGTCAGTCCGTCCATCCATCTGGTCATCCATCCATCTGTCCGGAGCCATAACTCTATAATGCTTTTTTGAATTTCCATGAAACTTTACACAAGGGTAAAGACCAATGGAAGGTCTTTTGCGCTGCAACACCATGCTCAAGTGGCAAAGGTCAAGGTCACAGGAATGGGAAAACTTAATTCTCTCACAGACTGTATTTGTCCGTCCGGAGACGTAATTCTGTAATGCTTGACTGACAGACTTGTCGTCTACTAATGCACTTTCATCATTTACAATCCCTGCTTGCAGGGTTTCATTGTTTAAAAGGTTAATTTATATCAGTTAACCCTTTATCCAAGAAAGTTTTTTTTTTTTTAAATAAACCAAATTCCACTCATGTGGAAGAAATTTTATCTCTATTTTCCGATAAAACCATTCAGATATCGTTGTCAAAAGAATTTGCACATTACAGTACAAATCGAAATAAGTTGTAATATAACTGCAATAAACTAAGTGTACTGCTGCTTGTGCACTGATAAGACCAGTAAGACTATGTCATTCCCAACAGTATACATCTGTGATTTTGTAACTTTGTTTTTCACCTCATGTTTGCATTTGTTTGCTGTGAAATAAATTGAATTGAATTAAATTGAATTGACCAGAATATGACAGCATTTTCTGGAAAGCTATCTCTCAGAATCTGACATCGTTTTCTGGAAAGCTCTCAGAGAGAGCTTTCCAGAAAATAATGTTAGTTTCTGGTCTTATCAGTGTACAAAGAGAAAGATACATAGTTTATTGCTGTTCTCCTACAACTTTATTTTAACTTCTACAGTATGCCAATTCAAGTGACATCCATATGTGTATGGTTCTGTTGAGAAAGTTCCAACATATTAGTGGCTGTATTGACATTATGAAGATAAGTTCAATACAGCTTTAGTAACACAAGTACCACTAGTAGGGCTTGCTTCTATTCAATTTACTGGCATGTATCAGAGTATCAAATCAAATGTCTGTTTTGGGTCGCTGAGATCTGTGTGTAGTTTTCAAGAAGCTTGCATTCTAATGGTAACCTTCCAGTCTGTTTCCCTTATTAACTCTTTTGAGAAACGGGTACTGTGAAGCTCTCCATGCTTTATAGGATTTCCTATTGATTGTGGGATTGAATAATGCATGTACATATTGCATTTTATCCTCTGTTCTGGTTATATATTTTTATACTGCATACCAATGACCCAGACTTAGCTGGTGCTAACTCAAAAATATCTAGGGCCAAACACAAATTTTGCCCCCCAATCCCCAAGATTTGCATGCAAAACCGAAAATAAGAAGTCCTATCTGGCCCTCCATACATTTCCCCCCAAAGGATGTGCAGATGCCAGGAAGTTACCGAAACTGGCGCCATCATCATTCTTTGTTTGGCCCTCAGTCAGATAACAACAAACTGACATTTGTGCTTTTAAATCTCAGTTTTAATGATGCCAGACACAAATCAATGGTTATTTTGGTGGATCCAAGGACACAACTGGATGAAGGAAGGAAGAAATGGTGGTTTGAAACGTTCAGGGCTGTAATTTTATAATATTTATAAAAATTAGTTCATGTTCCCCAATTTTGGGACATGGGCCTGACGTCATCAATGATTGATAATAATCTGTCCACTGTTTGTTTAGTATTCCTTCCCTACCTTCCCTTGATCCCCCAGTTAAGCTCCCAAGCTTTTTGGCTTGTTTTATTGAAATTTTTTTTATAAAATTTCTTGGGAGTTTAACGTATTATATAGAAGATTATTCTGGTTGCGTCCTCACCCTTGGGGTGTTTAGGCATTTTGGTCATGCATCATACATCCGATGTACCGTTTTTTCTTCTGATGAAGATCTTGCTTTACATCGGATAGTCTTGTTTCTGTTACTGACTTCGGACCGTGTTGCCTGGGGTCTTGTTTTCGTTTTTTTGTTTTGAAGTTGTTTACATATGACAAGGCTCTAGGTAGTTTCCTATTATTTTTAAGGAACGATGGTTGTAAGTAACATTAAATATTCTGACAGTGTGGTAGTTAATTTTATGGCATATTATTATAATTTTGTCCACACTTAGGCTTTTTAGGCTCATCGTTCCCTTTGGGAACTTGGGCTCTTATATAAGAAAAAAAATTTTCAAAATTTTTTTTATTTTTTGAAGGAATTTTTCTTTTGGATGTATTTATTTCATCGATCGTATTTTAATGTTATCTTATATTTATGTAGATTTGTTGGTAGTACAATTGACCTATGTTAGATTTTAGGTAATAATATTTATCTTATAGTAGGGCCAATAAGAGGAAGCCTTTCCTCTATTTACATAGTCGTTGTCTTGCTTATAATCATGGTTTGTGTTAGGCGAGTGGACACTATCGGTCCTCTCGTGGCGAGAGGACACTGCTGGTCCTCTCGCCAAAATGTCATTATAGTTTTTAGCTCACCTGACTTTCAGTCAGGAGAGCTATAGTGATTACTCACCGTCCGTCGTCCGTCGTCCGTGAACATGGTGTTTGCGTCTTCTCCTCCCAAACCGCTGAACCAATTTAATTGATATTTGAGATAATAGTTTGTTATGACATCGCAATTTGATTTTGTTCAAATCAAGTTGCCTCGCCCGTGGGTAGGGCCACACCCAAAAAGTGTGCTGAAATCTTAAAAAATCTTCTCATGAACCAGCAGTAGCAGAGACTTGATATTTGGTGTGCAGCTTCCTTTTGAGGTGTAGACTCAGATTGTTCAAGAGATGTTTGTGGAGCTATACTTGGCGTCGTTATGGGAAGGGCAAAATTTTTGGCCCCGCCCAAAATTTCTATTTTCCAAACCGAGAGGCTGATTTGAACCAAATTTTATGTGAGGGCTTATTGGGTCATAAGTACCTAATTTATGCTGATTTTTTTTTTCCTGTAGCCCCATGGGAACCGCAGGAGCTAAAAATAGAAAAAAATTAAAACGCCCATATCTCCAAAACTGCACGGCACCGAGAATTTTTATTTGGTGTGAAGCTTCCTTAGGACCAACAGAAAGAATTGGTAAAAAAAAATTGCCATCGGTTTTATCATAGGGTACAGTTTTGGGACTTTGAAAAAGTGCTGAGTCAGCACTTTTTAACACTGTAGGCAATGGGAAAAACATTAAAAAATCTTCTTCTCCAGATCCAGCAGGCAGAATCTTTTGATATTTGGTATGCAACATTGTAGGGTGGATCTGATTCAAGTTTGTTCAAATCGGTCCCCTGGGTTCATATTTGGGCTCAGTATAGGAGCCCGATTTTGAACTTAGTGCATTTCAGGCAAATTTCTTAAAAAATCTTCTTCTCCAGATCCAGCAGGCAGAATCTTTTGATATTTGGTATGCAACATTATGGGGTGGATCTGATTCAAGTTTGTTCAAATCGGCCCCTTGGGTTTATATTTGGGCTCAGTATAGGAGCCCAAATTTGAACTTACTGCATTTCAGGCAAATTTCTTTGAAAATCTTCTTCTCCAGATCCGGCAGGCAGAATCTTTTGATATTTGGTATGCAACATTGTGGGGTGAATCTGATTCAAGTTTGTTCAAATCGGCCCCTTGGGTTTATATTTGGGCTCAGTATAGGAGCCCAAATTTGAACTTAGTGCATTTCAGGCAAATTTCTTTGAAAATCTTCTTCTCAAGATCCAGCAGGCAGAATCTTTTGATATTGGGTATGCAACATTCTGGGGTGGATCTGATTCAAGTTTGTTCAAATCTGCTCCCTGGGTTTATATTTGGGCTCAGTATAGGAGCCCAAATTTGAACTTAGTGCTTTTCAGGCAAATTTTTTAAAAACTCTTCTTCTCCAGATCCAGCAGGCAGAATCTTTTGATATTTGGTATGCAACATTGTGGGGTGGATCTGATTCTATTTTGTTCAAATCGGCTCCCTAGATTCATATTTGGGCTCACTATAGAAGCTCGAATTCAAACTTAGTGCATTTCAGGCAAATTTCTTCAAAAATTTTCTCCAGATCCAGCAGGCAGAATCTTGTGATATTTGGTATGCAACATTGTGGGGTGGATCTGATTCAAGTTTGTTCAAATCGACCCCTTGGGTTTATATTTGGGCTCAGTATAGGAGCCCAAATTTGAACTTAGTGCATTTCAGGCAAATTTCTTTGAAAATCTTCTTCTCAAGATCCAGCAGGCAGAATCTTTTGATATTGGGTATGCAACATTGTGGGGTGGATCTGATTCAAGTTTGTTCAAATCTGCTCCCTGGGTTTATATTTGGGCTCAGTATAGGAGCCCAAATTTGAACTTAGTGCTTTTCAGGCAAATTTTTTAAAAAATCTTCTTCACCAGATCCAGCAGGCAGAATCTTTTGATATTTGGTATGCAACATTGTGGGGTGGATCTGATTCTATTTTGTTCAAATCGGCTCCCTAGATTCATATTTGGGCTCACTATAGAAGCTCGAATTCAAACTTAGTGCATTTCAGGCAAATTTCTTCAAAAATCTTCTCCAGATCCTGTAGGCAGAATCTTTTGATATTTGGTATGCAACATTGTGGGGTGGATCTGATTCAAGTTTGTTCAAATCGGCCCCCTGGGTTTATATTTGGGCTCAGTATAGGAGCCCAAATTTGAACTTAGTGCATTTCAGGCAAATTTCTTTGAAAATCTTGTTCTCAAGATCCAGCAGGCAGAATCTTGTGATATTTGGTATGCAGCATCCTTAGAGAGGGGGGGGGATTCAAGTTTGTTCAAGCCATGTCCCTAGGTCCATATTTGGGCTCACTGTGGGATGAGGAATTTTCTTAAAAAATCTTCTTCTGATCGAGCAGTCGGAATGGTTTGATATGTGGTGAGTAGCATCCTTGGGAGGGGAGGGGGGATTCAAGTGTGTTAAAGCCAAGTCCATGGGTCCATATTTGGGCTCCCTGTGGGAGCCCAAATTATAACTTAGTCAATATGAGGAATTTTTCTTTAAAAATCTTCTTCTTCAGATTCAGCAGTTGGAATGTTTTGATATTTGGCATGGAGCAACCTTAGGGGGCTGAGATTCAAGTTTGTTCAAGCCAAGTCCCTTGGTTCATATTTGGGCTCACTATGGGAGCCTGAATGACAACTTAGTTCAAAATGAGGAATTTTCTTTAAAAATCTTCAGATCCAGCAGATGAATGCTTTTGATATTTTTTATGCAGCATCCTTAGAGGGGGTAAGATTCAAGTTTGTTCAAGCCATGTCCCTAGGTCCATATTTGGGCTGATTGTGGGAGCTCGAATTGTAACTTGGTTCAAAATGAGGAATTTTCTTTAAAAATCTTCTTCTTCAGATCCAGTAGTCGGAATGTTTTGATATTTGGTGTGCAGAATCCTTAGGGGTGTGAGATTCAGGTTTGTTAAAGCCACGTCCCTGGGTTCATATATGGGCTCCCTGTGGGAGCCCAAATTATGACTTAGTTCAATATGAGGAATATTCTTTAAAAATCTTTTTTTAGATCCACTGGTCAGAATATTTGGATATTTGGTTTCAGCTTTTCTTAGGAGGAGCAGATGCAACTTGCGGAAATCAATTCTCTGGGTTGATATTTAGGCTACCATGTCAGGTGAGCGCCCTCAGGCCCCCTGGGGCCTCTTGTTTAGTTTCTATTTACAGAGGAACAAGAACATGGAGTGGTTTCGTTATGCTGTCAGAGAGTGTGCTTCCGTCGTCGCATTATTCTATTAGAGCTAGCAGAAAAGTGCTCAATGATATAAGACAAGGGCTAGGCCTTAGAATATAGGGTTTATGACCCTTGTCTCTAGCTAGCTGAACCGGCGGATCATTACTCAGAATATGGGTAGTGTTGATGCTGGGTATGTCCGTAGCGGTCGAGAAGAGGAACAAGGGTGTAGCGAGCACTATAAAATGTGACCATGCTCACCCTGCGACGGCGGAAAGGAGGAAGCAGACAAGTTCTGAGGTATGCTCGTGCAGGTCTACCATGATCGTGAGCAAGAGAGAAGCCCCTCTCTCTTATAGCAACATCTGGGGTGAGAGGTTGTTGGTAGGAACTTGTGTCAGTTGGAGCTTATGTCCATGCCTTCCTGTCCAGGATGCTCCTTCTAATAGGCTGCCGGGGTTGGCTAGTCTTATAGCTTCCTCTATGTTCGAAAAGCACACATGACCGCACAAAGTCGCCAGCTAGCTCGACTGGTGAAGCGGTTTCTCAGGCCTCTGAGAACTGTGACACCGGGTGTGTCCGCTCCGGGCTAGGAGATGATATAGGGTGGAGCGAGCACGATAATATACAACCATGCTCACCCAGCGATGACGGAAGGAGGAAGCCGGCAAGTTCTGAGGTACGCTCGTCCAGGTCAGCCAGGACCGTGAGCAAGAGAGAGGTCTCTTTCTCTTACAGCATCATCTGAGGACAGATGTTGTTGGTAGGAACTTGCGTAAGTCACAAGTTTACGTTCAAGCTTCCTGTCTGGGACGTCCCGTCCAATAGGCAGCTGGGGTCGGCTAGTCTTACGACTTCCTCTTCATAACGGCTAAAGTGCTCTTTATATTGCACAGGGCTATAAACTGCGATGAGTGGTTTCAGTTCCCTCTCGCCGGTGAAGCGGTTAAGATTGAATATGAGGACCGTGACACCGGATGTGTCGCATGTGCATTGTATTCAGAGCTAGCGGCATAAGTGCTCAATGATATAAGACAAGTTTCTAGACCTTAGAATATAGGGTTTACGACCTTGTCTCCAGCTAGCTCGATTGGCGGATCGTTACTCAGAATATGTGTAGTGTGATGCCGGGTATGTCCGTAGCAGTCGAGAGAGAAACAAGGGTGTAGCGAGCACTATATAATCTATCATGCTCACCCTGCGTCAATGGAAGGAAGAAGCCGGCAAGTTCTGAGGTACGCTCGGCTAGGTCTCCCAGGACCGCGAGCAAGAGGGAGACCCCTCTCTGTTTTAACAACATCTGGGGGCCGGGTATTGTTGGTAGAAACTTGCGTCAGTCAGAGCTTATGTACATACCTATTGTCCAGTACGCTCAGTTCATTTCTTAGCCGGGAGCGGCTACAGTTTGGCTTCTTCAGCATCTACCAAGCACTCACGATCACACCTTGGCTAAGTGACTTAGGATATCTAGTCTGCATCATCAAGAGGTCCACCTTTTGTGAAGAAAGTTGCACCATCTAGTAGCCAAGGAGATGAGGCTTCATTCATCAGGACGTCCTCAGTAAGAGCCATCTCAGACTCAGTAACACGAGCATTACATGACTGCTGCTCCTCAGGCCTCCATAACGGACTTGCTGTCACAGATTGCGCAGCTCATCGCAGTATTCCTGCTAATGCAGAAGCACTCAACTTCAATCTCAAAACTTGAGCTGTTGAATGGTGATTGATCGGTCCAGTCATCTGCCTGTTCAGATGCCTGTGACCATGATTCTAAAACTGATTTAGACGAATGATGAAAGGGATACGGAGGAGGATAACCTTCCCTTTCTGAACAACTCATGGATGATATGGATACTATCCATTATCGTTGTTCCAGTGAATCACAATGCCGCGAGCAATTGTGAGAAACCGCTAGCGTTGTTAAACGCTGACTTTATCCAGACAAAGAGTAGGATAATAAGATCTCTTTTCCGGTTAAGTCTACATGGGTGTCACAGGTCTTTGATTATGTAGATGATGCCATATTTAACTTCCTGTGGGAAGAAGTAATACGGTTTCTTATCAACATCTTCTGTAACCGTTTTTTGATCACATACATTTAAAAAAACGACCGAGGAAGATGTGTTGAGAGTTTCTCTGCGTCGAATGAGCAGGCTAAGGTCTTAGTTGTAGCCTTACCTTCACCATTTCGCTTTTCGCTCAGACACAATTGAGAAGATAATTTCTTATTCAGAGCAAATTTAGACTCTCGGTCTTATGTACTTCACTTCTAAGTACTATGACGCTATGTCTATTTGGAAAGGAATTTTGTGGACGTTGGTACCTTTTAAAAATTCTTCCCCAGCCTATTTATCACATATATCTCTGTCTTAACAGATGTTAAGTGGGAGCTATTCTGATGTGACAAAGCCTTGCGTTGTCATCTTCAACTTTTGACTAGGTGGAAAACTTGCTACAGGTCGCTTTAGTTTTCCAGACACTAAGTCTTTGATGGTAAGCTTTCATTAATGTAGGATTAAGCTACAAGAAAGCTTCTATACTCGCCTCTTTAAGTTGGGGTCTAATCGACCAACACCAGCAGAAAGAGTAGGAGAGGTTGTCCTAGACTCAGATCGTCTATAAGGACTCATAGCGTAGGTATAGGTATCCCTCCTATATATTACTTTAGGGATTGACTATACAGCCACTTGGATAGGGGGTTTAGGTCTGTTTGAGTTTACTGATCAGACCCCCCTGAGCCTGTGGCTCGAGGCTCTTATAGAGCTTGGTCCGACCATTTCGACTGAACTGGATAATTAGGTTATTTATGATAATCTTTCAGTCGAAAAGCTAGCGTTCGTATGATCGGCGATGCGGCGAGTCTAGTTCTTTAGATCACTTGAAGAATGAACTAAATAATGTCTCTTGCAATGAATGAAAGGATACACATATCCTACAATTCATTTTCAACAAGCTGGTTCATCTGTTGTTTCACGGAGCGAATTAGCCAGTTGTTAGGCTTGCTTTTGTCTTTTTTCAGATGCAATAACAGCGGATGATTTATGCATTGGATGGGGTTGTGCGGAGCGGCTGTGAATGTTATTCCGATGGGTCGCTTTTGCATACGTCCCCTCCAGTTATTCTTAACTGGAGTGGTAGACGTGTTTCGCTCTAGACCTATATTGTTTAGCAGATCTTTTAACATAAGGTCAAGTTTGAGCATATATTTGACAGTTTTCTCAATTATGATGGACATGAGTTCATGCATTGGGTTGCAATCCTGAGTCCGATGGTCTCTCTATGCAGAGTTCTTGGGACCCTCGGTTCTTGGAGACCACATATTCAAAATGATGTCCTATTGTTTAAGCTACATCATTGAATTTATATTATTAGGGATCATGTATTTATAGACGCAGATCAGAGTTTATCAGAAGAGAAGATAACGCTTCTTTTTGTCATTATTTTCCTTTTGAAGGGACATTTCGGTTCATTCTATTCCTAGATGCATTCAATTAGCTATTCGTACTGCTTAGGAAAATTTATCTTCCAAACAGCAGTCAGTGCTTAAGATTTAAGTAAAAGTGCTGGCAGCATCTTGGGCTTTTTCTAACTGTATGGCTATTACATGATCTTTTGGAGGATCGCTTCAGGATAGTTTAGTTTGCGGCGCACAGGAATAATAGTTTCCATCATTTGTGTCGCCAGTATTACGCATTTGAGCACATACATGTGACGCTCAGCCGTATTCATGGGAATGAATGATAGGACATGTGTATCCTTCAATTCATTTGTTTCTGTTGATTACACTGAGGTTAACAGTCTCAGAGTGATTTCTGCTATATCAGTTTTCTCTAGTATCTGTTATTGAACACTCGCCAGAAGCTTCCTCCATGAGAGGGTCTTCTTCTTCAGGGGAATTTTGTTCTTCACGTCATTCTCCGCTCTTAGTAGCATAACGGAGTATGTCAGATGTGAGGGAGCCTTGTGGTTACTATATTTTTGCTGTCTGGACCAGCAGTGATTAAGTAATGTGGGTGAGAAGGTTTCAACACAAATTCGAATTCCCCCCCCCCCCCTCCCCCACACTCACACACTGTCACGTGTATATATCTTACTACATATATACTATGCGTTTGGGTCGTGTTGTATGGCGCTCTCATAGGCATATATGCAGTTTTATTGCATTAGTTTCTGGTGTTCATTGTCTGATTTCTAATATACAAGCACTTATTAATTCATCATAATTGCTGCTATTTGAGTTCATAGGTGACTGCATAAACAGTTAGTGCTTTTTTAGATGATTACATGCTGGATTTTAATGCGCTCGCACAATTTTTTATTATGCTATCGCTTTGGTGGACCATGAAATTATTATGTATTTCGGGGGTGGTCTGTGTTGGAGCTGGTTATTCATACCTACTTCCATTTCTAGATCCTGGTCTCTATTTTGTCGGTTCTCAAATCGCATTATCTCACGTGTTTATAGTTATAGATATTAAGCAGTACACATTGGAGAGTGTTCTTGCCAGATTTTATTGTACAGAGGCCTCCTGTGGATGATCTTTGAAAGGGGTTTTCTCTGCAGAGATTGTTCATAGTATCCCATTTTTATATGTGTATGTTATATTATTATTTCTCTGATTTCATCGTACATGTATACACCATCTGCATATTTTGTAGCGGACAATATTATTTAACAGAATCATCACTATAGCCTTGGCTTGTGAAGTGGCATTAAGCACCATTTATTATTCATGAATTAATTTTTGATTGCCTGATATATATTTATTTATATTGTTTCCTGGTACCGCTTATTGATTCCAGAGCTCTCCCCTCTTTCTTTTGAAGATAAGTTCAAAAAAAGGGTGGGGGGCATTTTCTCCACTTCTCGAGCTTTTTGGGTATGTAACTGAGAAGGAAGCTGTTTTATCCGTACTGTATTCGGCATTCAGCTGTAGTATTATTGTATGGCATAGGTTTATGGGCAATTTTCTCTCATTCTTAAATATGCCATCCTAATTTTTAAGGCTTAGTCCAGACTAGCCTTAAAAATTGTGAACTTGTTACATTCTTATTAGCATGATTTCGTGCTCGGTTTTAGGATTTACATAATTGGGATCCATATTAGGATATGTCTTCCCTATTATGGTATAAGAGACATACATGTAAATTCTAATTATTTTAATTTTCTTCATCATGGATTGAAGGATTTGATCTTTGTTGATCTTCTATTTCGGAAGTTCTAGGCCCTCCACCTTTTTACGATTCAGCTAAGTCTGGGCCATTGGTATGCAGTATAAAAATAAGAAAAATTTTAAAGTAATTTATATATTTTTTATACTTACCAATAGCCCAGACGGGAATGGCCCACCCATGAGTGGGCAATACGAGGCACTCATACCTCCCAGATGAATTATTATATTATAATCTTTTTTACAAAGAATGATGTTGGCGCCAATTTCGGTGACTTCCTGGTATCTGCGCATGCGCGGAGGGTAAATGTATGGAGGGCCAGATAGGACTTCTTATTTTCGGTTTTGCATGCAAATTTTGGGGATTGGGGGGCAAAATTTGTGTTTGGCCCTAGATATTTTTGAGTTAGCACCAGTTAAGTCTGGGCCATTAGTAAGTATAAAAAATATATAAATTACTTTAAATTTTTTTTATGTTCATGTTATTAGTTTCATCATTTTCCTTTGTAGCCCTATCCTCCGGAAATGCTGAAATTCTCTTAGTGTTGTCATTTGAGCATCAATTCCCTCTCATGCTTAACAATACCTCTAGTATATTCGTATATCAGAGACATTATACATTTATACACCCTCCTCCTATTGTTCATTTTGACACTTGTGTTACTTCAGTAAGTTTTGAAGAAATTAAAATTTTATACTAAATTTTATTTCTTATTATACTTACAAAAGTAACACAAAAATATTGCCCTCCTGGCTGTGTAAATAGTTATTTATATGTGCCTCCTCCCTGATAACATGTATGCATGCATATGTTATATTTCAAAATCGAAAATTGAACTTGTGCATCACTGGCAGGAATTGGACAACAGGTGACTGTTCAGTACAGATTATAGGGCACCATCCTAAGCAGACCAAGCACTTTTGACCCTTGGTTGGTCCAGATCGGTTGATTTTTCATCTTTTGATTATTTTAAAGCCTTTGAAATGTTTTTCTCTTTCAGGGATGAGATTTTTCAGTTTTTTTTCTGATTTCAGTCTTTTTCGAATTTAAAAAAAAAAATTTATTTCTTTGAATTTACATGAAAATGGTCGTTCAGACCATTTTCATGTGAATTCAAGGAAATAAAAGGTCCAATCAACGCATTTTTCAAACTGGTTATCATATAATTGATACATTTCCCTTCAATCAAGCACAATTTCAGTTTATTTTCAGTTTTTTTTTATTAGTCAAAAGTCTCATGCTTGTTCTTAGGATTCTTCAAAATTCCCCTCTTTTTCAATGGAGAGATAAGATGAGGATAGGCACTCGTGTTACTTTCGTAAATATAATAAAAAATAAAATTTGGTATAAAATTTTAATTTTCATGTAAATTGAAAAACTAAAAGATTCTTCACAGCTTTTTGATATATTTCCCTTTATGAAAAGCCATTTCTGTTTATGTTTATGTTTTTTTTTCTTTCTAAAACTCAAGTTCTATAACTGATGATACCTAGTAGTAGATGACCTGATGCTACATGCTTATTCAGACAATTCATTAGCGGACAAGTTCCTCAACATGGCCTCACAGTATTGATTTCTTGTTTCTCAATTAAGCATGTCATTGTGCCATTTTCGGTTCTTAAATGCTTATCTTCAAAGCTTTTTAGAATGTCTTGAATAGAGCTGTTTGGTTGTGAAATTTTGCCTCGGTTTCAGTCTTGTATCGGTTGTGATAAAAGACTTGAGTCTTGATTTTGGTTTCGGCTTTTATTTCTTCTTATTTAACCAAGTGGGGAAACTCAGTGAAATACTGAAACTGTAACAGAAACTAAAAGGCTTTATAGAAGACAAGCAACATTCCCTAACAGTGTGGATTCCTCAGTACCTCTACCCACTCCCTCTCCCCAACCCCCCCCCCCCCCACCCCCCCCACATCTGCACTTTTTCTACTTAACTGCATTTGATATGCATGAACCGCAAATGGCAGTGGTAACTGTCAAGTTCGCAGTGTTTTCTGCCCCATGTATATGACATAACACTCTTATTTGATTCCAAAAATCCTTGGTCATAATTTTCAGTCAAATACTGATGATCACATGTGTTCTGAACATTTGATGAATGGGAATTACAACTAAGTAAGATTATACAGCAAATTTGTTCCTATCACTTGACTTTTAATGAGGTAAGTCAACTGACCCAAGTTTCAACAATTTAAACAGTCAGCACTTTAGCACAATTACATGCGGAGTGGAATTAAATGATGACTCCAGCCTAGTATATACTGAAACTACTGGATAAGGCAGACGGCAATAGGCAAAATTCCGCATTCACCTTCAGTCTACTTTTCAAAGCCATCTTCCCTTCCAAACACTTCAGGTCTGCATAATCAACTTGGTGCCTCGATTCTACATTGTGTTTCCGTATTCTGCTGTAATCTTCTTTTTACAAGTTACAAAGTTTACATGTGGCGTATTTGTCTTTTTAACTCTGTTTTGTGTATCTGCACAGGACTTTATATCATCCCTTCCAGCATGTTATGTTTCATCAACCGGTAGGCACTACTTTCTCGACAATGACTAAAGTACGTTTATTTTTTAGACCTGCATGGTTAGGACTTTCATTTTTATTATTCTGACAACCAACACCGAGTAGATTTTATGGTTAACCAGACAACTCTAGTATTGCATGCATAACCCTTATATTACCAACAATTGCTTTAATTGTAATTTTTTTCTGCTTTATGCTTGTAAGTTCAGAAATTAATTTTATCAGCAATATGTACATGGAACAACACACGAATGTGAATGGGTTAATCGATATGGCACGATTGCCAGTGCAGAAGATTAAAACAAGAAGCTGCAAGTGCCATATTGATTAACCCATTCACACATGTGTGTCTTTGTGTGTTTATTAAACGTCGAAAAGCTATTATTAGAAGGACACTCAGCAATTCATTTGATAACTCATCCCCTGAGTTCCAATGTGTTCTATGTGCCAGTAGGCACATAGAACACATTGGAACTCAGTGGACGTACTATCAACACATTTTTTCGCTGACCAAATTTACGGAGAGACCCTTGTTACTGCTTCTCACTATCGCTAACAATTCAAATTGTAATTGTGGTGCATGATTTGTAGAAAATTCTAGTGAGATTCCACTTCTATTTAAAAATAGTCTGTCAAAGATTTCTGTTCTGCACATATGTGTGGAACAGATTTTCATTTTCCGCATGGTTTTGTATTGCTGTAGATGGGGATTTCATAGAACAGACATGTAATAAACCTTCGTCTGAGACTTCCTGCAAGCTCATAGCCTTGTCAACTATATGGGGTCTAACAGCTCTTGATTTTAAAAATGCTTCAAGATAAGGGGGACCATGCTTTTGCTAACAATAAAAATAATGTGAATCATCATAATGGTTATATCATTAGAAATATAACAGTCATAATAATGCTTATATCATTAGAAAAATAACACAAGCCATAATAATGCTTATATCATTAGAAAATCCCAGTGGTAACCCCAGGGAGCAAAGCAGTGCTTGTTTACTGTGGTAAACAAGCTCTGTTTTACTGGTAAAATAGGACCCACTCACCAGTGCCTGGGGTGAAAGTCATTTAAGTTCTGGTTTCTTATGCTATCCTGTAAATTATCGCAAATTATCTAAAATATATTTCTTGTAATCTATTGACTTATTTATTTATTTATTTATTGGTGTTTAAGGTCACATATTTCTGCACAATGGCTAACCATGACCGGGACAGTTTTACGGGTGGAAGAAGCCAGAGTATCCGGAGAGAACCACGGAGCAACGGCGAGCAACTGTCAGCTCCCCAACATACCAACTCTACACAAGCAGGGTTAGCATTGGTTGAGGACAGGTGCACCATCAACGTGCAGTACGTCTTAGTACACAACGTCACTGTGCCCCCACGTGGGCTTTGGGTGTGAAGTGTCTTGCCCAAGGACACAACGCAGTTGCTATAGGTGGGATTCGAACCGAGGATTTCTCGGCTTGCAGCCTGCACCTCTACCAACTGAGCCACCGCACCCCCTATCTATTAACTTAAAGGATAACGAGGAATATCCCTCAGGAGCTTCCTAAATGACATCATGTTTCAGCATATCACTTCGTCTTCGATACTGTTTAAAAAAGCGATTCAGTGCTGGCTTTACCCACAGTATCAAAAGTTATACTATTCAAAGTCATCCTCGTGATTATATGACTGAAAAATTAGATTTATAATAATAATAAAATAATAAAGTAAAATAATTAAATGTATAGAAAGTGACTCCGAGAGTGATATTGAGACTTGAACTGGGTAACTTTTCCAAAAAACCCTTGTTGATCAGTCAGTCCAGGAAGGTTTTTTTTGGATGAGTCGGCACACTCAATTCCAAATTCCTTATTGTAAATTGACATTTAAAATGTTCTAAAAATTAACATTAGGCCTCACAAAGTAGATACTCTGTTTCTCAGGCC
This sequence comes from Pictodentalium vernedei, assembly GCA_031216915.1. NCBI lineage: Eukaryota > Metazoa > Mollusca > Scaphopoda > Dentaliida > Dentaliidae > Pictodentalium > Pictodentalium vernedei. The sequence continues at coordinate 92,652,784 of CM062289.1, read as the reverse complement.
ATTTTTGTAAAATTGCATGCGTGCGGGCAGTTTTTTATTTTATTTTTTATTTTTGTAATTATTTCTTTGGCTTTAAAAAGTTTATGTTTTAGGCCCCATAATCTACTTAATAGCATAGGTGGTGGTGTATTACGTCCATTGAGTGCAAGAAGGCTTTGCAATGCTAAAGCATTGCAAAGCCTTCTTGCACTCAAGGGACAATTTTATTAACTTGGGTAAAATATCAGACATAATCAATTCGATTTTTTAAGTTTGGATAGGTTATAAAACAAGAGCATGCGGCAGCCAAAAGGACCATGCAGGAGGGCCTGAGAAACAGATTTTTATTTTTTTTAGACCTTATTGATGAAAAATGTGAGAATATTCTCCTTTGAAGTATTATAATTATTAAAATTCATCTGTGAGTTGAACAATTAGTTGGTTACCATATTTACTCTATGTATTGATGATACACCATGGTTTTCCTGAAATTTTTTTTTTCAAAACCGCTCTAATAATTGAGACGGGTCAAAATTTATTTTTCTAAGTATTGACACAGCCAGAATAAGGACATCTGCTATTTGGTGGTATATTTGGTTGAGATATGTTTTTGAACGAAACTGTACTGTACATTGCCTTGTATATTGTTAAAATATATTTTGACTGTACTGGTATCTGTACCCTGTTGTGACGAAAACATACTTTTGTTATGTACGTTTGATTGAAACTTTGAATGAAACTGTTCATTTCTGTGTGTACTGTATGTGTTTATTAAAAAAAAATAGTTTGACTGTGTTTCTTATTACTCACGTAAGAGAAGAAGTCTTCTTATTACAGTTGTCCAAAAGTAAGTATCCAAATGTAAGTATCAGTACACCAGTGTGTAGAAAACAAACATTTTTTTCAAAAAACTTCTGATCTGTACAAAGAGTTTATCGATAGTGTTACAAGTGATAAACACTGCATGCACATCAAAAGAGAAGAGCATTTGCTTGGCTGTTTGGAGTATTATAGAAGAGGAACAAGATCTCAGTTCTACTGATTTGTTCATAGCACATCACAATGAAGTACCGGTACATACAAAATATAAAAGACAACAAAAATAAAAACATGAATGCGCAGGAATTATCTGAATCACAAACCATACCCCCATCATTGTGTGCATGTATACTAGCACTAATACTATATTAGCATGTATACTAGCACTATATGAAGTATACAGAATCGTCAAAAACACAACTCAATACATTCTCTAAAATTTATGTCATAATAACAAAGTTCCAGGCATTTCAAACTGACTTTGTATTCACATTTCATATTCATTGATGAAATACAGGAGTCTCCCTTGAATCATACATTTTTACAAATATTCAATTTTTATAACAAAGTAGAATCCCAATATTTCAGAGTGAAGAGGTGGAACACAGAAAGCATTTCAGAAAATCTTCATTTTGATGGTAAATTATCTTGGGGGAAAGTGGGACTATTTTTTTTATGTTTGAGTGATTTGGCTAGTACAGGCTTGAGAGAACGATTAGCTGATCTTTATTGTTTTGAAACGTACCTGTTTCCAGTTGAATTGAGTTGAATATTGCGCAGTAAAATGTCACATAGCATATAAAAAGAAATTACGCCATTGTAGTGAATATCGGGAATTATCCCATTCATGTGGGCCTGAAATATATTTCACACGCTCAAGCGCTTGTGAAAAATAAAACTTTTAGGTCTACACTCATGAGATAATTCCCGATATTCACTAAAATAGCATAGACATCCTCTGTTTATTAAAAGGTCATATCGGGGTCATTGGATATCCAATTGCCCTTTGGAGGCCTTAATTTCCTTTTATGTTGGATCAGTTTAGTAAATAATATGCATTAATTGTGATATAGCCAAAATAATCTGCTGATGGTCTTGATTCAAACCATGTACAGTCAGGTGCATTTCAGTTGGAGGTCAAGGTCACACAAGAATAATTTAATCATTTGCCCTGCCTCTGCGTTTGATTGGTTGAAAGCATACAGCGTGAAAGTTGTCAAAATCGTATAAACCAAATCACATGATGATTTGGAATGTCGCTACACCTTCGCACATCCGACCCAACTTTGAAGACTCTGGAAGCCCCTCCCACTCAATCCAATTGTCACTGTGAGAGCGTGACGGCAGACTGACAGATGGATAACAAACTTGTAAACAAAGATCAATGATCGATTTTTCATCAACTCCAGTCAGCGAGAATATAATGATAATTTCTCAGGAACAATTGAATTTCATAAAATATACCGAAGTGGGAGACGAATAAAAGATCATATACCCAAACATGATTTTGGGGAAACTTAAAAAAAATGTTTTTAATGATATTGTTACGTGACTTGCTAAATATCTGTTGTCTGCGATCGAAAATCAAAACAACAAATAATTTGACAATGATTGACGTGACCTGTTTGTGGCACACTTTCCTGAGTTTGACTGTTGTCTCTTGCGAAAATTAAAAGTTTTTCATTCACGTACACATAGTTTTTATATTTTAATATTACAGCCGGATTAAATTATAAGAAATAACTGTTGTTTTCCTTCGGTTTATGCGATATAAACCGAAAATTTTCAGCACAAGCTTAATCATAACTCGCTATGCGAGTTATGAAGCTTGTGCTGAAAATTTTCGGTTTATATCACATAAACTGAAGGAAAACAACAGTTATTTCTTAAATGTTTAATGACCAATCCAGACTGAGAGCTGACTTTTTGCAGGTGACAAATGGGACGATTTTTGTGTAAATTTGCTTTTGAGAAATCTTTTTGAAAAAATGAATAAGAAGCTCATGTTTTATTTGAGAAATATAGTAAGATTTTGATTGTGTGCTGTTTTCTCCAGGAAAAGCCACAGTGACAGCTAACCGTCACAGCTTCCAGGAAATATTTACATTATGAGGATTGTGAATAGGGGAGGTAATTTAAATTTGAAATATCGTTGGCCATGTTAATGTGATGTTGTGCATTTCTTTAAAAACTTATATACTCGACTGAGTAACTGTAATGAGACATAAAATGGACAACTAAGTATAAACAATTGGCTGGACTTCTAAACTAAAGGCTTATGTTATTGAAACTAATGCCATGTAAATTGGAGATGTATTTTTAGTATCAGACATTTGACTGCATTAGGCTATTTGCTTATACAGCAGAATTTGTAGTTTTGGTCACCGAGTTGGAGTCAAATGGAGGAAATATGGGAAACTATGGCTTCGAAAAAAATGACTATTTTTTAAAATGTCATTTTTACATGTAGTTATAGCCAGGCTTGTAACAAGAAAATGAGACAGAAACATGGGAATTTTTTTTCACATATTAAAAAATGGGATAATTTGTTCCATTGGTAAGTAAGTGGGGTTAGTGGGAAAATTCTGCTGTTGAGGCAGCTGAGTGGATGAAAATGACTGGTGGTTTCCTCATTCTTTCATGCAATTTTCCAGGTTAATGCCTTTCGTTTGACAGTAAACTATTTCACTTCCATTCAGATTGTTTATTTCTACTTTGTCAGATAGAGTTTTACGTTTTTAGTGGACTTTGAAAATATAGTACATGTTTTGGTTTCAATAACTAAGTTAAAGAATATTTGCATTTGAAAAGAGTGTATGGCATGTTATTTTTGGAAATGCCTGGAAAACTGTGATGCAGAACCTTATATCATTAGAAAAAGAACGAGCCATAATAAGGAGCAATAAGAATTCTTATATCATTAGATAAATAATGTGAGTCATCATAATGCTTATGTCATTAGAAAAATAACACAAGCCATAATAATGCTTATATCATTAGAAAAATACCATGTATACGCCATCATACTACTTATATCAAAAGAAAAATAACTTACTCTTTCATCAGGAATGATGATAATATAGTTATTTCGTTTAACCCTTTACCTAACGTAACGCCAGCGCTATTCTTAAAAATCGCCAATTAATTTTCATTATTTTTTTCATTTTTTGTCTCAAAAACATAGGTTATGACCCCTCGTTGGAACGAGCTCGTTGAGCTCGTTCCAACGAGGGGTCATAACCTATGTTTTTGAGACAACAAAATGAAAAAAATTAGTTATTCAAGAATTATTTTTGCAAGTGTCGTCTGCTTTTCAGGTAAGGTAAAGGGTTAAGACATTTCTCTTTACAAATAATACTTTCATCAGGAGTCATGATAATATTTTCTGTACAGTACTGTCATCACAAAATCACACAGTGAAGTTTGACTGGATCGGAACCCAGTTGTGATCCATCTTCAATGGAACCCTGTCACGATGCAGTCATAATTCTCTTTCCTCTTCTCACTGCAACACTCTAGAATCTCACCTGTTGAAAAGAAATGAGAGAACATTAAATCTGACTTGCTATTTTTATTTACTTTTCTTGATGTGATCTTATTCTCACAGTATTTTATTTAGCAAAACTCAATCCACTGGTGAAAGTGTTCTGACCCCAATCATACATTGCTGAGAGAAATTGAAGGTGTGTGGGGTGGAGGTTCATGTATGAGGGGGAACTTCTCTTACAAAAACCATGTTAAAAAATGTGACCCTAAAAACCAGTATGTGTGATTTTGAGGGATAAGTGAACTACTGCTGCCGGTAGTCCACTAAATCCCTAAAATCACCCTGACCACAAAATAAGCCTACATTGTGTACTCTGACATGCTATAAGGGTACACTTACTACTCTGCTGCCTATCTCTCCACCCCTCTCCCCCTCCCTAACTTGGATAATGATGACTTAAAAATATGTTTCTTGGTATTGCAATGCAAGTAGGACAACAAGTAATCAAGTTCATTTCAGCTTTGTTGGCAAAAGAGGCCACCCACCCCCCCCACCCCCCACCAACCTTTCTGGACCTATTAACAATCTGATAGCTAAATTGTAAAAATAAATCCGCGATTGGCAAAAAAACAGTAACAAAAATATCTTAAAATTTCTGACTTTCAAGTAATTACTTATTATTTTTGTGAATTTGTATTATTTTGCTAACAGTTTACTTGCATTTTGTTTATTTTTTCTTTATTCTTATTTACAGATATGAAGTAAATCCTCCTGAAAAAAAGAAAAAGAGAATTCAGTGGAATAAGTTTGTTGATTTTTATCGAGCACCTGTTGTCATCTTCATTATGAATGTGGTAGGTTTGAAATATAGTTTAATTTTCTAGCTTTGTAAACGTTTATTTTAACTCTATACTTTCCTAAAATGACATTGCTTCCATCTGTCCATCCATATGTCCGTCCACATGTCTGTGAACAGTTGGTATTAGAGTTTTAACCCTTTGAACCCTAGAGGCCGGTTTTCCCACTAGGAGCATCATACGTCATAACGTCATTAAATAGGATGGCTGCTCAGTAAATGTGTGGGGGAGACCAATCAGTATTTTCAACATGCAGCCTCAGGGCTGCACGTTGAAAATATTGATTGGTCTACCACAAATAATGAATATGGACTCTTCCAAGTGCTTCCATTGAACTGGCATGGAAGATACCACTAAGAGTTCAAAGGGTTAAGCTTCATGTTACATACATGCCCACTTTTGAGGAGGCTGAAGGGTATACTGTATTATAGGCATCTTCCTATTTGTCCATCTGTCTGTCAGGCCATCAATCTGTCTATTTGCCCATATGTCTGGCAGGCTGTCAATCAGAAATCAATAAGCTCTGTCAAACTAGATATAGTTGATTAAATTTGCCAGGGCTGTATGGGAAATTTTCACTGCTGAAAACACTGTTTTTTCCCCAGAATAAGTCAATTGCCGATTAGCCATGTTTGATGTTAATGATATGCAAGGTTAGAGATCGCTTCGGGTAAACATTTCGATCAGCCTATCTGTCAAGACTGTTGAACATGCGAAAGAAAGAAGATTATTTCGTTTGAAATGAGAAAATGTGCGTTTTTGATTTAATACAAATGAAGATAGAAAAAATAACATGCTTCAACACTTCATTTAACCGACAGACCAAAATAGTATTGATTTTTTTGTCAAATGAATACTGCAATGAACCCCTTCCCAGGCATAAGCAAAGGAGATTCGCATCATGTTTTTTACCTGCATCGCCAGCGGCAGAGCAGGTCTAGTAACTGCTCGACTCCGTCTGTCAGTCTGTCATTCCGTCAGTCTGTCAGTCCGTCCGAAACACTTTTTCCGTCAAAGTTTTCTTGGCTTCTATGAAAGGGAATGATTTTATATTTGGTCTGCTGCTTCATAATGATGAGTTGTATCGTGTAAGCAATTTTCAGATCAGCCTTGCAGCCACTTCCTGTTTGCCGATACTTTGAAATTTTGCTGTACCCACTGAACATTGAACTTTTCCGTCAAGGTTTTCTCGGCTTCTATGCAAGGGATTGATTTTATATTTGGTCTGCTGCTTCATAATGATGAGTTGTATCGTGTAAGCAATTTTCAGATCTGCCGTGCAGCCACTTCCTGTTTGCCAATACTTTGAAATTTTACTGTACCCACTGAACATTGACATTTTTCGTCAAACTTTTCTCGGCTTCTATGCAAGGGATTGATTTTATATTTCATCTGGAGCCTGATAATGATCAGTTGTATCGTGTATGCAATTTTCAGATCTGCCATGCAGCCACTTGCTGTTTGCCGATTCAATTGCATGCAACGACGCATGTCCAGACCCGGTATTGGTCTTGGCTTGTTGTTGTTAACAAGTGACAAAACGGCAGATAGAACACTCAAACGACACAAAAATGATTGCGTGAGTGAAAATTCAAACCCTGAGTATCCAAACAACCAATCAATACAAATATTTTCAAGCATAACACACAAATTCTGGCCTCAGTGTTAATTCTGTGACACCCCTCCCCCCTTTCCAAAATGTTCGGATATTGCACAAATGATAAAGGCATCTGCAGCAGGTGCCGAAGGTGTGATCAGCCATTGGGTGGTTAAGGTGGAGGGGGGGGGGGGGGTGTGTGTCTTCCCCAAGAAAATTTTGAAATCACTTATTAAATGGAGTCTTCTGGCAGATTTAGGGATAAAAATCATGTTATTTTTTTGCTGTCAAATGACGTTTTTTAAGCAACATGTTTCAAATGTCTAAGTTCATAGCGAGTATCCAATGACGTACAGCTATAGCTATTGACTGAACAATTCCTCAAGTGATAATTATTATGTCAAGTTGATTTAATAAAGTTAATAGGCCTACTTCAAGAATCATGAAGTTCAGAATTACAGCCATTGGTCAAGTGCATAGTTTCATTTGCGATACAGCCCACTTTTTAACTGTTGGCACAGGAGTCAGAATCTTGGGGGAGGGGACTAGGCCAAACTTGGCTTGAAAGCCTGTATTTTAATTTTTAGCTTAACTTGACAAAGTCAAGATAAGCTATTGCCATCACGCGTGCGGAAGTCTGTGAGTCTGTTCACATTTTCCTTTAGCACAGGCTACACCCTGTAGTCCTTGTCTGATTGTCACGAAATTTCATATGCAGGTTTGGGGTCATATCTACAAGCCTGGAAATAAGCAGTCTGTCATTTACAAAAAGACAGAATGTGCTGACGCTTTCCCACATACAATGGTCTAGAATTATCCCAATTTGTCCCATTTCTCTTTAGGCCTGAGACCTTGATTCTGATTAAGGTTTAAGGAGGGTAAATTTAGTAATGTTACCCTGCAGGGCAGCATCACCAAATTCACCCTCTGGGGACCCTCATTCTGCAGATGACAGTCTGCTTATTTCCAGGCTTGCGTCGAGATGAGAACGTCCCCTTTTGGTCTCGATCAGTCAACCGGCATGGCTGCCCGAGCCCAAAACCCGAAAACCATTAGCACAGTCTACAGGTCGTATTTATGAAGGGATTTCATTTGTAACTTGGTAGGATGCCTCTGTATAATGCCTAGATGAGAACGTCCCCTTTTGGTCATGATCTGTCAACTGTGATGGCTGCCCAAGCCTGAAACCCCAAAACTGCAGGTCATATTTAATATGGAGGGATTTCATTGTAACTTGGTAGGATGACTCCGTATGATGTCTAGATGAGAACTTCCCCATTTGGTTGCGATCTGTCAACCGTGACAACTGCCCAAGCCCAAAACCCGAAAACCTTTAGCACAGTCTACAGGTCATATTTATGGAGGAATTTCATTGTAACTTGTTAGGTTGACTTCATATAATGTCTAGATGATAACGTTCCCTTTTGGACGTGATTGGGCAACTGTGATGGCTTCAGGGGCCCGAAGCCCAAAAACCTTTAGCACAGTCGACAGGTCATATTTATGAAGGGATTTCATTGTAACTTGGTGGGATGACTCCAAATAATGTCTAGATGAGAACATCCCACTTTTGCTCGCGATCATTCAGCCTTGATGGCTGCCTGAGCCCAAAAACCTGGAGGGATTTCATTATAACTTGGTAGGTTGACTTCATATAATGTCTAGATGAGAACGTCCCCTTTTGGACACAATTGGGCAACTGTGACCGCTACAGGGGCCCAAAGCCTGAAAACCTTTAGCACAGTCTACAGGTCATATTTAAGAAGGGATTTCATTGTAACTTGGCAGGATGACTCCAAATAATGTCTAGATTAGAACGTCCCCTTTTGGTCGCGATCATTCAGCCTTGATGGCTGCCCGAGCCCAAAAACCTTTAGCATACTCTAAAGGTCATATTTATGGAAGGATTTCATTGTGACAGTCTACAGGTCATATTTATGAAGGGATTTCATTGCAACTTGGTAGGTTGACTTCATATAATGTCTAGATGAGAACGTCCCCTTTTGGACGCGATTGGGTAACTGTGACGGCTACAGGGGCCCGAAGCCTGAAAACCTTTAGCACAGTCTACAGGTCCTATATATGAAGGGATTTCATAGTAACTTGGTAGGATGACTCCAAATAATGTCTAGATGAGAACGTCCCGATCATTCAGCCATGATGGCTGACCAAGCCCGAAGCCCAAAAACCTTTAGCACAGTCTACAGGTCATATTTATGAAGGGATTTTATTGTAACTTGGTAGGTTGACTTCATATAATGTCTAGATGAGAATGTCCCGTTTTGGATGCTATTGGGAAACTGTGACGGCTACAGGGGCCCAAAGCCTGAAAACCTTTAGCACAGTCTACAGGTCATATTTAAGAAGGGATTTCATTGTAACTTGGCAGGATGACTCCAAATAATGTCTAGATTAGAACGTCCCCTTTTGGTCGCGATCATTCAGCCTTGATGGCTGCCCAAGCCCAAAAACCTTTAGCATACTCTAAAGGTCATATTTATGGAAGGATTTCATTGTGACAGTCTACAGGTCATATTTATGAAGGGATTTCATTGCAACTTGGTAGGTTGACTTCATATAATGTCTAGATGAGAACGTCCCCTTTTGGATTGGGTAACTGTGACGGCTACAGGGGCCCAAAGCCTGAAAACCTTTAGCACAGTCTACAGGTCCTATATATGAAGGGATTTCATAGTAACTTGGTAGGATGACTCCAAATAATGTCTAGATGAGAACGTCCCGATCATTCAGCCATGATGGCTGACCGAGCCCGAAGCCCAAAAACCTTTAGCACAGTCTATAGGTCATATTTATGAAGGGATTTTATTGTAACTTGGTAGGTTGACTTCATATAATGTCTAGATGAGAATGTCCCGTTTTGGATGCTATTGGGCAACTGTGACGGCTAGAGGGGCCCTTAGCCCGAAAACCATTAGCACAGTCTACAGGTTGTATTTATGAAGGGATTTCATTGTAACTTGGTAGGATGCGACTGTATAATGCCTAGATGAAAATATCCCCTTTTGGTCATGATCTGTCAACCGTTATGGCTGCCCAAACCCGAAACCCACAAATTTTTAGCACAGTCTGCAGGTCATATTTAATATGGAGGGATTTCATTGTAACTTGGTAGGATGATTCTGTATGATGTCTAGATGAGAACTTCCCCATTTGGACGCGATTGGGCAACTGTGACGATGGCCGAGCCCAAAACCTGAAACCTTTAGCACAGTCTACAGGTCATATTTATGAAGGGATTTCATTGTCACTTGGTAGGATGACTCCAAATAATGTCTAGATGAGAATGTCCTCTTTTGGTCACGATCATTCAACCTTGATGGCTTCCCGAGCCCAAAAACCTTTAGCATAGTCTATAGGTTGTATACTCTCCCAAAAAAGAAAGTGTGCATGCAAAAAATTAATCCTAAAAAAAGATATATATCATTTTCATTCATGGAAATTTTATTCAATCACAGATGAATCAATTTGTGATCAACATGAGAAATTTCATTACGCTACGACGAATACTCTTGGTGCTATGGAGAGTCAAAGACACTAAGGGTCAAACACAAAAGTCACACACTCAATATCTGGTATGACCTCCATCTGCATCGACTACTGCTGTGCATCTACGCCTCATGGAAGCGAACAAGTTAGCATGGGAATGTTGTGGGATGTTGTTCCGTATTCTGATAAGCTGTCTTTGGAGTTCCACAAGCGTTGACGGTGCATGGGGAAGCCGGCGTAGCTGTCATTTCATTTCGTCCCATGCATGCTGAATGGGTGAGATATCGGGCGAATTTGCGGGCCAGGGAAGAACATCCACTTGTTGTTACTGCAGATACTGGTGAACAACACGAGCTGCGTGGGGTCGGACGTTGTCCTGCTGTAGAATGATGCCGGGGCCGTGACGTTGCAGAAATGGGACAACAACAGGTGTAAGCACTTCATCACGATATCTGGCTGCATTGAGATTGCCATCAATAATGACCAGCTCAGTTCTGTTACGGGCAGTGATGCCACCCCACACCATGAGAGACCCTCCCCCATAACGGTTTCGCTCCACGACACATGGATCTGCGCAGCGTTCGTTTCGACGTCTGTACACTCTCTGGCGGCCATCTGATGATGAAAGATGGAAACGACATTCATCTGTGAATAAAACACGTCGCCACCAGTGTAAGGGATGCCTGAGATGTTGTCTACACCACTGCAGTCGAGCACGACGATGACGTAACATCAAAATCGGACGAATTGCAGGTCTTCGAGGATGTAAGCCGTATTCTCTCAGCCGGTTGATTACTGTTTGAGGATGTATCCGTCTCAGGTCAGGGATGTTCCTGGCTGTCGTCATTGCCATTTGTTGCCGGTTGCGGAGATGGACGACACGGATATACTGATCTTGTGCAGGGGTGGTAACTCGGGGTCTCCCGGAGCGGGGTCGGTCTCGAACGTCATCATGTTGTGCATGTCGATGGACTAGCCTGTCTATAGTGTTACGGTGGCAGTTCAAATGCTGGGCAACCTCTCTGTGTGTTCTGCCAGCTCTAATCATACCCAGGGCAAGGAGACGTTGATTCATTGTCAATCTTGGCATGCTAATGTGGAGTCGTTTTAACAGCAGCGCAAGTTTGAATGTGAACGATAGGAAGGCCTTACTTTAGTGTTTAAATACCCAAGGATTCACACTGCTGCATGAATTTTCAGACTCTCCACGTGCAAAACATGCCTTTTCACAAACGTGCAGCACGTCATTTAACATTAATGCAATTTTAACGGGGAAAGCTGTTTTTGTGTTCAATATAACTTATTCATGAACAGGTTAACACTCTTTACACCTATGAAATTATTTTTTTGGAGTTTGATCAATTTTTGCAATGCACACTTTCTTTTTTGGGCGAGAATATTTATGGAAGGATTTCATTGTAACTTGTCAGGTTGACTCCCTATAATGCCTAGCTGATGACATCCCCTTTTGGTCATGATCTGTCAACCGTTATGGCTGCCCAAGCCCGAAACCCAAAAACTTTTAGCATAGTCTGCAGGTCATATTTAATATGGAGGGATTTCATTGTAACTTGGTTGGTTGACTTCATATAATGTCTAGATGAGAACGTCCCCTTTTGGACATGATTGGGCAACTGTGACGGCTACAGGGTCCCGAAGCCTGAAAACCTTTAGCACAGTCTACAGGTCATATTTATGAAGGGATTTCATTGTAACTTGGTAGGATGACTCCAAACAATGTCTAGATGAGAAAGTCTTCTTTTGGTCGCGATCATTCAACCTTGATGGCTGCCCGAGCCCAAAAACCTTTAGCATAGTCTGTAGGTTGTATTTATGGAAGGATTTCATTGTAACTTGTTAGGTTGACTCCCTATAATGCCTAGATGATAACATCCCCTTTTGGTCGTGATTGGCCAACTGTGATGGCTACAGGGGCCCAAAGCCCGAAAACCTTGAGCACAGTCTACAGGTCATATTTATGAAGGGATTTTATTGTAACTTGGTAGGTTGACTTCGTATAATGTCTAGATGAGAATGTCCCGTTTTGGATGCTATTGGGAAACTGTGACGGCTACAGGGGCCCAAAGCCCGAAAACCTTGAGCACAGTCTACAGGTCATATTTAAGAAGGGATTTCATTGTAACTTGGCAGGATGACTCCAAATAATGTCTAGATTAGAACGTCCCCTTTTGGTCGCGATCATTCAGCCTTGATGGCTGCCCGAGCCCAAAAACCTTTAGCATACTCTAAAGGTCATATTTATGGAAGGATTTCATTGTGACAGTCTACAGGTCATATTTATGAAGGGATTTCATTGCAACTTGGTAGGTTGACTTCATATAATGTCTAGATGAGAACGTCCCCTTTTGGACGCGATTGGGTAACTGTGACGGCTACAGGGGCCCGAAGCCTGAAAACCTTTAGCACAGTCTACAGGTCCTATATATGAAGGGATTTCATAGTAACTTGGTAGGATGACTCCAAATAATGTCTAGATGAGAACGTCCCGATCATTCAGCCATGATGGCTGACCGAGCCCGAAGCCCAAAAACCTTTAGCACAGTCTACAGGTCATATTTATGAAGGGATTTTATTGTAACTTGGTAGGTTGACTTCATATAATGTCTAGATGAGAATGTCCCGTTTTGGATGCTATTGGGCAACTGTGACGGCTAGAGGGGCCCTTAGCCCGAAAACCATTAGCACAGTCTACAGGTTGTATTTATGAAGGGATTTCATTGTAACTTGGTAGGATGCGACTGTATAATGCCTAGATGAAAATATCCCCTTTTGGTCATGATCTGTCAACCGTTATTGGCTGCCCAAACCCGAAACCCACAAATTTTTAGCACAGTCTGCAGGTCATATTTAATATGGAGGGATTTCATTGTAACTTGGTAGGATGACTCTGTATGATGTCTAGATGAGAACTTCCCCATTTGGACGCGATTGGGCAACTGTGACGATGGCCGAGCCCAAAACCTGAAACCTTTAGCACAGTCTACAGGTCATATTTATGAAGGGATTTCATTGTCACTTGGTAGGATGACTCCAAATAATGTCTAGATGAGAATGTCCTCTTTTGGTCACGATCATTCAACCTTGATGGCTTCCCGAGCCCAAAAACCTTTAGCATAGTCTATAGGTTGTGTACTCTCCCAAAAAAGAAAGTGTGCATGCAAAAAATTAATCCTAAAAAAAGATATATATCATTTTCATTCATGGAAATTTTATTCAATCACAGATGAATCAATTTGTGATCAACACGAGAAATTTCATTACGCTACGACGAATACTCTTGGTGCTATGGAGAGTCAAAGACACTAAGGGTCAAACACAAAAGTCACACACTCAATATCTGGTATGACCTCCATCTGCATCGACTACTGCTGTGCATCTACGCCTCATGGAAACGAACAAGTTAGCATGGGAATGTTGTGGGATGTTGTTCCGTATTCTGATAAGCTGTCTTTGGAGTTCCACAAGCGTTGACGGTGCATGGGGAAGCCGGCGTAGCTGACGTTTCATTTCGTCCCATGCATGCTCAATGGGTGAGATATCGGGCGAGTTTGCGGGCCAGGGAAGAACATCCACTTGTTGTTGCTGCAGATACTGGTGAACAACACGAGCTGCGTGGGGTCGGGCGTTGTCCTGCTGTAGAATGATGCCGGGGCCGTGACGTTGCAGAAATGGGACAACAACAGGTGTAAGCACTTCATCACGATATCTGGCTGCATTGAGATTGCCATCAATAATGACCAGCTCAGTTCTGTTACGGGCAGTGATGCCACCCCACACCATGAGAGACCCTCCCCCATAACGGTTTCGCTCCACGACACATGGATCTGCGCAGCGTTCGTTTCGACGTCTGTACACTCTCTGGCGGCCATCTGATGATGAAAGATGGAAACGACATTCATCTGTGAATAAAACACGTCGCCACCAGTGTAAGGGATGCCTGAGATGTTGTCTACACCACTGCAGTCGAGCACGATGATGACGTAACGTCAAAATCAGATGAATTGCAGGTCTTCGAGGATGTAAGCCGTATTCTCTCAGCCGGTTGATTACTGTTTGAGGATGTATCCGTCTCAGGTCAGGGATGTTCCTGGTTGTCGTCGTTGCCGTTTGTTGCCGGTTGCGGAGATGGACGACACGGATATACTGATCTTGTGCAGGGGTGGTAACTCGGGGTCTCCCGGAGTGGGGTCGGTCTCGAACGTCATCATGTTGTGCATGTCGATGGACTAGCCTGTCTATAGTGTTACGGTGGCAGTTCAAATGCTGGGCAACCTCTCTGTGTGTTCTGCCAGCTCTAATCATACCCAGGGCAAGGAGACGTTGATTCATTGTCAATCTTGGCATGCTAATGTGGAGTCGTTTTAACAGCAGCGCAAGTTTGAATGTGAACGATAGGAAGGCCTTACTTTAGTGTTTAAATACCCAAGGATTCACACTGCTGCATGAATTTTCAGACTCTCCACGTGCAAAACATGCCTTTTCACAAACGTGCAGCACGTCATTTAACATTAATGCAATTTTAACGGGGAAAGCTGTTTTTGTGTTCAATATAACTTATTCATGAACAGGTTAACACTCTTTACACCTATGAAATTATTTTTTGGAGTTTGATCAATTTTTGCAATGCACACTTTCTTTTTTGGGCGAGAATATTTATGGAAGGATTTCATTGTAACTTGTCAGGTTGACTCCCTATAATGCCTAGCTGATGACATCCCCTTTTGGTCATGATCTGTCAACCGTTATGGCTGCCCAAGCCCGAAACCCAAAAACTTTTAGCACAGTCTGCAGGTCATATTTAATATGGAGGGATTTCATTGTAACTTGGTTGGTTGACTTCATATAATGTCTAGATGAGAACGTCCCCTTTTGGACATGATTGGGCAACTGTGACGGCTACAGGGTCCCGAAGCCTGAAAACCTTTAGCACAGTCTACAGGTCATATTTATGAAGGGATTTCATTGTAACTTGGTAGGATGACTCCAAATAATGTCTAGATGAGAACGTCCTCTTTTGGTCGCGATCATTCAACCTTGATGGCTGCCCGAGCCCAAAACCTTTAGCATAGTCTGTAGGTTGTATTTATGGAAGGATTTCATTGTAACTTGTTAGGTTGACTCCCTATAATGCCTAGATGATAACATCCCCTTTTGGTCGTGATTGGTCAACTGTGATGGCTACAGGGGCCCAAAGCCCGAAAACCTTGAGCACAGTCTACAGGTCATATTTATGAATGGATTTCTTTGTAACTTCGTAGGATCACTCCAGATGATGCCCAGATGACAACGTCCCCTTTTGGTCGTGATCATTCAACCATGATGGCTTCCCGAGCACAAAAGTTGAAAAACTTTAGTACAGACTACAGGTCGTATTTGTGAAGGGATTTCATTGTAACTTTGTAGAATGACTCAGTATAATGTCGAGATAAGGAGGTTCCCTTTTAGTTGCAATTGGTCAACCGTCATGGCTTCACAGGCCTGATGCCCGAAAACCTTTAGCACAGTCTTCAGGCCATATTTATGAAGGGATTTCAATGTAACCTGATATGATGACTCGTTTTGGAATAATTTCACTGTATCTTGGTAACTTTTGTTGACATACGTTAACTGTGAGGGCCACATACATTAACTGTGAGGTCCACATTAACCTACACCTCAGCTCTTTAGTACAGTGTACACCTCATATTATTTTTATTAAAAACATAGCATACAGGGAACAGAAATTAACATATTCCCAATTATCACAATTCCTGTCTTATTTCATAATCCTTTCATAAATATTGAACATTATCCTTTTCATCAAACACAACACACAGACAAGTTAAGCTACAGTGTCATTGACACTTTCATTTTATTTTGGAATGCTCTTTGGCCCTTTGAAAGGGCATACTAAACCCCTCCCCCCCCCCCCCCCCCAAAAAAAAAAAAAAAAAAAAAAAATTAAAATACAGTCTTTCGGGCCATGTTTGGACTAGGGGTTGGGGATGAGCAGGTGTAACCAAGAATTCTTGACTCCTGGGTCAAACCTGCCCCCCACCCCCACCCCCACCCCCAACATTCTGGGCTCCGTGGTTACTATCCCAGGCCCCCACCCTCTCCCTGGCCCTGGATCCTTGACCAAAATGTGTACATATGGATATTGTATTACAGTACAACAGGGTGATTTTGTACTTGTCCTCTAAGTAGGTGGATATACATATATTTCCAACATATTCTTGCCAGTCTTGCAGAAAGTTGGGAACTCAACAAGCTCATTGCAATTTATGGACCACCAGATAACTAACTAATCAGTGGTCCTTAAACGGCAGGTTTGCTTGCTGAGTCACAAGTTTTTACTGGCTGCCAGATGTGGTCAGTAGTTGATGCCCATGTGCATTGTTTTGCATAAGCAAAATTCCAGCCAGTGGGTCTCCGAGTGGAATTCAGAAATCACTTTACTTACAGTACTAGTCGAAATAAGTTATAGAATAACCACTATAAACTATGCATCTTCAACTACACCAATAACATGAGAACCTGACATCATTTTCTGGAAAGCTGTCATGGAGAGCTTTCCAGAAAATAACATCAGGTCCTTGAGTTATTGGTGTAATGGCAGTGGGCTACTTTGTTTATTGCAGTTATGCTACAACTTATTTTGATTCATACAGTATTTGTAGACTTGAACATATGCTTCTACCTTGTACCATGCATTTATACTCACGTGACGTCTTTTTTCCACACATTTCACACTTAGCTATTCAATAAAGAATTGTTCATTTACAAATTAGTTCTATTAAAAATCATTACCATATCCGTAGGCACAGTTCAATATTTCGTGATTGTAAAACAAATTTAAAAAAACAAATTTTGACTTGCTGAAATAATCTACAATTGCAGTACTTTGATTACAAAAAATGCAGTGCAGTACATTTTATATGGCTGCTCATATATGAGCGGGCCGTATTATGGTATGGCAATATCTGTCCATCCATCAGTCTGTCTGTCCATCTGTCTGTCCATCCATCTGTCTGTCCGTCCGTCCATTAACTTTTGTTTGTCCATGCGGTAACTTGAAAACAATACATCCAACAGATACTGTTTCTTTATGGTTGATTAGTTATGACTAGAGGATGGTTCCTTTCGATAACCAGCATTCTGGCGTATCCAATATGGCCATCATGGCAGCCATCTTGGATTTTCAGGGACTTTTGATTGCCTATGCGATAACTTGAAAACTATACATCCAACAGATACTGCTTTTTTATGGTTGATTAAGCATGACTAGAGGATGGTTTCTTTCGATAACCAGCATTCTGGCGTATCCAATATGGCTGCCATGGCAGTCATCTTGGATTTTCAGGGACTTTTGATTGTCCATGTGATAATCCAACAGATACTGTTTTTTATGGTTGATTAGTCATGACTAGAAGATGGTTCCTTTCGATAACCAGCATCAATGTCCATCCATCCATCTGTCTCCATCCTTTTGTCCGTCCATCCGTCCGTTAACTTTTGTTTGTCCATGCGGTAACTTGAAAACAATACATCCGGCAGATACTGTTTTTTTATGGTTGATTAGTCATGGGTAGAGGATGGTTCCTTTTGATAACCAGCATTCTGGCATATCCAATATGGGTACCATGGCAGCCATTTTGGATTTTCAGGGACTTTTGATTGTCCACGCAATAACTTGAAAACTATAGATCCAACAGATACTGCTTTTTTATGGTTTAATAAGCATGACTAGAGGATGGTTCCTTTTGATAATCAGCATTCTGGCATGTCCAATCTGGCCGCCATGGCAACCATCTGGGAGTTTTGGTGACTTTTGATTCTCCACACAATAACTTGAAAACAATATATTCAACTTTAATGGGTCGTAAGCCAGGATTGTACAATTATTTTTGAAGGAATTATTGACCTTTTGTTCCACAAAAAATGTCTTCACAAGCACAATTTCTTCATAGGTAGCCGTATATTGATCCACTGCCTGGTGGTGCATTTGTTTACTTTATTTTTAAACTTTTACCCACAGATAACATTAAAACTGGAAATTTCAATTTAAATTTTTCAAACTAACACAAAAAGCTTCAAGAAAATCGAATCATATGATCGGTGGAACAATCTTGTTCCGATGATAGATCCAATGATGTGGTTTGTATAAAAGTTTTTAAAAAACATTTTTACCTGCTAAATTCATGAATTATGTGTGTAGTTGCAGTCAGTTTGTTAGATAAAGGGTTAGTCTGTGAGGTGTGTGGATAATGGAGATTCTTATCAATCCATTTTCCAATGTTTGAAAAAAAATAATTAACAGAACCAAAAGGGTGAATTCCCACTACTCATTAGGCAGGTTTTTTGGCATATCAAAGCTACTTCAACCCCCCCAAAATTTAGTTTTCCTGAAGTTATTTATTTATTTATTTATTTATTTATTTATTTATTAAGGTTTTAAGACACTTTAACAGCCAAGGTCATATCGTGTCGGTGACAGTTTTACTGCTGGAGGAAGCTGGAGAGAACCACCGAGCAATGACGAACAGCTGCCAGCTCCTCAACATCTTAACTCTGCACTGCAGCACAGCCAGGGTTAGATTGGTTGAAGACATGCGCACCATTGACATGCAGTACGCCTTAGTGCATGACGTCATCGTGCCCCCATGTGGACAATCGGGGTGAAATGCCTTGCCCAAGGACACAACGTGGGAGTCCAAATCGATCGCTCAGACAGTCACCCATCCAAGGACTAACCGAGCTCGACATTGCTTAACTTCGGTGATCTGATGAGAACCGGTTACCGCAATGCCACCGCGCCCCCTTTCCTGTTTTCCTGAAGTAATATTCTTTCGTGGACATTATAAATTACATTTTTAATTTCTATGCATTGGAAAATTTACTGCAATAGGAATTTCAATGCAGTTAACTCTCTTAAGTGCTGTGTATAAACCCAAAACCTGTAAGGAAAGGTACAGAATACATGTACATTACCACTCAAAATAGGTTGTAATATAACTACAATATATTAAGAATCCTGCTACTTCTGCTTCGAAACTGATAATACAAGAATCTTACATCATTTTCTGAGAAGCTCCCTGTTAGAGATTCACAAAAGATAGATATCCGATTCTTGTGTTATTAGTGTAAGAAGCATTACATCTATAGTTTATACTGATAGTGGTTATTCTTCAGCTCATTTTGCCATTTATTATATATGGACAAAATATTATTTAGACATGCGACACTGCTACTAGCAGCCGATTTTCACCTTTTAGAGACCACGCTCCCTCCTCAACCTCTTCCAGATAGAACATCTGTGTTTTATGCTTGAAAATATTTGTATTGATTTGTTGTTTGAATACCCAGGGTTTGAATTTTCACTCATGCAGTGATCTTTGTCATTTGAGTGATCTATCTGCTATTTTATCACTCGCCAACAAAAAAAAACACGATGCCGAGTCTGCCTTTGCTTATGGGAAGGGGTTCATTGCAGTATTCATTTAACGAAAAAATCAATATTATTTCGGTCTGTCGGTTAAATGGTGTGTTGAAAGTATGTTATTTTTTCTATTTTTATTATTATTAAATCGAAAATGCACATTTTCTCCTTTCAAACGAAACATTTTGTTTGTTTCTATCATGTGTTCGACAGTCTTGACAGGACAGATAGGCTGATTGAAATGTTTACCTAAAGCGACCTCTGACCTTGAGTATCACTAACATCAAACATGGTGAATCGGCAATGGGCTTATAGTAAAGGAATTACCGTATTTACTCTATATATTGGGACACTCTATAATTTAGAACACACATTTTTTCCAGAAAATTTTTTTTTTTTTATGCTATAATGTTTGGGACACTCAGGAGACTTGTTTCCAGCTGGCCCAGTCACCTGAAAACAGTGCAGAATGCTCAATATTAAAGCTAAGTTTGTGTTTAATTTTCCTTTTTAAACAATAAAAAATTGATAATACATACTGATTTGTGTTGTTTTTATTTAAATCTGTTCCTAAGTTTTAATATTTACAGTCCGGACTGACATGAGGAAGACTATTTAATATTACATTGTGACAGTCTTCAACCCTTTACTGAATGCTAGTGGCAGATGACGCTCATAAAAAGAATTCTTGTGTAACTAAAAATTTTCATTTTTTGCTTCCAAAACATAGCTTATGACCCCTCATTAGAACGAGCGCAATGCGTCCAATGAGGGACATAAGCTATGTTTTGGAAGCAAAAAATTAAAATCTAAAAAAAAATTGTATGGCGATTTTCGTATATAGTGATGGAAAACGAATCACACACAACTTGATTCAGCATCAAAACAAGACCAGGTTGTGTTTTTTTCCCATTTTCTAAAATGTGGGACATCTGTGAAAATATTTATTTTTAGCTGTCCCAATATATAGAGTAAATACGGTAAATTAGTTATTCCAAGTCGTTTTGGGGCCTATTAAGTGGTAGAGTGCTATATTGTTTTGGCTTGTCAATATTTGTTCATGCTTTTCTTGTTGCACTCTCCCATAAATTGCAACAAGGCAAATCCCCAAAAACTAAATAATTTCATTTCAAAGATAATATGAAGCACATCCACTCGATATGAAGCCTTTAAGTTGCAGTACCTGAACTTAAGAATAAAGCCCAATAATGGACTTTCAGGATTCTACCAGCTAAAAAAAACCCCTCCCCACTCATCATATAGGCCACATGTTTTAAGCTTGTTAATGTGTGCAAGTGGTACAACCTGTATATTAACACCTTTCCTAGGCCCAGTCATGCGGTGTCAGGGAGATGGTGGGGTGGGGGGAGGGGTTCTAAGTTAAGCATTTGCCCTGAATTTTTGCAAATATAGTACCAGCATGTCTGGGCCAGTGGTAGGTATGATAAATAAAGAAATTATTAGAAATTTCCACTCCTCCAAGCATTAAGGTGCTGAAGCTTTGCACATGGCACCTTTATACTTTCATAGGGCAAAAATGCTGTGGCGAGAAATTTTAAGAAAACACCCATACACAACAAGTAAAAAACATCACGACTGCGAAAAATCCAACTTAGTCATTTCAATGTGAGTTTACTGTAGTTCATTGAACTTGACTGAGGTCAGGACCAGACTGTAGGACCTATTAGGTATGGGAGGGGGGGGGGGGGAGGGGGGGCAGGCAAAAGGTTCTTCGTTCTTGGGTGCTAAGTATTGTTACGCTCCAGACCCATAGAACTACAATAATCGAGGTCTGGCGTTGGAGAAAAATTTGAAGGTGGTGCACCCATTGCGTTCTTACGACGAGGGCCTCATCCGGATAGGCCTACATTTTAAAAATGTACCCTGAATGGCGCCAGTTGAATACATTCTGAGTCTCAATGGAGCATTAGGCTCTGTTAGCCGAATGTGATTTTCCTCAGTTGACACCCAATACAGACCGTAAAATTCAGAATTTTTAGGGTGGAAAAAAGATATCTAAGTTCACCGCAACCCATGCCTCGCCCCCCCCCCCCCTCCCCCCCCCCCCCCCCCCTCAGGACTGGATTATTGATCAGACCCAGATCACTTCTCACAGCATACTTTTTTCCATGACCACTATTTTAACGACGTAAAAATAAAGAACAAAAATAACGAATTCAATATACATGTTAAATACATGTAGTTCTACTAAAAAAATAACCAGATAACAAGCTAACTGAGGTATGCATTAACGATTTGTGTTGGTTTGCTCCATGTCGACACACAAGACCAACTTGCCCACCTCACTCTCAGTGCGCAAAAAGCGGCGTATGACTGAACTGAGGCAGAAAAAAGATGAACTGGATGAATCTGTGTTTTTCATCTGTATAGACCCTCTCATCTGAACGCAGATATTTCTGAATTAGGTCGTTCTCAAATCGTCTCGGTGGTGTAAAGTTTAAATGTTGTTAAATTGGTTTAAACTGGGTTTTTGCGTGTTTCAATGCCGTAAAAGTATTGTTTTTGTTCCTTGTCAACACATGATCTTCAGAAATACGTTAATTTAGCGTTGAATATAAAATAAATTAAATATCAAACCACCGTTCATAACCCACCTTTTATTCAAGTGAGTTCAGCTATTTATAATATCAAACGAGGTTAAAACAATTGTTCCTGTGCTCAACTATGTACATGAATTTGGTGATATAAAGTTACGAATGTTTTAACAACCTTCAGATTGCCATCATAAACAAATAATATTTTTAACAAAACCTTTGATTCAGCTGAATAATTTTTTCAAGATAAAACAATTTCGTTCGAGTGAAAATGTTAGTCGGTACAAATGTTCACGGTCAATGACCTGAAACAAAAATATTTCTTTCCTGTCAAAGTTTATGCAAGAACAACTGAGAATCCAATTTGCGTGCATTGGAAATATGAACAAATACGCATATCCAAAAACAAATTCTTGATTTTTTAAAAATGTTGAGTTAAAATGTTACGACCCAAGCCTTAACTGAAGTAAATGCAGAGCAATTAGAACCGATTTTAATAAAAAGTATGTATTTCTGTAGTCGGTCGTGATGATTTCTCCCCAATTTAGAAAAGTCTCACAGTAAATCATCCTTTGAAAAAAAAGCAACCACATGTAGTAGAGTGGGGGCCCCGCAATGAGCAGATTAGATGGTGTTCATCTCCAGTACATTATCTTGTGATCAAGATCCTGTCATAAATTGATTCATCTCACTTCGATCAACAAGGGCCTATTCATAAAATGACTAGGTTTGGCCCTGAATTATCAGCTTCTCTGATTATCTTAGGATTATGATTTAGTCTCACCTTCATATTTTTCTTTACAGATATCTTTCTTAACCTTTCTGACATTGTTCAGCTTTGTTCTTCTATTTGAAATGAAGCAAGGGAAGACAACTGTTCCTGAAATAATATTGATTGTATGGGTTGGAACACTATTTCTGGAAGAAATTAGACAGGTTTGTAATGTATAAATCTTTATCTACCATTTACGTAAAAACACAGTCACAAACTGCAGTATCAGCAGCGATAAAACTTCGGCAATAAAAGATCTTATTTTGTTATTGCAGTAACAACACAAGTTACATGATGTCGTGAGAAATGAATGCACGCACACCTGCCTGATTGTTTCAGTGGTACTGTAATCAGAAATCACTTCATTCAAAAATGGATAGGTGGAACAAACATTGCATATAGTTTCCCTCAACATACATACCATATCGGAGGGAATTGCTCAATTCAGTAGATAAACAATCATCCATGCAAACACCAAAGTAAAAAGAATAAAATTGAATACAAATCTGCAATATAATTGAAAGTGTCAGCACAAAAATTTTGAAACATAAGGCCTTAAAAAATAAAAAAATTGTTTCTTAGGCCCTCCTGCATGGTCCTTTTGGCTGCCACATGCTCTCTTTTTTATAATAACCAATGTAAAATTTTAAAAAATAATAATTAAATGGTGTCTGATATTTTACCCAAGTTAAAAAAATGATAAATTTGTCCCTTGATTGCTGCTGAAGCATTGCAATGCCTTCTTGCTCTCAAGCGATGAAATACACCACCACCCATGCTATTCCATAGATTATAAGGCCTAAGACATAAACCAAGAACATGAACTTTTGATGGCAAAGGATTAATTACAGAAGAAAAAAAATTTTTTAAAAAACCCTCACTCGCATGCAATTTTACAAATAATGGCCTGAGAAACAGAAGATCTACTTTGTGTGGCCTAATGTCTTTCTCATTGTGGCTTGTATGCTTCGAAGATTAATGAATGAAGTGATGTCGCATATTTATAAAGATTCTTGTGCACTACCAAAATATAATTCCCTAGTCGTTTTTGCAAACTACCCACCTATCCCCTGGGTAACCTCATGAATTAAATTGAATTTGGTTACAAATATCATTGCTTGACAGAAAAGGCAAACTTGAGCTGAGTTTGATTATTTTTATCACCATGTACAATTTCATTCATGTTGAAGAAATATTCTCGTGCTGTTGGTTTGGAAAAATTGAATATGTGAGTCCCATTATTTTGATTACTGTTGGTTTGGAAAAATTGAATATGTGAGTCCCATTATTTTGATTACTGTTGGTTTGGAAAAATTGAATATGTGAGTCCCATTATTTTGATTACTGTTGGTATGGAAAAATTGAATATGTGAGTCCCATTATTTTGATTACTGTTGGTATGGAAAAATTGAATATGTGAGTCCCATTATTTTGATTAGTTGAGTGTAGCTTTTCATTTGTTAACTTCTATTTTTTAGAAGTCTTGGTTATGGGTCTTGATGACTGTTTGATAAAAGTATTATGTGCCCATTGTGCTTGTACACAATATTTTATCGTGACTCAACATGTTTTGGGGAATGTATAGCATGACTTGTAGGTATATGTCCCCAAAACTGAGTCACTTCACAATAAAAGATACTCTGCAAGCACAATGTGCACATAACATATATGTATTGTTTTACAGGTATCAATGTAGACTTTCCATTAATTTAAGACAAACTTTGTTTTTCACATTACAGTGGGCTTGAACAAATGTGCAATCTATCATTTTATATGCCCATTATTTGTCTCAAAAGCCCATTATTTGCCTCAAAAGAAATGTGACAACTCATTTTTTGGGGGGCGTCTAAATTTCTACACCTTAGACATACACAGAACGACTCACGCATGTGAATGGGTTAATCAACATGGCACAAGTGCCAATGCGGAAGGATAGAAGAGAGGCTGCAGGCCTAGACTTTTATCCTTCTGCAATGGCACAAGTGCCATATCAATTAACTCATTCACACACGCATGTTGTTCTGTGATTATTACATGTCTTCACGTCTATAAAAATCATTACTAGAAGGACATACGGAAATTCATTTCACAATTATCAACAAAAAGAACACATTTTATCGTGAACCAAATTTGCAAAGGAAACCTGTGTTACTAATTTGTCCCGTGAGTTCCAATGTGTTCTATGTGGCAACTGGCCTACAGGGGACAAATCACTCTCCCTTAAATTGTAACAAGGCAAAGAGACGTGGACAAATTTGGCACTCTATGACTTAAAGAATTTTAAAATGTGTGATTTGATAATGCAGGTGAAATAAGGGAGTCAGCACCAACTGTACTTTGTAGTCTATATGTCACTTTCTTTTATCTGTCAGTATGAACGATCAAAGTGAATATGAGCAAGCTTTTTGAAGAGCTTTTTGTGTAAGAACAAATCGTTGTGTAAAGAAAACTGGGTATAAAGCATGCTTAATTAAGGCCATTAAAAAAAAGTCTATGTTCTCAGGAACCGTCCGCGTCATTAAATTTCTGCAGCATCAAAACTTTTTTTTTTAATACCCAGTCAAAAAAAATTGAAATTTTCCCGGTCAGTATTTTCGGATCGGAATTTTGAGCATCGGCTCCAGTACACATTTCTCTGTAGTATTTCAACTTCCTCTTCCCATTTTCCTCCTTATTTTCATGCTTTGAAATTCTGATTATTATATAAATGTTTTCTATGTTGGTATATATAACAACTTTTGAGGAAAATGTCGCTATTATCTTTTCAATTTATTGCCAGACTGAACATAATCCTGCAATGGAGGGAGCATCTTTGGCACGTTGTCAACGGCCAAGTTGATTGAAGCATTTTGCAATATATGCGATGAGATAACACCAGTCCAGAGTTTGTAAAACATTTCTTCCTGAAATGTGAAAACATTTTTTTAGGGTATCTTTTTCAGATTTCAGAATAAAAAATAAAAAGCCTTCAACCCTCATCAAAAATTTGAGGCACAATTGCCTGAGAAAATAGACATTTTTTTTTTTAACCCTTTACCCAACGAATCGGCTGCATCCACCGTGTAATATGCAAATTCAGCAGTTGAAAAAATATTATTTTTCAAAATATTTCAACAAAACCATATCATGTGACCCCTCATTGGAACGAGCTCATCGAGATCGTTCCAACGAGGGGTAACATGATATCGTTTTGTTGAAATTTTTTGAAAAATTTAAAAAAATGATATTTAAAATAATAAATTTTCATATCGTCTGCGTTGGGTAAAGGGTTAATGGCCTTAGTGAATCAATATTTTTGCAAAGCTGAGGGAAACAATGAAAACAAAACAAAAACAAAATCAATCGGCAAGGGGAATAAACCAAATGCATATGTGGAAATAACAGACAATGAAATTGAACAGTTTTATAATATGAAAAGTTTGGACCCCATTCACCTAAATTAGTTATTAACAGTTTGTTTCTTGTCACAAATTATTGAAGAGTGCCTATAGTGCCTCATTTATTGTTCATTGTTATGTGCAGCTAGGCACTCGTGTGACTTATTCTACTTGTGAAATTTATCACATTGCATTAAACACAATTTTTAATTCACCTGACTGAAAGTCAGGATGAGCTATAGTGATCAGTCACCGTCCATCTTCTGGCGTCCGGCATCTGTTGTCCGTGAACATGGTTCTTGCATCTGCCCTTCCTAAACCGCTGAACCAATTTCAGTTATATTTGACTTGATTGGTTGTTCTGACATCGCATTTTGTTTTTTTTTTTAAATTTACTTGCCCAGCCCCATAGGGAGGGGTGGGGGAAAATCCTCCATTTTTTGTTGAAATCATCTTCTCATGAACCAGTGGGTACAATGATTTGATATTTTGTATGCAACCTCCTTTTGAGATTGTAGAATCAAATTTGTTCAAATGCAGTTCCTGCAGCATTATTTGTCTTTGTAATTGGAGGGGCAAGATTTTTGGCCCCACCCAAAATTTCTATATTTTTATACTGTACCAATGACCCAGACTTAGCTGGTGCTAACTCCAACAAAACCAGGGCCAAACACAAATTTTGCCCCCCAATCCCCAAAATTTGCATCCAAAACAAAAAGAAATCATGTCCTAAAGGACCTCCATACTATGCCTCTACTGCGCATGCGCAGTGACGCAGTCGTCCCGAAATTGGCGCCAATTATCATTCTCTGTTTGGCCCTTCATCAGTCAACATCTCACTGATCTTTGTGCTTGTAAATCTCAGTTTAAAGGATGCCAGACACGTAATTTTTGGAGAAAATGTGATTCTAAGGAGGATAGAAGGAGGAGAGGAAAAAGAAGTGGCAAAAAATAATCAGGGCTGTACTTAAAATTTTTTGATGAAATTATGTTAAGTTGCCTATTTTCGAGGCATGGGCCTCTTGTTGTCATTCTTGCTAATTGTTGCACTGCTTATTCAGTGTTTCCTCTCCTCTAGCCTTCTAAAGTTCCCCCTGGCAATTCTCCCATGCTTTTGGCATATTTTTGAGAAATTTCATTTCTAAAATTTCCTGGGAGAGTTGCTTGGTTACAGAATGTTTTCTGTTATTTTCCCCATAGTTAACGTTTTCACCCATGGGTGTATAACGTTTGTGTTCTGCATCTTCCATCTGATGTTCTACAGATTCTCCCCTGGGAGTCTCTGTTTTGCATCAGATAGAGTGTAATTAATGACTGATTCCGGGCCAGTTTTTTCAGTGCCTGGAGTCATGTTTTCTAGTGTGTTTACACTGTTTGTTTTCATTGGCAACAGCCTTTTTTGAGGGGGGCTGTTTGCCTTTGTGGTAGTTTATCTCATTATAAGATACATTTATATTATCCGAAAGTGTCTCATTAATTATTTTATATAAATTTAAAATTTTTGACCACACTTTGCCATCGGATCCATCGGGGCTCAACGTTACTTTTCAGCAACTTGGGCTTCTCTGAAAAAATATTTTTTCAAAATTATTTTGTTTTGCAATTGTTTTTTCATTTATTAATGGATCATGTTATTATGTATCTTTGTGTCAGGGGTTTTTGCGAGTAACTAGGACTTATTGTTGTTCTTTCACAATGAAGGGACATTGTTCAAATTGTAATAGGAAGAAATCTTCCTCTGACTTTCATGATCATTGTATTAATTGTAGTCAGTGTTCTCGCATTAATCCCTGTCCTATATGTGAACATTGGGATGAGAAACATTGGAAACGTGTGTCACGATATGTTGTTTCTGGAGAAAGAGCGATGCCGGCTCTTTCTCCACAAGGTCACTCTACTCTCTCAGTTTCTATTTCAGAGGAACCAGAACAGGGTGATGTTTCCATGTTATCTTCTTCAAGTGTGCGTCCGTCGTCACAAATGAATTCAGAGCTAGCGGCAAAAGTGCTCATGGAGATTAGACAAATGTCGTCCGCTAGCTCGCCCGGTGTAGCGTCCATTCACCGAATGGTTCGGCAGCCGGGTTCGTCCGATGCGGTCCAAGAGGAAATTTTGGGTGATGCGAGCACTATAAACATAATAGATGCACACCCAGTGACGGCGGATAGTAAGCGAGAACGGAGGAAGCCTTTTAGTCCGGTTCATAGCTCGTCCAGGTCCAGCCGGGCCGCGAGCGAGAGAGGTCCCTCTCTCGTACAACAACATCTGGGACCAGATGTTGTGGTACAAAATGTGTCTTTAGCGGAGCATACGTCCGTCGCTCGGGACGCTCCGTTGTATAAGCAGTCCGCAGAGACTGTTAAGGCTTCCTCTTCTCGTCAGCGCACACGACCGCACCTTGGCTGCGTGACCGCCGATATTTTACCAGCTTCGCCGATGAAGGATTCTTCGGCGACCAGGTCACACCATCCGGCAGCCAGGGATTCGAGACCGATGGACTCCGGACGTTCGCATAGGAAAAGTATGCGGGAGCCATCTGATGCGGAGCTGCCCTCGGCGAAGCAGCGAAAGACTGCGCCTCCGCAGGTCTCGACGTCGGACATTCTTGTGCAGATAGCACAGCTTATCGCAGCATCCCAGCAGCCGACAGAAACGGTGTCGGATCGAGAATTATCCGACGGCGCTGGGTCGGTACGCTCCACCGAAGCATCGGGGGCGGACGACCGGGAACATCGGGAGGTCCGACCGGATGGTGAAAGGGATACGGATGAATTGGAGCTATCCCTTTCGGAACAACATAAAGCTGTCGTGGACTTCATCCGGCACTTTCTCCCTCAAGTTGTTCCGTCGGGCCAGACTGCTGCGCTTCCGGACAAGAGAATTATAGCGTCATTGGACTCTGAATTTTTTGAGCGGTTCAGGGACATCGCTCCCGAGTTTCCGTCGCAGTCCAATAATGTTGCAAGAACATTTGAATTATTGAACGACGCTATATTTAAACTTGCTTCCAGGACGGGGAAAGCAGGTTTCTTGTCCGCTAATACTCTTAACCTGTCTTTCATTAATGCAAGGAATAAATTCGATACGGCAGGACAGGGTATACCGAGAGTTCCTCTGCGTATGGACGACGAGGCGGAAGACTTAGAGCTATCATTACCGTCGTCAGCTTCTATTCCAACCGCGGTGTTGGAAACAGCTATTGCGTCTAACAGAGCCAATTTAGATGCCTTATCTTACGCAGATCACCTTACTAAGGCGTTATCACTGCGCCTTCAAGGGGAAGAGTTTCAGGATATACAATCCTCTTTAAGACTTCTTTCAAGGGCAGTAGCTTATTCCACGTGTAACTCCGCCCTTTCAGTGGCAAATCTGGAGTTGGTTAGATGTGACGCAGCCCTAGCTACATCCACACTAGTGGATTCTAAGGTGAAGAACTCTCTTAGAGTCGCTTCGGTCTCAGGAGAACTTCTCTTTGACGGCAAGCTTTCCGCTATTTATGATAAAATTAAAAAGAAAGCTAATGATTCTCTGTTGTTCAGATCGGCTCCTAAAAAGTCGGATACAGCAGACACGAATAAGACAGGCACTTCTGGGTCTAATGCGCCCAAGAGAGGTTCCTATAGAGGTTCCGGTGCGTCCTCTTGGTCTTATTCGAGAGACCGTCAGGATAGCGACTCTCGTTCGGGACGTCCTTCAGGCCGGGACAATCGGTCGGACGCCCCGAGGTCGACGAGGCGAGGTGCGGGTCGTGGAAGACGTGGTTTCTCCTACCGCAGGCCTCGCAGGTCCAGGAGGTGATGGCTTAAACCTCTATCGCGTTCTGGTTGGCGGAAGGTTGTCGAGTTTTTCACAAGAGTGGGCGTCGATTACGGACGACCCTTGGGTGAGAGGAGTGACTTCGGAAGGTCTAAAGATATCCTTCAAACGAAAGCCTCCATTAACTCGAAGTCCAAAGTGGACTCATCTTCCGTCAAATCCACAGAAAAGAGACGCTCTGTTATCAGAGGTGCAGTCTCTTTTAATGAAGAACGCGGTAGAGGTCGTAGAAAACCAGGAATCTCTGGGATTCTACAGCCATCTGTTTCTGGTTCCGAAACCAGACGGCTCGTTCCGTCCAGTCATAGATTTGAGCTGGATAAACAAGCTGATCGTCGCTCCGAAGTTTTATATGGAGACGATTCGATCGGTCAGAGCGAGTATTCGGGTGAACGATTATGCAACGAGCATAGATCTCAAAGATGCGTACTTTCACGTCATGGTACATCCGACATTCCGAAAGTATCTACGCTTCGCAGTCCTAGGAGTGGTGTATCAATTCCGGGCGATGTGCTTCGGATTGAATCTAGCACCCTGGGCTTTCACTCGGGTAATGAACTCGGTAATGATCTACTTCCGAGCTCATTCGTCTGCGGTAACGTCGGCCTACCTGGACGACATTCTTCAGAGGTACGGCAACGAGTTAACGCTTCAGAACGATGTTCAGAATCTTCTTCTATTGCTCCGACGTCTCGGTTTTATAGTAAACAAGGAGAAGTCGGATCTGGTGCCGTCCAAGTCATTCACTCATCTGGGAATGAGCTTCGAGACGCACAACAATCTCGTTCGTCTGCCGTTAACCAGAGCGAAATTAGTCAGTTGTTACGCTCGCTATTGTCTGCACGCAGACAAAGTCACGGCGAGAGAATTTATGAGACTGATAGGTCTGTGCGGAGCCGCTGCGGATCTCATTCCGATGGGGCGGCTACGCACACGTCCTCTTCAAATTTTCCTGACTCAGAATTGGAGTGTGAAAATTCATTCGCTCGATGTAGACGTTCTCTTGTCAGATCAAGTGAAACAAGAGATTCAGACTTGGGCAAACATTCAGTGGTTAACTCAAGGAGTTCCGCTGCAGTTGCCGGATCCGAGTTTTACCGTTATGACGGATGCCAGTCAAACAGGTTGGGGTGCATCATTAATCCCAACGGATTCGAGATGCCAGGGTCTTTGGGATCCGCAATTCCTGTGCAAGCACATAAACATCAAGGAAATGATGTCAATTTGGCTTGCGTTACGTCACTGGATGGACATTATTCACGATGCTCATGTCCAAATCCTATCCGACAATACGACAGTAGTGGCGTATATACGGAATCAGGGAGGCACTCATTCAGTTCCGTTGTTCAATCTAACGGAAAGAATCCTTCTGTTTGCGTTAGAACATCACGTTCTTCTTTCGGTCCGTCACATACCGGGTCGTCTGAATGTGCTAGCAGACTCCCTTTCACGAAAGGGTCGCTTGTTGCCGTCGGAGTGGACTCTCAACAAACAAGTATTCAATCAGATTTGCTACCAATGGGAACGGCCAATGATAGACTTATTTGCGACACATCTCAACAATCAGTTGCAGACGTATGTGTCTCCGTGTCCGGATCCAAGAGCATTTGCAGTAGACGCTCTGTCGATCCCTTGGGACGGAATGATAGGATATGCGTATCCTCCAGCGCCGTTAATTCAACAAGTATTGCTAAAGATAAAACAATCTCAATGCAAGATTCTGTTGGTAGCATCTCTGTCGCCACAGAGACCGTGGATAAATCTACTCAGGTGTCTGTTGTGGGACCTACCGCGGAAGCTTCCTCCACGAGAGGATCTTCTTTCGCAGGGGAAATCGCGCCAACTCCATCACAACCCGCAAGGTCTCAACCTTCACGTTTTTCCGTTGTGCGGTCCTTCTTGCATGGCAAGCACTTTACAGGACGAGCAGTGGACGCGATTTCTAACTGTAGGAGGACCTCCTCTTCGCTAAACTATGCGGCTAAGTGGAAGGTTTTTCGTCGTTGGTGTAGGGATCATTCTGTAGATATATTTGATCCCTCTATACCAGACATTGCAAACTTTCTAGTATACTTGTTTGACGAAATCAAACTGCAGCCTGTTACTATAAAGGGTTATAGATCTATGTTATCTGATACCTATGCACATCATGATAGTTTACAAATTGGATCTAATGTCTCTTTATCGAAGTTGGTTAGAAATTTTTCGATAAATAGACCCAGAACTCTTAGATTAATTCCTAAGTGGAATTTAGCTTGGGTTCTCCTTAAATTGAAGGAAAAGCCATTTGAACCTCTTGGGACAGTAGATTTCAAATTCTTATCTTATAAGACAGCTTTTCTCTTAGCTTTCTCTTCTGCCAGAAGAGTCAGTGAGCTTCATGCACTATCGGTGGATGATTCTCATTATCGTAGTGTTGGGAACACTATCACCTTCACTACTAATGTGGGTTTTTTAGCTAAGAATCAGGCTCCTAATAAATATCCGGAACCTATTGTTATTAAGGCTCTTCCGTCTTCAGACAGGCGTAGGCCTTTACTCTGTCCTGTTAGAGCACTACGTATCTATAAACAGAGATCTCAGTTTATCAGAAAGGGACGGAAACGTTTCTTTCTGTCTTTGATGCCTAATAGAAAGGACATTTCAGTCCATTCTATTGCTAGATGGATTCAGTTAACTATCCGTACTGCTTATGAAGATTTATCTTCTTCTCAGCAGTCTGTGCTTAAGATTTCTGCTCATGAAGTAAGAGCTCTTTCTACTTCCTGGGCTTATGCTAATAGTGTTGCTATTACAGATTTAATGAAGGCTGCTTATTGGTCTCAGCCATCCACATTTACGAATTTTTATCTCAGAAATATTGAGTCCATTTCTGGAGACCTGCATTGTTTAGGTCCGTTATCTGTTGCTCAGAATGTCGTCCACTAAACAGTTGCAACTATAGTTATGCAGGCTTTCTGTTCCGGCAGTGACTCCGTCCGGATGCCCTCTTCGCTCTGGGCTATTTGACCCAGGGCAAGGGGAAGGGGGGGGGGGGGGGGGGGTGGGGGCGGGTGTTCCCTTAGGTCACCTGCTTTATAGTGAAAAGCAAGGGAATGCCTCCTCCAAGTCAGTATTTCTGAGTCGCTTCCGGGATGGTTTTAAAGTGTAATATTAATGTTTAATTTCATTCATGTCTTATTTTTAAAGTGTAGCTCGGTGTGAAGCATTTGTATATGTCAAGTGTCAAACGGGCTTTAATATACAATACTCGGACACTTTTAAATGATTATAAAGAGTCTCAATTCTCTGGACTACTTTATTTATTGGCTTGCTTTAAAAATAATTAGTATAAGGGTTATACTGGATGTTAATAGAGAACATGAATGTTATTGTGCTCAATTATTAAGGGTAGTGTATCTTTCTAATTTAATATTAAATAAGAAAGATACATGTAAAGCCTAATACTCCTTTTCTCCTTAAGGGGTTACCTCTTTACTATATAGTTGAGCTTATTGGATTTTCCTCTATGTCCTAGGCCCTCCAGCCTGTTTACTATTCAACTAAGTCTGGGTCATTGGTACAGTATAAAAATGTTAAAAAATTTATAGTAATTTATATATTTTTTATACTTACCAATGACCCAGACGGGGATGGCCCTCCCTGGAGTTGGGAACTCTTGCCTCCCCGCTGAGTACATAGCGCTGACCAGGCACTGCCAGTAAGAATGATAATTGGCGCCAATTTCGGGACGACTGCGTCACTGCGCATGCGCAGTAGAGGCGTAGTATGGAGGTCCTTTAGGACATGATTTCTTTTTGTTTTGGATGCAAATTTTGGGGATTGGGGGGCAAAATTTGTGTTTGGCCCTGGTTTTGTTGGAGTTAGCACCAGCTAAGTCTGGGTCATTGGTAAGTATAAAAAATATATAAATTACTATAAATTTTTTAACTTTCTGAACTGATGGTCCAATTTGAACCAAATTTGGTATGTGGTATTATTGAGTCATAAGTACTTGACTCATGCAAAAAAAGTTTCCTTGTCTCCGTGGGAACCCCAGAATACTTTCATATTTGGTATACACTATCTCTAGGGGTGGTCAGGGGGATGGGGGTCAGATTCAAGATTGTTTAAATCTAGTGCCTGGGTTAATATTTGGGCTGCCTATTGGAGCCTGAATTATAACTTAGTGCAATATGAGGAAATATCTTTAAAAAATCTTCTTCAGATCCACCACTCAGAATGCTTTCATATTCGGTATTTCAACCAAGAGCACCTTGGCTTGTTGTGAACAGTACATGTTGAATTTTTGCACACAGAGTAGGGGTATAAAAGAATTGTGCAGTCTTGTTAGTTCTTAGGTCATGTCAGAGTTCTATTTCGGTCATGATATAACCAAAGATGCTGACAGTGACCTTCAGCACCATTTAATAAATAGCAGGGGTTTGGTGGCGTTGCAGTAACCGGTTCTCCTCAGATCACCAAAGTTAAGCAACGTCGAGCCTGGTTAGTCCTTGAATAGGTGACCATCTGAGCGATCGATTCAGACTCCCACGTTGTGTCCTTGGCCAAGGCACTTAACCCCGATTGTCTACATGGTGGCACGTTGACCTTATGTACTGAGGCTTACTGCATGTCGATGGTGCTCATGTCTTCAACCAATCTAACCCTGCCTGTGCTGCAGTGCGGAGTTACGATGTTGGGGAGCTGGCAGCTACTCGACGTTGCTCGGTGGTTCTCTCCGGGGACTCCAGCTTCCTCCACCCATAAAAATGTCACGATCATGATTAGACATTGTGCATAAATATGTGACCTTAAACACCAATAAATAAATAAATAATAAAATAATAAATAACATCCTGTACCCTTTTATCTAGCTCAGTACTTTGTCAGAGTCTGGAAATTGTTTTTCCACACCACATAAATAACCGGTATTGCAGCCAATATTTTAACAAAGTCTGGAAATGTTTATGAAATCTGCAGAATAATCAATTTATGTTTGGAGTGCATGAAAACAGTCTTTTTGTCAAACATTTGGACTGAACAAATCATCTCATTATAAAATGATGTGATATTATTTTTTTCATGTTATCAGGCCGTGTATACCAAGGTAAGTGTCAATATTAGCAGTGATGCACCGTTTTATTATATGACTATGATATTTTTACCCTAAACACCATTACACACCAGGTGAGATTTTTCCGGATCAAAAATCCATATCATACTCCTACGGAAATTGCTGAGAATTTCCATATGAATAACGTCGGAGTATGTATCCGTTAAAAATATACTTCTTAACTAGGGAAGCCGTTGCCATTGTTTACAAAGTTTCCGTGCTCTGAAACAGTCACAAGCGAGTGATACATTTTGATTCAAGGGAATAAGTAAATCAAGGTTAGCAAATTAAGTTACTGTTATTGTGTCAGTCATCAAGTTGAGGCGGCCAGATTGTTGGATTACACGAGCTGCCACATATGATAATCTGTATATATCATTTGTTTTTTATGTGTACCCATACTATGTATGGTACACATAATGCCATCATCCGGGGTGGACCTCCGTCGTTCGTCCATCCTTTGTCTGTCCGTCCATCCGTCTGTCCATCTGTCCATCTGGCATCCGTATCCATTTCTTTGGCACTCGATAACTTGAAAAATATTGCTTGGATTGTCAAGTTACTTTATATTTCTGTTCAAGTTACTGATGGGCCGAGCTGTATACTTTTTGGTGTCAATCTGTTATTTTGATCCTCAGATATTAACCCTTTATCCTTCAAATTGAAAATTCCTCCAATCCCTTTGGCATTCAATAACTTAAAAAATATTGCTTGGATTGTCAAGTTACTAGATATTTGTGTTCAGGTTACTGATGTGCCGAGCTGTATAGTTTTTGGTGTAAATCTGATAATTTGATCCTGAGATATTAACCCTTTGGCCTTCAAATTGAAAATTCCTCCAATCCCTTTGGCATGAGATAACTCAAAAAAACTCAAAAAATATCGAGCTGTATAGTTTTTGGTGTAAATCTGATAATTTGATCCTGAGATATTAACCCTTTAGCCTTCAAATTGAAAATTCCTCCAATCCCTTTGGCATGAGATAACTCAAAAAATATCAATCTGATTATCATGTTACTTCATATATGTATTCAGGTTACTGATGTGCCGAGCTGTATAGTTTTTGGTGTAAATCTGATAATTTGATCCTGTGATATTAACCCTTTATCCTTCAAATTGAGAACTCCTCCAATCCATTTCTTTGGCATGCGATAACTCAAAAAATATTAATCCGATTATTAGGTTACTTTATATATGTATTCAGGTTACTGATGTGCTGTGCTGTATAGTTTTTTATGTAAATCTAATAATTTGATCCGGAGATATTAACCCTTTATCCATCAAATTAGTCACTCCTCCAATCCATTTCTATATGTACCCATACCATGTATGGTGTACATAATGTCGGCATCTGGGGTGGCCTCCGTCATACAGCTTTCTACTAGTTGTGCGTATGGGTACACATCTGACGATTTCATCAGTCTATTTCCTATTGATATTGAACTGATTAATGGAACTCCCCATGTTCCTGATCAGATTATTGAAATATTAACTTTTTCAGCCTTCATTTTATTATGCCCCTCTCCCCCCCCCCCCCCCCCCCCCCCCCTCTCCCTGACCTCAGTCGGAGGATTCGGGGGTATCTAGTGGAGACCTCTGTTCATGTGTCCATCCATCCATCTGTCTGTCCATCCATCCGTACAAACGTTTTGGATTGTAATTTCAAAGCCATCAGTCAGATTTGGTTTTCCTTTGGTATGCTGATAGACCTGCATGGGGGAATGGATATACACAAGGAATAGGTTCTGTCCAATAATTTTTTTCCAGAGTTATGGACTTTTTCACTCTTTCAACTTAGAAAATTTTCCTCGACCTCTGGATTGCATTCACTTGTTGGATTTGAAAACTACTTATTTGATCAAATCATAATTTTAGGGGTTACTTGAGGATGACTAGACAATGCTTCCTTTCGATTTTAAGCTAGCCAATTTAGAATGGCCACCATGGCATTATGACACCGTTGGGGGCATATGCCATGCTTCACATTGCTCTTGTATAATCATCTGTTTCTTGATCCTTAAAGGCCTGACAATCTGAATCCCATTTTTGCTACACACTGGCAGTTTTCAGCCTGTGACTTTGCAGCTGTTTCCAGGAAAGTCTTTGGCTCTCTAAATAGACAGCCACAATTTGCCTAGAAACAACTGCCAAGGTACTTCGTGAGCTGTGCAGTTTTGAAAATTCAGGTCGGTTTCGGTTCGTTTTTTTTTTAAAACTTCGGTTTATGGTTTCGGTTTTCATTGTACAAACATTACAATGCATACACTGCTTATTGGAAGATGATTTTGCAGCATATAAATTTGTATCAAATAAAAACTTGTAATTGAACCATTTATAAAATAAAACAACATGACACTCTGTCGAGATATCCAAGTCAAATTCAATCTTTTATAGTAGCAGGGCCAGGAGTAGTAACACTGGGACCCAGAACATGGGGGGGGGGGGGGGAGTGGCACCATGGTTCTGACTCCTATGTCAACAGTTAAAAGGGGGGGGGGGGGGGGGGTGCTGTATCGTGAATGGAGATCTGACCAACAGTTGTAATTTTGGATTGTGTGATTCTTAAAGTAATAAATTTATTAAATCAACTTGATGTAATAAAGTTATCACTTCAAGAATTGTGCAAGCAAAAGCTATAACTCTTGATCGCTGAATACTCACTGAAGTCTGGAATTTTCAACATGCTGCTAAAGAATGTCATTTTGAGGGTCAAAAAATAACTTTATTCTTTTATCCCTAAAGCCGCCAGAAGTCTCCATTTAATAACTGATTCCAAAGTTTCTTAGAGGTTCTTCCCCTTCCCCTATCATCGCTTGTGCTTTCATCAGTATCTCGACTCTTTTAAAAGGCGTACATGTGTGTGAGGGGAGGGGGGTGTTTACGTCACAGTATTATCAGAACTTGCTGCCTAATTGCTTGAAATGGTAATTTACTCAACTCATCTGATGGAACTACAGTAAGTGGATATTGGGTGGTGATTTAGAGTTAAATTACAGCTGAAAACATTAATTTAGTCTCAAAGAGCCCTGACATGTTAATTCAGTAAACTGGAAATACAGTGCAGCAGGTGTTAATTTATTCGCCCATCATTGTCGGAAGGAGGGCTCCATTTCCATGGCAAAGGAAGTGTGTGATATACTCTGATTTCCTGAGTGCAATGCATTTGTAAAATTATCTCAAGAGTTTCAAGTTTAACCCTTTACCTAACCTGAAAAGCAGACGACCCTTGCAAAAATAATTCTTGAATAACTAATTTTTTTCATTTTTTGTCTCAAAAACATAGGTTATGACCCCTCGTTGGAACGAGCTTGTTCCAACGAGGGGTCATAACCTATGTTTTTGAGACAAAAAATGAAAAAAATAATGAAAATTAATTGGCGATTTTTGAGAATAGCGCTGACCGGTTTTGGCCGTTACGTTAGGTAAAGGGTTAAGAAAATGATTTCTTGCCTTGAGTCTGTTGTAAAATTATATGTGTGTCATAGTAAAACATTGTCTCTAACAGTGTTAATGACTTTATTCAACTCAAGTAAAAACCTGATTCATGAGAAGTCAATTTTGTCACCTATTTTCATGGTATTCTGGTGAATGCAGCACTCCAAGTTCAAACGTGATACCAATTACTTGTATAGCTGTTCTGAAAAAGGGGTATTGCGACTCTAAAGTTTCAAAATAAAGGTAACTTTATGTTGTTTCTCTCTTTATTCTGTGAAGTGAAGACCTAATTAGAGATTTTCAACAATTAATTTGGAAACTGGGACGACAGGTTTTCTGTAATTGTTTCGGTCTCGGTTTCGGTTTTGATAACAGAACCGAAACCAAACCAAATTTTTGGTTAACCCCACAGCTCTAGTTCTTCAAATGTAAGTTGCAAGTTTACCCAGAGATGGCATGTTGGGACACCTGTCCTGTTACTAAAAAATCTATCAAAGTCAGAACTAGACCTTCAGGGGGTTAAAATCTTTGTTTAACCCTTTACCTAACAAATCGCCCGTATCTGCCCACGTAATATGCAAATTGAGCAGTTGAAAAAATTAAATTTTTCAAAATATTTCAACAAAACCATATCCTGTGACCCCTCATTGGAACAAGCTCATTGTGCTCGTTCCAATGAGGGGTCACATGATATGGTTTTGCAGTCGTGTGTGCTTAAATAACGTAGTGCAGGAAGCCATGACTGAAGCCGTCCCCAGCTGCAGACTAGACAGAGCGTCCCAAGCTGCGGGCGGACATATGCTCCGTCTCGTGCAAGTTTCCAACCAGAAAACTTCATTTCGGCCTTGTGAAACGTAGCGGAGGAAGCCTTAACTAAAGCCGACCCTGGCTGCAGACTTAACAGAGCGTCCCGAGTGGAGGGTGGACATATGCTCCAGCTTGTGCAAGTTTCTCAAACAACATCTGACCCGAGATGTTGCTAGATTAGAGAGGGGGGCCTCTCCCACTCGCGGTCTATCAGACCTCGCCGAGTACAAGAACTTGCTGACTTCCTCCCTATTTCCTCCATATTTCCGTTGTTGCTGGGTGAGCTATTTATATTATAGTGCTCGCTCTACCCAATCCACTTCAGAGATCTCAACAGACTTACCTAGCATCACGGCCCCCACGTATAGAGTACCGCTTCAACGGTCGAGCTAGCTGCTTGCAAGAGATTAAAACCTTTAACCAAAGGCCCTAACTCTTGCAATAATGAGCACTGCAGCTAGCTCTATATGCTCCACAGAGCGCGACAACAGTAGCACACTTGGATGGGTGTCAGAATATCATCACCACGTTCATGTTCCTCTGAAATAAAAACTGACAGAATGAATTAAAATGCAGTGAGAGGCGCTGATCCTCAGAATCTCACCTCCAACAAGGTACCGCGACACCCGACTCCAACATCAGTCATCCCAGTGCAACACAAGAATGACAGGAGTCCGCAGGAGTGTATCAACTAAAGTCGATATCAGTCCTCCAAGCTCCACAACAATATATATATAACTGAGATACAAGAATAATAGCTCTCACAAATCAATTCAAAATATTTTTTGTAAACAAAAAATTTGGAAAAAAACGCTCAAGTTCCCAAAGGGAACATTAAAAGCCCAAAGGCATCCCGATAGAGCCTAAGTGTGGACAAAATCCAAAACTTTTGAGCTACACTACCGGAATAATAATCCATGTATCCTACAGTATACTACCATAATAGAATATAAAAAACTACCTATATATGAGGACGTTGACAATGTAAACAACATCAATGTAAACAAGACATCGGGCACACAAAAAGACCCAAAGTCAGAACCAATTGAAATGCTATCAGATGCAAAGCTAGATCTTCATACAAAGAAAAAACAATACATCGGATAGAAGATGCAAGTCTAAACGGCCTAACACCCCTAGGGTGAAGATGTAACCACGGGGAAGAAACAGAATAATATTCTGTAATAAATGTTAAACTCACAAGAAATTTAATAAAAAATTTCAATAAAAAATGGCCAAAAAGCTTAAGAGTTTAGCAGGAAGGGTTCATGGAAGGATGGGGAAGGAATACTTAACAAACAGTGGAATAATCATTTTCAAAAATGATGACGTCAGGCATATGTCCCGAAATTGGGAAACATAAAATAATTTTATAAATATTACAAAGTTACAGCCCTAAACATCCAAAACCACCGTTGAACACTTCCTTCATCCAGTAACAGCCTTGTATCTACCAATTCTTGCATTGATTTGTGTCTGGCATCCTGAAAAAAGGAGATTTTAAAGCACAGATGCCATTTCATTGTTAATGACTTTAGGGCCAAATAAAGAATGATGTTGGCACCAATTCCGCTCACTTCCTGACGTCTGCGCATGTGCAGAGAGTAAATGTATGGAGGGTCAGATAGGACTTTTCATTTTCGGTTTTGCAAGCAAGTTTTGGAGATTGGGGGGGGTTCAAAATTTGTGTTTGGCCCTCAATAACTTTGAGTTAAGCACCAGCTAGTCTGGGCCGTTGGTTTACAGTGTAAAAATATGCTGCCACTGACATTTGAACTTAGTTTAGTCAGACGTCAATATTTCCCTTTGACACACCCTTCAGGGCACATTTATGATTGGATTAATTTGAAACTTGGTATGTGTGTTCGGGCGACCTCTAGATGGGAGCTATCGATTTTCTTCCATTTCCATCAAAAAATGTTGGCGCTGGCAACAACCATTGAGCTTGGTTTAGTCAGGCATCAACATATTCCTTTGGCACAACCTACAGGGCACATTTATGATCAGATCAGTTTGTAAACTTGGTATGCTTGTTTGGGGTTACCTCTAGATGGGAGCTAATCGCTTTCTTTGATTTCCATCAAAAATTGTTGCCACTGGCAATGACCTTCGATGAACTTAGTGCAGTTATGCATCAATATTTCCCTTTGGCACACCCTGCAGTGCACATTTTTTATCGGATTGCTTTGAAAGCTGGCATGCTTGTTTGGGGTGACCTCTAGATCGGAGCTATCGATTTTCTTCAATTTCCGTCAAAAATGTTGCTGCTAGCAACATTCTGAGAACTGAGTTTAGTCTGACCTCAATGTTTCCCTTTGGCACA
Source organism: Pictodentalium vernedei (assembly GCA_031216915.1). Lineage (NCBI taxonomy): Eukaryota > Metazoa > Mollusca > Scaphopoda > Dentaliida > Dentaliidae > Pictodentalium > Pictodentalium vernedei. Next base: position 92,610,919 of record CM062289.1, on the reverse strand, counting down.
CCCTACAGGGCACAGTCATGATCGGATCGCTATGAAATTTGGTGTGCTTGTTTGGGGTGACCTCTAGATGGGAGCTATAGATTTTCTTCCATTTCTGTCAAAAATAGTTGCCTTTGGCAACAACCTTTGATGAACTTAGTAAAAACTTAGCACAGTTAAGCATCAATATTTCCCTTTGACACACCTTGCTGGGCACATTTATGATTGGATCGCTTGGAAACATGGTTTGCTTGTGTGGGGTGACATCGATATGGGCGCTATCGATTTTCTTCCATTTCTGTCGAAAAATGTTGCCGCTGACCATTGAACTTAGTTTAGTCAGACCTCAATATTTCCCTTTGACACACCATTCAGGGCACATCTATGATCGGATTACTTTGGAACTTGGTATGTGTGTTCTGGGTGACCTCTAGATGTGAGCTATTGATTTTTTAGCTCAACTTGACAAAGTCAAGCTGAGCTATTGCCATCACTTCTTGTCCGTCGGCGTACGTACGTACGTACGTACGTTAGTATGTTAGTACGTTAGTACGTATGTCCACAATTTCCTTTGGCACAGCTCACAGGTCGCATTTATGATCAGATTACTTTGAAACTTGGTATGCTTGTTTGGGGTGTCCTCTAGATGGGAGCTATCGATTTTCTTCAATTTCCGTCAAAAAATGTTGCCGCGGCCAACGTTCTTAGAACTTAGTTTAGTCAAACCACAATATTTCCCTTTGGCACACCCTACAGGGCACATTTATGATTTGATTGCTTTGAAACCTGGTATGCTTATTTAGGGTGACCTCTAGATGGGAGCTATCGCTTTTCTTCAATTTCCGGCAAAAAATGTTGCCACGGCCAACGTTCAAAGAACTAAGTTTAGTCAGACCTCAGTATTTCCCTTTGGCACACCCTACAGGGCACATTTATGATCAGATTGCTTTTAAACCTGGTATGCTTGTTTGGGGAGACCTCTAGATGGGAGCTATCGATTTTCTTCAATTTCTGTCAAAAAATGTTGCCGCGGCCAACATTCTTAGAACTTAGTTTAGTCAGAAGACTCAATATTTCCCTTTGGCACACCCTACAGGGTACATTTATGATCGGATTGCTTTGAAACCTGGCATGCTTGTTTGGGGTGAGCTGTAGATGGGAGTTATCGATTTTCTTCAATTTCCGTCAAAAAATGTTGCCGCGGCCAACGTTCTTAGAACTTAGTTTAGTCAAACCACAATATTTCCCTTTGGCACACCCTACAGGGCACATTTAAGATTTGATTGCTTTGAAACCTGGTATGCTTATTTAGGGTGACCTCTAGATGGGAGCTATCGATTTTCTTCAATTTCCGGCAAAAAATGTTGCCACGGCCAACGTTCGTAGAACATAGTTTAGTCAGACCTCAATATTTCCCTTTGGCACACCCTACAGGGCCCATTTATGATCAGATTGCTTTGAAACGTTGTATGCTTGTTTGGAGAGACCTCTAGATGGGAGCTATCGATTTTCTTCAATTTCCGGCAAAAAATGTTGCCACGGCCAACGTTCGTAGAACTTAGTTTAGTCAGACCTCAATATTTCCCTTTGGCACACCCTACGGGGCACATGTATGATTTGATTGCTTTGAAACCTGGTATGCTTGTTTGGGGAGACCTCTAGATGGGAGCTATCGATTTTCTTCAATTTCCGTCAAAAAAAGTTGCCGTGGCCAACGTTCTTTGAACTTAGTTTAGTCAGAAGACTCAATATTTCCCTTTGGCACACCCTACAGGGCACATTTATGATCGTATTGCTTTGAAACCTGGCATGCTTGTTTGGGGTGACCTCTAAATGGGAGCTATCAATTTTCTTCAATTTCCATCAAAAAATGTTGCCGCAGCCAACATTCTTAGAACTTAATTTAGTCAGACCTCAATATTTCCCTTTGGCTCACCCTACAGGGCACATTTATGATTAGATTGCTTTGAAACCTGGTATGCTTATTTACGGTGACCTCTAGATGGGAGCTATCGATTTTCTTCCATTTCCGTCAAAAAATGTTGCCACGGCCAACGTTCTTAGAATTTAGTCTCGTCAGACCATAATATTTCCCTTTTGTACACCCTACAGGGCACATTTATGATCGGATTGCTTTGAAACCTGGCATGCTTGTTTGGGGAGGCCTCTAGATGGGAGCTATCAATTTTCTTCGGTTTCTGTCAAAAAATGTTGCCACTGGCAAAAAAAATGACATTGGTACCAATGATCTTCAATTTTGCCATTTCATTTATAACTTACCAACTTCAAGTTTGTCAAGTTGAGCTCCAGTGTCACTGACACTTTCATTTTCATTTCCATACAAAATTATTGCCATTATCACCAGCCTTTGAACTTACTGCATTTGTGCAGCAACTATCCCTTTTGCACTCTGCAGGGTATATTTATGAATTTCCATAAAAAAAAAACCCAAAAAACATTGCCACAAGCAATGACCTTCAAACTTAATGCATTTGTGCATTAGTATCTTCCTTTGGCGTGCCTCAGAGGGCACATTCATTATCAGGTTGTTTTGAAACTTTATATGCATATGCAGGGTGACAAAGATGGGAGCAATTGATTTTCTTTTCATTCCCATCAAAAACTGTTGCAGTTAGCATCAATCTTTATATTTATTGCACTTGTGCATCAACATTCTTCTTTGACATGGCCTACAGGGCACATTTATCTTAGGATTGTCTTTGAACTTGGAGTGCTTATCAGGTGGGACCTCTAGATAAGAGCTATTGATTAGCATTCATTTCTGTGAAAAAAGTTGCTGTTTACAATAACCTCCGAACTTACTGCATTTGTATATCAACATTCTTCCTTTAGCCAACCTTACAGTTTACGTTTAAAAATGCATGGATTCCTCTGACATTGTGCACACACAATGCTGTTATGTTTAAATTTCACCAAATAACATTGGTACCAATGATCATCAATTTTGCCATTTCACTTATAACTTACCAAGTTCAAGTTTGTCAAGTTGAGCTACAGTGTCAATGACACTTTCATTTAGACATGAAGGCATGTAATAAACACAGAATGACATGCATGTGGATGGGCTAATCAATATGGCACTTGTGTCATTGTGGAAGGATAAAACAAGAGGCCGCAGGCCTCTAGTATTATCCTTCCGCACAAGTACTCATGCCATATCGATTAACCCATTCACAGACGTGTGTCATTCTGTGTATAGACTGGTGTGACATGCATAATACAGGCACAGAATAGTATTCTCAAGGAAATGGTTACTGTGTATCTGTATAAACCAGAATGATGTCTGAATCCATGCTGCGAGAGTTTCTTTCAGCATCAACCGCCTTGCAAAACTATACTAAACTACGTACACCACACGGCCACCGACATACTATAAAAGGGAATGCAAGTAAACCAAGAATATATGAAACCAAGACAGAACACACAGAATACTCAATGTTTCAATTATTTATCATGTAATTGCATCACTTAATTCATTTACGCTTTACCTGCGGCCTCTCGTTTTATCCTTCCATGCTTGCACTTGTGCCATATCGAGTAACCCATTCACAAGCATGTGCCGTTCTGTGCCTGTGGCCTCTCGTTTTATCCTTCCGCACTGCCACTCGTGCCATATCGATTAATCCATTCTCTTGCGTTTGTCATTCTGTGTATTTGCTATTTTAATTATTCTTTTTGAAATTGTTCAAACAATTTCAACAAAACTAGATCATGTGACCCCTCATTGGAATAAGCCCAACAAGCTTATTACAAAGACAGGGCCACATGATATAGTTTTGTTGAATGTTTTTGTAAAATAAAATGTTTGCAGCTACTCAGTTTGTAGATTCTGCGGATGTAGCCAATTCATTAACCCTTTACCCAACACAGACGATTACAAAATTTATTATTTTAAATATCATTTTTATGTGTACCCATACTATGTATGGTACACATAATGCTGTATCCAGGGTGACCATTCGTCATTCATCCATCCTTTGTCCGTCTGTCTGTCCATCCATCCATCCATCCATCCGTCCGTCTGTCTGTCCGTCCGGCGTCCGTATCCATTTCCTTGGCATTCGATAACTTGAAAAATATTGCTTGGATTGTCAAGTTACTTTATATTTGTGTTCAGATTACTGATGTGCCAAGCTGTATAGTTTTTGGTGTAAATCGGATAATTTGATCCTGAGATATTAACCATTTATCCTTCAAATTGAAAATTCCTCCAATCCCTTTGGCATTCGATAACTTGAAAATATTTGTGTTCAGGTTACTGATTTGCCGAGCTGTATAGTTTTTGGTGTAAATCTGATGATTTGATCTCAAGATATTAACCCTTTATCCTTCAAATTGAAAATTCCTCCAATCCCTTTGGCATTCGATAACTTGAAAATATTTGTGTTCAGGTTACTGATTTGCTGAGCTGTATAGTTTCTTATGTAAATCTGATAATTTGCTCCGGAGATATTAACCCTTTATCCATCAAATTAGACACTCCTACAATTCATTTCTATATGTACCCATACCTTGTATGGTGTACATAATGTCGGCATCTGTGGTGGCCCTCCGTCATACAGCGTTCTACTAGTTGCGAGAATGGGTACACATCTGACGATTTCATCGGCCTATTTTTTAAATTTTTTCAAAAAATTTCAACAAAACTATGTCATGTGACCCCTCTTTGGAACGAGCTCGACGAGCTCGTTCCAAAGAGGGGTCACATGATATGGTTTTGTTGAAAAGTTTCGAAAAATAATATTTTTTCAGCTGCTGAATTTGCATATTATGCATGCGGATGCGGGCGATTTGTTGGGTAAAGGGTTAAGCTAGGGGTTAAAATGAACAATGTCTTGTGCAAGTTTGAAAACTGCAGCAGTTCCTTGTAAATTATACGAGGTGAGTTAGGCCTGACAAAGTAGATCTTCTGTTTCTAAGGGTTTTTTTTTTAAAAAAACGGTTGTTTTATGGTATACCGCTGTCCGTCCATCCGTCTAGGCGTCCATCCGTCCATCTGTCCACATGTCTAACAATAACTTGAAAATGCTGCGAGCAATTTTTGTGATTTTTTTGGTGGAAAGTATATGTTGATGGCAGGAAGCTCTCTTTCGATTTGTGTCACTGTCCAATTTGTCATTCCAGAGTTATGGGACTTTATTCGTCAAAATATAGGCAATACATGTATACTCATATTATGTGCTTCCCTTTGTAATTAATAATGGGCGAATCATGCGCTCATGGTGCAGCTGTTTATTTTATTTTTTATTATACCCCCCACTTCAGAGAAGGTGGAACTATATTGTCAAAGGCATGTACGTCTGTATGCCTCTATGCCCATCCATCCATACTAACTGATGGGTACATATGTGGCTATAAATTATGTGGTTGCTAATAGTTATGTGGCTTTATTTTTAAGTGGCTTCTCAAATTATGTGGCTGCTTTTTCTAACGAATAGTTATGTGGCTTGTATTTTTAAGTAGCTTCACAAATTATGTGGCTGTTTTTTATAACAAACTTGGTAAATGGTTGACATATGTTAACTGTGAGGGCCACATTCAACTTAGGCCTCAGTTCTTTAGTACAGTGTACACCTCAAATTGTTCTTGTTGAAAACATAGCATGTAGGGTACAGAACTTAACATATTCTCAATTATCACAATTCTTGTCTTATTTCATAATCCTTTCATAACCATTGAACATTATCCTTTTCATCAAACACTACATATACATGTGTAGTTAAGTTAAGCTGCAGTGTCATTTACACATTCCTTATAATTATTTATTAGCCATCAAAAGTTCATGTTCTTGGTTTGTTTTATATTTTAGGCCTCATAATCCACAGAACAGCATGGGTTGTGGTGTATTTTGTCCCTTGAGTGCAAGAAGGCTTTCCAGTGATAAAGCATTGTAAAGCCTTGTTACACTCAAGGGACAAATTTATCAATTTTATTAACTTTGGGTAAAATATCAGACATAAACCATTTAATTTTTAGCTTAACTTGACAATGACAAGATATGCTATTGCCATTGAAGTCTGCAAGTCTGTGAGTCTGTTCACATTGTCTTTAGCACAGGCTACACCCATAGTTCTTATGCGATCATCACAAAATTTCATATGCAGGTTCAAGGTCATGTCTGGATGAGAATTTCCCCTTTTGGTAGTGAGCGGTCAACTGTGAGATTTCATTGTAAGTTGGTAGGATTGCTCTATATAATATTCAGATAAGAATGTCGTATTTTGGTCAGATTCAGTCAACCGTGATGGCTGCAGGGGCACATAAACTAGATTCCTTTAGTACAGTCTACAGCTTGCATTTATGAAGGGATTTATTTCCAAATTTGTAGGTTGCCTCAGTATAATGTCCAGATGAGAACATCATATTTTGGCTGTGATCGGTCAGTCGTGCCGGCTGCACAGGCACATGACCTAAATTTGTTTAGCACAGTCTAGAGTTTAACATTTGTGAAGCAATTTCATTGTAACTTGGAAGGATAACTTGGTATAATGAGACTGTCCATTTTGGTCACGATCGATCAGCCGTTACCGCCGCCTGGTCATGTAACCTACATTCCTTTAGCACTGTCTGCAGGTTGTTTTTTTGAAAGGATTTCATTGTAACTTGGTGGGATAACTTGGTATGATATCTAGATGAGACTCCTATTTTTGTCATGATCGGTCAGCCGTGACCCCCAAACCATCACATAAACTAGATTCCTTTAGCAAAGTCTATGAGTTATATTTATGAAGGGATTTCATTGTAGCTTGGTAGGATATCTCATTTTGAAACGATTTTACTGTAACTTGGTAACTTTGGTTGACATATGTTAACTGTTAAGGCCACATCAACCCAGGTCTTAATTCTTTAGTACAGTCTACACTCAAATTATTCTTATTGAAAACATATCCTTCAGGGAACAGAAATTAACAAGTTCTCAATTATCACAATTCTTGTCTTATTTCATAATCCTTTCATAAACATTGAACATTATCCTTTTCATCAAACACTACACACAGTAAAGTTAAGCTACAGTGTCATTGACACTTTCATTTTCTCAAGTTTGCATTGGTTATAAAAATAGAGCATGCTGAGGTCAAAAAGACCATGCCCTTTCAGCATTTCACTCAATATTGTTTATGTCATAAGTTGAAAAGTAGGTAACTGATTTATATTACTCATTTGTGTTGAATCATATTAACAGTATATCAGGCAAGTTTGAAATCCAGCATAATCTTTTAAAAAATTAAGGAGAGTTTTGCTCTTAACTTATTTTTGCTTGACATTTTAATTTTTTTCTAACACTTCAGTAACATTTGACATATTGAAAAAGATATCAACTTCATGTTAACCCTTTACCTAACAAATCAGCTGAATCCACCTTATGCTCTAATTTACAAATTGAGCAGTTGAAAAAAAAACATACTCTTCAAAAAATTTCAAGAAAACCATATCATGTGACCCCCTCATTGAGGGGGGTCACATGATGTGGTTTTATTGAATTTTTTTTTTTAATTTTGAAAAAAATTATATTTTAAATAAAGTTTTTTGTTTTGATATCTTGTACTTTAGGGAAAGGGTTAACAGTGTGTTGGACAGTTTTGAAAAACGTCTTGGACCTGTCCATTCATCGATGCTTTGGGGAGCATGGTGGCTCAGTGGTAGACTGTTGGACTTCTATGCTAGAGGTCCTGAGTTTGATCCCCGTCTGGGACAACCCATGTTGTGTCCTTGGGCAAGGCGCTTTATCTTGGTTGCCTACCTGGGGGCATGATGACTGCGTACTAAGGCATACTGCACGTCGATGGTGCACATGTCTTCAACCGCTGTAACCCCGGAGTTTGAACAGAGTTAGAATGTTGAGGAGCTGACATTTGCTCGTCAATGCTCTGAGATTTTCTCCGGGTAGACTCCGGCTTCCTCCACCCATAAAACTGCCATGATTAGCCATTGTGCATAAGTATGTGACCTTAAACACCAATAAATAAACAAATGAATCTATGCTTTAGATGTGATGATTTTACTATTGACTTCTTCATCAATAATTGCCATCATCTATCACAATGATAAAGCTATAGCTTCTGATATTGTAAAAGATTAAAAATGGGCGGTATTGGCATTTTGAGTTTGGTATCAGTTGTGGTATTTTTAAGGTAGTATACCTCGGTATTGGATCGGTATACGGTATCTGACTTGAATGAGATTTGCTGATAATACCAAAGGCGAATTCACATCAGGAAAATACAGAATAAGTTGTTCTTGTATCATTCTACTACAATGCTACAAATGCCACTGCCAATGAGCTCAACAATGGCATTCTTTTATGGAAAGCATATCTACAGTAATTTTGTGACTTGTTCTATACACCTTAACCTTTAAAGGCCTATTTTGGGCTTTTGCAATATCAGAGCATGTGCCCTGACCTTGCCATCTTCAGGAGGTCCTGCTGACAATAGACAAATCACCTGGACAGTGATTTATAGTCAAGTCTTGGCTGCCTAACAGAAACAAGAAATCACTTCTAACCAACGGGACATATACAGGTTGTAGTCTAGTGGGAATTTAGGACAATTATCCAGCCCCTTAACCCTTTACACAACGAATCGCCCGCATCCGCCCGCGTAATATGCAAATTCAGCAGCTGAAAGAATATTATATTTCGAAAAATTTCAACAAAACCATATCATGTGACCCCTATTTGGAACAAGCTCGACGAGCTCGTTCCAAAGAGGGGTCACATGATATGGTTTTGTTGAAATTTTTTGAAAAAATTTTAAAAATGCTATTTTAAAATAATAAATTTTGATATTGTCTGTGTTGGGTTAAGGGTTAACAAAACTGAAAAGAAATTCAGTCACTTCTTTCATAAAAATGAACACTTCAACTGGTGTCAAACTTCAAATTGGCCTTATATATAATGAACGTAGGGAAATTTTAAATTTCAGACAGTTTCGGTATTCAGTTATTGGCTCAGTTTGGTTTGTTTCAGTATCCCCATGATATCAGTATCGGACTGGTTTTTAGGTATATTGCCCATCTCTATAAGAGATTGTTCTAACTAATTACTTTGAAAAATGAGTTTCCTTTCAACATAGAGTACTTTGATCGCAAAAGTGGTCACTTTCCTGACTAGAATGTGATCTGGTTCAGTACACACCATTGGGTTGAGATTCCATGAATAAAATGCTGTGAAATCAAGACTGCATAATGAAAAAATACATGAAAATATCATGTGAGATTTTTATCATTTCTTTATCAAGAAGTGAGATCTACCGTATTTACTCTATGTATTGGGACACTCTATGATTTGGGACACACATTTTTTCCAGAAAACTATATTTTTTTATGCTCCAAAGTTTGGGACATTCAGGAGATTTGTTTCCAGTTGGCCCGTCGCTAGTAGCAGACGACACTCATAGAAAAAATTCTTGGGTAACTAAAAATTTTCATTTTTTGCTTCCAAAACATAGCTTATGATCCCTCATTGGAACGAGCACAATATGCTCGTTCCAATGAGGGATCATAAGCTATGTTTTGGAAGCAAAAAATGAAAATATAAAAAACAATTGGATGCCGATTTTCGTATATAGTGATGGAAAACGAATCACACACAACTTTATTCAGCATCAAATCAAGACCAGGCTCTGTTCTTTCCCCATTTTCTAAGAATTGGGACACCTGTGAAAATAATTATTTTCAGCTGTCCCAATACATAGAGTAATTACAGTAGTCTTGTTTTGAGGAAGATGGGCAGAGTTCACGATCAGATTGTGACTCTGCCAATCATGGGATTTCTGTCATTTCTTTCTCGACAAGTGATATGTAGTCTGGTGGGCAAGAAGCAGACAGAATTCTTGACCAGATTGTGACTCTGTCAATTAGGAGATTTCTATCATTCCTTTCTTGACAAGTGATATTTTGTAGTATGGTGGGCAGGAAGGTGGATACAGTTATTGACCAAACCATGACTGTCATGAGATTTCAATCATTTTCTTGACAAGTCAAATTTTCTAGTCTGGTGGGAGTAAGGTGGATTGAGTTCTTGACCAGATGGTGACTCTATCATGAGATTTTTATCATTTCATTCTTGACATGTGAGATTCTGCAGTCTGCTGGTGAGAACGGCAGAGTTCTTCACTAGATTACTGCTGTCATGAGATTTCTATCATTTTCTCGACGAGTCAGATTTTCTATTCTAGTGAGGAGGAAGACAGATAGAGTTGTTGACCAGATTGTGACTCGGTCATGGATTGAGTTCTTGACCAGATTGTGACTGTCATGAGATTTCTGTCATTTCTTTCTTGCCAATTGTGATTTTTTAGTCCGGTGGACAGGAAGGTGGACAAAAGTTCTTGACCTGCAGATTGTGACTCTCATGAGATTTTATGCCTCCGTGACGAATAGTCAGGGGGCATATTGTTTTACCCATATCCATCTGTCCGTCTGCCATGTGCTGTCCATCCATCTGTCTGCTGTACGTCTGCATTCAGGATACATTGTTTGTCCAGCTAAATCCTCTACGAGTTTTCAAGCTAGAACTTTTTTATTTCGCAGGATGTTTGTACATATACCAGAGGTGTGCATATTGTCAGGATTTTGATTAGCTTCAATATTCCACAAAATTACAGGTTGATGAACTTGGTCAATTTTTTTGTAGAATTTCACCTGTGTGGTATGTGGTTTGTGTGTGATAGACTTTGCGGGGGCATCATACGTGTCTTACAGAAACAGCTCTTGTACAAGTAACAAATCACAGTTTGCTCTTCAACCTACTGTGTCCATGTGCTGGGGGGACATGGTTCGGTTTAGTTTATCATTTCTTTCATTACTCTCTTTGTAGAGATATCTATCATTTCTTTCCTGACATTCTATAGTCTCTGTCATGAGATTTCTATCATTTTCTCGATGAGTCAGATTTTCTAGTCTAGTGGGAGGAAGGCAGATAGAGTTCTTGACCAGATTGTGACCCTGTCATGGATTGAGTTCTTGACCAGATTGTGATTGTCATGAGATTTCTATCATTTGTTTCTCGACAAGTGAGATTCTCTAGTCTGGTGGAGTGGAAGGTGGATTGAGTTCTGCACCAGATTGTGACTGTCATGAGATTTCTATCATTTCTTTTTCAACAAGTAAGATTCTCTAGTCTGGTGGAGAGAAAGGTGGACAGTGGTCTTGACCAGATTGTGACTCTGTCATGAGATTTCCATCATTTCTTTCTCAACAAATGACATTCTGTGGTCTGGTGGGCAGAAAGGCAGACAGAGCTTTTGACCAGATTGTGACTCTGTCATGAGATTTCTATCATTTCTTTCTCGACAAGTGAGATTTCCTAGTCTGGTTGTGAGGAAGGTGGACCGAGTTCTTGACCAGGTGGCGACTCTGTCATGAGATTTCCATCATTTCTTTCTTGACATTCAGTAGTCTGGTGGGGAGGAAGGCAGACAGAGTTATTGATCAGATTGTGACTCTATCATGAGATTTCTATTACTTCTTTCTCGACAAGTGATATTCTGTAGTCTGGTGGGCAGGAAGGCAGACTGAGTTCTTGGTCAAGTTTTTTATCTTACAATCAACATGTATTTTGTCTGTATTAACTCCGCAACTGTCGTGTATCTGACCCCTTAATACAGATGTTTGTATCAGGGGGTCGGATACAAGCACGTTCCTTTAGCATGAGCTCCATTTTTTTTTCCTTTTGTTCATCCGTGCGAATAAATAGTTCGTTATATATTCGTCTACATTCTTGACTTATCCCCAATGTATTGTAAGATAAAATGATTATTACCATTATGTGGATGTACAAAATATGTATCCGAGTCTCGCTCCGGGTTCTAAGGGTAGATCACGACTCGCCTTCGACTGCCCTTAGAACACGGAGCTCGACTCGGATACATATTTTGTACATCCACATAATGGTAATAATCTCTATGTAATGATAGTGCTGAATCTGTACATTATGGAGTTGTCCGTTGTAGGTCGTCTATATACAAGTCATATTGTCATCAACATCTCGTCCCCTGAGTTCCAATGTGTTCTATGTGCCATTAGGCACATAGAACACATTTGAACTCAGGGCACGATCTGTCTGAAGAGCATCACCAGGTTATACATGCAAATTTTTAACTCATAGACCTCTTGGGTGGTTCTGGTAGTCTTTTTTTTAAATTTTTCCCTTTCACAGAGTTTGAGTCAATATCTGTGAGGAAAATTTACCTCATAATTCATTGAGTGTCTATCAATAGTAAATTACTCTCTCTGTAGATTACAATACGTCACTGTGATGAGAATATATTTTGAGCCAATTATGGGGTTAGGCTTATAAAAATGTAGAATCCTGGATATTTCCCCACTGACTATTAATTAAAGAAACAGACATTTCTCCACTATAATTTCCCCACCATACATTTCTCCATCTGGCTCTAGCAGACATTTCCCGCTATTGCTGTATTTTGGTACAAAGAAGTGGCAGTTGGTATTGAAGATTAATTTTATTTTGATAATAAACCACATCGATTATTTTTTATGGCCTCTATTGTTGCATACATGTTGTTAGTTGGTTTTGGAATGGCTGTTGCACGGTAATGACACACAGGGATGATGGAGGGCAGGTCGGCTCCTTTTGACCCTATATTCACTGATGTTTTGGTTTCCATGCCCAGTCACAGTATTGACGTCCATGCCCAGGGAAGTGCAACTGTATTTAACAAGCTATTATTTATTTATTTATTGGTGTTTAAGGTCACATATTTCTGTGCAATGGATAATCAAAACAAGCTATTAATTGAAAATAGAATATGTTTTTATTTTTGGAATTCACTAAAAAAAAAAAGCCTTTCCGCAATCTATTCCAATGAGGATTCATAAACTGAGTTTGCACTCTTTTTGAGAATAGTACTTGCTGGTTTTGTCCATTATGTTGGAGAGTTGATATAAATGAGATTTACACTAAGTAGTACAATACACAGGGATAGTTATTCAGTTAACCCTTTACCTAACAAATCGCCCGCATCCGGCCGCGTAATATTCAAATTGAGCAGTTGAAAAAAATCAATTTTTCAACATATTTCAACAAAACCATATCATGTGATCCCTCATTGGAACGAGCTTGTTGAGCTCGTTCCAATGAGGGGTCACATGATATGGTTTTGTTGAAATTTTTTGAAAAATTTAAAAAAATTATATTTAAAATAATAAATTTTGATATCGTCTGCGTTGGGTAAAGGGTTAATAAAGAAAAATTTTATAACCAAAAAGTGTGGCTAACCCTGTGCGATGCACAGGTTTAGTCATACTTTCTGGTTTTAAAAAATTTGTTGACTTCCACATCACACAATACATGAAAATATACACTGACTAAGGCTGTAATAATGCACAGGGTAAGTTGGTTATATGTTACATAGGGTGATGGATTCAAGGAACTAATGTAAATACTTTATAGATGAAGGGTTTTTGCATATCACTGGCATGCAGGTACAAAATGTGGGGTTTGATAATACCTTGTAACCCAATTTCTGGCAAAAGTCAGAGGTAAACAGACTTGCAGTTATGGGAAAAGTGTCTGAGATGAACACACTTCTGTTGAAACAACAAGAAGCCCAATAATTGTTTGTTTGTTTATTTTTTTTTTTTTTTTTTTTGGGGGGGGGAGGTGTTAATGACACTTTTAACAGCCAGCTTTCAAATGTGTCAGACAGTTTTAGTCTTACAAATGTTAAGTATCATCAAAGAGATATCTATTAAATCTCCAAAAGCTGGACTCCCCCCTCCTCCCCCCCCCCCCAAAAAAAAAATCCTTGAAGTCATTCAACATCAGTTTTATAAATGTCAATTATTTATTACTCATCAATATTTTGAAAGAATGATCTTCAATCATTAAGGATGTATAAGTCAAGTAATAGATATACTGACTTCTTTAATCTCAGTGATGAGGGAGGTGCCTTAGATTAGTAACAAGTTTTTTAGCTCAACTTGATGCAGTCAAGCTGAGCTATTATCAGCACATCCAATCCATCGACAAACATACACAATTTCCTTTGGTATACCACACAGGTCGCATTTATGATCGGATCGCTCTGGAACTAGGTATGCTTACGTGTTGGGATGACCTCCAGATGGGAGCTATCAATTTTTCCATTTCCATCAAAAACATTGCCATTAGCAATGACCTTTGAACTTAGTGCATTTGTGCATCAATATATTCTTTTGGAACACTCGATAGGCCACATTTATGAATGGATTGCTTTGAAATGGTATGCTTGTTTGTGGTTACCTCTAAATGGGAGCCATCGATTTTTTTTTATTTCTATCAAGAAATGTTGCCATTAGCAATTACATTCAATTTATCCATTTTGTATGTCAACAATTTCCTATGGCACACTGCACAGGTTGCCTTTATCATCAGATCAATTTGAAACTTGGTATGTGTGTTCGGGTGACCTCTAGATGGCAACTTTTAAGTTTCTTTCATTCCCGTTGAAAAGTGTTGCTGTTACCTGACCTTTGAACTTTGTGGATTTGTGCATCAACATTTTCCTTTGGCACGTCCTGCAGGGTGCATTCATGAATGGATTGCTTTGAAACTAAGTATGCTTGTTTGGGCTAACCTCCAGATGGGTGGCTTTGATTTTTAGCTCAACTTTGACGTAGTCAAATTTGGGGTTTTGTCATGGCCCTTCGTCTGTTTGTCAACAATTCAGTATGGCTCGGGCTAGAGGCCGCATTTATGAACCGATCTTTACGAAACTTCTTGGGTACCTTTGTTATAACTGTGGGACGAGAAGGTGTGTTTTTGGGTGTGGTCCGAAATTCAAGATGGTCACCAGCAGCCATTTTGTACCAAAATTATTGCAATTGTTTTTTTGTACAGAACTTCTGTATGAAAGTTCTGATTTGAATAAATTTTTGTCTGAATGTTTCGTAACATGGAATACTAAACATATAATATGGGGTTTTTTCTCGTGCAGAAATTATGCAAATTAGATGAACTTTGATTTATTCAGTGCTACTTATACACAGTAAGTGCACATGTCAATACAGCTCGGGCTACAGGCTGTATTTATGAGCCGATCTTCACAAAACTTCTTGGGTACCTTTGTTATTACCTTGGGACAAGAACGAGTGTTTTTAGGTGCGGTCCAACATTCAAGATGGCTGCCAGCAGCCATTTTATACCGAAATTAGGTGCAATCAGTTTTTTGTACAGAACTTCTAGAACTACGTTTGTTATCATCATGGGATGGTATCGAGTGCTTTTGGGCTTGGCCCAAAATTCAAAATGCCTGCTGGCAGTCATATTTATAAGAATTGTGTGTATTACGTTTTTTGTACAGAACCTGTAAAGATTTTTTATGTCAGTAATGTTTGCTATAAATTTATTGGGTGCTTTTGTTATCACTGTGGCATGGGAACAAATATTTTTTGGTTCAGTCAGACCCACTCGGGGACTTAGAAAGGGAGATAATTAAAAACCTCTTCCAAAAACACCAGACAAAATAATGTTTCTTGAATTCAGCATCCCTAGAATTTGTATATTCAAATGTGTTGAAACCAAATTCCTGTGTTAATATTTAGTGTTGTTTGGGGAGGGTAAACATTATTAGCACAACCCGATTTTCTATTTCCAATGAGAAAAATAAAACCTCCTCACCCGTGGGAAACCTTTGAGCTAAGGATAAAAAATTCAAATACCTATATTTTAAGGACTGGACAAATATTTATTAATTTGTATGAATCAGCCTTAGAAGGGTTGAATCAAACAGGCCAAAACAATTGCTAACATTTGGCATACAAGGATCCCCATTGTAACATAAACCCCATGGAGATTTCTTGTTTAGCATCTAACTGTCACCCACCTTTACAATACTTTACCTGTACATTTGTTACAGGCTATGGTCAGTATTTATATACAGACCTTTACAATACTTTGCATGTACCTTTGTTATCAGGTTATTACCTAGATGTGTGTCATTGCTGTATCACATACTATACATGTACATGTCTTACAAAGTTGAGCTACAGTGTCATTGACACTTTCATTTTCCATTTCCATCGAGAAACGTTGCTGTTGGCAATGACATTCAACTTATCTGTTTGGACCTCTACAATTTCCTTTGGCACAATGCACAGGTTGCATTTATCATCGAATCGCTTTGGAACTTTGTAAGCTTATTCGGAGTGATCTTTATATGGGAGTTATCGATTTTCTTCCATTTCAGTCAAAAAAGTTGCCATCGTCAATGACCTTCAAACTTAGTGCCTTTGTGCATCAGCATCTTCCTTTGGCATGCCCTGCAAGCTACATTCATGAATGTATCTCTTTGAAACCTGGTACGTTTTTTGGTTGATCTCCAGATGGGATCTTCTTTCATTTCCGTCAAAAAAGTTGCCGTTTGCAACAACCTTCAACTTTGCTCTTTTGTGTGTTGACAATTTTTTTTGGTACAATGCACAGGTTATATTTATGATCAGATTGCTTTGAAACTTGGTGTGCTTGTTTGGAGCAACATTTAGATGCGAGCTATGGATTTTCTTTCATTTCCATTGAGAAACATTGCTGTTAGCAATGATCTATGGACTTTGCCATTTTTGCATCAACATTTTTCTTTGGCATGCTTTGCAGGGCGCATTTATGAATGGATCGATTTGAAACCTGGTATGCTTGTTTTGGGTGACTTCTAGATGAGAGCTATAGATTTTCTTCTATTTCCATCAAAAAAATGTTGCCCTTAGCAATGAACTTCAATTTTGCCATTTTGTCTGTCGATAATTTCTTATTTCTCTGCACAGTTCACATTACAATTCAATCACTTTGAAACATGGTGTGCTTGTTTGGAGCAACCTCTAGACGGGAGGTTTTGATTTCCTTTCATTTCTCAGAAAGTGTTGTCAAATGTTGCTGTTATCAATGACCTTTGAACTCATTGCATTTGTGCTTCAACATTTTCTTTGGCAAGCCATGTAGGGTGAATTTATGAATGGATCAGTTTGAAATTTGGTATGCATGTTTGGGGTAACCTCCAGATGTGAGCTATCGACTTTCTTCCATTTCCATCACCAAATGCTGCTGTCAGCAATGACCTTTACAATTAGTGCATTTGTGCATCAACATATTCCTATTGCTTGCCCTAAACTTAGTGCATTTGTGCATTAACATTTTCCTTTGGCATGCCTCAGAGGGCAGATACATTATCAGGTTGTTTTCAAAGTTGATATGCTTATTCAAGGTGACCTAGATATGAGCTATCAAATTTCTTTCATATCCATCAAAAACTGTTGCTGTTTGCACTGCCCTTTGAATTTAGTGCATCTGTGCCTCAACATTCTTCTTTGACATGGCCTACAGGACTCATTTATCAAAGGATTGTTTTAGGACTTGGTGTGCTCATCAGGCAAGTCCTCTAGATAAGAGCTATTGGTTAGCATTCATTTCTGTGAAAAAAGTTGCCATTTACAATGACCTTTAAACTTACAGCATTTGTGTATCAACATTTTCCTTTAGCCAGCCTTACAGTTTACATTTACAAATGCATGAATTGCTCTGACGTTGTGCACACACAATGCTGTTATGTTGAGGTTTCACCATATAACATTGGAACCAATGATCTTCCATTTCGGCATTTCACTTATAACTTACTAAGTTCAGGTTTGTCAAGTTGAGCTACATTATCATTGACACTTAATAATTTTGAACATATTGTAGTCTCTTAACCAAAGATTCTGGAAACTACCATATTTTCCAGTTGAACATCTCTTTTGGCCTTATTACTTCCACTATAGGCATTAAATACATTATATCTTATACTTTCACTCGCCTCTCACCTTCAATTTTGAGATCCATCTGACTCATTTTGGCAGTGTTATCGCCCTTTTTGACAAAAATGATATTAACTCTGCCAAAATGTTCTTTTTGACAAAAAAGGGCAATAACTCTGCCAAAATAAGTTAGTCCAATCTCATAATTGCAGGTGTGCATGTTAATCTCTACCAAGTTTTAAACAAATTAATGGGAAAGGAAGGAATACAGAAATACAACAAGGAATACAGAAATACAACATGCTCAGACAAAGTTGTCTTCATGGACGAGATATTCTAAGTGAAAAAGAGCAATAATTCTGCATTTATAGCTGATCAAAGTCTCAACGACAGGTACACATGTACCTGGTGGTTAACTGGTAGAGTGCTAAATTATTTTTGGTTGTCAAAATTTGTTCTCATGTCTTTGTCTTGTAACAATTTATGGGAGAGGGCCTACAGGCTCTCTTCCATAAATTGTTATAAGGCATATCCTTACAGACTTAATAATTTCACTTCAAAAATAAAATGAAGCACATCCATTGAGCATGAAGCCTTTAAGTTGGGGGCGCGGTGGCTCAGTTGGTAGAGGTGCAGGCTACAAGCCGAGAGGTCCTCGGTTCGAATCCCACCTGCGGCAACCACGTTGTGTCCTTGGGCAAGACACTTCACCCCGATTGCCTACATGGGGGCACGATGACGCTGTGTACTGAGGCGTACTGCATGTCTTCAACCAATCTAACCTTGCCTGTGCTGCGGTGCAGAGTTCAGAGTTACGATGTTGGAGAGCTGACAGCTGCTCATCGTTGCTCGGTGGTTCTCTCCGGGTACTCCGGCTTCCTCCACCCGTAAAACTATCACGGTCACGATTAGCCATTGTGCATTGGTATGTTACCTTAAACACCAATAAATAAATAAATAAATAATTCTTACAGACTTAATAATTTCACTTCAAAAATAAAATGAAGCACATCCATTGAGCATGAAGCCTTTAAGTTGTGGTGCCTCAGCACTTCCCAAAAAGCCCAAATATGGGCTTCCAGCAATCTACCATTCAACATATGTACCAGGTTTAAAACATATTGATTCACAAACAACCAAGGGTGGGGAAATCTTCGGGACCATATGATGATTTTTAACTTAAGACATGTTAGACCACCCACCCATCCCTTCCCCCCAGATTTTTTCCATTCTTGACAGTTTTTTCCTGTCAATTTCTGGCCACGGCCCCTCCCCCGTTGATAGATTGTCATAGTTCTACTTGCTGGTCACGACAGTTTAAAAGTATTGACAAGTGTCGTCTCTATATCTGTATCATTTTCTCCACTATTATTTGTCTACACGCTTCAAAGGAAATCAATGAGCATGTCATGTTGAAAAATATCTACAAAATATGATGGGGTTTCTGCAAGTTTGTGGTCTATATATAGAATATACCCATACTAGCTTGGTGTATCAAATGTTCACCATGAGTGGTGAAGTGGTGTTAACCACGAGCCTTTGGCACGCGGTTAACACCACTTTGCCACCAGTGGTGAACATTTGGTACACCAAGCTACTTTGGGTTTATTTTATTTATACCATGATCGTCAGATTATTAAGAGTCGCTATTATTTTTTCTCAATTTTACTGCGCAGCAGACATACATACATGTGAATCTGTTTTTGTTTAGTGAGCATCGGTGGGTGGTTCTTCCGCTGTCAATTTTATCTCCAAAACAAAATGGAAAAAGAAACGGGGCCTTTTTCATTTTAATAACATAATAACATACTCTTTTGAGTTATGGATGCTTTATTAACATGAGACAATGCATGTTTGTTAATTTTTGGTGTCTTTTGGGGTAAACTCATTTAAAAACGTATTAAATAATTGCCACTTTCATTTCACTCTTTGTGAGCGACGTGCGATAAATTTAGACAAGTTTGCATTCAGGTCGATGTCACCAAAGGTCAGCTTGGATGTAGTTCCACTGTAGGTGTAAATTTTAAGTATTGAAATCCCATTGCTGTCGTGTTCACCACAGTTGGTGTGTAAGCCAAAATTTATGTCATAGGCTTTTCATGTATAGTAGAATTTGTAATCATGGTATAAATACTCATATCCTCACAGTATTGAGGATTTACAGTTTTGATCATGGCGCGAGGTCAATGGAATGACAGTAGATCCGATGTTAAAAAACGTTTTTATTTTCATAAATCCTAACTTCCAAAATTGAATATAGAGTTGTCTGCTTGTATCCATGTTAAACAAACATAGGCGATGAGATACCAAAATAGACCAACGTATTAATCAGGTTGCCCAGGTAGTGTACCACTAAATATTTTTTACCATATGCTGCTTAAACAATTAGAGCCTGAAATTATAAAAATTCATCAAAACTTCTGTTCTCTAGTATATTGGGGTTGAATGACTTTTATTTTGTTTGATGTATTTGATTGAGTTTTCCTTTTTATTCTTTAAAGTTTTCTTTAGTGTTCAACCAATGATCGGAATTGGCCACCACAAACGGCCGATTGTGGGCAATCAGACAACAATGGCAACGGCTCCTGGAACATCGGTTCAACCGATTGTTGCCAAGCATTTCGTGACGATTTGTTGACTGCATTTTATTATCTTCTGCAATTGTTCAATTGTTAATGTAAAATGATGTCAATGATACCATTCAATAAAGTTGAGAAACAACCACAATATGTATTCTTAATCTCTCTAGACGCCCTTTACGGGATATGCAAGTTAAACGACATGTAAAGCTTACAATTGCCAGTTCATACCGGAAAAGTGAAGGCTGCACTAAATTGACTCAGGTTGCAGTAAAATTAACAGTCCCACGCATTTGGGCGGTAAATGTGGCTCTCAGAGCCACATTTACCGCCCATATGTGCGCGACTGGTAATTTTACTGCGACCCCAGTGAACGAAGTTGAACACTGCAAAAAATGTTTAATGCAGTTCTTTCAAACCTCGACTTGTTTAGTAGCGCAAGGTATTACAATCGGAATCGGCATCAGAATTGGCTGATTGTGAGTTCAAATAACTGGTAATCGGTCAGTGACCATTTTTGTTAATCGGTTGAACACTATTCTTTAGCTTGCACATGCAATTTATAGAGTGATTTTTGTTATTATTTTATTTCAAAAATTGATGGTGAAAATGAGTGGAGTGACAGGAAACAGTTTGAAGAACAAATCTATTATCTCTTTACTGCCAATCAAGCCTGAAAATAAGACTGTCATCTGAAAAATGAGGTCCCCAAAGGGTGAATTTGGTGATGCTACCCTGCACAGCAGGGTAGCATCACAAAATTTACCCTCTGTGTACCTCAGTCTGAATCAAGGTCTCAAACCAAAACAGAAAGATGTACCTAGAGGATAAATAGGCCCACTGTATGGGACAGCATCAGCAAATTCACCCTCTGGGGACCCCATTTTGCAAATGACATGTTGCTTATATTCAGGCTTGCTGCCAATTACTTTCAGTAATTTGAGAATATAGCCACTGACCTATCTATAGGTATCACAGAACTAAATATTTTTCCATAGACGACCATCATAACGTTCAGGCAAAAAAAAATATGATCACATCTCTTTAAATTTGGCATTTAAATATCTTTGTCAAGTATAGCCCTTCAGACAACTTTTTCTGACTCCAAAACAGGGGGTCATGCAACAAATAAGAGAGAAAAATTGACATCAAGAGAAGTACCAGTCACGTGCACATATTTTTCAGGGAATTCCACACAAAAACACAAATGTAAATTGTATTTTTTTAGGTCCAAAAGTCATCAAATCACCCTCTTTTTTATCTGGAATATTCATCAATAATGCAAGATGTCAGTAGAATGCTTCAAACGTTTATTGAAATAATTTATTTTCCCAATGCTGTTTATTTTTAGAGATTGCATCACTTCCAACTTCTGAGTGCAACATTTCAAAGCGGGTATTTCTAATTCAAATATTTAGTTCAGTGATACCTATAATTCATGTCTGTGCATGGCCATGTCTCAAATCAGAAGTGTCAATTCAGAATAAGCCAGTCTGAAAGTGCACTGATTTATACCCTTGATATGTCTTGATAATAAGTTTCTTCTGTTTTCATCCAGTGATTCTATTGTAGATATATATCAGATGTCGCTACTACTAACATTGTTGAGTGAAAAGCTTAAAAAGTTCAAACTGGTTGAGAAAAGTGAATAATGAGTCATTGAATGATTGTTGCAAGTCTATAAAAATGACAAAATCAACATTTATATGGATGTACCTGTCTTAACCCATTACCCAACGAACCGCCCGCGTAATATGCAAATTCAGCGGCTGAAAAAAAAAATTTTTTCAGAAAAATTTCAACAAAACCATATCATGTGACCCCTCTTTGGAACGAGCTCGATGAGCTCATTCCAAAGAGGAGTCACATGATATGGTTTTGTTGAAAGTTTTTGAAAAAATTTAAAAAATGATATTTAAAATAATAAATTTTGAAATCGTCTGCATTGGGTAAAGGGTTAAAAAGCCTATAAAATCATTAAAAGAATGAACGGGGAAAAAAATACACCACGGAAAAAACTTTTTTCTGGCCACTCCCATCACCCACCCAACCCCATCATATGGACCTTTAACTCACAAATTTTCCTGCTTTCCACTCCTAAATCAATGTAAACTGGGCCAATCGACACCAAACATGACAGGTGGATTGGGTATAATTAGAGGAAGAACCCTATTTTATTTTGGGGCCATTATGCCAAAGGTCAAGGTCACAAATTTTACTGGTATCCACTCTCTGATTCAAGTTCTGCTGTTCTGATTGAAACCAAACTTGACACGGGTTGGGTATGGTAAAAAGAACCCAAAATATTTTGGGGACATTCATGCAAAGGTCAGTGGCACTGGGTCAGTCAAAACAAAACTTGGCAGGTGGATTTGACAAGAGGGAGAGCCCTATTCTTTTGGGGATCATGTACCTAAGGTCAAGGTCACAGTGACCTGAACTTTAAAAAAAATAGCTTCTGCTCCTTAACTATATATAATGGAGAGGTTGCAGTATCAGGGCATTTTTTTGTTTTGGGAGGGGGGGGGGGGGGATTAGCCATCTTGGCAGCTACATCTAATCTATTGATGAATTAAAGCAAATAACAAAATGGAAGTTCCAAAAGCTTCAGAGCATTTTTCAAACTTTTATCTGGGAATGTTTCCAGTTGTAGCAGTTTACAAATCATTCTCTATGGCAGAGTTAAATATCTCTTTGCATAAAGCAAAACATACTACCACTGGACATCTGCCTCAAGCTTCACTTGAATGTATACAATCAACTTCCATTGGCATATGGGTGACTGGCCATTTTTCACCTTGATGGCCAAAGGCAACAAAAATTCCCATTCCAAAGGCCGATAAAGATCACGACAATCCATGTCATTACAGATCTATTGCATTGACAAGTTGTTTGTGTAAAACCATGGAAAGGATAATCAATGATCGACTTTTCTGGTTTCTGGAAGTGAACGATCTATTTGCGAATGTTCAGTGTGGTTTCCGAAGCCAGATAAGTATTGTGCACCATTTGGTTAGACTGGAAATGTTTGTAAGAAATGCCTTTGTCAGGAAAGAACATGTGGTTGCCATTTTCTTTGATGTGGAAAAAGCATATAATACAACAGAGAAGTATAGGATTTTGAAAGATTTTTTTAACATGTGGTTTATAGGAAAGTTTTTTAAAGGTCCATCCTATTCAAGTTCATGTCAAGTTAACATTCACTACTGGGTACAAAATCCATTAAACTGGGATTAAAATGTCATTAATATTTTCCCATTAAATTCCATTAAATTTTCTATTAAAAAAGTGCATGATTAAGAGGCATTAAATTCATGTCAATAGGGGCAATTTTCCGGACCACTAAATTAACTGGTTGAGTGCTAGAAGCCACTATCAGGGCTTTCAACTAAATGAGGACACCAGAGCAAAAGCCTATGTTTTCCTTGTGTATGTTTCATATTCAGTCAAATGCAAATAATATTTTGTTTATATAAATTTGTTCTATTACAAATTATTGGGGAGTGCCTGTGGGCACTCTCCAATGATTTGAAATAAAACAAATTTTGATTAACAAATTCAGACCACCAAAAATAATCTACTTCTCAACCAGTTAACCCTTTACCCAATGCAGACGATATCAAAATTTTTTATTTTAAATATCATTTTTTAATTTTTTTCAAAAAATTTCAACAAAACCATATCATGTGACCCCTCATTGGAACGAGCTCGACGAATCATGTGACCCCTTGTTGGAATGAGCTCGTTCCAATGAGGGGTCACATGCTACGGTTTTGTTGAAATTTTTTGAAAAATAATATTTTTTCAACTGCTGAATTTGTATATTACGCGGGCGGATGCGGGCGATTCATTGGGTAAAGGGGTAATACAACACAGTTTAACTGAATTGTCAGATCACTTTAATTAATAACACTTAAAGTATGATTAAACAAACATTAAAGTATCATCCAACAAACATTAACTAATTGTTAAATTTTATTGAATTTTTAAAGAACATCAAACATTTTTGTGAAAATGAAGAACAATTAATCAAAAATTAAGAATAATTAAAAAAACATTAAAAAGATACATGATTAACTATCGTTAATTAATTTAAGTATCCTGAAACTGATTTAATGATATTTTGACTTGGATAAAAATCCATTAATATTATTAAATCTATTATGCAATATTTTATTGATAACGAGCAATTTTAATTGCCTCATTTTCCTTAAATTTGTATTAAAATTAGGGTCTTGCAAAGATTTGATACAAATTCTAGCAGGAGATCTAGATAAATTTTCGAGAATAAACATATACTCAGAATGGCATCTTTCAATATAAATATGTTTCTTAACTGGTTGAGTGCTAGAAGCCACTATCAAGGCTTTCAGAAAAATGCGGGAACCGGAGCAAAAGCCAACATTTTCACTACTCCTGTTTCATATTCAGTCAAACCCAAGTAATATTTTGTAAAAATAAATTTGTTTTATTACAAATTATTGGAGAGTGCCTGTGGGCACTCTCCAATAATTTGTAATAAAACAAATTGTGAATAACAAATTCAGACCACCAAAAATAATCTAGCCCTCAACCAGTTAATGCAGAAGGGGTCACCCAACCTCAGGTTACATAATTAGCAAAATAATGTATCACAAAATAGACTGGGCCCATGTATATAATAATCATCATCTCATGATGTCATTGTTTATCAAGATAGGGAGGGTCAGAAAAAATTTGCAGGACCCCTGTAATGGGGTGGTCATATGGATGGGTGGGTGTCAGAGGGCACAGAAACACAATTTTCTCAACAACACCCACATTTTATGCCAGGTTGTAATTTCAACCAATATACCTGGCAAAAAATTTGCTTGTGGATGGTCGAGTATAAAAAACATAACCTTTATGATAGTCTTCCTAAGGATCATCCGTGCCAAGTTTGGTTCAAATTCATTGAGGGGTTTCAGACGAGATTTTTATAAAAGTTTCCGAATGACAGATGGTCGATGGATGGATGGTGAAAACGAAGTGATGACAATGGCTCACATGACCTTTGGTCAGGTGAGCTAAAAAATGTCTGAATGAGAAAAATATGTGCATGAAAAAAAGAAAACAAGGAACAACCTACACATCACATTCTTTCATAATTCTAGATCTGCCCAACAATAAAGTGTACCTATGTCTCGCTTTTACTCTTAACCTGCTGAGTATTTTAAAGACCTTTTTTCATCAAATCTTGTCAGTGCTGCTGTAAAGCAGCCATGACAAGATCTGATGAAAAATTCATCTCAATTTAAATCAAGAAATCATTGGCGAAAAAATATGTTCAATTTACATTGTGGAAATTCAATTAAATATTCCTGAATTACACATATTTCAGTGGCAAGAGAAATCCTGTCCTGGACTGGAATATCCACCAGCAGCATGCAAAGAGTTAATTGAAACTCTTTGAAATGCAAAAGTACATCCCTATGCATGTATTACATGTTTACCACTGCATGTTCAAAAACAATATATTTTCATTCCCCATTGCTGTAATGTGAGGATGCAACAATTTTTTTGGTATTTATGTATGTTATAGTAAATATGTATAATCAGTAAATATGTATAATTTATGAAATTTTCAGTCATTATGTATAATTACTGATTCTGCCAGTAATTATGTATAATTACTGAAATTTTCAGAAATTATACATATTTACTGAATTCTTTACTGATTTGTTAGACATATTTACTGAAATGAGCTTCAAAGAAACTGTTTAAAGAAACTGTTTACTCAAGACGTGCTCATAACATAAGAAGAGTATGAGAAGACTATAGGTGATCTCATTGAATCAAACAAGATAACGAAGAAAACTCGCCATTAGTACAACCGGCTAAAGAAGTATGAGCTCCTTGAATGTGGTGATGTGAAGAAGTTGATCAGACATACCGGTACACTTCCTGGCAAAGGTCCACTCTACTATGTTTCTATCGAAGAAACTTATGATGTGATCAAGCGAGCATATATTGCGACAGGTGATGGTGGAAGAGATAAGATGCTGAAAGAGACAAACAAGAAATATGCCAACATCACCGTCGAGGCCTTGAACATATTCAAGTTATCATGTGAACAGTGTCAGAAAAAGAGTAGCTACCAAGGGTGCATGTTGTTGTAAAACCTATTCTTACAAAGGACTTCAAATCCCTAGCCCGGATAGACTTGATTGACATGCAGTCTATGAGCCATAACCAGCACAAATGGATTATGAACTACCAAGATCACCTCACAAAATTTGTCGTTCTTTGACCTCTTACTTCTAAGAGGGCTCCAGAGGTGGCTTTGCAAATGTTGGACATTTTTCTAATGTTTGGTGCGCCTTCAGTTCTCCAGTCCGATAACGGAACAGAATTCACTGCACAAATCATCAAGGACCTGAAAGAACTTTGGCCTGAACTTGTTATTGTGCATGGAAAGCCACGTCATCCCCGAAGCCAAGGTTCCATCGAAAGGTCAAATTGTGACGTTAAAGACATGCTTACTGCCTGGTTAGCAGACAACAACACAACAGACTGGACTATTGGACAGAAATTTGTGCAGTTTCTGAAGAATTCAAGTCATCATAGTGGAATTCAGAGGATGCCATTTGCAGCCTTAATCGGGTCTGATGCCAAAGTTGGTCTTACAACCTCCAGTCTTCTCCAGGAAGTTCTTGCAGAACTACAAACTGAAGATGACCTTCTCCAAGGTCTTGCACACGAGATGCAACCACAGACGGACAGTGAAAATTCCAGTGAAAATTCCCAGTGGTTCATCTGAACATAGTGAAACCGACAACGACGATTTAGCTTCTCAACAAGAAAATATTCAAGTGCAGAGGAAAAGGGCAGCTGAGTCACAAATAAAGCAAGCAGAGAGAATGGTTTGGAGAAGCAAGATTGCTTTGTCTACGGTCAGAGTTGGCGACAATGTCACCATTCCAATTCCAGCTGTGGATTGAGGTGGGACGGATCCTCGAAACCTCATAGATGTTGTAACTGACATTAGTGACAATGAAATGTACTTATGCAGTGAAGGCTGGACAGTTGAATGTTAAGTATTCTCATAATCAGTTTGATGTTTGTGCTACTCCATTGTACTCCATTGTACTCTTTAAGCGATATGTCTTGTGACAATGTTATTTCTCTCAGGACTGCTGTCCAACTGGAGTCAAATTGTGGTGGGCAAGGTTTCACTAAACATAATTGTTCTGGAAGCAAAAGATGTCAAACTAATAGATGTAAGTGTTTCAAGGTAAAACTGATGTGTAACTCTAGATGTCATTCATCTTTGGACTGTAAAAACAAAAACTGATCTGGTATTGTAAAATTTCATTAATATTACTTATGTTTGGTTTTTGTAACATTTATTTTACTTGTTTTGTTCATAATAAACATATGTCAAAGAAATGTCTTTCTTGTTTATTAGGCCAAATAAAAAAAATGAATTGATTCTCAGGCAATTTTTTTTTCAAATCAGTGAGGGTGGGAGGATTTTATTTTTATTTTTTTTATTTTTTTTCTTCATGTGAAGGATTGAGTATACTCAGTAAATCTTTTTGCTGTCTTTCCACTTGAAAAAGAGAAAAGGTTGTATTTTAGTGTAATTATAGTATACCTTTTACAACTAACTGCCGTAACAGTAGCTAAAAGGATTTGTATTTTATTGTTCTTTTTAATGGTATAGGTCTGTCAGACATCATGATCCATTAGGTTAGGCCCCAGTAACCAATGCTTGGGGTAGGAGTCCTTTAAAATGGGAAACATGGCTCTAAATGATTGGTTGAACTTGAGTTTATATCGGTGTTGCGACCTTTATTAGCCATTGTGCAGAAATATATGACCTTAAACACCAACAAATAAATAAATAATTAAATCATGATCCAGTATATCGGAATTTGCCTTGTTACAGTTTACTGGAGAGTGCCTCTGGGCACTCTCCCATAAACTGCAACAAGAAAAGCTAAATTACTGCAAACACAGCTAAATAATTATATGTCGAGAAATGTGAAAAACTGACCATTCCAAGTTTTCACAAATTCTTAAAAAAACATGACATAATAAAAATGTCTAATGAGGAGGTTCAAATCCAACGAGGGAGGGCCTGAGAATCAAAACATTATTTTTTTTTAGCCTTACCTTGTTCAAATATTCGTTTCAGTAAATGTGTCTAACAAATCAGTAAAAGAATTCAGTAAATATGTATAATTCCTGAAAATTTCAGTAATTATACATAATTACTAACGGAATCAGTAATTATACATAATGACTGAAAATTTCAGGAATTATACATATTTACTGATTATACATATTTATTACTTTCCAAAATGTGATTTACTGGGATTTCCGGGTTTGGTTACAAACGATAACTTCACAAGTGAATTATGCAATCAACATTTAGGTCATGTATCTGTACACTCAAACGAAGATGCTTTGCCCTGGGCGTAATGGGGACTTCATTGTTTTTTGGGGTTTTTTTTAAGCCCTTACCTAACATGAAAAGCAGGCGACACTTGCAAAAAAAATTCTTCAATAACTATTTTTTTCATTTTTTGTCTCAAAAACATAGGTTATGACCCCTCATTGGAACGAGCTCATGTAGCTCGTTCCAATGAGGGGTCATAACCTATGTTTTTGAGACAAAAAATGAAAAAGTAATGAAAATTAATTGGCGATTTTTTAGAATAGCGCTGGCCAGTTTTGGCCGTTATGTTAGGAAAAGGGTTAAATAATATAATTATCGTTCATAATGAAAAGTAATAAACAAAGTAATCGCTTCGAGGTGAGGGATTATATTGTAAAACACTCATGTGCATTCGCGCACTCGTGTTTGTACAACGTCCCTCACCTCTCATGAATTATTTCACGTAACCAGTCCAGTCAATCGATTTCTCTCTATTTACTGTAACATGTACATTAAATTGTCACATACAACACTTGCATCAGGATACCACATCTTTGTAATTGTACAATCATCATAGCTAACTGATGATGTGTTTGTCTCAAGCAAACAACATTCTGTGAAAGTATCATTTTCATGAGAAATTTGTCCAAACACTATTAACTTTGAAATTCCTGAAGCAATGTTCCTTACAACTTGCCTCTTTCATTTTCAAAACACACAAATAATGACTTTAAAGTTAAATTTTTATGTCAACGAGCACATGAGTATGTTGTAGCCCATTGTGTTTTCAGATAAATCTGCTGACAGTAGTTGGACTTTCTAAACTTACAACCATCGCATACAAACGTACACCTGGTATGATGTTAAGCCATTGGTGAACATGTTTTTCAACCCTTCTAGAAGGCTTGAATAATGTCTTGAGTCAACTCTTCTGTGTGTAAGGCTGCATGGTATATCAATAAACCGACACATACCAGTATTCAAACAAGTATCGATTGAATACCGGGGTAATTACAAAAATATTGGTTTATCATCATTTCTTATTCGCCCATAATTTAATTTTCAAGATGTTATGAATTTTAACTATAATCCTGAATGAATAATATTATCCCCATTATCCCCTTATCCAACAAATTGGTCGCATCTGCCTCCATAATATGCAAATTCAGTCGTTGAAAATATATTTTTAAAAACATTTCAGCGAAACCATATCATGTGACCCCTCATTGGAATGAGCTTGAGGGGTCACATGATATTGTTTTGTTGAAGTTTTTGGAAAAATTTGATGAACTATTATTTAAAATAATAAATTTTGATATTGTCTGTGTTGAGTAAAGGGTTATTCAAACTACATCATCAAGGCATGCTAGTTGTTACATAAGTGGCTCAAATCCTGATTGTGGTGCGTATGTTCAGATATCCAAACAGTCTTTCGATATACCGGTAAACCGCAGTATTTTTAGCTCAGCTGACTGAAAGTCAGGGTGAGCTTTTCTGATCACTTTTCGACCGGCGTCCGTCGTGAAGGTGGTGTTTGGTCCTTTTTTTCCCAAACCACTGGCCGCATATTAATGAAATTTCATGTGAGTAGGGGTTATATAAGGGCATTTTGATTTTTTGTCAGATTAGGTTTCGGCTCATATTGAGCAGAGGGATGGGGCAAAAATGCTCCAATTCTTAAAAAATCTTCTTCTCAAGAACCAGCAATAGCAGAAACTTGATATTTGGTATGCAGCTTCCTTTTGAGGTGCAGACTCAAATTTGTTCAAGAGAATTTTGTCGGGCATTATTTGCCTTCGTTATGGGAGGGGCAAAAATTTTTGGCCATGCCTAAAATTTCTATTTTCAGAACCGTCAGGTCGATTTGAACCAAATTTTATATGAAATGATAATGGGTCATAAGTAGTTGATTGATGCAAAAAAAAATATTCTCATTGCCCCGTGGGAACCTCGGGAGCTAAAAATAGGAAAAACCTTAAAACTTCCATATCTCCAATACTACACGGCACAGGGAATTCTTATCTTGTATAAAGCTGCTTACTTTTATACAGTAGAATAGAATGGTTAAAAAAAATCCCTATCGGTTTGATCACAAGATACTTTTTTCAGGACTTTGAAAAAGTGATGAGTCAGCACTTTTTTAACATTGTAGGCAATGGGAAAAAGATTAAAAAATCTTCTCCAGATCCAGCAGGCAGAATCTTTTGATATTTGGTATGCAACATTTTAGGGTGGATCTGATTCAAGTTTGTTCAAATCGGCCCCCTTGGGTTCATATTTGGGCTCAGTATAGGAGCCCGATTTCGAACTTAGTGCATTTCAGGCGATTTTCTTAAAAAATCTTCTTCTCCAGATCGAGCAGGCAGAATATTTTGATATTTGGCATGCAACATTGTGGGGTGGATCTGATTCAAGTTTGTTCAAATCGGCCCCCTGGGTTTATATTTGGGCTCAGTATAGAAGCTCGAATTCGAACTTAGTGCATTTCAGGCAAATTTCTTTGAAAATCTTCTTCTCAAGATCCAGCAGTCAGAATCTTTTGATATTGGGTATGCACCATGCTTAGGGGGTGAGATTCAAGTTTGTTCAAGCCAAGTCCCTAGGTCCATATTTGGACTCACTGTGGGAGCTTGAATTGTAACTTAGTTCAAAATAAGGAATTTTCTTTAAAAATCTTCTTCAGATCCAGCAGTCGGAATATTTTGATATTTGGTGTGCAGCATCCTTAGGGGGGTGAGATTCAAGTTTGTTAAAGCCAAGTCCCTGTGGGAGCCCAAATTATAACTTAGTTCAATATGAGGAATATTCTTTAAAAATCTTCTTTTTTTTTAGATCCACTGGTCAGAATCTTTGGATATTTGGTATAAGCTTTTCTTAGGAGGAGCAGATGCAACTTGTTGAAATCAGTTCTCTGGGTTGATATTTAGGCTACCATGTCAGGTGAGTGCCCTCAGGCCCCCCGGGGCCTCTTGTTTTGAATACTGATACCAGTATTCAGTTTAGAATATTGTGCAGCCCTATCTGTGAAAATCCATGAAGTCTTAGATGAAAAGTCTGGGACATCAAAATTCTTCAAAATGCAGTGACAGAGCTGCATGGGGGGTAAATTCCAA
Source organism: Pictodentalium vernedei (assembly GCA_031216915.1). Taxonomy (NCBI): domain Eukaryota; kingdom Metazoa; phylum Mollusca; class Scaphopoda; order Dentaliida; family Dentaliidae; genus Pictodentalium; species Pictodentalium vernedei. Next base: position 92,579,096 of record CM062289.1, on the reverse strand, counting down.
AACTCTAGGCTTTGTTTAGATTTTTGGTCAAGGTCATCAGGCCAAAAAAGCATTGAAATACAATGCTGTCTAAAATCAAATAATGAGAAAGATCGCTTCATACTACACACCATTATTATATGGAGACTGCACAGTTGCCATATTACTTGCAAAGTATCATGACACCTTTTTGAATTTTTTTAGAATTACGTGATTGTTTTTCGATTAAATTTCGTGGTATAGAGTGATATGCGCTTGTCCGTCGATCATGGAATCCATCTTCAATAAAAAATGCAGACAGTGTTGTCCTTTCCCCAAATGCAGTTCTGTCACTGCATTGTAAAGTGTTTGGAATGCCTAGCTTTGTTCTTGAATATCTGAAGCACATTTGGCCAAGAGTTCCCCAGAAATATTATTTTATTATCAGTTCAACAGGCTTGGCAATTTCAGGAGAGCGATTTTTTAGCTCTCCTTACTGCCCTCCTGAAAGAATTAAGGAGAGCGAAAAATTGTCCTCCTAAATATCTTGGTCTGAGATGATTGAGATTACATGTATTATGGTCACATTAACTTTTTGTTGTAAAGCAAAAATGTAATTTAACTTCAAAGTCACATAACATCACATAATTTCATTTCGAAAGTGGTTTAGTGGTAAAAGGTAATGGCTGCAACCATACCCAAACACAGTTGCAATCATTTAAAGCAAAATGGGTCACAGCAATATTTTTTTTTCTGTCAGTTTCAAGTTCAACAACTGACATCACAGTTTGAGGGGTAAATATTCAAGGAATATTGACACTATAATATACTACCATTACTACTATTCTGTCATTTGAAGCACTTGCACCAGGATGTGGCTGTAGATTCAAGCAGACCTGTTGTCCAAGAAAGTCATACGCCTACCACTACCACCTTCAACCCCCCTTGGGGGGGGGGGGGGGGGGTTGAAGGTGGTAGTGGTAGGCGTATGACTTTCTAGGACAACAGGTCTGGGTACACACACAGGTCTTGTGAAGTGTGTGTTCGGTTGTTGAGTGAGACATCTAGATGTCTAAGAAATTTCGCTTTACCTTAGTAAAGTTAATAAAATCACTGATGTAGTCTGTTGGTTTCAGTTTCAATGAGTTTGTTCAACTGGATACTTAAAATGTTGTGTAAAGCTAATTGCTCTCCTAAGCTTATTGAGGAGAGCGATGTTTTGCCCTCCTGCATTTTTCAGAATGTCAGGCCTGGTTCAGGTACAAATACAGTAGCAGACTTCCAGGAACCATTGGTGCCTGCTATCAACTTTGTGAGTTGATTGCCTATATTTTTTGTGTTCTATACTACAAGTTGGAAGTAGTTGTAGTAACAACTGTGATATAATCAGGAATCAAAACACAGTTATAAACATTCCATAAACATGTTTAGCCTTTCTTTCTGCGGGAAAATCGTTTATCAGTTCATTTCTAGTTCTGCTTATAAATGATGATAAACATGGTTGTAAACGATGATAAAGATTCACACAAATAAAAAACGAGAATACCCGATACTTCAATTGTATAACAGCAATCTATCTAAATGAGCCTGAAAAACAAAAGATGGTGTCTTCCCACTAGACCAATTCCCCTTAGACCAACTACATAGTGTTTCTGATTAAGGGTTGATTAAGGATAATTAGGAAAACAATTATTACTAAAAATCTGCCCAACATCTATAAACTATCGACAAGCCAGAAAATGAGCAGACTAGCATCTGAAAAATGAGGTCCCCAGAGGGTGAGTTTGGTGATGCTACCCTGCACAGCAGGGTAGCATCACTAAATTTACCCTCTGTGAACCATTCCTTAAATGACAGACTGCTTATTTTCAGGCTTGAATATCAATAACATTAAATACATTTATAAATATTTATAAATATATCAAATTATTGATATAGAATTATTTTTAAAGTAGAACACACCAGCTGGTCTAAGGGGAATTGGTCTTTTGTGAATTGGCCTCGTGGGAGTTGGTCTACAGGGAATTGGTCTAGTGGGAATGAACCCAAAAGATGGGGAGTATATACTGGTACCCATGATTGATATTACATAGGTCCGTTAAAAAGTAGTTTGGTATATTTCTACTATTTGCTGGCTGTTAGCATTGATGATTTGGAACATCAGGAATAGGCAGGTCATCAAGTCAAACCCCTGCATGTGTGTCGCAGTATTTTTATTTTCGATTTAAATTGAAATTACAAATTTTATGAGTATACTGGCTGAACATTTTCATTCTCATCACAAGTTTGAGGTGGAATAACAATGCTTTTAAAAAGCATTTTAAAAGTCTTAGACTATTTCTATGGAATGTTGATGAGATCTGGAGCATTAGCATGTCGAGACCACGAATCTGTGGTCGAACTTTGAAATAAATCTCTGCAAACAATCAAGTACAATACAATTGAAAATTGATGGTAATTGCCAGGCAATGCACCATGTAAACCCCAATCCCGAGAATGGTTTTAGTTGTTATCAATGTTGAGGGCTTTAATTAATAATTTAATTATTGATGAGGAGCACATTTATTTTACTAATGGGCAATGTCATCTTGCATTCATAATATTTTATAAACCGGAATCACGACAGATTAAAACGAACGAAACAAACATAAACCCTAACACTGCAGTTTTATCTTTTGTGGAAGCAATCACTGAAATGCATCAAAAGTAGTATACACAATGTTGCAAGAAAGTTCCTGCAGTTTCTTGCTGTCATTCACACCAGAGTTTCCACCTATAACACATGGTTATCCCTGAGAATGTAACTTCGGTAATTACACGGTAGTTACACATATTCACTCTGCTTGGCGAAATTTGCCGAGATCAAACAGAACAACTAATCAATCAAGAGTCATTTCAATTAAAACGTCTTAAATGTGGATGATGAATTCTGGAAATGTCGACAATTTTTTTACATGTGCGAGGGCCGATCCCACACCCCTGACTACCAGTTGTCAACCAATGGGTGCTTATCAGCCAATGGTGGATTGTATACCGATTAATCGCTTCATCACTAACAAACCTCATGTATATTATATTGTTTATGACCGCACAAAACCACAAGATGATTGTGATTTTGCTACAACTTCGTATAAACTGTTACAGATTTTGTCCAAGCTGAGGAGCCTGGTTCCCCATGGGAACCCCGGGAAGTGAAGCAGTCTTTGTTTACTGTTGCAAACAAGCTCTGTTTTACTGGTAAAATAGGACCCAGTAACCAATGCCTGTGGTGGAAGTCCTCTAAATATGGGTAACATGGGTATAAATGATTGGCTGGGTTTGACTTTATATTCATGTTGTGGTCAAGATTAGCCATTGTGCACAAATATGTGACCTTAAACACCAATAAATATGGAGCCTGAAGTGTTATTTATTATCTGTTCTTAACATATAGAAAAACCAAACTGAAATCGGAAGTTTTTTTCTGAAACCGAATCGTTACTGCCTCTGAAAAACAAAGCTCTACATGACAGGAATGAAATGCTTCAACACAAAACAACAGTGTCCGGCAAGAAGGTCAACACACTGATGAAGGTGATATTGACATATTGTCCTCAGCTTGTTGAGTGCAATAAGCCACTATTAGAGCTCAACTGAAAAGTGCTGAAAGCCTCTATAGTGGCTTTACGTTGTTTGCACTAATTTGTTTTTGGCTCGACAGTGGAAGAAAAATATTGATATAAAGTTGTTTTGTTAATTTAATTTAATCTTATTTGTTTTACAAGGATTGGCAAACAAGTTATGCAACTTATATTGATGCCTCTCCTTGGCCCAGTGGTGCAGGTGTGTTGAATGACCTTCGTAGCGGGAACTTCGTGGCCTCACATTTCTCGAATACTACAAAGGGATCTTTAACCTGCACAAAGTGTGACTCTCTCCACAGAGAGGTCAGCCATGTAAGTCCCCACCCGATAGGACAGTATGCTGTGACAGCATCAACCCCACAATTGATGCTGACAGAGAAAGTTCAAGAACTTTGCCCGACCGAGAATTGATCCCAGGACCTCTGGCATGAGATTGGAGAGTGCCAAATGACACACTCTAATAAATTGCAACAAATCAATTATTTATGAGCATCTTACTAAACTAAGGATCCTTTTGCTAGAAGTTTGATTTTTTTTTTTTTAAAAGACTCATGTTAGAATCACCATTGAAAGCCATTTACCACTCCACCAGTTAAAATTCGAAGCTTTCATTTAATTCCAGTTTAATTTTGGTATAAATACTGAACACAACTCAGGTAGAGTACAGTGCTTGTGAAACACCTGAGAAACTCTTGACTTGGATCGTTGATTCCTGTCCCTCATATTCCATCTGTGTCATGTCATGTTTTACTCTGACATGCAGGTCGGTAATGGGGAAAACATAAAAAAATCTTCCAGACTCCTGCAGTTTGACATTTTCTTTCTTGAGAATAATGAGTGGCTGATTTTTTTTTTTTAAATCTTTGAATCTCTTTTTGAAGAATCAGTGGGATTTTGTAAGATGTGTGTTTCAGGCCTGACAATTGGAGATTCTTGTTTAACCCTTTACCTAACATAGCGGCCAAAAACGGACACACATTTGACCAAAATAAGCCTACCACAGCCTAAAATATCTTACAGATGTCTGGATAAAACCATATAAATATGGATATCATTAGAACCAGCTCACACAAAACATCAATACGATGTCAGAAACCAATCATACTAGACGTCGTATAATATGGGCTGCATCTACCCAGTGGTAAACATACGTGCCCCCAGCAGCAGTTACCCGAAATCCACAAACCATGCAACATATGAATCGAGTAACAGGGGCTAATCTCACTCACTGTAAAGCACAGGTGCATGTAATGCCTACATCGTAGTTGGTCGACCACCCATTTTATCAAGGTCGCCAATATGTCCCAACTCAACTATCGTATCACCAACGTTGGTCTGAATTACCTACCGAACTGTCTTCAGACAAATACACTTTAATGTCAGTAATGACATACCCAGATTATGGGCTGAAGTTTTGAGCAATACATAACTAACATGTTGAATCACGAACTGACAGACTATGTAAAACCGTACTTGGCAAAGCATTAAAATAAATGCCTACTCTCATCGAGCCAAGAACGAGTCATTTCAGTGTAATGGGCAAAGGGTTAAAATTTATACCTACTCCCGCTAAACCTTTCACTGGCCATTTAGCCAATTCGGCCACACCTGTGAGCATGCCTAACCTCCATAACGGATACTGAGACCTCTGACGGGCATTTGCTGACGCAATATTACACCCGCGACCAGAAGTAATATTCTTATAACACCGCACATACAACAATTTGCTTAAGCATTAAACCTCCCTTCTTAGTGCAAAATGCACTGTAGGGTGCAGCGGTATGTTTAACCCTGGCATGCCCATGCAACCTGTGGGGAACAAGTTACATTGTACTTCATTCATAACAATAACAATTGATTTTACACTATGGCGGTCAAATATACTACACGCATGACCCTCTAATAGTGCATAAACTTGTATTTTGTAGAACAGCACTTAATATCATGTTAAAATGGATAATACCAAACCATGTGCTGTTGTTTCTGAACGAGTCATTCAGAAAATGATGGATAAACAGTGCCTATCGGCCAGTAATCACATTAAATGATATTCTGTTACTTTCAATGATTAAAACAACAGGAGCTAATAAACATTGCAAATGTGTTCTCGGGCATTTGTGGTTGAACACTTGTATGCATCTGTCCAAGCGCCCAAGGATGCTGGGCTAATCCTGTACTGAGCACACTTATTATAAGCTTTCACTCCAAGGTCAAGTTCAGGGAGACTTCAGTCAATTTCATATGTGCTCACTTTCATAAGCTTCCATGGCTGCTCTGGGCTACTCAGTGGTTGGTTGACTGCCCTTCCTTATTAATCATGGTTTTTATTGAAAAAGTGTGAGAATTTTTTTCGAAAAATGTGAAATTTAATTATTTTTTTTTTAAAAAGCTGTGTTAGGTAAAGGGTTAACTCTTTCAACACGAGAGGCCGCTTTTCCGGTCCAGGAACACGATACGTCATAATTTCATTAAGTAGGATAGTTACTATGTGAAGATGTGTGGTAGAACAATTAAAATTTTCAACGTGCAGCCTTCAGTCTGCACATTGAAAATATTAATTGCTCTTCTCCCAAATAATGGATATGAACTCTTCCAATTTCTGCCATTTAACTGGCATGGAAGATACCACCAATGTTGAAAGGATTAAACTTACACATTTTTGTATAATGTTTCTAAAGATTTTTGACACCTCTTTTTCAGGCATTTGAGTCAAATAAATCAAGCTTGGCCGCAAGGTTGAAGGCTTACATAGAGAACAAGTGGAATATTATTGATGTGGTAATATTAATGATGTTTCTTGTGGGAATGGTTCTTCGATTCATGGACACGTTTGAACTATTTATGGCGGGAAGATTTGTGCTTGCTATCAATGTCTTGACATTTTTTTTGAGAATTTTGCACATATTTTCTGTCCATAAAGAACTTGGACCAAAGTTAGTGATGATTGAGAGCATGGTCAGTATGAATTATCTAACTTGATAACCAACAGGTTTTTACTACACTGATCGCTATATACAGTATAGTCCCTGTAGACTGTTCATTTATTAACTGGTTTAGTTGGGGCACGGTGGCATTGTGGTAACCAGTTCTTGTCAGATCACCAAAGTTAAGCAACATCGAACCTGGTTAGTCCTTGGATGGGTGACCGTCTGAGCGATTGATTCAGACTGTTGCACTTAGGGCTGTCGCGATTATTCGATTAGTCGACTAACCGTCGACTATTGAAGTAGTTGACATTTTTTATTTTTAGTCGATCGTCGTTCATTTTCAAGGTGGTACACGTCTACTACACGTCGGGGCTAAATTGCATTGTTTTGTGAGGTGAATGATCAATGAAGGTGAATAACTTTAAATATCTAACCATAGTTAACATTCATATCCGGAAGACTGTACGACTGTCACTGACTGTGTAAGAATGAACACTCACAGTTACTCGAGAAGAATAGATTCTTCTGAATTTCTCCAGTCTTGTACACTCGAATGCACCCCATTGGAAAACCCAAAGCGCGGAAGTGACAAAATTATGACGAAAGTCTGCACGTCAGATCACTTCTCAAAGTTCGGAACTTCAGACTAAGATCCAATTTTAACAACTGACGAGGGAATGCATAGATCTCAATGTTCAAAATTTCGAAAAACTTATTGCAGAAAGGAAACATATGCAGGAACGTTCTTTGGTAAATTCATTTTAATTCATCGGCTTCAATCTAGTTCAAACTTGGACCCGCAGTCAGTAATATTATTTTTGGGGTTGGTACGTCCTACGGGACGTACCAACCCCAAAAATTATATTACAGACTGTGGGTCCAAGATTGGACTACATAGCTTCAGTCGGGACCGATTTGTTGTTCCCACAACCCCACTTCGTCTGAACACACTGGTGCCATTGTCATTTTCAGAGTTTTACGAACAGAAGAATGATTTGCTAAAAAATCATGGGAAGCGACTATTAATCAACTAACCGTCGATTACTGGTCACGATTAGTCGATTACAAAAAATGACAGTCGCGACAGCCCTAGTTGCGCTGTGTCCTTGGGCAAGGCACTTAACCCCAATTGTCTGCATGGAGGCACGAAGACGCTGTGCACTAAGGCGTACTGCATGTCGATAGTGCGCATGTCTTCAACCAATCTAACCCTGCCTGTGCTGCAGTCCGGTGTTACGATTTGGGGAGCTGGCAGCTGCTCGTCATTTCTTGGTGGTTCTCTACAGGTACTCTGGCTTTCCACCTGTAAAACTGTCACCGACACGATATGACCTTGGATGTTAATGTGTCGTTAAATCATAAGAAATAAATAAATATAACTGGTCGAGTGCTAGAAGTCTATCAGGGCTTTCTAAAATATGAGGGTACCTGAGAAAAAAACAAATGTATTCCTTGCTCATGTTTCATATTCAGTCAAACGCTAATAATATTTTGTTTATATAAATTTGTTCTATTACAAATTATTGGAGAGTGCCTGAAGGCACTCTCCAATAATTTGTAATAAAACAAATTTTGAATAAGAATAAAGGACCACCAAAAATAATTCAGCCCTCAACCAGTTAACAGGGAGCAGTGTGGCTCAGAAGGTAGAGATGCAGGCTTCAAGCCGAGAGGTCCTCGGTTCGAATCCCACTTGCGGCAACCACGTTGTGTCCTTGGGCAAGACAATTAATCCCAATTGCCCACATGGGTGCATGGTGGCATTGTGTACTAAGCCGAACTGCACGTCGATGGTGCACTTGTCTTCAACCAATGCTAGCCCTACTTGTGTGGAGTTATTATGTTGGAGATTCTGACAGTTGCTTGCCATTGCTTGTTTGTTCTATCTGGGTACTCCGGCTTCCTCCACCCATAAAACTGTCCGACACGAGGTGACCATGTCTGTCAAAAGTGTTGTTAAACCCAAATAAATAAATATACAGTACAGTCGCTGTTGACTGGTCGTTTATTAATCCATGTGTAAGCAGTGGTGTCCATGGATGTGTTTACTAGGTAATAAAAATCACAATCAGCAAAATTTTAATTAATGAAGCACTGGGTTGCAGTCGGGACTTGAGCCATCACTGTTGGAACAAATCAGGTTTACAGCACCCCCTTCTCCCAGTCGGTCATCCTCAAGATGCCCCTGATTCGATTCGAGACTCGATTTGAAGTAAAAAAGAGTGAGTGATTCGCAGGGCCCTAAATGGAAAGTAAATAGATGAAACTCCCGTGAGATTATTTTCAAGAATCTGTATTTCTCCTACCACCTGCTTATTCAGATACGCGTGTCCCAGATGAGATGTCTGGGTATGACAGATCTATCTTACCCACCCCACTTGACCAACCTCATTTGAATATTTAACTGGTAGAGTGCTGGAAGCCCATATTTGGCTTTATTCTGAAGTGCCGGTACCACAATTTAAAGGCTTCACATTCTGTGGATGTGCTTCATATTATCTTTGAAGTGATATAATTTCATCTGTTGGGATTTGCCTTGTTACAATTTATGGGAGAGTGCCTACTAAAGACATTTTAAGGACCAAAAATAATTTAGCATTCTACCAGTTAATGATTGCTAAACTATTTTCTCATCACCTTTCTCATGGGAACCCCAGGAAGTGGTGCAGTCCTTGTTTACTCCAGTAAACACATTCTGCTTTACTGGTAAAATAATTAGGACCTGGAACAAACGACTGGGTGGACTTCCTCTAAAGTGGCTAGCATATGTATAAACGATTGGCTAAACTTTTTTACATCACTGTGTTGCCATCATGAGACAGCCGAAGAGGCTAAAAGTGACCTTATACACGAATAAATAATATTTCTCATCGTTTTCATACTGTAAGTAAAGATGCCGTCCTTCTTCATTTCCTTTAACACTTTACTTAACACAGTGTTTTTAAAAAAATAAATTTCCCATTTTTGGAAACAAATTTTGCAATATTTCAGTAAAACCATACAAATATGGATATCATTAGAACCAGCTCGACAAGCTGGTTCAAATGATATCCATATTTGAATGGTTTTATTGAGAAACTTCCGAGATATTTTAGGCTGTGGCAGGCTTGATCTGGTTAATTTTCTGGCCGTTTTTAGCCACTATGTTAGGTAAAGGGTTACTACAGCTACACACCTTTCCCACACAACACTTGATGTTGATTTTTCTCTGCATGATATCTTCTGAATCCTTAATTTCAAAAGTGTTATTCCTGGAATGTCAGATGTTTCAACTCACTTCAAATGGGGTGCGATGGCTCAGTAGGGAGAGGTGCAGGCTGAAGCCGGGAGGTCCTCAGTTCGAATCCCACCTGCGGCGATCGCGTTGTGTCCTTGGGCAAGACACTTCACCCCCATTGCCCACATGGGGGCACGGTGATGTGTACTAAGGCGTACTGCATGTCAATGGTGCACCTGTCTTCAACCAATGCTAACCCTGCTTGTGTGGAGTTAGTATGTTGGGGAGCTGACAGTTGCTTGCCGTTGCTTGGTGGTTCTCTCTGGGTACTCCGGCTTCCTCCACCTGTAAAACTGTCATGGTCATGGTTAGCCATTGTGCAGAAATATGTGACCTTAAACACCAATAAATAAATAAATATAAATAAATATGACTACTAGTTGAGAGTAGCGCGGTGGCTCAGTGGTTACGACATTGAACTTCAAACCGAGAAGCTCACGGTTCGATCCCCACCAGGAATAACTGTGTTGTACCCTTGAACAAAGCAATAAATCTTGCTTGCCCATGTGGGGGCATGGTGGCGCCATGTACTAAGGCGTATTGCACGTCGATGTGCACCAGTTTTCAACCAATGCTAACCCTGCTTGTGTGGAGTTAGTATGTTGGGAAGCTGAGAGTTGCTCGCCATTGCTCAGTGGTTCTCTCCGGGTACTCCGGCTTCCTCCACCCGTAAAACTGTCGAGGTCATGATTAGCCATTGTGCAAAAATATGTGACCTTAAACACCAATAAATAAATAACTCACTTCAATATGTTAACCATTCACTTTTATGAACTAGTGTTCATTTTTACAGTATATTCCTTTGGTGATATGCTTTCCGAAGATGTAATTCCTTTTTCTCTATGATCAGTCAATTTTCATCACATGAGAACTTGTTTGATATTGTTGGCATACTATGGTGTGTGGTGGGAGATAAATCACCCACGGGTGGTGGGATTGATAAATCTTCCCTTCGGGCAAAGATATTTGGTTCAGACACTCGGCAAACCTCATGTCTGGGTCAAATATTTCTTTAGGTGAGATTTTCCCATCCCCACATCACTCTAGGATAATAATAGTCTTCATCGAAAAATATACACTGTACACAATCTACGCAACTCATCATCAGGATCTCTGGGGCTCAGTGGTTAGAGCATTGAACTTCAAACTGAAAGGTCCATGGTTAGATCCTGACTAGCAGTAACTGTGTTGTATCCTGCAAGTCACTTTATCTCGATTACCCACACCCAGGCCTCAAAACTTTGGTTGACAAACATTAACTGTGAGGGCCACATTAACCCAGGCCTCAATTCTTTAGTACAGTCTACGATTCAAATTATTCTTATTGAAAACATAGCAGAAAGGGAACAGAAATTAACATATTCTCAATTAACATAATTCTTGTCTTATTTCATAATCCTTTTATAAACATTGAACATTATCCTTTTCATCAAACACAACACACAGTCAAGTTAAGCTACAGTGTCATTGACACTTTCATTTGTAAAATTGCATGTGGACGGGTGTTTTTTTTATTTTATTTTTGTAATTATTTCTTTGCCGTCAAAAGTTCATGTTCTTGGTTTGTTTTATGTTTTAGGCCTCATTATGTACAGAATTGTATGGGTGGTGGTGTATTTCGTCCCTTGAGTGCAAGAAGGCTTTGCAATGCTAAAGCATTGCAAAGCCTTGTTGCACTCAAGGAACAAATTTATCAATTTTATTAACTTGGGTAAAATATCAGACATAAATCATTTAATTTTTATGTTTTTGACTTTGCTCTAATTTATGTTTGCATTGGTTATAAAAAGAGAGCATGCGGCAGCCAAAAGGACCATGTGGGATGGTATGAGAAACAGATTTTTAACTTTTTTAGGCCTTTTCTACAATTTTTATTTTCAGTTTAAAGATTTGTTCTATTTTATGATGATTCTGTTTGTGTTCCTGGCATCCTATGCTGTTGCTTCCGAAGCAATTCTCAACCAAAACATTGTGTTGTCAGCAAAATATCTGTTTGTTGACCTATTCAGAAAAGCGTACTTTCATATTTATGGAGAACTTTTCATGGATGGCAATGATTATGATGGTAAGTGCCAGTGTTTGTTTGCTCTTCATAACCCTTTACCCAACGCAGACGATATCAAAATTTATTATTTTAAATATCATTTTTTTAAATTTTTTCAACTGCTCAATTTGCATATTATACGGGCGGATGCAGGCGATTCGTTACGTAAAGGGTTAACTGCTGTCCTATTTGGAAACTTCCATACTCAGCAAAGTGTTTACAGTATGTGGAAAGCTTGCTGTATTTTTCCACACTAGGTTGCTGGAAGTGAAGTTTAAAACCATGCTCACCTATGTTACTACCTGTGAAAAGCCTGTATGTTAAATTTTAGCTTTTAACCCCATTACCGATGTAAATCTTCTACTGCGGTTAAAACGTTTTCAATCGGAATTCCTTTACAAATATTTACACCTATAGTAAGTAGGAACTAGATCCAACTTGACCTTTGTCATGACCTAATTTGCTGACTTTGATGCATTCACACTTCACAATGTTTCATTCAAACATATGACGTTTTTTGGTACTATTTACTATGTGCAGTGACTTATTAAATTTAAAATACCTACAATTAACTATTTAAAATAAAATTTAAGAATTGTTAATAATTTGACTGAAAAAGCAAGGTCACTTCAATCAACTTTGACGCTGTGTCTAGTTGTCAATCAAGCATTCACATGCAGTTGGAAGTACTGCCCACCGGTGCATATGTAAACAAAACAAACCCATGAGTTCGCTCGTCTGCTAATCAAAAATATCTTTTTTTCTGCATTTTAAGTGACAAAGTCAATTATTTATTAAGAGCATGATATAAATAAAACAAATAGGTACTATGGCTGGTAATCAGATTTAAACCACTCATAGAATAAAGATTTGTCCTCCTCATGGTTTAACTCTGATTACCAGCCCTACTATCTATTTATTCTATATAACTCTATGATTGAGAATCTTTTAACCCTTTACCCCACATGCACAATATCAAAATTTGTTATTTTTGTATTTTTTTTAATTTTTACAAATACATGTATTTAAAAACATTCAACAAAACCATAACCCATGTAACCCAGACATGTTAACCTCCAAAACAATTTTAAGGGAAATTGAGGTTGATTTTCAGGGAAATGGCATGGAATTCAGGGAAAAGTTTTGTGTGACAGAATATGCAGAGACCGGTTGTCTGCCGACCAGTCTTGATTATTACACTGATGGTTCAAATGTTCAGAACATCAAAGCTTTGAATGTACCCTAAAGTCAAATGCTTCTAACGACTTCTTGGGGTTTAACGTCGACGTTCTTGACCTTTTACCTTTAGAAACAATAGTTTTTTCATCAAATTTTGTTTTAATTATTAAACGTCTAAAACGGGGTAAAATTTACTGATTCTTTGACAACGAAAAATATTAATCCGTTTCGGTGTGACCAATCGACAATCGATTAATCGTGACAGCCCTATTCACTTTAATAATGTTACATGTACAACCATTTTAAACTTTATTTAAAGTCAGAACGCAGCCTACAAGATCAACTTAAAGGTATACCGTTCATAACAAGGTCGCTGCTCATTACGTGCTTCTAGTTGGAGGACAAATTTTCCCTATTAATTTTGGCCCAGACAATCGTCGTGCTAACGCGAGGAACATTCCTCCCATTGGCCTGTGCGAATGCGTATTACTGGAATTCACCTGTTTGAGTTCATGTTATGGGAGAAGTAGATTACCACTAAACTACTTTGGAAAATGGTTTCCACCCAGCAATTATTTCCAAATTTAAGGGATTAGCAGAAATGAAAGATTGCCAGCAGTGCCTTATCTTTTACTCGGAAATGTTAGTGTACCGTCTCTTGTGCTCTCCCTCATATTGCTGCTGCAGGGCTTGGATGATGCAGCGAATCATATTTTGTATGCCCCCCCCCCCCTAACTTTGATATCCTGACTACGTGCCTGCACCACAACTTGTGGAAGTCTGTAGCCTACTCGCCTGTAGATAAATTTTTGCAATAGAGCCTACATATAGGCTTACTGAAAAAAACACATTTTTGGTCCCTGAAAACATAGAAATATTGTATGCCCTCTCTGTTGGTTGTTTCTCAAAATGTGCTGTATGTACCTAGTAGTGTTTAAAAAACTTTTCCATTTTATTCATAATTTTTTAGCTCACCTGAGCAAAGCTCAAGGGGAGCTTTACTAATCACTTTCCATCCGTCGTCTGTCCGGCGTTAACTTTACATTATCGACTTCTTCTCACAAACTACTGGACTAAATTCAACAAAATTTGCTGTGTCAATTCAAGTTTGTTCAAATCAAGTTGACCCGTCCCTTGATAGGGCCACACCCAAAAAGTGAGCCTAAATCTTAAAAAATCTTCTCATGAACTAGGGGCTATATTTGCCATTGTTATGGGAGGGGCAAGAATTTTTGCCCCTCCCAAAATTTCTATATTTTTATACTGTACCAATGACCCAGACTTGGCTGGTGCTAACTCTTAAATATCTAGGGCCAGACGCAAATTTTACCCCCAATCCCCCAAATTTGCATCTAAAACCGAAAATTACATGTCCTATATGGTCCTCCATAATTTTACTCTGCTGCGCATGCGCAGTGTCAAGGAGGTCTCGAAATTGGCGCAATTATCATTCTTTGTTTGGCCCTCAATATAGTTACACTTCACTGTTATTTGTGCTTGTAAATCTCAGTTTTAAGGATGCCAGACACATAATTATGAGAGAAATGGTGGATATAAGGAGGAAATAGAAGGAGGAGAGAAAAAAACAGTGGAAACAAATGTTCAGGGCTGTAACTTATAATTATTTTACAAAATTATTCATGTTACCTATTTTCGAGGCATGACCATGTTGTGGTCATTCTTGCTATGAATGTTCCATTGTTTAATCAGTGTTTCCTCTCTCCCTTTCCTTTATTCCCCCCTAGCTATTCTCCCATGCTTTTGGCTTATTTTTAGCTCAACCTGACAAAGTCAAGCTGAGCTATTGCCATCACTTCTCATCTGTCGGCGTACGTACGTACATACATACATACGTTAGTACGTTAGTACGTACGTCCACAATTTCCTTTGGCACACCTCACAGGTCGCATTTATGATCAGATTACTTTGAAACTTGGTATGCTTGTTTGGGGTGAACTCTAGATGGGAGCTATCGATTTTCTTCAATTTCTGTCAAAAAATGTTGCCGCGGCCAACGTTCTTAGAACTAGTTTAGTCAAACCACAATATTTCCCTTTGGCACACCCTACAGGACACATTTATGATTTGATTGCTTTGAAACCTGGTGTGCTTATTTAGGGTGTCCTCTAGATGGGAGCTATCGATTTTCTTCAATTTCCGACAAAAAATGTTGCCACGGCCAACGTTCATAGAACTTAGTTTAGTCAGACCTCAATATTTCCCTTTGGCACACCCTACAGGGCCCATTTATGATCAGATTGCTTTGAAACCTGGTATGCTTGTTTGGGGAGACCTCTAGATGGGAGCTATCGATCTTCTTCAATTTCTGTCAAAAAATGTTGCCACGGCCAACGTTCTCAGAACTTAGTTTAGTCAAACCACAATATTTCCCTTTGGCACACCCTACAGGGCACATTTATGATTTGATTGCTTTGAAACCTGGTATGCTTATTTAGGGTGACCTTATTTAGGGTGACCTCTAGATGAAAGCTATCGATTTTCTTCAATTTCCGGCAGAAAATGTTGCCACGGCCAACGTTCGTAGAACTTAGTTTAGTCAGATCTCAATATTTCCCTTTGGCACACCCTACAGGGCCCCATTTATAATCAGATTGCTTTGAAACCTGGTATGCTTGTTTGGGGAGACCTCTAGATGGGAGCTATCGATTTTCTTCAATTTCAGTCAAAAAATGTTGCTGCGGCCAACGTTCTTAGGACTTAGTTTAGTCAGAAGACTCAATATTTCCCTTTGGCACACCCTACAGGGTACATTTATGATCGAATTGCTTTGAAACCTGGCATGCTTGTTTGGGGTGACCTTTAGATGGGAGCTATCGATTTTCTTCAATTTCCGTCAAAAAAATGTTGCCGAGGCCAACGTTTTTAGAACTCAGTTTAGTCAGACCACAATATTTCCCTTTGGCACACCCTACAGGACACATTTATGATTTGATTGCTTTGAAACCTGGTGTGCTTGTTTGGGGAGACCTCTAGATGGGAGCTATCGATTTTCTTCAATTTCCGTCAAAAAATGTTGCCGCGGCCAACGTTCTTAGAACTCAGTTTAGTCAGAAGACTCAATATTTCCCTTTGGCACACCCTACAGGGCACATTTATGATCAGATTGCTTTGAAACCTGGCATGCTTGTTTGGGGTGACCTCTAGATGGGAGCTATTGATTTTCTTCAATTTCCATCAAAAAATGTTGCCGCAGCCAACATTCTTAGAACTTAGTTTAGTCAGACCACAATATTTCCCTTTGGCTCACCCTACAGGGCACATTTATGATTAGATTGCTTTGAAACCTGGTATGCTTATTTACGCTGACCTCTAGATGGGAGCCATCGATTTTCTTCCATTTCCGTCAAAAAATGTTGCCACGGCCAACGTTCTTAGAATTTAGTCTAGTCGGACCACAGTATTTTCCTTTTGTACACCCTACAGGGCACATTTATGATCGGATTGCTTTGAAACCTGGCATGCTTGTTTGGGGAGGCCTCTAGATGGGAGCTATCGATTTTCTTCGGT
The DNA here is from genome assembly GCA_031216915.1 of Pictodentalium vernedei. Taxonomy (NCBI): domain Eukaryota; kingdom Metazoa; phylum Mollusca; class Scaphopoda; order Dentaliida; family Dentaliidae; genus Pictodentalium; species Pictodentalium vernedei. The sequence continues at coordinate 92,562,560 of CM062289.1, read as the reverse complement.
TTTTGTCAAAAAATGTTGCCACTGGCAAAAAAAATGACATTGGTACCAATGATCTTCAATTTTGCCATTTCATTTATAACTTACCAAGTTCAAGTTTGTCAAGTTGAGCTACAGTGTCATTGACACTTTCATTTGTAATGTTTATTACTAAAATTTTTGGGGAGTTTTGGCTTGGAAACAGAATTATTTTCTGTTTTTTTTTCCCATGTTTACGTCCTCACCCTTGGGTGGTTAGGCGTTTTGGTCTGCATCAACCATCTGATGTTCTGCAGTTTCTTCTCTGGAAGTCTCTGTTTTGCATCAGATAGTGTTTAAATTGGTAACTGATTTCGGGCCATGTTTATCAGTGCCTGGAGTCATGTTTCCAGTTTGTTTACACTTTTTGTTTATGTTGACTTCTTGTAGTGATTACTTGTCCTCTGCTTAGTTCAGTTCATAGCAGGATACATTAATATTGTCCGTAAGTGTTACATTAATTTTTTGAAATTATTTTAAAATTTTTGTCCACACTCAGGCTTTTTTGGGATCCATTTGGGCTCCTTGTTCCCATTGGGAACTTGGGCTCTTCTGTAAATTTTTTCAAAATGTTTTTGTTTTTTTTGAAATTATTTTCGTTTGAAATGTTATAATGGATTATAATATACTCCCCCAAAAAAGAAAGTGTGCATTGCAGAAATTGATCAAACTCCAAAAAAATAATTTCGTAGGTGTAAAGAGTGTTAACCTGTTCATGTATAAGTTATATTGAACACAAAAACAGCTTTCCCCGTTAAAATTGCATTAACGTTAAATGACGTGCTGCACGTTTGTGAAAAGGCACGTTTTGCACGTGGAGAGTCTGAAAATTCATGCAGCAGTGTGAATCCTTGGGTATTTAAACACTAAAGTAAGGCCTTCCTATCATTCACATTCAAACATGTGCTGCTGTTCAAACGACTCCACATTAGCGTGCCAAGATTGACAATGAATCAACGTCTCCTTGCCCTGGGTATGATTAGAGCTGGCAGAACACACAGAGAGGTTGCCCAGCATTTGAACTGCCACCGTAACACTGTAGATGGGCTAGTCCATCGACATGCACAACATGATGACGTTCGAGACCGACCCCACTCTGGGAGACCCTGAGTTACCACCCCTGCACAAGATCGGTATATCCATGTCGTCCATCTCTGGAGCCGGCAACAATCGGCAATGACGACAGCCAGGAACATCCCTAACCTGAGACGGATACATCCTCAAACAGTAACACCCCTAACCTGAGACGGATACATCCTCAAACAGTAATCAACCACCTGAGAGAATACGGCTTACGTCCTCGAAGACCTGCAATTCGTCCGATTTTGACGTTACGTCATCGTCATGCTTGACTGCAGTGGTGAAGAGTAGGGTTAGCCTAACCTAACCCTAACCCTAACCTAACCCTACCTAACCTAACCCTAACCCTACCTAACCCTACCCTAACCCTACCCTAACCCACTTCCATGCTAACTTGTTCGCTTCCATGAGGCGTAGATGCACAGCAGTAGTCGATGCAGATGGAGGTCATACCAGATATTGAGTGTGTGACTTTTGTGTTGGACCCTTAGTGTCTTTGCCTCTCCATGGCACCAAGAGTATTCGTAGCGTAATGAAATTTCTCGTGTTGATCACAAATTGATTCATCTGTGATTGAATAAAATTTCCATGAATGAAAATGATATATATCTTTTTTTAGTGTTATTTTTTAGCATGCATACTTTCTTTTTTGGGAGAGTATATATTATGTATGTTTATTTCAAGGGTTAGTGTGAGTAATATGACTGTGTATATTTTTTCATGTTGAAAAAATATTCTTCAATTGAAATGCGAGGATATCTTCCTCTAATTCACAGGTTCATTGTGTTTCTTATAGTCAGTGTATTCGCACTAATTCTTGCTCTGTGTGTGTTGATTGATATGACAACGTTGGAGACGTGTGTCACAGTATTTTGTTAGCGGTGAGGGGTCCATTACGGTCCTCTCTCCGTAGGGTCACTCTATATTATCAGTTTCTTTTTCAGAATTCAGAGTGACGTTTCTGTGATGTCTTCAACAAGTGTGTCTCCGTCGTTGCAATATTAGGGCTAGCGAGAAGTGCTCAAGGTATTATGACAATTGCCAGGAGTTCGCTAGTTCGATCGAAGGCATTGATCGCCTGCTAGTCCGCCCGGTGTCGTGACCATTCACCAGGAAAGAATGGCTCAGCACCCGGGTTCGTCCGTCACGGTCCAGGGAAGCAGATTGAGTGATGCGAGCACTATAAAACATCAGATGTGCACACCCAGCAACGACGGATCCGAGGATAGTACGGAGGAAGCCTGTCAGTCTGGTAGCTGGCTCGTCCAGGTCCACCCAGACTGCGAGCGAGAGAGGCCCCCTCTCTCTGGCATCAACATCTGCGCCGCGATGTTGTATGTTTGTTCGCTTAGTCGGAGCTTACGTCCACTCCTCCTGCTCGGGACGCTCCGTCGCATGACATTCTGATGCGGCTGTTATATTGGCTTCCTCATCCTCGTCAACACACACGACCGCACCTTGGCTATGTGGCCACAGATTTCCAGGGGACGTTCACATATAATATAAATGCAGGATTGAACGTCCCTGGTGTTCCTGCTTCGCCGACCAAGGAATACACATCGACCAGGTCACTCCATCTGCTAGCCAAGGATACGAGACCTTTCCAGTTGGTACGTTCGCATATTATATAAATGCAGGAATGAACGTCCCTGGAGCTTCCAGCAGATAATTTACGTAGCACCGCAGCTCCACAGGTCTTATAGAGTAATATGAACAAGGTGTTGTTACCGTGATGTCTTCGTAAAGTCATCACAGTCAAATGAAGAGCTAGCGGCAAAAGTGCTCATGCAGATATGTCCATTACCCAGGAGTTCGCTAGTTCGATCGAAGGGTTTGACGTCTGCTAGCATGCCCGGTGTCGCTACCATTCACCGAATGGCTCAGCACCCGGTTCATCCGTTGCGGTCCAGGAAGGAAATTTGGGTGATGCGAGCACTATAAAATACAATGTGCACACCCAGTGACGACGGATACGTGGATGGTACGGAGGAAGCCTATTAGTCCGGTTCCTAGCTCGTCCAGGTCCATCCGGGCTGCGAGTGAGAGAGGTCCCTCTCTCGTACTACAGCATCTGGTCACAGATGTTGTGGTACAAAACGTTCCTCAGTCGGGGCATACGTCCACCGCTCGGGGCGCTCCATTATATAGACAGTCCAGAGAGACTGCTCTTTTGGCTTCCTCATCCTCACGGCAGCACGCGACCGCACCTTGGCTACGTGACCAGTCATATTCAACCAACATCGCCAACCAGGGATTCTACGGCGACCAGGTTACGCCATCCGGTAGCCAAGGATATGAGGCCTTCATACTCCGGACGTTCGCATATAAGAAATATGCAGGAGTCAACGTCCAAAGAGCTTCTAGCGGCTAAATTCTGTAAGACTGCAGCTCTATAGGCCTCCTTTACAGACGTGCTATTGCAGATAGCACAAATTATCGCAGCATCCCAGCACCCGACAGTAACTCTGTCGGATTAAGAATTATCCGAGGATGCTGGGTTGGTACGTTCCACTGCAGATTCAGGCACGGACGACCAAGAATTTCAAGTGGTCCGGCAGGATGGCGAAGTGGATACGGATGAGTTGTATTTTCCCTTTCGGAACAACATAATTGCCGTAGAGTGCATCCGGCAATATCTTCTGACGTTGTTCCTCCGGACTAAAATTGCTGCGTTGCCGGATAAGAGACTGATAGTGCCACTGGACTCAGAATTCTTATCGGTTTAGGGACATCATCCCTCAGTTTCCGACATAGTCCAGATATGTCTCACGGACATTTGATCTGTTGAATGACGCTATATTTTTATAACTTGCTACCTAAATGGGCAGGTCAGGTTTCTTATCGGCAAATGCTCTACATCTGCCTTTCATCAATTCAAGGAATAATTTGAAACGGCAGGACAGAGCATTCTGAGAGTTCTCTGCTTCTTGACGACCGGCCAGGACCTAGTATTTATTTATTTATTGATGTTTAAGGTCACATATTTATGCACAATGGCTAATCATGACCATGACAGTTTTACGGGTGGAGGAAGCCGGAGTACCCGGAGAGAACCACCGAGCAACGACGAGCAGCTGCCAGCTCCCCAACATCGTAACTCCGCACTGCACTGCAGCACAGGCAGGGTTAGATTGGTTGAAGACATGCGTACCATCGACGTGCAGTACACCTTAGTACACGGCGTCATCGTGCCCCCACACGGGCAATGGAGATGAAGTGTCTTGCCCAAGGACACAACGCAGTTGCCGCAGGTGGGATTCGAACCGAGGACCTCTCGGCTTGCAGCCTGCACCTCTACCTACTGAGCCACTGCGCTCCCGCCAGGACCTAGTATTGTTATACCGTCAATGTCAATTCCAACCACGATGTTGGAAACGACAATATCGTCTAGCAGGATTAGCTTAGACGCACCATCGTACGCAGATCACCTTACCAGAGCGTTATCTTTACGTCTCAAGGGAGAAGAATTCTAGGATGTACAACCTCCTTAAGAGTTCTTTCAAGGGCCTCACGTAAAACTCCGCCCTTTTACTGGCAATATGGAGTTGGTTAGACGTGACGCGGCCCTGGCTACATCCACCCGTGTGGATAGTAAGGTGAAAAACTCTCTCAGAGTCGCTCTGGTCTCCGGAGAGTTTTCTTTGACGGCAAGCTTTCCACAGTCTATGATCAGATAACTAAGAAAGCTTCAGACTCTCTTCTAATCAAATCCTCTTCCATATAATCGGATTAAGCAGAGAAAAGTAGGACAGGCACTTCTGGGACAAATACGTCCCAAGGGAAGTTCCTATAGAGGTTCTTTTGCATCCTCTAGGTCTTACTCTAGAGACCGTCAGGGTGGCGACTCAGGTAGGGGCCGTAATTCTGACCGAGACATCCGGTCAGACACCCTAGGTCGACGGGGTGAGGTGCGGGCCGTGGAGGACATGGCTTCTCCTTCTGCAAGCCTCGCAGGACCAGGAGGTGATGGTATTAACCTCGATCGTGTACTAGTGAGCGGAACACTGTCGAGTTTCTCAATTAATTGGGAGTAGATTACGGACATCCCTTGGATTCGAGGGGTGATTTCGGAAGGACTAAATTGTCCTTCAAACGAAAACCTCCGTTAACTCGAAGTTCAAGATGCGCTCAGCTTCCGTCAAGTCTGCTGGAAGAGGCTCGCTTCCATCAGATGTCTAGTCTCTTCTGGAATGATCGCGATAGAGATCGTAGAAATCCAGGAATATCCAGGTTCTACAACCATCCTTTTCTGGTTCCAAAACCAGATGTCTCGTTCCGTCCACTCATAAATCTGAGCTGGATAAACAAGCTGATCGTGGCTCCAAGTTTATACATGGAATCCATCCGATCGGTCAGAGCAAGTATTCGGGTGTACGACTATGCTACATGCATAGATTTCAAGATGCGTATTTTCACGTCATGGTACATCAGGCGTTCAGAAAGTATCTTCGCTTCTTCATCATAGGAGTCGTGTATCAGCTCCGAGCAATGTGCTTCGGTCTGAATCTAGCCCCTGGGCTTTCACTCGAATAACGAACTCGGTAATGACTCATTTCTGAGCTCATTCGTCTGTGACAACATCGGCCTACGTGGACAACATTCTTTCGAGGTACAGCAATGAGTTAACGGTTCAGAACGATGGGCAGAATCTGCTTCTATTGCTCCAACGTCTCGGTTTCATAAGTAAACGAGGAGAAGTCGGATCTGGTATCATCCAAGTCATTCACCTACCGGGGGATGAGCTTCGAAACGCACAACATTCTTGTTCATCTGCCCTTACCCAGAGCGAAATTAATCAGTTGTTATGCTCACTATTGTCTTCGCTCAGACAAGGTCTCAGCGAGAGATCTCATGAGACTGATACGTTTGTGCGGAGCTGTCGCGATTTTATTCGAATGGGGCTGTTATGCACTTGTCCTCTCCAATTTCTTCTGATCCAGAATTGGAGGGTGAAGATTTTTTCGCTCGATACGTACATCTTCTTGTCAATCAAGTGAATAAGAGATTCAGACTTGGGCAGGTTTTCAGTGGTTCCACTGCAATTGCCGGCTCCGAGTTTTACAGTTTTGATGGTTGCCAGTCAAACAGTTTGGGTCGTATCATTGACCCCAACGGATTTGAAGAGCCAGGGTCTTTGGGATCCTAATCAAGCACATTTACATTTTGGCTTGCACTACGTTAATGGATGAACGTTATTCAGAATGCTCATGTGCTAATTCTGTCCGACAATTTGACGGTAGTAGCATATTTTCGGAACTAGGGAGACACTCATTCCATTTTGTTATTCATGTTAATGGAAGGAATCTTCTGTTTGTACTAGAACATCAAGTTCTCCTATCGGTCCGTCATATTCTGGGTCGTCAGAACGTATTAGCAGACTCCCTTCACGGAGGGGCCGCTTGTTGACGCCAGAATGGGCCTTCAGCAACCGAGTATTCAATCAGATTTGCTACCAAGGAGAGCGGCATATGATCGACTTATTCGTGACGCATCTCAACAATCAGTTGCAGACGTATGTGTCACAATGTTTGGATCTTCGAGCGTTTGCGATAGATGCTCTATCGTTCTTGTGAGACGGAATTATAGGATATGCGTATCTTCCAGTGCCGTTGATTCAGCAGATATTGCTCAAGTTATATACAGTACAGTCGCCGTGGATTGGTCGTAATCCACACGTGGGCAGTTATGTCCACGCATTTGTTTACCAGGTAGTAAAAATCATCATTAGCAAAATTTTAATTAATGAAGCACCGGGTTGTACCCGGTGCTGCATTAATTAAATTTTTGATGATTATTCCTGTAATTAGTGTTTGGAATCTAATATTATTGCGTCCGTGGAAATATTGCCCACGCATGGAAAGTGACCAGTCCACAGCGACTGTACTGTATCTCAATGCAAAATTCTGTTGGTAGCATTTCTAGCTCCACTAAGACCGTGGATTAATCTACTCAGGTGTCTGTTGTGGGACATGCCGTGGAAGCTTCCTCCACATTTCGGTCCATTCTATGGTCAGATGGATTCATTTTACTATCAGTACTGCTTATGATAATATCTTCAATCAGCAGTCTGTGCTTTAGTTTTAAGCTCATGAAGTAAGGGTTCTTTCTACATCATGGGCTTACGCTAATGTTGCTATTACAGATCTAATGAGGGCTGCATATTGTTCTTAGCCCTCCACTTTCACGAATTTGTATCTGAGAAATATTGAATCCTTTTCTGCAGATCTGCATTGTTTAGGTCCGTTATTTTTCACTCAGAATGTCATCCACTAAACAGTGGCAACTATATATGTGTAGGCTTTCGGTTACGGCAGTGACTCTGTCCTGCTGCCCTCTTTGCTCTGGAGTATTTGATCAAGGGGAAGGGGGGGGGGGGGGGGGGGGGGGGGAGGGAGGGCGGTTGTTCCCGTAGGTCACCTGCTTTATAGTGTAAAGCAAGGGAATACCTCCCTTGGAGTCAGTAATTCTGAGTCGGTACCAGGATGGTTTTAAAGTAAAGCTAATGTTTACTCATCTTTGTAATATTTTTAAGTGTTGCTCGGTGTGAGACATTTGTATATATCACGTATTAATCGAGCGTTAATACACAATCCTCGGACACTTTAAATGAGTATATAGAGTCTCATTTTGCTGGACTTCCTTATTTATTGGCTTTCCTTTAAAAAATATTAGTATAAAGAGTAAAACTGGATGTTAATAGAGATCATTGATGTTATTGCGCTCAATTACAGAATGGTGTTGTGTCTTTCTTTTTGATACAAATAAGAAAGATACATGTAAAGCCTATCTCTCATTTTCTTCTTCAGGGGATAGTTCTGTTATATGTAATTGAGTCTATTGGATTTTCCTTTATGTCCTAGGCCCTCCAACCTTTTTACTATTCAGCTAAGTCTGGGTCATTGGTACAGTATAAAAATGTTAAAAAATTTATAGTAATTTATATATTTTTTATACTTACCAATGACCCAGACGGGGATGGCCCTCTCATGAGTTGGGAACTCATACCTCCCTGCTGAGAACATAATGCTTACCAGGCACTGGTTGTAAGAATGATAATTTTTACCTAACGTAACGGCCAAAACCGGCCAATGTTATACTCGAAAATCACTATTCAATCTTTTTTATATTTTCCTTTTTTGCTTCCAAAACATAGGTTATGACCCCTCATTGGAACGAGCACATCATGTGCGTTACAATGAGGAGTCCTAGTCTATGTTTTGGAAAAAAGCAAAAAAGGAAAAATTTTAGTTACACAAGAAATTATTTTACGACTATCATCTTCTACTAGCATTAGGTAAAGGGTTAATACCATTAACACAATACCGAGCACACATCTAGCAAGCACTAGCCACAATCCAAGCGAAAAACAAGCGACCCATTTATTAATGCCAAAGAGATGGTGGATTGTTCTGCCTCTCCCAGGCGTCCGCTATCCATGTGTGGTTGCGACCGACTGGGAGAGCAGTCAATCCCCAAGAGAAAGAAAGAAGAAGAGGTGACAGCTTCGTGGGTTCACCTTTCTGCCCTGCTGTATTGAAGAAAATGGGGGTGGGGTCTAGAATAAATAAATAAAAAATATTGCTGAAAAAAAAGAGAGAAATACTAACTTGAGAAAATAAAAAGGCCCAGCCAATTGAAGTGGGAAATTTTGAGGAGTAGCAGGATCCGACCCCTCATCCCAAAGGGTGGTATCTAGCCGATGGGATGGACACAGCTATGTGTATGGTCCATAGCTTCGGAATGATTTCAGCATTACTAAATATAAAAGTGTTATTAAATAAATAGAAATAAGTTGAAACAGCCAGAGTGGGACTGTCAGCTCAGCCAAGTGGCCTGATGCAGCCCGTTCTTTTCTTGGGTTTCCCAGCTACACCCCCATGCATCCCATCCCTGATCTGTAAAGAGCCCGTCCCACCCACCATCCTAAGTTATTTATTGTAGCAAAAAGAAAAAAAAAACAGTTGAAGGAAAGACTCGCTGATTGTCATTTTGTCAATGATATCATGGTTATAATATTGCAATAGAAAAGAAAGAAATGACAAAAAAACATCCATTGGCATTTTGTCCATTTTATACTTTGTCCATTGGCATTTTGTCTGATTAGCATTTTGTCCATTGGCATTTTGTCCACACACCGATGTACATGTAATGACTGGTAAAATACTGGGTTGAAGTCATCTAAAATGGGCAACATGGGTATAATGATTGTCTTTATATCCTTGTTGTGGTAACAATTAGCCATTGTGCAGACATATGTGACCTTAAACACCAATAAATAAAATAAATAGCTCTGTGTAATATGAGAAATATTCTTCAGAGGTTTTCTTGTTCATATACATCATGCAGACTGATTTGATATCTGGTATACAGCATTCCTAGATTAAAGTTTGTTCAAGTCATTACACTTGACTGATTTCATTTTTAGCTCACCTGACTGAAAGTCAGTGGGAGCTATTGCCATCGATTGTAGGATAAAATACCCTCGGACAAAATACCCTTAGGACATAATACCCTCCAAAAAAATACCCTTAGGACATAATACCCTCAATGGGTAGGACAAAATACCCTCGGACAAAATACCCTCAGACCAAATGTATATAAAGTTGGATTTTTTTTTTTTGGGGGGGGGGGGGGGGGGGGGTGGTTCAAGCTGGCTCTTGTAATTTTTTCCATTACTTCCTACATTCTTCTATCAGTGTTTCGGTTCTTCCACAACTTTATTCTATCTTTTCTCTTTCAATTTTTTAGGGTTAATTTAATCTACAATTGTAGCATTTATATTGTGCCATCTGCATTGGTATTGTGCTTCATATCTATTTAGTTTAACCCTTTACCTAACCTGAAAAGCAGACGACACTTGCAAAAATAATTCTTGAATAACTAATTTTTTGTCTCAAAAACATAGGTTATGACCCCTCGTTGGAACGAGCTCGACGAGCTCATTCCAACAAGAGGTCATAACCTATGTTTTTGAGACAAAAAATGAAAAAGCAGTGAAAATGAATTGGCGACTTTTGAGAATAGCGCTGGCTGGTTTTGACCGTTACGTTAGGTAAAGGGTTAATAAAAAAAATTAAAAATATTGGTACTTGTTATTTCAAACAAAACACCGGCTAGTGCCTTAGATGCAATTACCCCCCCCCCCCCCCCCCCCCCCCCCCCCCCCCCCCCCAACACCAAAAATTCAACTTTATATACATTTGGTCTGAGGGTATTTTGTCTGAGGGTATTTTGTCCTACACATTGAGGGTATTATGTCCTAAGGGTATTTTTTTTTAGGGTATTATGTCCTAAGGGTATTTTGTCTGAGGGTATTTTGTCCGGATACCATTGCCATCACTTGGCATCCGTTGTCTGTTGTCTGTTAGCTTTTCAAACCTGTCTTCTTCAAAACCACTGTGCCAAATCAAACATATATGGCACAGGCCATCTTTGGTGTATAGCCTTTCTACTGGTTATTAACTGGTAGAGTGCTAAATTATTTTTGGTCATCCAAATTTGTTCACGTCTCTTTGTCTTGTTACAATTTATGGGAGAGTGCCACTTGGCACTCTCCCATAAATTGTAACAAGGCAAACCCTCACAGACTAAATAGTGTTAATTCCAAGCTAATATGAAGCATATCCTCAGAATATGAAGGCATCAAGTTGTGGCACCTGCACTTCAGAATAAAGCCCAAATATGGGCTTCTAGTACTCTACCAGTTAACTTGCATTAGATCACTTAACTGTTGTAATACACTCAATGAATCATCACAATGTTTGACTGACCTCTCAGAATTAACTTATTCTACTTTCATTTCAGCATCTACAGTAGTTGGTGGCTATGTTGTAATGTATGTTTTAGGGTTTTACATGTTGATTTGCAATGTTTTACTGCTGAATCTGTTGATTGCCATGTTCAGGTGAGTATCATGGTGTCTTGAGTTTAGAAATAATTTATAATTTCCTGGACTGGGTACCTGTGGGGCCTTGGATTCAAGGAATGGCTTTGAATTTAACTAAGGTCCATTCAAAGCCTTGAAATCCTGGAATATGTGTCAGGAGGCCTTGAAAAGTCTTGGATATTCATTAAATAAAAATGCTAATGAAACACTTAATCATAAGACCCCACAAAGTTGATCTGTTTCTCAGGCCATCTTTTGTAAAATTGGAAGTGGGTGGGCATTTTTTATATTTTTATAATTATTTCTTTACCATCAAAAGTACTTCTTTTTGGTTTGTTTTATGTTTTAGCCCTCAGAATCTACAAAAAAGCATGGGTGGTGATGTATTTCGTCCCTTGAGTGCAAGAAGGCTTTGCAGTGTTAAAGCATTGCAAAGCCATGTTGCTCTCAAGGGACAAATTTATCAATGTTATTAACTTGCGTAAAATATCAGACATAAACCATTTGATTTTGATTTTTTATACCCCCGCTCCCCCAGTGGGGAAAATACGATTTGCCCTGTTTGTCTGTCCATCCCGAAATTCAATCATGAATACCTTGTGAAGTACTTGCTTGACTGACTTGATATTTGGTAAGCAGGTGTATCCTATTGCTGTATACCCATAGTGAAATGCAGGTGTTGACCGTGTCGTGCAAGATTTTATTTCCAGAGGAGTCATTGCCCTTTATGGACTTAGAATTTGTCTGCTTTGAAATTAATTCATGAATAACTTGTAGAGTACTCGATGGAGTGACTTCATATTTGGTGTGCAAGTCAATCCTATTGATGTCTACCCGCAGTACAAGGCAAATGTTATGCAGTATATTATTGTAGGAGTTATTGCATTTTATGAACTTCAATTCAAACATGAATATCTTGTTTAATTAAGGGTACCTTCATGGTGTAATTAACTCCTCCCACAATTTCTAATGTAGAGAGTTGAAACTTCAGGATATGGTTACTCATGTCTTGCAGATTCGCAACATATATAAAGTTTGCTGAAAAATATCTTTTTCACAGACTATCCAGGAAATAGGCAAGAGCGTCCATCTGAAACTGGAATTTCAAGTAGAAGTAGAAAAAAAACACCACTACACCACCCTCCTCGGGGAGAGGTAGTACCTTTGATGAGAGGATCCTCTCTCACACTGGTCCTCACCCGAGGAGGTCAGGAGGCCCTGAAAAGAAGAAAAGGAAAAAGAGTCCATCAGCCAAGCGGGGGGATTCCCGTCGCCTGGAGGCTTTCCTGAAGAAGAAGAGAGAGAAGGGTGAGGATGGAAAGGAGCCAGACGCAGCCGCCACTTTCACTACTACTCCCACAGATGCACCCATCTTGTCTCCAGATCCACAGCTGGAGATGCCAGATGTGGATAGTCCTGTAGAGACAGAGATGGAAATGGAAGCTGTCTTCTCGCCACTTCCTGTTCCCCACTCGCCTCTCCTTTCAATACCAGAAAGCCAGGATCAGGATACCGAATCCACCCGACCTACACAAGATTCTGTGAAAGAGGAATCAACCCTGGAAGATATAAGGCAACAAGCAAGAAAAGAAATACAAAAAGCAAAGGAACTTTAACAAGAAACAGATGCATTGACACAAAAATTCATAGAAAAGTACAAAGCAGAATCAATACCAAACAGCGGGTCCTCTCCACCAACAACACCAACTACTGCCACAACTGTTCTATTGCCATCACAGCCACCTCCTCAAAAGAAGAAGAGCAAGAAGCGCAAATGTCGCTAAGATTTTCCTTTCCTATTCCTCCTTTAATATGACCAGACATGAAGCAAACAAGCAAGCAAAAGGAATCCTATGATACAGTAAAAGAGGGTCAAAAGGGGCTTGCCCTACAACGTCTCAGCATGCCTTCGGCGTGCTAAAACCATTTGATTAGTTTTTTCACAGAATTATCAATCAAATCAAGTCATTCTCACATTTGGTAAAGAGACGGGAGTACCTTTTTGTGTCACCCTATGGTGATACTCAGTAGTTCTTATGATATATGCCCCAATGGTCTGCAAGCTGTCACGGGTCTGTCATCCTTCAACATCACTCAATAATACATGTTTCATTTTTGTAATGCTATCCATGGCATTGCAGGCAGGGGTATATGCCACCCTTGACTTTGCTCTAATTTATGTTTGCATTGGTTATAACAAGAGAGTATGCGGCAGCCCAAAGGACCATGTGGGAGGGTCTGAGAAACAGATTTTTAGGCCTAACTATATAGTATAGTTTTATATTGCACTTCCCTTCTATTGAAGTGGGAGGAGAAGGCAATGATCTGATGTCCTAGTTAGGACTGGTGAAAGCAGGGGCCTTGAAAATTCTTCAATTTGGCTACTGTGGGGCCTTGAAAAATGTTGAAATAGATCAAGAAATAGCATTGAATAGCCTTGAATTTTATCAGTCCTTGCCTGCAGGAACCCTGCTGGATGATAGTGACAAATATTTCCCTTGAGTGTAGAAAATGGTACAGATACTTCCAAGGCTTCAAAGTGTAATCCTTTACACTAATCAGTTGAGGTAACTTAATGAAATTATAATGTTTTTCTCATTACTTGTATCTCATTTAAAACTGACCCCAGTATTGGTGATTGCTGTTATGTAACAGTTGTGCTAAAAATAGACTAATCAGCCTGACTGACTGTGCTGGAACTTTGTCTGGGTCACCACGATGATTACATAAACAAAAACAAATCAGATATAAACTTGATTGCAATCTTTTCTCTCTCTCTGGTAACAAATTATTCAACTGAATTGATAGGTTGTAGGGCTATGCAATTAAACTAATGATTGATTGAAGGGATTAATTAAAGTATATGTAGATTGAATTAACCACTAATTGCACAAGGTGTGAAATAACATTTGGGTGGTGCAACAAAGCAACAGAAGCTTTTATCATCCAAACAAACATCTGTTTTAACACCTCAGCTCATGACATAGTTGAGGAAAAACAAGAGACTGTAATCAACATTTTCAATTAATTTTATTATTATTTTGCCCTAATCATAATTATAACCACAAGTTGATCACAAATTCAACAGAGAACAAATATGTTTTTCTTATTCAATAATGACCAGTTTTGGATCAATCAGGCGATCGACACACCTCTCCTTGACTAAAAACTTTATTCTTACGGCCAAAAAATAACCCGATTTTTTATCTCAAAAACTGCCAGAAGTCTCCATTTAACCCTTTACCCAACGCAGATGATTTGAAAATTTATTATTTTAAATATCATTGTTTAAAATTTTTCTAAAAAATTTCAACAAAACCATATCATGTGACCCCTCGTTGGAATGAGCTCGTTCCAACAAGGGTCACATGATATGCTTTTGTTGAAATTTTTTGAAAAATAATATTTTTTCAACTGCTGAATTTGCATATTACGCAGCCGGATGCGGCCGTTTCGTTGGGTAAAGGGTTAATAACTGATTTCCCAGTTTTCTTGGGAGCTCCCCCACCCCAAACCACATATCATCACTCATGCCTTTGGCATCTGCATCAGGAGCGTACAGAATATGAGGTGCAGCATCGTCCAAGCCGCATAGCAGCAAGATGGGAATTATGTAAACCCTCTCCCCTCCACCACTCACAACAAAGTTGTGTGAGGGTATACAGGAATCAGCATTTCTGTCTCCGACCATACATCCATCTAGGCATCCATTCATCCATCCATCACTCTGTCCATCTGGTTGTTCGTCCATCTGTAGACAAGACACAAAAATCACCATAATTCAACTAATTCAAAACCTATTATTTTGAAACTTCATACAATCATACATAACAACAAAATGGAGAGGATTTCACATTTTGGGTTTGCACCACCTTCAAAAATGGCCGCAGTTGGCCATTTTGTTCTAAAATTAGCTATTTCACTCTTTAAACAGGAACTTCCGTATGATGATTGAGATTTTTTTTTATTTTTGGTGTAGAAAACAATTAGCACAATTTACATAACATATTATACAAATTTTTCTTTTGTGCATAAAATATGCAGATTAGCCAGCCATCTTTATTTTTAAAACTGTCCTATAGTCAAAAAATCAAAAATGACCTAATTCACCAAAACTCAGTTAATCCAAGGCCAATTGTTATGAAACATAATTCAGTAGTGTTTATTAACAAGAGGAAGTGGATATCACATTTTGGAGTTGGACAGTCATGGGAAATGACCACTTTAGCCATTTTGTTTTAACCCTAAGGGCCAGACAATTGTCCTGAATTCACACCTGACCATAGCGTGGACACGTCCAGTGGCTTAACTGTGATTTATTGTCAAGTCTAGGCTGCCTTAACAGGCAGCCAAGACTTGACTAGAAACCACTGCCTATGTATTTTGTTTATTGTCAGCAGGATCTACTCTTGATGGTATGTTAAGGGCACCTGTTCCGAGGTTGTAGAAGTCAGAAATAGGCCTTTAACCCTTAAGGCTCTGGACAATTGTCCTGAATTCACACCTGACCACATGCAGTCTGTACATGTCCAGTGGCTTAACAGTGATTTCTAGTCAAGCCTGGGCTGCCTTCACAGGCAGCCAAGACTTGACTGTGGTCCAGTACCTAAGTAATTTGTTTATTGTCAGCAAGACCTACTCATAATGGCATGTTCATGGCACCTTTTCTGATGTCGGAAAAGTTGGAAATAGGCCTTTAACGGTTAAAAATAGCAATTACACTTTTTTAGCAAGAACATTCAGACAGTGATTCAAATTTTGATTATTTTTGGTATGGAGAGCAACTAGCACAATTTACAAAAGATAATTTACAGGTGTTTCTTTTGTGCAAAAATTATGCAAGTTAGCCAGCCATCATAGTTTTTTTTCAACCTACTCACAGTTGTTTACAATTGGATGTAACGTAAGTGGAAGCCCTACTTCGGAACTAACTCAAGCTTTTAAGAAACTCTTCCAAACAAGTTGGAAAAGTAATAGAGGTCAAAAGCATGAAAAAGATCGAAAAAGGGTCGAGCGAGACTGGCTCTCGAAATTACAGGTACTCTCTCTGCACACCTCTTGCGTTTACCGAGCGAATGCGCAACAACCGTGACGACAATTCCTTTTATTTCTGCCATTGTACTGGTCGGAAATTTTTGTGGCTCGTGCTATTTTTTTAGCTGTTATCTTCGTGAACTACTTATTTGTATGTGCTATCTTAATCTGATTATGTGCAAGTGGATTGTATCCTTTTCAAGCTTCTAAATTATTACTATTTGAAGGTCTTGTTTTTCCCCCCACGTGTGAACCCAACTATTGTTCTGTTTTCCGTCGGCGGGAAGCTTCATTTCATATATCATATTCATATTATGTCTAAGACTATTCCTTGTTCCTCTTGCTTGCAGGTGAAACATGTGGACGCCTCTCATTCCACATGTGTCACTTGCAACAATTGTACTCAGGCCCAATCATGTGGTATTTGTGGGGTTTGGTCCTCAAAATTCTGGGCTTCTGTTAACAAGGTGGTTCTGTCTAGAGCTGGAATCCCTCATTCTCGGGGTAAGGGTAGTCGTGCCTTATCAGATATTTCTGAGTGCACGTAGTGACTCGGTCTCACAGGATGCTGATCTGTCTTTTTCTGCGAGTTCCTCTGCAACTGTTGATGGTGCTAGTGCGGTGATACCTGACGTGAAGATCGTGGTCTCTTTGTCTTCTGATGTAACTCTTGAGGCGTCTGTTTTCGTAGAGAGCTTCTCCGAGGTCAGCTCAGTGACACTCTCCGATTTGCCTCCTATGCCGTCGACAGTTGCTGAGGAAGTTGTTACAACAGATCCTATTCTGTATGATGGTGGCTCTTCCATCTCTTCTGGGGATGGTATACAGTCTCGGGGGTCCGAGACTGTATCTGCTGGTGTGTCTATGAGCTCTCAGCCTCCCCTGGCTTTGCGGAGAAGCTGTGCGGGTTTGCTGTCTGCTCCATCTCATCTGGCTAGGTTTGCTCCTAGTCGGTTGAGCCGGTTTGGCAGCGATTCCTCGCCCCTTGAGCGAATCATTTATTGTTCCTCCTTCCCCTGCTAGTGTGCCGACAAGCAGGATGGTGTTGGGACATTGGCATCCAGGGCCTGCTGATCAGCAGAGGTCAGTGACAGCCCCAGTTAGCTGTCACTCTCGGAACCTTCCTCCAGTGATTCCTCACTGTGTTCCGAGTCTGGATGTCGATTGATGCTTGGTGTCGGTCTCTTAGGATGGGCAGTTGGGGCCTTCTGCCACGCAGAGGCCAATGGCAGGATCCTGTCATTCTTGGGATAATACTCCAGTGTCTTCTCGCCCTGTCCCAGGTCCAGCTACCGATCGACATATGCCGTCAGTCTCTTTAGAGGATTTGCAGGCAGGGCCTTCTGTTCCACAGAGGTCAGTGATTGCCCCTGGGCATCGCAATCGGGACTATCCTCCGGTGTCTTCTCACCGTCTCCCTATTCTGTCTGCCTATCGACGTTCGTCGTCTGTCTCTTCTGAGGATTTGGGTTCTTCTACCAGAAGGGTCCATTGGGAGGACACTCTGTCGGGCGATGCTGCTGCGACGGATTCTCAGGGTGACCTGCGTCAGGCCGTTTTGGGGCTCACCCGGTTGCTTTCTAGCAACCTTCAAGTTGGCCTCCCTGTGCCTCCTGAGGCACAACCTCCTTTGGTCAGTCGCCAAGATATCTCGCCTGGCCCCTTGGATACTGTACAGTATTTACAGGAGGTTTCTGCTGGTCAGCCCGAGTTGGGCTACATCTCTTCTGCAACAGAGGATGACGATTTTCTTGAAGGTGATGGGCCCCCTCGTCAGTCTTGGGGCAGGCTTTGGATTTTGTCTTTGGCTTATTGCCGGACATTCAATCTTCAGACCAGCCATCTGTGACCGTCCGGCCACTGTCCTCTGTGGAGATCTGTAACTCTGTTGAGCTTCTAGCTCTGGGGCTTTGCGTCCTCTGCAATCGGCTCAGGTTGTTTAGTCCTTCCAGGGCTTGGATGCCAAAATGCGTTCTAAGGCCCTCAAGGGTTCTTTCTTTTCTAAAGCTGATGCCTTTCTGCCTTCATCGTGGTGTTGTGTTTATGATTCCGTCTGTCCACCAGTGTTCCAAGGGATGACTCCTGTGGATGAGGATTCTTCTTCCCTCGGGTTAACTAAGCCTAAGTCGGCAGTTCTCCCGATGTCGGTAGTTGAGTCTGGTGGGCCTGTCCTGAGAGATGCTGGGTATGTTATCTCTCGCGGACCATGTCGTCTCTATCCTGCCTGAATATTTTCCACCAGGGGAGTTTGATGATCCTCAGGCACCTTTTCGCATTTTGTCACAGGCTCTCCTGAACTTGACTCACGTTCACGCCTGAAACATGGCTAATTTGGAGCTGGCACGCCGGGATGCGGTGTTGGATTCTTCTCCATCCCTCCCTTCTGAGCAGCGTGCTGTTCTGAGGTCTGCCTCTTTGATTGGACCTCAGTTGTTCCATGGTTCCGTGGAAGCTGTCTGTGGCGAGGTTCTTCTTCATTCGAAGGACCAGCTTTTGCTACGACAGCTGGACCAACCTGCTGCTGCGGGTGGTGGTTGTTCCAGGCCCGCCAAGCGTCCTGCTGTGTCTGCCTCATTGGCGACGTCGGCTACGCCTTCGGTTCCGTCTGCTCCTTCTTCTCAGAAGAAGCCCCAACGCGGTCAGTCTCGCTGGCAGCCTCAGGCAGGAAAATCTCAAGACTCTGTCACTTCCCGAGGTGGTGGTTTCTCCTCTCGGGGGGCTTTATCGAGGCCACAAGTCAAGGTCCTCACCTCGATTCTCCTCCAGTCGGGGGAAGGCTGTCGCTGTTTTATGACCGTTGGACAGAGATAACGTCAGACACTTGGGTTCTCGACATCATACAATCTGGTCTGCGACTGTCGTTCCATCGGCACCCCAGTTTATCTCAGATGCCCCTCCCGACTCGGGTCCCTTCCGATTCTCTGCGTCGGGATCTTCTGGTGCAGGAGATGGACAATCTCATCTCCAAAGGGGCGATCGAGGTGGTCAGGAACACCCTTTCACCAGGGTTTTACTTGAGACTTTTCTTGGTGCCGAAGAAAAACGGCCAATTTCATCCTGTCATCGATCTGAGTATCCTGAACGAGTACATTATAGCACCTCGTTTCAGTATGGAGACTTTCTGGTCGGTTCGACGTTCAGTTCATCAGGGCGACTTTGCTGCCAGTGTCGACCTGAAGGATGCCTATTTCCATGTACCCATTCATCTGTCGTCACGGAAATACCTTTGGTTCTCGTTTCGGGATCGAGTCTATCAATTCGGTTTGAACCTTGCTCCTTGTGCCTTCACCCGACTGATGTCACATGTGCTTGCTTTCCACCGTACTCAGTCGGCTGTGATTTCGTGACGATATCCTCCAACAGCACCACAATGCTGCTGGTCTGGAGTCAGATGTCCGGCAGTTTCTTTGCCTACTAGCGTCGCTGAGTTTCAGAGTCAATCGCGAGAAGTCGGATCTCCTTCCTTCTCAGCAATTTCGTCATTTGGGGATGGATTTCGACACTCTTCACAATGTGGTGTCGGTCCCCAATGCTCGGACGACGATTCTTTCCGCCTTGACTCGGAGCCTGCTTCAATCTTCCTCGGTCTCGGCCAGGACATTTCTTTGGATGCTGGGCCTTTGCGGTTCGGTGACAGATCTCATTCCGCTCGGCCGCTTGTTTCTCCGACCTCTCCAACACTTCCTGTTGGATCATTGGCGTCCAAATGTAGATCCTCTGGACCTGGAACTTCCTATTCCTCGGTCTCTGCTTTGTCACCTCCACCCTTGGACCGATGTTCCCTGGCTGACACAGGGTGTTCCATTGGATCGTCCTTTGGCCGATCGCATCCTTACTGCGGATGCCAGCGATCAGCTGGGGTGTGATGTTGGATCCTCTTGGTCTGTCCACTCACAGCGAGTGGGACAGCGAGCAGGTGGGCCTTCATATCAACCAGGAGGAGCTCCTTGCTCTTCTGTTGAGTTTTTGGCTTTGGATCCCTGACCTGTCGGATCATATTGTCCTACTTCTTTTGGACAGTTCGACAGTAGTGGCCTACGTACGGAATCAAGGAGGCACACATTCGATTCCCATGTATCGGCTGTCTCGGGATCTTCTTCTGTTGGTGTGAGATGTAAACGCTCGGGTGTCCATTCGACACATTCCCGGGCGTTTCAGTGTCCTAGCAGACTTCCTGTCCTGACACGACAGAGTCCTTCCAACCGAATGGATGCTACATCGGTCGGTGTTTCAGGCGATTTGCGAGCAGTGGGGACATCCTCTGGTTGACCTTTTCGCCACTCGCTGGAATCATCAGGTAGAGACCTTTGTCTCTCCTTGTCCAGATCCTCTGGCATTTGCGGTAGACGCTCTGTCTCTGGACTGGACAGGTTAGAGCGGCTATGCCTTCCCTCCTGCACCGATTCTTCCTCAGGTATTAGCGAAGATTCGTGCTTGCAGTTGCAGGTTCATTTTGATCGCACCTCTGTCTCCACAGAGGGTGTGGATCAATCTGCTGCGGCCTCTGTTGGCAGATGATTTATGCTGCGAGGTGGAAGGTTTTCTGCTGCTGGTGGACAGATCACAATGTGGATTACCGTGATCCATCAATCGCTCAAGTTGCGGATTTTCTGGTATACCTTTTTGACTCCAAGGGCCTTCAGCCTATTACGATTAAGGGCTATCGGTCCAGGCTGTCTGATACTTTCTCTTATGTGGGAAAGTGGTGCATCGGTCGTAATCTTTTTCTCTCCAAACTCATTCGGCACTTTTCTTTGAAGAGGCCTCAAGTTTTGTGTCTTACACCCAAGTGGAACTTGGCATGGATGTTGCACTGTTTGGATGGGGGGCCATTCGAGCCTTTATCTGAGACCAATATGCGTTTTCTCACCTATAAGACAGCTTTCCTTCTAGCTTTTGCTTCTGCTCGATGAGTCAGTGAGTTTAGTGTGCTATCTGTTGATTCTGCTTTCTTCAGAAATGAGGCTAACAGTGTCACCTTCACTACTGATTGCTCTTTCTGGCTAAGAATCGGCTTCCTGATTCGGTACCTCCTCCCATCTGCATTCGGGCTCTCCCCGCTGTCGATGGTCGGAGACCTCTTCTTTGTCCTGTTAGTGCGATCAAGACTTACATTAATCACACTCAGTTCATTAGGAGGGGTCGGAAGAGATTCTTTCTGTCTCTCATTCTTAAGAGGCAGTCTATCAATTTCCATTCTATTTCCAGGTGGATCTGTCTTGCAATCAAGCTGGCATATTCCCGCTTGTCTGCTTCGGATCTTGTTTCGAACCGGTTTAATGCTCATGAGGTTCGTGCCATTTTTACAATCGTGGGCGTTCGCCAATTCTGTTTTGCTCTGGGATGTTATGAATGTGGCTTTCTGGAGGAATGCTTCTACCTTCTCCTTTTATCTCCGCCACCTACAGCAGCAATCTGAGGACCATTATTCTTTACGCCCTCTCGTTGCTGCTCAGGCTGTTGTGCACCCTCGTTAAATTTGTTTTTATCGGGTTTGTGCTTTCGCTCAGCCTTGTTCTTTTCAGGTGCCTTCTCTCTATCTTCATTTATTTATTTATTTATTTATTTATTTATTTATTTATTTATTTATTTATTTATTGGTGTTTAAGGTCACATACTTATGCACAATGGCTAATCGTGATCGTGACAGTTTTACGGGTGGAGGAAGCCGGAGTACCCAGAGAGAACCACCGAGCAATGACGCGCAGCTGTCAGCTCCCCAACATCGTAACTCTGAACTCTGCACCGCAGTACAGGCAGGGTTAGATTGGTTGAAGACATGCGCACCATCGACGTGCAGTACGCCTCAGTACACAGCGTCATCGTGCCCCCATGTAGGCAGTCGGGGTGAAGTGTCTTGCCCAAGGACACAACGCGGTTGCCGCAGGTGGGATTCGAACCGAGGACCTCTCGGCTTGCAGTCTGCACCTCTACCAACTGAGCCACCGCGCCCCCCTCTCTATCTTCATTACAGGTTTCGCTATTGTTCTCTGCCCTTCTTGCTTTTCTTTCTGCTACTCTTGTTGGTATTGGTTATGTGATTCACCTCCTCCTATTGTTTATTCAGCCAATTGTGAGTAGGTTGAAAAGAAATTAAAATTTTTTAGTAAATTTGATTTCTTAACATACCTACCACAATTGTTTACCGAAGGCCCACCCTTCTTGGGGATATCTTTGATATCGATGCCTCCCCGCTAAATCACAAACTTCTCATTGGCGGAAATACGGAATTGACGTCACGGTTGTTGTGCATGCGCTCGGTAAATGTAAGAAATGTGCAGAGAGGAGTACCTGTGATTTCGAGCGCCGGTCTCACTCGACCCTTTTTCGTGCTTTTGCACTCTATTACTTTTCCAACTTGTTTGGAAAAGTTTCTTAAAAGCTTAAGTTAGTTCCGAAGTAGGGCTTGCACTTACGTTACAGCCAGTTGTGGTAGGTATGTTACGAAATAAAATTTACTAAAAAATTTTAATTTTTAAAAGTGTCCATCTGTAAACAAAAACTAAATGACAAAAACTCAATTAATTCATAGACAGTTTCTATGTAACGTAATTCAGTAGTATTTATTGACAAAAGGAAGAGGATATTATAATTTGGGAAATATAATTAATATTATTTTTTGGTAACTGCTTGTCAAATGATCAAAAAGCTTACATACAAAGTTGTGTTATTTGTGAAACAGAAGATCTGCTTTGTGGGTGCCTAAATTGTCTTGATTATATTACCTCTGGACGCATTTATATATTTGTTCCCTTAACCTAAATCAGGTAATTGTTGTACTCCAGGTTAGGATTCTTTGATTCTATACAGTCTGTATATCTGTCAATAATTTATTAATTTCCTCCTGGGAACCCCAAGAATTGAAGCAGTGTTTGTTTACTGTGGTAAACATGCTATGTTTTACTGGTAAAATACGACCTGGTAATCAGTGCCAAGGGTGGAAGTCCTCTAAAATGGGCTACATGGGTATAAATGATTGGCTGGACTTAGCTTTATATCCATGTTGTTGTCATGATTAGCCATTGTGCAGAAATATGTGACCAGAAACACCAATAAATAAATAAATCACTTATCCTTCTGAAAATCTTGCCTCCTGTGAGGAGAAATAATGAGAGGGTTCATTCCCACTAGACCAATTCCCTTTAGACCAATTTCCGAGACCAGTTCCCAAAAGACCAATTCCCCTTAGACCAACTGATGTGTTCTACTTTTAAAATAATTGTAGATGATTAATTTGATATATTTATAAATATTTATAAATGTATTTAATGTTATTGATATTCAAGCCTGAAAGTAAGCAGTCTGTCATTTGCAGAATGAGGTCCACAGAGGGTGAATTTGCTGATGCTATCCCATATAGTGGGACAGTTTATCCTCTGGGTATCTCTTTCTGTTTATGTTTGAGACCTTGATTCAGGTTGAGGTTCACAGAGGATAAATTTAGTGATGCTACCCTGCTGTGCCAAATTCACCCTCTGGGGACCTCATTTTTCAGATGATAGTCTGCTTATTTTCCGGCTTGTTAATATTTTATAGATGTTGGGCAGATTTTTCATAATTGTTGTAGTAATCACACACTTTCAAAGGCTGTGATTCTTTTTATTGTTTTGCAGTAAACAGATGTTGAGCCAATTTCCATAACAAAACAAACACAATCCTTTGTGTGTATTGATGTTATAAATCTATATTTCTGTAAAATGTTATATGTTCTGAGCTATGCTGAAATGTTATAAACGTATATTTTTTGTATGTTATGCATATAAATATTTTTTTTTTATCAAATAAAGTGTTTAGCAGTAAATAAATGCTTTCTTAATTATCCTTAATCAACCCTTAATCAATAACAGTATGTAGTTAATCTAAGGGGAATTGGTCTTTTGGGAATTGTCCTAAAGGGAATTGGTCTAAAGGGAATTGGTCTAGTGGGAAGACACCAATGAGAGCTCTCATGACTTTCCTTCAGTTTCCAATTGCAAGTCAGATGGAAATATTTTTCACCAAGAATAGGAAGGCCATGTCCACAGCATCAATGCAGTTTGTCACAGTCAGGCATTCTTACAAGGGGATCTTTTTTGCCTGTCATCTGAACGTTTGTTGAATGATTGATAACAATATGAATATATATCATGCGAAATAGAATATAATTTTTGTTTAGGCCTTAAAAAAAGTAAAAAATCTGTTTCTCAGGCCCTCCTGTATGTTCCTTTTGGCTGCCACATGTTTATTATTTATAACCATTGCAAACTTAAAAAAATAAAAATTAAGTGGTTTATGTCTGATATTTTACCCAAGTTAATAAAATTGATAAATTTATCCCTTGAGTGCAACAAGACTTTGCAATGCTTTAGCATTGCAAAGCCTTCTTGCACTCAATGGACGAAATACACTACCACCCATGCTATTCTGTAGATTATAAGGCCTAAAACATACCAAGAACATGAAGTTTGGATGGCAAAGAAATAATTACAAAAATAAAATAAAAAACCTCCCGCCCACATGCAATTTTTCAGAGAAATATAAGATCTACTTTGTGGGGCCTTATCCTGTACTTTTATTTATGGAACTCGGCAAGAATTTCCTATTTTGCCTTGCCTGATGCTTATCAAAATGAAATATTTTCCTACCTGTTGTATAAGAAAAATTCAACATGAACCACTATTTATGCAATGATTAAAGCTATTCTATTTATGGCTTTTTTACAGTACAACATACCAGAAAATCCAGGATCAGACAGATGAATACTGGTACTTCCAAAGATATAATCTCATTCATGAATATTCATCACGTCCACCTCTTCCACCACCATTTATCACAATAGTGCATATATATAGATTTTTCAAGACAGCATGGTATACATGCTGTAGAAGAAATGATCAAATGTTTACCAGTGAATTCAGTAAGTTTTAAATTAGGCTATTAAAAAGAAATACTTGTTTCTCAGGTGCCTTTCTCATCATTAAAAGTCCTCATCTCTCTTTTTTATCCCCTGCTGTCATAGCTGGGAGGGGGATATTGAAATGGTTTGTCAGTCTGTCCTTCCACCACAAACTTTGTCCACTTAACTCTTCCTACAGTTTCCAGGTGATTTTTACGAAACTTGTTATGATGTATCAGTATCTAGTGTAGATGTGCATGTGGTCAGAAATTTTCGATGCGACAAATTTGGCATGGTTACAGCCCTTGGAAATAGCAAAATTTCCATCACAAAGGCTTGTCCACTTAACTTCTACATTTTTAGCTCAACTTTGACATAGTCAAATTTTGAGGTTTTGTCATGGTCCGTCGTCCATCTGGACATCTGTCTGTCCGTCAACAATTCAATACATAGAATACAGGTTTTTTTCTCGTGCAGAAATTATGCAAATTAGATGAACTTTGATTTATTCAATTCTACTTGTACACAGTAAGTATACGTGTCAATACGGCTCGGGCTAGGGGCTGTATTTATGGACCGATCTTCACAAAACTTCTTGGATACTGTTGTTATCACCTTGGGATGAGAACGAGTGTTTTTTTTTGGGGGGGGGGGGGGGGGGGGAGGGCAGTCCAAAATTCAAGATGGCTGCCGTGGCCATTTTATGCTGAAATTAAGTGCAATCAGTTTTTTGTACAGAACTTCTAGGACTACGTTTATCATCATGGGATGGTAACAAGTGTTTTTGGGCTCGGCCCAAAATTCAAAATGCCTGTCGGCAGTCATATTTACAGGAATTGTGTGTATTACATTTTTTGTACAGAACCTGAAAAGAAGATTTTTTATATCAGTAATGTTTGCTATAAATTTATTGGGTGCCTTTGTTATCACTGTGGTATGAGCACAAATATTTTTGGGTTCAGTCAGACCCACTCGGGGACTCAAAAAGGGAGATAATTAATTAAAAATCTTTTCCTAAAACACCAGACAAAATAATGTTTCTTGAATTCAGCATCCCTAGGATGTGTATATTCAAATGTGTTGAAGTCAAGTTCCAGCATTAATATTTGGTGTTTCGGGAGGGTAAACATTATTAGCACTAGCTGATTTTCTATTTCCATTGATAAAAATAAAACCTCCTCACCCATGGGAACCCTATGAGCAAAAGATAAAAAATTCAAATACCTATATTTTAAGAAGGACTGGACAAATATTTATTAATTAGTATGAATCAACCTTAGAAGGGTTTGAATCAAACAGGCCAAAACAGTTGCTCACATTTGGCTTGTGGTGCAACATACAAGGATCCCCATTGTAACATTAACTCCATGGAGATTTCTTTTCTAGTTTTGCATCTAACTGTCACCCACCTTTGCAATACTTTACCTGTACATTTGTTACAGGCTATGGTCAGTATTTATATACAGACCTTTACATGTACCTTTGTTATCAGGTCATTACCTAGATGTGTGTCATTGCTGTGTCACATACTATACATATACATGTCTTACACAAGTTGAGCTACAGTGTCATTGACACTTTCATTTATTGGATTTTTATAAAACTTGGTCTGAAGTATCAGCATCGAGTGTAGATGTGCATGTGGTCAGGCCTTTTGCATAGTTCCGGCCCTTGGTAATTGCAAAATGTCCATCATAAATGCTTGTCCACTTAACTCCTGCATTTTTCATTGGATTTTTACGAAACTTGGTGTTCGGTATGAGTATGATGTGCATATGTAAGGTAGTTTTGATTCGAATAATTTTACCAGACTAAAAGCCCATGTTGAATTTGAATTGAGAAAAATTGCAGGTTTGGGAAGATATCTTCAGTTTCGATTAAAGAAATTAAATGATATTTTTATGAGTGACATTATTGGGTGCGAATACTTGTCTAGGATGATAATGAGATTAGTCCTGTCATAACATAAAATATAAAATTAGTTGGGGGATATGGATGTCCTGAGACTGTGTCTTGTTTCACCTGGAATTCTCTTCAGTGATACTATTATGCACTGTAGGACTAAAATAAATATTTAACAAACTAATTAATTAAATTAAACTCATTGAGCTTTGTCAAATGAGGTATTGTTGGTAAAATTGGCACTTGCAGTATGGGACAGTTTCTATTCTGAAAACTTTGTTTTTCTACAGAGTGGTGTAAAGAATTTAATTGATAATTATCTAGCAATGGGATCTGTACGTTCTGCCACCATTCTTCCACCCATCTATCTGGTCATCCATAACAACTTTAGACCTCTGTATCTCAGTCAGTGCATGTTGGATTTGAATGATCTTTTGTATGCTGATGGACCATCATGGTGGAACGGATATTCAGAAATAATGGGTTTTGTCCAATCAAGCTGAGCTATTGCCATCACTTCTCGTCCGTCGGCGTATGTACATACGTCCACAATTTCTTTAGCACACTGCACAGGTCACTTTGAAACTTGGTGTGCTTGTTTGGGGGACCTCTAGATGGGAGATATCTATTTTCTTCCATTCCTGTCAAAAATTGTTGCTGCTGGCAATGTTCTTGGTCCTCAGTTTAGTCAGACCTCAATATTTCCATTTGACACACCCTACATGACACATTTATGATTGGATTGCTTTGAAACTCGGTATGCTTAGTTTGGGGTTATCTCGAGATGGGAGCTATTGATTTTCTTCCATTTCCGTCAAAAAATGTTGCCGCTGGCAATGCCTTTAATGAACTTAGTGCAGTTATGCTTTAATATTTCCCTTTGGCACACCCTGCAGTGCACATTTTTGACCGGATCGCTTTGAAACTTGGATTGCTTGTTTGGGGTGAACTGTAGGTGGGAGCTCTCGATTTTCTTCTATTCTAGTCAATGTAGCAGCTGGCAACAACCTTTGAACTTAGTTTAGTCAGACCTCAATATTTTCCTTTGGCTCACTCTGCAGGGAACATTTATGATTGGATTGCATTGAAACCTGGCATGCCTGTTTGGGGTGACCTCCAGATGAGAGCTATTGATTTTCTTCCATTTCTGCCAAAAATGTTGCCGCTGGCAATGACCTTTGAACTTAGTTTAGTCAGGCATCAAACTATTCCTTTGGCACACCCTACAGGTCACATTTATGATTTGATTGCTTTGAAACTCGGTATGCTTAGTTTGGGGTTATCTCGAGATGGGAGCTATTGATTTTCTTCAATTTCTGTCAGCCGCTGGCAACAGCCTTCGATGAACTTAATGCAGTTAGGCATCAATATTTCCCTTTGGAACACCCTGCAGGGCACATTTATGATCAGATCACTTTGAAACTTGGTGTTGTTTTTTGGGGTGACCTCTAGATGGAAGATATCGTTTTTCTTTCATTTCCGTCAAAAAATGTTGCAGCTGCCACCAGCCTTTGAACTTAGTTTAGTCAGACCTCAGTATTTCCCTTTGGCACACCTTACGGGGAACATTTATGATTGGATTGCATTGAAACCCGATATGCTTGTTTGGCGTGACTTCTAGATAGGAACTATTGATTTTCTTCCATTTCCTTAAAAACATGTTGCCATTATCAGCAACCTTTGATGAACTTAGTGCAGTTATGCATCAATATTTCTCTTTGACACACCCTGCAGTGCGCATTTATGATTGGATCTCTTGGAAACTCTGTGTGCTTGTTTGGGGGTGACATTTATATGGGAGCTGTTGATTTTATACCATTTCTGTCGCAAAATTTGCCACAGGCAATGACCTTTGAACTCAGCTTAGTCAGACCTCAATATTTCCCTTTGGCACACCCTTCAGAGCACATTTATAATCGGATCCCTTTGAAACTTGGTATGTGTGTTTGAGATGACCTCTAGATGTGAGCTAATGATTTTTTTTTTATTTCCATAAAAAAGTATTGTTGTTATCACCAGCTTTTGACATTCGTGCATTTGTGTAGCAACTTATCTCTTTTGCACGGGAGCATGGTGGTTCAGTGGTAGACCTTTGGACTTCTATGTTAGAAGTCCCGAGTTCTACCCCTGTCTGGGATGACCCGCATTGTGTCCTTGGGCAAGGCACTTTATTCCGATTGCTTACATGGGGGAATGATGACGCCGTGTACTAAGGCATACTGCATGTCGATGTTGCACATCTCTTTAGCTGCTGTAGCCCTGCTTGAGCGGAGCTTGAACAGAGTTAGAATGTTGAGGAGTTGACAGTAGCTAGTCAATGCTCAGTCGTTCTCTCGATTTTTTTTTCATGTCCATGAAAAACTGTTGCTGTTAACAACAATCTTTGAATTTATTGCATTTGTTCATCAGCATTCTTTTTTGACATGGTCTACCAGGGGCATTTATTGTAGGTTTGTTTTTGAACTTGGTGTGCCCATTAGGTGAGACCTCTAGATAAGAGCTATTGATTAGCATTCATTTCTGTGAAAAAAGTTGCCGTTAACAATAACATCTGAACTTACTGCAGTTGTGTTTCAACATTCTTCCTTTAGCCAGCCTTACAGTTTACATTTAAAAATGCAGGAATTGCTCTGACGTTGTGCATGCACAATGCTGTTATGTTGAAGTTTCACCAAATAACATTGATACAAATGATCTTCAATTTTGCCATTTCACTTATAACATACCAAGTTCAAGTTTTTCAAGTTGAGCTGTAGTGTCATTGACACTTTCATTCTAGAGTTATGGGGCTTTTTTGACTTGAAAAATTTCAATTTTTATGGTTTCTGGATAATGACTAGTAGTGTAATGGGTTTTGTCCAATTATTTTTTGCTCAACTTGACAACATCACGTATGAGCTATTGGTATGGGTTGCAATCTGTCGTACGTCCACAAATCCGTACCTCCATAATTCCTCTGTCCATTCACAATTCCTTTAGCACACCCTACAGGCCACAGCTCTCACCCAATCAGTTTCATATTTCATACATAGCTTTGAGGCAATTTCTAGATGGGAGATGTCAAATGTTTCTGAATTTCGTTGAAAAACATATCTGCCAATGGCCATCTTGGGCTTGGATTTGGAAATAAATTGTCCAACAATTCCTTTAGCACAATCTACAGGCTGCAGCTCTCACCCGATCAGTCCCAAAACTCATAGGGGGCTTTGGGGCAATGTCTAGATGGAGGCTATAAAAATTTTTGGAAATTTTTCCTGCCAGTGGCCATCTTAAGATTCGGCATAGAAATTGTCAACAATTCCATTTACACACCCTACAAGCCGCATCTTTCACCCGATCTTTTTCAGATGTAGCTTTGGTGTGATGTTTAGATGGGAGCTATCAAATTTTTGGACATGTGTTAACAATCATGACCTTTGTTTGGCGACAGTCAGTGTGCATCCGGGGAGGCAGTTGTCCATGCACTGTTAGCACAAATAACTTGAACAAACGTTCTCCGATTTGACTAATATTTGCCATACAGGTTTTTTGCAATAATATCTCAAAATGAGTTTGGGGCTTAATAACACTTTCAACACTCAGAGTCACCTACTAGTATCAGACTGTTTTATGAGTGGAGGAAGCCAGAGAGAACCACTGAGCAGAGGTGAACAATTGTCAGACACACGAAAGTACTAACTCCACACATGCAGGGTTATCATTGGTTGAAGACGGGCAATCGGGACTAAGAACCTTACCCCCAAGGACATGAAGTAGCTACCCCTACAGGAATCAAACTGTGGGACTTTTGGTTTGAAGTCCAATGCCGTAACCACTGCACTCCCAATTTCATGTATCAACCCTGTGGGTGTTTAATAAAAATTGATATTGGACTTTCTTCATCTAGAAAATGGCATTTGTGAATGCTGCTGTAAGTTTAGCCATTGTAGTTTGCAAATGTGGTGCACGGACATTTCCCCATCCGGACAATTCCCCATCCGGACATTTCCCCATCAAGGGCGGACATTTCCCCATCAACATTCCCCCATCAGAGGCAGACATTTCCCCCATCGGCGGTGGACATTTCCCCATAGGATATTAACACCTGTCCCCATCGAGGGCGGGCATTTACCTCAACTTGACAATATTTTTTAACGAAAGTGGCTTGACAGAAAGAACAAATATTAAAATTGCAATGAAAACATCCATATTGTTCAATCCACTTGTGTGATAAAAAGTGATGTATTCATTGACATTTCCTTTAATGAAGACACCACTGTTTATCAATCAACTCGACAACATCTTTGAACAAAAGTAGCTTCTCAGAGAGAACAAATAAAAATATATAAATACTGTTAAATCCCGATTAGGTTTAATCCCATCAATTATAGTGATAAAAGCACATTAATCGAACAATTCAAACAACATTACCCATGTCAGCTTAATAAAAAGGGAACGATACACACGAAATCAATAGGAAAATTTCAAACAAACAGACCCACAAAAAATTAAGAAATGGATGGTGAAAAGTCTGCATGGGGAATTGTCCATTTTCTATTAAGCAGAATGGGGTAATGTCCAATGGGGAAATGTCCGGCCTAAATGGGATGGGGTAATGTCCGATGGGGAAATGTCCGGCGACCTGCAAATGTAGGTTGAATCTTTTTTTATAAGATGTTTTAAAAAGTCCTGCTTGCTCAGTTTGACTTAAAAATGATTTTTATACCCCCACTCTCGAAGAAAATGGGGGTATACTGGATTACATTCCTCTGTCCATCTATCCGTGTATCCATCCTTGCAAACATTCATCCATCCATCTGTAATGATATCTTACCAGTGAGTGGATGGATTTCAATTAAATTTGGTATGAGGATCCTTATGACAAGCCGCTTCTGCACATGTTTTTAAAAAGTTGTGTGCATTTTTTCAACAGAGTTTTTAATTATTTATGCTTCTTTGGTCCAGCACTGCAGTGGATTGCCTTCAGCAATAATTGATTAAAATCTATTACAGAGAAAACAGCAGAAAGTATAGCAGAGGAGAGAGATTTGATAAAATGGGAAGATGTTATTGTTCAGCATTATGTTCATCAAAGGAATTACAAGGAACAACAGTCAATGGATAATCAGGTTCAAGTGACCGCTGACAGGTGAGTTGTTTGTTAAAATTTATAAATTTCAACAATCAATGGATAATCATGTTGAATAGCTACATTTCAGATTTCAACTTCAACTGGTTGAGTGCTAGAAGCCACTGTAGTAGAACCTGTCTTGAGAGACCGCCCTTTGGGCCAAACAAAAGTGGTCTCTCAAGACAGGTGGTTTCTCATAACAGGTTTCAGGTTTTCAGTGAATAACCAACCACAAAATTCAGAAATGGAGAAGAAAGGATTTTTGTAATTACTTTGTAGCTGTTCTTTTTTATGACGTTTTTGTAACAAATTGAAATGGACTGTTATAAAAATTATAAAAATAAATTAGTGTTGAAAATCTTCATTGAATTGAAAAATTATAAAAATAAATTAGTGTTGAAAATCTTCATTGAAGATTTTCAACACTACGAATCAAATGGTTTTCCGCGCCGGAGGCGCGCAGGGATGATATGGGGAGCAAGCCCCTTTCGACCCTTATTAGCTGTAGAATTTGAAAGTGTCAGACCGTGGTAAAGGAGGAGAAGTTGTGGGTTGTTAGCGGCGCTTGTGTCTTTTCTGCTTCTTTTTCAGAGGTGGAGGTTTGGAAGGAGAGACAGTGGTAGTTGGTGTTGTTGGTGGGCTGCCTGATGGTGGTTGCTGAGTTTTGTAGGGTCTTGTCCTAGCCGAGTCTGGAGAGGTTGTGGGTGATTGCTGAGTCTTTTGTTGTTGTAGATTTCTGGTGTCTATTAGTTTTTTGGTTTCTTCGACTTTTTGCATGAATAGTTGGTATTGCCTGTCCATCTGTTGTCTGTGAAGGTCCCCTTGTATCTCGTGTTCCCGTAAGATGTTCTCTATCCTGTCGTCCTCGTCCTGGCATTCTGGTTTAGAAGGAAGAGGCGAGTGGGGGTCAGGAAGAGGCGAGAGGGCAGCTTCCATTTCCACCTCAGTCTCCACAGACTCTTCCACATCCGACAATACCGACTGGGAAGCCGGCATTTGGATGGGGCTGTCTGTGGGAGTGGGAGAGGAAGTGGTGGCCGCCTCTGGCTCTTTCTTTTCCTCTTTCTTCATCTCCAAGAATGCCTCCAAGCGTCGGGAATCCCTCCGCTTGGTGGACGGGCTCTTCTTTCTTCTCTTTCTCTTTTCAGGGCCTCCTTCCCTCTTCGGGTGAGGACCAGTGCGAGAGGAGTTCCTCTCAACAAAGGTACTACCTCTCCCCGAAGAGGGCGGTGATATTTTCTCTTCTTCAACTAGGAATTCCATAGACAGGTGGACTCTCGTTTCTATCTCCTGGACAGTCCAGGTGATAGGACGAGAGACCCCTAAGGCTGAAATAGTCTTCAACAATCTATCCGGTATTTCCATGATTGGATGTTCGCTCTCTGAAATCAGAGGTGCGAATGAAAATGTGAATAAAAATGACGATGGAGCGAAAATGGCAATGGAGCCTTTCAACACTAATTTATTAGCTCACCTGACTTTCAGTCAGGAGAGCTATAGTGATCACTCACCGTCCGTCGTCCTGCGTCCGTCGTCCGTGAACATGGTGTTTGCGTCTTCTCCTCCCAAACCGCTGAACCAATTTAATTGATATTTGAGATAATAGTTTGTTATGACATCACAATTTGATTTTGTTCAAATCAAGTTGCCCCGCCTGTGGGTAGGGCCACACCCAAAAAGTGTGCTGAAATCTTAAAAAATCTTCTTCTCATGAACCAGAAGTAGCAGAGACTTGATATTTGGTGTGCAGCTTCCTTTTGAGGTGTAGACTCAGATTTGTTCAAGAGAAGTTTGTGGGGCTATACTTGGCGTTGTTATGGGAGGGGCAAAAGTTTTGGCCCCGCCCAAAATTTCTATTTTCCAAACCGAGAGGCTGATTTGAACCAAATTTTATGTGAGGGCTTATTGAGTCATAAGTACCTAATTTATGCTGATTTTTTTTTTCCCGTAGCCCCATGGGAACCGCAGGAGCTAAAAATAGAAAAAAATTAAAACTCCCATATCTCCAAAACTGCACGGCACCGAGAATTTTTATTTGGTGTGAAGCTTCCTTAGGACCAACAGAAAGAATTGGTAAAAAAAAATTGCCATCGGTTTTATCATAGGGTACAGTTTCGGGACATTGAAAAAGTGCTGAGTCAGCACTTTTTAACACTGTAGGCAATGGGAAAAACATTAAAAAATCTTCTTCTCCAGATCCAGCAGGCAGAATCTTTTGATATTGGTATGCAACATTGGAGGGTGGATCTGATTCAAGTTTGTTCAAATCGGCCCCCTGGGTTCATATTTGGGCTCAGTATAGGAGCCCGATTTCGAACTTAGTGCATTTCAGGCAAATTTCTTAAAAAATCTTCTTCTCCAGATCCAACAGGCAGAATCTTTTGATATTTGGTATGCAACATTGTGGGGTGGATCTGATTCAAGTTTGTTCAAATCGGCCCCCTGGGTTTATATTTGGGCTCAGTATAGGAGCCCAAATTTGAACTTACTGCATTTCAGGCAAATTTCTTTGAAAATCTTCTTCTCCAGATCCAGCAGGCAGAATCTTTTGATATTTGGTATGCAACATTGTGGGTGGATCTGATTCAAGTTTGTTCAAATCGGCTCCTTGGGTTTATATTTGGGCTCAGTATAGGAGCCCAAATTTGAACTTACTGCATTTCAGGCAAATTTCTTAAAAAATCTTCTTCTCCATATCCAGCAGACAGAATCTTTTGATATTTGGTATGCAACATTGTGGGGTGGATCTGATTCTATTTTGTTCAAATCGGCTCCCTAGATTCATATTTGGGCTCACTATAGAAGCTCGAATTTGAACTTAGTGCATTTCAGGCAAATTTCTTAAAAAATCTTCTTCTCCAGATCCTGCAGGCAGAATCTTTTGATATTTGGTATGCAACATTGTGGGGTGGATGTGATTCCAGTTTGTTCAAATCGGCCACCTGGATTCATATTTGGGCTCACTATAGAAGCCCAAATTCGAACTTAGTGCATTTCAGGCAAATTTCTTTGAAAATCTTCTCAAGATCCAGCAGGCAGAATCTTGTGATATTTGGTATGCAGCATCCTTAGGGGGGTGAGATTCAATGTTGTTCAAGCCATGTCCCTAGGTCCATATTTGGGCTCAATGTGGGAGCTTGAATTGTAACTTTGTTCGAAATGAGGAATTTTCTTAAAAAATCTTCTTCTTCAGATCCAGCAGTCGGAATGGTTTGATATGTGGTGAGTAGCATCCTTGGGGGGAGGGGGGATTCAAGTGTGTTAAAGCGAAGTCCATGGGTCCATATTTGGGCTCTCTGTGGGAGCCCAAATTATAACTTAGTCAATATGAGGAATTTTTCTTTAAAAATCTTCTTCTTCAGATTCAGCAGTTGGAATGTTTTGATATTTGGCATGGAGCAACCTTAGGGGGCTGAGATTCAAGTTTGTTCAAGCCAAGTCCCTTGGTTCATATTTGGGCTCACTATGGGAGCCTGAATGACAACTTAGTTCAAAATGAGGAATTTTATTTAAAAATCTTCAGATCCAGCAGATGAATGCTTTTGATATTTTTTATGCAGCATCCTTAGGGGGGTAAGATTCAAGTTTGTTCAAGCCATGTCCCTAGGTCCATATTTGGGC
The DNA here is from genome assembly GCA_031216915.1 of Pictodentalium vernedei. NCBI lineage: Eukaryota > Metazoa > Mollusca > Scaphopoda > Dentaliida > Dentaliidae > Pictodentalium > Pictodentalium vernedei. Next base: position 92,527,037 of record CM062289.1, on the reverse strand, counting down.
TGATTGTGGAAGCTCGAATTGTAACTTCGTTCAAAATGAGGAATTTTCTTTAAAAATCTTCTTCTTCAGATCCAGCAGTCGGAATGTTTTGATATTTGGTGTGCAGAATCCTTAGGGGTGTGAGATTCAGGTTTGTTAAAGCCAAGTCCCTGGGTTCATATATGGGGTTCCTGTGGGAGCCCGAATTATGACTTAGTTCAGTATGAGGAATATTCTTTAAAAATCATTTTTTAGATCCACTGGTCAGAATATTTGGATATTTGGTTTCAGCTTTTCTTAGGAGGAGCAGATGCAACTTGTGGAAATCAATTCTCTGGGTTGATATTTAGGCTACCATGTCAGGTGAGCACCCTCAGGCCCCCTGGGGCCTCTTGTTTTTATAATTTTTATAACAGTCCATTTCAATTTGTTACAAAAAGATTTTCAACACAAATTTATTTTTATTCCTATCTGTCACATTTCAGGTATGTATGAAATTGTTTATTCAACAATAATCCTAATCTTTTCACAGGGGTCTTATAAAAACATCTCAATCTTTAATGAGTTAGCAATTGAAACCCAGTTAAGAGCTTTTAATACTTTTAATTATGTTAGTATAACCACAATGGATTTTCCAATTACATAACAGGTAAAAAGTTTTTGTCATGGTTTCAGTCTTCAAAGAGGCGGTCTCTCAAGATAGGTCCATTATGGCATAAAAATACAAGTTTGTACCAGGTCACAGTGAGTGGATTTTCAATGCTTACATTCGCACCTCTGAACTCAGAGTGCGAGCATCCTAATTAGAATCACAATTATGGAAACACTGGAACTAACAGTGTGACTGAAGAAAACGATAGCAGCTCTGGGCGTCTCTTGCCCTGTCACCTGGACTATCCAGGAGACAGGCAAGAGCGTCCATCTGTCTCTTGAGTTCAAGATCGAGGAAGATAAGAAATCACCACCCTACTCGGGGAGAGGTAGTACCTTTGATGAGAGGATCCCCTCTCACACTGGTCCTCACCCGAGTAGGTCAGGAGGCCCTGAAAGGAGAAAGAGAAGAAAGAAGAGCCCATCAACCAAGCGGAGGGATTCCCGTCGCTTGGAGGCATTCTTGGAGATGAAGAAAGAGAAAGGTGAGGAGAAGAAAGAGCCAGAGGCAGCCACCACTTCCCCTTCCACTCCCACAGACAGCCCCATCCAAATGCCGGCTTTCCAGTCGGTATTGTCGGATGTGGAAGAGTCTGTGGAGACTGAGGTGGAAATGGAAGCTGCCCTCTCGCCTCTTCCTGATCCCCACTCGCCTCTTCCTTCTAAACCAGAATGCCAGTACGAGGACGACAGGATAGAGAACATCTTACGGGAACACGAGATACAAAAGGACCTTCACAGGCAAAAGATGGACAGGCAATACGAAGAATTCCTCCAAAAATTTGAAGAAGCCTAAAAACTAATAGATGCCAGAAATCAACAACAAAAAAAGACTCAGCAATCACCCACAACCACTCCAGACTCGGCTAGGACCAGACCCTACAAAACTCAGCAACCTCCATCAGGCAGCCTACCAACAACACCAACTACCACTGTCTCTCCTTCCAAACCTCCACCTCTGAAAAAGAAGCAGAAAAGACACAAGCGCCGCTAACAACCCACAACTTCTCCTCCTTTACTACGGTCTGACACTTTCAAATTCTACAGCTAATGATGGTCGAAAGGGGCTTGCTCCCCAAATCGTCCCTGCGCGGCTTCGGCGTGGAAAACCATTTGATTTGAGGTGACAGGTGGTCTCTCAAAACAGGTGGTCTCCCATAGCAGGTCCATTATAGAGTAAAACTAATCGGTGCCTGGTAGATATGGTCTCTCAAGACAGGTGGTCTCTCAAGACAGTGGTCTCTCAAGACAGGTTTTACTGTTTCAGGACTTTCAAAAAAAATGAGGAACCAGAGTAAAAGCCAACATATTCCTTGCTCATGTCCAGTTAAACGCAAATAATATTTTCTTTGTATAAATTTGTTTTATTACAAATTATTGGAGTGAAAGTGGGCACTCTCCTATAATTTGCAATAAAGTAAATTTTGATGCACCAATTTAGACAACCAGAAATAATCTGGCCCTCAACCAGTTAGCATGGGTTGGGGGAGGTGGTATTTAGTAAGCATTACTATCATAATAATAATAATAACACTTCGGCCGGCCGCTGATTTGTCATGGTTCTCGTATGAGAAGGCCTTGGTTACCCATGTTCTACCAACTACCCCCCTATTCCCACGCCTCTTCTCTCCTCCCAACACTCGGGAGACGAACTGCTTGATGACATCCCTTGCCCCATTCTTCCCAATCTCTCCGATTAGTATATTAACCCTCTCCTTTGAGTCGCCCCCTAACCACATGTCCTTCATTCTCCCGTCCCACTTCTCCATTATACTCCCCGTGAATCGTGTTCTTTTAGACTGGTATTTTGGGCATTCTATAAGAAAGTGTTCCAGGGTCTCCACCATGCCAAAGTTACACATCTGGCACTCCTTTTAACCGTTTTTCCCAATTTTTCTCCTCCGCTCCAGGGACCGTGACCTCAGCTTGAACAACAGTGACCCCCCAAAGGTGCCATCAAGGTACTCTTCAAAACCAGGCTTCTCTTTATCACGCAGGCCACCAAAAGATCTCTTTGATTTGACCCCCTCTCGCCAATTATGGTTACAATCCTCCATGACCCTTTCTCTGACGATCATTTTGCCCTGGTTTGCCCCAACAACAAGGTCCAAGATCTCCAATGAGTAGTTTTCTACTAGCTCCCTCACTTGGACCATCCACCCCGTCTTGATATTTGAGTTGAAAGTTCTCAGGAACATTACTTTACACCATCAGCTATCGGGGAGATTTACCAAATAATTAAGATAACCGAGTTTCAATAGGTCTATCCTGTCCTTGATCCTCATCCACCCAAGCTCACCCCTGATTGCTTCTAGCGCTGTGGCATTACTCGAGCCTGTTATCCATCGGCCTGCATCATTCTGCAGGATTTCCAAGCCCTTCACAGCTGTCTGGTTTAGGGGTACAACTTCCGTACCGTATGTTATACTTGGCAGACCCACCATTTCCAAAATTGTTTTCCCCACGAAAACCTTATTGAAACTGTTTCTCCCTATAAGTTTCATTTGGTTAAGGATCATGTCCAGTTCTTTCCAGAGACAAGCACATTATGGATAAAATAGATAAATTACAAGGCTGAATGAGACATGTAACTCAACAATTCTGATCCAGTTACAAAGGTTCTTCTACCCTCTTTGAGAAGGGGTCTGGAGCCCATGCAGTTAGGAAAATCTGCATCATGACAGCTCCATTGGGAATTTATTTTGGAGAAGAAGCTGCGACGAGCAACTCTACATGTGGCAATGTCGGTCTGTCTGTCTGTCGGTCGGTCTGTTGGTCAGTCTGTCACCAACGAGTTTAAAAAACACCATAACTCCTAAAATACTTGATGGAATGACACCATACTTGGTATGCAAGTGTATCTTCATGATGTCTACACCCTCTCAATAGTACATGTCATTCAGATGTCATTCAGATAATTTCTGTCACATTTATGGACTTGTCACTAACGACTTTTTTTGTCACCAACGAGTTTTAAAACATCATTGGTGTTGCACGTATCATCGCAGCTTCGGCACTGTGACAGTGCGCTCTAGTTTAACAAATAGTTGCATAAAATAATAATCAGTCTCTGTAATATCTATTAAATAAATAGTTTTTATACTATTAAATAATGAACATATTTATGCTTTTTACTACCCTTCAACAGATGACATTCTGTGGCTTTTCAGTTGTGTCTAGGCAAGTCTTGGCTGCCTATATAGATTTGCCTAGAAACAACTGACTGGTTCTTCAGATGTAACTTGCAAATGTGTCTAATAACTGCCTGTTGAGGTACCTGTTTTGTTGCTGTAAAAAAGTGATGAAAGTCAAAATTTGGCCTTCAGTAGTTAAAGAAGGATTTATGTTTTATTTAAATGAGGACTGAGATTGGGAAATTTTGCGTTTGAATTGAGAAAAATCATGTCAAAATGCCATTGGGAGTGAGTCCCACATTTGGCCCCAGTAGACACCCAAAAGAATGTGGGAGGTGAACTATCATTTATTTCAGTCAATCATATTGTGGATAAAATAGATGAGTTAGGCCATACAAAGTAGATCTTCTGTTTCTCAGGCCATTATTAGTAAAATTGCATGCAGGCGAGCGTTTTTTTATTTTATTTTTTATATCTGTCATTATTTCTTTGCCATCAAAAAGGTATGTTCTTGGTTTATGTTTTAGGTCTCATAATCTTCAGAATAGCATGTGTGGTGTGGTGTATTTTGTCCCTTGAGAGCAAGAGCATTGCAAAGCCTTCTTGCACTCAGGGACAAATTTATCAATGTTTTTAACTTGGGTAAAATATCAGACATAAACCATTTAATTTTTATTTTTTTAAGTTCACATTGGTTATAAAAAGAGAGTATGCGGGTGCCAAAAGGTCCATGCGGGAGGGCCTAAGAAACAGAGTTTTATTTTCTTTAGGCCTTATGGGACATGCACACCCACATGAGACTTACTATTGGAACATACTCATCTTATTCAACCACTGTTTATTTCAGAGTCAGTCATATTGTGGATAAAATAGATGAGTTACAAGACACCCAAGCCCATATGGGACCTGTGACTGGAACATCCACGTCAGTGACTCCAGTAGTGAAAATGCCAGCAGAAGTAAACAGACGACTTACAAGTGTTGAAGATCAGGTAGGTGAAAGTGTCCACTACCATTAGGTGAAATAAAAAAGTACATTTAGTTTTCAAGCAATTAATATTTTCAAATCAATGAGGGAGCTAGACTTTTATTTTTATTAACCCATTTATTTATAGAAACAGTCCCCGTAGTATCAGAAATGGACCATTGTTTTGATAATTGACATTGTGTGTTTACTATGACTCAATGATTCTATCGACCACTGTAAACCCGAGACGGTCAAGATATAAACATCATTATTGTGCCCTCACTTCTCTGCTAGATTGTCATCGCTCTGTATGCCCGTACCTACATCTGTCCATCCATCTGTCCATCCAGACTTGTTTGTGTAACTCCTCCTACATTATTGAACCGATTGTGAGGAAACATCTCAAGCATTATGACTAACATTTGTCATCTGCGACAATGGTTATCCACCTCGAACTGAGATTTGTTATGGATTTTCAAATGAGATTCTTGTGTGCCCAACTTCTGCTACATTATTGAACCTATTTTGATGAAACTTCTCAAACATTGTGACTAGCAAGTGAGCATGCGCATATTCAAAAAATTTTCTTCAGCGACAATTGTAACCAGGTTATCTCCCCTCAACTTAGATTTATTATGGATTTTCAAATTAGATTCTTGTATGTGCAACTTCTCCTACATTATTGATATCATTTCAATGAAACTTCTCAAACATTATAACTAGTAAATGAACATGCACATATTCTAAAAATTTTCATCTGCGACAATTTTAAGCAGGTTATCTCCCCTGAACTTAGATTTATTATGGATTTTCAAATAAGACTCTTGTGTGTGCAACTCCTACATTATTGAACTGATTTTGATGAAACTTCTCAAACATTGGGTACGTTTCCGTGGGCCATTCCGAATATATTCAGAATTCACCCGACTAGTGTGTCATGCATAGTCCAATTACAGAATCTTATTTTCAAGGAAACGTTCATTTCACGTTCCATGATATTCCGAATAATTGATATTGATCAAGATTGCATTTCTCGTCGAAGAATTAACCGACGACACAGATAAAGCTGGTTGCATTATCGGCAGGTAACAAGAATTATTCTGTGCACAGGCACTTGAAAAAAATTTAGTGTTGATAATATAACATATATTTTATTAAAATTGATAAAATTTGATAATTTGTCGAGTGCCTGTGAATGGAAGTAGATTCGACACTTAATGTAACTGCAATATGCAAAACCTTTGGAAGCTTAGAACCTTGTAATAGCTTTCAACAGTGTTTTATTTTATGGTAGAGTGAGACGTGGCTGATACAATTTGGTCTCAACACCGAATTGGAATTATAAGAATAGTCTGATTTTATTTTTGAATGGTAGAGTGAGATGTGGCTGAAACAAATTGGTCTCAACACCGACATGGAATTATAAAGATAGTCTCAGTTTATTTTTCTATGAGCTAAAGTACAGACTTGGGTACCAGGATAAGGCATCGCCTCACAAAAACTTGGCCAGTAAATGTATATGGGGCCAACAGGAGTCATGTGTTATGGCTTATTTCTAAATATGTCAGTGGCGTAGTGTGTATTTGGGACAGGGGGCGGGGGAAGGTCCAGTAAAAATGCCAAGTTGCATAATTTAATCACCTACTAGATGAAGATTTTATGCGTGTGACTGCGTTGTGCTGTAGAACGGGAATTAAAGAGCCGAATAATTTCCCGTATGATACGGCAGTAAAACTCACAAGAAGAAATGGAGGTAGGGGCGCGCGGTGGACGCCTGTCACAAAAAGTCGACTGAAGACCAGGTGGCAGTCAGGTGTTTGGGCTCGGTGTATAAAATTGGTAGAGCTGCATGGGATTTGCTCCGAATGGGCCGTAGCAGTACAGTGTTACATGGGGTAAAGCATGATAAGGCCTATTTGGGTGGGGCGCAATTCTGTAGTCGCAGTTGAGTCAAAGAGGCCTTGTAGGCTACTAGAGTGACATCGCAAAAGAGTCTTGGGCACGAGCAATGTCAGAGCGAGAGGGCGGCTGTACACTGAGAATGCTCGTGTCATTGTAACAATGGAGGTGTGTGTGAGTGTGTGGGGGGGGGGGGGAGGAGGGTACAGTGTTATATAGGGTAAGGCGGAAAGAAGGCGTTGAACATCGGTAAAAGCATCGGGTCGAGCCGTATTGGAAAGGCCCAAAAGCTTCAGTGACGTTAAGGCCCCGCTGACCGACAGACCACATCCTGGAAAATCAAACGGATTTGTTTACATAAATAAAACTTCAGTGGTCATGGACCTTCTTTAGAGACCCTTACCATAGGCATGGGGATACACGTGGGCTTCTAGCCATATACTGTACATACCAACACATATCGCTCTACTACTTTACAAGGTCTGTACCCAGTCACATAAGCCTTAAAATCCCATTCTAATACCACATCTGTGAACCATAAATGTTTTATTTGCACAATCGCGTACGAAAGGTTGATGGTTGCACAGATGACGGAACTTGTCAATTCTTTTCTTAAATTGCACAAGTGTAACATGAAGGAACTAGGAGGCGTGCACCCCCCACTCCTAAACCCCCCAAAAATCACATTAATTCTCACTCCTGAAGGCGTACTTGTACGCTATATGTCGTGTGTGAGTGGAGGGGGGGGGGGGGGGTGTTTTGGCCTACAGTACTGACCACGAAAACACCATTCTGAAAGGTTCTGCTGTGACATTTTCACGATACCCTCCCCCCCTCCTCCATCCCCATTTACATAACTTCTGCAATTGCAATTCCGTAAAAGAAGACATCTTTCAGTCCCACCACTTTTCTATAATAAAACTCAAACAATCAGATTACTAAACTGTTATAACAGATAATTAGTTTGTTTATTGAAGGTTACTGCACTTTCGAATGCCAAGGCCATATCGTGTCGAGCAGTTTTACAGATGGAGAAAGCCGGAGTATCTAGAGAAACCATCGCACAGCGACAAGTAACTACTAGACTCACCAACGGACTCACCAGACACAAGCCAGATGAGCATTGGTTGAATGCACACGTGCCATCAACGTGCAGCACATCTACGAACACTTTGCATCTGTGCCCCTGTGTGCGCAGTTAGGAGTGACTTGCTCACTGTCGCAATGCAAGTGGTATGGACCTCTTTCGAACTGTCGACCTCTCGGTCGCAAGTCCAGTGCGCCAGTCAATGAGCCGCCATGCTCCCCATTAGTTGCTTGTAAAAGATAAACTATAACAGATCATTAATTGGTAAAAATAGATAAGGCCAACTTTATCTGTTACAACAGAATATTAGTTGGCTATAACTGTATAAAAACTGTTAAAAATAGATTATTAGTTGGTTATAACACATAACTAATTTGTTAAAACAAATTATGAATCTGTTATAAAAGTTTATTAATCTGTTGTAACAGATAAATAACTGGAGGCGGGTTGGCACTAATTCGCCACTGTTGAAAACAAATTTCGGCCTCAAGATTTGTGATGTGCAAAACTATTTAGTCAGTGCGCAATACTGCGCATGTCTAGAATAACGTTTATTCCTCCTCGTGAGGTGGATTAACAGAATACATTCCGAATACTATTCCATAATACATTTACTTGAACAAAACGACACGAATCACATTCTGTCTCATCTGCACATGTCCAGAATAACACTAGTATTCTCGAATGGCCCACGGAAACGTACCCATTATGACAAGCAAGTGAACATTCGCATATTCCAAAATCTTTGATCTGCAACAAATTTAACCAAGTTATCTCCCATGGATTTATTATTGGGTTTTCAAGCTCAACATTCAGAGGTGCATTCTAGTAAGCCGGAAGTGAGGGTATTAATCACCTTCAGTGATAGTTCTAGTTTTTATAAGGTGGATATTGTAACACTGCATGCTTTGTGATATAATGTACAGTGAAGCCCTGTTAATTGTATATATCTTAAGTGAATAACCCTGTTAATTGAATATTATTTCCAAACACCAAAGCATTTACCATACTTTAAGTGCAAATTTGGCCTGTTAAATGCATATGGGTTATGGAGTAAACTCCTGTTAATTGAATAAAAATATTGTGCAATAGGTTGTAGAAATACCCTGAAAATGACCAAATTCTCCTTGTTTATAGACATACTTGGCCTCAGTACAACCATTATATGCATTTAATCTATTATATCTTGTGTGACAGAGCTCTTTGGGCTCTTTCAAACATGATATAATAGAATAAATGCTCAGTTTATCTCCAGAATACAGCACAATGACAAATCCGTCTTAATTGAATACTCCTGTTAACTGAATAATTTTCACTGACAAAGTGGCTATTCAATTAACAGGGTTCTACTGTACATGTTTTGATGTTGCAACTGCGATCTGCTTTAAAAAGTTTGTGGACCATTTAAGCATAGACTTGTCTTATTCAAGTTGATATTCATTGCATTTCGATTACAAAAACATTGAAGAAAATATTTGATAGATATTCACACCGATTGTTGAATCAAATATCGTGGTCGAATCAAATATTTTGAATACCGAATATTCGCAGGGGTCTAGTTTATTATCAGTAGTATGTTTCTTCGCAACAGAGTTGCTCAGGTTTCCAACTTGGGCAGCTAGCTGCTCATATAGGACATGATAATGCATGTACCAGACCTGAAAATTTGTCTCAGTTCATGAGAATCAGTTTTGAACTCCTGCGAGACTCAGTTTTCAGTTTCTAACCCTTTACCTAACATGAAAAGCAGACGACACTTGCAAACAAAATTCTTGAATAACTAATTTTTTTCCTTTTTTGTCTCAAAAACATAGGTTATGACCCCTGTTTGGAACGAGCTCAACGAGCTCATTCCAAAGAGGGGTCATAACCTATGTTTTTTAGACAAAAAATAATGAAAATTAATTGGCGATTTTTGTGAATAGTGCTAGTCGGTTTTGGCCGTTACGTTGGGTAAAGGGTTAAATAAATTAAAATGGATGAGTACTGTTATATCCTTGTGAGTGCAATCAGTATATATCTACAGTGAAGAGCAAATATATATTTACTGGAGTTTATCCCCGTGGGAAATTTGTGGGAACGTGGTTAAGTGAAGCTATGCTTGTTTACTGTGGAAAATAGGCTCTGTTTCTAGCTCACCTTATCAAAGTCAAGGTGAGCTTATCTAATCACTGTCTGTCCGTCGTCCATCAACACCATGTTTTTGTCTTCTCCTCCAAAACCTCTGGGCCAATTCAAGTGAAAGTTTGTGTGAGTGATGGTCCCCAAGGCGCATTGCATTTTTTTTCAACTCAACATGACCAGCCCCAAAGGGAGGGGGTGGGGGAAAATGCTCTGAAATATTTTTAAAATCTTCTCTTGAACCAATGGGTACAATGACTTGATATGTGGTATGGAGCTTCCTTTTGAGGTGTAGAATCAGGTTTGCTGAAACGAAGCCTGCGAAGCAATATTTGCCTTTGTAACGGGAGGGGCAAGATTTTGGGCCCCTCCCAAAATTTCTATTTTCTGAACAGATGGTCTGATTTGAACCAAATTTGATATGTGGTATTATTGGGTCATAAGTACTTGACTCATGCAAAAAAAAAATTCTGTGTCCCCGTGGGAACTCAAGGAGCTAAACATAGAAATATTTCAAATGGCCATATTTCCCAAACCACATGGGACAGAGAACTGTTATTTGGTATGAAGCATCCTTAGGACCAGTAGAATTGAATGGTAAAAAAAATTGCCATCGGTTATGAGAGGGTGTTCTGTAGTGGGTCATCGAAAAAATTCTGAGTCAGCATATTTTCAAACATAAAAAAAGTTTTCTCCCAGAATCTTTTGATATTTGGTATACAGCATCCATAAGTGTGTCAGATACAAGTTTATTAAAATGAAGCCCCTTGGTTTATATTTGGGCTCTATACAGGAGCCTGAAGTTTTAACTTGGGGCAATATGGGGAATTATCTTGTAAAATTTTCTTCAGAATCTCCAGTCAGAATCTTTTAATGTTTGGTATACATCATTGTTATGAGGAGATTGTTCAAACCAAGTCCCTAGATAAATTTTAACTCGATGCAATATGGGGGATAATTTTTAAAAATCTTCTTTGAATCCACCAGTCAGAATGCTTTCATATTTGGTGTACATGATCTCAGGAGGGTGGGGGTGGGGGTGGGGGCATCAGAGTCATATTTGTTCAAATCTGGACCTTAGGTTAATATATTTTAACTTAGTGCAATATGAGAAAATTTCTATAAAAATCTTCTTTTTCATAATTTTAACTTAGTGCAATATGGGGAATAATTTTTAAAAATCTTCTTCTTTAGATCCACCTGTCAGAATGCTTTCATATTTGGTATACAACATCTCTGTGGGGTTCGGATTCAAGTTTGTTCAAATTGGGTCCCTGAGTTTTGTTCAAACCAAGTCCCCAGATAAATTTTAACTTAGTGCAATATGGGGGATAATTTTTTAAAATCTTCTTCTTCGCCAGTCAGAATGCTTTCATGTTGGTATACATCATCTCTGAGGGGGAAATGGGGTGTCAGATTCAACTTTGTTCAAATCAAGTGTCTGGGTTAATATTTGGGCTCCCTATGGGAACCCAAATTTTAAATTGGTGCCACATGAGGGAATTTCTTCAAAATTCTTCTTCTTCAGATTCACCAGTTAGAATGGTTTCATATTTGGTATACAACATCTCTGTGGAGTTCAGATTTAAGTTTGTTTGGCTCCCTATGGGAGCCAGAATTTTAACTTGCAACATAAGAAATTTTCTTTAAAAATCTTCTTCAGATTTACAAGTCAGAATCCTTTCATATCTGGTTTACAACATCTTTAGGGGAGTCAGATTCAAGTTTGTTCAAATCAGGTCTCTTGGTTAAGATTCGGGCTCCCTATGGTTTGAAAAACGGATGTATTATGTTATGGCGCTGTCCATCTGTCCGTCCAGGGACAGTTGTATTCCATGCTCTACAGAGCGTGATTTTAATCGGATTTAAAAAATATTTGATATACTGCAAAACCAGAATAAGATCTCATGCAAGTTCGAATTTGGGTCATGTTCGACAGTTTTCCTCGTAGTTATTCCCCCTTTAATACTCAGAAATCGAGCAAATTATGCTTTCCGTGCTCTACAGACCGTCAGTTTAATCAGATTCTTTTCAAATTTAATACGCAGCTTCATGGCCATAATATCTCGCACAAGTTCATATTTGGGTCGTGTTTGGTTGTTTTCGTAGGAGTTATTGCCCTTTTCATACTTAGAAATCAGTCAAATTATGCTTTCTGTGCTCTACAGTCTGTGAACTTAATCGGATTCTTTTGAAATTTAATATGCAGCTTCATGAGCATGGTATCTCACACAAGTGCAAATTGGGCTCATGTTTGTCAATTTCCGTAGGAGTTATTGCCCTTTAATACTTAGAAATCAGGCAAATTATGCTTTCCGTGCTCTACAGACCGTGAACTTAATCAGATTCTTGTCAAATTAATATGCAGCTTCATGGGCATAATATCTCGCACAAGTTCATATTTGGGTCCTGTGCGGTTGTTTTCTTAGGAGTTATTGCCCTTTTCATACTTAGAAATCAGTCAAATTATACTTTCTGTGCTCTACAGTCCGTGAACTTAATCGGATTCTTTTGAAATTTAATATGCGGCTTCATGAGCATGGTATCTCACACAAGTGCAAATTTGGGTTATGTTTGTCGATTTCCATAGGAGTTATTGCCCTTTTCATACTTAGAAATCGGTCAAATTATGCTTTCCGTTCTCTACAGTCTGTGAACTTAATCAGATTCTTCTTTAAAAAAAAAAACAATCGGGCATATAATGCCCCTCTAGGCATTGCTCTTGTTACTTAGTGCAATATGAAGAAACTTATTTTAAAATCTTCTTCAGATCCACCAGTCAGAATGCTTTCCTATTTGGTATACAGCACCTTTATTGGGGTGAGATTCAGGTTTGTTCAGATCGAGTGTCTGAGATAATATTTGGGCTCCCTTTGGGAGCCAGAATTGGCCATGTAGCTGAAGAATTTGAAATTTTTTATGAAGTACCCTCTTGAGGTGCGTAACTAAGATTAATCCACATATGTTGTATCAAGGGTCTCTATAGGGGAGCTCCAATTTTTATATTATGATCAACTGAAGAAAAGGCATGATGCTTGGACTATTTTAGTCACTCATGAGGGGCTCAAGGATTGACAATGTATCCTATGGAGATTGACTGCTTAATGTAGATTCATTTTTGGACTCTGTTTATATCAGTTCTGTGCAAGGTGAGTGCTTCAGGCCCCAAGGCCTCTTGTTTTTGATAAAATAGGACCTGGTCACCCCTGGAATTGAAGTTTTTATGGAATTACCAGTGTTTTATAGACTCAGATTCTAAAATTGAGCAGCATTTTTCATCGGTCAAAATGTTCTATGGATTTCAATGTGTTTAGGACAAAGTAAGTTTGATGTTGGTCATTGTGTTGGTTCCATCTCTTATTTCAAGCCTTGGCAGTCTCATTGAGGGAAGTTAAAGTACCTTGGCATTGGTTTCTAGTGAAGTCTTGGCTACCTAGAAAGGTAGCCAAGACTTTGCTAGACACCAATGCTAAGTCAAAGTGTTACCTCATTATGAGGGAGCAAAAAATATAAACTGAATTCTCTTCAAGGACACTTCCAGAATCTATGACAAGAATCAAGAGAACATTTTGCGAGAATATTAGTTTCCTCGTGAGAACCATTTGCGAGAATTGTTTCTGATTCTCATGAGAACTTTAAACCCTGTGTACGTAGGTGAGTATATCTGTGATATTTCATTTATATTAGGCCTCACAAAGTAGATCTTCTGTTTCTCTAGCTTTTTTTCGTAAAATTGCATGCGGGGAGAAGTTTTTTTATTTTATTTTTTGTTTTTGTAATTATTTCTTTGCCATCAAAAGTTCATGTTCTTGGTTTGTTTTATGTTTTAGGCCTCATAATCTACAGGATAGCATGGGTGGTGGTGTATTTCATCCCTTGAGTGCAAAAAGGCTTTGCAATGCTAAAGCATTGCAAAGTCTTACTGCACGCAAGGGAAAAATTTATCAATTTTATTAACTTGGATAAAATATCAGATAAACCATTTGATTTTTTTTTGTTTTTTTTTTGTTTGCATTGGTTATAAAAAGAGGCATGTGGCAGTCAAAAGGACCATGTAGGAGGGCCTGAGAAACAGATTTTTAACTTTTTTAGACCTTACATTTATAATATGAATACTCTTTAATGTGGATTGTGCCGAACATCTGCTTATTTTAGCGACACCCTTCCTGTTGTTCATTCACATACATGTTGTGTCGGTGGTGTAGGATAGAGAGAAATAAAATTGTCTAGCAAAATTTATTTTGTTTCTTTTATACTGACAACACCAACTTAAATTATGACTTTCCTGTCCCTAACATTGTGTAAATGCTCACCAAGGTACCTACCTCTGGGACTGTTATTTATTATTCCCAATTATGTGATTTACCTTTTTATGCTCCCCGACATAGGTCGGGGGTGGCATGTAGTGATTGAAGTGTGCATGTGTCCGTCCGTGTGTGTGTGTGTGTCCGATCCAATAACTCGAAAACGGTTATGGCCACAGTCATCAAACTTCACACAATTATAAAGGACCATGGGAGGATGTGCCACACTCCATAGCCAGGTTCGTACCTTCAAGGTCAAGGTCACATTTCAAGGTCACACTAAAAATTGGTCAATATTCGTGTCTCTGCCATAACTCAGAAACGAATCATAGTACAATTGTTAAACTTTTTACAAATGTTAAGGACAGTCAGCAGGTGTGTCGCATATAATAGTTTCCGTCGCATCTGCAAGGTGGAGGTCACAATTGACCTTCATATGTTCAGAGTCACAAATCGTGTCTCAAGCATAACTCTAAAACTGTTAGGGCTACAATCATCTAACATTGCTCAATTATAAAGGACAACAGGTGGATGTGTCACGCACCACAGCCAGGTCTGTAAGGTCAAGGTCACATTTCAAGGTCACACTGAACACGGTTAGGGCCACAGTTATCAAACTTCACACAATTATAAATGACCATGGGAGGATGTGTCACACACCATAGCCTGGTTCGTACCTTCAAGGTCAAGGTCACATTTCAAGGTCACACTCAAAATCAGTCAATATTCGTGTCTCAGCCATAACTCAGAAACGAATCATAGTACAATTGTTAAACTTTTTACAAATGTTAAGGACAGTCAGAAGGTGTTTCGCGTATAATAGTTTCCACTGCATCTGCAAGGTGAAGGTCACAAGGGGGGCATGCATTACCTTAGTAACATTCTTCTTGTTTTTTAATTTCAGATGGCTCTGTCATTCCAAGCATTAAATTGGATTATATCAGCAATGAGAGAAAATAACATGTCATCGAAGACATTTTCTCCACCAGCTCTACCGAACCTTAAAACTGAAAAACCAACAGGTAAATAACATGTCATCTAAAACACTCCAACATTCAAACTGAAAAACCAACAGGTAAATAATATGTCATCAAAGGCACTTTGTCTAACCTTAAAACTGAAAAAACAACAGAGAAATAACATGTCATCTAAGACACTCACTCGAACATTAAAACTGAAAAATTATCATGTAAATAATATGCCATTGAAGACACTCTATGTAACCTTAAACCTGACAAAACCCAGGTAAATAATATGTCATCTAAGACACTTGTACCATCAAGTCTACCTAACATTGAAACTGAAAAAAGAACAGGTCAATAACATTTCATCAAAAACACCATAAGCAACACCTAACCTTTTACATTTTATCCGTATTGAAACTTTTACAGAAAGGAAGATAGAGGAGAAAAAACCACCAGTAGATAAACAGGATGAAAAGAAACCACCAGAAGATAAACAGGAGTTTATTAAATTGATCAAAGAAGAAGGCCATAAACTTCATACAGCATCACGTTCATCTCATTATCACTTGACATCAGTATCACGATACCCTGTACCAGATGATAAAGTCTCCTGGCAGGTATGTATAGCCAGTTATAAACACAGGTTGTATCACATCATTAACACAGTACACTATACCAGATGATAAAGTCTCCTGGCAGGTAAGTATAGCCAGTTATGAACACCGATTATGACATCAGTAACACAGTACCGTGTACTAGATGATACAATCTCTTGGCAGGTAAGTATAGCCAGTTGTGAACACAGATTGTACCTCATTAGTAACACAGTACACCATACCAGATGATAAAGTCTCCTGGCAGTTAAGTATAGCCAGTTATGAACACAGATCATGACATCAGTAACACACTACTGTGTACCAGATGATAAAGTCTCTTGGCAGGTAAGTATAGCCAGTAATGAACACAGATTATGTGACATCAGTAACACAGTACACTGTACCAGATGATGAAAGTCTCTTGGTAGGTGAGTAGAGCCAGTTATGAACACAGATTATGACTTCAGTAACACAGTACACTGTACCAGATGATAAAGTCTCTTGGCAGGTAAGTACAGCCAGTAATGAACACAGATTATGACATCAGTTACACGGTACACTGTACCAGATGATAAAGTCTCTTGGCAGGTAAGTAGAGCCAGTTATGAACACAGATTATGACATCAGTAACACAGCACACTGTACCAGATGATGAAGTCTCTTGGAAGGTAAGTTTTTGTTTAGTTTTTTATTTAGTTTTTTATTTAGTTGGGTTAACAACACTTTTGACAGCCTGAGTCACCTTGTGCCGGCCAGTTTTACCCCTAGTGATAACTGAACCATGGACCTTTCAGTTTGGAGTCCAATGCCGTAATAACTGAGCCACTGTGCTCCCTCAATTGTATATTACTTATAATCAATTCGGTAGGTAAAGAGTTCATTTCAGGAATGTCATACTGACTTTTCAATTACGCATTGCAATACAACACGACACAAAGCGACATTCACAACAGGAGTCAATATTATACTCTGACATTAAGGCCCCACACAGTAGATCTTCTGTTTCTCAGGCCATTTTTTGTAAAATTGCATGTGGGCAGGCGTTTTTATTCCCCCCGACTTAAGTCGGGTGGCATATAGTGATAGAAGTGTGTGTGTGTCCATCCGTGTGTGTGTCCATGTGTCTGTGTGTGTGTGTGTGTGTCTGAGCCAATAACTCGAAAACTATTAGGGCCACAGTCATCAAACTTCACACAATTATAAAGGACCATGGGAGGATGTGTCACTCACCATTGCTAGATTCGTACCTTCAAGGTCAAGGTCTGAGAAACAGATTAATTTTTGTTAGGCCTTACTAAATTCGACATATTTATGGACATTTTTGGCCTCAATACATCCAATATAGGCAATTAACCCTTTACCTCATGAATTGGATGCATTAACCTGCGTAATTTTCTGTAATTTTCATATTTTCAGTTGAAAAAAATATATTTTTCAAAAAGTTTCAACAAAACCATATCATTTGACCCCTCATTGGAATGAGGTCATCAAGCTCATTCCATTGAGGGGGTCACGCAATATGGTTTTGTTGAAATTTCTTGAAAATATTTAAAAAACAATAATTAAAATGATCAATTTTGATATCCTGTGTGTTTGGTAAAGGGTTAATCTATTATATCTCATTTGACAGAATAGCTCACTGAGCGCTGTGTAATGAGATATAATAAAATAAATTCTCAGTTTTGTTATCAGAAGACAGAAAATTACACAATTCCTGTTAATTGTATATTCCTGTTAGGCCTAAAAAAATAAAAAATCTGTTTCTCAGGCCCTCCCGCATGGTCCTTTTGGCTGCCACATGCTCTCTTTTTATAACCAATTTAAACTTAAAAAAATTAAAATTAAATGGTCCATGTCTGATATTTTACCCAAGTTAAAAAATTGATGAATTTGTCCCTTGAGTGCAAGAAGGCTTTGCAATGCTTTAGCATTGCAAAATCTTCTTGCACTCAAGGGATGAAATACACTACCACCCATGCTATTCTTTAGATTATGAGGCCTAAAACTTGAACCAAGAACATGAACTTTTGATGGCAGAGAAGTAATTACTGAAATAAAAACTAAAATAAAAAACCGCTCGCCCGCATGCAATTTCACAAATAATGGCCTGAGAAACAGAAGATCTACTTTGTGTGGCCTTAATCGAATATTTTTCTCTGGCAAAGTGACTGTTCAATTAACCATTTACCTAACATGAAAAGCAGACGACACTTGCAAAAAAAATTCTTGAACAACTAATTTTTTTCATTTTTTGTCTCAAAAACATAGGTCATGACCCCTCATTGGAACGAGCTCGACGAGATCATTCCAATGAAGGGTCATAACCTATGTTTTGGAGACAAATAATGAAAATTAACTGACGATTTTTTAGAACAGCCCTTGCCGGTTTTGGCCATTGTGTTGGGTAAAGGGTTAAAAGGGTTCAGCTGTATATTTATTGGGATTTTAACAACATGTTCGACAGTCAGTCTCATCAAGCTGCAGTGAGCAACTGTTAATATTTTGCTTTTGTGAAATGGTTACTACCTGTTGGCATGTTTGTTGACAGGCGTGAAATGAATTCGGAAAAGTTTCAACTCTCTTTTAGGGGTGAATCAGAATTATTCAAACTAAGAGAGAATTTCATCATGATTCACTGTGTGGTGATCTGTTTGAAATTCTCCAATGGTTTTTCTACCTTCAACACTGTAGAACAGTGTTCACATACTGTCAGCTGCCGTCGCTGCTCATTGCACCAACAAAATTTGTTTGCACCAAAAATACTGCATTTGACACCAAAATTTGGTACACAAAATATACTTTTGGTAGGTATCAAAGGCTTTGATGTTTATTATTTCAGTGCGTCATTTCAACAAAATTGCTGTGTGACGACACAGGCCAAATGGAATTCACGTCTGTTAACCCTTTACCTAACATAGCGGCCAAAAATGGCCAGGAAATTGACCAAAATAAGCTTACCACAGCCTGAAATATCTTACAGATGTCTTGATAAAACCATACAAATATGGATATCGTTAGAACCGGCTCGACGAGCAGGTTCTAATGATATCCATATTTGTATGATTTTATTGAAATATTGTGAGAATTTTTTTAGAAAAATGTGAAATTTAATTTATTTTTTTAAAAAGCTGTGTTAGGTAAAGGGTTAAATAATATATAGGTAACACTTGTAATCATGGCTCTTTGTTGTGGCTCAACTGAATTAACAGTTTATCGATTTAATCTGATTCTTATCAGTACATTTCATTGTTATTTAATCTTTTTTATTATAAGCCTTCTAGAAGATTAATTATTTGCTACTAGTTAACTTATCTAGAATGAATAAACAGTGAGTAAATAATAATCATGAAATAATTTTGTAAACATTGTCTTTTAGTTTTTCATGTCGTGTACGCTGCCCATATGAACACAGAAATTGAGACCCCACTAATTACACTACGAGGTGGGGTCTCAAAACCCCACCACGTGACTTCAATTTATCTATAATTAACTTGTTTTTTGCAAGTGCGGTAATCAGGTTTATTCTTCCACCAAAAATAGTTTCAGTTCATTGTTGTTTAGTGATTGTTAGGTATTGCACTTAAGTATAAATTGAGTACGTATGCTCCATACATGTTTTTTTGATAATAAAAAGCAATAATATGGCAAAAAAACGATCAAAATATGGAGTTTGAATCGTGTTTTTAATCTCGCATGAATATGTCAAACTGTGTAATGGGATGTTTGGTTGACGTCGGTTTATCTTTTGATCTCTCAGTCACCGGCTCTTAATTAGATCAAATTTTTTCACAGTCAGTGAAATATTACTTTTATTCTTACATGAAATATTAAAAAGATAGTTCAATATTTGAAAAGGTTATTGAAAACTATTGCGATTCGTAATGTTGTTCATCAAAATCGATTTAGAACTCGAGGAATTACGAAAATATAAATATTATACCGTACTGAAATCATGGATGTGAGTTGAAAAAATTATAACTTGACCAGTACAATATCTGGACATTTCCCCGACGGTCTTTTACCTAACTGTAGCTATTGACGGAGAAGAATCATGTTACCGGTATTGAATTTTGAATAAATTGTGGGTTGGGGAGGAAGGGAATCCGATTGACGATTTTAAAAGTTAAGTTCAGAGTGGAATGTTAAAATGTAAATGTTGAGAGTGGAATTAACATAAATAAAATACATTAACGAAAAAGGAATGCTTGTGGTGGCCCTGGGACGTTTCAGCCCAAGACGCTTCGGAATCCATATATTGAAGCGCCTGCATGTACTAGCAAGGAAAACTGACCAAGATGGGGGGGGGGGGGGAGGGACAGGTCGGCAAGCAATCAATGATATAGGCCTATTTGTGCATGTGGGTTTATGGGAGTCTGGGGTCCAACTGCCTCGTTTCGGGGAGGGGGAGGGCTATTTACTTCACCATTTAGGAGTGGTATGGATGACTGAATCTTACACTGCCAAGACACTGAAATTTTTGATGTGCTGGCTGCACGCAAAAATCTGGGGTGGCGCCAGAAAATCTCCGATAGAGGAACTAAAATCTCCTGTCTGAAAGACCTATTTTAATTTTGG
Source organism: Pictodentalium vernedei (assembly GCA_031216915.1). Taxonomy (NCBI): domain Eukaryota; kingdom Metazoa; phylum Mollusca; class Scaphopoda; order Dentaliida; family Dentaliidae; genus Pictodentalium; species Pictodentalium vernedei. The sequence goes on along the minus strand of CM062289.1, from coordinate 92,506,759 downwards.
GGGTTTCAAGACACGTGTGGGGGGACAAGACAAAAAAATTATAATACAAAATTTCGGGGTATGTTTGAGCTAGGGTTACGATGTATGGTGGTCTGGCTTGTCGATCGGCGTGTCATTATTGGAAATAAAAAAAATTTTATTTTCTATTGATTTTATTTACACATGGTTATAATTATGCTTACTGAATTAATAAAAAGTAATTATTATATTGATTTGTCTCTTATTTTTTCTCAAGCTTGTCATGTGCAGAGGTGTTAAAACAGATTTTGGTTTGAAGGGCAGCTCTGTGCTTTGTCGCACCACTCAAATGTCATTTCACACCTTGTGCAATTGGTAGTTTAATCTACAGTACCTAATTAATCACTTCAATCCCGACTACTTTAATGTAGTAGCAGTAGAATAATATTTTATTTAAGTGTCACATTCCAATACACATGCATAATATACATAGAGTATGTTCAAAATATTTATATGAAATCCAGCCTATGAAGGCTTATGAGATACAGGTAGGTCTTTTTTTTACAGTAGTTCATAAAAAACAACAACAATAAAAAAAACCCAAACCCGAAAAAACCAAAACACATGCACGCACACCAAAATACACACCCTTGCGGACACCCCCCCCCCCCCCGCCCCACACGCACACACACACAAACACACAGAGTAATATGCAGACATACGCCCACATGCACTTGCGTATACTTTCGTGTACTAATTTTCTTTCACTTTTTCTTACTTTCTCCCCCCCCCCCATAACGTATATCTGTCTCTATCTATCTCTTTCCCACTGAAGCGTACTCTCTCTTAGAATGGCACATTCGCAGATATTTTAATTCGGCATCTCCCTTATATTCACCCACGTATTTTTACATACACACAGGCTTAGCTATTTCAATTGATAATACAAATAACAAATCTGCAAATGCAAAGAGTATAAAAGTATGTACAAACCCCTACAAAATTGGATGAAGGATATTTTTTTCTGTACGCAAATATCTCCCGTCCACCTCCCTCCCCCCTGTGAAATAATCATTAGATTCAGTCTCGAGTGAGATACTTTTTGGTATCCATTCAAAAACACTATATTTTCTTTTTACTATATCATTTTTATAAGAATCTTTAATTGCGTTGCCCGACAATAGTAAGACAGGAAAGAGGATGTGCTGGTCGAGTTGACTCAATGTCGTGAACTGGTATCACTTCGATCATTAGCCGTGCGCCGTGGCCGCTTTCGTGGCGCAGGAGGCTTTTTCGCCCCCTACTTCCCACCCAAGAAAAACACGGCTCATCACGTGTTGGCCTACAGCTGTAAACAAAATGTGAAATTGGGAACTTCGCGAATCTGAATATTAGTTGTTTTTCTCAAGTCTGGTTTATTTATTTCCTCGATCAAATCGATCGCGCGAACACAACAGTTTAGTTTCGAAAGTGACGAGGACATTGTACTTAACCAAATGGAACTGACTGTTCTGTTCCCAATTTACAATTTCAAACCACAGCAATAGTCGCCGTCTGCCTCCCCCAAATTCCAATTTTAATTTAAAATAAATTATCTACTACCAGTAACAAACGCAGTTGTCTTGCCAGTTGACGTCACAAGACAGTATTTATTAATCAGCAGAGAAACGGACATGCGAAAGCAATTAAACTAATCGTTAACGCTCGTGACCACGGTGGGTCAGTGTTTTGAAAACTGTCTTCCACTGATCAAACACTGCGGTCCACTGGAACTCCACGGAGGAGAACACACCGCGGCGGCGTTTTTGTTTCAATCCACGTTGAACGTACTGCAATGTTAGTTGTAAGAAACCAAATGAAGTTAAAAATTAAAAAATGACAACTCATTTATGTAAATATCAATGTGCAAAAAACAAACTTATTTATGTTAATATCTATGTGCAGTGTATTATGTTTCTATAGTTTATTGCTCGTTAAACGTTGAAACACTTGAATGAAATAAAATATATCAAAGCCAATGTTCCTGTTATTGTTGCTCTGTTGTCAATGAAGATAAGTAATTAATTGAACACGCCCACTCATAAATAGTTCCTCTATAAATAGACAGCACTAATCTAAATTTAGCATCAATAACTGGGGTATTTATTGACCAGTCTCATATGGGTACTGTACACGTAATGTTATTATACAACCGTTTTTTCATGTGTTTGGTCTGTCCATCTGTCCATAAACTTTTCCGTTTCCAGATGATAACTTAAGTTTGGCTTTGTAGATCAGGACCAAACTTGCTTTGTGCCTCAGTTATATCAAAATGAAGGTTAAGTTCAAATTGGGGCATGGTCCGATGATTTTTACAAGAGTTGTGGTCCTTTCGACTTAGAAATTGCACTTTTCCATCAGCATTTGAGTTTCCGTATGATAACTTGAGTTTGGACCAGGACCAAACTTGCTTTGTGCCTCAGTTATTTCAAAATAAAGGTTAAGTTCGAATGGGGGCTTGGTTCGATGATTTTTACAAGAGTTATGGGCATTTTTGTCTTCGAAATTTCTCATTACCATCAACATTTTGGTTTCCAGATGATAACTTGAGTTTGGATTCATAGATCAGGACCCAAATTGGCTTTTGCTTCAGTTATATCAAGATAAAGATTAAGTTCGAATGGGGGGTTGGTTTGATGATTTTTACTAGACTTATGGGCCTTTTCGACTTAGAGATTCAAATTTCCATCAACATTTTGGTTTCCGGATGATAACTTGAGTTTGGATTCATAGATCAGGACCAAACTTGCTTTCTGCCCCAATTATATCAAAATGAAGGTTATGTTCGAATTGACGCATGGTCTGATGATTTTTAGCTCAACTTTGGCGAAGCCAAATTTGAGCTTTTGTCATGGCCCGTCGTCCGTCTGTCCGTTCGTTCATCTGTCCATACGTCAACAATTGGATACGGCTCAGGCTAGAGGCTGTATTTATGAACCGATCTTTACGAAACTTCTTGGGTACCTTTGTTATGACCGTGGGACGAGAACGGATGTTTTTGGGTGCGGTCCAAAATTCAAGATGGCTGCCAGCTGCCATTTTGTACCGACGATGCAGAAATCTGTTTTTTGTACATGTCTTTGTCTTGACAAGTTGAGCTACAGTGTCATTGACACTTTCATTACAAGAGTTATGGGTCTTTTCAACTTGGAAATTGCATATTTCCATCAACATTTTGTCCGAACTTTGTTTATGGCATAACTTGAACAATAGTTAACAGATTTAAATTCTTTTTGGTATATATCTTAAAAGCAACAATCTCTACGTCAAGTTGTATGACCAGCGATAACCGATGAAAATTATGGGAGTTATTGCCCTTTGTTAAAAAATATTGTTTAATGCTTGTTTATGAAATAACTTAGACGTTAGTTACCAAATATCAACTTTTCTGTCTACCTCAAGTTTGATGACCACCATTATCTGATGAAAATTATTCAAGGTGCATCGCCTGCACGCCTGCATCTTGGATGTGCTCTTCTTGTCAATTAATAGCTTCTTTTTCTCAGTAAAATCTTTCATTTGGCACCAAAATAGTTCATTTTGCATGGAGTGAAAATTCCACTTAGCACCATCCAAATATCGGGCCAGTGTGAACACTGCTGTAGAATCTCATCTGTCAAAAAGGAAATGTGAAAATGTTTCATCTTGGAAGCTATTTTTGGTCGATTTTTTTTTCAAAAACTCAACGTAGAGTTTGATGAAGTCTTTGATCTTTGAGATTTCTTAACAATGTCTTGAATGGGTTTGAAAACTGGTATGGTTTGGTGATACTGAGCACAGTTATGGCCTTTAATTAATTAATTGTTACCTGTTTCCAGGTTGTTAGCTTGACAATTTGAACAAATATCAATGGATTTTTTTTGTGTCTTAATTAGTTGTTACCTGTTTTCGACTCGTTAGCTAGCATGATAATTTTAACAAATATCGATGGATTTTTGTTTGTGTCTTAATTAGTAAATTGTTGCTTTTTTCAGCTCGTTAGCGAGATAATTTGAAAAAACATCAATGGATTTTTGTTTCTGTCTTAATTTTTGCCTGTTTTCAGCTCGTTAGCACAATAGTTTGAACAAATATCAGTAGATTTTAGTTTGTGTCTTGATTTTGCATTATCTCAGAAATCTCAATTCAACAAGCTATTAATTGAATATAGAATATGTTTTAATTGTTGGAATTCACTAAAAAAACATATTGAGGGGTCTTAAGCTGAGTTTGAATAGTGCTGGCTGGTTTTGGCCATTAAGTTTGGTATAGAGCTGATGTAGATGAGATTTACACTAAGGCTGTACAGTGCACAGGGTTTGTTACTAAGTTAAAAATGAAAATTCTGTATAACCAGAACGTGTGACAAACTCTGCATTGCACAGATTTATATTAGTCACATTTTCTGGTTATAAAAAATTCTTAACTGCCATACCACACACTACATGAAATTATATACAGTGGAACCCTGTTAATTGAATGGACACTTTGCCAATGAAAATTATTCAATTAACAGGAGAATTCAATTAACAGGGATTGTATCACTTTCCTATATTCTCGGGGTAAACTTAGCATTTATTCTATTATATCTTATTTGACAGAGCTCCATGAGCTCTGTCAAACAAGATATAATAGATTAAATGCCTGTGTTGTATGCACAGAGGCCAAATAGGTCTATAAACAAAGGGAAACTGGGGAGAGTCAGGGTCATTTCTCGACAGGTTACAAGATTTTTATTCAATTAATACAAGTTTACTCTATAACCTATATTCAATTAACACGTCAAATTTGTACTGGTGGTATGGTAAATGGTTATGTGTTGGGAAATTTTAAACAGTTAACAGGGTTATTCAGTTAAGAGATATCCAATTAAGTGGGCTCCACTGTACTGGCTAAGGCTGTAAAAATGCACAGTATTGGTTGGTTGCATGTTGTTACATTGGGTTCAGGATTCAAGAAACTAATGAAAATAGTTATACCTGATTGTGGAAAGTTTTTCAAGTGAATTCCACATATGAAAACATATTCTATTTTCAATAAAAAGCTTGTTATCCATTGTGGTGTGTAAATATGTCACGACCAGAGTGCGAACCATTTGAGAGTGAGAATGCTTTGTAAACACAGTACTATATTTTTGGGTTATTTGTCATTATCATGCAATAAAAAAAAATTTGAGATTTATAATCTATCTTTTTGTTTATTTTATTTAGACAAGTTTTCCAGATTATGAACCAGTTAATTACAACTCACAGTCCATACTTACCAATGATGAACATTACATAGATTCTATCGACTTACTTTCCAGGTGAGAAATGTTATTTATCATGTTTATTTCCTCCCAGATAACTGAGAGAAATTGTTTTGTATGTCCCTGAAAGGAGGCAGTTTAACTGGTTGCGTGCTAGAAGCCACTATCTTGGCTCTCTTGAAAAGTGCTGAAAGCCACTTTAGTGGCTTTACACTGTACAAATTAGCTTCTTCTTTCCAGGTAGTAGCAAGAACAATGTTCATATAAAATTCTTTTGTAATAATTTATTGGAGTGTGCCAGCACTCTCCAATAAATTATAACAAAACAATTATTTATGAGCCAATTCTTGCTAAACTAAGGCACTCCATGATGGTGACATGGTATCTTTGAAAAAAAAAACTCAATTTACAAATAACTTTTGAAAAGTAATTTAGCAATCTACCAGTTAATTCTAGGTTGCACATCTTTTGGCCTGTCCTTCCATCGGGCATTCCATCCATCTGTTTGAATTTTGTCTGTCTGTCTCTGGAACATTGTCTGTTAGTCACATATCTCTAATGGCCGGGTGGATTTTAACTTCAAACCAGGGTAAGAGACAAACAGGAGATGTGCTGTGCACAGGCCTGAAAATAAGCAGTCTGACATTTGCAGAATGAAGTCCCCAGAGGGGGAATTTGATGATGCTATCCCATACAGTGGGCCAATTTATCCTCCAGGTACTGCTTTCTGTTTAGTTTTGAGACCCTGATTCAGATTGAGGTTCACAGGAAATTTAGTGATGCTACCCTGCTATGCAATGTAGCATCACTAAATTCACCCTTTAGGTACCTCATTTTGCAGATGACAGCCTGCTTATTTTCTGGCTTGGCTGTGCAGCACCACCAGGTCCGAATGACAAAGATGAAGGTCACATAATTGTGAAAACTCAAATCCTAGAAAACTTTTTCCTGCACCACCGATAATTATCTTTTGTCATATCTTTATAGTGGCTGAGTGTATTTTCACGAAACTTCACATAAGGGTAAAGAACAACAGGAAGATGTTTTATAATGCACCACCAAGTGCAAATGACATAGGTGACATAATTATGGAAACGCGACCACTAACTGGTTTACTGCTGGAAGCCCAAATTTGGGCTCTACAGAAAATCAGGTACCCAGATTAAAATACATCATATTCTCTAGGTGTACTTCTTACTCAGTCAAATGCAAAACAGTTTTGTTCCTATGAATGTGTTTTGTTACTATTTGTTGGAGAGTGGCTGTAGGCAAATAGACACAGTCCCCACAGGCCTATAGGCATTCCACAATAAATTGGAACAAACATATCCTTATGAATAAATTTTGGCCTGTGAAATTAATTTTGCATTTAGTATGTTTAAAATATTTTCCAGCAAATCTTGTCCTGGCTCCTGGATAATTCATGAAATTTAACTCAGAAAATCATTCACAGAAAGAAAATTCAACTTAGAAGGGAAAGTTTTGTTAACTCTTTACATGCTGTTGGCAGATATTCCTGCACTGGACATGATTTCTCTTGCTACTACAATAAGTATAACTTGGGCACATTTAATCAAATTTTTCCTGTGTAAATGGCAGGAATTTGATCACCAATGATTTATTGAGTTAAATTTAGTTGAATTTTTTCATCAAATCTTATGGCTGCTTCACAGCAGCCATGACTAGATTTGATGAAAAATATTTTGTGAATACTCAATGGAATAAGAGTTAATAGTGACCAAATTTTACTTATTGTAATGGTAAGAGATTACCCATGCTGGGCAGGAATATCTACGACAATCGTGCATGGAATTAAATCTGCCAGATGTAGATTTTCTGATAAATGATTTAAGCTTTAATCCTAAAAAAGTTGGAAACCTGCTTCTCGGGCCCCACTTAATGGTCTTTTTTGCTGCTGCATGCTATCTTTTTATTAGCAATGCAAACTCCTAGGATATGTAATTTTGATTGTTGAAAGTATGTTCATATGTTCCAGTATGGTGTCTAGATGTACATAAAGGTTTCAGAATTTTGTTTTGGCCCCATGTGGCACCCATTGTGCACTTTTGTCGTTAAGGAAACGGTTTCCAGCAAAATTCTCTGTGGGGTTTTAATTCGAAACATTGAAAGTGTTTTCATATGTTCCAGTAGGGTCTAGATGTGCATAAAGCTTTTGAAATTTTGATTCGGACTCATGTGGTACCCCTAGCAGTGCTTTTGTCATTAGAGAATCGGTTTCTGGTGAAAGGCTCCTAGGGGTTTTAATTTGAAAAATTGAAATGTGTTTATATGTTCCAGTAGGGTATCCAGTTGATCATAAAGGTTTTGGATTTTTTATTGGGCTCCATGTGGCACTCATAGCACCACTTTGTCATTACAGAATCCTTTTCCAGCAAAAGGCTCCTTGGGGTTTTAATTCGAAACTTTGAAAGTGTTTTCATATGTTCCAGTAGGATCTCTAGATGTACATAAAGGTTTTGGATTTTTGATTCGGCCTCCTGTGATGCCTGTAGCACCTCTTTTGTCATTAGAGAATCGGTTTCCAGCAAAAGACTCCTTGGGGTTTTTAATTTGAAATGTTTGAAAGTGTGTTCATATCTTCAGGTAGGGTCTCTAGATGTGCATAAAGGTTTGGGATTTTTTATCCAGCCCCCTGTGGTGCCTGTAGTGCCACTTTTGTAGTTAGAGAATGTTAATTGGCTTGTGACCTTTGTGATGGCAAAGTTAGAGAATGTGAATTGATTTGTTACCATCGTGACGGCAAACTGAAAATGCAGGGATACATATAAGGTGTGCTTTGCACACAAATGACACCATTCTAGTTACAAATTGTAATTATCTTCCCTGCGAGAAGTAAGGCAGTGCCTGGTAAATAGGCTCTGTTCTACTGGGAAAATATGACCCAGTAACCAATGCTTGGGAGGTGCAAACCCTCTCTAAAATGGGCAACATGGCTTATTAACGCTCACCCCTGGTCTTGAGTTGATACTCATGTTGTGGTCATGATTAGCCATTGTGCAAAAATATGTGACCTTAAACACCAATAAATAATAATAATAATTATGTAATTATCTGATATTGAACTTTCAAAAAGTCTGTTAAAAGTGGACCCTCTTGTACATAAACAGTTTGTAGCTACACCATCTTGCTAATTGAATATACCTTCCAAACACAAAACTATTTACCATATCTTTAGTGCAAATTTGACTTTTTATTTGCAGATAGGCTACAGAGAAAACACTGATTAGGCCTAAAATATGAAAATCTGTTTCTCAGGCCCTCCTGCATGGTCCTTTTGGCTGCCGCATGCTCTCTTTTTATAACCAATGCAAACTTGAAAAATAAAAATTATATGTTTTATGCGTCATATTTTACTCAAGTTAATAAAATTGCCACTTCAGTGCAATAAGGCTTTGCAATTCTTAAACATTGCAATGTCTTCTTGCACTCAAGGGACGTAATACACCACCACCCATGCTATTCTGTAGATTATGAGGCCTAAAACATAAAACAAACCAAGAACATAAGCTTTTTAAAGGCAAAGAAATAATTTAAAAAATAAAAAATAAAATAATAAAAAAAAACCTCTGCATGCAATTTTAAAACAGAAGATCTACTTTGTGAGGGCTTAAATTATTAAAAAGTCTTTTTAATATGTCAATAAATTACACTGAAAAACACCAAATTTCCTCTGTTTAAAAACGTATTTGGCCCTGGTATAGTCAGCACATACATTTAATGTGTTATCTTATTTGACAGAACTCTGTGAGCCCTGTCTAATACGATATAGAATAAATGCTCAGTTTATCTCCAGAATACATGAAAGTGACTGAATCCCTTTATATGAATACTTCTGTTAACCCTTTCAACACTGGTGGTATCTTCCACTCCAGTTAAATGGCAGAAATTGGAAGAGTCCATATCCATTATTTGGGGGTAGAGCAATTAATATTTTCAACGTGCAGCCCTCAGGCTTAATTAATATTAATTGTTCTACCACACACGTTCACTTAGTAGCCATCTTACTTAATGAAATTATGACATATCGCGTTCCTGGACCGGAAAAGCAGCCTCTCGTGTTGAAAAAGTTAATTTCATAATTATCATTGGCAGGAAGTGCAGTGGTTATGACATTGGACTTCAAACCCAAAGGTCCACAGTTCTTCATTTTGGGAGTGCGGTGGCTCACTGGTCATGGCATTGAACCTCGAACTGAGAGGTCAACGGTTTGATCCCCGCCAGGGATAATTGCATTGTGTCCTTGGGCAAGGCACCTAATCTTGATTGCCCATGTAGAGGCATTGTGGAGCACTGTACTAAGGCTTACTGCACATCGATGGTGCACTTGTCTTCATCCAATGCTAACCCGGCTTGTGGAGTGCAAGTATTTGAGGAGACTGTTTTGGCAATCTCATATTTCATTCTAATCATCAGTAATTCTTGTTGCTTCCAGAGACAAATCTGATGGAGTTTCAGTATATCCATTCAATAAATATGATTCTACACATAAGTGTGATAGACGCAGTCATATGGGAACATACGATGTCATAGATGGTGTACCACAGAATCCAATGGGAAGAACTGGTATCACAGGAAGAGGAAATTTAGGTCGATGGGGACCAAATCATGCAGCAGATCCCATCTTAACAAGGTGAAGTATTTTTATGTTAATGAGGTCTTATTTATGCAGCAGATCCCTTAGATTTTAACAAGATGACATACTTTTTATACCCCCACACTCAAAGAGAATGGCGAGTATACTGGATTAAATGTGTCTGTGTGCCTGTCTTTGCATCTGTCCATCCATCTGCCCATCACCTGTACATCGATCAATCCACAGCAATATCTTAGCAGTGAGTGGATGGCTTTCAATGAAATTTGTTGTGAGTGATCCTTGTGACAAGCTGCTCCTGCACAGCTTACAAAACAAGTTGCCAGCATATTTTTCACCAGATTTATGGCCCTTACTTTGTCAGTTTTTCATGATTTTTAATCCCCTTTCGTGGGGTATACTGGATTGCACCTGTCCATGCATCCATGAGTCCATCCATCTATCTGTGCATCCGTCCGTACATCTATTTGTCTGCACTCAGACGTCTGTTCACGCTATAACTTGAACATTACTGCTCAGATTTGATTGACATGTTATACAGATGTTCACTATCATAAGATCTTAAGGAGCATCATCCGCTTTACTGTTGCAATATTTTTTCTGTGAGTTATGAATATACAAAAAATAGACTATTTTTCATCTGTTCTCCTCGTATCTCAGGTTTGGGTTATCGGACCTCAGTGAATGTTGTCATGAAGATTGTTTATGGGAAAGGCTTTCAAATGGGTCTCTAATCATATTTCTTACTTTTCACTTTTCAGACTTATCCCTCTTTTTAACTTTGAAAATTTGCTGTTTGCCTCGTAAAATAGACGATATTTTGTCTGTTCACCTCATATTTCAAGTTTGGGTTATCAGATTTCAATGAAATTTGGAATGACGATTGCTTGTGGGAAAGGCTTTCAAATGAGTCATGTCTCTGCAGTAAAACAAAGAAAAAACATGCAAATCTCTTCCCCACATGTGGCATTATATTTTTGTTCTCTCTCTTATGTGAATGGTCCAATCATCACTAGACTCCAAGAACAGGTGTTTCTGGCCTTTACAGTTACTACTTGGGGGGAATAAATTTTTCTGTAAAACAAAAATAATTTCACATGTCGCATGTCAATGATGTGATTGACACAAACTATTTGTAACAGGTGTACGTGGATCTCACAATTTCTAATGGGTTGGATTTCTCTCTGCTGTAAAACAAAGACAATAAACCCCTCATGTGTTTGTCTAGTGTTGAAAATATGTCCATCTTATCATTTTCAGAGAAGGGAGAGGGGGGTGCATATGCCATGCTTAGAAATGCACTTCTTAAAATTACATGACTCTGAAGAGTTGCTTTGGTGTTTTGAGTGAGAGATATTGTCTGTTATCTGACACAGCCTTATCCTTGACACTGGTATGTCAGCACCTCTGGTACAGTCTCTTGTATTGAAATCTATCCTTGTGTCTCTCCATATGTCAACCCGTGTATTGAAATCTATCCATGTGTCTCTCCATGTGTCAATCCGTCTGCACTCTGATGTCTGTTTGCATCATAACTTGAACATTACTACTCAGATTTCAGTGAAATTTGGAATGAAAATTGTTTATTTGAAAGGTTTTCATATGAGTCAAGTCCCTGCAGTAAAACGAAGAAAATACCTACAAATCACCTCCCCACTTGTGACATTATGTCTTTGTAAGGGGGGGGGGAGGGGGTGGCGGTAAATTAATTTTTGCTGTGTAACAAAGATGAAAATTTGGCTGTTTGCCTTGTAAAATAGCCAATTTTTGGTCTGTTCACCTTATTTGGGTTATCTGATCTCATGATCTCAATGAAATATGGAATGAAGATTGTTTTTGGGAATGACTTTCACCATATCATGGTTTATTTCTTCTCTTGTTTTTTCTGTCTGCAGCAAAATCTCGACAGTGAATGGATGGATTTCAATGAAAGTTGGTATGAGGAATCCTTATGCCAAGCCACTCTTGCACATGTTATAAAAAGTTGCCCATGTATTTTCATCGGAGTTGCAGTCTTTACTTTGTCAATTTTTAAGGATTTTTTGGTCCTTTCTTTGCTTTTACTTCATTTGTGCTTCATCGGTCAAGCACTGCAGTCGGGGTATAATTGCCTTCAGCAATAGCTCCTGTTTGGGAATTTTCAATAAATTAAAACTATTATTTACCCACATGTCAAGTTTGACAAAAATAACCTGTTAATTGAATATAGGTGATGAGTAAACTCCTGTTAATTGAATAAAAAATTCTGTCGAGAAATTACCCTGACTCTCCCCAGTTTTCTTTTATGTATAGATCTATTTGGCCTCAGTACATCCAATACAGGCATTTAATCTATTATATCTTGTTTGACAGAGCTCATGGAGCTCTGTCAAACAAGATATAATAGAATAAATGCTAAGTTTAACCCTTTACCCAATGCAGACGATTTCAAAATTTTTTATTTTAAATATCATTTTTTAATTTTTTTAAAAAATTTCAACAAAACCATATCATGTGACCCCTCTTTGGAACGAGCTCGGCGAGCTCGTTCCAAAGAGGGGTCACATGATATGGTTTTGTTGAATTTTTCGAAAAATAATATTTTTTCAGCTGCTGAATTTGCATATTACGCGGGCGGATGCGGGCGATTCGTTGGGTAAAGGGTTAACTCAAGAATATGGGAAAGTGACACAGTTCCTGTTAATTGAATACTCATGTTAATTGAATAATTTTCATTGGTAAAGTGGCTATTCAATTAACAGGGTTCCACTGTAATAACAATTCATCTTACAATATTCCCTCCTTTCTTAACATTTTGACAATCATTCAGCATATATGAATTGATTTTTAGCTCAACTTTGGCGTAAGTCAAATTTGAAGTTATGCCATGGCCCGCAGTCCATCTGTCCATCCATCCGTCTGGCCATCTGTCCATTAAAATTCAATACGGCTTGGGCTAGAGGCCGTATTTATGAACCGATCTTTACAAAACTTCTTGAGTACCTTTGTTATCACTGTGGGACGAGAACGAGTGTTTTTGGGTGCAGTCCGCAATTCAAGATGGCTGCCAGCAGCCATTTTGTACCTTAGTTAGTGCAATCAGTTTTTTGTACAGAACTTCCATATGAAAGTTCTGATTCGAATAAATTTTTGTCTGAATGTTTAGTAACATGGAATACATCAAATATAATACGGCTTTTTTTCTCAAGCAGAAATTCTGCAAATTAGATGAACTTTGATTTTTTCAGTGCTACTAACACACAGTAAGTACACATGTCAATACGGCTTGGGCTAGGGGCTATATTTTTATGAACCGATCTTGACAAAACTTCTTGGGTATCTTTGTTATCACCGTGGGACGAGAACGATTGTTTTTGGGTGCGGTTCGAAATTCAAGATGGCCACCAGCAGTCATTTTGTACCAAAATTACTGCGTTTTTTTGTACAGAACTTCTGTATGAAAGTTCTGATTTGAATAAATTTTTGTATGAATGTTTAGTAACATCGAATACATCACATATAATACAGGTTTTTTCCTCGTGCAGGCATTATGCAAATTAGATGGACCTTGATTTATTCAGTGCTACTTGTACACAGTAAGTAAACATATCAATAAGGCTCGGGCTGAGGGCTGTATTTATGAACCGATCTTCACGAAACTTCTTGGGTACCTTTGTTATCACTTTGGGACAAGAACAAGTGTTTCTGGGTGTGGTCCAAACTTCAGGATGGCTGCCAGCATCCATTTTGTACCGAAATTAGGTCCAATCAGTTTTTGTACACAACATCTATTCAGCTCAGGCTAGAGGCCATATTTACCGTATGAACCGATCTTTATGAAACGTCTTGGGTACCTTTGTTAACACCTTGGGTCGAGAACGAGTGTTTTTGGATGCGGTCCAAAATTCAAGATGGCTGCCAGTGGCCATTTTGTACCGAAATTAGGTACAATCAGTTTTTTGTACAGAACTTCTATATGAAGGTTCTGATTTGAATAAATTTTTGAATGAATGTTTAATAACATGGAATACATCACATATAATACAGGTTTTTTTCTCGTGCAGAAATTATGCAAATGAGATGAACTTTGATTTATTCAGTGCTACTTATACACAGTAAGTGCACATGTCAATACGGCTCAGGCTAGAGGCTCTATTTAAGAACCGATCTTCACGAAACTTCTTGGGTACCTTTGTTATCACCTTGGGACGAGAACGAGTGTTTTTGGGTGCGGTCCGAAATTCAAGATGGCTGCCAATGGCCTTTTGTACCAAAATTAGGTACAATCAGATTTATTCAATGCTACTTATACACAGTAAGTGCATGTCTCAATACGGTTCGGGCTAGAGGCTGTATTTATGAACCGATCTTGACAAAACTATTTGGGTACCTTTGTTATCACCTTGGGATAGGAATGTGTGTTTTGGGGTGCCTTTGTTATCACTGTGCTATGAAAACAAATATTTTTGGGTTCAGTCAGATGTACTCTGGGACTCAAAGATTTCTTTTCTAGTTTAGCATCTAACTAGCCCACCTTTACAATACTTTACCTATACATTTGTTACAGGCTACGGTCAGCATTTATGTACAGACTGTTACAATACTTTATATGTACCTTTGTTATCAAGTCATTACCTAGATGTGTCTCATTGCTGTGTCACATTCTATACATGTACATATCTTCCACAAGTTGAGCTACAGTGTCATTGACACTTTCATTAATGAATGCAGTTCATGACATCATTGTATTGCATTCTTGCACTGTGCATGATGTAATCCCCATTCATTGTTCTATTGTACTAGAACCTCAGAAGTTTATGGTAGTGTTTGAGTTGTGTATTTTTCATATTTAACCCTTGGTAGGCCTATATGATAATATCAAATATTTGTCTAATTGATTTTGTTGAGTTGGTGATCTATTTATCTTTTAATTTCTGTTATCAAAAATGGTGGCTTTGGCATGTGTAATGTGTAATCAGTTTTCGATGAGTGCAGATAAAAAACGTTCTCTCTTTCTGACTTGAATGATCACCCGTGTGGTTGCTACCCTCATTTGTATTTGTATTTGGTCACAGCATATTTACTTGTACAGTGGAACCCTGTTAATTGAATAGCCACTTTGCCAATGAAAATGCAGGTGCAGTCAGTGGAGCACATTCTTTCACATTGTACTGATTTTAATCATGTCAGCGGGGCAGTATTTTACAGTTGGATCTTTGAGAGATTTATTTTAACTTACAAGCCCGCAAAAAGTCATCTCATTTTTTAAAGTAATCAACCTTTTTAATAAATATTAATTTGTTTTTACCTTCTTAAATTTCATCTATCCATATTTAGTTCATAGGTTGATTTACAAAGCATTTTTTGTACAACTGGTCTCACTTTCTCATTATGGTTTACACTCCTTAGTTTTATTCCTCTTATTCCTGTCATTTAATATTTCAACGAAGGTTTTAGATTACTTCATTGTGGATAATGGTCTTTTTAAGATACACACTTTCATTGCCATGATAAAGCCTAAGCTGCTGATGTGGCGTAAAGCACCAATAAATATATTGCCAATGAAAATTATTCAGTTAACAGGAGTATTCAATGAACGGGGATTGTGTCACTTTCCTGTAAAATAAACTTAGCATTTATTCTGTTATATCTTGTTCGACAGAGCTCCATGAGCTCTGTCAAACAAGATATAATAGATTAAATGCCTGTATTGGATGTACTGAGTCCAAATAGGTCTATTAAAGGAAACTGTGGAGAGTCAAGGTAATTTCTCAACAGGTTACAAAATTTTTTATTCAATTTACAGGAGATTCCTGTATAACCTATATTCAATTAACAGGTCAGATTTGTTCTGGAAGTATGGTTAATGGCTTTGTGTTGGGAAATTATATTCAATTAACAGGGTTATTCACTTAACAGATATCCAATTAAGTGGGCTCCACCATATTGGGGAAAAAATACATTCTTGTTGTAAGACAAAATGAAATCCACGGTTTATAAGTTGATTCCAGAATTTTCTCATATATATGTCAAAAATGCAAATAGGAGTGAAAAAGGGCATTTGAAAGGGAGTTTTGAAAAATGAGCTGGCAATTACTTCAAGAGTGAATGGACAATTGCTCATAGAAAAAAGTTGGAAGTTCTGACAAACTCCTCCTTGCTGAAAAGCAATGTCACGTAAGTTATATCTATGCGGCTGATTCATTCAAGGGTTAGACCGAATGATGTTGATATGAATACCTCTTACTGCACTTAGATAATAACACAATAATCAACTAATTATTGTTAGGCCTTCCCCGCAGGTACCCCGGGAACTGAAGCAGTGCCTGTTCACTGCGGTAAACAGGCTCTGTTTTCTGGTAAAATAGGACCCAGTCACCAGTGCTTGGGAGGTGCAAACCCTCTCTAAAATGGGCAACATGGATTATTAATGCTCACCCCTGATCTTGAGTTGATACTTGTGTTGTGATCATGATTAGCCATTGTACAAACATATGTGACCTTAAACACCAATAAATAAATAAATAATTGTTAGGCCGCTGGCTCGGATAGTTGAGGGTCTTTACAAAAGGCAGCATTTAATTAGATAAATATATACTAGCAATTTATTTAGATAAATACCTCATACCATCACGAGTCCCTTGTGACGGTATGTGGTATTTATCTAAATAAATTATTTCTTCCTTTATTTCCAGCTGATAATTTCTTTTTACTAGAAATTATTTATTTATTTATTAGGGTTTAACGACACATTAACAGCTAGGGTCATATCATGTCAGTGACAGTTTTATGGGTGGAGGAAGCTGGAGAGAACCACTGAGCAATGACGAGCAGCTGCCAGCTCTCCAACATCATAACTCTGCACTCTACACCACGGCACAGACAGAGTTAGATTGGTTGAAGATATGTGCACCATTGACATGCAGTACGCCTCAGTACACAGCATCATCGTGCCCCCATGTAGGCAATCGGGGGTTAAGTGCCTTGCCCATGAACGTAACACGGGAACGCGAATCAGTTGCCGAAATGGTCACCCATCCAACTACTAACCATGCTCGATGTTGCTTAACTTCGGTGATCTGACGAGAACCAGTTACTATGACCCCACCGTGCCCCCTACTAGAAATAATAAAAATGTTTTTGTTCAGTTTGGTCATTGATCACACTTGTCACTGCTGCAATGGCACTCATTTACAAGTGAAAAGAAATGTTTGGGTGCCAGAATTTTAGACAATGAAGATTTTTTCTGTGCTAAATCAAAATTCTTAGTTTTTTGGCTAAATTGGCACCCAAGAGCATGAACACTGCTTGTATTGACTTGTGAGATATTTGATATCCAGTCAGATATCTAGGGAGTGCTGTGGCTGAATGGTTACAGCATTGGACATTAAACTGAAAGGTCCACGGTTCAGTCACCACCAGTGGTAGCTGCATTGAGTACTTGGGCAATGCACTTAATCCCGATTGCTCACAATGACATTGGGGCATGGTGGTGCTGTCTACTAAGATGTAGTACACATTGATGGTGCACTTGTCTTCAGTTAACGCTATCCATGCTTGGACAGAGTTAGTATGTTGGGGACTCTGACAGTAATGCGCCACTGCTCAGTGATTCCTTCTGGGGGCTCCGGCTTCCTCCAATGTGAGGTGTCCTTGGCTGTTGAAAGTTTTGTTAAACACCAATAAATAAATAGACAAATATCTGAGATTCATTCTTTGTTTATTTAATATTTCTATTGTGTTTATTTTTTGCAAATTCTACTCCATTTCATATCAATTCTTTCATGCTTCATCATTTTTATTTTTATAATTTGTCACCTGACATTCATTCTATGGCATACATCATTCAGTTTTAATTTTTTGTCATTTTTGTTCACTCTTTGTCTAGATGGATGCGAGATATAAATGGAAAAGTGAAATACAGAAATGGAAAACCAGTTCTAGAATTTGTTGCTGTACAGAGATTGGATAACAAACAGTTGGGATTGCCTGGGGTAAGTTGATTATCTATTTATTTATCTATCTATTTATTCTACAGAACCAGTGTACTTCGTCATCTCCTCCTCCCCCTGGATGTTTTCCCCTGTGGAGAAGATAAACTAGGATACCTTCCCACGGGGGAAAGATATCCCAGAATATCCCCAATCGCCCTGAATATTACCCACCCCAACCCATGAATTTCTTTTTCTTGTTTATTCAATGCCATTTGATGCTCAGATGTTGAGACATAAATTTTTGTTATCAATTTCTTTTATTTATATTTTGCCAAAAAAATCACCCCATCAAAGAGTAATTTCATTTGAGCCAGGGTGATCAAAGTCATGTAATCAATCAACATATCACAAACTGGTGAAAAGTTTTCCCTAACTTTGTTAAGATTGTGTATATCTCCAGTTTTAAAGTCAAATACTTTGAATTAATGACAAATCTTTTTTCATGGGGGAGGGAGGGAGGCGATATCCAGGCCTGGATATCTTCCTTTTCTCCTCCCAACCTCAGATAGGGTACTTTCTACAATTTGGTTTATATGGGGAAACTGACTATAGTATAAGGGATCTATGTTACCTTGCAATAAGTATGCAGATGTGGGATATGGAGGGGCGGGGGATATATCCTTCGCCCCACCCATGAAATTGTTTTTTATTTTCATGTTACCTCAATGATATTTGATGCTCAAATGTTGAGGGGCGAGGGGAGATATCCAGAGGGAAGATATCCTGTTACACAGGCGAAAACTATAATTTCATCTACTGATTGCCTGTAAGGGATGTGCTTCTGCTGATTATACCAGTTTGCTTGGTTCACATTGGGTATGCATAGACGTCAGAATAATAACTTCATTGAATAGGTTACATTCTGGAATATCATTCTGAATTAAACCTCCTTGAGAGGAGGTTTATCTGTTTACATTATATTTTTAATGTGTAGCATACTGTATATAAAAGTTGTAGTTCTCCCATAACATTCTGGGTTATCGATGAATCCAAAATGGCACATCCCATTGCAACTATGAAACCATGCTTTTTTGCATGGATTAGTATCCTCACCAAATCTTTCGGTCCATTTCAACTTTGAAACCATATTTTAAGTTTACATGAAAGAGTTTTCCTTGTAAACCAGAATAATCCAGTGAAAGGTGTAGAGCTAAAACGGTTAAACGATTAATCGATTAACCAATGAACAACGTCTTGATCGATCAAAAAAGTAATTGATCGGTTAACCGTTACTTTCGAACTACGGTATTATATGGGTTAACAAAGGAACAAACTTGTTCCAAAACAGGCAAACATTGTCATACTGGCTCACATCAATTATATGAGACAGAGTAAAGCATGCTAGTTACATGATGACATACTTGTTCACTTGCATGATCATTATACTGTATCAGTAACTGGAAATGGTCATTCTCAACCCTTCACCAAATATGGGTAGCTGACCATGCTTACATAAGAAATTCTTGAATTACAAAAGATTTCCCATGTTTGTCTCAAAAACATAGCTTTTGACCCTTCATTCGAATGAGTTCAACAAGCTTGTTCCAATGCAGGGTCATAAGCTTTGATTTTGAGACAAAAATTGAAAACATGATAAAAGTTGAATTGAGATTTTTGTAAATGGTGCTGGCTGGTTTTGACTTTTACATTGAGTAAAGGTTTAATGATATAAATCATCAACTGAACGGCAGTTATTCAGCTACCTATTAGGGCAAGGGATTAATTGGTTAACAAAGGTTAATCCATCTGATTAATCGATCAAGAAAACCCTTTATCAGTTTCAGCTCTAGAAAGGTGTTCAACAGTCCATAATTGAGATTGCATTTGGAATCAATAGGGCAGAGATGAGGTCTCTCAGTTACTGCTAGTACATTTTTGCTTTCCATGCAATATATTTAATTTCCTTTTGCACACAAAACTATAATTTCATACACAGATGACATTTGTGTGTGTGGAGTCATTAGGTTAATGATCAAGGTCCATACAACTATAAATACAATTTTGCTATCTGTGCAATAACTTTAGATTTTTATACTACAACCAGTGGCCCAGACTTAGCTGGTGTAACCTAAACATTATTAAGTGCCAAACACAAATTTTGAAACCCCAAATCCCCCGAATTTGCATACAACAATGAAAATTAAAAGTCCTATCAGGCCCTCCATACTTTTAGTACTTGTGCATGCGCAGTACCCAGGAAGAGACTGGAATTGGCGCAAACACACTATTCTTTGTGTGGCCCTAAGTCAGTAAACATCTCAACTGACATCTGTGCTTTAAATCTCTATTTTGGTGGATGCCAGACACAAATCATTGAAGTATATGGTGGATTCAAGGCAGTAAATGGATGATGGAAGTGAACAACGGTGGTTTGAGACATTCCTGGCTGTAACTTTTAAAATAATATGAAAATTATTTCATGTTACCCAATTTCGGGATATATGCCTTGGCGTCATTAGTTTTGCTAATGATTTACCTACTGTTGGTTATGTGTTCCTTCCCTATCCTTCCATGAACCCTCCGGTTACACTCCAAAGCTTTCTGGCTGTTTTTTATTGAAATTTTTTATTAAATTTCTTGGGAGTTTAACGTGTTGTATGAAAAGTTTATTCTGTTATCCCCTAGCCGTTATTGTCTTGCATCTCCTACCGGATACATTGTTTTTTCTTCAATGAAGACCTAGCTTTGCATCAGGTATCAGTTATTTATTTACTGACTTGGGACATTTGTGTGCCTATTGTCTAGTTTCAGGATTTTTTATCCTGACGTTTACTTTTAACAATGCCCTTAACAGGTAATATTCAGGGGTTTATTTCATCACAATTATATTAGGATACATTTATTAATATTCTGGTAGTGTAACTTTAACATTTTGGTGTTTGTCCACACTTAGGCTCTATCGGGATGCCCTTGGGCTCATGTGGTTCCCTTTAGGAACTTAGGCATTTTCAAAAACAAAATTTCGGAAAAAATTGGTTTTGATTTATTTCGAAATTATTTTTGATTGTCTTCATCATGTATCCTTATATTGTATGATTATATGTTAGATTTTAGGAGTGCAGTGAACTTTGTTTGGATTGTAATTATTTATGAAATTACTGCTCTCAGTGTAGGGCGTAGCAATCCACATCGGATTTACATGCTTGTTGTCTTGCCTATAGTCACTGCACTCCTACTGATTCAGGTCCTACTGGTGTGGTCGAGCTCGACTCATAAGGACAATAACGTTGGAAGCGGGTCCATTCCGGAGCTGTCAGCGCAAGATAATTCGAGTTTTCAATTTCTTTTCCAGAGGAACAAGAACATGGTGATGGTATTGTGACACCCGTCCAGAATGTGCTGCCTACATCGTGCTCTGAGGAGCAAATAGAGCTAGCTGCTAAGGTGCTCTTGAATATAAGGAATAAGGCCTCTTATTCCAGCAGCTAGCTTGACCGATCAGGCAGTTACCCGATAGGGGGAACCCCAATACCAGGTATGTCCGATGTGGTCGAGGAGAGTGTAGATTTGGGTAGAGCAAGCACCTTTTAATCAAAAGCTCACCCAGTGACGATGGCAAAATAAGGGGAAGAAGTCTGCAAGTTTCTCTTCGGGAAGCTTGGCGGGATCTGGATCAGACCACGAGCAGGAGAGCCTTCTCTATCCCAGTAATAGTCTGGGTCGACTTGCACTGAGTCGGAGCTAACGTCCTCCCTGGCCACACGGGACGCTCCCTCTACATTGCATGGCTGCAGTTACGGCTTCTTCCTCTGCTTCAGCGAAGCACATGCAATCGCACACTAACTACCCAACTCCAGATGTTCAAGCATCCGTGCGAAGACGCTCCAGTCTTTGCCCTCGAAGTCGGTCCATCCAGTAGCTAGTGATTCAAGGCTTGATTCATCGGGACGTTCGACGAAGAGATCGGTGGCCAGAGCTCCATCCCGAGAGCAACATGCAGTGGAGAATATAAGCTGCTGCTCCACAAGCCTCTGTAACGGACTTACTGTGGCAATTTGCGCAGCTCATTACAGCTTAAAAAACCCAGGAAGGGGCACCCGTCAGCAGACCATCAGACAGTGCTGGGTTCGGTCCGGTCATTTGTGCATGTAGAAGAAGCCAGAAGTTTCTCTATGGGACGCTCGGCTATATCTGGGATCAGATCACCGATTGGAGAACCCTCTCTGTCACGTTAACAGTCAGGGTCGACTGTGTCCGTTGTGAGAAACCATATTGAGTCAGAACACACATCGGAATGTTCCTTCACACTGCCGCCTGGGCCGGCTGCACTTATGGCTTCTTCTGCTTACATGGAACCACACGAAAGGGGATTTGCCTGAAAGTTTCTAAGCGGAATACTCTGCGAGATCTGGGGACAGATCGTGAGTGCAGAGCATTTTTCTTTCCGTTAACAGTCAGGGACAATTGTTTTGTGTTGTAAGAAACTTCAGTGAGTGGGAGCATCCGTCCAGAATGTGACGTGTTTGGATGCTTCTTCTGAATTTCAGCCAGGGCCGGCTGTTGTTACGGCTTCCTCTTCTTCCCTGCATATACACGCTAAGGGTAGATGCCTACAAGTTTCTAACGGAATGCTTGCCAAGGTCTGGAGCAGACCATGAGCTGGAGAACCCTCTCCTTTCTGTCAGCAGTCAGGGTCGACTGTTTTTGATTCAAGAAACTTTTGGGAGTTGGGACGCCCATTCACGCTTGCGATTCGGGAGGCTCCTTCCACACTGTGGCTGGATCCGGTTGCAGCTATGGCTTCTACCCCTGTTTCATTGATGAAGCACGTTGACCGCAGCTATCTGACTTCGCATGTTCAGGTTGATAGCTAGTCGTTCGAAGCATTTATATACGGGACATGTGTCGAGGATCTGGGGCCAGATCTCCTTCCCATGACCAGCTTATGGTAACGAGCGGATTATCATTGCTCTGCTAGCCTCGTTCATGGACCGCCTGTCGCAGATTGCTCTGCGTATCGCAGCATCCCAGTAGTCGCTGGTACTACCGTTAACAGGCTCTGATGGTGAGCTGTCGGACGGTGTTGCATGGTCCAGTCATCCATTTAGTTGGATGGTGTTGACCATATTTTCAGATGGAACATTTGGACGGTGAGAGGGCTACGGAGTGTGAGTCTCCATCCCTGACAGAAGGGCACCTTAAGACTATGAATTTTAGTCATAAGCTCCTAGATTCTTGTTCCATCTGAATATAAGTCTGCATTTGCTAGCCAAAAAACAGCTCATCATACAGGACGATGGAAAGACAAAGATCTCTCCTCCCCGGATCTTTTGGCTCAGGTGTCGAGGGCTTTTGTCCCGATTAACAACGCCTTCCTTGCCGTAGCAATAGTATAAGAAATGCAATGCCCTATTCCTTACGAATAGAGGTTCCATAGTGCATAGATAGGCTGAGACAGCTGTCTTGTTTGGAATAGAGCCATTAGAGGGTATAAGTATGTCTTTTCCTTCTCGGTATTGTATTCCTTGGCATCAGGACATTTAATGCCATTGTGGACGCCATAGTAGCCTTATGTACTGATACAGCGGCCTTTTCTTATACATAAGCGGCTAGTGTTGTAAGTCTCCATTTAGTGAGCTTTCAGAGGCCGCAGGTGACACAGATATGTCTTCATGCAGATGAAGACTCATAACTGAGTAGGTACCTTGAGACTACTGTTTCTTTGGGAATTGCGGCTGTTAGAATAGCAGCTCATCATTCCCTACCTTGCACGATGATGGTTGTAAGTCTCTGTTTAGTGAGCATTCAAGGTCTCAAGTTTCTCTGAGATATCAGTCTTCTCGGAGATGAAGACTTCTAAGCTACGTTAGCGCAGACCACTGTCTTTTGAGAATAAAACCGCTAAAGGAAAGAGTGCTTTTTGGTTTGTTTTCCTAGGTGTCACAGACATTAGTCTTATTGTTTACACCATAGTAGCCTAGCTAGAATCATGAGCAGTGTTTTTCAGTAATTATACAATGACATAACTGAAATAATTGTCTCTTGAGACAACTGTCTCTTTGGGAATTAGGGCTGTTAAAATAGCCTAAAATTCCCTACCTTGCGTGACGATAGTTGTAAGTCTCCGTTCAGTGAGCTTTCAAGGTCGCAACTTACACCAAAATATCTGTCTTCATGGAGATGAAGACTTATAAGCTACGGTTGGCATTGTAAGTCTCCTTAGTGAGCTTCTAAGGCTGCAGTTATCAGCCTTTTTATTGTCTTCACGAATAGGAAGACCTTTAGCTGCTTCAGCTAGGCTGAGTTCATTGTTCTATTGGACATGATACCGTTATGTTAGAGGAGGTTATTCTCTTCCTACCGGTACGATTTGGTGTTAGTAATCTGAGGCAATAAGCCCTATTGATGACGCCTTATTGACCTAGTGTGATTAATGAGCATTTCTTCAAACGCCTATTCTAAACTCCTCAGGAATATATTTTCTGATATCAGATCGAACGTAAGGAGTTCATCTAGGTTTTTATGATTGGGTGTAGGAACATGGTTTTCGTCTCCCTTTTCATTTCTATCCAATCTATTATTGTGGATTATATTTCCACTCTTGGGATTGGATATTATGTCTATATGGTGTATTATTTGGTCATCACATCCCTCTCCGTCCTTAGTGGCATTATGGAGTTGGTCAGATGTGAGGGAGCCCTGTGGTTCCTATACTATTTGATAACTAACACAAAAGAGTTATGAGTTACGCCGGGTTACTGTTATTATGATTGCTTTGACTATAAGCTTTTAGCTGTATTACTCTTATTGAGAATAGCAGCAGCAGTATAGCCTTAATTCTACTGCACTGCGCCGGCCTTACTTATCTGGCAATTCAAGTAATGCAGGTGAGGGGGGGGGGGGGGGGGGGGGAGGGGGGGGGGGGGGAGTTCATAGAAATTTCACCCACCGCCAATGTGTTAAGAGGTGATGACAGGGCAGGACATAGTTTTCTTCCTATAAGCCTCATATGCATTCAAGTATATGCATGCCTTTCATGGCTCCTCAATTGCCAGCTGGGTTGTGTTCTTACGGCGACCTCATGGGCACATCCACTATTTAGTTGGTTTGTTTCCTGTGGTTGTTTGTTTATAAGTCATATACGAGCATATTATTCCTTATCAATAAATTGCCAGCCTTCGTGTACCTGTGTGGCTGACGTGTCGGTTATCTGGACGACATTCTCAAAATGTGGCAATTAGTCCAATCTGGGAAGTTTCGCTCAGAGCGGTCTGACCTTTTCTTACAACGTATGAGTTATAACTCAGTTGACTGCATTAACATCGTATTATTCATTCCGTTTCCTGGTTACATTTGTATCACTCGGTCATACCATGGATACAGGCTGTATTCAGATGAGTACATGTGGGATTCTGTTGCTCACATGCATATGTATATTTATTAGGCAGATGCATTATTGAACAGATTCTATCAAATTCTTGCTCTGCTTTATAGAGCACATGAGAATTTTGGGGCTATTTGGATCAGCTATGGAATTTCCAATAGGCCATCTATGCATACATTGTCAATTTTTGGTTTCATTATTCGGAGTAGTATATTCTTTCTCCAAACAGTCATTGGTTGTAACAGACCAAGGAAACTATGAATTATTTGGTGGACGGTCCATGACGGGTCTGTTAATAATAGCTTGTTCCATGTGCTGAAAATGAATTCACATTCTCGTATATTCGCACGGTTCAATTGGAGTTTCATTATTGCAATTAATTGTACACCTGAACGGGGTCGCCTGTTGGTTGCCTCAGAAGCGTGTTTGCTCTAACAGATACTTTCCATTGGGATTCAATTGGACAAGTGTAAGGTTGTACCCGTTATATCACCGGTGTTTGACCTATCCAGACATGTTAACTCTCCCGGAATGCCCGGGAAAATCCCGGAATTTCAGTGTAGTTCCCGGCCTCCCGGTCGGGAATCAGTTTTGGACCAAAAATCCCGGAAAACAACAGTCAAATATTTCGTTCCCGTTGTAACTTATGAAAAACGTTCAGAGTCAAATCAAATGCATTTCAAACTCTGGTAAAAACTCACGAAGCAGTAAAATATGGATTTAAGTTAAATTTATTTAAGAAAAGGCTACTTTATGATATATATTTCAACTGTGTTCATGTTTATGTTTATTTCTGGGGTTTTTCTTCGGAGATTCGTGATCAATGTGCGAGTGTTCAAATGAAAATAGGTGACTTACTTTCAAAAAATTGAAAACTCCACCTTCATTTAAATGCAGTTTTTGGAAATTAAAATATATGAAAAGGAATTAAATAGTATATATTTATTAGCTTTAATTCTCATCCCTTTTCCAAAATCAAAACGTAAACAACAACTATTCAGCACAGCTTAAAAGTAGGTTAATGTCGCTTAGGATGCCGAAAAATTATGGCAGCATATTTAAACACAATGGACTTTTTTTCTAACACCACATTTATTCTGTTGTGTTGACTACAGAACTGTTAACTGTTGGCCATCTGTAACCAGAAAACTTTGAATGGAATTGAACAAAAGTGCTTCAATGATGAAAAGAAAAGTTTTGTGTAGGGCACAAGCGTCCCACATGCATGAAGTTTGATAAAGATACTTTCTGAGTACTAATGTTCTTGAAGTAACTGAACATCAGGACATCTTTTCCTGTTAACATTTCCAGACTTGGGAAATTATTAGCTAAATAGACTTTGATAAGAGCAAACCACAGGTGGATGTGCTCTGTGGGACAGTGTGGGTGGGTGGGGAGAGGGGGGGGGGGGGGGGCTCATGAAGAAGAGGATCGGGGGGGGGGGGGGGGAGTCCGATCAACAGTTATTTTATGATTTTTTAAATTTTTTAACATAGCATAAATGCATCAGCATAGTTGACAACTAGTTCTGGATATAACCTGGTGTTAATAGTGGTCCGTGAGCTGAAAATTCACAAGTTTTTTCTTTTATTTTGCCCCCGCGCGAACTTTTCCTGAAATCCATCCCATTTCCCTGAAAATCACCCTCAGGTTCCCTGAAAAAGTATTCTGGAGGTTAACATGTCTGGACCTATCTATGTATTCCAACACTGGCATACATTAGAAGCTTGCGCTTTAATAACCAGGATCGTCACTATAGCCTTAGCTACTGAGGTGGCATTAAGCACCAATAATTAATAATTATTAATAACTGGGTGCCTGTTGGGCGAATATATATAGATTATTTGGTACCACTTTTCACTGATTCCAGAGTGCTTCCCTCTTTGTTTTGAACAATATTCATTCAAAAAAAGGGGGGTGGGGGGGGGGGGGGTGATTTTTCTCCATCTCTTCTGGCCTGATAATAGGTGTGTAACTATGAGTGAAGCTGTTTTTGTCTGTAGATTATTACTGATCTTAAATACAGCTTATTATATATATGGCAGGTGTTTGTGGGGGTTAGTCTCTCACTCTCAAATACGCCATTCTGATTTAAGTGGCTTAGTCCAGACTAGCCTTTAAATTGGGGGCTCATTTCACCCTGTTAGCATAATCATTCATGTTAAGAATACGGAATTACTTGGATATGGCTCCTTATTGATGATATGTCTTCTCTATTATTGTATAGAGAGACATACATGTAATTCCTTTAAAAGTTTAATCTCCTTTTTCACCTTGGAATGCAGGCTTAGGAGCTGTATTTGGTCTGCTAATTCTTAAGTCCTAGGCCCTCTGCCTTTTTACGATTCCGCTAAATCTGAGCCATTGGTTGTAGTATAAAAATATGATAAATTTTAAGTAATTTGTATATTTTGTATACTTACCAATGGCTTCAGATGGGGATGGCCCTCCCATGAGTGGGCACCCATACCTCCCCGCTGAGTTATCACTTTAGTAGGCTCGTCTACAAAGAATGGTGTTGGTGCCAATTTCCGGTCTCTTCTGGGTACTGCACATGCACAAGTACTAAAAGTATGGAAGGCCAGATAGGACTTTTAATTTTCATTGTTGTATGCAAATTTGGGAGATTGGGGGATTCAAATTTTGTATTTGGCCCTTAATGATGTTGAGGTTACACCAGCTAAGTCTGGGCCATTGGTAAGTATAAAAAATATACAAATTACTTAAAATTTATCATTTTCGTGGTGCATCCAAAACTCTTAACATCATTTACAGATTGTTTCCAGAGTGGTGGATTGTGATTGTCAATAGATCAAGGAGAGTTTTGGTTTCCATGCACTAACCTCAGTTTCCTTTTGTGTACAACACTTCATACGCAGATTACCTATAAAGTGTTCATGATTAGGATTCTTTAGGAGACAGTAAATGTAAACGTGGGTGTCTCATTTAAACACCTCATCCGTGGCTCGGTGTTTAAAAAACCGACATCAAGGTATTAAATCTCCATATACCATACATGTTGGCGGAGATAACTTATATTAAATCTTGGCTTTACAGTAACCAACTTCTTTAAAGAGTTCTCTTCTATGAAGGGTTAGTTTGTTGGGACAAGAAACCAGATGATATACCTTTGTGAAAGTCCGGGTTAGCTTTTGTGATCACTCACTGTCCGTTGTCTGTCCTCCGGGAACATGGTGATTGTGACATCCCCTCCAAAACTGCTGGACAGATTTCAGTTAAATGTGTGGTAATTGTTTGTTCTGACATCACATTTTGATTTTGTTCTAATCAACTTGCCCTGCCCCCTAGGGAGGGGTGGGTCAAAATGCTCCCAAATTTTTAAAAAATCTCTCTACAAATAGTAGGTATAATGACTTGATATTTGTTACTGAGCTTCTTTTTGAAGGGTAGAATAAAATTTGTTCAAAGTTTTTAGGGAAATATTTGCCTTTGTAATAGGAGGGGCAGGATTTTTGGCCCTGCCCCAAATTTTATTTTCTGAACTAATGAGCCAATTTGAACCAAATTTGGTATGTGGTATTATTGAGTCATAAGTACTCGATTCAAACAAAAAAATTGTCCTGTATTCCCATCGAAACCCCAGGAGCTAAAAATATAGATATCTTCCAATGTCTATATTTCCCAAACCATACAGCACAGAGAACTGTTATTTGGTTTGAAGCATCCTTAGGACTAGTAGAACTGAATGGCAAAGAAACAGTTGCCATCAGTTGTGTTATAGTGTACCATATGAGGAATCAAAAAAAATGCTGAGTCTGCATATTTGCAAAACTTAAAAAAAATATCTTCTCCAGAACCACCCATCAGAATCTTTTGGTATTTGGTATACAACATTGTTACAGGGTCAGATTTAATTTTGTTCAAATCAATTCCCTCAGTGCAACATGGGGTATAAACAATTGACTGACCTTGACTTTATCTCCATGTTGTGGTCATGATTAGCCATTGTGCAGAACTATGTGACCATAAACAACAATAAATAAATAAATAATTCCCTCAGTGAATATTTGGGCTCCCTATGGGGACCCGAATTTAATTTGGTGCAATATAAATGATATTTAAAAAATCTTCTTCTGATCCGCCAGTCAGAATCTTTTGATATTTGGTATACAGCATCCCTTAGGGAGATGAGATCTAAGTTTGTTCAAATCAAGTTCCTGGATTAATATTTGGGCTCCCTTTTAGAGCCCAAATTTTAACTTACTCCAATGTGAGGAATAATCTTTAAAACTCTTCTTCTCTAGAACCACCAGTTAGAATCTTTTCATATATGGTATACAGAATCCTGACTGGTGTCGGCTTCAGATTGTTCAAATCAAGTTCCTCAGTTAATAATTAGGCTCTATGGGGGCTCAAATTTTAACTAGTGCAATATCTTCTTCAGATCCACCAGTCAGAATGTTTTGATATTTAGCATCCTTATGGGGGTCAGATTTTGTTTATTCATGAAAGCAAGTCCCTTGTTAATATTTGGTATCTCCATTGGAACCAGAACCATTAGTCAGAATCTTTTGTTTTATGGTATACAGCATCCTTACTTTTGGGTGTGGGGGAGGGTGTGAGATTCAATTTTTATGCCTTTGAAAAAAATTGGCGTGGGGGGGGGGGGTGCATATAGTGTTTGTCATTTCTGTCCATCTGTCTGTCCATGCATCTGTCTGTCAGGAAGATTTCATGTCTGCTCCATAACCCTGAGATGCTTCATTGAATTTTGTAGAAACTTGGCATACAGTACATGGAGAGTGTATTATCATTAAATCACTCGCAGAGTGGAGATTCCACCCAAGCAATAATTTCAAATTTGTTGCAAAGCATAACAAGAACAAGTAAAGTTTCAGCCAATGGACCTCCGGGTTAAACCCGGAGGTCTATTGGCTGAAACATTGCTAGTGTTTTTAGTCAATATATACAAAATTTGAAAGTTATAGTTTGGGTGATAACTCCACTCTGCAGGTGATTTAGTTACAATCCACTCTCCACGCACTGTACATGTTGCTAATGGGGTGATGATGTGTCATGCACAAGTTTTTTTTGTTCCGTCGAGGTCAAGGTCACAGATCAAGGCTATTGCGGTGTCAGGAGCA